>OX465391.1:8292525-10692525 GCA_950005105.1 Lycophotia porphyrea | reverse complement strand
ATTAATTTTTTAAACAAATTGTAACTTATTCTAACAGAGGAACAATAGGCTATCCTCGAACATATTGACCAAAGTGATCGTCTTTTTGGCGACCAAAATGTGAAAAGTATACCTACTTACACGCTTTAGTTAAATCTTTACATTATTTACAAACTACAGTTAAAAAAGGTTACAGGGCGTCAAAAAATTCGTCCACATCGCTGTCAACAGGAAAAGTGCCAGCAGAGAAGACTGGCAGCATTGCCACGTTGGATGGCAATGCTGATTCTTTGGCCAAAAAATAGGCCCGCCCTCTGGTCTTACTTACACATGAATGTATGACAGGTGTTTGTTCCGTTCAGAGAGAGTCTTTGAGGTATCTGAGAAATGTTTTGTTTTAAAAGAGAAAGCAGTTGGCTTTCAGTGTAAGTGCTAAGGTGAAATGTTTTAACTTTTAAAACATAGCCTGGGACGAATAAACCGACAAACAGTAGAGAAGTACATGTGAGTAAAATGGTAGCTAAGTTTAATAACACGGGTTGGCAATTTCAGACTTACATTCATTATAAAGTCCAGGGTTCCTCACAGTGTTTTTCTGCACAGATGTCAGTATTGTTCAAGATAAACTAAGAAAGTCCATATGAATTAAAAAAGTTACATTGGTACTTGACGCGATTTGAACTCAAAACCTCGTGCATCACAGGCGAAGCCTTAAAATGTTAAGTCAATAAAAAACCTAAAACACCAGACCGTTATGCAATACAAATAAACTCAAGTTCACAAACCATGACTTAAAGAATATGGTTTTTTAATCACCATTATGTCACCCATAACAACATCAACACGTACTTTTTCCACGTCGTAAAACTAAAAGCCTACTTCTGCTCTATTTGGGGAGAGAGGGGCGTAAAAGTAAATAAAATGTACCACTAGTCCCAAAGTGGTTACGTGTAGTGTATCATAAAAATGTTACACGTAACTATAGGTTTTTAGGGGAATATTGGTTATTTATCAAAATATGACCAGATTTTTTTTTTTATTGATACGTAAACAGGGGTTTATTATTGTATTAACTATATACATTGATAATTAAAAACTATTAAACTAAAATAGATAAACTAACAACAAACTATAAAAGGGCATCGAAAAACTCCTCCTCAACGCTGTCAGATGGTAATGTGCCCAAGAGACTGGCGGCGTTGCCACGTTGTATGGCAACACTTAGCCTCTGGCCAAAGTAAAAGCCAGCCCTTGGGTCACGGGAAGCGTCAACTAAAATAGATTGATTAGGAATAAAGTGTCAGATCCGTGGAAGTTTTTAAAAGTTCGTAAAGTGTGAGCATCCTGTACTACAAAATATGTGCAAGCAAACATCGATAGCCTACTGGTGACCGTCGGACCGGCAAGTCACAGTTCTCAAGTTCGAACCCAAGACACGCACCTCTGGTTTTTCGGATTCAAGTGCGTATTGTATGATTAATTAACACTTGCATAGCATGCCTGAGAAATATTTCTCGACGGCATGTAAGTAAAACCAAGCCCGAGGCCTGTAGCGGCACTACAAAAAGTACTACAGCAACATAGAACAAAAAGTACTACAGCGCCATTTATGTCACAGATGATGAACTAAACAGTGAAACACACCTAATTCCTAGATCGCGCAAGTAAAGTTATCCGCGACTTAAGACGACACGGTTGGCGCAGTGGCTGAGCGATCGACTGCTGCGCTGCGTGTCGCGGGTTCGATTCCCGCACGGAACAAATATTTGTATGACGCACAGATAGATGTTCCGGGTCTGGCTGCGGTCTGAATGTTTGTAAACGCACCCACGATACTGGAAAAATTGCTAGTGTGGGGCAACGTTTTAAAAAAAAAATATATATATATATATACAGGGTGTAAACAGACTCTTCACGAAGCCGTCAACCAAGCATTATGTACATCAGACTAAGTAACTTTACGCAAAAATTAGTGCTGGGAAACGATTTTTTTTTGGGCTGAAAAATCACGTTTTTCAGTAGGACTCAATGTAACGCAATCAAAACCTTGTGCTGATGGATGGATTGAATAGAAAGGGGATCCTGGAGGTGTTTAAAGTAAAAATCTTACATTAAAAACATGTATTTAAAAAAAACTTGTGAAAAAGTTGGAACTTTGACCCCCAATATCTCCGTAACTAGAAAGTTCCCAGGTATGGTCTAGAACAAAAAAATGATCGCAATGACGGGGAGAACAAGTGCCTTTCGGCTTCGTTAAGAGTCTGTTTACACCCTTTATAGAAGAACCCAACAACTACAGTCGGGCAGTAGTCCACCAGACATAACTCCCGTCTGGTCGGATAATCCCCGCTTTTCTATGGGGGATGAAGAACTTTACACCCTGTTCTTTATACCCCAAAGCCCCATTAGCAGCATAAAAACTCTGACAGCATGTTAGAAACTAACCACACGATAAAGTAAGTAAGAGCGAACATCGATTATGACAAAAAGAGCGCTAAAATTTAAAGTTAACCAACTGAAAAGCAAAATACACAAACAAAATTTATTTTAAGTACTTTCTAAATGAAATGTTGTCGTACTCATATATTAAATTACCCAAACCACATAATACCGACTGTCAAAGATCTACAAATGACAGCCGGGACCAACCGACGGCTATCCGAGGCACGGAGGAAACTCGGTGTGTAAGGAATGGTCACCCATCCACCGACCAATCTAGGAAAGCACGGCTTAGCCTAAAGATCGACTCGAGCGGCTGTTATTATTGAGCCACGGGCTCCTGTCAAGTTTAACATTATAAAAGTTGGTAAGCTCAAATTAAATTACTCACACATTAAACTGTCAAACTTCCAGTCATATTAAAAAGTTTATTTTATTAGGTAAAAACGTGTTGTATGTACTCTTGAATTAGGCCGAGTAATGTTTTTAGATTTATTACTTTGTGCTTCTTGAATGTAAAGTAGCCAAGTTCGGGTGACTTATTTTGTTTAAGGACCTTTTTCCTTGTTCTTGTCGCTGGTTATAATACAGATGGTTTAAATGGGTGGTACGAAACGAGGACTGAATTTAATGACCACATTTTGATCGAAAAATAAAAGCTGTACGTCATCATCCGGGCTGTCCTTGATTTTTCTGAAATACGGACCGTCTAGTTTGACCCATTACATACCCCGTTTCAACCGTGCCTCGGAAAGCACGTTAAGCCGTTGGTCCTGGCTGTCAATTGTAGATCTTTGACAGTCGTTACAGATAATCAGTGACCCGAAAGTCTGGCAACCAGTCTTACCAAGGGGTATCGTATTACCTAGTACTAACTGGGTTACTCACATCGTTCTCACATATATGTATAATCTCAACATGAATGATGTAACCAAGATTTTGCAACAAATATTTGATTAAAAAGAGTGTCCATGGAGTTTCTTGCCCATTCTTCTCCATAGAGATCTGCGCTTTGGAATGGGCACCTACAGTACTTTCACAAGTTATTATGCCTTGTGTCTGTGACTATAGCTTAGCCTTCTTTGTTTTTCTGACATTCAAAAGTGCCTATAAATAAAATAAATGCTAATAATTGAAATAAATGCTTTTGAATTTCAGTTTGAGTTCTGGAGGTCAGACAGGTTGTCGCTCCATGTAAAATTCAGGTATTCAGCTGCAGCTGGTTAGACTGGAAGCTGATCCCAACATAGTTGGGAAAAGGCTAGGCAGGTGCTGATGGCGGACAGTCTATTATGAGTCATCATCACAATCTATGACTGTCAATTGCTGAACATAAGCGAAACTTCGGCTATTAGAGTACCTTCAAATGTAAACATCTGAAATGAAACAGTATCGGTAAGAGATGAGGCAGATGAGATCTCTAACTTGACTGTTTTCTACTACAGAGTGCTTTTTGAAGTTAATAATTATTGGCAAAATAGACCAGCAAATTGAAAAATCGACATATTTACGTTACGTTTACACCGCGTGCTCGTGCTGGGACCCCTGCACATGATTATAAAAATCAGTTATAAACTACGAGATTTAAGTATGGCTGTATAATTTAAGAATCAATTTTAAGATTGAAAACAATGTGTACATACTTGACATAAGATATTGCATTTCTCATTAACGATATGAAGCATAACTTTTATCTATAACTAGCTTATGCCCGCGGCTTCGCCCGCGGAGAATTCCGTAAGTGTCTCACGGGATCGTACTACCAAGATAAAAAGTATCCTATGTGTTAATCCAGGTTATATACTATCTGTGTGCCATTTTCTTTCAAATCCGGTCAGTACTTTTTGAGCGAAAGAGTAACAAACATTCGCATTTATCATTAGTCGGATTTTATATTAAAACCTCCAATTTTACGTCTTCTTTCCAATAAATTCCACTCAAACGCTTTAATCTTTCGAGGAATATACTAAAAATAAAACCAAAACTTGATCTTGAATTGAAAAGCAAAAACTTCATAATATATTCCATTGAGAGTACTTTAAAAGATCCAAGCTTTTGATTCGTGCGAAAAGAAATTACCAATTCAAGTTATTAAGGTGAAGTCTTCAGGAAAGTCGAAGCTTCCTAAGAATATACAAGTTAATTTGGAAGTCGGAGCAGCACGTAGGAAACTGTACTGGTAACGTTCGGGCTAGAAAAATAAAAGAAAGTTTAACTCCACTCCACATTCGCTTTGGCGACTGATCGTATTATAGATGAGGGCAACTTGGTCGAAGTTCGCTATTGCAATAATAAGTGGCTATTCGTTTGGGAGATTTAAGTTAAGGGCTGAAAAGAGCAGTTGTTAACTTTTGAAGTTATACTGCTTTTGGCGCGTTAGGGAAAAATGATGAGAGTACATTTTTACGATGCGCGCGCACACCGTCACGAAAAACCGACACCCTGAAACTAGCTAGTCAACATACACCCTGAAGTTAGATAGTCAACATTTTAGTTTTATACGCCAAAGAAGTATAACTTCTTTCTTGCGTACATAAGTACACACACACTTTTTTTTATCTTGTATTACATTTTTTGTGTAATAAGCAGCATCTTATTGTCGGGCCTACGCTGTCCATCCGTACCTAAGTACTAATGCTGTAACATGATAATATTGTAATACCAAATGATTTGAAAAGAGTAACCATGGAGTTACTTGCCGGTTCTTCTCCATAGGAAACGACCAATCCGAACCCTGTACCTTTTTGTCGACGTTTTATAAGTGCCCATCTAGGCCTATGTGAAATTAAATATTTTGATTTTGGTGTATCAGAAATAATAAGGAAACCTGTGGGCCTAGACTAAGTGTAACTCTTTCAGATCAGCAATAACGGTCATGGAGAAGTCGAAAATGTATGAAATTGACCTAAACTACCGAAAATAAGTTAACATCATAACATCACGCCTGTTATCCCCGAAGACTTAGGCAGAGGTGTACCTAATAGTACACCCACATTTTGCCAGTTATGTTTAAATCCCATGTAATAGGGGCGAGCCTATTGCCTAACAACCTGACACGAATCCAAACTCTATGGCTGCTATTGAGAAATTCTTTATAGAAAAACTCAATAACAATTTGCCCAACCCAGAAATCGAAGGCCTCAAGAAAGTCGTCGTAAAAGTACGAAAAGCTTCAAAAGCAATCATCCATTGTCTAGGTATATGTAATCCGAAGAAATTGTAGTAAATGAAAGTTTAAATTGAAAATAATGATCCCTAAATCCATAGCATAAGTTTAAAAAATATCGTCTGGCTGACAACGTAACTAACGCAATGAGTTATAATGAACTGTCACAATGAATGGCAAGCCAATATTTATATTTATTTATTTATTTTTTCAGTAGTACACATACATTTTATTTATTCAAGTTGGTGCCAACATAAACTCATTAGAGTTTTACCGTGCACCAAAAAAATATAAATGTGTATTACGCCGCAGAAGCTATTCTCGTCTCATTCTGCATGTCATTTGGCTACTGCAACGCCGGACTTACTCGTTCGAAACCTTGTAAAAGCTTTTCATCCTGGATCTACTTGAGAAAAGTATGTCAAGGCAAGGAATAGCACTTTATTGTAATGTATTTATCGGAACTTCAACTGCAGTGCGACAGCGAAAATGCACGGTTTTTAGCTCGGTAGTATCTTGCCTCGTTGTGTGATGTATACATACAAATACATACATATTACGACTAGCTTATGCCCGCGGCTTCGTCCGCGTAGAGGTAGGTAATTGTCCCACGGGATCATACTACCGGTATTAAAAGTATCCTTTGTGTATTTAAGGTTAAAAACTATCTGTGTGCCAAATTTCATCCAAATTCGTCTTGTTGTTTTTGCGTTAAAGAGGAATAAACATCCATCCTCACAAACTTTCGTATTTGTAATAGCATACATGAGTAAGGGTCCAGATTATGTAAATTTTACAAAACCTTTGCTCGTCTCTCTATTGAATCATGTTTTAAAACATATGTTATGTTATGTAAGATGTTATTGCTGTGGACACACCTTAACATAAGCTGGGTAGAAATTGATAATATTCTTTTTTCTTTACTGCATACCGTGAAACTTAGACAAAGGCGAATAAATGGACGATTAAACAAAAATACCTTTTATTTGTTTGCAGTAGTTGTCGATACCTGCCAAAACAAGTCATTTATGACAACTTTCCACTTTGAAATCGAAGTGCATTTCAAACTAAAACCTCGTGTGTCATATCAGCCAACGTTCCAAAACCTATCAGCATTTCACATCGAGAAAGCATCTTCAAACTTTAAAGCATTTAAAAGCATTTAAGAGAGATAGCTTGTTGATTTAACGTCAAGCACTTTTAGCCCTACCCAAAACGCTAGTACCCAAAACGTGCTTCACTTAGCTGCAGAACATCTTTGCGCTGCACTTAGGACCTCGGTAAGTTTGTACTTACTTAAAGGTGCGCTCATACGGGCAACTTTTGCGCAACTCTCGGCAATATTGGTCAATTAATTATGACGTTACGATGATATCAACGATTATTTTTTTTCTTTTTTAAATGTTTTTTTATACTTTTGTTTTTTAAAAGTATTTAAAAATGTAACGACTATGATAGAAAAACGAATAAAGGAAAATAAATGATGTAATATTAATTCAGGTGATTTACTAAATAGAAAGAAAGAAAAAATACTTATTCGTCTCAGAGACATGATGTGCATACAAAATTATGAAAAATAAAAAAAAACACGTTTACCAAATATTACTTCTGATTTGAATAACATTAATGGTTATTATATTGACTGGCAATAAATATACAAGAGGCATTAAGGTTGGCAGACGGGGCAGAACGGAAATAACATAGAAAAGAGCAGGAAGAAGAAGAAGAGACAACATGGATAGGAGCAGTGAAAACGTTTTACGAATTGTTCCTTTACTTCTGGCAACTGTTACCGGGCAATAATTGCTGGAAAATTGCCCGTGTAAAGTGCCGCGTTCACGTTTAGTTAAAAGTAGTTTGTGTTGGTGACGTTTGAACAAAACAAGGTACTTCTTACTTTACAAAACTTAAACAATTAGGAAACTCTCCGTCAGTCTTATAATTTACTATTTAAACTTTTCAGAATCAACTTTATGTAAACTCTATAATATAAAAAACCTAAGTAAATAATATTTTTTATTAATTTTGGTCACAAAGGCACTTAGGACAGGCGCTGGACTTGTGCTCTAAAAACTGACACTAAAGATAACCATACGTCACTACGACGTACGGTAGGTAAATATTCACGAAAGTATTGCACTTACCAGAGCGATACGGATGTGTCCTGCAAGCTCCGACGGCCGACTGAGTTGGCGGGAACGGGCAGTTTAGTGACGCGAAAAACAAACGAGTTATATCGATTTTTCAAAATCGATTACGTCGTTTCGACGTAGGTTATCAAAGAAGTGTTAGCAGGTATCGGAGAGCAAACTTTCACTGGGTTTATGTTACTTTATCTTGAAACGTCAAATCTTTCTACATCAATATGTAGAAAGATTTGACGTTTCAAGATAAAGTATAATTCCTTTGATATTGTTCTTCTCCTTCGTCTTGTCCATGAGCTTCGACCAGACCTATGCCGCTTCTACCGTGTTATCACTGGCCCCAGACCGATCCTTCAAGGCACAGGTGGACTTGCACACCTGGGCAGTAGGTGGGGCAACGTTGGTGAGGATCCGCAGCCATACTTCCCGCCTTCTCTTGATACTCTTTACGCATGATTGTTTAAAACAAAAAGTCAACTAATTGCGAGAGCGGCTCGAACATGCAAGGTTGAAAGGTTCCATAGACAAACACTGAAAAAAAAACACGTTTCTTGTATGTGTCCCTTTAATTTTTATTATTTTTTTATTACTCTGCGAAAAAATCAAGTTTCTACCTTTCATGGTTCAAAACATACAGTCCTGGGACAGACGGACAGACAGTGGAGCCTTAGTAAAAGGTTCCTGTTGGCACGTTTTCGCTACAGAACGTAATTATCAGGCCTCATTTTCACTCAGCACATTTTCAATCAACATTATCATTTGGGTACTTTGAACAACCCACTTATTAAAATAAACGGACAATTATAATTACGTTTCATCATAATTTCAATTAAATTATAATGAAACGCCGCTCAATAATCATTATTGATGACTGAATTGCAACCATTGAACTCGTCGAGTACACAAAACGTTTACCATGGAAGCACCTTACCCACTGTAATTACTTTGGTCCACTGAAAACCAAATTTCAATTCGAATAATTTGGTTAAATTATGTTTACAAAGTCCTGGATGTGGGATTGAAAAAACAACACTAAAATGGGTGTTTAATGTACCCTTAACGAATTAGTAAGTTACTTGTTTTTCCAGTCGTTGCGATGGTTTTTTTGTTGTTTTAGATCATAACCTAGTTACGAAGATATTAGGGGTCAAAGTTGCAAAGCTTTTTTTTTCCAAATACAAGTTTTTAATGTTATAACTTAACTTTAAAAACCAACCCCCGGACTATACAAAGTATCCATCAGTACAATATTTTGAGTGCGTTACATTTAGTCCTACCGTAAAGCGTAATTTTTGACCACAAAAAAAAAGCGTTTAGCAACAATCATTTTTGCGTAAAGTTACTTAGTTAGATGTACAGAATGCTTGGTTGGCGACTTCGTGAAGGCTCCGTTTACACCTTGTATACAGGCCATTTATTTATATTCGTGCAGTATTAATTTACCATTATCAATCTGAAATAGAACAATAACAACTTCACACCCACATTTCGCCAGATATGTTTAACTCAAGTCAAGTTGTGTGACAAGTCAATTGCCATCAACCGTGCACAAATCCAGATTCTGTGGCTGTTACTAAGAATAGCTTAATGAAAAGCCCAATAATACTTTGCACGACCTGGGAATCGAACCTAGCACCCTGTGATCACCATTATAATTTAAAGTAATATGACCACATTATGTTGACAATGGAAGAGCGATAAGTATACAGGCTGTTTAGGTTATTTTTTTTATTGTTCATTACTTTAAGAACAAAAAAAAAAACAGTAATACTACTTTATACTCTTACAGCACTTTAGCAGTAATTTATCATCATCTACCTGAAATGGAAATGGTGGTGAAATTAGGAAGCTGTTAACTAATGGATTGAATAATATTATAGATGAATGCGTCATTCAATCAGCTCTATAATTGGATCAATTATGCTAACACTGAGTAATCTCTTGGGCACCATTAACGTATCGGATTTTACTTAGTAGGAACCGTAATTATTGCAACCTTTTTTCTTCGAATGGGACATCATCAAATGACTTCTCCCGCTCTGGGCAGAGCGGAAGGGAGTGTCAGACTTGTACTACTAAAACCCATCCATGTTCCTTCCTTGCCCTTTGTGTTCCAAGGCCGCGGTATCTTTTTCGAACAGTCCCGCAGCCCAATGATTGTAACCTCAACTACAGTTTACACAAAACTACTTTCTAAGATTACTACCTCGTTGGTTTAGTGGTCGCAAGCGCAACTGCTGAGCATAAGGTCCTGGGTTCAATTCCCAGGCCTGGAAAAGTCTTATTGGATTTTTTCATCAGCAATTTCTCAGTAGCAGCCACGGAGTGTGCAGGGCTGTGGGACTGTTCGAAATAGATACCGCGGCCCTGGAACACAAACTGGACTTCGTTTTAATAACACAGAGATTCACTTTTAATCTTATAGTAATAAAAACGAACTTAGTTGAAAATCATACTAATTATTAATAACTTTACTATTATCTAGTATTTCTAGTATCAAAACATTGGTCATAATCACAGATTTGTTACATAATTAAATAATCGAAATAAAAATAATAAAACAGACTTTGAATCAATCTTTTCAATAATCGACTAAAACATTGGGTAATTAGACTTCTTTGCTGATTTAATAAAATAGACTTTTAAAAAAATCAGAGCGTCAACAGCTTTGTCCGACAATCTGTTTCTGATTTTTGTAATAATGCCATCGGACAAGCAGAACTCTCTATCGTTTACAACAGATGTCGGTTTAATTGTGTTTAAGGCTTTATACAGTAGTTCCAAATTTTCTGTACTTTTTCCGGTTGCTTCAAACAACTGAAGCTCCTTTTTTACTGTTGCTCTTGTTTTTTTTCCAGAATCTCGGGTACATTTTCTTGGATATTTTTTATTGCTTGTTCCATTTGATTTACAACTCGCCAGGCTCGTTGTGTACTTGAGAGCTACTGGTACTAGGTTCAGCGCCTATTATTTCCACATCTGGTGTCCAGATACTAGGGATTTTTTCGAAATGCCAAGTACAGTTCTACAGCAGTTATACAGTTCTTCCGCAAAGACAAGTAGTGCAGTTTTACTAATATTCGAGGTAAAAAAGTCCGTGTTTTGAGACTGTGAGGTGTGGTGGCCAATGTGCAAATATTTTAACAATAATAATAATATTTTAAGCATGCAACTCGTTGGGGTCTTCGACAATTTTGTCTCGTCTCGAGTCTCGACCCGAAAGTCCCGGGACTCGAGACAACTAAAATTACGAAAAGTCCCGGGACTTTGCGACACAAGACGTCCCGGGACCCAAACCCTAATTGCCATCAACCGAGCATAAATCTAGACTCCGTGGCTGATACTAATAAATTCCTGATGTAAAAATCCAATAACACTTTGCCCGACCCAGGAATCGAACCCAGGACCTCATGCTTAGTAGTCGCGCATGCAACCACTCGAGCAAAGAGGCAGTTTTGTGGTAAAAGAGTAAGAACATAACATACTTATGCAACGAGATCCTCAAAATAGTTCTTTATTTCCTAGCTAAACATTTTCGTTAACGTTTTATTAATCTCGTATTTATCTAGCCTTATTGCCTCATCGTGGACGTAGTTTAGTGGCAACATTCAAAAATATCAAAAAGATTAAACGATGAAAATGTTAACAAAATTCCTTAAGCAAAAGCTTTCAAGCAACCAAGTATGTACACAGCTTTGAAAATACAACATTTTCTCTCATTAAAACCTCGTAGACAGGAGTTTTCAATTGTTTTGAGGAAGCGAGAGTGTTTTGTTCAAGAGCGAAGTTAAACAACAATCAGAACGGAGTGACATCGAGGGGTGTTCATTAGCTTATTTCCCCATTTGCAAACGCTAACAAAGAATGGTATTGTTCTAGACCTTATTTTGCGATAAACTACGAGAGTATTAAAAAGTAAAAAATGTCGATTCCACACAAACGAGCACAGGAGTCATCCACTCGCGAACTTTCTACAATTTCAAACAAATCCCAGTCGTGGGTGTGCGAGCACTCTCTCTACGTAAGGCGTGTCTATGTATGCGTTAGTTTTCACTCGTCATACAGACCCAATCTGCTGTGCAATTCTGCGTCTTATTTCACGATTAATTACTACGTTGAGTGACCTATTTTTGTTGGTATGCTGGTTGAGATCAATGGTCTTATCGGTATAATACTGTATTGATGAAGTTGGACGTATTAATTAGTTTTCTCGGTAAGTGGTAAGCCGACTACGGCTTGCAATTAGTGTTGATTGTTAAAAGTCTTATTATCTATACTTCTATACTAATATTATAAAGCTTATGAGTTTGTTTGTTTGGTTGATCTCAGGAACTACTAGTTCGAATTGTTAAATTATTTTATCATCACGCTACAACCAATAAGAGCGGAGTATCAATGAAAAATGTAGCAAAAGCGGGGAAAACTAAACTAACTTTTTGAGATAATGTGTTGCGTCGTTTCGTCTTTGCTGGCACATAGGCGACATTTACCGTCTATGTCTAACTTTAAAATGTCGCGTTGATGCTGACGCGTCATAACAGCCTGGTCCTGTATGGCGAATATTGCTGATTCTATGGAAGGTGATATTTATTGCTTCTTTAACCATTTGAATGAATTTTCTTTGTCTATATTAGTTTGGTTCAAAACTGCTTTAGGAAACTGTCCATGTAACTGCTTATTTCTCCATTTATAATTCTGCATCTTGACTATTGCTTGCTTGATTTCTTTGTCTGTATGTGTATTATTTTGTGGTAGTTGTAGTTCTCTTTCTTGTGCTTCTTTTATTATTGAATATTTATCCCTACTTTTATCATGTTGAACTATCACTTTTATTAAATCGTCATTCTCTCTTTCTAAATAATGTTTATATTTAAGTATCTGTGTTTTATACATATTTTCTATATTAATTAACCCCCTACCCCCCTCTATTATAGGTAAGTACAATCTTTCTACATCTGCTTTTTGTTGTTGTGCTTTTTGAATTACGTAACGTACTCGTTTGGAGTTATTATTATTATTAGTAATTCCAAACGAGTACGTTTGGAATGATTAATTATAAGAATAGTGATTTAAAAGCCATAGATATAAAAACTAGGAAAATATTTGCAATTACGACTGGTATTGCATAGGTATTTATCCCTTTTATGATATTTCGCGCGCTTAAATGTGTGTTCAGTAGCTTTTTAGTTCTCTTAAAATATTCTTTTGTAACCTGTTCCCTAATCTGACTATGTTCTATCTTCCCTGATTCGTATGTTCCTAAATTTATATGTCCTATCTATTCCCAGCTGTTCAAATGTATCTCCGCTTAGTAGTATATGTCCTTCACCTATAGTATTATTCCTGTGTCCTGATCTAAGGTGTATTGTATTGCATTTATTCAAACCGAAAGTCATACCAATGTCATTTGTGAATATTTCAATACTGTCTAGCAAAATTTAAAATTATTTTTATTGTTGGCGTATATTTTTAAGTCATCCATGTACAATAAGTGATTAACCCAGAAGCTATCTTTAAGTTTGTACCCTTTCATAGGATTAATGAGATCGGATTAATTGCCAGGAAAAACAACAAAGGTGACAGAGAGTCTCCCTGGAATATGCCACGCTTGATGTAGATGGGTTCAGTAGTTAAGGATTCGTTGGTTCCGCAGTCTGTCATGATCACTTTCCATGTAGGCATAGTAATTTCAAGGAAAGCCATGATTATGGGCGGGCATTTGTAAATATCAAGGATTCTCAGAAGCCATTCGTGTGATACACTATCGAACGCCTTCTGATAATCTATTCACGCCATACTCAAATTCTTTTGGGACTGATGTGCATCCTCTAAAACTGCCTTGTTGACCATGAGGTGGTCTTTACAGCCCCGCCGGGCTCCGCGGCGGTACCCTCTTTGTTCTATCGCCATGATGTTGTTCTCCTGACAATGATTGTACAAGTGGTTAGCTAGTATAGATGTCAGTAATTTGTAACTGCTAGGCAAACAAGCAATTGGTCTCCAGTTTTTAGGATCTTCTGTGTTTTCATTCTTTGGAATTAAAATAACCTGCCCTGTAGTAAACCATTCTTCTAATTGCTCCCTACCCCCTATAATATTTGTGAATAACTTAGCAAAATATTTATGTGTACTAGTAAGATACTTTAAATAATAGTTCTGTATTTTGTCAATTCCCGGAGTCTTCCAATTGCGCAGTTTCCTAATGGCTATTTTAACTTGTTCTTCTGTGATTTCATGTGATTCTACTGTGCCTATTCTGTCTGATGAAATTTCTAGTTCGTTTATCCACCGTGCTTCTTTATTGTATTGTATAGGTTTTGACAGTATTGATTTCCAAGAATCTTCTACGCTCTCTTTACTGGGTAGTTTTATATCATTAGTGGTACTATTGTTCCCTAAGCTTCTATATAACCTATGCTCATTTTCTTTAAATATCCTGTTTTGTTCTATTGCTGATTTCTTCATATCTTTTTATTCTACCAGCTAGTGCTTTGATCTTTTGCTTCAGTATCTCTTCTGTATTATTCCGTTCATTTTCACTTTGTATGTTGTATTTATTGTATAGCTTAGCTTTTATATTATTCATTCTACGGGTATTTACGCCTCTGCCTATTTCTATAATTTGTCCTAACTCTTTTCTATTTTTTTCTATTCTAGTTTTTATTCTTTTCTTCCAGGGTGGATCTGTTCTTGTTTTAATTACATTTTTAGGTATAAATGGCATTTGTTTATTATTAAGTATTAGTGTTTTGGCTGTAGCATATATAATATTGTTTAATTCTCTAAGTGTTTCTGTATTAATTAATAGGTTCGGTAAATAACTATTGAGTGTATGCATATTTTGTAAAAAATGTCTGTTTATTTTTGCTTTGGGTAATAAGTGTCTGTCCTTTATTGGTGTTTCCTTAGTTTCAGCCAATACTTGTAAAAAGTTTAATATTAACGGGTCTTTGTCTTCAGTAACTGTTACATTTCTAGTTAATTGATCTATTAACTCCGTTTGATCCAATGAAGGCGGTGTGTTTGTTTGAGTGTCATGTTGTGTGTTTGTAAGCAATTCATGTTGTGTGTTGGATGGTTGGATGTGTGCGTTATTGAATTTGGTTCTGTCATGTTGCTTGTTATTTCAGTGTTTTCTGTTACTCTCCCCTCGGCTTCATCTCTTATGCGGTTTAAGATTTCTTGTGATAATACATTTTGTTTAATAATTCTACGTGCCTGGTTTGAGAGTGTATTGCCATTAAATTTGTGGATTTTTGGATTACTAGGATTTCTGTCTCTAAATAATGTAAATAGCCTATTAATATAACCAGTTCCCTGAGAGTGTGATTTAATAAAACCGTACATTAACTCCTTCAATTCCTCTGTCAACCGTTTTTTCCTTCTGTCTTCATTTAACTCTTGAATGGTCTCCCTAGATGAGCCGGCGGAGTGGTCAATGGGCGTGTTAGCCCTACTCCGCAAAGCATGATCTGTATCTACCCCACCCCGTTGTTCGGCTGTAGTATCTTCGGGTCCCCCGACTCTCGCCCGCCTGCTCAGCAGAGTGTCGCTGACGGTCCGTATGCTGTCACGTCCAGCGTCAGCTCCAGACGTGCCCCGGCGCTCACCCCCGGGAAGCGGCCCTATACGTGTACTATTTCTTTGTCTCTCCATATTGAAGGTAGTGCTAGTGCGTCGTTTGCCATCAGTGAGTTATTTTTGCTGAAAAACGCTGATGTCCGCCCCCCCCCGTGGCCTAGGTGTTATGGCCGGACGTGAAGTTAGACTTGTAGGGGGCTCAGCTTTATAATATTATAAATACTAATATTATATTATAGTATAGTATAGAAGTATAGATGAAAAGCAAATGATAAAAAATATCAAAGCACTCTCAACAAAGCCATAATTCCAGTTCATGATGTCTTTTCATTTGTAACAGTGAAGGTAAATAAACTAAGCCACTGCAATCGTAAAAACACAAACATTTCGCTGTTCCTCGCTTCAGCAAGTAAAGAAATTGTTTTAATCGTAGGTACAGATTTTAAACAACAATGTCTCAAAAACAAGCAGCAGACAAAATAAACTCGCAACAAAAAGGATCTAGCGCTGTCGGCGACATTTTTAAAGCGACGTGAAGCGATCTCGATGCCATAATAGCTCATTTTGGCGCGAAATGTTCACGAAATTGGCGCGAACAGGGCTGACACGGCTTTTATAGACTTGAATATTCTTATATTTTATTGTCATTCTGTTTCTCCTTGCCACGCTTTTATTTTATTTTTAAAATCTTCTACAGAAAATCTAAAAATCGGTAGCTACTTAACAGATGTAAAAGAAGTATTGCATTTGATTTTGATATTTGGTTCCAATACACGCAGGTTTAAAAATACAATCAGCTATTCTAATATTTATGTAGAAGATGGCCGGACAGGACAAAGCATACGACCAGTGGTCAACATTTAACACTTGATCGAAAAAAACTGGCAGTCATGGAGAAAGGTCTTCCCAGCTGTGGGATGTGGCAGGCTAACAATACTAGTAATAGTATTCTAATATATTAGGTGCTTTCCATGGCGGTTCGTTTCGACTATTCTTTTGATTCAAAGTCTTTAGTTTTCTTCGTACAATGGTTATCTACTTAAAATTCAGGTTCCGTTTACTATCTTTGACTTTCCTACGACGTGGAATGACTTTTGGTATTCCAGTCAACAAGGGAAATATGGCCGCTACTCTTTGTGCGGCTTTTATTTTACAAAAGTCTAGATATTTTTCATGAAAATATGAGTAACATTCTAGTTTACATTTTTGTTTTCTTATAACATGTTATTTTTGTAAAATATAGAACTGGCCATACTAAGGGCCAAGTTCACCGACAACATAACGGTCTGATTATCTGAAAACAGCTGTTTAACGTGAATATTCGTGTTCCCGAAAGCAAATCTGATGATTAAACTCAGTAATCAACTGTTATCGCTAATTCAATGTCGGTGAACATGGCCCTTAATCATTTACTTTTAAATTCCATAGCGATGAAAAACATCGTAAGCAAACTATGTGTTCCCTTATGATAACTAATGACATGCGATGGAAAATTGTGGTAATCAAAGCATTTTGAAAAAGACATAAAAAACCTCTTTCCTTATTATATTTATTTACATATGTTTCATACTTATTTTACTTAAGTTCGATTTGTAATGAGACAGTCAAATTCCGAACTCATTATTTTTTATTGGATGCTTAAATCCCGTTATCTTTTGCTCCTCAACGACAATGAGGCACGTGGGACAATCTCTTGTCGAAATGATGCAATGCCTTACAAATATTGAACTGTCGAAAACATTAACTTTCATATTTATTTATTTATGTACTAGATGGAGGACTACAACACACATAACACACACATATATACATACATACACATACATATATTATTCATATCTTTACAATCGGAGGCTCATACGAGATAACTCTATAAAGGTGTATACAGATTTAAGTGTATGCAAACTTGAATACATGAGGAAATATTCGGAATACGAAACAGATTTTTTTTTGTTTTAGTGTTGCGTAACCAAATGGCATAAACGGAATGCTTAGATTCGTCATGTCCGTCTGTCTGTCGGTCCGTCCGTATGTCACAGTTATTTTACTCCGAGACTACAGACGAGCTGGCGACTTCTACGAAGCACTACACAACTGATGGGAAATTACGAATAAAAAAAATAGGGTTGTCCCTCATACATGTAACTGAGGGTTACAAGCATAAAAAGTGTATTCTAAGCATGCATCTGTGGTGTGACAGCTTTTCAAAAATGATAACGAGGTGACTCAAATACTTTTTTTCTTAATTCAGTGGTTGATATTCGCTTCTAACGCCGAATTAATTGGGTCTCCCTACCCCTCTAATTTCTAAAGAAAGAGGAGGAAAATTCTGAACGTATATAAGTTTGTAGAACGTAAAAAAAACTTTCAACGGAAATTGGTTTGAATAATATTTTATATTTAGCTTTTGAGGTATGGGACTTTTTCGTGGAACTGCAGCAGTAACTTTGTTTTCCAGTAGCATACTATGTATAGTTTTGCTGTTGAGTGTAAATTGACCTATGAATGAGCTTCAAAAATATTGTTATAATTTTGTTTGGTGCTACGTGTTATAGTATACTGCTATAAAGCAGATACGATAAAAAATAAATATACGTACAATTTACAATTCATGTGTCCTTCGTTTCATTTTGATCATAAATATGCCTTCTGCGGTGACAGAAAATAGGTATAAATCATGGCATTCATTATCCATACAATTCCATTCATTTATATTCACTTAAACAATTTTTCACTTATGACAAGCAGCGTCAAGCTGTCAAGCTTATTTATTCTTTCTTTAGTTTTTTTCTATATCGGCCTGTTAAATGAAGGCAACTACACGAACAACTGCGTTACTGCGTTTGTGTTAGGATGTATTACTAAAAAATAATTTATATCGTTTTGGCTAGTTTAAATCTAGTTTTTATATTGTATTACGTTTGTTTACTGATTAATAGAATACTAAATGTTAATTTTAAAATTCAGAACGCACTCTTGGATTGTGAGGTTTTTTACGTCTTGGCCAACTACACCTGGCAGGTCGGACGAATATTGGCTATAACAAATATAATCGTAAAACAAGACAATGAAGTCTAGAATCCTAAAATATTGCCTTATAAAAGACGCCGCTTACGTACTACAACCAGTTTACGACGAGATTTCAGTAGCGACCAGTACATTGCAGTCCACTCCACTAAAAGTGGACTAGTGCAAGTGTCAAGTGGTAGGGCGCCGACGCTCTGACGTGTCCCTCCACCACGCGGAAGTCACAACTCCATCCCGGAGCTCCCCTAAACGGAGTTTGGCCCGGGACTCCTCTTCGCTCCAAGCTTCCCGGGGCTTCGCTAAACGGACTCGCCCGGGAACTCATCTCCGCTTCTGCGATCGCCTGCCACCGAAACAGCCAGGACTGACCTGACGCCTGTTCGGTGGAGCCGCAGGACCAGGTGCTCCAAGGGTCTACCCCCTTCGGAAAACAGCAAGTAGACTTTCTCCACCTACTACCCCAGTTCTTGAGTTCGTGTAGTTAGATGTGTGTTTTTAGCAGACTTGTATTTTTTAACTTACCTCCCTCTTATTAATTTTAATTGTACTGTCTACCTTCTATTTTTATTGATTTGGAATAGTAGACATGACAGTGTCCGACCCTTTGTGTCGTCCAAGTGCGAGTCCGACTCGCACTTGGACGGTTTATTTTAATTGTTAGACCCGTATCTGCGTCCCCGAATATGCGCATTCCATGGAGGACCCTTGAAAAGACGGTTCGTTGAGGATGCCTGGTTGTCGATAGTTTCCTATTACTTATTGAAAATGTCGCGTACCAGTATTGTATGCGAAAATTGATCGAGTTTTTCGTTTGCATTTTAAAGCTATACATAATATTCGAGTAACTGTATTCTACTTGATTTCTTCTTTTAGCAACTTACGTCAACCTTTATATAACTTTTTTTCTTTATCTTTTACAAATATTACCAATTTATCTTTTACTCTAAGAATTTATATTTTACATAACTGATTTACCTTATCAATGATGATTGACAACCTTAGTTTCTAAATAATAATGGCCCAGCGACTAAATTAAATAATTGTAATACTTGGCAGAGGTTTTTAAAATACTGTTTGACTTAAAATAACAGCAGTATTTTTATTTTTTAATATTTTTTACGCTGCATCACGCCTACTGCACAAGATCGATAATTAATAAATGTATTTTTCACCCCGGAAAATCATCATCTGCCTATCCCTACCCCAACTATGTTGGAGAATGCTTCCAGTCTATACATGTTCCAGTGTTTTACATGGAGTGACTGCCTATCTGACCTCCACAACCCAGGTAGTACTGGGTAATACAATACCCCTTGGTAAGACTGGTTGTCAAAGTTTCGGGCCACTGACTACCTGTAACGACTGTCAAAGATCTACAAATGAGAGCCGGGATCAACGGCTTCATGTGTTTTCCGAGGCACGGAGAAAACTCGGTATTTAATGAGCGGTCACCCTTCCACGGACCAACCTAGACAAACGCGGCTTAACCTGAAAATTGATACTAGTGGCTGTTATTATTTAGCCACAAGCTCCTCACTAGATAATTGTATTAAGAAATGCTAAAATACAAAACAGATGCAGACGAAATCGTGGACAGAAGCTAGTGTAATATTTATCAGCCAATTTTGACATACTCCGTCTGTCTAAACCTATCTTCAATTAACGGGTGTTCCCTGAAGCTCATTCCGTGCTGTCGTCTCACAATACATGTACACCCTGCTATTGTACGTGTACATATAGTGATTCCATTGTTATTGGGGTATCGTGCATGAATTCGCCACTAGAGGCGTTCGTGTAGAGTCAGGTCTTCAGAAATGTCAGATGTCACAGAGTGTTCGCGCATTGCGCGCTTGCTTATCACGTATTTTGCATTATATTCGCGATTTTGGGTAATTAGATATTGAGACATTAATATTATATTAATAATAATTATTATATTAATTAGGACTTTTAGGATCTAATCTGTTAGTACGAATGAGGAGGCAGAATGATTTTTTGTTTGCAATGTTTCATGCTTGCTAATTTTAGGGATAATTTTGTAAATATTCTAAAGTTGAATGTTGTATTTTCTGAAGTTGTAACACGTAATAAAATAAACTTTTTATGAAGTTATTGGTACTTAAAAAAATAAAATAGAATGAATGACCGGACCTTACACGCCAGGGGTGCCATCTGCTGACCTCAAAAACGATAGCCGTCATTCTACGTTGACAGGGATAACGTAAACTCTATATGAAGCTTTTTGACTGCGGTTTTTGCAGTAATAGCTGAAGTTGTGAATGGAAGGAAATTCTTATAGTAAATTTTACTCTTAATGTTAAAGTTATGTAAAAATAAGGAATATGCAAATTAAATAAAAGATACTTACTGTAATTTTCTAGTAAACACACAATATTTAACTGATAAAATGTCCCCATTTGCGAATCAAATCGATAGCCCTTCTA
The DNA here is from genome assembly GCA_950005105.1 of Lycophotia porphyrea. Lineage (NCBI taxonomy): Eukaryota > Metazoa > Arthropoda > Insecta > Lepidoptera > Noctuidae > Lycophotia > Lycophotia porphyrea. The sequence goes on along the minus strand of OX465391.1, from coordinate 10,671,745 downwards.
AACAAAACTAGGAGACATCCTTTTTATGGTAAAATAATTAACAAAGAAAACAGACCCCTCTCGCTTGCACAATGTCCTTTATAACGACGACGGCGTCATTTTAAAAACTGAATAAGACTTCTAATTCTGAATTTGAATTTCAAAGCGTTCGCGACCACGACCTCATTGCGTGATAATTCCTTTACAAAAGAAAAAGTAATCATTAATGTTTAATTTACTTTGTAGGGAAGTAAAATTGTGAATTGTATTTTTTTTCATTAAATGAAGATGATTATTATTTTGGATTTTATTTGAGGACATTAGCAGTGTCGCCTTTATTATTAAAATCAACGAGTATATTAATATTATAATATTTGGTGGGGGGTATTCTTCGTAATTACTGATCCGATCCCGAAAATTCTCACCCTTAAAAGAAGCTCCAGCTCAAGAATGGAAATCCTCGAGTATCTTAGCCTAAATTCAAAACTTTTCCGTGGGAAAAAGCTTAACATAACGCAAGCAGAGCTGCGGGCAGAAGCTAATCTATTATAAAAATCTAGGTAATGATTAGTTTACAAAAGTCAACTTTAACGTTCAGTCAAACCGGTGCAGACGGATTGCAGTCTGACTGCGGACACCCGGACTTGAAAGAAACTTCAGTGCGTTGTCTATTAAAGTCCTGTGTCCACAGTCCGGTCCCCATCTTTCCACACCGGTTCGAACCTTGAAACACATAACGTTGTATATGTAACTTTTTACGCTATCTATGCTTACAGTTCCAAATCGTAAACCACACCTATGGTTACAAACCTCTTTTATATTTCTCTGCGGACTTTCACAATACACATCCCGAAATACCGAACAAAACCTAGAGCAGACTAATGAAAAACGTTAGTACATACAGGCTTGTAAAGCAAAAAGGTTGTACGCCTAAATATCCCAAAGCGGGACCGCAGTGCGGTAGTACTGAAATAACGACTTTCAGTAGCGAGTACGTAGTTGTCTGTGGTCACACCATATCGATCTTGGATCATTATTATTATTTTATTTATACATTTATTATATATTTTATGAATACTTATAAACTAAGCCCCACAAAACAGTAGCAATGGTTTGGTCAATAAGTACATAATTAACACTTTAACATATTTCTAAATAATACCTTTTTAATTTACTTTTTACTTTTTCTGTCTGTATTTTAATAGTCTGTTATTTTGTTTTCTAATAGCGCCAGACAGCTTATCATCGTGTACAAATCTTTATAAATAACATTACATCACGCCTGTAATAAATAACGCCCCAAAAGGTTAAGGTAGAGGTGTACTTAATAGTACACCCACATTGAAGCCTTACCTTATGTATTTATTATTATATTTTATTATTGGAAATGTTCTATATTATTGCACCTACTATTTTGTCTCTGCGTCCCCCTATAATAGCCAGGTACAAAATGCCCAAGTCATTAAGTCCGCTTTTGTACAATAACTGCATAAATTTTTAATTAATTAATAAATACAAATAAACATAAATATAAAAACATATATAAAGTTAAGAGAGATAGTTATTAAAATATGCATGAAGTAAATAAACATACCGCCGCAGCCCAGCATATTCCACAGTACCTACCTACCTTCCCATTTAACTTCACAATAATTTCGTTAAAAGCGAATCAATCAGCTGATTGTTCTCGTTAATCTCGTCGGCACTCTCAGTCGAAGCTATTACGTTATAAACGTTTAAAATCAATTACTTTTATTAATTATCGCAACGGCAACCGGACAAGGGTACATTGTATTTCGGAAAACATATAACATCACGCCTATAATCCCCGAAGGGTTTGGCAGAGATGTACATAATAGTACACTCACATTTTGTCAGTTATTTTTAAGGGCCATCCCAACCAGCAAAAGTAAATTGTATAGAAGACCATAGAACGTTTTGTAAAAACGAATCGTGGTCAAATAAAAGGCCAAAGTAGGTGCACCTACAAAGAAAGTGGCGCAATTATATCTCCATTCAGTTTTTAAGTACAACTGTAGTGGTATCAGGCATGACAATTTTGGCCTATTACAATTGATCTAACAGTAACGCAATCTCTATTTGATGACATACAAGCCACCGCAACGCTACTAAAGTTCTTTTAGGTACTGTAAAAGAGTTCATGATTCCATTACTTCACTAATATTCATCATTCATTCATTTTACATTCGTTCACGCTGCGCAGTGTCTCAGTGTTTTTGAAAAGAAAAAGATAATAAAAAGAGTATATCGGAGGATATCGTGGTGAGTTAGATATTATTTTGTAATTAAATTATTCGTCTCTTACTGGGAAAAGCAACGTGCGACTGTAATTTTACTGATAAACTATACATGGCCTTACGACAATATTATAATGCCTCCCTCGAATTATTGAGTTTTATTTAAATTAAATTAAATTAATCGAAAACTAGTTCTATAATTTTCCACTGAACCAAAAGTGTAATGTTGGCGACTACAGGCCTTCTATAGTACTATTGTGCAAGTAGTGACCGCCATTATGGTTAAATAAATTAGGGTTCCTTTCAAATCATAATATAAACAATTCTCGTAGGTGAAACAACCCATCTTCTTTATCTTTTCCAGTGTCTTCACAGTAAAAAAATTGCGGCTGCTGTGTCGCGGTCGCGTTGCTCGAAACTGTACCTTTCCACCCTGTATTGTTGATTATTTTTAATAATTATTTTATGTACCTGATTATGAACAGAAATTCAATTGACTTTTTAATTTCAACTCAGTTGAATTGAATTATGAATAGATTTTCTTTATTTTAAAATAAAGTTTTTTTTTTTATTTGTAAATGCATCTTTTATTTCTCAAACGTCATCCATGCAGCTCAGATAATAATAATCAGGTGTTCTTCTTAGAGCATCATGTGAAATGTCAATAGCCAGATTTTTCAGCCCATCGCATAATTGCTCATTTTTATCTTCGCGGTCATTACTTGAGCGTTAAGAAGTACTTTCACCTGTACAGCTGAACTCCGTATCGGTACTTAAATCATTTATTTTTTTAAATAGAATATTATATTGTATGCTTTTGCCACTTTCCGCTCTTGCATTTTCGACTTGACTTTGATTGCTAGCAGTGGTTTCATTACATGCGTGTATTACAGGTATCTAAAAACCTGTTACATAATAATTCTGCGCTAAATAAGTGTCATCGTGACCGGTATAGAAATATTAATATACAGCGATTTAAAAACTCTTATAGCTTAAATTTCACACATAAGGACTAACACCAAACTCAGTTATATCACCAAATCGCTCTATTTTTGAGCAGGTATGACTATTACGACACTATGTACTGTACAGTACTTTCACAGTTTTTATGCCTTGTGACTGGGACTGTAGCTTCATTATATTTTTATCTTGTCGACAATTCAAAAGTGCCTGTAACTGGCCTACTTGAAATAAATGCTTTGATTTTGATTTTGATTTTGAGCAGATACATAAAGATACACTATATCACAAAAACGCCGTATTCTTGAATTTCAATAACCATTATTGATACAGGCCTATAGTGGTAAATTTTAAACCTTTACAGATTAAATTAGACCTTAAAGGGCAACAATCAGCAAGTTTATAGAACAAAGTAGTTCTATACATGTTATGATTAAGCCTTATATAGTACTTGTCTATAGTAGTTGTATAAAAAGGTAATGTAAATGTTTACATCATTAGCTTATAGAACACTTTTTCTGTATAAGCTTATACAACAAAAAAGTGTTTTGAAACGCCGTTATACAACATGCTCTCACCATAAACACCGTTATATCACGTTTACAAAACTTTTTTTGCGAAATAAGCTTTAGTTATAGTACAATTTTGCTGGTTGGAATGTAATAGGGGGCGAGCCTATTGCCATCAACCGGGCGTAAATCCAGACTCCGTGGCTGCTATTGAGAAATTCCTGATGAAAAAACCCAATAGCAATTTGCCCGACTCGGGAATTGAACCCAGGACCATTAGGTCCTTAGCATGAGCACAGTAGCTCAGCTGAAAATGAAAACTGGAAATGGACTTTTTCCTTTTTTTTTTGTCCAGGCAATATTTTCTTTTTATACTTAAAATTGGGTCATCCATCTTAGCAGAATCCACCACAGACTACACCTATGTGAAAAAGGTTGGCCCCATGCTGGTCTATTCTATGACAAGGGTGTTCTTCTTTTTCTACTTAAATGCCACCTTCTATCACTACAGTATCTCTTATAACTCTCTGTGTATCAATTGAAAGCTTTAATTAGTTTAGGTAAAGTACCGACACAGATTTGTCATTTAAATCGTAAAAAAAATACCCGTTCATAAAAATGACTACCGCGTTTCAAATAAAATCAGTTCGTTATCGCTTACGGAGTGCCATTTTGCAGAATTTTCGCGTTTGCGCACTGTGCAGTGGGTACTACGCAGTATTATATCTGTGACACGGCATTGTTCTAAAAATAAGCTCATGCACACAATGCGCCCGCGCCACGTGGCCATGTACGTAAGCCACTTAAAGGCCAGTGTCCACTGTGGCGGAGGAATTTTAAGCCAATACCATTGATTAAAATCTGCCAATACCATTGATTAAAATCAGCCAAACCATTGATAAAAATCGGCCAATACCAAAATTAAATCCATATCCCGTCTCTAGTCTCTCTTGTGGAGCTTGCACTTTTACTTCGCACCGCTTCGCTTAGCTTCACTATTGTGGCAAATTTGTGGGGCCGCAGTGCATCGTTTTCAATACAAAAACCGTTCAACTGAGACTCGTACACCGAGGGTTCCATATATAGGGTGACTGGTAATTAGTGACCGATACTTATACACGTGATTGTACTCATGATAACAAAAAACAACTTTCATAAAGAAACATTTTTTTGGTAGTCGGGCTGTGGCGCGGGCGCCGCTTTTGGAGCTGGCTTGCGAGCCGCGCAGGTGCTCTGCCTACCCACTGTTGCACGGTACGATAGTAATGAGATAGAACGGCGTCATACGGCTAACAGCTGATAGGCCAAAGGCGCGCGCGCGCGTATTTCATACGACGATTGTGTTATTGTGATAAAAGTATGTATAAAAAAATGTTTCTTCGGGAAAGTTGTTCGTTATCATGAGTACAATCCCGTGTATAAGTATCGGTCACTAATTACCAGTCACCCAATATACCTACTTGTAGGTATTTTGCTATTAAACTACATACTTAAGATATTATTCTTGCCAAATTTCATGATTGTATGTCAGCGGGAAGTACACTATAGGTTTTTATTCCCTTGAGAAATCGCAAAATATAAATGGTCATATATTTTGATCGCGTTGACTTACTTGTTGATTTTTTCATCCAAATGGTAGCAGAATTGAGTATTTGATATGAATTTCAGCTTCATACCTCCACGCGTTCCTGAGAAAAAGGGTCTTGACAGACGGACAACAAAGTGGTCCTTATAAGGGTTCCGTTTTTGCCAACTAAGGTACGGTCCCATAAATAGTGACACCTGTCGTATGCATACAAAATTAGCGAAAGAGATGTAGGAGGATTATTGCGGTGCGGCATGCTCTATTGTACGCCAGCCTTAAAGCTGTGCTTATGAATACACTATTGTAAGGATATTGCAAAGCGCGTTCATGGGGCGACGTATGTTATGCAACATTATGTCGGCTAAAGGGTTCGATACAGCCATGAAACGATTAACATATATAGGTACATATGGATACATTTGTAAATTATATTAAAAAAGACTTTTAGATACCTACTCTAGTAATCTTAATAAAGCGCATATCAAAAAAAAAAAAATTTTTTTTCATTTCTCTTTCTCACACGAATTACATAGCAATTAACGTTTATTTGCTCTTTTCATGCCATTTTTTTTAAAACCGAAATCCAATTTTGATGGACCAATTCCCGAACGAATTAATTTTTCCAGTTTATATTCAGTCGTTTCACTTTTAATAAAAGATACCGAATGAAAGACGTAACTGAACAAGAAATGTGAAACTGCTCATATCTGCTTTATCAATCTCTCATTTATCCTTCAAAATATCATGTGCCGTTTATTCATCATCTTCCTGCCCTTGTCCCATTCTACAAGGTGTAAGGGACAGCCCCTCCACAAACTAACAGGGAGTATTCAGATCCTTATTTTCAATCATATTCCGCCGGATTCTTTTTTTTTTAATTATTATTCCTTTATTTTAACGTCAAATTACGATCCCTGTACGCAGCACTCCATTTATGTAAATAATACGTCTAAAATCAAAAATCCAACAATGGATGTAGAAATACTCCGAACGACGCGTGAAATCAGCTGTTCACTTCCTGCCTAGCTACAGAGATCACTCGTCGTTGCGCTTGCCGTTCACTACGTGTACTTTGCCACGGTAACGATACATTGAATGAGGGAATAAAACAAATCAAATTTATTGGATTGCCATAACATTCCTGAAATAATTTCTTATGTCGGTCATCTTAGTTTGTTATACTGAATTAAGCCCATCAATTTGTAAAGGGCTGTCCCTTACACCCCATATTTGAGCGGCGCAACACATTTTCTTCTTCCATTCTCCCCTGTCACAGACGTCACGGCACCATTTACTCCTTTCTCATTGATATCATTCCTCACACAATCCATCCATCTTTTCTTTGACCTATCTCTCCCTCTCCATCTTTCAACAGTCATGTCCATCATATGCGTTTTATCCCTCCTCATTGTCATTTCCATACCAAGACAAACGACTTCCTTTTATTTTTTTCTGTAACAGGCGCCACTTTCAAACTTCCTCTAATATACTCATTCCTAACTTTATCCATTCTTGTCACTCCACACATCCATCTCACCATTCTCATCTCGGCTACATGCAATCGTTTTTTATCCATCATGTGCCGTTTATTATCCACGCAAAAATCGTTTCATACCTTTGTTTTACTAACTCCTCTAGATTCCTGAGCGCATCAGACAATACAACATAACAATATTGGTTGATAGAAGTGACCCAGCCCCCCAGAGTACGTGCGGTTATCTTTTTCCTCGCTCGACTAATTCAACGCAAGCTGCGCTGATGCACCCTCTCCATGTTCGTTAAGCAATTACTACTGGTAGGATACTAGAATTAGGTTCACACTTATAACTAAACATCGGATGATATGCGTTTCCAGGTTTGCATATGCAAATTTATGAAACGCTATTTTTATAGCCATACTTGGATATTTTTCATCAATAGTGCTTATTTCTGATGAAGTAGAAGTATAGTAGAGTCCTGGGTAGTTACTTTCAACCTGGATAAAATAACTGTTAGAAGAAGCATGATAATCCTGTGGTTCATGAACCTTTTAAGAAACAATGAACTCCACTCAGAGTTATAGTAGTCCAAAACTCGGTATTGCACCTTAGACAATATCTACGTCTCAGAATTCTTTGAAAGAAAACCGTTTCACTTTCGCCATCCATAAAAGATCCTGAAAAAAAAGAAGACCTTGAAAAAAAGGCCATTAAATCGAGATCCCTTAGTATCGTATGTCGTTGGTTTTCTTTTGCCAAGCCACGAAAGGCTTTGTTTTCGATTACACAGTTCGATTATTCGCAACGGCCCGGCGCGGCGCGGCGGTGACGTACGAAACCAAACTGCTGTAGATATATAGCTTTTTGCTTGAATTGATTCGATTCATACGATGTTAATTAATGTTTGACTTTCTTTATGTTTGTCGAGGAAAATTTTAAGTAAAGGATTCTGATGCGGGATACTTCTTTATAATGAAAGTATACTTAAATGATACTGGGTGGGAATAGACATAGGACCTATAGTTGTTGTATTCGAGTTCTGCACACACAAATCCTCTTTTGTTCCCTTTACACAAGGGTATAAATGAGGCATCGCACCACATTTATACTTTTGTGCAAAGGGAAATAGAAATCTGATCCAGCAGTTTTGAGAAAAACATACGTACTTGATCCATACTCCTTCCTACACGAATTTGCCCAGTCTCCTTTATGAATCCATAAGTTATACTGAACACAAATGGAAACGAAACGCAATGAATGGCAAAAAGATTTCTTCCAAATGCTTGTCGATACTTATTTATAGGAAGCCCACATTTAAAGAGAAAAATATACGCCAAATAAAAGGTTGAAAATAGGTGTATTATTCTATTGTCAACCTCACTGAATGAAGTTGTACTCGTGGGTAGAGCTTGGCAGTTTCTTTTGTCATACGACAGTTTTAACAAGGACTGCTTCCCCTCCCGACTTGATCTACATCCTTTACTATAGCGGGGACGAAGGGGTATTTTTGATGGGTCCACGTAATTGGTTGGTTAAGTATTTGCACACATATTGTATATCAATGAGATGTGAGATGAGTTTGCAAATGAGATGTTTTTTATTGTGTTTTTTCGTATGGAATTTTAGAGATTCTTTATAGGTGTGATGTCGTGGCTCGGTTGTTTACGAGAATATTCCAGATTACGTTCGTATCTCGTCTGGTCGGAGGAACCTCCCTTTTATATGGAGTATTGAGGAACAGGTATTACCGGTAACAGGTATAATATTCACATATTTTACTAGGCCTCCAAAAAATTGAGCCCACAAAAAATTAGGGCCAGAAAAAGAAAGTCTATTATCAACCTCTGACTTCACAATATTTAATTAAATTATCATGTTTAATTAAAGAAAGAGCTAGAACTAAAAGTTACATTCCACTTCAATTAATGTAATCTTGTTAGAACTTCAACAGAGCAGGCGCTAGTTTCAAATTAATTTATTAAAATGAATACTTAAGAATTAGCTGGTTCTTAATTGCGAAGTTTAAATATGATATTTTAGGTACGTACAAAACTTTTTTTCAGAGCTTGAAGTATCCGAAACTATGCTCGAAATCTATAGACGCTACTTAGCACACGCTTTGACTTTGAGATGTTCCCATCTCTATGTTGTACATTTAGTTTGACAGTCGTGCAACAAAGACAAAAGTAGCGCTAACCCAACGTTCATACTAAGTATTTTTTATAATTACCTTAGCCTCATATTAAAAATAAATAAAAGCAGTAAATCATACGAATAAGAACGTTAACTTTATGCAAATAAAGTTAATTTTCGAATGAAGCCCGACTGAGTGAAGTCGAAGTCTCGCTCTATAGATTTGGGTCTAAGTATGGGTACGTAACTTAGTCGAGGTTCACCTTTAGTAGTCTGAGTACTAACCAATTTCTTATTTGTAAAAATCTATCATTCTGTCTAACCTTTAAGGTCAGCATAATACCTTCTTTGATTGGTTTTAGACCTTAGCCGATTGTCGCCTACAAATCATAGCTTGTGGTAAGACCTTTTTAAGTTCGTGGTAATATCTTAGGCTCAGTGGTCATATTCATGGCTGCGGGCTGTTCGAAAGAGATACCGCGGCCCTGGAACACAAAGGGCAAGGAAGGAACATGGATGGGTTTTAGTCAGTACAAGTCTGACACTCCCTTCCGCTCTGCCCAGAGCGGGAGAAGTCATTTGATGATTTCACATCCGTAAAAAAAATTAAAAAGAAGTGGTCATATTCATATTCATTTTATTGCGTTCCATAATGTAAAAAAGGTATTACAATAGGCTTTCAGCTAACAACAAAATTATGGACCCTGTTAGGGCACAGCATCATCATCAGCCTTATAATGTTCCCACTGCTGGGACTCAGGCCTCCTCTCTTATGAGAGGGAATGGGCTATAATCCACCACGCGGGCCCAGTGCGGATTGGTAGATGTCACATGTCTTCGAATTTTTGGTTCTAGGACATGCCGGTTTCCTCACGATGTTTTCCTTCACCGTTTTTGAGAGCAGTGGTGATGAAATAAATTACACAAAGTCATGCGCCTGTCTGGGTTCGGACCCTCGACTTACTGTTCGTCAGTCGGGGTCGCTACCACTGGGCCACCGCTGCTCTCCTAGGGCACAGCAATATACAATATTTAAATTAAATTTTATGTAGTTAATAAAATCATAGACAACTATTTTCACTTATTATAAATAGAGGGTTATGTGTAACATACTTAGTACAATTCCACGAAAAATGAAAATAATTAAAAAAATAACATAAAGCAACATCACTACATCAGTATTACTTACAATTGAGATCAATAGTATTATAATATTGTAGTTATTTATTTATAAATCTTAAGAACAATAGTCAGTGGCTGGCTTGAGTGGTCGGTGGCCGCCACTAGTAGTCGGTGGCCGCTACAATTTGTAACATTCTCCTTCTGTCTTACGATGGATTCCGAGACGGAAGGTTTGAGCGCGCTCCTAACAATTCGCCACCAATGGCATGTCGCGGACACTGAGTCGCGGGTGGCTAGCGCGAGCGCTACACGTGTACGGCGATTCCATACAAAACATTTCAATAATCCACCACCTGTGGCTATGGAAATAATACGATGTGAAATATGTAGGGAAACCAGTCGGCAGTATATTTAGGTTGCCTATGTCATGGCGCGACTGTGACGATGTAAAATTCCGCTTCACATAAGCAAGGGTCACTTGTTCTTCCTGTAATCATTTATTGGTACTGTACTGTAGGTACCTGGGAACCTTTTTGGCAAAGGAGAAATTGAAGATCAAACTTCTTTTTTTACTTAATGTTACGTAAACAATTTTTAAATATACTAACTTAATACCCATACGTTTCTTCTACTATTGCATGCACGCATTACCTTGCCGAAATCAATACTGTTTTTAAAATCCAACCCTAATAAACAATTCACTATTTTCTACCTGACGAAACTTTCTCCGACTACAAAAAACGTATCTCATCTAAGTTCTAACCGAATATCTCGATATTCTATCAAAGTTCCAAAAGTATCGTTGCCCAAATGGCTTTTCAATACATTGGATAATAGAAAAGTTAGCAATGGGCTTAGTCCTGGAACAAATTCTTTATTGCAGTAAGTGTGTATGTCACAATGAAAACTCATAACTAGACAAAACTACTTTTGACTGCAATAACTCAAAGCAAGCATTCAAGCACTTTTTTATGGCGATATGACTGCCTTATCGGTCAGCGCAAATGCTTAGCAAATGTCCTCGGTACGATTCCCCGGCCGGGCAAAGTGTTGTTGGGTTTATATTCTATGATGTTAACGCATAAGTAACGTTCAATTTAATTTAATTTCAATTTTTATCTCGGCCTGTGTGTGTTTACCTGAATCTCCCATCTGGTCAAAAGTAGATTTGTCTGGTTAAGATTTTTTACTGTAACATATAAGAACAAACTTCTGAAACCTGTACTAATTTTGAACAGGAGCCCGTAAAATTCGTTCAGATATTCTTAAGAGGTCGAACTACGGCTTGTTTTAATGTAATATATATATATATATTTTAATTCTTTCCAACATTGTATTAATGCTCATACTTTGTTTTTGAATCAATATTTTTTCTGTTGGTGCTGATTTACGTATGTCCAGATATTAATTAAATATGGACATTACGTAGCCTGAAATAAACAAATTATAATTTAACATTTTTAAATAATATGGTCTAGATCTTTAGACTAAGTATTATTACAAAAAAACTCTAATGCTGATAGAGAATTTTAGTTTTTTATAACAGTAATTTCAAAATACTGTATGTTTTTGGAAATAACAATTTATTTAAATAATAACAACTAAAGAACATCTCGCGTTCGAATTAGAATTGGCATTATATGGCAATCTAGCAAGTTATTCTTCTTTCGCTGTTTTCTTTGAAAATATAATCTATATTTTAAGATTAAGTCGCTTTTCGTGTCTGTCTGTGTGATGACGTTGTTTTTTAGGGTTCCGTACCTCAGTTGGTAAAAACGGAACTCTTATAAGATCACTTTGTTGTCCTTTTGTCTGTCCGTCTATCAAAACTCTTTTTATCAGGAACAGGTGGAGGATCAAGCTTAAATATCAAATACTCAGGTCTGCTACCCCTTGGAGCAGTGAAAAAAATCAAACTTGTGCAAAAGATATGACCGCTTATATCGCATATTTTGCGATTTCACAAGGGAATCTAAACCTACAGGGTACTTGCCATTGACCCAGAATCATGAAATTTGGCAAGAAGCAATGTCTTATGTACTATAAGACATTGCTTGTATGTGTGCATGTAAAAGGAAAAAATCTAAAAACCGTAAATATGTAGTTTAAAAACAAAATACTTACAAGTTTATATGTAACCCTCGGTGCGCGAGTCTAACTCGCACTTGGCTGGTTTTTTTTACGCATGTACAGTCAGCGTCAGAGAAAAGGAACCCCCCAAGTCTTTAAAGAATATCGCTCGAGCGACGTCGGGCGCGTCACGTGATTCTGGCCCCGAGCAGCTCCCTCCCCCGCCGCCGCACCCATCTCTGCCCGAGCATCCGCCGAGTCGATTTAAATATTATTTGCATATTTTTAATAATTATAATTATGGTATTTTCGGATTCTGGCCGAACCAAGATAACTTACATAAAACACTATAGGTGGGGTTAAGGATACGAACCCGCATCACTAAGCGCCAGTGGATTATTTAGACCGTGCCTTTTACCACTAGGCTATTGGCTCAATTAGCAATCTCAACGAAAATTCGAATAGCATTACTCCTTTTATCGAACAAGATTGATAACGGTCTAATCTCCTAGATTTTAAGGTTTAAATTTCAACTTCCACCACTTGTGATAATATTATCACCTTACCGTCTTGTTTTACAAAATGCAATACGTAACTCCTCAGTTAACTAAAAGATAAGGTTGAAATTAGCATAGATTTCTTGTTTGGTTGAATAGAATTGCTCGATTCCGATTGTTGCACTACCGTAATTTTACTTCAGAAACTTATTGCTTTATGAACTGCAAGTTAAGGTTGAATTTAAAATACTTCTTTGCGTTATGTACTAAACTGTGATTGAGGGTATTTTTATAAATACCCTCAATCACAGTTTAGTAGTAGTCTAATTATTTAGAGAAATAAATGAATATTGTTTATGCAACATGCCTAGCTTTTCTTACAAACCTCAAACCTACATTAACATTTGATTTCTTAAATAATAATTAACGATAATCACCTAATCATCTATTAAAGAAACTAACAAAAAGAAAAAAAAAATCACCCTCGGATTTGTACTCGTGACCATTGCATTTCTAAGCAGTAGTCTTAACCACTAAACCAACACGCCATTTACGTTATACTACCAAAACTTAAAATGGTTTGATGTCATTACCAAAGGGGGTTCCTTTAGCTGACTGTACATATTCCGAAACAACATTTGTAGAAATTAATGCGGAAGGTATAACTCAATATATGAAACTTACAAAAAATAAAGAAATCTCAACGTTTTGTCGAGTATTTAAAACCGTACGAAGCAAGGACGTGTCGCTAGTTACTGATATTATATAATTTCGCAAATATAATGACCTTTTTTTTGAGGCTAGCAGAAGAATCCAGCTGGGCTGGGCAGCGTTTGGGAAGCTTCGTCGGGTCTTCTCGTTACGTATTCCACAGAGCCTAAAGACTAAGGTCTTCAACCAGTGCATCCTGCTTGTTATGACTTACGGGGCCGAAACGTGGACACTCACGGTACGACTGATCCATAAATTTAAGGTCGCTCAGCGAGCTATGGAACGGGCTATGCTCGGAGTCTCTCTAAGGGATCGCATCCGAACCGAGGTGATACGACAGAGAACCAGAGTATTGTCGATATAGCTCACAGAATAAGTAAGCTGAAGTGGCAATGGGCGGGTCATATTAGCCGTAGAACCGATGACCCTTGGGGTAGACGTGTTTTTGAGTGGAGACCGCGAATCGGCAAACGTAAGGTGGGACACCCTCTGACTCGGTGGAGTGACGATCTTCTCAGAGTGGCTGGTAGCAACTGGATGAGGGCTGCTGAGAATCGAGTTGAGTGGCGTACTATTAAGGAGGCCTATGTCCAGCAGTGGACTCCTATAGGCTGATGATGATGATGATGAATGACCTTTTTCAGACCACGACAGAATTTAAATGACAAGAATAAACCAATAACACTGGATCAACACTTCAGTGGTTAAACAGTACAGTTAATATTTATATCACGTAATAAATTAACATTTTGTGATGGGAAACCACGGCGTGAAATTACAAAACGTGAGCTATAATTATTGTTCATGATAAAGTCAATGAATACAAGGCTCTGTTAATTTTGCAGTAGGTCTATTTTATGATGAGAGGATTTAAAAATATTTTATCTTGAAATAGTTCCTAAACCTTTTTTAAAAATTGGCACATATAAATTAAGGTTTTAATAAACCAAATGTGGTAGATAGTAGTGTGAAGAGTCGACCTAGCCATTTACGGCAAGGGCTGGTTCTTGGCGGTTCAAAAAATGGATAACTGCAAAAATTTGGGGTAGCCTTTGACCACTAGGTAGGGTTTCGCACAGAGTAACTGGGTGACCAACATGGTCGACTATTTCCCAGCTGAACCTCTGTTAAATTCTCCCAGTCGATTTAATCAAACTGGTTTCTAAAAAAAAACGAAATATTCACATATTTAACAAAAATCTGTAATAACTTCAGGACTGGTACACTATCTCAGCCAACTTCTTCAGCCCAACAGTCACCTCCTTTGCAGCTACTAAAATGTGTTTAGGCTGAATAAAGTCCAGGCCATTCTGACCCCTAGTTTCTATAACATATGAATGTTGGATCTGCTTAGTGAAATACATCCAGTCCATGGCCATCCCATAGCTTTTTTTCCCCATTTTTTGCATGTTTCCATTGACAAAGATATAGTTATCAACTTTACGCATGGCCTGTAAATTAATAATAAAACATTAAGTTTGTATTTAAAAAAGGCCAGTCAGTCGACCGCACATTAGTGGTTCGAATTGGCCAGAGTCTAGAAATAAGGGTGATTTTGTAGTCCAAGCATTACGACTGCAGCACAAATGTACCCTTGACCGTACACCTACATCTTGCCAGCTATGTATTATGTCTCATAACAGTAAGTCTTTAACCGATTAACTATTCCTGAAAAATTTTAAAAGGAGAATGCCCAACACTGCCCTTACTGCTTATCGAAGTCAACCTTCATGCTCCACAGCTGCGCTTGCGACCACTAGACCAAAAAGGCTTACGATACTGCGATTTCATTGGCCAAAATACATGAAATTTTAACTTACCATAGCCATTTGCCTGGTAATTGAAAGATGTTTGCTGTGTTCTTCACGACTTGTCCCCAATGGGAATAGGACCTTCGAACCAGCCGAGTGGACCGATATGTATGCCTTAAAATGAGTATCATCTGCTACTTTCTGAAACAGATGAACTCAGAATTTCAAGCGTCATGGATAATGAATCTTCCCGTTAGTCAGAAAACTTTTGGAATCCGAGCAGTACTTCCTAGTTACTTTTTTTTAAGCAATGACAGCCTAGTGGTGTGACCGTCGGACTGCCATGTCACAGATCTCAAGTTCGAACCCAAAACACGCACCTCTAATTTTTTAGATTCATGTGCGTATTGCATAATTATCACTTGCTTCGATGAATGAAAACATCGTGAGAAAACCCAAGCCAACGCCAAGTCAGAGGCCCATGGGCGGCATAAAAACTCTGACACCAGATTAGGCACTAACCACAGGTAAAGAAGGAAGACCATTTTATAATATTAGTATAGATTTTAGGAGTAACCAAATCAACGGATTATTATTTTGTGGAGCCCCTTGGATTGCCGCTGGTGACCAAGCCTATCCCAATCCACTGCTGGCTCTCCCAAATAGCGGCAGAATACATTAGTAATATGCCAACAAATAACACAGTAATTTCATGGCATTTTTATTTTTTCTACTTAATTGTATGGCTCATAAGGATTTGCATGATCTTAAAAACATAATTATCGATAGTGTTATTCAACCACGTGGGTTACACATGGCATAAATTAGCCCGTTGCTAGTTTATTGGCAGGTGGCAACACCCTATTCCTCTGACAGCAACATACCAATAGCAACCTTACTACCAAGGAATTAAGATCATGCGATTCATATAAGAGGTAATAAAACTGCGAAAGGCGTGTATTGGTTTGTCTACAATTTTCTTTACCTTAAATGCTTTAGTTTCTTCCTCAGAGAAAGGCACTGGTCCACAATAATGGACGCTGCATACGTCTTCTTCAGCCTTGTCGAAGTTGTAACTTGAAAGGAAACAGCAGAAAAAAATTATTAATATTATATAACATACGCATACCTCAAGCAGGTCGTTTGTTTTTAACTTTTAATATAATTTCACTGCATTGGTAATTTAACCTTTTCTTTTTGTGTGTTTTGTCCTGTGCGAGCCAATCAATATTTTTTCTTTCTTTCTTTCTTTCATCATCATAGCCCACAGCCCGACTTCACCCAGTGCCACCCGAAAGGCACTTGTTCTTCCCGCCCTTGCGATATTCTTTTTTTCAATACACTTTCTCGAAAACTGGTTCTTATCGCACTACAATTAGGTTCAACATACAATATTCACAAGCGTGGCTTTTAATAGTTTTCCGCACATGTGCAGAAATAAAACTTTCCAGAGCTAACTACAACAAAAACGAACTACACTTATACTAAGTCCAAATTGGATCAATGACTATAGTCGGTGTCGATTGTTTTTTTTTTTTAATCTCGCCAAAGAGCTTGAGATATGCGTCTTTACGGCGTATATCATTATGTTTGGAGAATTTAAATTGTGTTTGTAAATAGAATATCATAAATAAACATGATTACTTAAAACAAATATTTACGTTAATGAACAAATTAACATTTATTTGTGTTCTAAATTCAAAAATAATTAAATTTTCCTTTTTTCACATAAGTCTGTTTAGCGGCATCATAACTTTACTTCTTCTTCATCCTGGCGAAAGCAAAGCGCGAAAAAAAAGACAAATTAAATCATAGTTTCATAATAATTAGTGACAAAAATACTTTCAGGTCTAATATTTTATTTCTTCGAAAGTGTATAGAAAAACGTCGTTTGATACGCGTGGGGATTTGTTACTGCAGTTCTAGGCTCCATAAAATCCCCGCCTGCAGCTCAGTACAGGTGTTAATTCCGCCTCGAATGCAATAACAATGTTTCCCCACTTATATCAAAATGTACTTTTGTTCTGGACCATACCTGGGAACCTTCTAGTAAAGGATATATTGAAGCCCAGCTTTCGAAGTTTTCTGTTTTCTTAATTCTAGTTTTATATGTTATAACTTTACTTTAAATAACTCCATGCACCCTGTACTAGTCAACAACACAATGTTTTAAATGCGTTACATTGAACACTACCGTAAAAAGTGTTTTTTTTCCGAAAAAAAAAACAAACAAAAAAATGCCACACTATAGGCGTGAAACATCGAAATAAAGTATTTGTAGTATATGTATAGTTTCCAGATGCATCAAATCAACGAAATGTAATTTCATAAATTCAATGAAAATTTCGTGTCTTTATGAATTTTTTATTGAATTTTCCCTATCGGTAACATACTTAAGGCTTTTCAAATTAGAATTTTGATTAAAGTTATCGATTTTATTCTGTATTGTGATCAAAGGTACATTCGTGTCCTGTTCAATAAAGATATAAAATGTACGTGTCGAATTGAGAACCTCCTTTTTTTTTCGTCGGTAAAAAAATAGGAAGCCGATATACCCATTTCATGCCTGTTCAAATTAATTCTCTGACAAGAAAATATGTTGTTTTCTTCTAGAAAATGTTACTATTTCTCTCAACTTCTATTCAGCTGAAAACCTCTTTTATTCGATTTTAAGTTAAAATAGTAAGTAGTAGATAGTAGTTTTATAAACTTAAATCCAAATCATTTAATGTTAAAAAAAAACAGTTTACTGAGATGATTAACTGAGATTTTACACACTTGTTTCTTTGGAAGGGTTTTTAGAGGAGTTAAATAGGGGTAGAATGTTTGTCATTTTAAGAGATGGAAAATTTCATTGGGCGCTCGTTTTTTTTTTTTTTTAATAAACTCACAAGGCCAAAGAAGCTTAAAACAAATGAATTTTTATATAAAGCTCAAATGAAGGTTTCACAAATCCATTTTGCACCTGCGCACTTGATGATCTATTTACTGCATCAATGTGTTTTTCATGTAAATTATTACTCTGTTGCCAAGCAATCAAATCAATTGGAATTTCTATTTTGCATGATACAATTAATGTTTCGCTTATTTAATTATTTAATAATTACTAATTGATATTTCTATAGTTCTTTTTTTTCGTTCTCTCTAGTGGCATTCATTATCATATTTTCTTTTGTTAATATGCGGATAATGTAGTGGGCTGCATTATTGTAAATTTTTTGTATTCTCTTTTTCTATATTCCATTACATATTGTAGCTGTTTATTGTCCCTGAATAAATAAAATTAACTAAAAATATCAATGAGCGGGGTTCGCGTGGCTGTGTTTTGGGGTAAATCCGTTTGATCCGTAGCTATATTACACATACACATCTATGTTTTCTTACCTCACCCTGTTATATAAGAGTGACACCAACCTCATACTAATCCAACCCATCCCATAAGGGGTGTTTAGTTTCGTTGCAATTTGGAGATGTAACGCTAAACTTAGGGGGTGAACGTTATTTCCAACTCGAGCCGGATTTATAAATGGGGGTGGCTGTAATATAACGCCAGTTATAATAACAGGGTCTGCAGCCACGAAATGTTCAGCTATAGAAATAATTGCGAAGATAAAGTTTGCTGGTCTCATTAAAATGATATTGGACTAGCTTAAAATGGTCGTGCCTTGGCCCACGTCGTTGAGAGCAATAAATTTATACATTGTTATAACATTAGTGCTCTTAGTTATTGGTGGCAAAAGGTCTCATAAAAAATATATTTATTTGTATTTGTTTACAAAAAACTTTGCCCCATAATAAGAATTTCTTCTGTACCGCGGGTGCGGTTACAAACATTTAAACTCAGACAAACAGCCAAACCCGGAACAAATACTTATTCCGTGTGGCGACCGAACCCGCGATAGGCAGCGCAGCAGTCAATCGCTCAGCCGCTGCGCCATCCGTGCTGTCAATACTCCTAAAATTTAAATTAAAGTTACATAAGGTTATATATTGATCCAGGGCTGCGGGACTGTTCGAAAGAGATACCGCGGCCCTGGAACACAAAGGGCAAGAAAGGAACATGGATGGGTTTTAGTCAGTAGAAGTCTGACACTCCCTTCCGCTCTGCCCAGAGCGGGAGCAGTCATTTGATGATTTCCCATCCGAAAAAAAAAAAGGTTATAAATTGATATTGTGGGTTATGTTGCAAATTTTTATAGGAGTCCTGTACTGTGTATGGTGATAAGTGTACAAAATGAAGACTTTCCACCACTAGGTAAAAAGTTATTTAAGCAAGCTGGTCATTTGGCAATACCGTTGGTGACCCCAAAAAATTATACGACAAAGCCTCGAGCCAACACTTCAGGAATAAAAATGAGTGGCCAAGACCACATGGCCACGAAATTGTATTAAAAAATTCAGAGAAAAGCTTTAAAACAAGTACCCGAAATACTAATTGCAGATTTGGCCGTATTAACACCGTCCTTTTCTCATTAAATACTGCGTTCCTTTTGCCCGCTTTGTTGTGAATTTTAATTATTTTTTAGTCCTATCGCCCATTTGTCATACTTGTATTATGTACTTGACCTAATTTTTGGGTACAAAAAGATCCCTTTAGTTATCTTTTGTTTATGAAAGTTCCCTTTTAGCTAAATTGAGACTTTACTTTTAGAACTAATAGCTTTTACAATGTTTGGGTTACGTAAACTTAAAAAGGTCGTTACTAAACTTAACCGAAAGTACATCTTAAGTTTCGCTTACCAAGAAGACCTTTACGTGACAACCTGACCTCAATCCTTAAGAAAAGTTAAGTTTTATTATATGATCGTTGTTCATTTGCCAGCACATCAAGGTACCACAAACTGTCAAACTTCTCCAAATGGTTTTAAACCATAAAATGTTGATGGTTAAGTTTCAAATCGAATGGGAAAATTTGACAGTTGGTGATATTTTGATGTACTGGCGACTGTACCTACAATATGATTTAGTTCTATTTTAATTATAAAGATTTTGGACGCCCGGGGTTTCTCCTGTACGGTAAACTTAAACTTCACAAATAGCCGGTTCAAAATCCTCTCTGTAGGCCATGACCTTGTTCCGAACGGAAACCAAATCCACAACACTTAAGGCAGCTACCAATCATCCAGCAACTGCCACACTCGCGCCGTCAATAATTAATGAATTTATTGTAACTATGCTTTATATCACCCATATTTTATATCATCACCAGCCTACAGTATAATCAAAAGTAAAATGACTTTTGATGACATTAGGCTGATAATCAGCACTTTTTGAACGTCAAAGTTTACAAGAGACAGTCGTCCCAAGAGAAATGCCTGCCTTTCGACTCTTCCTAGTGTTTAAACTAGGAAGAAGTGCAGTGCGGAACAAAGTCCTCAGCAACACATCTCTCAGTTAGGTTAGAAGAACCAGATTCTATACAATAGAGTGTAAGATAATAGTAACAAAGAATCCGTTAAATTAAATTATTGTCACATGTCAGTTAGCACACACCAATGATAAAAAATCCAACCACTCTGAGAGTGCCTACAGAAGTATTTTTTTTTATTCATGGTTATTTTTAGGAAATATTTTTGCATAAATCTTTTACTTATACGTTTGACTATACACTTTATTTGGGCTTGTAATATGTAGCAATACGGGTAACTCTGCAACGAAAAAGAGGTCGTTTAAAGGTGTTCCGAGTTCAATTATTTTTCCCCATCTCAAAAATGCCCAACGCGCCTAAAGAAATTTTCCCTTCAATAATAAATCTAGTAGTCTACCACTCAACATAGACCTCTTTATCCAGCCGCCAGCTATTCTCATCCAACTGCTTTCTATTAACCATCCTATGGCGATCCTCGCTCCACCAAGCTCGTCTCCACTCAAGAACACGTCTACAGCAAACGCTTTCGGATTTTGATTAAGTAATCAAAACACAGAGATTGAAGTGATCTGACAGAGAACCAGAGTTGTCGACATAGCTCATAAAATAAGTAAGCTGAAGTGGCACTGGGCCGGCAATATTAGCAGTAGAACCGATAACTGTTGGGGTAGACGTGTTCTTGAGTGGAGACCGCAAATCAGCAAGCGTAAGGTGGGACGCCCTCAGACTCCGTGGACCGACGATCTTCGCAGGGTGGTAGCATTTGGATGAGAGTTGACGAGAATCGAGTTGAGTGGCGTGCGATTGAAGAGGCCTATGTCCAGCAGTAGACTGTTGGATGATGATGATGAATTAAAGTAGCAGTATTCAATCAAAACAAACCCCCATACTATCCGCTCACGAAACAGGCTAAACTAACTCAAACACCACGAAAACAACTATTAAATTAATGTGTCCCCAGCTTCTAATAACAAAGTGTGGAACAATAAAGCTGATTCGGGTTTTAGACAAAGATGGAAAATGTTCCCGACTAGTGTTGATGTTGTGAGACTCGTGGGAAACCTACCAGGCCCGGACAAAACAGTTTTAAAATAATTTTGGCAATCGTAGACAGTTTTCCTGTACTCACCTACAAGGTTAGGTCGTACCTACATGAATGCCTAAATTAAAGCTGAATTTCCATCAGCGCCTGTGATATTATCTGTGTTAGCAATATTGATAAGTTCATTTAGCTCTTTAGTAGTGGTGTGCCCGCCATTATTTTTAGGGTCCCGTACCTCAGTCGGCCAAAACGGAACCCTTACAGGATTTTATTACACTTTGTTGTCCGTCTGTCTGTTCGCCTGAAACGCGTGGAGGTATCGAAGCTAAAATTCATATCAAATACTCAAATCTGCTACCAAGGGGTCAAAAAACCAAAATTGTAAGTCAACACGATCAAAACATATAACCGTTTATGTCGCATATTTTGCGATTTCACAAGGGAATCCAAACCTATTGGGTATTTCCCGTTGATCAAGAAGTACAGTACAGCACACGTAAAGGAAAAAATCTGAAAACCATAAATATGTAATTTAAAAACAAAACACCTACAAGTTATAACGGAACTCTCGGTGCGAGAGTCCAACTCGCACTTAGCCGGTTTATTTTTTCACACAGTTAGCAACCTACCAAAGAACAAATCACTCTACTTACTCAAAATTCCTGTTAAGGTCAACTCCGATGCACCCCCCGCTTATATGTTTTCTGTTTTTCTTCCACAACCGATCTTTAGACAAACTATACTCATAGCCGTCTGGATTCAGCACTGGAATAATGTGCCTGTAAAAATACGATATATTAAAATCTAAACAAACATATACAATTTAAGTGTTTATAATTACCGACACCGACTTATGAGTTAGTGAATTTAAGGGGAAGCCCCAGGGTAGCCTGCGAAATTTAAATTTTCTTACGTTTTTTGCAATAGGCAGATCAGTGCCAGGTTGTATGTTGATTGACTTAGAGGTTTGTTTTGATGATTATACTTCTGTAATTACGTGTGTATTACGGCCTCGAATAATGTTTTAGCTTATATTCAGCCTTACACTGACGTGCTAATTGCAAAATACTTAAGCAACTTTGAATTTTGCGACTACCCTGGCGCTTGCTGCTCAAAGGCAGGCAGGCATATTACTTTGTATAATTTACTTCATCACAATTTCTCAGTAACAGCCAGTCTGGATGTGTGCCAGGTTGATGGCAATAGGCCTCCTGTTACATGGGACTTAAACATAACTGGTGAAACGTGGGTGTACTATTAGGTACACCTTTGCCTAACCCTTCTGAGACTACAAGCATGATGCTATGTTATGGTCTTTCATCACCACTGCTCTCAAAACGGTAAAGGAAAACATCATGAGGAAACTGAAATGTCTTAAAACCTCGAAAAATTCATGACATCTACAAATCGCTTGAGCTCGTGGCTAAATAATTACAGACGCTCGGGATGATCTTCAGGTTAAGCCACGCTTGCCTAGGTTGATCTGTGGATGTATGACCACCAATACATGCCGAGTTTCCTCCGTGCCTCGGAAGCCTCCGGTATGTTAAGCCACTGGTCCCGGCTGACATTGGTAGATCTTTGACAATCATTACGGGTAGTCAGTGGCCCAAACGTCTGACAACTAGTCTTAGCATGGGTATCGTATTACCCAGTACTAACTGAGTTGTTGAGGTCGTTCCATGTAAAATACTGGTATTCAGCTGCATCCGGTTACACTGGAAGCTGACCCCAAAATAGTTGGGTAAAGGCTAGGCAGATGATGATGAAATCCACCAACCCGCACTGGGAACCCCCATCACTGGGGGTAGGCCTACGCCCCAGACTAGTGGAGACGTAAAAGGCTGACCTCGTGATTATTATTAAGACTTCGTACCAGTTTTTTCTGGTTATATATGCAGGCTGTTGGCTGAAGTTCCGAACGATAGTATCGATGAAGTAAAGTATCGATATCACGGACTCCCATTCCCGACCGTGCATCCCACCGTCCACCAGTATCGCGTTGTTGTTTTTGTTACCGTTTGATATTCTTAACATCTACAATAAAAAGCTAAACATAATTGTCAATATTTATAAAACTCCTCCTCGTAAGTCTAGTGGTCACAACCGCGACTGCTGAGCATGAGGTCCTGGGTTCGATTCCTAAGTCGGGCAAAGTGTAGCCTCGGACTCTGGATTTGTGCCTGGTTGATGGCAATAGGCTGCCTCCCTGTTCCATGGGACTTAAACATAACTGGCGATAAGTGGGTGTATTAGGTACACCTCAGCCTAACCCTTTGGGCATTAGAGGCGTGATGTTATGTAATGGTATTTGTAAAACCAAAAATTATAAGTGCTAACTACGTTTGTGACATTATGCCGTCTTCTTTCTTACAAGCTGATGCCCGCGGCTTCGCCCGCGTGAATGTCGGTTAACGCGACCAAAAGTAATCGTGAAATTTTGATCCCGTTCCCGCAACAAAACCTTGACAAATTATATACTAAAACCTTCCTCGAGAACCACTCTATCCATTGGTGAAAACAGTATAAAAATCGGTGCAGCAGTTTTTGAGTTTATCGCGAACAGACAGACAAACGCGGTGGAGGACTTTTCATCACTGTCACTATGTTTTATAATATGTAGTGATAGTGATGATAGTGATAGTGATGATAGTGATAGTGATATCATAATATCACGCGTGTAGTCTGTTAAGTGGTAGTCACCAGAGACAAACTAAGCACACTGACGTATAAGGGAGGTATTATGTAGTAAGGGAGCTCATTATGACAAATTCCATGAACACAGCCAAATCTAGGGAGCAAACTGAGGACCCTATTCTCAGCGGTCGCGATTTCAGCCACTAGACTTAATGGGTTACGTCAAAATATGTGGCAGTGCATCAGAATGAATAAAAAAACTTATAGTAAAAAACAATAAAAAAACATGATTTTAAATATAGGTGTGACGTCATTTTTTTCGTAATCTTCTGCAAAACCCTTTCATTTGATACCCATATCAGCATAAAAAATAACGAATCCGCCATCTTTTGGAGTCCGCCATATAAGATTAGCTAACCATGCATATTTTTTTTAACTTTGCCCCACAATAGAACGGTGACCAGTCGGTTCACTTTCAAAGTGTAAGCTCGAGAACACATTTTCAAGAAGTTTGCAGATTCGTCTCAGAACTAAGTTGTTGTAGTTTTTGTCTATCTCTCTTAACTTTATATATTTTGTTATATGTATGTATATATGTATTTATTTATATATGTTTTAGTTATAAATATTTTCTTGTCTTTTTTTCTGTTATTGCACCTACTGTATATTGTCTCTGCATCACCCCAATGTTGACTGGTAGAAAATGCCCAAGGCATTAAGTCCGCCTTTGTACAGTTTTTTTTTTTACTTGTGCATAAAGTTTTAATAAATAAATAAATAAATAAATAGGAATTTCTCCTGTATCGTGGGTGTTAAAAACATTTAAACTCACATACACAAACAGACAGACCCGGAACAACTATACCTGCAGTTCACACAAATATTTCTTATGCATTGTTTATTATATGCATGTCATCCAAACTAAACAGTGTTTTCAAAATTTCAGTTCAATCGGTCGGCGATAACCGTTTTAAAATTCATTTGCAAAATTTGACCTAAACAAACAAACATATAAACATTGCAAGTTAAATAAAAGCTTGTTAATAGAGAAGATAACACATAACATAACATCACGCCTGTAATCCCCGAAGAGTTAGGCAGAGGCGTACCTAATAGTACACCCACATTTCGCCTGTTATGTTTAAGTTCCATGTAATAAGGGGCGAGCCTATTGCCATCAACCGGGCGCAGATCCAGGCTACGTGGCTGCTACTGAAAAATTCGTGATGGAAAAACCCAATAACACTTGACCAACGAGGCAGTCAGTCGAGATAATAGAGAAGATGATAATTTTAAACTTACATAAATAGGTTTGCCTTGGCGAGTCTTTCCAAGAAGATTTAGCTTGCAATGTGCTGAATATTTTGTAGCCATATTTACTAAATAAGCGTTGATATCATGTAGTTTTGGAAACCCAGTCCAGGTGAATGAATCTCCAGACACAGCTTGAGTCCAGACATGAAATAAAAGTAAAATTACAAAATTATGCTTTATGGGAAATGCTTATGTAGAAAAAAGTACTACAGCTACATAGTACAAAAAGTACCACAACGCCATCTATGACTCAAATAAAAAACTATCATGAAATTCCTAAATGTCGATAATAAAGTTATCCGCAACTTAAAACTCTGTAGAAAAACCCGACACCAAATGTCAGGCAGTACTGAAGCCACCAGAAAAAACACCCATCTGGTCAGAGAATAAAGAAATTTACACCCTGTTCTTAATATCTAATTTAATCTGATACCTTTAAACGAGCAATTTTTGTATATATATAATCTGAATCTCGGAAACGGCTCTAACCATTTTCATGAAATTTAGTATGCAGGGGGTTTCAGGGGCGATAAATCGATCTAGCTAGGTTTCAGTTTTAGAAAACGTTGTTTTATCCGTGTTACCGAGCAAAGCTCGATCATCCAGGTACTTTACTTAAAAGGGATACTAGCCTTCTTTGAATTGAATGCAATATCTTAAGATGCTCCATTCATACATAGTTTAAATAAACGTTTAAACTATGTATGAATGGAGCATCTTAACTATAACATAACATCACGCCCGTGATCCCCAAGGGAGATTTACCTGTACCACAGATAATATAATACTACCCTGTACAAAATAGTACACCCACATTTCACCAATTAATAAGTCCCATGTAGGGTAGTAGCAGGTATAGGGGCCGGCCGGGCACAAAAACTACTGTTTCAATATTTTTTTAAATTTGAAGTGTAACATGGCTTTTTTTTTTCTTCTCCCGCTCTGCTTCTGGGCAGAGCGGAAGGAAGTGTCAGAAAGTACTGACTAAAACTCATCCATGTTCCATCCTTGCCCTTTGTGTCCCAGGGCCGCGGTATCTCTTTCGAACAGTCCCGCCGCCCTGGCAGGAGTATAACACGGCCTCGCTTTGTATAAATTTCCCGTACAACGAGAGATCCGCATAAACTGGTTTTGTACAGCTTGATTGGCCGTTGTGCATTTGTCCTTTTGACTGCATCAGCGAGTGTATTTGTATAGCTAAATTTCGAGCCAGACAGATTAAATCTTTATGCCACCGATTTGCTGAGAAGAAGATGAATATTATCGCATAACATTTATTAGTCTAAAAGTTCATACCATTACGCTTTGTGGGAAATGTTTGAAGTAAATCCTCATCCAGTTTCTCACGAACATTTTCTATCAGGATCGAATGATTAATTCCATGTTGTTTCAAATAATCGGTTACTTTTTCCTTCTCCTCTTTGAAGAGTAGAAAATCTATTGTTCGGTTATCTCTAACCCAAATCTCTTCGCCGTTGGTGTCTTTATGTGAGAAAAGATGATATTGTAGAGCTCGATTATTGAACATTATACTATACTATTAAAAAATAATATAAATATCTATATCTGTATACCAATATAATAAAGAGGAAAGATTTGTATTTTTGTATGTAACGAATAAATTCAGAAAAACGACTAGACCGATTTGAAAAATTCTTTCAGCAATGGATAGCTACATTATCAGCGAGTAACATAGGCCATATTTTATCCCCGTACTCTCACGGGAACGGGAACTACGCGGGTGAAACTGCGTGACGTCCGCTAGTAATATATATTATATATTTCAGTCAAATCGGAAGCAACTAAAAATCAGTAATTTTACATGGAACGACTGCCTATGTGGCTCTACAACCCAATTAGTACTGGGTAATACGATACCCCTTGGTAAGACTGGTCGTCAGCCTTTCGGGCCACTGACTACATGCAACGACTGTCAAAGATCTACAAATGACAGCTGGGACCAACGGTTTTACGTGAGTATGCTTAAATACTGATTGTAAAATTCCACATATAAAAATGAAACATAAACAGTTCAAAGTAATATAGTTATGAGGATTACCCCTATCATAGAAAGTATTTAAAACATCGTCATTGAATTCTCCTTGTGCTCTCCATAACTGCATACCTATAAGGTTTTTTGAGGCTGAAGTACCTGTAATAATTCACTTTTTTTATAAGAATAAACAAACACATTTTGATGAGCGTAAAATACTGGCCAGAACTTCACTTATTCGATTTATCAATCATCCAACAAATTTTATTCGGGCAACTTTAAATAAATACATAAGACAAAATAATTAAATGAAACCTTTTAGAGTTAGAAATAGACAAAGTTTAAAAAAAAACATGTCTCATTGAAAAATTAAATCAATTCCCAAAGGCACACGATAAGATATTTTATGAAAGTATAAAATGAAAATACCTACGTTTATGTACAAAATTAATTGACTGAGCATTATTTTTTTACACAGACCGATTAAATATTCAAGACCTAAAGTACTAAAAGCGTCTCTTTTTAAACAAAAGGCACGCTCCGTTAAAAGGTTCAAACAGAATTTTAGTGAAATTAAATAAAAAGAAGAATTAACAACGAAAAATCTTACCTACTTAAAGATAAGAATAACAGAAAGTCTGGGATTACGAGTACTTGAAGCATACTTGTTCAAATAGTCCTAAGTGACTTAGAAGTTAAAATAAAAGTATTTTTGTTTTTAAATTAGGTTCATATTATATTTATTAGAATTGCAAAAGTAACTCTGTACGTTTGTCAGTCTGTGTATTTGGAAGGTATCTTTTTTACGTTATGAACCAAGTGATTAAGTGGCCATTATATTGCCCAATATGAGAATTTAATTATTACTGTTGAAATAAATTGCCCAGGCATTATGAATAATGCTTGTAATCGAAATGTGTAGTACGAGAATGACAAATTTAAATCGAAAACTGAATAAGGCTAGGACTCGGAAAACTAGTTTGGTCTGAGATCAAGTTTAACCACTAAATCAATTTGTAAACCAAAAAAAAACATTATAACATTTTATTAATAACAATATGGGCTCTGATGGCGTATCAAGTGTTTTTTTCTAATTGCCCAATGCTAGCATAGCAGTATTCATCATCATTATCATCATTATCAACCTATAATGTTCCCACTGCTGGGACACAGGCCTCCTCTCTATGAGAGGGAATTGGCTATAATCCACCACGCGGGCCCACTTGGAAGATGTCACATGTCTTCGAATTTTTGATTCTAGGACATGCCGGTTTCCTCACGATATTTTCCTTCACCGTTT
Organism: Lycophotia porphyrea; assembly: GCA_950005105.1. NCBI lineage: Eukaryota > Metazoa > Arthropoda > Insecta > Lepidoptera > Noctuidae > Lycophotia > Lycophotia porphyrea. The sequence goes on along the minus strand of OX465391.1, from coordinate 10,643,038 downwards.
TTGAGAGTATTGGTGATGAAATAAATTACACAAAGTAATGCGCCTGCCTGGGTTCGAACCCACGACTTACTGTTCGTCAGTCGGGGTCGCTACCACTGGGCCGGGCCACCGCTGCTCTCTATAATGCAGTATTCATAATGACCGGAAACTGTGATAAATTTTGTAATACTAATTTCTGGTAGGTAACAATTAATCACTTTTCCTAATTTGACTTGTCATTAGTCATAATGCCCTCATTTAACACTTAACATTAATATACCACTGAACCAAATGCAATGGAGTTTCACAGATAGGTGGTCTAAAAACTTATGCAGAATATGCTTCAGAATTTTATCCAGATAAAGTAACTGACAACAGCTAGGTATAAATAAAAACTAAATGTAACTCAACAGGATATGTAGTCCTTACCTCATTGAACCGCCGTTTGTACAGACGCCAGCATATCAAGCTGTCAAACTTTAATAGATTTTCAAGCATTAGAATCACGGCTGATTGAGAAAATATGACAGTTTCGGGTAGTTTGATGTGCTGGCGTCTGTACAACTTCACGTTCAATTGATAGCTTTATATAGGTATTTTTCATACATGTACGATTTTAACGCGTGCATAGAATATTTGAAAAAAAAATTCTTTGAAAAAATCTTTCTTCTTCATTTTTAACATCGCCCACTGCAGCTAAGTGACATCATTCTAAATCCAACATGGCGGCATCCCAAGATGGCGGGATACTATTTATTTTTTTACGAATTCCCATGATATGGGTATCACACGTAATGAAATGAATGCTGGGAGGAATAGGATGTCCAAATTAGACTTATCAGGAAGTCCTAAGGATTGGCCTACGTGAAACCTCAAAAGTTTGTGGATGTTAACTTGCGTTTCAGCCAAATCTTCGTGCTAATCTAACAACTACAAGTGGCCATCGCTTTTGTCAGTTTTTCAGTCGCTTGTCGATTCAATACATTTTTGAGTTTTCCATCTTCAGTATCGCTGATATTATCATCATCATTATCTGCCTAGCTTTTTCCCAACTATGTTGAGGCCGGCTTTTAGTCTTACCGGATGCAGCTGAATACCAGTATTTTACATGGAGCGACGGCACATCTGACCTCCACAACCCAGTTAGTACTGATACCCCTTGATAAAACTGGGCGTCAGACTTTCGGGCCACTGACTACCCGTAACGACTGTTAAAGACATTATACAAATGGCAGCGGGGACCAACTGCTTAGCTAAGCAGTTGGCCTCTTTGTTAAGGCACTCAAGACAAGAATATAATACGCAAAATAGCACCATGCTTGTATTAATCAAAGGGATAGGTAGAGGTCATATCACGTGTCATGCCGCTTCTAATTAGTCGCACTTAATTGTGTCTAATAACAAGAGAGACCAGTATCACTGTACTACTATCTTCCTCTTTATCGTGTGGTTAGTGCCTAAACTGGTGTAAGAGATGTTACACTCCCCATGGGTCTTTGACTTGGCTTTACATGCCGTCGTCAGGCATGCTGGTTTCGTCACCATCTTTCCTTTCACCAAAGTGAGTGATAACTGTAATGTGTAAGTGATCACTATACTGAGATACATAATTACATACATACATAAACTCACGCCCTTTTCCCACGGGGGTAAGCAGATACCACAGTACGTCACCTGCTACGATCCTTACATACTCTTTTTCAGTTCTTCAGAAAGGTCAGGTACTCGCAACCGACGTGCGTGTATCACCAGTTGTATGAACGTGAACGAGGCAAAAACAGTATCTATACTGAGATATACAAATACATTAAACAGTTTTAAATAATCCCAGTTCTTCTTTGCCCTCGCCTCTTCCGGTGGGTCAGGTTACGCGGGGTCAGCTTTCTGAATCTTTCGGCTCCATTCACTTCACCATTCAAATCATAATTAGTCTTCCTCTTTAGGAGAGGGAGGTGGCTAAAATCGAACATGCGAAACTAGCGCGGGCTGGTAGATTTCACATATCATGGAAGACGGGCGTAAATTCAAAATTTAAAAAAAATACTTGATAATAAACATGTATTTCCCAATACACACAGATGTCACACTGATTGTATAGTATTGGTTTCGAAATTCTGTCATCAGCATACTATTCACATTTCCAATAAATAACTTGTCACCCGTGGAATAAGTTCCTAGAATTTCTGTGTCTGACTTACTTACATTGTATTGCGTATAAATTGGATTCAAGATTGAAATGACGACTGATTGCAAACGGAATTACATTGCGCCGTATGTTGGTATCTATAATAGTATACTGTTGTGACGATCGATATTACACGAGCCTCAAAATAACATACATACATTGACATTTAATTTTCAAAACGAATATATTAACACATACTGTTGCCCGCGATCTTTGTCCGCGTGAATTTTTACACGGAACCCTAATCCTTTTTCTGTAATAAAAGTTTAGTCTAAGTTTTTTTTTTTTAAAAAAACGTTGCCCCACACTAGGTATTTCTCCTGTATCGTGGGTGCGTTTACAAACATTTAAACTCACATACACAAACAGCCAGACCCGGAACAACTATCTGTAGGTCATACAAATATTTGTTCCGTGCGGGAATCGAGCCCGCGACACGCAGCGCAGCAGTCGATCGCTCAGCCACTGCGCCAACCGTGTCGTCAGTTATCCTCATAACATCAACTATCGGCTAGTGAAAGTTCCGTCTGACTCTGTCCAGACGTTTCGGAGCTTAGCCGGTACAAACAGACAAGACGGACAGAAATTAAAAAAATATATCTTATAATTACCGTAAATACTTTCATACGCATTCATTAAAAATCTGTTATAATCATATGTTTGTTATTCTGATATTATAAACAAAAACATCAATCTTATTTATTTGTTTCAGATGTACAAAAAGATAAATGGATTTTTAAATCTCGAATGGTAAAGGTATCCTTTCTTATGGCTATCGCCAACCACAGGTATCGGTAACTTTGTGGTTTATAATAACAACAGCAAACCACAACGCCGCGCCGTAGCGATTTTAGTTCCGAACGCGGCGTCAAAACTTCGACGGCAGCGGCATTTCTCGTCAACAGTTTCGCGATAGTCATTAAAGTCACACAACAATGACTCTACGTTTGTACTTTGCGGCCTGCGGTCGCCGACCGGTAGTCCATCAGGCCGCAGACGACTAAGTCCATCTATGGTAGCATTTTCAATTAAAACAGTCGTGTCGTTGCGAATGGGCGGCATTGCCGCTGCGGTTTTACGTCTGTGGTCGCTTTCAGCACCTTAAAAACTTTGCTTTGACAAGTTTCATACAAAAAGTAATCTTACAAATCCTACTCTTGTGTGGGCCATAAATTTCGTGACCCTAAAACTTAAGTAGACCAATTTCCTTGAAGGACGCTAATAGGACCATGCATTTATTCATAGTCAATCGTAAAATACGGCCGAACTCGTAACTTGTGTGAGAAAATACATGTGCCTGGTGACCACATATAGAAGAAACAGTTATGTTCATCCTACACGTAATTCTTACGATAAATCCTCATATTAAATTAGAAGTAGAAAAAAGATTGAAAAAAAAACAATAAAATATTCGTATAACTCGACAATTGTATCACATTATTTACAACATGAACACAGCAAAACAACGCGTTTGATTTTCTCGAAGGGTTGTGTTGAGAAGTACCCACATTTCGCCAATTATTTAGTTGTCGTAAGGCGCGAGCCAGTGCTGCTATCAACCGGGCCAGATCTCAGATTGCTGGCTGCTACTGAAAAAAATCTGATAGAAAAATACATTTCTTGACATAGGAGCCGAAACGAGGACCGGTAGCTAGAAGACGGTAACTAAAAGAACAGATTATAAATAATTTATCACCGAGTTTTTCATTACATAGTTCCGTTCTTCTGATGTCAGGCATTTTAGAATTTTTTTAAAACAATTATAACAAGTTTTGATAAATAAAATAACTACGTAAAAAGTGATACATTTTTGACGGAATTACAAAAATCGATTCTCATAATCGATTCTTAACATGTCTATGACAACGCTAGTGTTTCCGCTACCACAAGCTTTGGTACTTTTAGTCATTTGGTTCTGACTCATTAGTCCTACTCCTATTCTTCGGTGGAAACCTAGCCAACATCGCTTCGTCCACATTTTCCCGTACATCATCTATGAGGACCTTATGCGACACGTTATAAGCATCCAAGAACGGCTCTAGAGTCTTCCTCTCCTCATCCATTAGTAAAAAATCTATTGTTCTGTTATCTCGTTTCCAGATTTCTTCAGTGAAATGTGCTGTGGAGGATAAAAAGATAGAATTGTTAGTAACATAATTTCTTATGTTCTTCAGGAAGGTCAAGTGCCGATGAAAATTGTCTATGTTTGGAATGATGTGCTGAATACGTGGTAAGTGTTTGTGCGTCACTGTCCACACCTGTATTAATCAGGCTCACGAATCGTTGTCTTCGGTCAAATACGAAACCAATTCTGATAATAAATATAAAGTGTGTAAAAATACTCTTAACGAAGCCGAAAGGCACTTGTTTTCCCCGTCATTGCAATCATTTTTTTGTTTTAAACCATACCTCGGAACCTTCTAGTTACGGAGATATTGGGGGTCAAAGTTCCGACGCTTTCACATTTTTTTTTTAAATACTTGTTTTTAATGTAAGATTTTTATTTTAAACACCTCCACGACCAGCTTACTATTCAACCCATTCATCAGAACAATATTTTGAGTGCGTAACATTGAGTCCTACCGTAAAACGTAATTTTTCATCCCCAAAAAAATGGTCATTTCCCAGCACTTTTTTTTGCGTAAAGTTACTTAGTTTGATGTACAAGATGCTTGGTTTACGGCTTCGTGAAGAGTCTGTTCACACCCTGTATGTTTCACAACATAAGTAACAAACCTAGCAGTATCCCGGTTATAAGACTATCACATTCGTCTTACCATACTCCATTGACTTCTTTGTAGGACAGTCCTATTGTGACCGAGGCCTTTACGGGTCACATTAGTGGGATTATAGTGTACTTTGGTGGCTAAAACGTTTACAGTGAAATGGGTCGGAACACTTTTGCCACAGAATAATATAGAAGGCAGACTCCATACAATGAGTTAAAACAGACAAACGAGTATCAACTTTATGTTTTCTCTTTTAGACTCCCTCGTTGGTCCTGGGTTCAATTCCCGACTCAACACACTAACAACAACTTTTGATTAGTTTAGATAAGTTAATAAGACAGTATGTTGACATGCACGAGGTCCTGGGGCCGATTCCTTAGTCGGGCAAATTGTTATTGGGTTTTTTCATCAGGAATTTCTCCATAGCAGCCACGACGTCTGTATTCGCGCCCGGTTGATGGCAATACGCTCCTCGTCTATTACATGGGACTTAAAAATAACTGGCAAAATGTAGTATATATAGTGTACTATTAGGTACACCTCTGCCTAACCCTTCGGGGATTACAGGCGTAATGATGTTATGTTTTCTTTTTCTTATGTTTATGCCTGACCTGATGTCAGACTCTTTATGCTGCCCATGACTTATTATGGTGACTTTGATTTCATCATCATCATCATCAGCCTATAGCAGTCCACTGCTGGACATAGGCCTCCTCAATCGCACGCCACTCAACTCAATTCTCAGCAACTCTCATCCAGTTTCTACCAGCCACCCTGTGACTTTGATTTACATGCCGACTAAAATATCTCTCAGTCATGCTGGTTTGGTTTCCTCACGATGTTGTCACACCACTTGCCTACCACTGCTGCTTAAAACTTTAAGTAGATAGTTAAGAAATAGAGAAGTCTCTACTAGTCGCCAACTCTACGGTTATATTTGTAGTCGGTTGCTAGTTGGCCAGAAAACGCCGACTAGTTGGCTGAAATGATTGAAATGCAATTATATTAATTCGTATTATTTAAATTCGTTATTTGCTTTATGTTTTTGTGTACTTTATTTTCTCTTCTTCTTTTACACACTGTGTCTACATCTCTATTTATCTTCTCTCCTTTCACGGATATGCTGGAAGAGATTTTTTTAGAAATAAGCATCACCTTTGTACCTATTTTTCTGTTCCTTTCTTCTTTTTTGTGTTTAGTATGTACTACAAACTGTTAAATAAAAATATATTTCTTTTTTGTTAATAATTTCTACTTTTTTAACAAACTGTAGAAGGAACATGGATAGGTTTTAGTCAGTACAAGTCTGACATTCCCTTCCGCTCTGCCTAGAGAGGGAGAAATCATTTGAAGATTTCCCATCCGAAAAAATAAATAAATAAAGGGTATTATAGTTGTTTTTTTCCAAAAGCCCATACGGGGTGTAAACAGACTCTTCATGAAGCCTTCAACCAAGCATTATGTACATCAAACTAAGTAACTTTACGCAAAAGTTAGTGCTGGGAAACGACTTTTTTTTTGGGCTGAAAAATCACGTTTTACAGCAGGACTCAATGTAACGCACTTATAACATTGTGCTGGTGGATGGATTGAATAGTAAAGGGTTCCTGGAGGTGTTTAAAGTAAAAATCTTACATTAAAAACATGTATTAAAAAAAAACTTGTGAAAAAGTTGGAACTTTGACCCCCAATATCTCGGTAACTATAAGGTTCCCAGGTATGGTCTAGAACAAAAAAATGATCGCAATGACGGGGAGAACAAGTGCCTTTCGGCTTCGTTAAGAGTCTTTTTACACCCTTTATATATGTATTATGGCCTATATCCAACGTCTTTTGGTTAAAATGATGATGATGAATGATATTTATTTAGGCAAATGTAGAACATCTACAGGCGGACGTGATGATCTTAGTTTATCTCAAAAAAATAGCACTCGCGGTTGCACTCGTTTCTATGTGTGCGTGCTTTTTCGGAGCTGAACTTCTTTGCCTATCTCCTTTGTGCCATCGCCATAAAAGGAGACATACGTCTTTTTATCTATCTTTCACGGAGTTTAACGGACCGAGACGGTATTCTATACTTTCGCATGTATTATGAAAGTTCTTATGGGTAAATAACAGCCAGTCGATCGATCTGAATGTCTACTACTTAGGGTTTGGGCACCATTTTCTACATATTTCATTCACTTCAAGCCAATAAGAAGTATCCATAGCATGGAAAACATTCTACTTCCTACTTATGTGTTTGAATGTTTGTCAGACACAAAAACAGCAGAACGGACTTGGCTAATCTAAGTCCTTTCTGCTGTTTTTGCGTGATTGGTTTTGTTTGGTATTTGGCATTCCAATACTCTATAGTATATTATAGAATCTACTCTATACAGGATGTTTGGCGCATGGACCGACACAATTTTTCCAAGGATTTGGGAGGTCATTAGCTAGGTTCTACCCATACACAAAAACAAAAAACAAATAAAAAAAAGTTACAAAAAAGAACATACAAAAAAGTTATTTCGAATTAAAGGAAACATTTTGGGCATTTTTTTTTTTTTTTTTTTCTAAATCATATGTAACCAACCGTGACATTTGGGACAAAGGGTGTATGGGTAAAACCTAGCTAATGACCTCCCTAATCCCTGGAAAAATTTTGTCGGTCCATGCGCCAAACACCCTGTATATATATAGAGTATTGGTACACAAAATACTAGTAGTGATAACCTAGTGGTGTGAACGTCGGCCTGCCAAGTTATAGGTCACGAGTTCGCACCCAAGGCATGCTTACCTCTGATTTTTCAGATTCTTGTGCGTATTGTACTATATAATTATCACTTGCTTCGGTAAAGGAAAACATCGTGAGGAAACCAGCATGCCTGAGAGATATTTCTTGACAGCATGTAAAGGCAAGTCAGAGGCCCATGGGCGGCATAAAAACTCTGACATCATGTTAGGTACTAACCACACGATAAGATGACAGGAAACGTTTGTTCCAGTCCACGCAGACGAAGTCGTGGGCAGAAGCTAGTCTATTAAATATGAATGAAGGTGAAAATAATGGACATTACCTCTTTCTTCGAATATCTCTATCACATCTTTCTCTAACTCCCCTTCGACTCTCCACATCTGCACTCCACTACGCTCTGTTCGATTGGAGTCTTTTTTCACATTCAAACTATAGGCCGAAATACCTGAAAAAAAATACTTTTCATAAATCAACTGAAGACTTTTGATAAAACGAAAAATTACTTTAATTTATTGATCCGAATAAAACCTTTTAAGTTTAAGCTTAAAAATAAAAAAAGAATCAACAAAATCATTCTACATTGAAGAATTATAATTAATTCTTAGAATACATGTACCTACGCACGATAAGAAATTTTATTGACGTACCTTCCTATGTATAAACAGAAGTACCTACAAAATTAATTGGCTAACTATTATTTTTACACAGAAAACCATTGAATGTACCTAACACCGAAACAGCATACGCTATAGTAAAAGGTTTAACTAAATTTTAGGGAAAAACCATCTATAGGTACGTATATTTTAGAGAGGCACAGTTTGATGTTCCAGAAATTATTTAACTAATGGGAAGCTTCGCTATCCCCGATCATTATATATCACTATCATAGGTTATATTTAAAACATTCCTGTGGGATAATTTACGACTATAACAGGATCGCAGCCGCGGGTTAAACTAGTGCTATTTAAGTAGATTTATAAAAATGTTCAAAGAGCAGTTATTCAATTGATATTTTACAAGACAAAAGAAAATACTTTTTTTAAATAGCAAAAATTTTATGGATCACAACATTAACAAGAATTCTGATGTCAAGATAAACAAGTATGAATATTTTTTACACGAATATACGATAAAAGCAAAAGCCTTTTACACAAGAAACTACAACTTATGAATAAAATATTACAAAAAGACTCAAGAAATCTAGATGTCCACAGGCGTTCAATGAAATAAAAAGGGCGTCTAAAAGGCCCACGTCTCTCTAGACTTTCTTAAAGAAACACCTTTGAGAGTCCGACACATTTTTGCCGTAGTACATTAGCACAGAATAGCACAGAAAGACAAGTTCACACAAAAAGCGAAAATAACCGCACACACAGGGCTCGTGTTTATGGAAAAATTGCCATAAATGTCGATGTCCCAGGTTAAAATATGATTGCCGTGGTCAATATGGATGGGCTTCGTTAAAGCAGAAATGATAGGCAACCTCCTTCTTTTTCAGATGGGAAATCATTAAATGACTTCTCCCGCTCTGGGCGGAGCGGAAGGGTGTGTCAGACTTGTACTGACTAAAACCCATCCATATTCCTTCCTTGCCCTTTGTGTTCCAAGGCCGCGGTATCTCTTTCGAACAGTACCGCAGCCCTGGCAGGCAGAGGCGCCCCCCCTTGCGCATACTCGTTAAACCGTTGACTCAGTTTTCATTCGTATATATTTGACAGTCGTTACGGGTAGCCTGAAGTCGTGGAATCTCCGGTTGGGGAGTCTGATAACCGGTCGTAACCAGCGATATCGCTATTAACGCCTGTACAAGTGATGTGGCTATCTGCATACGTTACAGGGTCCACGACTAAAATTAAACCCGCCATGAATTTAGGAAACCGTTTATAACATCGTGTGATAAACTTGCAGATCATTGATAATCATTATGCACCCATAATATCAAAAATTCGAAAGTAAGACTACCAGTCTTACCAAGATTCAGAGTGAGTTGACTGCTGTTTGAGTTAAAGAGAAGTATGAAGAAGAAGAAGATATGCTGCTTGGATAAAGACAGGTTATGATAACGTCAGATAGGCAGTCGCTCCATAAAAGTCGGTAGTCAGCTGTTTCTGGTTAAACTCCATGTAGGTTAAGAAAAGGTTAGGCAGAGGATGTATAACACTGGAATTCTATGCCTACTATTCCATAAAACCTACCGTCCTTTGATTCGGTATACGCCTCGGTTCAATACGTTGCCCAAGCAAGCATAAGAGATATGAATCATAAATCTAAACCAGACTAGGGAAAACGTCCCATGATTTATTTTCGCATGGGATATTGAAAAATAAACATGTGTACCGGGATACGGTTGACGTGTGGTATGATTTACTGTGGTCCGTTTTTTAAATAGGGGTCCTAAATACATAAAGTAAAGGCTCTAAAAATCTTTTAAGTCGTCGAAAACAATATTTAAGCAAGACTGCCAAAGCTGCTGCTTTGGGCATGTGAAGTTCTGAAATGAATAGGATGGTAGGTATAACTGGGATAAAAAATATCCTATGTCTTAACTCAGTTTTATCCGTGTACAAATCGTAATGAGTACAGCCGTAAAGGTGTGAAAAGGTCACAGAGAGACAGACAGAGTTACTTTCAAACTTCTTACTTTACATTATTAATGCGAAATTTTTAGAGGATGGATGTTTGTTACTCTTTCACGCAAAAACTACTAAACGGATTTGAATGAAATTTAGCACACATATAGTTTATAACCTGGATTACTGATTTCACTGATTGATTTTGATGTGCCGTGCTTTTTCTAGGCTATCGATGCTTGGATGCCGCTACGGCTGCGGAGAACCTCAAGCGGCGTGAATATAGTATACCTTATTGGGAACTATATTTTCGAGCAGTTTGGGGTTAAAACTTTAGGACTGCGGAGTCCGTGTGATTTTTAAAATCTGTGAATGGGTATCAAAATTTCTCTAAAAAATACGGATAGTCTCCTAAGACCATTTTCGTGTAGCTGCAACGGCTAAGGTAGTTCCCGTTACTGCACCGCTGAAGGTTTCCAGCCTGTATAAATGGTGTTAAACAGACTCTTAACGAAGCCGAAAGGCACTTGTTCTCCCCGTCATTGCGATATTTTTTTTGTTCTAGACCATACCTGGGAACCTTCTAGTTACGAAGATATTAGGGGTCAAAGTTCCAACTTTTCCACAAGTATTTTTTGAAACACCTGATTTTAATGAAAGATTTTTACTTTAAACACCTCCAGGACCCCTTACTATTCAATCCATCCATCAGCACAATGTTTTGAGTTCGTTATATTGAGTCCTACCGTAAAACGTGATCTTTCAGCCCAAAAAAAAAGTCGTTTCCCAGCACTAATTTTTGCGTAAAGTTACTTAGTTTGATGTACATAATGCTTGGTTGACGGCTTCGTGAAGAGTCTGTTTACACCCTATATCTAAGTATGTACACTCCGCCTATCCCTTAGAGTAATTCAAGGCGTGATATTATAAAAACACTCATACCCATTCTAATGACGAAATCCCTTAACCTCGTTCACACCCACGTACCAAAGAAGTGTTTTATTTACTGTAAACCACTAAACAAAGGTTACCCGTGGAACTAACGCAAAACAAACAAGTCCAGGTAACGATACAAAGTATAATATTTACTTTATAAAGGTGAGCTTCATATAAATATGGACGGTATTATGTTTCTCGTATTTCTGTGAAACATGCTAGTTTGTCGGTCGTTTCCTTGTTAGACTATAACAGAGAGCTAGTTGAGAACTGTAGTGGAAAGCACCTTAAGTCTTTTACTCGATTTTATCATTACGAAAACTGTCAGACGTCAATTTTTATTACACGGATAAAAAAAACATCTTTGATCGAAACAATTCTAAAAAGCATTAGAATTTTGGGTAGAACCCACTACTACCCCGAATGGTTCTGTCAGCGGGATTTAATCAATCGAGACAGTATTTTTACAAGTAACTATTCAACCAGATAAAATATTTATCTTATATATTTATCTCATTCATCAAACCTAACATTACCTGACTAAATATCCAACAGCACATATGAACACATGGACACATAGGACATGGTTACATGGGACTTAAACATAACTAGCGAAACCTACGGAGATTACAGGCGTGATGTTATGTTATATTATATCCTACAACATAGAAATACTGTTCTCACAAAGTAAACTAACGAGAGAGAAGTTAAACTATCTTTTCCACATCTTTTCACTTCAGATGATTAACGACAAAAATCGCGAAAAATACTGATATAAAAGATATCGTTGAGACTACATCAAAAGGTATGTTATTTCAAATCTTATTTTTCGTGTTTTTTATACAGTTGTCTGTGAACTGCTATCGGAGCCTTGAATACAATACAATACAAAATAATAAACGTGTTTGGAGCCTCCTTTTAATCAAAACAGTGCCTGTATTAGGAGACTCCGGGCTTCCATATCATTGCCGTATACTTATATTAACTATGAGTTACGAAAAGTAGTGTACTGTGACATTAGGAGTACACTTATTATCATAGTACGATCTGGGTATAAATTATGTTGTGGTGTGTATGTATAGTGTATGGTGTGGTGTGTATACAGGGTGTAAACAGACTCTTCACGAAGCCGTCAAGCAAGCATTATGTACATCAAACTAAGTAACTTTACACAAAAATTAATGCTGGGAATCGACTTTTTTTTTGGGCCGAAAAATCACGCTTTACAGTAGGACTCAATGTAACGCACTCAAAATATTGTGCTGATGGATGGGTTGAATAGTAATGGGGTCCTGGAGGTGTTTAAAGTAAAAATCTTACATTAAAAACATGTATTTAAAAAAAACTTGTGAAAAAGTTGGAACTTTGACCCTCAATATCTCCGTAACTAGAAGGTTCCCAGGTATGGACTAGGTCAAAAAAATGATCGCAATGACGGGGAGAACAAGTGCCTTTCGGCTTTGTTAAGAGTCTGTTTACACCCTTTAGTGTATGTTGTGGTGTGTATAGTGTATGTTGTGGTGTGTATAGTGTATGGTGTGGTGTTTATAGTGTATGGTGTGGTGTGTATAATGTACGATGTGGTGGTGTAGTATGTACTCGTAGTGCGGCGATATGTGTGGGTTGTAGTGTGGCATGTGTTTTCGTGTGGTGTGTGCTGAGGTGTATAGTGTAGTGATGTGGGTGGTAGGTGGCATGTGGTGCTAAAGGTTATGATAAATTATACGTGTTAAGTTTCAGCTTCTTAACGAGTTCCAGAAGTTTCTCGGTTTCCTCATAGGTAAGTGGTAGAAGGTAAAACGGTGCAAAGTTCAAATCAACCTTAACCAGATTTTTTATACTTTTATATCAAAATGGCAATTCTTGAAATACGAAACTTTAGCGGCAAACCTTTTATGACAGCCAAGTATTGCAGCACTATTTCAGTTTGAGACTGCATTGTTGCTACGATGTGGGTGGTCGTGACGAGGTCTGTGCTACGCCTGCTACGGCGTAGCAGATAGCCGATATGCTACGTCAAACGTGTTTTGCCCATAGCTGAATTTGAAGGACAATCACAGGAGTTTGGTTGCAATTGTATTTTATTTCTACCATAGTATACTAGATATTGGTGAAGTACATCTTTCTTCTTCATCGATTATTTTAGTGAACACTTTATTTGTCATATTACAAGGTATTATTTCCTGAAAACTTTTCCTTTAGTCTTACAAATGTCAACTCAGAATTTTCCTCTTTACCGTATTAATATTACAAAAGATTCCGTACCAACCAGTAGCTCCCATAATTCACTGAGCCTCATAAAACTTGCCGCAAACTGTCAACCTTGTTACATGAACTTCTTTTATTGTCGGCCTATGTTTACATTTTTCTTTAAAAAAATCCTGTTTCTATCCCGCAATACTTTCCCAGAAGTTTTTGAAAATACTTTTCAAACTTAAAAAGCCGTAGCGAAATCGTCTTTAGCTAAAAGCGTGAAATATGTACTTTCTCAGTACTTGTGAAGAATATTATTGTTTTCAAGTAAAATTATACACCGTGGCTTTTTAGTCGTCTGACAACGGCAGCCCAGGATCCAACAGGATGTTTCATAATTCTAATGTATTTTTTATTTTTCTTTGTACTTATTATCTTAATTAATGGTAAAACACGGCTAGAGGTATTTTATGTCGGATACATTGAGCGGACCACCTTTGTTAGACGACTAAAAAATCACGGTGTATTTCCTCCGAGTAGCATAATTACGGAGGATAAAGTTTTACTGTTGAGTGAATGGAATATCCACTTGTTTTTTAGGGTACCGTACCAAACGAATAAACCTACACCGTCTGGCATTCTATCAAAGTGTTAAAAGAAAATAAGATAACATGTAGATTCAACAGTTTTGGTGGTACTCTAAAGTAACCTTAATCTTTCATAGCCGGCTATCATCATCATCATCATTTCAGCCAATAGACGTCCACTGCTGGACATAGGCCTCCCCCAAGTGTCGCCACATTGACCGGTCCCGTGCGACTCGCATCCAGCGGATCCCTGCAACCTTCATCAGGTCATCGGTCCACCTAGTGGGAGGCCTTCCAACGCAACGTCTTCCGGTTCGCGGTCGCCACTCCAGAACTTTACGGCCCCATCGGCCATCCGTTCTGCGAGCAATGTGCCCTGCCCACTGCCACTTAAGTTTGGCAATTCTTCGGGCTACGTCGGTAACCTTGGTTCTCTTGTGGATGTCCTCATTTCTGATTCGATCACGCAAGGAAACTCCGAGCATAGCCCTCTCCATTGCCCTTTGGGTGACTTTAAGCTTTCTAATTAGGCCCATTGTGAGCGACCACGTTTCGGTCCCGTATGTAATCACTGGCAACACACACTGGTCATAGACTTTCGTCTTGAGACACTGCGGTAAGTTGGACGAGAAGATACCACGCAACTTCCCGAACGCTGCCCAGCCGAGTCGGATTCGACGATTGACCTCTTTCTCGAAGTTAGACCTACCTAACTGGACCGCCGGCTATATGCAAAAGTAACAAAAAATTGGAAGGCTGGCACATTGCCAACAACAACGTGAAAATCCAGACCTTGGAATGCTCAGAATTTCATGATGGACACACCTTTCTCAGACCTCCATATCAAACTCAAGACCACATTCATTCATCCATGTTCCTTCCTTGCCCTTTGTGTTCCAGGGCTGCAGAGCGGGAGAAGTCATTTGATGATTTCCCATCCGTAAAAAAAAAGACCACATTCTCAGCAATCTAGCGCTTGCGACCACTAGCCCATTGAAGCAGTCGTATACCAAACATGTACAAATATAACAAGAAAATACTTCTTCTATTTTGTTACTCCGGTACGTTATCACGCACGGGACCTCCGGCCATCACGAACAGAATTGAAGACAGTTTGGGTCCCAATGCGCCAGTGTCCAGCGTTTTGTGGGAGCAGCGCACGCGATAAGAATTTATTGCTAGGAAAACAACAATCGTTGGAGAAACTACGGATATTTTCCTCAAATAAGGCTTTGTAGGGTTTATTCATGTGCTTGTTGCAATTGATGTTTTTTCCTAATAATAAGGTCCTATTAAAATAGATGGACAAACTTTTAGAAATCATTCAGACCACCAAAATAAGGACAATGGTAAAAAAATAAGAAAATCGCATTAGATACCTACAAGAAAAAAAAACAGCTAACGAAAATACACTAAAAATGCCGGCAATTTATAATTTTAGGTTAAAATAAAATCACTTCGATCAATGTTTTTTTGCTTGGAAATCTTTGGTGAGACGTACTGAACGCTGTGTTAAAATTTGTCCATCTATTTTAATGGGACCTTATATAAACATTAACTTTATGGTAGTGTGAATCAAATCGATTTCAGAATGACTAGTACGATTAAGAAAGCCATAACTTTCAAAAGTGATCTTTATATGTGAGAATTAAAGTTGTTTTTCCAAAAACACATAATTACATGTTGTTCCAAAATGCAAAGGGACATGTGTATGATTTTTACGGTTTCCCTCACGTATGTCGTCATGTCATGAATAGTCCGTTCGGAACTCAAAAGGTATTCGTGTTAATCCCGCAAATACATGCGATAAAAAACGTTAGAAAAGCACATGTTTTCCTTCATTATAACATCTCGCCTGTAATCTCTGAAGGTTTACCTAATACACCCACAAGTTATGTCTAGTCCCATGTAATAGAGGGCGAGCTTTGAGCCTCTTCCTTCTCCATAAATGTACCTAATTAAAGTTATTAAGAACATTTTGTAGCTTGGCTGGTCTTTGCCTCTGTGGTATCAGCATCACTCTTAAATATTAATTTTTAACTCCAATGAAAAGGCCATTCTAAAACAAAATAAAACTCTCCGTATATTTCCCACAATAGTTCAGCAATTAATGAAGCTATTCTTCGATTTTAGGTCAATCTTCGCCCAGTCGGGCTGGCCAGCTAAAATATCTGTCTGGCACTGAAATTGTTCGAACGGAAATATCGGCTAATTGTTCGTTTAGAGCTAGTTCCAATTCCGTTGGTTATCGGGGGCGGCTCTATTTTAGGAGATGAATGCGTCATCGCCGTATCCCGTGACATGTTATACTTATTGGGAATTTCATTATAGTGAGATGAACAGAAAATGTAGCAATTTATTATTAGATTTCGGTATTAAGGAATAGAATAGAATAGAATAGAATAGAATAGAATAGAATAGAATACTTATTTATTTCATTGGTTAAGAAAAAAAAAGAAAGCTTACATGTCACTTACAAATCAGCATTTAACAAGTGCATTCGGAGATTCGGAGTATTTTATCTGGCGCAGTTTGTCCGGGAGGGGATCTTTTGCAACCTATTATGTAATTCTTTTCACACACATTTGAATTATATAAAGCAAGTGTGAGAAGTTTTGGATTTAAGATCCCATCAGGTCCTAAACCTGAAATTACTTATAAAATAGGAGTGACTCTGCAAGTCAAAGCCTATGCTGACGGGGGAGGGCCGTTCTCTTGTGGAGCGGTTTGCCTCTCTCGGATTTATTTAAATATTCTATATCACCTATTCTATTTGAGAAAAGGAACGGGTTGAATTGACCATATTTCGTGTAGGCGGGACCGGGATCTTCTAGGCCGGTAATCGTTAGTGATGTTAATTTTTCAATCATATCGTAATGGAGGTCGTGTGCTCTGAGATGCCATGGGTCTTGTCCAAGCATTTCCCAAAGGGTTTTGGTTTCAGTGCGACGTGGGAAGTCACCTGCAGCTTTTAGCGCCATCCTATACTGTCTTTCCAGTTGCGTCAGGTTGCTCTTGCTGTATCTCGGTAGAAGTTGGATGACTCCATAATCGAGTACCGGCAGGAGGCATGTCTGTATGATGAGCAATTTCGTTTCAATGTTCACTTTGGATCGGTACCCTATGATGGAGTTTAGGGCACCTCTTACTCGTTTTAACTTTTCTACTCTTTCTTTTGTGTGTTTATTCATTGAAAGTCTTTTATCAAATACAACACCGAGGTATTTTACTTGGTTCTTATATTCAATCCGTTCATTTTTTAATTGGATGTAATTTCTGTATCCGCTGTTTATGTTCCCTCGCCTGGGTCTTTTGTGAGAAAACATTATACACTCCGTCTTATCTACGTTACATTGGAGGCCCCATCTCTTGTAGTAGTCGATGACTTCCTCCGCAGCCCATTCTGCACGTCTTGTGGCATGATCTGGCTTTTCCGCTGCGTTGAGAATACATAGATCATCTGCGTATTGAGAGAGCATCTGACCAGCAATTCGTGGTTTCGGTATGTCGGCAACATATAAATTGAAAAGTACGGGTCCAAGGATAGATCCCTGTGGAACGCCGTGTGGTACGTCTTTTTCTGTTCCTGTCGTTGTTCTAAACCTGCCTTTGGTGGATCTTTTCGCCAGGTAATTTTCTATTATCTTTATAATGTTGTTACGTGCTCCCGCTTCGTACATTTTCTTTATAAGGCCTTTATGATTTATGGAGTCAAATGCCTTGCTAAGGTCAGTTGATATCATTGCCACACTGTGTCCTTTCTCCAGGGCGTCAGAGATGTATTTGCCAGTTCTCAATATTTGTGTTCCTGTGCCTCTTTGACGAACGAAACCGTGTTGGTGTTCAGGAATCAGTTCGTTAATTTCCGTATTTATTCTCGAGAGAATAATGCGTTCGGCCCATTTGCCCATGATATTAAGAAGGCTTATGGGTCTGTAAGACTTGAGTTGTGTGTAGTCTTTCCCTGGTTTATGCAAGAAAATGCAGATGCTTTCTTTCCATCTCTTAGGGAAGTATCCCGTGTTAATAATATAATCCATAATTCGCTTGAATATGGTTATTATCGTGTCGCCTCCCAATTTTAGAACGTCTGCTCTTATTCCGTCAGGGCCCGGTGCTTTCTGATTTTTGAACTTTCGAAGGGCTACTTTTAACTCAGCATGTGAGGTAGCTTCTAATGGATGGAAAGGTGTATATTTTTCTGTATTTTCGTCTTCATGAGCGATGTCAGATACGTGAATGATTGCGGTGTTTACTAGATTATCTATGATTTCCAATTCTGTGTTACAATTTTCTATACGGGGGAGTCTTTGAGTTGGTCTTTTCATGGCTCTTTGTATACTCCACATTTTTCTTCTGTTATCTGTCTTATTTTCTAAAACTTTATTCCAACTTTCTTCTCTGTATTCTGCAATTTTCTTAGCTAGATAACGTTTAAGACTGTTATGTTCTCTCTTTAGTTCGTTGTATCTGTTTGTGAATCTTAGACACCATGCTATATTTTTAGCCTTGTTTCTCTTTACGATCAACTTTTGAATGTATTCGGGAAGATTTTCTCTGAGATTGGTTTGTTTGAGTGGTGCGAATTCATCCAGCGTTTGTACTATGGCTGTTTCCAGCTTCATGATGATTTCATCGCAGTCTGCATCTGTTTCTATTTTAACGCATGGATCTATTTTAGTTGCTAGAGATTGTTCAAACTCGTCTCGTTTTTTCAGGTCTGATTTAATATCTTTCAGGTTACGACTGAGTTGTATCTCGTAATCGTTTTCCAGGTTGATTGTGGTTAACCAAGGCATATGGTCTGAACCTATAGATTCTATTTGTTTGCACAATTTTATATCCAAGTCTGAGTGGTCATATGTTGTTATTGCTATATCTAGTATATGCTTATTGCCCATGCTAGTCGGTCTTGATGGCTGACCAGAATGTATGATTCTACAGTCTCCATTGATATCATGTATATCTCGTAATAGAATTCCAAGGCCCCCATCATTTGGGTGGCCGAGTAGTTTCATCCTAAGGTTCATGTCTCCTATGATTATGGCACTCTCTTCTCTAAGTAATTGTTCGAATTCATCAGATAGTTCATTTTGATTCGGTATTGGGACATAGATGCCTTTAATTGTGATGTATTCTCCTGTTATATGATTGGTGAAAACTCGAATACTGCACCCTTCAATGTTTCTCTCGTCGTCATTAAAGGAGTTGATAAGTCTAGTTTGAGCCCACCTTATGCCGCTTTTGATATATATAATAGTACCTAGATGGTTGGCTTTCTGTTCATATATCTTGTCGTAATTAAGAATGTTGAATTTTTGATTATCCAGGTTAATTTTTGCTTCATTTATGATGGCAATATCTATATGGTATTTATGAATCAACTGTTTTATTTCTGTGAACTTTTTTCTGACACCCTGCGCGTTGATGTGCAAGATTTTCATATGTTTCTTGCTGCCTTTATTCGAGTAGAATATCTCTAAGTTCTTTCATTAGTTTTATAAACCTTTCCATAGTTTTATCGAATATTGTAATTTTTTCTTCCTTTGTTAATTTTTTGCATGGTTGGCTCTGTTCGCTTTCATTATTGTCGTTTAAGTTTTTCGCTACCTGTACATACGATATGTCCTTGTCAACAGCCGATCTGCGAACCGGAGATCTCGATTTTCTATTTGTTGGTTTAGGTGCAGATGAGACATTATTTCGTTTCTCTTCCGCTTTTTCAGCATTTTTCTTTTGTCGCTCTATTGCTTTTTTAAAGAATGGGCATTTCCTCTGTGTTGCGGTGTGTTGCTCTGGCTGCACGTCTTTGCAGTTTGAGCAGACACTCACTGATTCATTCTGATTGTTTTTAATCAGTATGGTTGGTTCTCTTTTAGGGGCGTGACATGCACTTGTTGCGTGATTGAATTTAAAGCAATTTTTGCATTGAAGCACCCTATCTGACCCTACTTTGTATCTTTCAGGTCTTAGCTTGTGTGCACAGTAAAACGATTCTGTCGTATTTTTCATTCGTTCAGCTAGCTCATTGTATGAGAAGTCGCCACTGAATATACACAGTTGTACGTCGCTCGTTATCTTTTTCATGTTGAGAGGGCGAATGCCTATGCACTTTTCCATCTCGTCTTTTTGGTCTTCGACTGGGTAGTCGTGTCCCATATTTCTAATTATAATTTTTGTTGTTTTTATTTGTTCAGCCTTAGGTTTTGGTGCTATGAACACAAGGTCTGGTTTGTAGCTCTTGATGTCTTCTATTGCCTTCGCTCTCTTCTCTAAATCGGTGAGTGTGATGAGAATATTTTTGCTTCTCTCATTTCTGATAATACGGCCGTGGTACTTGTCTATTATTTTTGTTAAGTCCCTCACAAGTTGGTCACTCAACAACTTTTTCGTATCCCTATTATCTTTATATTTATAGGTCACGTCTGTGATTAAAATTGGTGGTACATGTGTACCATTCCTGGTTGGTTTATTTTTCAAGGTTGATACCGATTGTTTAGATGAACTTTGGTGCGTTTCCGTTCGCCTTGTAACTCTTTTTGCTTGGGATACGCCTTCTCCTTCGTACGGGTGAGGGCGCTTCGATGACTGGCTTCGCGATCTCGGTTGATGGTCGCTTACCGATGAAACTGAGTGTGAGCGAGACAGCACGATCATGCCACTTATTTCTTGGTTCGAGCTGGGTTGAAGCGCAGCAAACCGATTTTGAGCCAGTATTGCATCTGGTATCGCTTTAGGTGGAGTAGGAACTTTAGTTTGTTTCTGAGTAGTATTTTTCTTAGTTGTTAGGCTTAGTTCGTTAGGTTTTATTTGAACTTTGTTTATTTTTAAACAGTTACATACGTATTCCTCTTGAGATGTGAACTCAGTTTGCGGTATCGCTTTAATATATCTTTGTTTTTTGCATTCCTCACAGTTATGGGACACGCTTCTTGCTACCGTGTTTATACACGAGTAGATTTTATAATAAAGGTCCGGTATAAACTTGCCGTTTATGTGACGATGGTTCACAAACATACAAATCTTTATTACGCTGGTTCTGGTGCACTTTTTGCATTTCATTGATTTTATTTTAGATTGTCCATTAGTCCATTCTAAAAAGTTTTTGATAAAATTCTTATGGTTACACTGGTGGCACTGCACGGTAAAAGTTCCGTCATCATTTGTTGACAGTTCTCTCACTATTTCGTAGGTTACTTGATGATCTAATTTAATTATTTCACTACTAACTAATAAGTCCGTCTCCATGATGGAAGAGTCGCTTTCACATTTCTATTGTCTTAAATTAGTTTAATACACAAATCGTTCACTAAAAAGTCACATTTTGCATTTTTGTTCTTCACTTAAAAACAATAACACAAGTAGTCGGTATTAAGGAATTCTCCGTAGCAGCCCAGACTTATTACAAAAGAACATGTTGCTACTGTAGATGTTCCCCGAATATCTCTGGCTATCAGAGATATGACAGTACGAGTACACCCACTTATCTTTTAAATCTAATTTGAATAGGGACTATGTGCAATGGAGCGCAGCATTCTAGACGTCAAACTAACCGACCATGTACGCAACACCACACTGCGCTCCAAAACACAAATTGCTGACGTTGCTCAAAAAGCCGCTAAGCTGAAGTGGGACTGGACTGGCCACGTCTGTCGCATGCCCAATGAGCTGTGGACCAAAATAACCACTTTCTGGAGCCCCGACACAGTCAGGAGGCGTCGCGGCAGACCTCGTAAAAGATGGCGGAACGAGCTGGATAAAACCAACGACCAGTGGCCCACAATAGTACTGGATCGAAACAACTGGAAGTCATGGGAAGAGGCCTTTGCCCAGCAGTGATGACGCAGGCTAACAGTATCTGTATCAGAACTAGGGACTATATTTCGTCAATAACTGGACTCAAACCCAAACTCCGGAGGGCAAATAACGATTGTGTAATGGGAAAATCCTAATAATAATTTGTTCGACCCCAGGGATACGCTAAAGACTAACGAGGCAGTCAGTAGCGAACACTATCAATATGAATAATAATCCATTGTTTCTATTACCCTAACAAAGCAGACGGGTTACTTTATGTTTATTGCCTTTTTACCCTTCGGCTACTGACCATACCGAGTTATCTAAACTTTGACCCTACTTCAGACTACCCCATTTTGTCTTTATGAAAATAAACATACATAATATTTCGAGCATCCATTCCTATCGGAGTTCCTACAAACTTTTTCTCGGATAACATACCCCCATCTCTTCTTATGATTCAAACACGAGAAATGGACGAAAACGAAATGAAAACGGTTCGCTTAAGACTATCAAATTGGATGAAGCATCTAAATTAATTTATCGGTGGGATCAACAGACGATATTGTTGCTATAGCCAAAGAAGCCTGGTTGTGACTATTGACACAAAAGCGAGAAATTCAATTTGAGCAAAAATGACAAAAGAGAGATATATACCTCAATGGGTATCCTGCCTTTTCACCAAATAATAATATATAATTTTTATTTGACAAGCCTCATTAACTGACTTAAAAAAATATTTACCCGAGTGCCTAGTAGAAGGTGAAGTCGCACTGTGTAAGATGATGGTTGACCCAAATTCAAACAAGAGTAAACATAAAAATATGTTATCCAATATCGGACCACGCTTACAATTTTGCACCTCTTTAACAAACTCAATCAATTTGGTTGAACTGTGTAAAATTTTCATATATCTATGCGATGACCATTATAATCTAACCAATCTAGAACTCCCAAAATGAATATCCACTGAACTCCTTAACTAAGTCAGAATCTGTAAATGGCAGTCCTTTGAGCCTATGTTTATGTACTATTATCTCATTTAACATTTAAAAGATGGGCTCGCAGCAATCAACCAGATTCGGGACGTAGCTTCAGGCGTGTTGAATCTCTCGATTTATGGTGTATACTGATGGTAGATATAAAGTTAGTATTGCCTAAGAGTGGTATAAGACTACAGTTATATTTTGTTGGTTAACGTGCGTCGTCGTGACAGCAACAGCGCCTTCGGTGAACATCGTGAGGAAACCAGCATGCCTGAGAAATATTTCTCGACGGCTTTAAAGCTAAGTCATAAAAACGCGGCATAAAAACTCTGACACCAGGTTAAGGACTATCCACACGATAAAGAAGAACGGTTACAGCCGTTTTCGAGATCATGATTATATTGATACGAGTATACAAATATTGCTCATTTAAAAGTAGAGGGTATGCATACCTAAAGGCATCGATAAAATTAGGTTCATGAAGAAAGATTAACGATCGCTAAGCGACTTCCCGGAAGATTGACAAAGCGAATCCGATAAAACGGACATTCAATGAGCGAAACAGTCGCTCCTTTGATTATAGGCAGATAATAAACATGACTTTGAAGACAAAAGTATTATGTGGGAAGACAGATTTTCAGAAATCAAAGATAAAAAAATTGGTATATTCTAGCAGAAAATAATTTTCTTATACCTAGTTACAACACACTACTTTATGTAGTTTTGAGGTCACAAAAATAAGACTCTCAGGGCAAAGGTTTGTACGACCAAACATTTTCTAAGAATCGATCGACCGCCACATAGTATAAAATCACAGCAGTACCTAATAGTGCACCCACATTTCGCCTGTTATGTTTAAGTCCCATGTAATAGGAGACCAGCCTATCGCCATCAATCGGGCACAAATTCCGACTCCGTGGCTGCTACTGAGATATTGAGATGAAATATTATACAAAGTAATATAAGCCTGCCTTTAACGTTTTGAACGCCATTGTCACATATAGGTGACAAGTAAGCACGTGCCTTGTACGCGAAACGACACAAATATGTGACAAAATGGTAGGTGAAATGTGGGCTTGGCGTGGGGGGCACGCGCGGGCTTGTCACGTATATGCGACAAGAAGGAATCACCAGGGTAGCCCGCGAAATTAAAATTTTAATACTTGTTTGCAATTCAGTGTCAGGCTGTATGAGAAAATCCTGATGGCAAACCCAATAACAACACTTTTATGCACGCACGGTGGAATATCTTTACGGTTAGGTTTTGTGGGATGCCCTTTAAGGGAGGCGGACGGAGACCATTTCAGAGTCATGGGTTGTAAACAGCAGGAACATTACTTTTGTCACATTTTCTTGTGAGTAAACTTGTAATACGTGTTTACCGACAAAAAAGGGCTTTACACAAGTGCTCAAAGAAAACTCTTTTATGTTTATAGCATCTTCGAAATTATTAGATGAACCAACTATCTGAAAAGTAGTAGACTGGTTGCAGGAGGCGGAAAAACGTGTATTAAGGTGGATATTAGGGAGACTTTTGTGCAGCAGAAAGCTATGATAGGCTGACCTTCTTTGAGGCATAAACTTAACATTTGTTACAGAGCGTTGGTCCTATTGTCCTAAAAAAGTATAAGGCTTAAGCTTTTATGGGGTTTAATGCCTTGAGTTTACCGGTTCAAACTGATGTGAATTATTATTATCAATATTGTATTCGTTTAATTATATAATATTAAAGTCATTTTACTTTTACTGTATTAAAACCCGATAATTTTCATATTTAATTTATTGTTTTATTTCATTGCCCTGCATAGGTCCAGCACATCAAATTACCAAAAACTGTCAAATTTTCTCATTCGATTTTGAACCTAACTTATAACATTTTATGGTTTAAAAACATTTGGAGAAATTTGACAGTTGGTGGTTACTATATTATTACTTAAAAGTACCCCGTTTGTACAGCTAGTTAGCACGTCAGTGCTAACTAGCTGTACAAACGGG
Organism: Lycophotia porphyrea; assembly: GCA_950005105.1. Taxonomy (NCBI): domain Eukaryota; kingdom Metazoa; phylum Arthropoda; class Insecta; order Lepidoptera; family Noctuidae; genus Lycophotia; species Lycophotia porphyrea. The sequence goes on along the minus strand of OX465391.1, from coordinate 10,618,344 downwards.
GTACTTTTGTACCCAAAACACAAGAATATTCAAATCGATGGACCCACGAGCAGAGTTAACAAACAGAAATATACAGAGAAAAGATAAAATATTTTATATTTATCTTTCTTCATTTCCAGATAGTCATAAACTAAGCCATGTGTATGGCTTAAAAAAAATATGATCGTACCCTTCCTGTTTCTTCTGGTTTACGTTTATGACAAATCATTTCCGTATCCACGAACCCGGCGAATGCGTAGAAAATATTGGGTGGGCCAGTGTCGGGGGCTCGGGGCACACGGCCGTTAGTTTCGGCGGGTGGCTTTTAGTGTTAAACATTGTAATGATAACAAGACTGATGTCTTTGCAAAATTATAGAAAATAGACACTGAATAACACATAAAACATGTATTTCGAATAATATTTTTTTTTATTTAGGTATGGTTACAGACTAATAACAACAGTGTGAATCAGGGTGAATTTTTCAAGTTCATTTTTCAAGGGCGTGAATGGCCAAATTCGAAACTAGGAGGAATAGCAAAAATTACTCGAAGGAGTCTTGAGCCCGATTTTCTTGAAAACTATAATTCTATCATTGTATTTTTGAAAAATCAATATTCCTAAATAGGAATTGAACCTGTAAAAACAACATAGTCATACACTGTATTATTTTGTTAATGTATTATTAATGTTTTTAAAAAAGCCTAGAGGAACCTAGGGTTCGTCCTAAGAAGAGCAGAGGGTTTTACAAGCATCGCTGCCGTACAATGCATTGGTAGTTAGAAATCAGCTCGAATGTAACACAATCATATGGGCTCCGCATGAAGCTAAATACTAGGAATTTACTAGGTTTCTGTACTTAAGGTTGTATGGTGTATATCCATTTTATCCATTGATGTATCCAACCGCGTTTGTTATAGGCATGGTGGGATACAATATATTGGAAACAAGGAGGAACATAGCTCTCGCTACCTATATTTTCAACTTATTGTGTGGCAAGACTTCAAACCCAGGTATATTAAGAGAAATACACCTGTGTGTGCTCGACAATTATGTATTGCGACGGCGACAGCCACGTCTATTGGCGGTTCCCAGTAGTAGGACCAATCTACTGCATAAAGCAACGCGTACCTTGCGTGTACTTAATGACGTAGAAGACAGCATAGATCTTTTTACTTGTTCTCTGAGTGAGTTCACAAAAATCACGATGTACAGAATATGTTATGATAAATAATAAAACTGTAATCATGGCCACTCTATTAAATTAGGACATCCCTGTAATGATAGTGATGATGAGTTAAGAAATATATAAGTTGTCTATTATATTTTACGAAAACTATCAATTTATCAATACCGATACTCAAATGAACGCCCGGCGCACTCTCGACAGCCCCACGTTCTTTCTTATCAAACTAGAATAATTCAAGTGGTGCCATTGGACTACTATACTATACCAAGTCATAGATCTCAAGTTCGAACCCAAGACCTCTGATTTTTCAGATACATGTGCATATTGTATATTTAACACTTTCTTCGGTGAAGGAAAATATCGCGAGGAAACCAAATCAGCATGCCCGAGAGGTATTTCTCGACGGTATGCGGCACGTTAAGCCCATGGGCGAAGAAAAACTCTGACACCAGGTTAGACCCTAACCACACGATAAATAAAAAACTGGCCAATTGCGAGTCGGACTCGCACACGAAGGGTTCCGTACCATTATCAATACAACATTAGACCGGTTTACGATTTATGACGTATTAAAAAAAAACTACTAACTAGTTCTCGTTCAAACCAATTTTCGGTGGAATTATGCATGTACATCATATATATTTTTTTACTTTTATCATTATCTTATTTTAGGAGTTCCAGCGACACAGATTTTACCACTTTGGAAGTGTATCTCGCTCAAACTATTCAGTTTAAAAAAAAATGATATTAAAAACCTAAATATAATTTTTGAAGACCTGTCTATAGATACCCCACACGTATGGGTATGATGAAAAAAGTGTGAGTGAGTTTCAGTTCTAAGTATGGGGAACCCCCAAAATTTATTGTATTTTTTCTATTTTTGTGTGAAAATCTTAATGCGGTTCACAGAATGCATCTACTGTTTCAACATTATATGTAGTTCTTATAGTTTCGGAAAAAAGTGGCTGTGACATACGGACGGACAGACAGACAGACAGACATGACGAATCCATAAGGGTTCCGTTTTTTGCCATTTGGCTAGGGAACCCTAAAAAGAAGACGGAATGAAAGAATTATTCTTTCTCTTACCTTGTTTTTGGATAGAGAAGATGCAGTGGAAGTCAACTCCTATAGCGGGAAAAAAGAATACGTAGTTGCAAGAGGCACTGTTACTGATACCCATCCACAGACCAACCTAGGCAAGCACGGCTTAACCTAAAGATCGACCCGAGCGGCTGTTTTAACTTAAACACGAGCTCTTCATACACGAGGAATAATTAGTACACATGTATAATACCAGATAGCCTCGACTTGATTGAAAGTCTGGTAACAATTCTAGTCCCATTCATCTGTCTCAGTATCACTGATCAACAGAAGGGGCGAACATTATAATGGGGCCCCTCCGATCTCATTTGCATCTCTCCTGTCAACCGAACAAATTGAATTCAAGAGTCAACTGAAGGTAACGGGTTAGCTGTCACTTATTACATGTATAATGTTATTATCTATACATCTTCTATACAGATAAATAAAATTGAAGTGTCTGTTTGTAATATTCAAATAACCGCGGATTTATACACGATGTACCAAAACAACATTTTTTTTTATTTGTCTGTCTGTCTGTTTGTTTCGGCTAATCTCTGAAATGGCTGGACTGATTTTGACTGGCAGATAGCTGGTGTAACAAGGAGTAACTTATAGACCAGGGTCGATAATTTTTAAAACGAAAAAAAATAATAGTAGGATGAAACCCATTAGAAAAGGAGGAGAATATTATAAAAATGAAAGGAAAAATAATTTACGGGCGATCTGAGGTCGGGAAGGGGATGGGGGTGAGTTTTTAAGGGCAAAAAACGGTTTTTCTCGATTTCCGGCAAAACTAAAAGTCCTATGGAAAAAAGTCAAATGGCAAAGTTGTAGGTAATAAAAAGATCTAAAACTTTTGTACTTACACTTTTTTCACATAACCTCAAAATTTATGTGAAATATTCAAAAAACCAAGTTTTTGGTTTTTTATTTTTATCTTTTACAATTTTGTTTTTCTTTTCACGAAATTTGGTGAAAACTTACCTTTTTATGTCCCAAATACGCTGTAATTTATTTGATTAGAAATATTTATTTTTTCACCTTATTTTGAATTAATATCGAAAAAGCACCTTAATTTTCAATCGAAAATTCACCCGTCAAAATATCAGTTTTTTTCAAAAAGTTGGTATGTTTTCTGTTCGTTAAAATCTCTACTTCCCGATGGTGAAAAAAAAAATATATGTTACTATAGTAAATCTTCTCAGAAAATGCAAAACAGATCCATCCATACTGATAATCTGAAAAGGCAAAATCGAATTAATAATGCCTTCACTATTTTATCGTGAGTAGGTATACCCCATGAAAAAAAAAAAAAAAAAAAAATGACAAAATGTATAAAAAATATATTTTAAATATATTAAAAATCTATAAAAAATGTATAAATATTGTTAGGAAGAAATGAGGTTTTACGTAGCACATGTTAGTTCTATGGCAAAGATTGACAACTTCGAATTGTCACTGGTCGCGAGGGACTTTTGTTGGGAATATGGCTCAAAGGGCTGTAATATTCATAATTCCATATTTTGTGTACTTACTCGCTATTATCGTAAACAATTACGTGTTAATTGAATTCGTTATGATTTGGGATAGTTTCTGTGATTGATATTTTGTTCCAAGTTAGAATAAACGGTTGTATTCACTATTTTGTGTACCTCGTTGTCTTTCTTTAAGCATCTTCGCTTCTGTTTGCTAAATTCAGAAGTGGGATAAAGAACTTAGATTGCCCACTAAAGTATAAAACATCCAAGGAACAAAATAAATTTGAATTAATAATGCCTTCACAATTTTATCGTGAGTAGGTATACCCCCATGAAAAATAATATAAAAAATAAATGACAAAATGTATAAAAAATATATTTTAAATATATAAAAAATGTATAAATATATTAAAAAATATATTTTTAATAACTAACTTTTGGCCGATTTTCATGTATATTTCATATATTTTAAATATACTTTAGATACATTCAAAATATATCTTAAAAGACATAAAAAACATAGCTAAAAAGATAAAAAAAATATATTTTGAATATATCTGAAATATATTTGAAATGTATAAAATATATATGAAAATCGGTCAAAAGTTAGTTATTAAAAATATATTTTTTAATATATATTTAGCAAACAGAAGCGAAGATGCTTAAAGAAAGACAACGAGGTACACAAAATAGTGAATACAACCGTTTATTCTAACTTGGAACAAAATATCAATCACAGAAACTATCCCAAATCATAACGAATTCAATTAACACGTAATTGTTTACGATAATAGCGAGTAAGTACACAAAATATGGAATTATGAATATTACAGCCCTTTGAGCCATATTCCCAACAAAAGTCCCTCGCGACCAGTGACAATTCGAAGTTGTCAATCTTTGCCATAGAACTAACATGTGCTACGTAAAACCTCATTTCTTCCTAACACGGCTTCTCCTGACGCCAAGTCGCCCTCGACTTGAAAGTTGTAGGTTGTGCCTGCAATGCGATGATCTTGGTAGCGCACTGCTCTTATTCCAGCATCGAGATCAGGTATGGACAGCCCTACCGTCACGGGCACAGGCTCGTTACTTTCAGAACGGTCCAGGTTATGCTCAACATCACCGGTTTTGTGATCTGAAAGAGTCTACGATGATTATTTGTATAAGCACCACGATGATCAACATCATCGGTTTCGTAATCTGGAAGAGTTTACGATGATTATTTGTGTAAGCAACACGATAATCACGTAGAAGTTAAAAGTTCAGAATGGCAAAAATATAAGATGGTCAGCGTCCTAACCGCCCTATATCCCTGCCGAAAACTTTACTACGATTAATGACAGAAACATAAGATGGTCAGCGTCCCAACCGTCCTATCTTACTGCCAAATTCTTTACCACAGCGACTCACGCTATCCGGGTTACAAACCAACGTCCGGTGACACAAGCTTTTGCGAACACCATCGCGCGGTCGGCGACACACGCCGTGGGAACGCACCCGCACGTTCGGCGACACACGGCTTGGGGACACATCAGCGCGTTCGACGACACGCCTCGGGAACACAGCAGCGTGTTCGGCGACACGCGCCTCTGGACCACAGCAGCGTGTTCGGTGACACGCGCCTCGGGAACACAGCAGCGTGTTCGGCGACACGCGCCTCGGGAACACAGCAGCGTGTTCGGCGATACACGCCTCGTGAACACAGCAGCGTGTTCGGCGACACACGCCTCAGGAACACAGCAGCGTGTTCGGCGACACGCGCCTCGGGAACACAGCAGCGTGTTCGGCGATACACGCCTCGTGAACACAGCAGCGTGTTCGGCGACACGCGCCTCAGGAACACAGCAGCGTGTTCGGCGACAGACGCCTCGGAAACACAGCAGCGTGTTCGGCGACAGGCGCCTCGGGAACACAGCAGCGTGTTCGGCGACACGCGCCTCAGGAACGCAGCAGCGTGTTCGGCGATACACGCCTCGGGAACACAGCAGCGTGTTCGGTGACACGCGCCTCGGGAACACAGCAGCGTGTTCGGCGACACGCGCCTCGGGAACACAGCAGCGTGTTCGGCGATACACGCCTCGTGAACACAGCAGCGTGTTCGGCGACACACGCCTCAGGAACACAGCAGCGTGTTCGGCGACACGCGCCTCGGGAACACAGCAGCGTGTTCGGCGATACACGCCTCGTGAACACAGCAGCGTGTTCGGCGACACGCGCCTCAGGAACACAGCAGCGTGTTCGGCGATACACGCCTCGGGAACACAGCAGCGTGTTCAGCCACACGCGCCTCAGGAACACAGCAGCGTGTTCGGCGACACGCGCCTCGGGAACACAGCAGCGTGTTCGGCGACACGCGCCTCGGGAACACAGCAGCGTGTTCGGCGATACACGCCTCGTGAACACAGCAGCGTGTTCGGCGACACACGCCTCAGGAACACAGCAGCGTGTTCGGCGACACGCGCCTCGGGAACACAGCAGCGTGTTTGGCGATACACGCCTCGTGAACACAGCAGCATGTTCGGCGACACGCGCCTCAGGAACACAGCAGCGTGTTCGGCGACACACGCCTCGGGAACACAGCAGCGTGTTCGGCCACACGCGCCTCAGGAACACAGCAGCGTGTTCGGCGACACGCGCCTCGGGAACACAGCAGCGTGTTCGGTGACACGCGCCTCAGGAACTCAGCAGCGTGTTCGGCGACACACGCCTCGGGAACACAGCAGCGTGTTCGGCGACACGCGCCTCGGGAACGCAACAGCGTGTTCGGCGATACACGCCTCGGGAACACAGCAGCGTGTTCGGCGACACACGCCTTGGGAACACAGCAGCGTGTTCGGCGACACGTGCCTCGGGAACACAGCAGCGTGTTCGGCGTCACGCGCCTCAGGAACACAGCAGCGTGTTCGGCGACAGACGCCTCGGAAACACAGCAGCGTGTTCGGCGACAGGCGCCTCGGGAACACAGCAGCGTGTTCGGCGACACGCGCCTCAGGAACGCAGCAGCGTGTTCGGCGATACACGCCTCGGGAACACAGCAGCGTGTTCGGCGACACGCGCCTCGGGAACGCAGCAGCGTGTTCGGCGACACACGCCTCGGGAACACAGTAGCGCGTTCGGCGATGCACGCTTCGGGAACACAGCAGCGCGTTCAGCGATGCACACCTCGGGAACTCAGCAGCGCGTTCGGCGATGCACGCTTCGGGAACTCACCCGCGCGTTCAGCGACACACGCCGTGGGAATAAACCCGCGCGTTTGGCGTCATACGCCGTGGGAACACACCCGCTCGTTTGGCGACACACGCCATGGGAACACACCCGCGTGTTCAGCGACACACGCCATGGGAACACACCCGCGCGTTTGGCAACACATGCCATGGGAACACACCCGCGTGTTCAGCGACACACGCCATGGGAACACACCCACTGGCTGGGCGACACACGCCTTTGGGAACACACCTGCACGTTAGGTGACACACGCCGTAGGACTAACCTGCGCGCTTGGCGACTGCCTTGGGACTAACCCGCATGCTTGGCAACTCACGCCTTTGGGAACACACCCACAGCCATCTCTGAAACCATAAATAGTTAAGAAATTGCACCCACTTCTGGGCACATGCCTGACATTTCCAGGAACTTGGGAGTCCCTTAATGCTCCTTTTTTCCGTGAGCTCGGCCGCACCTGACCAAAGCTTACTATTATACCTTAATATTTGACTTGGCGAAGAGTTTGATTAAGGATTCGTTGGCAAACGATCAGGGTTTCACAATTTATCGGTAAGACACTTACCCAATTCTTAAACGTAACAAGCTACGCCGGGCATACTCGGCATACATTGGAAAGTTGTCGGATATCACGCTCATTGTTTGGAATAAAATATTGACGCAATCCTACCGAGGACATAGTGGTTTAATTCAGGCTTAAATTTTGAATAGTTCAGTCATAGGTGACCCATTCACTTAGCCAAACTCCAGCGTCACCCTTGAGACAGGAAGCCACTCGCGACAGACACTCGTAGTCGGTCACCTCGTCACACAACTCGTCAATGTCGTGTATGTTTGGATCGAAATTGGATACGTAATAATTACTACGTATCGCGTAATTCCGCTTAGGAGCTCGTGGCAAAATAATTACTGCCGCTCGGGTCGTAATTACGGGACCTCACGGGCTGTAAAGACCTTAAAGCTTCTAAGAGCATAGTTACAAAGGACAAGGCTTTGGAACTGCTTACAGTTCAATCGCTTACGATTGGATCGTTTGTATGAACTCGTTGCGGAACATCGCTCAAGTTTACGGGGCTAAGCTAACACGAAGTAAGTGCACAAACCCGGTTCTCAGGATTAATTCTTCACTTCTAGCATACCTGCTTCGCGAACCACCTTAGGTCAATCTCGTTACGACGGTGGTCACACTTTCTACTTACTTGTACTTGCATATTTATCACAACTTTTGATATTCAATCACACACACGTGAAATAACAGCAATGACAAGCATAAAAAACGAAAAAGTCAAAACCACCATTTTGACTATCGGTTGAAGGGAAATTGTTATTTTGTTCCTTGGATGTTTTATACTTTAGTGGGCAATCTAAGTTCTTTATCCCACTTCTGAATTTAGCAAACAGAAGCGAAGATGCTTAAAGAAAGACAACGAGGTACACAAAATAGTGAATACAACCGTTTATTCTAACTTGGAACAAAATATCAATCACAGAAACTATCCCAAATCATAACGAATTCAATTAACACGTAATTGTTTACGATAATAGCGAGTAAGTACACAAAATATGGAATTATGAATATTACAGCCCTTTGAGCCATATTCCCAACAAAAGTCCCTCGCGACCAGTGACAATTCGAAGTTGTCAATCTTTGCCATAGAACTAACATGTGCTACGTAAAACCTCATTTCTTCCTAACAATATTTATACATTTTTTATAGATTTTTAATATATTTAAAATATATTTTTTATACATTTTGTCATTTTTTTTTTTTTTTTTTTTTCATGGGGTATACCTACTCACGATAAAATAGTGAAGGCATTATTAATTCGATTTTGTCTTTTCAGATTATCAGTATGGATGATTCTGTTTTGCATTTTCTGAGAAGATTTACTATAGTAACATATATATTTTTTTTCACCATCGGGAAGTAGAGATTTTAACGAACAGAAAACATACCAACTTTTTGAAAAAAACTGATATTTTGACGGGTGAATTTTCGATTGAAAATTAAGGTGCTTTTTCGATATTAATTCAAAATAAGGTGAAAAAATAAATATTTCTAATCTATATAAATAAATTACAGCGTATTTGGGACATAAAAAGGTAAGTTTTCACCAAATTTCGTGAAAAGAAAAACAAAATTGTAAAAGATAAAAATAAAAAACCAAAAACTTGGTTTTTTTAATATTTCACATAAATTTTGAGGTTATGTGAAAAAAGTGTAAGTACAAAAGTTTTAGATCTTTTTATTACCTACAACTTTGCCATTTGACTTTTTTCCATAGGACTTTTAGTTTTGCCGGAAATCGAGAAAAACCGTTTTTTGCCCTTAAAAACTCACCCCCATCCCCTTCACGACCTCAGATCGCCCGTAAATTATTTTTCCTTTCATTTTTATAATATTCTCCTCCTTTTCTAATGGGTTTCATCCTACTATTATTTTGTTTCATTTTTTATTATCTTTAAAGGCTTCTACCCTGGTCTATTACTAGAGTAGGTTAGTTATATTTCAGAAAAAAAATAGGATATCATAAAAAAAAATTAAACCCAATGAAAAATTTAATAATATTAGATTTTCAAAGTTTAAATTATAATTATATAATGGAATTATGATTTTATCCAAAAAGTGCTGCGCAAAGTCACTATTCCACGCGGACGAACACGCGGGCACAGCTAGTTTATACTTATATATTTAAAAGAGATTATTTTTTTTGTAAGTTTGTATGTAGTGGTAATCTCCGGAACTAACGATCCAATTTATTTTTTTTCTTTCTTTGGCAGAAAGCTACATTATGCGTGAGTGCTATAAATTATATTTATATTATACATATATTAGCCGAGCTATAACAATTTTTGCGGACGAAGTCCCAGGCGGAAGTGCTAGTAATTGATATGTTGTAAGATTATTATTAAAAATTAAGAAGATGTTTGTAGGATATTTATTGCAAGTATATTACGATGTTTTTCAAGTTTTTCTAACTTGAAAAAAATCGTAATCTACTTGCAATAGACAATAATAATTACTGGTTGCTGTCAGTACAAGTATAACAAAAAAAAAAAAAATTACACTCGAAATTAATCTGACAGCGCTATTCGCAAATAATGTTAACTCGCATATTCACCGCGTCACAAACTCATGAGACATGCACCATTTTATGACGTCACAAGATTTATTCGCTCGTAACACTTTTAAGAACTTAACCCGACTTAAGAAGTGACTCGCATTTTACTTTCTACTCATTTCATTTTTATTTTCTTAGTATCAAATCTTTTACTGTCGTCGTAGACGCAAAGGGTCTATAAGATACTTTTATTTGTGTTTGTCCGTCAGTGACAGAGCATCGTTTGAGCTTTCCTAAATAGGGGGGGCTAAATAAAAACAAAGGAGTGTTACTGGATTTTTCCATCAGGAATTTCTCAGTAACAGCCACGAAGTCTGTATTCCTGCCCAATAGCAATAAGGTCGCCTCTTAATCTAATTTCTTTTTTTTAATAAAACGTAGCCCCACACTAGGAAATGTTTGTAAACGCACCCACGATGCTGGTGCTGGTGATGCTGGTGATTTAAGCTCACATACACAAACATCCAGACGCAGAACAACTACCTGTAGGCCATACAATTATGCCAGGGCTGCGGGACTGTTCGAAAGAGATACCGCGGCCCTGGAACACAAAGTGCAAGGAAGGCACATGGATGGGTTTTAGTCAGTACAAGTCTGATACTCCCTTCCGCTCTGGGCAGAACGGGAGAAGACCATACAATTATTTAGGCCATACAATTATTTGTTCCGTGTGGGAGTCGGACCCGCGACACGCAGCGCAGCAGCCAATCGCTCAGCCACTGCGCCAACCCTGCCGTTCGTCCGTTATTACATGGGACTTGAACAAAACTGGCGAGATGTGGGTACAGTTACATACACCACTGCCTAACCCTCCATAAATTACAGTCGTGATACTATGTGCTATGATTATATTAAAAAGAAATTAGTAACAATCAACCTTGACTTCCTTACCCAAAGGGTAAAAGCGGGACCCTATTAACTTATGTGGATTTCCCCTTAAAATTGTTAATAGCTTTAAGTACCTTGGCCATACTGTAACCGATGACTTAAACGATAATTTTGATTTAGAAAGGCAACGGCGAAGCATTGCTTGTAAAAGTAATATGCTCGCCAGACGCTTTGCTCACTGCTCGAATGACGCTAAAGTGACCCTGTTTAAGGCATACTGTCAGTCGTTCTACACTGGCCAACTTTGGTACAAGTACACGAAGAGTACTTACAATACTCTACGTGTACAATACAACAATGCGTTCCGGGTCATGCTTAATTTGCCCTGGCGGTGTAGCGCGTCTGGCATGTTTGCCGAGAACAGGGTTGACGATTTTTATGCTGTAATGCGTAAGCTTAAAGCATCTTTTCACTTGCGACTACTTAAGTCTAAAAACAAAATTGTTATCGCAGTATTTCGAACCATTTATATGTCCACCAAATATTTTGTTTTAACCTGACCTTCATGGACGTTTTATTTTTTGAAATTTATAGTTTTCTTTTTATTGTTGTTCTTTCTTATTCCTTTTATTTTATTTTATTTTATTTTTAACTTGATTAGCATGTACGTAAGTCAAAACTTGTGCATAATTTGTAATTTTATGGGTGCCAATGCCTGAAATAAACGATTATTATTATTATTATTATTATTATTACTAAGACTCCACTGTCCGTCTGTCTGTCTGTCTGGCTGTCTGTCACCAGGCTGTATCTCATGAACCGTGATAGCTAGACAGTTGAAATACATCATCTGTAAAAAACAGATGATGTATTTCTGTTGGCGCTATAACAACAAATACTAAAAACAGAATAAAATAAATATTTAAGGGGGGCTCTCATACAAAAAACGTGCTTTTTTGCCGTTTATGTTGTATAGACAACTCTTCGTGCGCGAGTTCAACCGCACTTGGCCAGTTTTTGTATTTAAAGCTGCCTATCCGCAATTACGTTTGAATTAGTTTCCAGAATAATCAGTACTCGCTAAACACCGGTGGGTCCACAGAACAATGTCCATTTCAATATCCAATTCCTTATCGTTATTAAAACCCTTAGGCTCGGAGCAATTACTGGTGTTAGAGGTTGATAATGAAGTACTTAATTACTGGTGAGGATTCTGGCGTCACAAAACGTTTTTCTTTGACCAGATTGTAGGTCAAACGGGCCTGTCTCCCTCAGAGCGGATTTTGCCAAAACAACTTAACGCGTAACATCTAGAGGGGGAAGCACCAAGGTAGCCCACGAAATTCAAAGGTTTTTGCAATTTGCAGATCAGTGTCAGATTATATGTTGAATAAAATATGATGCTGACTGAGTTGTAATCATTGAAATCATCAATACAACCCCCTTAGTTTATTTAATCCCATTAAATAAAATTTCATGAAATACTCATCAAGTTTTTTGCCATTTCGTTATAGAGGCGAGCCAATTTCAACTAGCACCACAAAAGGAGACTGGTTGATAAAAAACGTAACGTTTTTTTTCTTACTAGCGTATGCCCGCGGCTTCGCCCGTATTTCCACAAAGTAAATGAAGCCTGCCGAATGATGTCTGCTTTAAGGAACATATTCGCAGAAACAAGTAATCTATGGATTGCGACGTAACCATCTTTTCACGTCTGTTTAAGACCTGCAATGCGCAAGGTAAGGGACGCAGCTGTATACCGTTCAAACGGTTCGAAAACCAGCTGTTCCTGAGTTATTGACTGTGTTCTGCTCTCATTTTTTATAAGCAAAGGTTCTTTGTTGCCGAGCTGTAACTGATTTCTGAAATACTGTTTTTTTACAGGTCTGTAAATATATTTCCAAGGAGCTCGTGGCTAAATAATAACAGCCACTCAGGTCGAACTTCAGGTTAAGCCACGCTTGCCTAGGTGGATGGGTGACCATGACCACTCATTACATACCGAGTTTCCTCCGTACCTCGGAAAGGGCATTAAGCCATTAGCCCCGGGTGTCATTTGTAGATCTTTGACTGTCGATATCAGTGGCCTGAAAGTCTGACAACTAGTCTTAACAAGGGGTCACCCAGTACTAACCGTGTTGTGGAGGTCAGATAGGCAGTTACTCCATGTTAAATACTGGTATTCAGCTAAATCTGGTTAGACTGGAAACCGACTCCAAAATAGTTGAGAAAAGGCAGGCAGATGATGTAAATATATTGCCTTTATAACATGTTGTAACTAGGTACATAGAAACAAGTAGTTAACACTACACTACTAACGGTATTTTGGTGGCAGAGTTCTGGTCAAGCCCTGTTTAGCACTAACGGAATCATCGATATGACAAAGAAGAATAGCACTGAAGTCGTTGAAGAATAGATCACTTTTGCAATTGACTCTTTCAAAATCAAAATATTTTATTTCACATAGGCCTAGATGGGCACTTAATTCTTTAATCACCGGATGGTTCAGACTTTTGAAGAAGGGTTCCGTAACCAAATTATTTAAAAGAACCCTTATAGATCCGTCTATCTGTCTGTCTGTCCGTCCGTATGTTTCAGTGGTCAGGACAGACATAGTTAGCCTTAGCATTCCACATACAGTCTGTCCCAAACCACTTTTGAGGTCGTCGGTCTCAAATATCGTCCATATTTTCTAATAACCAATATTCTTCTTTCAGCTCAGTGCTCATAAAACAGTACCTAGGTGTTATCCAAACATTATGGTCATCTTAGGAGTAATAAATATCGTTATCAAAACAACGATATAGCGTATCCAGCCGTCTTTAGTACTCGTCAAAGGCTATTCTAGGGGAGAGATGGGACCTAATATTTTATATTAACTGAGAGGATCTGGACAGGGCCAAACAAACTAAAAGGTTTGATAGATGTTTTATTGTTTCGTAAACCATAAAATATGTATCCCTTAAAGTATGTTGGTATGTAGAGAGCTCAAAGGATCTTTTAACCATTTGACCGCTTGGCTAAATATCAATTGCCGTGCCCTTAGCGTGCGACTACAAATCGATAAAATAATACCTATAATAAATAAGCTTCAATACTTAGAGCTAAGAGACATAATTTTAATAAATAATTGTTGTAAATAATATATCTATTTAATAATGGTTTTAGTTATACCACGTAAATAGAAAGAAAAAATCATGCATGTTCTCTATCGCAGAAATACGACACGAGCGGAAGGGGCACGGAACAAGCGGTCAAAAGGTTAAAATAAAGTGCTAACGCTGTTGCACGTTAAGACTGTGAAATCGTGTACATGGTAATTTGAAAAAGTAAGATGGCGTTGTTAGTTCCACGCGTCAAAAGGTCCTTGTCTGTGCTTCTTGACGCGACCATCGCTTTTTTTTTCTTTTTTTTTCGGAGCAATACAGCACTTCTAGAGCATCTCGTAAGTACCAATAACATTCCAATAAATGGTAATATCAATTTTATTGATTTGCTGAACTGAGAATGCCCCTGTGTCTGTCAGTGTCCCGAAAGTCTGACAACCAGCCTTACAAAAGGATACCGCATTACCCTGTACTAACTGGGTTGTGGAGGTCAGATAGGCATTCGCTCCATGGAAAATACTGGTATTCTGCTGCATCCGGTAAGACTGGAAGCGGACCCCAATAAATTTGGGAAAAGATTCATCATCATCATTTCAGCCGAAAGACGTCCACTGCTGGACATAGGCCTCTGGGCTTGTGGGAAAATGTTAGGTAGATGATAAATTATTCTTATTAAAAACATTTTCATAGTCTCGTTTAAGCAGCAACCACTCATTCTATACTTCCTTATCATTAAACAAATTCCAACCTTGATCCTTAGAACACATGGGTTCGTTTCCTTGAAACAGATAACTTGAAACATGCTCAACGATTACATGTAAATTCACATTAAGTATAAATCATTTTGTAAACAAAGAGTTCCCTAGAATTCTTTCTTCGAATACGTCAAACCTTTTTAGATTAAAAAGGTTTTTCCTTCGTAGTGATTGATGAACTTTGCACTAACTCTCCTCCCTCCAAATTATCGTAACACGACTTGATCGATTAGTCTTTGATTTTATACATTTTTAGAGTTCCGTACCCAATAGGTAAAACGGGACCCTATTACTAAGACTCAGCTGTCCGTCCGTCTGTCTGTCCGTTTGTCACCAGGCTGTATCTCGTGAACTGTGATAGTTAAACAGTTGAAATTTTCACAGATAATGTATTTCTGTTGCCGCTATAACAACAAATTCTAAAAACAGAATAAAATAAATATTTAAGGCGGCTCCCATACAACAAGTGTGATTTTTTGCCGTTTTTTTCTCGATATTAATAACTGCGACAGGTAGACGCTTGAAATATTCACAGAATATTAAATTGTATATTCACTTTAAAAATAAATATTTAAATTAAAATGAAATTTAAGGGGGGCCCCATATACCTGTGGACGGTGAGTAATGGGCTAGCTCGCCGTCCGTCCGTCTTTTGACGACAGGCCGTGTTGACGGCGTGTTCGTGTTCCACGCGCGCCTCAATGAGATGTCAGCAAACAGCCTGCAAGGGCTACCGCGGCCCTGGAACACAAAGGGCAAGGAAGGAACATGGATGGATTTTAGTCAGTACAAGTCTGACACTCCCTTCCGCTCTGCCCAGAGCGGAAGAAGTCATTTGATGACTTCCCATCCGTAAAAAAAAGGGGTGCCCCATACAACAAACGTGATTTTTGCGCCGTTTTTGTCTAATGTTGTAATGGTACGGAACCCTTCATGCACTAGTCCAACTCACACTTGGCCAGTTTTGTTTATTAATGTAACGTAAGGATGATGTTTTTGTTCCTTTTCTGAGTATTTTAATCATATTACCTTCTTTTTATTTTCTCCGTAGTCCTTTTCAAACAGCGGCTGTTTATATTTTAAATAAACATAATTTATGGTATGTGTACTATAACGTTTTAATTCGTAACGACAATGTTTTATTTCCAAAGGATTTTGTATTGTGCAGATACAAATTCCTAGGACTTTTTTACTTACTGACACATAGGCATAAGCTCCAGATCATATTAGACATGTGATGCAGAGGAATGAGGAAAATGTAGTGAGGAAAATGTTGAGTATGAATGTAGATGGCTAAAAGAGTAAAGAAAGACCAAAATAACGATGGATGGACTGTGTGAAGGATGATATGGCTAGAAAGGAGGTGACTACTGAAATGACGACTAATAAATACAAAAAAAAAACATTTATTTCAGCCAGAGACCCATATAAAACAACGACAGATACACATACAAACACACACATTATAAAACCTAAATGCTAAGCTAGTGACCGTTTTTATGAAAAATAATAATAACCAAATTAAAAATCAAAATAAAATTAAAATCACAATTAAAATCAGATTAAAATTAAAATCAAAACTAAAACAGTATCTTAACATTAGTCAGCACATGATGCAGCAGTGATTCACGTACTGACAGTTGAAACGTTCAGTAAACGCTTTCAGGATACTATTGCGGCTGCCCCGCATCCTACGCACCAGGGATGTGCACCGCTTGCGCATAATTGTATGGAAACAATCCACACGCGCCTCGGCAAACATCCCTGATGCGCTACAGAAGCGAGACAGCCCCAAGAGCACCCTGAACGCGTTATTGTATTGGACACGTAGAGCGCTGTACTGTTTCCGCGTGTAATTCAGCCACAGACTGCCAGTATAAAAGGACGCACAAAAAGCCCTAAATAGGGCTATTTTTACGTCCCTCGAACACCGAGCAAATCTGCGAGCTATCATATTCGCACGAACAGACAGCGCCCTACGTTCCCTTTCAATATCTGCATCGTCTTCCAAGTCAGAGGTTAATAAATGTCCAAGATATTTAAAAGTATTAGTTTAATAGAGAAGTATGATTGACACATTAAAGCGGCACAGCTTCATCATTTCAGCCCGTTGCTGTCCACTGCTGAACTTAGGCCTCCCCAATCGATTTCCAACGTGTCCGGTCCAATGCCACCTGCATCTAGCGACTCTGTCTGTACTAAACTACATATTTACGGTCTTCAGATTTTTTCCTTTACATGGTGCTGTAAGACGTTGCTTTTTTGTAAAATTTCATGATTCTTGCTCAAAGGGAAGTGCCCCGTAGGTTTTGATTCCCTTGAGATATTGCAAAATATGCGACATAAACGATCATATCTTTTGATCGCGTTGATTTACAAGTTTGATTTTTTCACGGCTTCAAGGGACTGTGGACCTAAGTATATGGTTTTAATTTCACTCGATACGAAATAAAGGGTCTTGACAGACAAACGGACAGACAGATAGACGGATAACAAAGTGATCCTATAAGGGCTCCGTTTATTCCTTTTGAGGTACGGAACCCTAAAACAGCCACTTTTATAAGCCGACATCGCAATATTAACCGTATTTGGCACTAATCGTGAATAAAATCTAATAAACTACAGCGGCAGTTACCAGGGCGCCAGGAAATAAGAGCACTTCGCCTGACGTTCACGACTTATCTATCAGTTCTGCAGACTAGATTACATTAATATTCCTTCAGGGTGCTGCAGCGGAAAGGAAAAGAAATGATTGGTTCATTTTTTTTTTTTGCTGGTTTTGTTTTTTAACTTTGTTTCTTTAAACTCGTGTTTTGCTATCTTTAAATAAATAAAATAATTATGAAGACATTACTGACTGCCACGTTGGTCTGGTGGTCGCAAGCGCGACGGCTGAGCATGAGGTCCCGGGTTCGATTCCCAGGTCGGGCAAAGTATTATTGGGTGTTTCCATTAAGAATTTCTCAGTGGTAGCCAAGGTGTCTATATTTATGCCCGGTAGATGGGAATAGGCTCGCCCCCTATTATAGGGACCTAAACATAACTGGCGAAATTTGGGTGTACTATTTACAGTTACACCTCTGCCTAACCCTTCGGGTATGACAGGCGTGATGGTTATGGCTGCGTCTAAATCTAAAGACATTAGATGCTAAACATGCTTTTGTTGCAAAGGCGGTTTTAATACTTATTCATTTCACTTATTTTTTATTTTACTGACTGACTACCTCGTTGGAGCAGTGGGCGCAACCGCTGTGAAGCATGAGGTTCCTGCCTTTGATGCCAAGTACTATAGGAATTTTTTCATCAAGAATTCTTCATAAGCAATCAGCAGTCTAAACTTGTTACCGGTTGAAGGCAATAGGCGTGCCAATATTTTTTTTTAGCTTGCCTGTCACGTGTCCCAATGCTGGGCAAAGGTGTCCCCTCTCTTTTCTATCTTGTACAATCTCTAGCGTTGTTCGACTCGCAAACAAGTTCAGATCGTCACACCATCTTCACCGCGGTCTACCTCGGCGGCGATAATACTAATAATGCTAATATATTCCGTATTATGTTTTCGACTAATATTTTAATACCCCAATGCCCCGCACCACTGGTGGGGTCAACGGGAATAATTTTTAGTCATTTTATCAATTCCCGTTGACCCCACCAATAGGGTCACGGGTGGTGGGCTCAACGGGAATACACCATTTATATTATTATAACTAGTGTTTTTTTTTAATTTATAATCAACTTATACTTGCAACAGTTTACACCACACGTACAAGTTATTGGTTGAACATAAAAACTAAGTAAAACTACATTAACTCAAAATCAGAAACAAAAAAATACAATTAGATGTTAGAAAAATATAAAACAAAACATTTTTAGTATACAGAATTAGAATAAACACAATGAACTTACAATAAAAATGAACAAAACTCGCATCATCATAAAACTATATTCCTATCTACTCCCAGTACTAACCCGAGGAGATAGTACTGGGGGTGGCAATGGACTCCAGGTATCGAGAAGCAGTGTTCAGTACTAGCAAAAATATCCATCCATCCAATATTGAATACTCTGCCTGTCTGCCTAACCTTTCGAGAAATAGAAGAGTACTTATCGCTGCTAAAACTGAACTGAACTTTACTAAATTATCAACAAAACATAGAATCATGCGTCATAGTCACAAAACCAAGGAACTTCTATTATTCCACCATATATAACTCAAACTGACCTTTACAATTTCAGCTTCAACAAACACTCGCCCACAAGCACTTTAAGCAAAAGGTATGTTATTGTTTGTATTCAAATAGTTTGAAAATAACCACAAAAAATGGATTTAGAGATCTTTATCGCCTTTCTACAGACCTTTTACGGTTATTATTACTGTAACAGTTGCAATCCATCAGCACCCTTATTGTTACAAGAATTAAGATTAATGTCATTTTGATAAGCTTGTCTTGTTTGGCACAAAAGA
Source organism: Lycophotia porphyrea (assembly GCA_950005105.1). Classification (NCBI taxonomy): domain Eukaryota; kingdom Metazoa; phylum Arthropoda; class Insecta; order Lepidoptera; family Noctuidae; genus Lycophotia; species Lycophotia porphyrea. The sequence continues at coordinate 10,599,115 of OX465391.1, read as the reverse complement.
TACATTCGATGTGGCGTTTGAAAGAGACTGTATTTCATTGAAAAATACAACTGCTTTATGAAAAACACTTGTATCTTTCGGGCATTTGTCTTCGCTAATCATAACAAGAGCTCGTAAACCTGCGACGCCATCATTAATTTTAGACAACTTGAAACACAACAAAAAAAAAACACTTATAGAGCTCAGACCAAATAAAAATCCAAGATATAGGACTGCGAACAATACAGTGAAGCATGCGTAAAACCACGCCTCGCTCTGTGCTTACACGCTCAAATGCACACATTTACATCAAAGTACAACTAAACTACGCTCAAAAACTAAGCTCACAGTGCACACATGTTTACAAAACCGGTTTCACGTCACTGTTGACAGTGCTGTGTCTTAGTTTTTTATTTGGTCTGAGTTAAAGGGTAAAATACCAGGGCCACGTAACACCTGATATCTGAAAATTGGCCGTCGGCACAAGTTAGGTATGCATACGCTCAAACACTATTCCACACATTTTGTTAATCAGAAAATATGTAAGGTCTGGTGACCCTGGGATCTTGGACAAGACACTGATTTTGTTTCGAAACACCAACAACAAAGTTATTTATAACTAAAACCTCACCACACGGGAACATGTATTTACTGTAGGGAATATACTTAAGATGAATTGCATAGAAGTTAAGCTTTATCGTCTCTCTACAGACGACCTCTTCAGTATACAAAGTTGCACGCTCTCTGTGCAACGTGGACAGAAGTTATTTTACAGTACACTTGATGTACCGTTGCCATCAGCATATCAGGTTACCACAAACTGTTGAATTTCTCCAAATGATTTTAAAAATGTTAAATGAAACATCATAAAATGACTTATGATAACATGATGATGGTTAAGTTTATTCATCAAAAGTAACTTTAAAAATATGATATTCGGTGAGCCACAAACTAAGCGTAGCTTTTATCTTGTGTAAACTTGTGTTGTGCTTAAAACTAATCAATTCAAGCTTATCAGAAAAAGGGTAAGGCCAAGTCTGACATCAACCTTTTAGCGTCATTTTTTTTTCGTCATTAGTCAATTAAAGACGAACCCTCGTGATCGGTGGAGACAATACCATTCTAACCAATCAGACTCAAATCTGAGAGTATTTAAAAACTTGGAACAACATCAAGTCTTTAATCCCGAAAGGGTTTGGCAGAGGTGTACTTACAAAAGGTTACACCCTTATGTATAAATCTCATGTATGTGACTAGGGGTGGGAGGAGAGAATTTGAAAGATGAATTTTACTTGAAATAAAAATGGTTAGAAGAAACATCATGTATGAATCGAGGTACCTCACACGTAGAGTTTTAAATATACTGGACCGCGGCAACATGAGTTTGCAGTCGACTGTACCCTACTGACGGAACCTATTAAACTTACCTTAAGTTGTTACAAAGTTGAGGATTATGTGCCAAGTGACCCGGAACGGTTCTCAAGTAAACAGACCGCCTTCATGGAGTTATGAAAACTATCAGCTTTTGATGGATGGCGGTACGAAAATGGCTTTTTCTCTATTTTTTCCTTAGCCGGTGAGGTAATACCATAAGCCAGCTTAGTTGTACCGAAGCTGGCTGTCCAGTGTCCAGCGGTAAGCTAGGTAAGGATAAAACAATCCAAACTTCGAAAAAAAAAATATGGATGTTGTTCCATCAACACAGCATATGACGACGTTGATCAAAATGGTTAAATCTGTCTGTCGGTTGATAATAAAATGATCCGTGGTTGCACCACAGGCCTGGCATTGAATGGAGGGTCTCACTATATCTAGTTGGTTGTGAGTAGCATTATTTTATTAAAGATATGTTGACACTAATTTCATGCTATTTTAATAAATTATTTATCTTCTGATTTTATCTAAACTTTTGTGGGCAAGCAGGGCGGGTAAGGTGGGGTTTTTTTTTTTTTTTTTTTTTTGTTTTGGCAGGAGTGGGAAATCCCCACGGACACCTCGACTGCCTCGCTGATTGTGAGACAGTCGAGGTAGTGCCGGACTCGAACCGGCTAAAACCACACTCCTGCCCCGCCAGTGTCCCTCTGACATGATCAGAGCCCTTGTCTGCGGATTTTAAAACTTTTTGCGACTGATTGTTTGGAGGCCGAAGAGACCAAACTCTTTGATTTTATTTTAACTTTTTTACATATATTAATATAAACTATCATTAACTAAATTTACTTTTTCTAAATTAATAATTAATAGACTATTATAATTGATAACTACTTATGAATACTGTTTAAAAATTTTATCTGTAATTTACCCCTATTTTTATTCCCTTTGGAAATGAATGTCTGCGTTTTGATGTCTATGATATTTGCAAAATATAATTATTATATAAGTCAATATCATACATTGTCAAACGTCAATATCATGAGTGCAGTTACATTTAATAGTGTTCTTGCTCTAACGAAATGACAGCAGAAATTTACACAAGGATCGACACAACTTGACGATTCCACTAGAGTTGGCTTACGGTTCAACATAATTTCAGTAACTTTCTCAGAAAAGTGACTTGAATTACTATCCTCCATTAAGCCAACCCTAGTGGTTCGCTCAATGCGACTGCAATCTGGTTATGTCGACCTATTCATCTCCATGTACGTGAAAGTGGGCGCACCGACAACCTTAGCAATACGCTATGGTAGCTCGCGCGAATGCGTCCCACTTCCTTCGCACCGGGCACAAATCGCTGAACGCATTGTGCGAGTGCTCCTCCAGCTTGGCTCTGGTGCAGTTAACGCACACCGCTGCTTCGCCTGTGTGCTTTTCTGGGCAGTCCACCCTAAGGTGTGGACCGCCACAGTGGCTGCACAGGTCGGCCGACTCCGTACATAGGCGCTTGCCGTGGCTGTAAGCCAAGCAGCGGGTGCACTGCACCAGAGGCGTCTGATCCTCGACGCGCACTCTCTGGAGGTCAATACGGAGCTTGCCTCCTTCGAGTGCCCTCCTCCAGATTGCTGGGGAAACACTCAGCACAATGCTGTTCACGTGTGGGTTACGTGACTTCTTTCTGAATTTGATAGTGACTTTCTGTTCCTCGTCCCCGAGGCCGTGAAATATCTCCTGGTTCTGGTTCCTAAGGGCTCTCAACACTTCTTCGTCACTGTGTACGAGAAGTACGTCCCTAAGAACCAGAAGCGGGTCCCGATTCTTCACCGCCTCGACGACGAGGTTCTCTCCGGCCCTCTCTAGTCGCGCTTTCAATTTTTCCCTCTCCTCCTTTGTTGCGCACCCCATGATGACCTTCTGGTCTTTGGCCTTCCTGATTCTCTCTACGCGCACCCAGCCCTCCTTCGCGTCCACCGCTTTCCGCACTCTTTCGAGAATTTCGGCCCCGGTGTCCATCTCCTGTGTTGAGGAGACAATCACCGAGTGTAACGTCGTTCGCTCTAGGGCCTGTGCCCCAGTGTGGCTTCTATTGGCGGCTGCTACACCCGCGTAGGTTGTCTCCCCCACACTTTCTCTGCTAGCCAGACTGTCTCGGAGCCTGACGAGTCTCTCGGAGTTGTCCTTTAACTCCGAGATGTGCTCCTTCAGGGTGTTAAGGAGCTCAGTCTGGCTAGCAAGAACCTCGATGGAGATGGGTTGGGGACTAGGCTCAGCAGTGGGCGCGGGTACCGGTACGGCTACGGGTGCGGAAGGGGCCTTGTCTCGCTCCGACTCCTTCACCAGCTCAAAAAGTCTGTTTATGGCATCAAGTACCGCGGTTTTTATGTCGGTCTTGAGGTTGCGAGAGTTGCCTAAATTCAGCTTGGCTTTATTCAGGCAAGCTCTCGCCTCCGCAGTACGACTCGGGTACCGAGCCTCAGGCTTTTTGAGCTGTGTGCAGGCGGCTCGGCGCGGCCCCAGATTGGCAGGGCCCCCCCGGGAGGCGGAAGGAGAGTCGTCTCCGAAAGAGATTCTCCTCTTCACCTCAGGCGAGGGCCCCGCCATCTCCGCGGATCGCGGCGAGCCACTAGAGACTGGCATCCTCACGGCGCTGGATGGGGTGCGGAACATGTTGAATATTTTGGGAGCAGATATTGTCAAAACGAACTCCTGTAAAGAGGGAGTCGGATCAACGATCTACTCGGGAGGAGAGTGTTTAAAAGGACACTGGATACTGTAAAGTCCCTGTAAAGTGGGGAACACAGTAAGCAGTAGACTAAATGAATCAATTAAAATATAAATACAAAAATTATAAAATTATATTCGCTCATTTACAAACGTCTGTCACAATAAAATAATTACAAAATAAAATATAATTTCAAAAGGAAAATAAAAAAAAAAGTAAAAAAAAAATGCGTTAAAATAAAATTTAAAATTTGTCAGGATGATTAAAAGCGAGCTTACCCCTTCGAAACCCTACCACAAATTAAACAAAAGAAAAAAGGAATAAAATGTAATAAATATAATTTTACCGAAAACCCCACCACGTCTACCTTCCTATAGACCAGAGGGAGGGTGGGTGGAAATTTTATTTGAGCTAGACGCACGTGCGATACGTCCAGAGACGCGTCTCCGCGCGGGCTAGCGATCTGTGAAATAAAACGAGATGAGTGCCGAAGAAAATTCTGGAATTATGGTCAAAAAACCAGTTTTTGAACCAAAAAATGTAGGTTATCAGCCTCCAACTGGGACGCCGGCTCACGGAACGCGGACCGGGACACAGGGATGAAGGGTGAGTACTATTGAAACTATAATTCGATGATAGAATGCAAAGAAAATTTGGAAAAACAATTAATTTTGACGATTTACTTTAAAAATGTATTAAAAAACTAGGGGTAGGTCGTAAATATTTTATCCAGGGGTGCAGGTGAGTGAGGGGTGGTCAATACGTAGGCGGACGCCTAGTTATGTCAATTTGAGCTGAAAACAGCTTCAAAATCGCGCGTCTGGAAGCGAAGATATCAACGTTTTTATATTTGGTAAGGTGGGGTTTCGAGGCATTAAGGCATTGTGCGGACCTATGTTGTCTTTACTAATTTTTTCAGTAGCCTTGTCCCACTACCAAGCAAGTAATATGTCTTCGATATTTTGTAAGGATTTAAGTGATTTTTAAGGATCCGAAATATAAAAAACCGAATATAAATCCCACTTACTTGCTTTTTTAAGCAACTTCTAAAATGGTTTTTTATATTTGTTATGTTAAGCAGACATTCAATTATTATAATCTTCTTAAAAGTACAAATTCGTTTAAGTTTGTTTTAAAGTTAACTTGTATTTTTTAACTAAACAAAGAAGTTCAGCTACGGGTTGTATTGTTAAAGCTTTCCGTATATCCAACCCCTGTACTCAAGATATAAACTTGAACGACGTATACCGATTATAAATCGATGCCCACAACTCGATTAAGGCAACAAGTGAACCCCGTTATAACTACACTAGCTTTAATTATTGGGGTGAGCAGAATGAATCACTTTCTAAACTAGTGGCAACTCAATATGTAGACGATGATAGGTTAGGTCTGGGCATGTTTAATAACCAGAATGCTGATGCAGTAATAGGAAAACGGAGAAATTGTGAGCTCCAGTTTTTTGCTATGATCAAGAAAAGTGTTATTGGGTTTTTCCTTCAAGAATTGCGAAGTGTGAGGTTCTGAGCTCATTGCATCGAGAAAGTTCCACTGGCTGTTTCCACTAGAAAATTCTATCCCTGGTTGATAGAATATTATATATATTAGAGATAGTTTATTATATCTTTATATATATGTATTAGTATGTGCCCATTTATGTGTATCACTACAAGTTAACAAAATAATAATTTTCTTATTTTTTGTTTTGTACTCTACCACAATGCTGTCCTATTTGACCCAAAGGTTGACTGGTAGAGAATGCCTTGTGGCATTAAGTCCGCCTATGTACCACTCTTGTATATGAAGTTTAAATAAATAAATAGAAATAGCCTCGCCCGTCTTATACATGGAACCGAAACATAACTGGCAACTTGTGAGTGTACTATTACGTACATTTAGACTACAGGCGAGACGTTATTTTATGTTACATTGATTTTCTGACAAGTAACATTACCTATAAGTAACGAAAACAAATAGACACAAAATAAATGTATGAAAAAGCCTAACCTTTTCCCAAATATGTTGGAGTCGGCTTCCAGTCTAACCGGATGCAGCTGAATACCAGTATTTTACATGCAGTGACTGCCTATCTGAACTCCACAACCCAGTTAGTACTGGGTAATACGATACCCCTTGGTTAGACTGGTTGACAGACTTTTTTGGGCCACTGACTACCTAAAAAAATAAAAATAAAATAAAATAAGCCTTTATTGCTGTTAGATTTTAACTTAAACAAACTAAACATTACTTAAAAACATTATAACAAAAGAGGTAAGAAAATTATATTAACTTAAACTAAAACATATTCTCGGCATTCGGCTCCCACCTCTTAACAGCTTGTCTTTCGACAAAGGCCTCCTCTAAGGATTTCCACTGGTTTCTATCCTTTGCTGTACGTAACCATTCTGGACCAGCTAGTTTTTTCAAATCATCTTCCCATCGCTTTGGCTGTCTTCCTCTACTTTTTCTGCTCTCTCTAGGGTACCATTCGGTTATTATTCTGGTCCATTTCTCTTTCTTTTCTCTCAACATATATCCTGTCCAACGCCACTTCAATTTTCTGCACGCGGATTGGACTTTCCCAAACTTAGTCTTTCCTTTGATCTTTTTTAATTTTTTTTTATCCCTTCTCCTAACTCCCAATACGCTTCTCTCTATTCCATTCTGACATATATTTAATTTACTTTGTTGTTGTTCAGTTAAGGCCCAAGTTTGGCATCCGTACGTAAGACATGGGAATATGCAAGCAATAAAAACTTTTCGTTTCTCCGACATAGGCATTTCTTTATTTTTCATCACTTCACTTAGCGACCATAACCTCTTCCAAGTGTTTGCTATTCTTCTTTCAATTTCTTTCTGCATGCTCTCTGTCGGTGATACTAATTGTCCTAAATAAATGTACTCGTTTACGTATTCTAACAGCTGGTTATTAATTGTAATAGCATTTTTTTGTGAAGAATTACTCATTACTTTTGTCTTTGTTAAAATCATTGTGAGACCTGCATTTGCACTTTCGCCTGATAATTGCTGTAGCATTCTTTCCAAGTTCGTCGGGCATTCGGAGAAAAGTATTAAATCATCAGCGAATCTCAAATACCTTTCTCCGTTCACGTTAAGTCCGAAATTATCCCAATCCAGCCTCCTAAAGATCAACTCCAACACAGCTGAGAATATCTTCGGTGAAATAGGGTCACCTTGACGGACACCTCTTTCAATCGGAAACTCTTCACCTGACCTTACCAGTTTTATTTGTGCTGTGCTTTTCCCATATATGATTTTCAGAATGCGTATGTATTTTTTATGGACCCCTTGTTGTTCTAATGATTCCCATATATAGTGGTGTTCCAAGGAATCAAACGCTTTGTTGAAGTCTACAAAACCCAAATAATATGTTTTGTTGTATTCTCTGTATTTCTGAAGTATCTGGCGTAGGACGTGTATGTGGTCAATGGTCGAGAAGTTGCTCCTAAATGCTGCTTGCTCCTTCGGCTGGTTTTCATCAAGGGTGTTAGTTAGTCTAAACAAAAATATTTTAGAAAAGATCTTTTATATATTAGACATTAAGTTGATTGGCCTATAATTGTTAATGTTCCCTTTGTCTTCTTTTTTGTGTAACAAAACTATCATTGATTTCGTCCAATGTTCTGTGTTAATTTCTTCTTTTATTATTTCGTTAAACAAATTGGTTAATTTAGGGACAATTACTGGCATGGATATTTTAAGAAGTTCATTGGTAATTTGATCGGGACCGGGTGCTTTTCCTAACTCCTGCGTAGTAATAGCTCTTTCTGTTTCTTCTTTTAGAAGTCTGTCATAGTCGAAACAAGGTTATTATTTTTGATTTTATACAGCTCCTTATAATATTCCGTAGCAATATTTAATATATCTGATCTTTTCGTAGTACATCTTCCTTGTTTATCCTTCATATTTGGCATCCAACTCTTAATCGATTCTAATTCTTTGAACACTTTCTTTAATCCGCCTGTTTTCTTAATATGATATCGGAAAGTGTTTGCCCTTTTTTGCTTTCCGTCTTTCCTTATATTTTTGTTGATATTTTTACTTATTTCTGCAATCTCTTTTCGTGTTTCTTTGTCTTTCTTGCCTTGTAAAAGCAATTTTCGTTCCTTAAGTAATTGAATTGTTTCGGTGGATAGTGTGGCTTTATTATTTGTATACACTTTTCGGGCTTCAGTTTTTAGGGTATTTAGAAAATCACAGTATGTTGCCTCAATTGGTTTTTTGTATTTTTTTCCATCCCTTCTCTCTAGAATTTCTTTTAAATTGTTCATTATCTCTGCATTATTTTCAATGTTCACATATGGTACCGATTCAGTGACCTACGACTTTTCTTTGCATGTGTCCCTAGTAACGTAACACGAATCATTTTATGGTCCGAGTTAAAATTTAAGCTATTTAAAATTGACAGATCTTTAAAAACTTTTGGTTTTAAACATTTTTAAACAGTCCATTTGGGGAAGTCCACGTCCATATCTGAGTCTTTTTCTTTTTGAAGAAACTATTCAGGATACGCCCTAGAAGAACATACGCTGACCTCATTGGTGAGGTTCTTCAGAAAGGTCAGGTGCGTAGTACTTGCAACCAGCGTGCGTGTATGACCAGATGTATGAACGTGGACGAGGCAAAAGGAGTATATAAGGATCGTAGCAGGTGGCGTTCTGTGGTTTCTGCCTACCACCATGGGAAAAGGGCGTGAGTTTATGTATGTATGTATGTATGTATGTATTCAGGATACTTAGTTTGTTTTCTAAACCGAAGTTAACCAATCTTTCTCCGTTTTTGCTCCTGTTACCATTACCGTGTCTTCCTACAGTATACTCTTCGCCATTTTGACATTCCCCAATTTGTCCATTAAAATCACCCATTATTATTATATTTTTGTGAGCAGTATCAACAGTACTTTGTAATTTTTGATAGAATTCTTCTATTTTGTTTATATCTTGTTTTTTATCTGCTTCAGTTGGCGAGTAAACCTGAATTATTGACCATAATTCATCTCTGCTATTTTGTGCGGGAAGTTTGATGTTGAGTATTGCTATTCTTTCGGATATGCCTTTCAATTCCTCAATTCGGTCAGTATATTTCCGTTTCATCAAAAAACCAACACCGTATTGCCCTGGTGTTTCTCCTTTGTAATGTAATATAAACTTTCCGTGGTCTTCTATTGCTTCTCCTAATCTTCGCTTATTCCTATAATATCCCAATTAATTTCGTCGATTGCTGTTTCTAGTTCAATGAGTTTCTCTGGGGTTCTTAGTAACCGTGTATTAAGTGTCGCTATGTGTATGTCGCAGTTGTTATTCCTTTTTTGTTTGTCTATCCTTAGAGGGTTTTGGTCGTTTTCCCCCACGACGACCAGTCGGCTTGGGGGAGGGTGTAATTTTCCTGTTAAATGCATTTTTATTTCTTTGTTTTGTTGTATTTTCTGATTGCCGAGAATTAGTTGCTATTGCTGCTTATTTGTAGGGACGTTAGTAAGAGAGTTAGATCTGATTCTCATCACGTCAAATGCGTTGGTTCTATTGGCTTTAAAGGATACGGTGGCTTGCTGTTTTTTAGGTTGGAAGTCTGAAGAAAGCGGTGAAGAAGAAGTTTCCCGTTTTCTATTGTCGTTAGTTGTTTCATTTCCCTTCACTACAAGCTTATCATATTTCAAAAACGCTATGTTCTCCTTTTTCCTTTCTTCCATCAACTCCGCCTGTAAAGCCTTCCTCTTGGCCAGAACTTCCTTTGGATAGTCTTCAGTGACATATATCTCCTTAAGATCTTTCTTATTTCTCATTATCTCATTCTTTTTCCATCCGTTTACGAAAGAACAGAGAACTGGCCTTGGTTTGTTACCTTCTCTACTTTTATTCCCTAATTGGTATATATTGTTTATTGCATTTTCTTCGATATCATTATATATGTCGCTTTTGAAGGTTTTCTTTAGATTATCTATTAATTCTAATGTTGTTTTTTCTATTTATTCCACGCCAAATACAATTATATTGTTATTCCTTTTTTCTCTTTTCAAGTATTCTATCTCTTTCTCCTGAGTTTCTATTTTTAACTTTAAGCTTTTGTTTTCTTCTATAATCGGGATTAATTTTTCATCCAGTCTAGCCATTATATTATTTGTAATGGATTCAGTAATTTCCGCAGATTGTTGTTGCATTTCTAGCTTTATTTTATCGAACAAAAGTTGGAACTGTGTCTCCATTTTGTTAAGTTTACTTGAAACGAAACGTATTCGTAAAACGATAGAATGTTTTTCAACACTGGCAACACTAACGTTTATGTCAATCGTTAGTTATCAACAAGTTAACAGTGACTTCACTAGAATTGTCAAAGTTGAGTATGTAAGTAATATCACTTGTGAAGTAGTCTATGGTCTAACCTCGAAAACGTTGTTGATGTACTTTCTTCTTTCGGTGGTGTAATGTGCAAATTTCGCCTGCGTTGATATCTCCCCTTACCCTTTCAGGCCTCCTTTTTGTTCTTGCACGGTAATATTTTGGAGTGAACAGTTTTTAAAAGTATTTTAATTTTAGTTTTAATGCGACTTAATTCTGACGTAGATGTTTACACTTTGAAGACCGGAACCGGAAAAACTGACTACCTAACGACTATCAAATATCTTCAAATGACAGCCGGGACCAACGGCGTAACGTGCTTTCCGAATCGCGGAGGAAACTCGGTATGTAATGGGTGGTCACCCATCCACAGACCTACCTAGGCAAGCACGGCTTAACCTAAAGATCGATCCGAACGGCTGATATTATTTAACCACGAGCTCCTCCTGTATGAAAAAGGATAGGTACAGCACTAAAAAAGTTAAAAAAAAATCACGGTACGGTACGCAATACAACTTCGATTTCCAAAACCAGAAATGAAACCTTTTCCTTATTTTCATCCTTATTTGATCCCTCTTTAAACGTGTACCGACGGCAAAAGAGGTAAGTGCGCAGACTCGCAAAGTATTTTTTTTTTATATACGTTTACCGAATTCGTCATTAAACAATGTCGATCTTTTAGTCCGTTGCTATGGTTAATAGAAAATACATCCATGTACACACAGTGACATTATATTTCTACTTAATAAAGAAGCAAAACTAATACATGTATCTACGTTATTGGCGGTGTTGAACACAGTCAATAATCCTAAAAATTGAGTATGTACCTACCTCACTTATTAACAGTGATAGTGGTGTGACCGACGACTGCCAAGTCATAGGTCTCGAGTTCGAACCCAAGCCCCACCTCAGATTTTTCGGAGTCATGTGCGTACTGTACTGTAATTATCACTTGGTGAAGGAAATCATCGTGCGGAAACCAGCATACCCGACAGATATTTCTTGACGACATGTAAAGGCAAGTCAGAGGCCCATGGGCGGCATAAAAACTCTGACACCAGGTTAGGCACTAACCTCACGATAAGAAAGAAGTACCTACCTAAATTCAATGCACTACGGGACATTGGTGAGAGTAATGAAATGTTTGCATACCTAAAGATTTAGTCGTGTGTACATTCTATTTGTATACTTTATTGCTTTTGAAAGTGTGTGCCGTGATTTATAAAGGTTGTTTGCTTATCCTGACAGCCAGATACGTGGGATAGAAGAATTAATCGATAAAATAAATAATTTATTGAAGGGAACGTATGTTCTGGTAAGACACTGAATAAATATGGGGATGGAGAATTACATATCATTACGCTTGCATCCCCTGAAAGGACAGGCAGAGGTGTATCGTAAACCGACATTAATTGCCTATTACATTTAAGTGGCATGCGATTGAAGGCGAACCATTCGGACAAAAAACCAGACACCAGGCTGCCATTGGGAAATTCCTTATTTAAAACACTATTTGCCAACAGGCAGTCGGATTAATAATAATATTTGATAGGAAAAATTTCAACCCTGGGTCTAGAATCAGGTACTACTGAGTTCATTGACGGTGGATCACTTTTTACCCTTATAAGTAATATGGTTGAAATGTTGTAGTCGGTTGTGCCACCATGTCTTTACACTGTGTATTATTCGGTTCGCTCCCTATTTGAAATATGTAACGTACAACATAATTTAATTTTTCGTTTGTCGACAGAACATATCCCTTGGTTTCCCCTTCGAATACTATCATAAGTTTAAAGCGGCCGCCGAGTGCCAGATCCCCCCTATTGTGGGTGAACCATCTGGGTTAGGTTAGGTTAGAACCATGACCAGATATCTTCTATTGTTGGTGAATCATTTGGGTTAGATAAGGTTATAACAGTATGATGTTTTCTGATATTTACTTATTCACTACAGAATTTGGGGAGAAAATGAGTAAATATGAATATTAGGTCAAATGAAAATTAGGTCAACTGAACGCTATATAAAAAGAGCAATATACTAATTTAAAATTATATGAGATGAACGTTACACTAAATGTTATTAGAGCAAAATAAGTTTATATGAAATGTAATATTAGATCACGTGAAATTAGGTTATTTGTTTTTATAGCTTATGAAAATTATATCATGTGAACGTTATTTCAAGTGATAATACATTATCTGTTATTATGGCATATATTACACACCCCTTACTATAATAATACTGGAATATTCTAATAAAATATTATAAATGCGAAACTTTGTAAGGGTGGATGGATGGATGTTTGTTACTCTTTCACGCAAACTACTGAACGATAATTTGGATAAATTTGGAACACAGATAGTTTATAACTTGGATGAACACACAGGATCCCGCGTGTATTCCCGTTGTCCCCGTAATCTGTGTCCCCGTCACGGGGACATCAGAACGTCATAGGATTCCTTACCGTTGTCCCCGTTATGTACATTTGGGCAACGGGGACAACCGACAGTTAAGATTTCACGTATCGTTGTCCACTTTAAACCCGTGGGACAATTACCGAACATCACGCGGGCGAAGCCGCGGGCATAAGGTAGTTATTCATGCTCAAGCTGTATGCTCTATGGGATCCCCTATAAGCTTACTGTCATGTTTCCATACCCACTTTCCTCGCCCATTTAATCCTTTAAGGGGCAGAATTTTGAAAAGTCCTCTCCTTTATACTTGGCCCTTGGGATAAAATAAAAATATGTTTCTTGATTCTGAGGTTTATTCCAGGCTTATCCTCGAACTTTCTCAACAGCAATGCCAGCTTGGGACCACTCTGCAGGATATGCCCCATCTTCTCACCTGCCCATCTTGCACAACCATCTGCACCTTCCAGGATTTATACGAAGCCAACGTACTTACATACTGGTCAATGTAGCCACCTGCACAGTCATGCAAAGACGAAGCGCTTGTCTTTGTGATAGAAAAAAACATACATTCTTATGCTGTCTGACAATGACTTCGAATGTACCTATTATAGATCTGACATATATCTTCATTTGTTTACGTAGTATCATGTTTTTCGTAGTTTCAAAGATGTAGAACCTTCATCATCATCATCATCATATCAGCCCGTTGCTGTCCACTGCTGAACATAGACCTCCCCAATAGATTTCCAACGTGTCCGGTCCAATGCCACCTGCATCCAGCGACTCCCTGCAATTTTTACAATGTCGTCGGTCCATCTGGCCGCTGCGCTTTCCAATGCGAACCGATTACAATGTAGATCCTTCACTAGTATAATATTACGTAACATCACGCCTGTAATCGCCGAAGGGTTAGGCGGAGGTGTACGTAATAGTAAACACACATCTCGCAAGTTAAGTCCCATGTAAAAGCTACGTGCTACTGAAAAAACCGAATATCATCTGATAGAAAAACCCAATATCACCTGGGGAATCGAACCCAGAACCTCATGCTAAGCAGTTGCGCTTGGAATCAGTAGACCAATGAGATAGTCATAGTCATTCTAGTTTAATATTTACTTACTTAAAGACTCGTTGACTGTAATTTATACTGGCAACCTTTGAACCTTGTTAACTGGCATTAATCGATACCAGCAAGACTAGAACACCATTTTTGTCTTCGCACGCCTGAAAGCACACATTAAGCCAATCAGTTTGGTTCTCTGCGGAGTCCTTTGACTCTGAATGTGTAACGACGCCATTCAGAAGTCTAGATTTCTCACAAACGGTCAAGTTTCAGAATAGATGTCTCTCCGTTGTTGCAATGACGATAAATCATGCCAAATGGATGGCCTGTCTAGGAAAATACTATAAACATATCACACCACAACAATCATCATCATCAGCCTATAATTTTCGCACTGCTGGGGTACAGGCCTCCTCTCTATGAGAGAGAATGGACTATAATCTACCACGCGGGCCCAGTGCGGATTGGTAGATGTCACATGTCTTCGAATTTTTGGTTCTAGGACATGCCGGTTTCCTCACGATGTTTTCCTTCAGCGTTTTTGATAGCAGTGGTGATGAAATAAATTACACAAAGTAATGCGCCTGCCTGGGTTCGAACCCACGACTTACTGTTTGTAAGTCGGGGTCGCTACCACTGGGCCACCGCGCAACAAACTTTAACGGTACAAATACCTATCGATATTATAACGAAGGAAACTTGTCATAGTATGGCACCTATGACCTAGTGAATGCCGAAATATGTATTATAGATTTTAGTAAGATGTTTAGTTAGTATGTAGGTGTCGTCAAATGAGTTTTACAAACAACGATTTTCGCTAATGTAAAGCCGTATAGGCCAAATTCTACTTAAAATAACTACTTTTGCATTCGATTAAAATAGTAATTCCGTTTCATTATTTTTTTCACATTTATTCAATTTCAACTTTTCTCAACCGTAGGAAATCTGGAGATTTCACACTGGAAGTCCTCTCCGTTTTGCAACAGGAACGAGGTAACAAGTTGGACAGCATAATATGTATCCCGATAGCAATCAGGGACAATCATATCGGCGATCGCTGGTAACTGCGACATGAGTGAGGCCACGCAATAGATATGTTTCAGTAAGTACAGAGATTTACTTTTAAGCATTGTGTTTGTATGGGGTTTCCATTGATGGTTTGCCAGCAGTGATAACCTAGAGTTGTGACAGTCGGACTGCCAAGTCATAGATCACGAGTTCAAACCCAAGACCTCTGATTTTTCGGATTCATGTGCGTATTGTATAGTTATCACTTACTAAATGTCCTCCCATACTTAAGTACTAACGCTGAAAAATAACATTGATATATTGCTGGTTTTTCTCTATAGGAAACGACTAAATCAAACCGTGCACCTAGATTTTGACGTTTTATAAGTGTCCATTCAGGCCCAAGTGAAATAAAATATTTCGGTTTTGAAACAGGAATAGAATATCAAAAAAATTTTTAGTTTGCTAAGAGTGGGTCTTCTATAACCGTGACATTGTCATGACGCAATCGTAGCGAGCGGGGACTTTGATTGGCGACAGTTTACTTCGCTTGTTTGAGGCGAACGTCCTAACGGAAGGTTTCACAAAATCGTTCGTTGAAAACAAAAGATAGAACGAAGAGTTTGTGTAGTTTTAGAAGGACATGCTGTTAGTTGTATAATCTTAAAAAAAATATTCATTTACTGCTTCACCCATTCACTGGTTGTTGGCACGTGAACCCGTATTCGGGTCGTCGTTATAATTAACTATAGATGACTTGTATTCATGCCCAGAACCGGACTACCGTGTCCATAGCTACAGATACGGATTGTGCGAACGAACGAATTATTGTTCGACTCATATGCTGGGTGCTGGGCACTGAATGGGTTCATAAACTACTTTAATAAACATGAATTCTTGATGAATGGAGAGGGAGAGGAAGGCCTAAGAAAAGATGGATGGATTGTGAAGAATGATATGAAAGAGAAAGGAGTCAATGGAGGAAAAACATGTGTTGCGCCATATGTAGTAGTATATGATGAATAAACAAGCTGGCAAACACTGCCAAAATCACACTAACTATGAGAGAAAACCAACCAACACGTTTTTAACCGTATTCTAAGTTAACTGGAAAGAAATACGCAAAATGTTTAAAAATTAGTCTGTTCGAAAACTGAATACCGCAATGAATATTAATGATATTGTCAAAATGGCAGTGAGCGTGTTACACAATTACCACACAGTTTTATACAATTCGTCCGGTTCTTGCGTTATAAAAAAAAATCCTTAAATTATAAACTAATTCATACCACATAAAAGCTTATATAAACAGGTAATGAAACCCTTTCTCCTGACCAAAAAAGACCCTTACAACGAAAATGAAACGCCACAGTGAACAAAAGCATGAAAAACAAATAAACTTGAAACATAAACAATTCTGATGTTTACTGACCCACAAAATTATGTTTAATTAGTAAATAAGCCCACATTGTTTAAGCTCTTATCCTAATAGAAGAAAAGTACTTAAATTCAATTTATGACATTGTTATGGGTCGTTCAAAATTTACGCCGGACCATATAGTTATGGGATCACTACCCAAATGAGGATTTTTTTATGGGTTTTGCTGTCGCAAGCGTGGTGAGGACTTAAGAGTGTTTTGTAAGATAAGGAACTATCGATCATGGAGGTAATATTTTAGGGAGCATCAAAGACCAGGTTTAATGGTGTTTGAATCTGGGTTAATCCATGTCTGGTAATTTTCACATTGCAACAGTTTCACTGTGGGTATTTTAGGTGTAGAAGTGTTTTTTTTTTCTGTTGATAGATTTATAATCTGATGTAGATTTTGTCAAGTGTACTGATTTTCTTATAACACGATAACTTAAAAGCACTGATGGCATTGAACGTTGTGATGATCACGCCGAAAGGAGACGATCAATAGTAAGAAAAAATTAAAGACTCAACTGCTCTTTACAAACCTGCTCGTTTGGACAAATCCACAAAGGGAAATGAATTATTTCATTTCTTCCGTTTTTATCCTACATCTCGAATTCATTCTTAGTTTTTCCATATATCATCACCGTGGAAGTAGAGAGAGCACAATATTTACGACCAGTAGTAATACCTACCTACTTGCCGAATATCAGTCATAAAATGGAAGCATAAACATGCCATAGCATAAGTAACTACTGTACAATACATATACGTATGTATTGTACAGTAGTTACTTATGCTATGGCATGTACATATGTATAGGCAGACAGCAGACGCAGACACACTCCTGATGTGAAGCGTTGAGGCGGCCTACACGTCTTATAAAAAACAGTTCTAGGACTTGACAGTTCTTTACAATGTTTTCCTTTTTTAAGAAGGAAGCGCCAGGGTAGACTCCGAAATTCATATTTTTCATGTTTTGACTCATCATCATCATAATTATTTCAGCCGAAAGACGATCACTGCTGGACACAGGTCTCCCGCAAGTGTCGTCACATTGACCGGTCCCATGCGAATCGCATCTAGCAAATCCCCGCAACCTTCACCAGGTCAATGTTTCGACTACTTCATGAAAAACTCACTCAATGGGATTTCATGCACTAAGAGGGTTGTATGGATGTTTTTAATGATTATAACTCCGTAAAGCCATTTTTGTTACGACCGCGAATCGTATTTTAATTAAAATACAACCAAGTAGAAAGAAGAATTGCCAAACATAAGTGGCAGCGGGCAGGCCACATTGCTGGCAGAACGGATGGCTGATGGGGCCGTAAAGTTCTGGAGCGGCGACCGCGAACCGGAAGACGTTGCGTTGGAAGGCCTCCCACTAGCTGGACCGATGACCTAGTGAAGGTTGCCGGTATCCGCTGGATGCGTGTCACACGGGACCGGTCAATGTGGTGACACTTGGGGGAGGCCTATGTCTAGCAGTGGACGTCTATCGGCTGAAATGATGATGAAGATGACAACCGGACACTGAACTGCAAATTGCAGAAAACGTAAGAAAATTTTAATTTCTCGAGCTACCCTGGCGTTTCTCCCTTAGGCAGCACTGCTGAGTTCCACTTTTAAGGAGTGCTGTAGTGAGTGATGTGCTAACAGAAGTTATAACTTTTTCTCCAAAAGGCCGCTTCGTATTACTACACATAATTATTTTTACCTCTAATATAGTGGAAGTATGCGAATACATACCTCCTCTTACACTCCTAACTCGGGTCACAAAATGTCATGGCAACCAAAAATACCCCAACCTTATTATTTATCGTGTTTGACTAGGCTCCCCAGCTCAATAAGATTTATTAGGCCGAACCAATAAATTTATTTGAACGAAACTTTGTTTTTCCTAACTGATAATGCTATGAACAGTCAGGCTTGGATAATGGAGCATGCTCCTGCATAAGAACTCACTAATTTCACGGATACTGGTACTAAAAAGTACTTATTCGTTGTATGATAATTCTATAAAAGATACAAAATGAAAATTAGATAAAAATGGTTTTATTCTTTTATTGATTTGAAGGATAACTGCGGATGCGACGTCCATTCTTACATATTCGTTTTTTACCAACGATAATATTCTTAATAAAAGCAATAATACTCGTATAATACGTAGCTTTAAAAAAATGTTATGTTTCATTTTCTTTGATCTTTCTTAAAATAAAAGGTAGTCTGTGAGACGTAGACTTTTCTTTGAAACCTCGACTTTGAAATTAAAACGCGAAGTTTCTTTCAAAGTTTCTTGATCTCACTTTCTTCATATTTTTTTAATAAAGCAAATATGAAAACGTCAAATTTTATACGGGTGGAAGGTTACCACTTATTAAGTACGTCATTCTGAGAAATAAAAATTTTTCATCGGTTATTTAAAAAAAATCAGTTGTTTCCTAAAAAATTCCAAAACCTACACGGTCAAAGTGTATGGAACAGCTGATTTTTTTTTGCGGGTTTGACATCCGCACGAAACAAATATTCTTATTGCCTACCTACAGGTAGTAATGTTTTCGTGTCTGGCTGTTTTTACACGACTGCCTAAAAAAAGGAGTGTTATGTTTTCAGGGTTCATGTATGTATGTTTGTGAGTTTATTTATTCCACCATAACTTCTAAACGGCTTAACCGATTTCAATGTATGGGGTATCGTTAGAAGCGTTGAGTTACTCCGGGTAACATAGGCTACTGAAAATTAAGTAAACAAATAAAGCGGGAGCCATGGTTCATGAAAAAAACGGAAACATTTTGATTTTTCATGAAAATTTGACTAAAGATACTATCATTGTCTAGAACTTGCTTAGTAAATAACAAAAATATGTAACAGTAGTATTCTATATGCATTCGTTCACTAATAACAAAAGAAATAAAATAAATGTAACGGAAGAATTCCCATGGAAATAACCCATAGAAAAAAAATGTCATCCATTTCTACGCTTGCTTCATGCAGACAAATAAGTAATACAACAAAAAAACAAAACACTGGTCTGCGCCCGCGCGCTAGCTATTACGTAGCCGCGGGAGTCGCGGGGCGGTGGGGTCACGGTGGCTGCACCTATCCAAGCCGTAGTCGCAAGTGCGTCGCAGCATTAGAACGGTTAAGCAGTAGCCAGCCTCATAGGATGGACTGCGAGATGCCATCAAAAAAAAAAAACGCGTCGCAACCCAGCCCGATCAGGTATATACGGTAAGCCTATCGCTTGGGAAAAGAAAGCCAAATACCTAGGAGTCATACTCGACTAACATCTGTCCTGCAGACCTCATATCACTGCAGCTCGTGACCGAGCTTCTTTCACACGGGTAGACTCCATTTTTTGCTTACGGCAAAGAGCAAACTGTCTCTCGTGCAAGTTGCGCCTCTTTACTGCGGTGATCCGTCCCATCATGAAGTACGTTTGCGTCGTGTTCGCACATATCAAGCCTAAATACCTCTACTGGATGCAAGTACTCCAGAATCGGTTTCTATGTTAAGTCACGGGAGCCCCTTTCTATGTCCGCTATGACCGTCCACACATAGACCTTAGAATGCCCACTATCTAACAATTCATGCAGCGCCTCTCTAAGCGCTTCTTCGATTCTGCCATAAAGCACCGTAATCCCCTGATCGCATCGGCCGTCTGATACGAGCCCTCGTACATTAGCCAGATTCGCCGACCAAGGCATACTCTCGCCGATGTTGCTATGGCCCTCTTCCAGGAGAGCAGTAGGGAAACTAACACGCTCAACAAGCACAGGCGCAAAAAGCCGTCATTCCGTCCTTGCCGTCGAAGCCCGTCCCCATATCCCGGCACATACCCTCCCCTACCCTTGCTCGAGTCAGCCCGCGCGGCTGAGCCTGTTGTTTTAAATCAACCCTTAAATAATAATACTCAGATCCAGCCTGTCCCCTTGCTATCCTCCCCCAGCGACGCCCTAAGCCGAGCTCGTACCCCACAGGAAGTACCCTTAGCGTGTAGTCGCTTAGTTCGTAAGTTTTTTGCCCTGGCTGGAGGCCTTACAGTCAAGGCATCCACAGGATAGTCCGGTTAAGCAGATGACAACTTCTCTAGGTTGAACTGCGAGATGACATTAAAAAAAAAGAAAACGCGTTGCAACGCAACAGACCTTTTTCTGCTGTAAATGATTCTACACTTATGCAGTGGCGTAGCTACCGGAGGGCTAGACGGGGTAGTGCTCTCGGGCCTCCAAGCTCAGGGGGCCCCTCAGACTCTGACATCCAAACTATAAATTGAACTAGTGAAACTTTCGGAATATAAATAAACGAGATTCAGTAAGGGTTAGGATAAGGACTAAATGCTGCGCATTTTAGTGTACGACAACACTAGAAGCGTGTAGTCTATGATTTATTATCACTAAAAGGTATAAAAAAAAAACAAATAATTAAAAAAAATTAAAAAACACGCCTGCCATATCAAAAAGTGAATTGAAAAAGTGAACAAAAAAATTGAAAACAAGCTACATGATTTTAGAATTGGCAAAAACTGAAAACCAATATTTTCATTGCAGTCGGGGGACGGCTCCTTGGAATAGTTCTTTACAGGTCCCCCGACTGCAATTCAAATTAAATGTTCGTTAACGCAACCACGACGATAATTCCTAGTGTGAAGTTCATAGGAATACTTTGATATGATATGCGCAATGGCATCAGTAACAATCATTGAAATAATAATCACTGCTCTTCAGGCATTGCAGGTAAATAAATAAATAAACTACACTATCATCAACTCAACCGCTTTTAGTCAAGAATTCGCTATAAAATCCGAAGTAACAACATAAGTCAATTTCGCTAGGAGCGTCCCACGCTACATTTACCACCTCTAATTGCAGCATTTGTACCCCAACCCTTCCGTCGTCACTGCAAAGCTAACAAAACTGGGGTCGTTTCGACCCCACAATAAATCGCTCGCCGTAAAACGTTAAAGGATTGATGATTGTGTCCTTTCATTTTATTACTATTTTTATTTTACACTATAAAGTAGGAATAAAATTTGTACCACCTAAAACTACCGTGTAGTATTATCAACAGGTGGAATGCGATATATATTTTTGACGTGACAACGTCTAATACATCGATGAACGCCAGCTGCATGCCCGAAAAAGTGTCCCGTTACGCTCAAGGTACGCATGCGCCACATCTATCTCTCTTCCACTAGTTTTTTATGACGTTGTCACGTTAAACTACCGTCTGTAAACCAACTTTACAGACAACCAATTTTTTTTGCCTATCGATGGATTCAAATAATATCCGACCAGTTATATAGCCACCTGCACAACTCTTTCGTTTGCTTCGTTTTAATCCTGGAAGGAGCTGCTAAAGATGACTGTGCAGGATGGGCGAGAAAGGTGGTTGGGCATATCTTGCAGAGAGGCTCCATACAGGCATTGTATTTGGGACGGGTCGATGAAACCACATTTGGCCAGATTATTTTGACAGCAGCCAACCTGAACCCGCAAACAGTTAAGAGATTTCCAGATTGGCCACTGCAGTTCCTGTCCAGGAGGAAGATGTTCTACTGGATTGATGAAGTGAGGAGGGATGGGATGTTTGTTATGTTTGATTGCGATATAAGTTGTAAAGGGGTAAATCTATCTATACGTATATAAATAAAAAATCAATTGCCGCCATATATCATCACTCTTGAGGCTCGACGGATTTGACTGTTTTTTTATATTGTATTCGTAATTTTCATGACAAGGTTTGTTTGAAAAAAAAAAACATTTTCTTTATTCGTAAATTGCACTCGTGCAAGGCTTGGGTACCGCTAGTTAATAAATAAATTTCCATCTGTTTATTTAAAGGAGGAGGAGAGTTTTCTCGAAGACGAATTTAACTATTTTTTGGTCTGCATTGCTTTGAGCGACAGTCATTAGATTGAGTAAGCTTCTAATTAATCAGGATTTGGTCGCACTGTATCCAAGTTATGTGACTCAGTCGTCTCTTCATAATAGGTGTAAAATACCGTTACCGAAGCCGAAAGGCACTTGTTCTCCCCGTCATTGCGATCGTCTTTTTGTTCTAGACCATACCTGAGAACCTCTTAGTTACGGAGACATTGAAGCCCAGTTTTATGACTAGTTTTTAAGTTTATAACTTTACTTTAATTACCTCCATGACCCGTTTACTATTCAAAGCATCCATCAGCACAATGTTTTGAGTTTTACAGAAAAACTTGATTTTTCACCCAAAAAAAAGTTGGTCCCAGCAATATTTTTTGCGTACACACATGGTTATTGAATTTTTTACCACGAACTTCCTAAAGTTTATTTTCCGCTATTTAGTTTGGAAATCGGTTGTTATTTATTGGCTCAATATCTCATCGCCTCGTACTATTCACTTGTATTACAAAAACAAGGCACGTCCCGTCTGATAACATTCCCGTTTAGACAACTAAACAAAAGACGTGCAAAACAAGTGAAAAAAGTCCCCTTTGGTAACTATTCTAATCTTCATACATTAATTCGCGTTCCATCAACCATTTACAACTGTTTTCTCTACTTTTCTACGGTACACAGTCAGCTCCCAAAGTTACAAAGGAAACTTGTTGATGTTGCTATTATTTGTCTCTCTCTGGCACACTAAGTTTTGTTACGAAAGCATAATTATTTTTTTACAGGCTGACTGGCTTGGAGGCTTTCGTTAAGACCCGATGCAAAGATCAGTTGATTCTACCACCAAGAAATCTTTATACCAATCATCAGAACCGATTTACCAAGACAAAGGACTATTTCGGACCGACCTGATCGCAACACAGTCTACGGTCAAGCGTGACCGACCAATCTGCATTAATTAAAGGTTGTCTAGTCATCCGCCTGGCTAACGGCAGGGGCTTATCAAACGGTAACCCGTATAAATTACCTTTAAGATTCATGACCCATCCGCTCTAAAGAGAATGACGGGTTCAAGATTGACTTCATAACCTATTAAAGAGAATCACGGTTGTTTCTCTTAATTCTGAATTTTAGTGAGATGATATATGATGATAAGCGATTGGCTGCTGCACGCGTGTCGCGGATTCGATTCCCGCACGGAACAAATATTTGTATGGCTTACAGGTACTTATTGTCGTTCTGGCTTTTAGTGAGTTTAAATGTTTGTAAACGCACCCACGACACAGGAGAAATTTGTAGTGGGGGGCAAAGTAAAAAACCACCACAAGAGCCAAGTGCGGGTAAGAGCAGTGGTAGTGATAAATTGGTAATGACTCAAATTAACGCAACTTCCTGGTTCGATCCCACGTCCTGCACACAATGCGTCACTATAACAAGTCACTGGGCCATCAATGCTCTTTTCAAATGATGAAAAATTCAATAAATATTTTGAGGGGTTTGCTAAATAAAACAGTGTCGTAATGCTCATAAAACAACAGCCGGCTGTACTAAGACCCCTTTTAGACACTTCTGAAAATTACAGACTAATGGTATACTATGTAAATTACTTTCGTTCTTAGAAAACCCAAGTTCTAAAGAAAAGCTAAGTTCATTTAGATTCCGATACTGCTCAAAACAAGAAGGGTTTAGTATTCTAAGCCTTTCCTTTGCGCAAAAATGCTACATTGCCATCGGGCTTTAGCGACACAAAACTAGTAAAAAAACTGGCCAACTGCGAGTGGGACTCGCTCACGAGGGGTTCTGTACCATAAACCACGTTTCTTGTATGGGAGCCCCCTTTAAATATTAAATAATTTATATTTTTATTATTTGTTGTTATAGCGGCAACAGAAATACATCATCTGTGAAAATTTCAACTGTCTAGCTAACACGGTTCATGAGATACAGCCTGGTGACAGACAGACATACGGACAGACAGTGAAGTCTTAGTAATAGGGTCCCGTTTTTACCCTTTGGATACGGAACCCTAAAAACGAATATACCATCTTGCCTGTTTTCCCTAAAGTATTAAGAGGGGTAATACAAAATGAACGCGAAATTGTATGTTTTTCGTTCGTTGCTTGAAATAACAAGTACTTGTTAAAAATACATAGTTCGATTACTCAACTACAATTATTATAAAACGAATTTTATTTAACTTATTTATTTATTTAGTAATAATCATTCTCCCGGTGCCTGTTTAGGCAAACATGCACGGAGATCTGACTAAGGACCTCTAATTTGTAGATTCTGTTGAATATAGACGGCCAAAATTTTTATTCATCTCACAAATACATACTTTAATAATAATAGTCTAGTCTCTTAACTTGGCTCGCGAGGTTGTCGACACGTGGGATGTGGAATCAGCAATCATTATGCCGATAGTCATATCAACCCGTGGCTTAATTGCCAAGAGCCTCGACCAACACCTAAGGAGGCTCTCGTTAGGCAGCTGGATCAAGGGCTTGATTCAGAAAGCGGTACTCCTGAACACGGCTCGTAATGTTCGGAGGCTCCTCTCTCTGGAGCCCTGACTGCCGGCAGCTTGAACCCTGTCCCCGATACCTGTGGGCTATAATTTTTATATTTTTAAATGGTTTTTTATTGTTTTTTATTTTTTTAAATATTTAAAAATGTAATAAGTAAGTTAGAAAAATGAATAAAGGAAATACAGTTTCGTTATATGCCTTTTTAGGTAAATTGTAAAATTTGCGTAACGCCCAAATGTAAGAGCCCTCTTACATTTCTGCGTTAAGCAAATTTAGTAAGTAAGTAGGTAACCAGAATTACCATAGCACAAGTTTAAACACATTTCTATCTATTTTATTGTATCTATAAAACTATTTACTGTGACTCCTTAACAGAAACACCCAATAACACTTTTAATGAGCTGAAAATCGAACCCAGGACAAACATTAACGCTTGCGATTATAACACCAAAAAGGAAGTCAAACTTAACTTAAAAACACTACCCATCTTTTAGGCGTATTTGTGTAAAAAAGTATTCGGTAAAATTCTTTATAAAATACAGCCTCTCTGCATAACTCAATTTGCACGGTGGCGTCCTTGTTTTGAGCTCCCGAGTATGAATTTATTGATTACATTTGAGTTCCTTCACTTTACGGTGGACTCATAAATATTTACGGAGAAACTCTGACATACCTTAAGAAGTTTATATCTCCCTCGACATCGTCTTTAAGGTAAAAACTTATCGAATTATGCAAACGCAAAGTATGTTATCGAAGCGGTACAGTGGCTAATCATGACACAACGCAGGAGTTCAACTTTGTACAAAGACCAAAGCATAAAGGTTGTAAAAACACTCTTAACGAAGCCGAAAGGCACTTGTTCTCCCCGTCATTGCGATCATTTTTTTGTTCTAGACCTTACCTGGAAACCCTCTAGATACAGAGATATTGGGGCTCAACGTACTAACTTTTTTACAAGTTTCTCTTAAATACATGTGTTTCATGTATTTTTTTTTACTTAAGACACCTTCACGACCACCGTACTATTCAATATATACATCATCACAATGTTTTGAATGCGTTACATTGAGTCCTACCGTAAAACGTGATTATTCACCCCAAAAAAAAAGTCGTTTCCCAGCAATAATTTTTGCGTAAAGTACTTAGTTTAATGTGCATAACGGCTTCGTGAAGAGTCCGTTTACACCCTGTATGTGAGTATATAAATTAAAAAGAATTTTAAGGGCTGATTCGCGACGACGCGGCGCCGGCGTGCGAAAGCAAGAAAACGAAGAAATGTCTGGAGGCCCAGCTAATAAAAAAGAACTTCCTGAATGTTTAGAAGCTATGTCGATATTCTATCTTATTAACTTATCTAAACTAATCAAGTCATAACATTCATCACAGTCTTTATCATTATTTTGTGTATCAATAAAAATGTAAACGGAACGTAGGAGCCTGGAATTAACGACACAGGGAATCCTAGTGTCAGTTACAGGAATCCTAGTGTCAGTTTCAGGAATCCTAGTGTCAGTTTCAGGAATCCATCCGTTGAAAATAATTTCTTAAACAATAAATTATTCTCATCACGCCTTGTAATCCCTGAAGAGTTAAGGGAAGTGTACATGTACTCCTACATTTCACCAGTTATATTTAAGTCCCGTGTAATAGGGGGCGAGTCATCAACTGGGCACAAGTCCAACTCCATGGCTGCCACTGAGAAATCCCTGATGGAAAAACCCAATAACACTTTGCCCGACTAAGTTATCGAACCCAGGACCTCGTGCATGTCAACATAATGTCTTATTAACTTATCTAAACTAATCAAAAGTTGTTTATTCAAATTAATCTGAACTGAACTCACCAAATGGATCTTCTGCTGTATCAATCTTCTTGCTGAGTACGATGTCACACAGAGTGACAGACTTCTTTTTGGGCTTAATTACATTTGAAGGGAAACTTTTTAATATTTTATTCGTTTTGAATTTACGTGTAATGGATTTTGAGAAAATTTCCTGCAGTACAAAGGTCACCTCACATTCTAAATATATTTATTTATTCAGTAGCACACAAACATATTATTCATTCAAGTTGGTGCCAGCATAAACTCATTAGAGTTTTACCGTGCACCAATATCATCGACTACTTAATTAGATAATTAGATCCACTTAGGTAGGTACTTAGTTAAAAAGTAACACAACTAACATAATATCTAATACTCGGAGCGAACCTCGGCAACCAATCCGACCGTTCGTTTATAAAAACTGAAATGGTGGTGGAAGTTTTTTAATTGATACAGGTTGTTCCTAAAGCAAATGTTTTTGGTAACAGTTTTCTCTTTTGTTATTTTATTATTGATAGGAATTACTTTTGCTTCATTGTGTATGGAATAAAAAAACATTCTAAATGGCAGGAGGCTTTCTAATCACTGTACATAATAATAAATATTGTCATAAACACGTATTCTCTATGGCTACCATAAAGTTGTAAAATTATGGTTAATAGAGATATCTATCAGAAAACGGTTTCTATTAGAAATGCATAACATAACATCACGCCTGTAATCCGAGAAGGGTTAGCAGAGGTGTAATTCTTCTTGGATTACAGGTGTGATGTTATGTTTATGAACTGGCTTCGTTAATAAGCAAATTCACTTTTCATCAGCAGACATAGCCAGAAAGCGATGCTGCAAACCGCGTAAAAGTTGGCGGGACGAGCTTGGTTTGGCTGACCCATACCAGCGAAGAGGGTCTACATTAGTCATGTATGCCATTGGAAGAAGCCTTTCCCATCTGTGGGATGACGCTGGCTAAAAGTACCCCATCACAATTATTTGTTCCATTATCCATAATTATAATCGCTCCGGAATAAATTGTTGAATGTCCCAGTTTGTCGCACTGTTCCTCGATCCACTTCCCCTATTATACCGCGTATACTTGCTTGTTTGCTGATGATTGGAAGACGATAAAGTACGAATATTTGTGGTTCTGTGAGAAGACCGAGTAAATCGATTACGATTTTAATATGAATGGCTTATACTGAACTAAAATCAAAAACAATAAATAATTTAATACATTAAATATTCTAACTGCTTAGAAATGGTACAAAAGAAATTTTTAAGATCTATGACTTACAGGTGCTTTCACTCTTCTGCCTCTTATGTTAATTTACTGGAAAAATATAATCTTCTAAGCCTTACTGGCGATGGATGTGCGACCTCTGCAGAAACACGTACGACTTTTCTGACATTTGCAACAGAATTTGTTATTTAGTTCCCAGAAGAACACATTTGTGTGCAGCGCGCAAGCAACCGTTGTTTGCAGTGAGAGCATGTCGAACAAATGCTGGTGTTCGAGCTCCGTTGCGACGTCTTGTTGACAATTATAATAAACACTTTCTTGACATTGATTTATTCTTTGCGGCACGTGGAATTTTCCGAAACTCGACTCACAAGGCAATCAAGGAATTAGACAAATCGTTCTTTTACTCTTAGATTATTGTAAGTCAATATGTGTCAAAGTCATTGCATTTATTTATAATTAATTTATAGTCCAGGAAAATTAATAAAATCAGGGGAAATAATTCGTGTAGTCTTGAAAATTGGTACAGTTATTCCTTACGGTATCCAGATGAACATATTAAAAGTCCTCAAGGGTGGGAGGTGTGCTAAGGGTGGGGGGGGGGCTTGAAGGTACCTTTTTCAGGTTTTTGCTCATATCTCGAATATCTGTAGGAATAGCATTATGATTATTTCTGCCAAAAGTTTCTACATAAAATTTCCTACATATTTGGTCATATTTATTTTTGCTCTACGATCAATACTTTAGGAGCTTAGGAGCTACAGGGTGTGTAAGTTTTAACAGAGAGATAAAAATAGACGATGCAAGAAAACAGCGTCGAATTTTCAAAATTGTTAGGGTACTTCCTGAAGTCCTAGAAAACTTGGAATTTTTACCCCCAACCCTTTAAACTAGGTGATGGAAGTTTGTAAGAGACTTCCGCAAATTTGGTGCTAGAGGTCTGAAAATTGGTATAGAGACTCCTTGTTATAAATAATAAAATACATATTTCAGGATTTTTAGAAAAAATAAAAGGCAAGAAAATATTAACAAAATAAAAAAAAAATCTTAAGCAACTTACATATTTACAGACCCTAACTTCACAAACTCTCCTCTACAGCTCCTAAAATATTAATCGTAGAGCAAAAATAAATATGACCAAATTTATAGAAAATTTAATGTAGAAAATTTTATCAGAAGTACTCATAATGCTATTCCTACTGAAATTCGAGATATGAGCAAAAAACCTGAAAAAAGGTACCTTCAACCCCCCCCCCCCCCCTACACCCTCAGCACACCCCCCACCCTTGAGGACTTTTAGTATGTTCATCTGGATACCGTAACTGTACCAATTTTCAAGTCTACACGAATTATTTCTCCTGATTGCCCTTTTTCGGCTTAATTTGACCGGACTATTAGTTAAAACTAATAGTCCGGTCAAATTAAACTATTAGTTAAAAGTTCAAAATCACTGTTTTTTCCTCATTATTTTTTTTTTGATACTTTTTCTCTTTGAAGCGTGTTATTGATATTTTGCTTGTATTCTGTGAATAACGCGGCTGATTACATAATTGTTTGATGTTCCAAATAAAATAAAATGTAATAAATAAATCAACAGTTTTACGCTCAGACCAAATAAAAAACCAAGATTTACACTGCGAACAATTCAGTGAAGCATGCGCAAAACCACGCCTCGCTCTGTACATATACGCTCACACGCACACATTTACATCAAACTACAATTAAATTACGCTCAAAAACTAAGCTCACAGTGCACACATGTTTACTAAACCGGCTTCACGTCACTGTTGACAGTGCTGTGTCTTAGTTTTTTTATTTGGTCTGAGGTTTTACGGCCGACAACACGCCAACCACAAATCCATAATTAGCTAATATAATTCCACAAATACCCTTTACCACATTTCCAACGCTAATTAGCTTCCAGTGGATACCAGGATACTTGTTTATCCCAACCTATTAATTTAAAATATTAACATTTTGTTTATAACTTTTAATTAGAATCAAGTAGGGTTTGTTTATTATGTTTAAGTTGCTTCAGTGCTGAATAAAACATGTTTTTGGCAACAAGTTTGCTCACCAAGTTTGTAAATAAACAGTTTTGCTGTTGGTAATTGATTTAATCAATTTCTGAGAAGGAACGAGGGTGCCCGTGACTTTGTTCGTCTACATAAACATGTCACTTTCTGAGGATGGGTCTCCCATCTGTTCACTTTGCTGGTCATCATCTGCCTAGCCATTTCCTATGTTGGGGTCGGCAAATCTAGTGTATTAGATATTATTATCAGTGTGTTACAATGAGCGACTGTCTATCTGATGCCCAGAACCCAGTTAATGAGTCACCTGATTACCCTTGTTTAGACTATTTGACAGATTTACGAGCTTCTGACTACCCGTTACAGCTGTCAAATATCTGCAAATGGCAGCCAGGACCAACAGTGTAGCGAGATTCCGGATAGCACAGATGGGTTAAGGACCGGCCATACTTTGAATTTATCTGGTTATGGAGAGGTGTGAAATGAAGATACGTAGTTAGGTAGGTCTGCTTCATCTCCATCTCAGCTGCTTCCGGTTAGACTGGAAGCCAACCCTAACGTAGTTGGGCAAAGGTTAGGCCCATGATGATCAATGGTCATCGGCTCTACGGCTAATTTGGCCGGCCCATTGCCACTTCAGCTTACTTATTCTATGAGCTATGTACAGTCAACAAAAACAACTTAAAATATATCAATATTATTTTACTGCTATTGGTGGGTTCACATTTTTAATTTCTTTTATTTTTTTTTCTAGCTCGCCGTCCGTCCGTGATATAACGACAGGTCGTGTCGACGGCGCGTTCAGGTTCCACGCGCGCCCCAAAGAGATGTTAGCAATCAAGAAAGGGTCCGCAAGGGCCGATGCCGGCCAGGGCCGCGGAACTGTTCGAAAGGGGCCCTGGATCACGATTGATCCTTCTGCAAGGAAGGAACATCGATGGGTTTTTGTCAGTACAAGTCTGACACTCCCTTCCGCTCTGCCCAGAGCGGGAGGGGATTTTTTTTACGGATGTGAAATCATCGGATGTAAAACCCATGCATGTTCCTTCCTTGCCCTTTGTGTTCCAGAGCCGCGGTATCTCTTTCGAACAGCCCGCAGCCCTGGCAGGCGAGCGGGAGGGGTCGCATGATGATTCCCCATCCGAAAAAAAAAGGACCAGGGCCACACCGAGAACTATAATTTATTCTCTAACAGATATTTACATTGTAATGATTAGATTATCATAAAAAAAGTTTTACTACAGAGTCCGCTCATGAAATCGGGTTTACGA
The DNA here is from genome assembly GCA_950005105.1 of Lycophotia porphyrea. Lineage (NCBI taxonomy): Eukaryota > Metazoa > Arthropoda > Insecta > Lepidoptera > Noctuidae > Lycophotia > Lycophotia porphyrea. The sequence goes on along the minus strand of OX465391.1, from coordinate 10,568,018 downwards.
GGGACATAATTTGTTTGGTTTCGATGACATTTCTTCTCTCTTTTTACTTATTTTTTTCTGACTGGATTGGATTCGGCCTAGTAGCATCGGAAAATGATAATTTATCGAATGATATGTAATTTATAGACACTAGCAAAATGTTGAAAATCATACAGGGTGTAAACAGATTCTTCACGAAGCCGTCAACCAAGCATTCTGTACATCAAACTAAGTAACTTTACGCAAAAATTAGCGCTGGGAAACGACTTTTTTTTTTGGGCTGAAAAATCACGTTTTACATTAAGACTCAATGTAAAGCACTCAAAACATTGTGCTGATGGATGGATTGAATAGTAAGGGGGTCTTGGAGGTGTTTAAAGTAAAAATCTTACATTAAAAACATGTATTAAAAAAAAAAACTTATGAAAAAGTTGAACCTTGGCCCCCAATATCTCCGTAACTAGACGGTTCCCAGGTATGATCTAGAACAAAAAAATGATCGCAATTACGGGGAGAACAAGTGCCTTTCGGCTTCGTTAAGAGTCTGTTTACACCCTTTATTATAGTTTCTTTTTAACAAAGCATTAATTCCTGTATCAAAGTTGAATACTAACACCCGTATCTTATCTACTTGAGTAAAAGTAATTATATAAGATAAGATTTTTATTCTATAGTTTAGTGATTGCTTGAAGTTATTATATTATATTATAGCTAGCCCATATTGTCCCACTGCTGGGCAAAGGCCTCCCTCCATTCCTTCCAACGGTCGCGATTCTGTGCTACTTTTTTCCTTTACTTCTTTGCTTGAAGTTATAACAGTCAAAAGATAGAATGGTTAGCTTTGCTTTTTTTGACGATTCTGACTTCGTTCAAATTCTTGTTTATTGCAAAAATGGTTTATGCGATGACTTTAACTCAAGTCAACTTTAAATTGACTATAGATACAAGTGTACACCCACATTTCGTCAGTGAGCTTTTGTACCTAGTGTGTCAGTGCCAGACAGATAGAACAACTCAAACTCAAAGCATTTTTTTCAATTAGACCATAAAAGGCATTATTAGAAATCGTATAAAAAAAGGCGAAGCTACATTCACAGACACGAGGCATAATAACTTGTGAAAGTACTACAACTAAACGGTCCAAAATGTACATAATCCACATACCATATTAAATCATCTTCAAACGAACCGCTACAGCACCACACTATGCAGACCAACCCATCATTCTCATACAATATCATACTAGGGACTAGACATAGCGGTTCGCTAGCTGAAATATACGGAAATATAAATCTTTGCTGGCTTAGACCACGATGCAAAGCTGCAAGAAATCGCATGGTATTTTGGTGAATAAGACTAACATTATAACATTTGAATAAGACTACTGCCAAGTTTTATTCAAATGCTTAGGATATATTCTACAAACTGCCTCGGTCTAGTGGTCGCAAGCGCGACTGCTGAGCATAAGGTCCAAAAGTGTTATTGGGTTCCTCCAACAGGCATTTCTCAGTAGCAGCCATGGAGTCTTGATTTAAGCCCGGTTGATGACAATAGGCTTGCCCCCTAACATGAGACTTAAACATAACTGGCGAAATGTGGGTATATTTGATTGATAATGCTGAGTTCACTCACGGTCGACCACTTTTCACTCTTATGTCCTGAGCAATAAGGTTGAAAATTATTCGTCAGTGAGCGCAAGGCGTGATGATAGGACTAGAAACCGCTTCGTCATGAGCTACACTGTTTGTTTTGAAAAGTTATTTACTAACATCAAAATATACATAGCTGTGAACTTAAAAATAAAGCAACAGTAACACTAATATTAATAACACCGCTAGTATTAGGACTGCTACTGCGGAGAAAACAAATACTTTTACAAACATTTTTTTCAGCCTGATGTTTTTCCTATCGTGCGTTCTGCCTCAAGACCCACCAGAACTTTGAGGCAGTCTGTCAAAAACTGATGCAATTTAAGCAATTGCAACAGACACTTAAATGTATGATGGCGTGTTGCAATATTTTTTTAAGTTAGACGGATTATTTATAAAACAACAATTAAAGAGATTATTTGTTGTTTTATAAATAATCCCTCTTCATCACTTCTACGTTAATATAATCAAACAGTAACCTCAATAATATCGAATGGTTAGCAATTAACACTCGATACAATGAGACAATTATTGTTATCACCATCATAATGGCAGTGGCCACATTTACATATGAATGCGACACAGTTCTGTCGTTGCATTATGCAAAGTCAGTGCAGTCGAGGTGTTAAATGTGTTATGACAAGAATTGGCAAGTTAACGGTATCGTAATGTGGTTTGTCGATACGTGAGGGTTATTGGTACAGCATCACGAACAATCAAAGTCAATCAGCCCATAATGTTCCCAGTGCTGGGATACAGGCCGCCTCTATAAGAGAGGGAATGGGCTAAAAACAGTGGTTTAGTGCAAGTTGGCAGATGTCTTCGAATTTCTTGGTTCCAGGGCATGCCGGTTTCCTCACGATGTTTTCCTTCACCGTTTTGAGAGCAGTGGTGATGATAAATTACACAAAGTAATGCGCCTGTCTGATATCGAACTCACAACTTACTGTTAGTAAGTCGGAGCCGCCACCACTGGGCCACGGCCCACAAAGTCAATACACAGCTCGAATTGCTGGGTCTAGAAACGTGAAATTTTCCCCAAGAGTTCCTTCTACAAGGAAGTGAGAATGTTCTACGGAAGTTCACATCTTTCTTTCTTACGCCGTTTTCCCATGAGCGTAAGCAGAAACTACAGAACACCACCTGCTACATCCATACATCTGGTCATACACGCACGCCGTTTGCGAGTACCACGCACTTGACCTTTCTTAAGAAACTTACCAAAAAGGTCAGTATATGTTCGTTAAGGCCCGTTCTGACGTTGCCAGTCACATCTACCTTTTGTTAATTCAGTTTTTCACTCATTCTCTCATCAGACCAAACCATCTAAGCGTACACATTTGAATTATTGTCACTGCATCTTTTTTTTTTGCCGATGAAAAATCCTATCGTGCACACTGCATATTCACACAAAGGACGACACGACACAGATGCGACAGAAACGTGACAAGAACATGAGAACTCGTCGCAAGCATTCCGGTCCGTCTACAGTGTTATTTGCATGTACATATTATGACGGGAAGGATAAATGTCCGCTTTATGTCTGTTGGCGCTTTATCTCATCTCAGCCACGCCAGAACAGTCCTGTCACAAATAAAGATCTCTATAGTTTTGACAAACACGTCAATGATAGCAAACTAACAACAACCTTATTGCTAGGTGTATAAGAAAAACTATGATTTTAACAGCTATTAAGGGAGAATTTAATGGTGAAAGGAGGGTAGTACTGTACCTGTAAATAATGTCAACTGTCACAATTAAAGGCGGGAAATGGTGAAAAGTGTACCCTCGTTGCTTGATGTGTGGAAGTGTAATGATATTATCAGCTTAAATCATCATCATCTTCATTCCATGTTACTTGGGGTTGGCGCAACACGTTTTTTTCTTCCATTCTCCCCGATCAACCGTCACGCAATCATTTACACCTTTTTCCGTCATATCATCCAAAAAAGAGTGTTTAAAGTAACAATATTACATTAAAAACAAGTATTTAAAAAAATACTTGTGAAAAAGTTTGAACTTTGACCCCCAATATCTCCGTAACTAGTAGGTTCCCAGGTATGGTCTAGAACAAAAAATTATCGCAATGACGGGGAGAACAAGTGCCTTTCGGTTTCGTTAAGGGTCTTGTTGCACCCTTTATGTGTGAGTAAAAAGTTTCCTGAAAATAAATGAATGTTATGTAGCGTACGTTACAGTATCGACTCTATTTACTATACAGGGTGTAAAGGACATCGACAGACAAATCTGCCGTCCATACATTTTTACTGTGTTTTAATTGCCGGAGGAGCTCGTGGCTAAATAATAACAGCCGCTTGGGTCGATCTTTAGGTTAAGCCGTGCTTACTTAGGTTGGTCTGTGGATGGGTGACCACCCATTACATACCGAGTTTCCTCCGTGCCTCGGAAAGCACGTTAAGCTGTTGGTCCCGGCTGTCATTTGAAGATCTTTGACAGTCGTTAGGTAGTTAGTGGCCCAAAAAAGTCTGACAACCAGTCTTACCAAGGGGTATCGTATTACCCAGTACTAACTGGGTTGTGGAGGTCAGATAGGCAGTCGCTCCATGTAAAATACTGGTATTCAGCTGCATCCGATTAGACTGGAAGCCGACCCCAACATAGTTGGGAAAAGGCTAGGCAGATGATGATTCTGAGCCCCCCCACATAGATATTTTTCATCGGTTACGTACTATAACTACGCTGTCAAAATGTATAGAACAGCAAATTTTTTTTTTAGCTCAGAATTATGTACTGCATACTCGGTAGCCGTTTTCACGTCAGTGCCCTTTTCACCCCGTATACAGGGTGGTCCAAATAGTGACGTCATGAAAAAATTGATTTCTCATGTCCATATTCGAAAATACTCTATATTTTTCCTTACATTACATCACGACGAGAGACGTCTCTGTTTGGACCCGCCTGTAAATTATCTTACAGTTTAACACCGACTTACACCGTTCGACAGCTAGACTTCGCCCAAGTGCAAAGTTGATATCAGTAACTTACCATCACCGTCCAACACATTGTCACTAACACATAGTGTACCCAGACAGTTCCCAACTGGCGGCAAGTTGCGGGTAAGGTCGAGAACTTGACTGTTTACTGGCACTAGTTGCTGTGTACTCTCGTAAAAGTTTAATAATGCGGTGAGACGTGTTACTTCGAAATTTGCCAGTTGTTGCGTCTTTGTTGCAAGGTTGTCGGTTTCTAGAAATTGTATTTACATATTTTTATATTTTTCAACATAACATCTCGCCTGTATTCTCCGAAGGTTTAGGTAGAGGCGTACCTAATAGTACACCCACATTTCGCCAGTTATATTTAAGTCTCATGTAAAAGGGCGAGACAATTGCCATCAACCGGGCACAAATCCACACTCCGTGGCTGATACTGAGATATTCCTGATGGAAAAACCAACTTTCTTTTCCGACTGGCTTATTGAAAAAAACATAATCACCGTATATTTGAAACAACTGAAATTCTGAAACCTTTTTATATGTTGTATTAACTAAAATTCTGAAACCTTTTTATATGTTGTATTGTCCGTCTTTATGATAACTTGCAACAATTATCAACAGAAAAATCATATCAATCACTTTGACGCCTAAGTGTCTTATTGTTGTCGTTGTAAATATGTAGGTACTTACTTTTAGCCTTATTTTTTTTTAGCATTATTTTTGTTCTATTTGTAGTCTGTATATAATGTACATAAAATGTAATAAATATTTAAAAAAAAAAAAACTTCAATAACAACATTGATGAAATCAATCAAACAACTCTAAAATTCCTTTTCTTGATGACTGGATACGATTCTCTGATAACTATTACTATCTCGTTACAACCCTCGCATATCTGCATAAATGATGACTTACCAAACATTCAATTAATCACTGTATTGACAGCTTCCACGGGCGTGGGACGAATAGTGCCTATTAGCGCCATCTAGTGCATGGGTGGCGTAACTTAGTTACCAAACTGATTACTGGCCGTGAAACGACACTTTTCGTTCTATCCATGTAGTGGACACTTTAACGTAAGTTTCAGTAAAAGGCATATTATGGTAAGAAGGATAGGTATTTACTTAGAATTTAGTAGCTAAGTCATTGTTAAATTATTAATATTTTCATCCATGCTTATGCTTATTTATATTTCTTACCTACTAATATTATAAATGCGAAAGTGACCCTCTCTGTAACACGCCTAAATGGACTTCAATACGACCTTCACACAAGCGAAAGTACGGGCAATAACTAGTTATCAATGTTTCAGCATTGTTTTGGCATATATACATAGATTTGCATAATAACGGAGATAAGCGATAAATTATTATAATCATAGGTTGCCAAGTTCACTTCCAAATGCCGTCCATATTGTGTCAAAGATAGCACAAAAAAAAAGAAAATATTTGTGACATTCTCATCAACAAAACTAAATAATAATACCTAACAAAATAGCTTACGATACCGCTCTACCCGATTGTTACAAATATTTTAACAAATACAATCGGATGCTAGAACCAATTTTACAAATGGAATATTTATTCGGATGTCCAATTCAATAAAAGTAAGTGTATGTATCACAAATAAATAATGTAATATCTAGTTTTTATGCCAGTAGATACTAGTGTGTATTTTAGTGATTGTACTGGTATCATTCGCTTCAGTCTTGTTTATGGGGCACTATGCCTAAAGCTCTAAGTATAATATATGGATTTGTACATACATATAATTATAGATAGTGTACGCTCTTATAGAGAAAGGATTGTGTGAGGAAAGATATGAAAGAGAAAGAAGTAAATGATGCCGTGGCAACTGACAGGGGAGAATGGAAGAAGAAAACGTGTTGCGTCAACACCAACTAGAATGGACAAGGGCAGGAAGATTATGTACGCTCAGATAGATACCACATAGGCAAAGGGTACAAATATTAATAAGTACAGTGCACTTTTTGGTCACCACCGGCGATTTCTGCTAGAAAATCGTAGGATACACAGAAATTGAAAATAACAATGAGGATACGCGTTTAGGCCAGAAATTACCCCACGAAACTTACTACAGGGATAAAAAGTATTCTCGAATCTATCCTGACCTAACCCAGATCATGGTGTACCCGTAAGCAGAATTTCATTGAAATCAGTTTTACAGTTGTTAAGTCGTGAAGAGTTAACTGATAGACAGACAGACAGGTGGCAGACAGAGTTACTTTCGCATAATTACAAAGACAAACAAGGAATAAAGTTTTTTATTCAACCCCAGCTCAAAACACCATTAAAAAAAACAAATGAAAAATAGCAAAATAAATTGCAATCGGAGAAATAGAGGGAATTTCATTCAGTATTGATAGCATACAATAAGAATGATACAAGACAACTTAAAAGGAAAAATGTTCCATTTTCTATCTGTTCGATTTTACTTTATTATTCAGGATCGCTTTTGTCAGTTCGCTGCATTTTTGCAAGTAATGAGATTCCATTGAAGAAAATATTCTATGCATGTCGTAAGCGAGCTGGCAACTACGTGATACAATATCCAAGAACTTTAAAAATTCACTTCTACAATTTTCCACGAAATAATAGGTACAGTACGTTCTTGTATGAGCATGAAACCACTTTTAAAACGCAAGGCTTTTGTTATTGAAGCCACTATATAGATTTTACTATTTTGTGTACGTTTAAAAAAAACCTTTTTTTTAATATTAGGTCTATAGACAAAATAAAGGTATTTCTCTCCTTTTTCACGTACAGACGCCAGCACATCAAGCTACTACAATCTGTCAAATTTCTTTAATAGATTTTCAACTTTATCGCTGAAGCATTAGGTTCAAGGTTGATTGGGAACATTTTACAGTTTCGGGTGGCTTGACCTGCTGGCGTTGTACATAAAATTCCCTACTAATACTGGCCAATCTTTTGGTGACCGCCAAAAATATTCTGCATACGAAATTTTTCTATGGCATCAGTTATAGTATAGCACAGTTCTTTAGGTGCAAAGCCGTTTAATGGAACTTACGCCGTCTCTCCGATCTTGTTTCTTCAATATAATTCACACACAATTCCACAAATGTTTACAAACCGCGCCTTCCTGACCCTATCATTGAAGTATCAACAGAACGATGTACTGCCATTGACATAAAAATCCCTCAGACGAAAACCATAAAATATAGAGCTTCTATTTCAATATGCAGGCCTTGTAATAGCACTAAAATGCAAGTTGCCAGGCACACGAGTGCTAATCAATAACACTAATAGCAGCGATGAGCAATTAGCCGCCACACACTAATTGGACTACCCGATGACAATGTCATGGTGTCGCTGGGGCCAAATTATTGGAAATTGAACTCTATTATTTCAAGCAAAACGCATGATACGCAATGAACACATTCATTTTAACAAAAAAAAAAACAAATTTTCAGAGCTCCAAGATGAACGAGTGAGTTATTCAGCATGTATCAGAAATAAGCTGTGCCCTATAGAAAAATGAGTACCTACTCAACCCAAATGTTCGGAACTGCAAATTTATTTTTCTTAATTACGATGTTGATTTCACGGAAAAACTTGTTCAGCTTGATTGTCTGAACCACGGCCTCAAATACGACCACACCTTGTAATAATGAATTAATGAGTATAAGTTATAAGCACTCGATTACTATTATTCCATTTGCGTACTATAACTTACGAGCATGTTATTAGCTCGTATCGGCTACGAGCTTACACGCGCGCCATATTTTGCGCTAAAAAATGCGCATACACGCACTCATTGCGGCGCGGCGTGTTCACGCGGGGTGAATGGGCGCTTGGGAAGGCATCTCCCGCACCTCAAGCTTACACAAGCTTATAATCGCGTCAGACACGCGTGTGGCTAAAGGCGCACCTAAACGCGCTTCCAAAGTCGAGCTTATACGCGCCGAAAATACGCCAATCTGAAACCGCCCTAAGAGCGAGGTGAGACAGACATTATACATTAATGTGACGTGACATTTGAAACCTGAACCTGCTCTTGGTACAGACTACTACAGAGGAGGTAAATCTACTTATATAGATGGTAGATTTACATCAGAATCAGATATTCACATTCAAAGTAGGCTACAAAGGCAGCTGACCCACTGAGGCGAGATGTTCCTTTAATGAGCATTCCATTGTGGGAAGACATTTAGAAGTAGGTACTTAATAGGTACAAAGGATATTATAAGAAAGTCTAACATACATTATTGTTAGGTAAAGACATTCAAATATTACTACTATTTTCCATCAGGAAATTGACACATTACGTCAATTTGATATTTTAAATCCAATTAATTACTCAATTTATCAATTTCAGGAAAATGGATTGCTTTACATTCTTATATAATAATCTAAGTCTTCGAATATCGCATAACATAAGAACAATATCATCCAACAACAGCAGTTACGTACTCCGTGGTATAATGTGCACATTTCTTTGGAATAACAAAAAGGATAAAAGGAAAGAATCCTCTTCCGCAAATCGAATCATAATGTCTTCAAAGAAAAATAAACAAAAATATATGTATATTGAGAAAATATCACTCCGTTCACCGCAGCTCCCTGTGGCAACTGAATACATTATAATGACAGTGTGGCAATAATCGAGTGACCACCCGACTTGAGCCGATCTCGTACACAGGCGGTCAACCAAGCATTATGTACAGACGCCAGCACATCAAGCTACTATAATCTGTCAAATTTCTTTAATAGATTTTCAACTTTATATCTAAAGCATTAGGATCAAGGTTGGTTGGGAAAATCTGACAGTTTCGGGTAGGTTAACCTGCTGGCGTCTGTACATCAAACTAAGTAACTTTACGCAAAAAATATTGCTGGGAAACGACTATTTTTGGGGTGAAAAATCACGTTTTACGGTAGGACTCAATGTTACGCACTCAAACATTGTGTTGATGGATGGATCGAATAATATGGGAGTCCTGGACGTGTTTAAAGTAAAATTCTTACATTAAAAACATGTATTGTTGTTATAGTTGGAACTTAGACCCCAATATCTCCGTAACTAAAAGGTTCCCAGGTATGGTCTAGAACAAAAAAAAATGATCGCACTGATGAGGAGAACAAGTTCCTTTCGGCTTTGTTCAAGGTTTTGTTTCACCCTTTAGTGTCTCATTTGACGTATTTACATTGGCGCGGTGGAGGCGAATGAATTTTTTTTGGCTTTTTAACCAACTACTTAAACAGAACGAGGGTTATGTATTCGGTCGCCATTTTTATTATGAACACCGATTTCTACGTGATTACTGGGCCGATTTACATGGTTTTCATTTGGTATTATAAAGGGTGAAAACAGACTCTTAACGAAGCCGAAAGGCACTTGTTCTCCCTGTCATTGCGATCATTTTTTTGTTCTAGACCATACCTGGGAAACTTGTGAAAAAGTTGAAACTTTGACCCCCAATATCTCCGTAACTAGTACGGAGATATTGGGGGTCAAAGTTTCAACTTATTCACAAGTTTTTTTTTTAATGCATGTTTTAATGTAAGATTTTTACTTCAAACACGTCCAGGACCCCCTTACTATTCAATCCATGTATCAGCACAATGTTTTGAGTGCGTTATATTGAGTCCTACTGAAAAACGTGATTTCTCAGCCCAAAAAAAAAGTCGTTTCCCAGCACTAATTTTTGCGTAAAGTTACTTAGTTCTTATAATGCTTGGTTGACGGCTTCGTGAAGAGTCTGAACCACCCTGTATAATATATTTTTTTCTTCTTTCGCTATGTTGATGATTATCCTTACTATTAATTTATAATATTATAACCGCGAAAGTAAGTTTGTTTGTTACCTTTTCACACCTAAATCACAGATCCGATCATCCTGAAATTTTGCATATACGTTGTCAGGTGTACAGAAAGGGACATGGGCACCTTAAATCCCGAAAAAAGTACTGTTCCCGAAGAGCCACGTGTCTTTCGAATCATTAGTGAATTATACTATTACAACCAGAGTACCACCCGAATTGATTGACAAATTCTAAATTAACGCGAGCGAAGCCACGACCAACAGCAAAAAATAAGAGCTGCGAAAAATAACTACTTCGAATGTCGGTTATTTTTATTATATTGAGTTAAAGACATTTCTCTTTTGTTTTCGTCTCCAGCTAATTCTGCATCGATAAGCATAGTCGCTCCCTTATACGACCCGATAAGTCAGTTTCTATTGAACCATCCTGCATCGGATTGTTTCGAGGAAATTGTATAGCATACAATTTCCTTATTGGAATAACGCATTCTATAGTATCTACCTAATTGATGTATAAACAATAATAATCTCTACTGTGTTGTTTTTGTATGTCCAGTATTTGCAAACGAGACCGCCATGCAATGGATCCAGGGATCCATCCTTGAGATAGGTTTAGTGTCATTCGGTTTTTTCCATTGAGAACGTCTCAATTGCAACCCGGAGTCTGAAATCTAAAATAACATCATGACATCACGCCTGTAATCCCCGGAGGTTTAGGCAGAGGTGTACCTAAATAGTATACGTACATTTCGCCGGTTATGTTTAAGTCAATTGTAAAAGGAGGCGAGCCTATTACCATCAACCGTACACAGGTCCAGACTCGGCGGTTGCTACTGACAAATTCCTGATAGAAAACCTAATAACACTTAGCCCGACCCGGGAATCGAACCCAGGAGCTCATGTTCAGCTGTCATGGTTGCGACCACTAGACCAACGAGGCAGAGAAAATGTGAGAGCAAAATACTTATACCGCTGCCTAATCCATTTGGATACAGAGTCGTGAATTTATGTCACAAAATTCAGTAGAAGAACGTAAGTACCAACCGTTACAGGAGCGACAATTTTATTAAGTACTAAACTCAAGTCTTCAAAATATTACAGCGTTCATGAAAACACAAAAGGATTTTCACCTCAGAATTGTTTACGCGACAAAGTATTATGTCGAAAATTAAAACTAATTTCTCATCTCCGGTGACGACATTTTTCGTGGATGAACGTTGTTTTTGGTTTATTTATCCCTTTTAAAATAAAGGTTTCCTTTCTGTGTTCTTAAGATGAAGGTTAAGCATCTATCCATGACGATATTCCTTGGTGAAAAGGGTGGGCATGGGTTGGGTGGTGGGTGGATATTTTGTATCCCTCCGGAGCAACTGGACAGATTCGCAACTGGACAGATTCTCAGCTGGACAGATTGCCAACTGGATAGAACGTGTACATGACACAATTAAAGTGGATGAGTTGGGAATATGGACGTTTTGATACAGTGGTCAAGATGGGAAAGTGTAAAGATATTATATTGCCAATCATGCAGTTGTCAAAGTGATCAGAAAAGAATGAAAAATCACTTAAAACGGTACCAATGAACTATACTTATTATTAGGAAGAAAAGAGGTTGTACTTACCTCATATTAATTCTATGGAAAGAAGTAAAACTCCTAATGATTTTTGATCGGGTGACACTCGTGACGGGAACATCGCTCAAAGGGCTATAAGAATTATATTTTCCAATTTTGTATATTTACTCGCTATTTGTCAAAAGAATTACGTGTTAATTATATTAGTTATAATTTGTGGTGGTTTTGGTTAGTTTCAGTGATTGTTATTTTGTTCATAAACGGTTGGATTCGTTGTTGTGTGTATCTTGTTATCTTTTATTTAAAAATCTTCGCCTCTGTTTGCATATGCAAATATATGAATATTTGAGGGTGGAGGGGAGTGGGAGAAAGGTGGAAAGCCGCCCTCCGCATGGGAAAATTTTAGGATGTACAGTTATTTTTTAATATTTTTTTTTAAATCTCATTTCGCGGTTATGTTTTCGTAATGGTTTTGCCATTATAAACCTGATACGTAAATGTTTACCTCAAAAATAATTCTGTCATCTGCGACGACTCCATGACGCGCGCTCGCTACGCTCGTATTTTACATTACACACCCACTTTCTGTCTCAAATGTCGTAGCCCCGCCGGCCTTCGGCCTACGCTCATCATGCCAGCTAGCAGCTAGCAGTTAGCAGCCCTTCGGGTACGAAACCCTAAAAAGTGCGTCTTTAAAATAAAATATTAGCCAAGGCAGGTCACATCGATTTTCTTTCCATTCTAAATACAAATTAGAGCTCCGTAGAGATTAAAATGAAGATACTGTGAGGCTGCTCTATACAGACCGAAGAACCAAAGATTTCGTCCCCAAATTAAAGTTTTGCCTACTGTAAAACCCTTGTAATTATTCCGGCAAAAATACAAATGTTTATGCGAAAATCTCACCCATGCCACAAGCGCAATTTATCCCATTCCAGCAAATACAGAAACATTCTGATCCGAGAGATATTGAAAATGTTATATGCAGTTATGAGGTTCACAAATTTGAATCACAAAGTGGCCAGCTCCCTCTACGACAAGGAGGTTTCATATCTCAGTGAATCTCGGATCACTACGTCACGTTATTTTACTGACCTTTTTAAACCTTTACATTTTATGAGAGAAAAATGTATGATATGTTCTTGCAATTTTTCCGTGTGAACTGAGAGAAGAGAGAACGACTTAATGAACATGGTGGAAGAAATTAGGTATTAATGTATCCAAATGATCTTCGTTAAAAAAGTTATAGTATATCTTTGGAAGCCAAGGTTGACCAGAGGGCTTCGACAAAGTTTTTATGAGTATATATGATGATATACAGGGTGAATTGTTTAAGTGGGCGTGGATGGCCAAATCCGAAACGATGAGGAATAACGAAAAATACTTAACGGAGTCTCGAGCCCGATTTTGACGAAAACTAAAACGGCATCATTAAATTTTTGAAAAAATAATATTCCTAGCCAGGAATCGGAACCCGGAAAAAATACACACTTGAAAAATTCATCCTGTTGTATATGGGACTAACATAAACCACCGAAACTTCTGTCAACTGGTAACCCTGTTAAAAGTCTATGTAGAAAAAACAAAACGTTTTGCAAGCGAGCGTCATTTGTTTTTTTTTGAGGTTCCATACCCAAAAGGTAAAACGGGACCCTATTACTAAGACTCCTGTCCATCCGTCTGTCTGTCTGTCCGTCTGTCACCAGGCTGTATCTCATGAACCGTGATGGCTAGACAGTTAAAATTTTCATGATGACGATATTCGGTTAATATTAGGACCAATCCTGTTTGATGAATGCCCTGACCCTTTCTGAAACCTTTTTACGGTTTAACCCACAAATCCGCAGTGATATTAAAATAAAATTTAGCCCGAGGAACTGATTAATTCAATGATAGAACTTATAAACCACCAATTAAAAGATTACAGTATGAAGAGGTCACCGAAATTGGCGAACTGGAAGTAATTTAGGACTGTTTTGTCGTTTGAACACGTAATTGCTAAAGTTTCAATCCCTTGATACTGTTGTTGATACAAACTTTTATCGGATGGTTGATACTTTCATTTGATTGAACGTAGATCACAAGCTCATGGCTAAATATTTCCAGCCGCACGGATCGATCAAAAGTTAAGCTTCGGATGCCGAGGTCAGCCTTCTTTCTTTCTTTCTTAAGTTAGAGTTATATTTATAGATATATTCAGGACATATTTAAGACGATACTGACTAAATATGAACAATGCCTCAATAGAACACTGTACCAGTATCCTCAAGCTTGCCACATAACTCGGACCGCACCAAAAATGTTGGAATACTCAAAAGCACAGAGATAAATTCTAGCCTAGTTTTATATTAACTTTCTTTGAGGAGGGTGTTATTTATCTCAAGAGGTAAATGTACCGTCTGGGCTGTTTTAGGGGTGTCACTCGTTATAAAGGGTGTAAAAAAAACTCTTAACGAAGCCGAAAGGCACTTGTTCTCCCCGTCATTGCGATAATTTTTTTGTTCTAGACCATACCTGGGAACCTTTTAGTTACGGAGATATTGGAGGTCAAAGTTCCAACTTTTTCACAATTTCTTTTTTTTAAATACATGTTTTTAATGTATTTTTTTACTTAAGACACCTTGACTACCCCCGTACTATTCAATCCATCCATCAGCACAATGTTTTGAATGCGTTACATTGAGTCCTACCGTAAAAAGTGATTTTTCACCCCAAAAAAAAAACTCGTTTTCCAGCAATAATTTTTGCGTAAAGTTACTTAGTTTGATGTACAAAATGCTTGGTTAACGGCTTCCTGAAGAGTCTGTTTACACCCCGTATTTGAAAATGTTACTAAGTAAATATGTCTTGAAGAAAACCATTACATACCGAGTTTCCTCCGTGTCTCGGAAAGCACGTTAAGCCGTTGATCTCGGTCGTCATTTGTAGATCTTTGACAGTTGTTTCAGGTAGTCAGTGGCCCGAAAGTCTGGACAACCAGTCTTACCAAGGGGTATCGTATTATCCAGTATTAAATGGGCTGGAGGTCAGATAGACAGTTGCTCCATCGCATCGCAACTCATACATAAATATCTTAGCGCTGCGTATCTCCTCTTCCTTAAAATTTGATTGCAGATCTGTCACTCTAATCACGTCCATGACATCCAGCTAATACTGCAGGAATGCCAGGACCCAGTTCGCCACAAGTTCTTCCGGACTCATGGTGGCAGCGACACGTGCTGCGCTAGGCGCTAAATATTTTTTTCTGCGTAAAGTGCAGGCGCGTCCGGTTTTAACGGCGGATCGCGCTCAATAATCACTGTAATCATTGTTCACATTTTAACAATAAAAACAAAAACATGTCGGGAATACTAACCTAACCTAACCTAACGGAATAAATCCTGGCGATTTATTCCGTTAGGCTCGAGCATTATGTGGGCAGACGATGGGTTTCGTGCTATGAAAACACATTTGGTACGATACACTGTTTCTAGCAAAACTAACGAATTACTTGAGATTACAACTTAACACAATAACTCGGGACACAATGAATCGAGTACAGTTTCAAGACGTCTCAACTCGGCCGCGATCAGACACTGATTGTGGTCCTAGCGTCGAGCTGTAACATCAAGACTCTGTAAGCACGTCTCGGTTGGAGTAAGTATGTCGTCTGACGTCACCACAGGCGTACTGCGATTCATTCCAAGTCTATACCAATGACCCGCTCCGACAAACATATAATTAGATACAAAGTAATAAAAGAACTAACACATTTTTCTTCCTCGCAGATTTTAGTCAAAATATTATTTTATTTCTGAAATATAAAATGGCGGTCGTCCTTATTTCACGGAGTAGCGCAGTGAATAGTCTTTGTCCGCTTAAAGTAGCTTTTATGAAAGACTTCCGGTCTATTAGAGAATACTAAGAGAATACTTCTTTTTAAATTGTTGATTTTGTAGCATCGTTTAATGGCATAAGACATATTTTCTAACATTGTTTAATGGCATAATAAATATTTTGAAATATCTACTAAGTACTAGATTTTGCCCGCGGCTTTGCTCGCGTTAATTTAGAATGTGACAGTCAATTCGGGTTGTATTCTACTTGTAATAATATAATTCAATCATGATTCGAAAGACACGTGGCGCCATCTATTATCTTATGAATGATATTGTTTTTTTCCTCGGGAACTATGTCCGTTTCTGTGCACCTGACAACGTAGCCTACAAACGCGGGCCACCCTGGATTTAATTTTCAATAAATTTCACAAAGCAAAGACAATATGTTCACCGATAGCGCAAAAATCTTTCCATAACATTTCTTTATGAAACACTCTTAAAATATTTCTGTTGCTACAGTTCAATTACTTCAAAATTAATCATCGAATGGCTAGAAACTACTAGAACAACTCAGCAAATTGATTGTGCAACTGAAACGTCTGCAGGCACTCTAAGGAGCTTACTCATCAAACAACTCTAGAAATGTTCACTTTCCATTTTATTCTTTTACATTTTTATTTTATGTAAATCTATGATTATGGGCGCACTTAAGAGGATGCATTCTGAAAGTTGGCAACATCGCACATAGCTGTCATATATTTCGCTGTTTTTATGAATACACGTTTAGCTAAATTATTGATAATAAACTACCTCGTTGGTCTAGTGGTCCCAAGCGCGACTGCTGGGCATGAGGTCCTGGGTTAGATTACAGGTCGGGCAAAGTGTTATTGAGTTTTTCCAACAGGAATTTCTTAGTAGCCACACGGAGGATTTGCGCCCGGTTGATGGCAATTATACTATTGCATGGGACTTACACATAACTGGCAAAACATGGGTGTACTGTGAGGTTATATTATGTTATTGATAATAAATTACAATAGTAACACTGGATGAGGTGTTGTAACATACCAGTTTCATATATTTAGTTTTCATCTTCAGAGCGCGGACTTACAGATTTGATACATTATTTATTTCAGTCCTTTTAAACGCGCTTTGAACTAAGCTTAGCTGTATTAAAGTGTAGTAATTTGTAAAATAGGCCAGAACTAATGACATGGGTAGAATTTCTGGAATAATAGGTACACTCAATAAAATAAGATAGAATGATGAGTAACAAAAAGTTAAGAATAAAAATAAAGAAAGGTTTGTCAACACAAATCTTTCTTTATTTTTTCATCCATCTCGGAGTTTTGTGAAAGTAACAAGGAATTTGAGAAGCTTAGACATAAAGAAATGTATTTTAAGGGAACTATATTTTCTATCACCAAAATTTATATTTGTCATCAAGTTGTATCACCTAATAAATAGATCTATCGCCACGAAATATTTTCGTTCTCAGATAAACAAAAATTGTTCCCAGGTATGAATTATCAAATTAATGTTAATATATGTGTAAAATAAGAGATCGATAACCAATAAAATTATATTGCATTACATGAATATAAACTTCGTTCTTATAATAACAGTTTTGTTACTTAAATAATAGCTCTGTGCTCAGAATGGTAGATCTGTCACCAAATAAATCGATTGTCGATCCCTGACTGCGACTCCTTTTTATTTGATATTTTGTCACCAATACAGTAGTAACATTTTATTTCGTTCAGATATTAAATTAATAGTATTCGTTACCAATTTAATACATCAATTTATAATTTTAATGAAAAAATGATCAAAGGGGCGGAGACAAATTGGCGCGCTTGTCCAATGGTTCAGCAAATGGAGAGTGGATCTACCGCACAATATTGATTGGATGCATGGGAAATGCAACTGCCCTGCGTTTTACAAGAAATATATGTGCAAACATATTATCGGATTAGCCATACGCTTAAAGCTGGCCAACCCCCCACCAGAAGCAAAAAATGTGCTTATCGGCCAGAAAAGAAAAAGGGGGCGCCCTTCGAAATCCAAACCAGCGCTGATTATTCAGTGATTATTGTTTTTTCAGAATAAATATTGATTATTTTAACTTTAATTAAGTGTTTTATCTATTATTCTGCTAGCCATAAGCCAGCTATTTTAAACCAGCGCTGATTGTTCAGTGGTAATTATTTTAAACAATAAATATTGATTATTTTGACTTTAATTGTTTTATTTACTACTCTGCTAAAAATTTTATTTAAATATAATTTATACTACCAGTGGAAATTTAAAACCTTGGGAGTCTAGTTAAGTAGCAGAATCTTTTGGTTGAAACGATGATGACAACCCTAATTTTTTATTTGAACTTAATGCAATTTTCTAGTAACATAATATGATTTATTGGTGATCTCTTTAAATTAGTTTGCTTAAATACTTATTAGGACACACCTATTATAATACATACAAAAACATTTATTTGGTACTAGACCTTATATCTCAGGATTTTAGGTGATTTATTGTGGAACTGATTTTGCATTGTTTGGTGACTACATTTTGGTGACAGATCTACTATTTTGAGGACAAACCCTATTATTTAAGAAACACAAAACTAATTAAATTGGTGATAGCTTAAATGATACCCGTATTTTAATAATATAGACGTAGGTCTTTCCCAAGCTGTGTTTATCACTCTGTTATGTCTGTCCTATAATCCTTCCTAAGGTTGTTGGTACATCTAGCTCAGTAGCAACCCACTCCAGAAATCATTTACTTAACCTGTTGACCGCTTAGCTAAATATCGATTGCCGTGCCCCTAGCGTGCAGCTACAAATCGATAAAACAATACCTATAAAAGCAAAAAGCCTAATAAGCTTCAATACTTAGAGCTACGAGACATAATTGAAATAAATATTTTTTGTAAATAATATCTCTATTTTGTACCTCGCAGTTAATAGGACGAAAATAAAGCGAAAAAATCATGCATGTTCTTTGTCGCAGAAATACGACACGAGCGGTAGGGGCACAGAAATATGTGTCGCATAAATGCAACATAAGCGGTCAAAAGGTCCTTCGGCAAGCATGCCACGGCCACCCTAGAAGGTAATTTAATAACATAACATCACGCCTGTAACTGTACGCCTGTAGGGGCTGCAGGGTTAACCAGAAGTATACTTAATAAATAGTACACGACATTTCGCTAGTTATGTTGAAGTCCCATGTAATAGGGGGCGTGCCTAATACCATCAGCCGGGAATAAATCCATGCTCCTTAACTGAAACTGTGTAATTCCTAATCCAAAAACCCAATAATTCTTTGCCAGACCTGGAAATTTAACCAGGGACCTCATGGTCAGGTAACGAGGACCAACACTGCGAGGCAAGGCAGAGTTATTACGGTTAAAAGGAGCCAAACTTCTGCATTTCCTTCCACTGATCTCGTAGCTGGTAGTTGCGGTAAGTTCTTGGCAGAACAAACGACTAGGTATATCTCTACAGCAGTGGTTCTTAACCGGTGGTCCGCGGACCACTGGTGGTCCCTGGAAGCATCCAAGTGGTCCACGGAGTTATCCTAATAAATAAGATAGGGGAAAAGGAGTCGACACAACGCCTTTTTGGACCCAAACGGCAATTTCTTTACCAAAACTTCGAGGCATTGCTGTACCTTGTTTAGCTAACTTTATTTTCATCGACATTTATAGTGCTGGATTCAACAAGTAGGAAGAGTACCTAGCAATTGCTACGGGCACAAACGGGAGCCGCCCGTGTCAAAACCCGCCCAACGCCGCCTGAGCGTAATTTTTTTAATGAAACTTATTCAAAATCTCGGACAGCTATAAAATTTTCGAGCTCGCTTCGCTCGCTAATACATCCTGTACTTAGGCACCCAATTCATTATAAGTTAACAGATTTACTCCAATTCTAATTTCTGAATAAATAACCAATAATAACCTAATTTATCCGAGGAGGGTTGTCAAAAAATGTTCATTAATAAACCAACTGGGTGGTCCATTGCAAGACAGAAATTTTGTTAAATGGTCCCTCATGACTAAAAGGTTAAGAACCGCTGCTCTACAGGGTGTAAACAGACTCACGTAGCCGTCAACCAAGCATTATGTACGGTGGTCTGCATCAATTGGGTACCCCAGTTGGGAACATAGGTGCTTTCAAGAGGGGTACCCACGTCGTGACGCTGACTGTACATCAAACTAAGTAACTTTACGCAAAAATTAGTGCTGAGAAACTTTTTTGGGCTGAAAAATCACGTTTTACAGTAGGACTCAATGTAACGCACTCAAAACTTTGTGGTGATGGATGGATTGAATATTAAGAGGTGTTTAAAGAAAAAATCTTACATTAAAAACATGTAATTAAAAAAAAACTTGTAAAAAAGTTGGAACTTTGACCCCCAATATCTCCGTAAGTAGAAGGTTCCCAGGTATGGCCTAGACCAAAAACATGATCGCAATGACGGGGAGAACAAGTGCCTTTCAGCTTCGTTAAGAATCTGTTTACACCCTTTATACTATGTATATTCTTGGTGCCCGTAATCACACGGCTCTCGTCGCGGTCTGAAATAAAACACACATCTGTCACACAGTAGGTTAAAAGCGAGCTGTCAGCTTATACCGTCATTTTTGTTGTAACTGAAGTTCTAGATTTGTGGCTTGGATTTATTTATTTATTTAAGGTGCGGATTAACCCTGGCTAGAGGTCTTACACTCGAGGCACTCACAGGATAAGTAGACGACTATTAAGCTGACTTACAAGAAGCCACTCAAAAAGAAAGTGCGTGTGTGTAGTACCACCGCAAAATATTTAACACTTTACATTTCTTAAAAAAAAGTTTAGTAAAAAATAAAACGATTCTCTATGGAGATTAGGGACACCCTATAAAAGATAACTTTATATATTTTTTATTGTTTGTTGTGTTAGCGGAATAGGCTAGGCAGATGATGATGATGTTGTGTTAGCGGCCATAGGAATACACACTCTCTGAAAATTTCAAACCTATTAGGAACTGTTCAAAAGATAGAGCCCTACGACAGACGGATGGACGGAACCATAAAAATAATCCGTTAAATTGCTATTGTTACGGACTGTTGACAAAAGCCATTAATTTGTTTCATAATGAAACTTCTATCGTAAATGTTTGTTCAGTATGTACAAACTATTTTCCATTTAAACAATTACTAAAACTCCTGCCATAAAAGTAAATTGAATATGGCACAATTTACGTCGTTGAATTTATAGCGGTAATACATTCGGACGATTATTGAATGTAGCCATTTTGAACTTCATGTTTTAAGAATATAAAAATGTTGTTTAAATGACGTTTGGTCCTAAAGGTACGGATAGATTGCAGACTCCTTATTTTGACAGATACTTTAGTATCATCAAGTTATACAAAACCAGTTTATGCGGATCTGTAATTGTATTGGAAATCTACATAAAGCGAGGTCAAGTTATACTGGATGTATTAGCCTGAAGTGTCGACGTGTGACATTGTCTGTCAAAATCCACACTAGTTTGACCGTACTTTAACTGCCCTACCCTACTAATAGTCTAGTCTAAGTTAAGGTGACTGTAGTGATATGTTCTAAGCCACTGAATATCTGTCATTAAAAATGTACCTAAAAGGCAGTATCCTATTTCTGCCTTTGTACCTTGTTAACTGGCTCGGCGCAATGTATCATTCACCCCTTTTCTTTTATACCATTCCTCACACAATTCATCCATCTTTTCTTTGGCCTTCCCTTACCTTTACCTCTTTTAGTCACAAATGTGTTTCATTCTTCGTTATCACAGTTAAAGTAAAAAATAATCTAGTCAACAAAAAGTACACAAACAATTTCAATTTCGACACAAATTCTGAATATTAGGTTATTGTGAGCTACTGTTTGAAACGTTAATTTTACATAATTGGAACTTAACGAAAACTTGAAACTCATTCAGAGTGGGTTAATACAAACTACCAACAAAGTTAGAATAATTAAATCTCGGAGAACACAACGGAGATCCAAAATGTTATCAATAATTCACTGCGAATAGTTTGAATAACAAAGATATTAGAGGACAAATATTAGCTTTTGGATAAAAGTTAGGGTTATATTGAAACAAGAAATAATATGTAATACCTAACAGACTTTGCGCCAGTTTCTGTCTTGCTTGTTAGTGCACTCCTCAGATCCACATCAGAAGTACAGGTCATCACAGTCACAGGTCGCAGTATTTGCGCCGTTTCAGGGTCGCATCAGCCGCAGCAGGAGCGCCAGCACAGCCCGCCGTGCTTGCAACATGAGATGGAGCAAGGGTGACGATGCGAGTTGCGTCCCACACCAAAGGCCTACCCACCTTCCAATGCATCAGCGTCATGCCGTCTGGTCTCATCCCAACGTCACGTACCAAGCCGTTAGGTTCTAAAACCGTTGGTAAGAGTTCGAAGAGTAATGTCAGTAATCATAACGGGGCATGTTCATGTATTCTCTCGTTAACACGTTTCGTCCATCGCTCATTCATTTTAACTCATTAGTTTGCCGCACCGCTTGTCAAAGGCGGGAATTGGTGTGTTGCAGTCATACATCATAATCTGTCTTTTGCAAAATCTACTTCTTCCGTTATGAGAAAAGAGGATTTATTAGGACTCCCATAATGACGCGTTTTCGTGTGTTAGCGGAATATTTCGAAGCTGAATAACGTGGTGTATTATCATTTATCTTTATTTCCACTACGATTTCAATGTTTCATATTTCATATTTTACTTGCACTGGAAAACCTTGTACTTTTTCATAATTTTTTTAGCAATCCTCATGCTTCAATCTCTCAATCCCGTAAAAAGATGCTATGCAACTGACGCACAAATAACGCAAGACCACATTGGCCACCATGTAATACAGTTATTGAGTAGAAAACGAAATGCAAAAGAGCAAAAAAGAAACATTATTTTTGTAACTCATCACCATAACCGGCTGCGTGACAATACAAACATGACTAAAAATTACATAATACTGAAATCCAGAAAACAGCAGTCGGGTCAAAAGTAGGAAAGTAACCCAATCAAATATTACATAAATCGCCCCAGCACCCAAATGTACCCGCAACATGTATGAAACATTTTTTCCTCCCACGTTAAGGGTGGTCCACAACTCCACTCATTAAGGCCCAGCCGGCTTTTGATCACAGCTCCTCATGTAGGGCGTAATCATTAAAATTTTCAACGCCATTTTAATGGAGTAACTCAAAGACTCCGCGCAAACGGGCCACTTTCCACAGCCACCGGTGGCTGGAGACAAGCTGTTTACATGATTTTTAAAACGTTTTGTATGGAATCGCCACTCACGCGAATCAGTGTCCGCGACACGCTACCACCGGTGGCGGCCACTCGCGACTCAGGTTCGGCGATACGCCACCGGTGGCGAATTATAAATAAATACCGACCACTCGTGGAAAAAGAAGAAAACAAAAAAAAAAGTTTATGTGTACTTATTACGCACGTAAGAAGTTATACTTCTTTGGCGTATAAAACTAAAATGTTGACTAGCTACCTTCAGGGTGTATGTTGACTAGCTAACAGGGTGTCGGTTTTTCGTAACGGTGTGCGCACGCATCGCAAAAGTTTATTCTCATCATTTTTCCCTAACGCGCCAAAAGAGTTATAACTTCAAAAAGTACAATAGAATACAACACGACTCCTTCGTCCAACCTATTTAAATTTCTTGGCATAAGGCCGTTACTGACGTGACGTGCGAAACGTCGCCGCTTGTCTCTTCACACTGTCACTCCGGCTAATTGAAAGTCTGTGAAAAGGGGCGCGTGACGTCATTACCAAATGAAAGTTCAGCGTTGGCGTGACGAAGGGCGACTGGCGACTGGCAACTTGATGTTTTCATTATACACCTGTAGTAACATTGTGGTGGCGACGGTTTTCATGTCAGATGGCAAAGAATGATTCGAGATAAGATTTTATAAGGGTGCGAACCGACACAGAGCTGCGGTTGTGCAAATTAAATAACGCGTGTAACTGAGTCCTTAATATCTATTACCTATATTTAAAAAATACACAATAAAAACTTCTAAAAGCAACATTCACCATGTGTCTGTTTCTTTTAAACACTGTATCTACATCTCTTTTTATCTACTCTCCTTTCACGGGCATGCTGGAAGAAATTCCTTTAGAAATGTTCCTTTCTTCTTTTAAGTATTTAGTGTGTTTATAAACTGTTAAATAAATAAATTAACTTTCTTAAAACATTCACAAATAAAGTCAAGTAAGAGACGCGTAGCAATTCAGACATCTGCTACGAAAACGTAGCAGCTCAGGCCATGACGTCATTACTACAGCTACGCCGTAGCAACCTCAAAAAGAGATTGTAAGTTCCTATTTATTTCAGTTCTACAGACTTCGGGCAATTCGCAAAGAAATATGTAGTAAAGAAATATACATCATTTTTTTATTAGTCTAAATTGTGTAGCTACATAAGCATTATGAAAAAAAGACGTACGTTGTGATATTCTGTAATAAATGTGACCGTCATAAATTACTACTATTCTCCATTAGAGGTACCTACAATTTATTTATGTAAAAATATTATATACATTTGTAAATTAAAATAACTTTGGCTGCCTCGTTGGTCTAGTGGTCGCAAGCGCGACTGCTGAGCATGAGGTCCTGGGTTCGATTCCTAGGTCGGGCCAAGTGTTATTAGGTTTTTCCATCAGGAATTTCTCAGTAGCTATATATCATCCGTTGGTAGTGTCCCCAAGAGAGTGTCGGCGTTGCCACGCTGTAGGGCAATCTAACATTAATGCATAACTTGAATGCCTAGTCCACGAGGACCTGTGTTCGACTCCCAGGCAGGACAAAGTTTTATTAGGACCCCCCCCCCTCCCCCCGGCTTTAAGAAAATAAATACAACACCTTCACACAATCACCATCATCAATCAGGTCTTATCTTTACTGGATGCGAGGCTTATGTGTAAGCCACCTATCTATATTAACGACCTTACACACGGAGGCTCTTGGCAGATGCTATACTTAACGTTTTGGATACGATCTTAATTTGTTACAATTAATGAAATAAAGTAAAAATAATTATTAGTATAGTCCTTTATTAATTGTTACTAATCATTTACATTTTTAAATATTTTTAGTAATTTTATTATATAAAAAAAAAAAAGTTTAAAAAATAGTAGCCAACCGGTATCGGGAACAGGGTCCAAGCTACCGGCTCCAGAGAGAGGAACCTCCTATTAGCCATACAAGCCGTGTCCAGGAGTACCGTGTGGATGTACTCACGAATTATATTTGTGTTCGGGTGATTACGGTGAGAAAGAATAAACCAGTTCTTGTTTCTCACAGTTATTATAATCTTGTCCACAACACAGATACAGTCACAGAAGGAAGAAAGACACAGTACAGTTTAGCAATAGCACACACAACAAGTAGATAACACAGCACAGAGTAAAACAGTTCAATTGTTATTATTAACAGTCTAATAGTTCGTCTTCGTAAACGATAACAAGAACGTTAGGACGCTAATTATTAGCTGTTAATACCGATATATTATCAAGCAAAATGGAAGCAAGTTACATAGGCTTCGCGTCGCGATGGCGAGATCTTGACTGAAGGTCATGTAAGGTGAATGGCCGGGCGCTCCGATCGATCCCCACTCGCGCGACTCCTACGACGTGCGCATACGTCACGCGCTACGTAGGTCGGTCACCGCGCGCTTCCACTGTCTCATATTTATAACGTTACGATTTTACTGTGAATATTGTATTGCCGAATAAGTTAGTGTAATTTTGTAAACATTATTTAAGTTAGTTTAAGTATGAGATTAAGTTTAGATTTAAGTGTAAATATGTATGTAAGTTATTAGTGGACTTTGTAATTATGAGGTAGGACATTTTAACGGTTAGTAAGTTAGGGAAAAGTGGTAGAAGTGCCACACCGCTTTCTGAATCAAGCCCTTGATCCAGCTGCCTAACGAGAGCCTCCTCAGGTGTTGGTCGAGGCTCTTGGCAATTAAGCCATTTGCTGAAACGACTATCGGCACAATGATCGCTGAGCTCACATCCCACATGTCGACAACCTCGCGAGCCAAGTCAAGATACTTGATTTGCTTATCTTTTTCTAGTATAATTATTAGTTGTTAGTTTGATAATTATTAAAACAACACATTTTTTTATTAGTTTCATGTGTCCCACTCCCTTCCCTTTCCCTTTTTCTCTTAATATTATTATATTTGTCTTTGGCAATTCGGGCCGAATCCTTTTGGTAAGAGTCCAGCTCGTCACGCCTTCTCCTCTCGGAATACAATCTAATGCCTTTTTGGCCCAATTTTGATGCAAATTGATGATGTGGCCTGCCCAGTTTAAAAAAATGGAAAATAAGTACAATAGATTCAACCCTGTCCCTTAAATTAGGCTAAGCCTGTATCTCCTGATATAGGGTATGTTTATATAATTCTATTGTGGCAGACGTGTCAGTGGACTGTGTCAAGCGGGCGCTTGTTTGATCCTGCGGTAAACTTTCTAGTTGATTGCAGTTTAAAATTATAACGGCTATAAAATTCGTTTTTCAAATTTTCCAAAATTGTGCGATCATAGTTCGACAATAATAACATAAATCCTAAATATTTTGCGAAAAGGTTCTATACAACGCGGTCATACATTACCATACCACCCACGTTCGATACGGCGCATCGCAATAATTCGTCCACCAGCCACACGAAGACTCAAATATGAGACTATCCATCACGAAAACGAATCACACGACCTCGAATTTTCCAATGCAACAGGAATAGATCACGTTTTAACAAATGGTCAGAGCTTACATGGCACAAGAACTAATCATTCTTGGCAAGGTGACGATATTATGGTAGGCTCTGGTTTGTAATTTGCGAGGCCAAATTCAGGAGATGAATATGATGTTATTTGTCAGTGAATGGATCATTATAAGCATTATTTCACTAGGCTTACAGCTCGTGTACACTCAATATGCTCGAACGTAGTCGGTCGAACTTAGCCGATCGAATCAAATCGATGTTAAAGTGAGCGTATACTCCACTATACCCGACATCGTCCGATAGCTACCGGTCCGAAATCTTACATTTTAAAACGTTTATTCAGATTGCAGTCAGGACCAATATCTTCGGAGAACGCCTAAAGTACACCATAGCGTGTCATTTGTAAGAAAATTTCAACGAATTAAGAGATTCACCAAAAATCACGCCACCACCAGAAGAATGTCTTGCCTATAAAACTATAATGACGCCTGTTAATTAGGAGATAACCAAAACTGTTAATATCAACAATATTACGATCGGGTATTCTGACACGACTTTATTAGGTAGACCCAGACTAACAGTTTGTCAGCATAATCTAAAATAACATTCCGCATAAAACCGTTAAATACAGAGTTGTTAATTCGACACGGTATTTAATATAGTACTCGATCGTGAAACCCTTCCCCGATCAAGATAAGTCCATGTCCCTGAGTCACTTTACATTTTGCGTCAAATTGCTAACATGTCTGATCGGTATCAGTGCTAATTATAAATGACTAGCTTTTGCCCGCGGTTTCACTCTCGTTAATTTAGAATTTGATAATCACTGGTTGTACTCTGCTTGTAATAATATAATTAAATCATGATTCGAAAGACAAGTAGCGCCATCTGTTACCTATCATAAGAACGATACTGTTGTTTTCCTCGGAAACATTACTTTTTTTCGGGATGTAAGTTACCCTATATCCGTTTCTGTACATCTGACAACGTACATGCAAAATTTCAGGTTGATCGGTCCAGTGGTTTAGGCGTGAAAAGGTAACAAACAAACTTACTTTCTCCTTTATAGTATTATTATAGTTAGGATTAGGATAATAGTCGATGTGGGCAAACGGGAATCTCGGAATATCTATGAAAAGATGGTGGTCTTGCGAGAGCAGCAACCTTTGTGATAATATCAATGATGATATTAAATATAAATATATTATAAATTTTATAATCAAATACGATTCAACGTTGACCAGGTATGGTCATATTACTGTGCTAGGACGGTTACCATACACGTATGGTAGTACTACCTAGCTCTGCAAGAGAGCTTATGTTTTAAAAGTGAATAGCCAATATTGTATGTATGTCACAGCATTGTTCATCATCACAATATACAAAACATTAATCATATCTCACAAAATAAATTCTCTAAAAAGAAACCACAATCTACTTAGAAATTCATGTTAGGCCCAAAAATAAACTAACTTAATTCTTAAAATAAACAAAAAATAGCAGCCTATAATGAAATCGTTATAACTTTCACCGATAAAGATTCCAACTTCGAATCGAACTTTCACCGATAAAGATTCCAACTTGTTTATTGGAGGGAAATAAAAATGAATTTCAATCCCACTTTTCGCACGCTTACGACACTCGCCATATAATTTCCCAAGAAGATAGATATCCATTTGCATTATTATAATGAGAAAGAGAATGAGACATTTACATTTTTCTTATATCTTGGTAAACATAACAAGAAACTTATAAAGTGGGACATCCATCGTACTAATGGCCAATTTATGTTAACGCCACTCCGTAGCCTGTCAACCGAAAATAAAAGGGATGCCTCAAAGATAAATTTAATAATACTGGGAAATCGACGAATAAAACTTGAAGCATTTTTTATAAAACGAGCACCTTCAAGATTGCCTTTTAACGCAAAGACAATGCCACTGCCCCTGCAATCCGTGTAACACGTGTCCGCTGTTGTTCGACAAGGTTTTCCGTTGCTTATTAATAAAAAATAAAAACAACACGCATCATCATCATACCCTGATCCCAATTTGTTTGGAGTCGGTGCAGCATGTCTTCTACTTCCATACTATATTACTCGTCCTATCAGCAGTCACCTCCTTTCTAGCCATATCATCCTTCACACAGTCCATCCATAGTTTCTTCGAAAAAAAACGGCACACATCATACAGGGTGTAAACAGACTCTTCACGAAGCCGTCAACCAAGCATTATGTACAGTCGCCAGCACATCAAGCTACCACACTGTGACCTTGAGCGCCTTATAAGCAACAACAGCGAGAATCGTGAAAAGAAAGAGATAAATATCTTTTTGTCTGTTCTTGCTTGTAATGTTTCGTGCTGCAGTGCGTGCGTTAGGCTGTGTGCGTATGCGCGTCGTTGTGTAGAATAAGATACTTGCTATGCCAAAATACTAGTTTGGCGGATCGCATACTTGAATGGAAACGAAGTAATGGCATGGTAGTAAAAATAAGTTGGCGGTTACGGTACGCCCGGCGCTTGTGAAATATCTAGTATTAGAAAAGGGATTTTTCCTGAGTAAAAAATATGATTACCTACCTATATTTTGTCTGTCACTTAGATTATCGAAAAATATTGGATACGTATTTTGTGTTTTATCAAATCAATAAAAACTTATGAAGATATTAAATGCATCAAAGATCACGAGTGGGGTTGTGATGTCACTTTCCGGTAAAAAGTGTTCCGAAATGTGACGTCACACGAGTTTTCGACACACTGTAGCATCTTCATTTCTTTTTTATGACTGACGGACTAATAAGATTTTTTGGTCAATATTGACGCTTTGCAATTTTGACGGATTGCGATTTTCATGAATTTGACTGATTACGAGTTTGACCATACGCGACGAAACGTATTCATAGGTAAAATAATGAAAAAAAATGGGTTTCTTTTCGTGTTTGCGTTTAATTAAATCAATTTATTTTTACTTTTATGATAATAATAATATTATATTAGTGGTTTCTTTTACAAGAGCC
The DNA here is from genome assembly GCA_950005105.1 of Lycophotia porphyrea. Classification (NCBI taxonomy): domain Eukaryota; kingdom Metazoa; phylum Arthropoda; class Insecta; order Lepidoptera; family Noctuidae; genus Lycophotia; species Lycophotia porphyrea. The sequence goes on along the minus strand of OX465391.1, from coordinate 10,538,418 downwards.
CTGACTATCGCTAGCTCGGACCCAGTTCCCGATACCGATGGGATTAAATGTTTTTCATATAATTTATTCATTATATTCACTAGCTGATACTCGGGAACTTCGTACGCGTGAAATTATTATAAAAATATACCACCTACTTACTACTATTTGAATCTGATTTTGTTGAGCTACGGGATATTATTTGACGTATCTTACATGATTTCTGTAATAGATAGTGCCTGTGGTGTTAGGAAGGTGTATTGGACGGTATTAAAAAAAATACTGTGGCGGCTTAGGCTAATGATAACTGAAGTAGGTATGTAACATTGTAATCACCTTAACATTGTATTAACAGACTGTAGCAGGAACGTTGATTATTTGTCAATATAATATAATATTCTAAATTACCCATGAACATGCAGCTCATTACTTGCGTGAAAGGAATAGGATAGGCACTACAAATAATTGGTTGGATTGGTCGTTTTAATTTTAGTCGCAACTAGCATAATTCACAGATTCTACATTTTAAAATAACTATACCTATACCTTCGTTCTCTAAAGATTTATTTTGCTTTAGGGCAGAAAAAAAATACATTTCGTAATCTGAAATCAAAAATGATAAAGTTCATTTTTGATTTCAGATTACGAAATGTATTTTTAATGGGAAAAGGTTGATTTGGCGTGGCATAGAGAGGGCATCATGCCATGACAGCGTCCTGTTTTTGATGTAAAATATAGGCGGCCTGTATCACAGAAGTGGTTCGTGGATGATTGTTTCATCCACGAACCACTTCTAAGAAAGTTCAACTACCTTTAGAATTGTTTTATAGGTGCCTAAGAACCACTCTCTCTAACTCTCTCGGTTATGTGACGCAGACGAAGTTGCGCAGCAGGGTAGTATCAAAATAAAATGCGACATAACAATCTTTAACCTTTTATTTTTAAACATTAATATTACTATAATACAATACTGAGAAACAAAAATACTCTAAATTAAAATATAAAACTAAACCATACAAACAACAAATAGGTATAAAACTATAAACTATACAAACAACAGAAAATATAAAACTAAACTGACCATACATTAAAAACAACTGGATCATATTTATATTTTAAAGCCGTAACTTAAAGTGTCACCAACAATAGCAAAGAAAACATTATCAAAAATGTAACAATGGTGCGAAAAGAAGTTAATATTTTTTTTATTACCGCTTTAGCATTATTGGAAGAATTATCCATACTACTATTATAAATGCGAAAGTTACTTTGTCTGTCTGTTACGCCTCTTCATCTATAAAAATGACTATATTGTTTGCCCAGTCAAAATTATAATATTCCAGGCAAAAATTTACTCTTGCCTCCTTGCGCCTGGTTCATTAATATTTTCTTGGCAGGGCGGCAGCATTTTTTCCGGCGTCCTTTAGGCGCCTTGTAACGGTGTCCATTGAAATCTAAAACAAAGAAAATTTTGTCAATTTCAATACTTACCGATTCTTAATTATGACCAATTGTACGGGTCAATTTAACTATAGGGTGACTGGTAATAGTGACCGATACTTAAACACGTGATTCATGATACTAACAAACAACTTTCTATATTTTTTTTTAATACTGATTCGCTTTTATCACACACATTACGGAGCGGGCTAGCTAGCCGCGCGGGTGCTCTGCCTAACAGCTGATAGGTCACAGGCTCGTGCGCGCGAATTTCATAAGGCTGTTGTGTTATTGTAATAAAAGTGAAAGCAAATGTTTCTTCGGGAAAGTTGTTTGTTATCATGAGCAATCACGTGTATAAGTATTCGTCACTAATTACCAGTCACACTATATATGAGTATGGGACAGTTTCAAATTATTCCTTTAAATATAAACATATACATAAATAGACAATCCGTCGAATTGAGAACTTCCACCTTTGTTGAGATAGGTGCTAAAGAACTGAAGCTTTATCTAATAGTAATGTCATTCACTGAGTCCAATACGTTTTGCTGCTGTAGCTTGCGCAATTATTAGGTATTGCTAGAACGTCCAGGCCACGCGGTGCGCGTAAAACTATGACTATAAAAAAATATATACATGGACTCACATTGTATGCAGTTGAGAACACTCTTGTGCTTAAAAACGGATCAGCAGAGTGTGCAGAGACGATAGCCAACGTCTGCTGCCGTCGTGGCTCTCGCGTAAAGTTGGCGATGTTGCGCTTTGATGGTTCCACTTAGCCAAAAGTAAACTGTTTTTTTTTTCCTGGAACGAAACAAGTAGCTATTGTTTATTTGCACATTATTACTCAATTGACTACTTATATGCTTTCCTACGATAATTGCTAGCTTATTATTATTTACACACAAACAGCACTAAAAAAGCCTTATCCCTGCAATGTTTCAACAGACAAAAAGAAGTGTCTAATTGCGTAGGTATTTACTTTAAAATCCAACCGGGTGCCGACTTTAAAAAAATAACAATAGCGCTTGGGACAGCGCGCAGTGTTAAAAACTTACTATACCGGGAACTCATTAGCAAAGAACACAAGAAAATAGGTAGGTAAAGACATTTATGGGTGTTTCTCGTATTTCGTGCACATTCCATAATATTTATTTTCATAAGTTTAAATTACCTACTTACAACATTTATGAATTAAAATTTCATTATATTAAGTACTGAGTTATTGTTTTTTTTTTTATTTTAGGTGTAAAAGCTGTATTTTTGAATGTAGTTTTTTTTATTATGGTTACTGTGTTTAATTTCAGCATGGATATTTTTTTATAAAAAGCAAATGTTTGGGACATTACTAAATAGACTTCGAAGGAAATGACAATTAGTTAAGTTTTCATATAATTTAACTAGCGACCCGCCCCAGCTTCGCACGGATGCAATGTAGATACTAATGTGGGGCAGTGTGGAGTGATTTATATAGGTATATATAAACCTTCCTCTTGAGTTATCTATAGCTGAAAACAGCATTAATAAATCCGTTGCGTAGATAAAAAGATCTAAGCGTACAGACAGCGAGAGCGACTTCATTAATATTTCTATAATAAAGGAGAGTTTATAAAAATATTACATAAGAACTTTGCCCCACAAAACCGTTTTCTCGGTTTATCTGTGGGAACGGAATAATAAGTATTAAAAATAAGGTTTACTAGTGCTGACACTTAATTTCCACTTTTTTGACTTATTAAGGAAGTAATAAATAAACAATAATAATTATCTAATCTATGTATGGACAGTAAATAAAGGAAATTTGTTTTATACTATGCAATAAAGAAAATAATTGTATTATTTTGACTTATAATGTTCCATGCATGTAAGCACAACTTGATTTGGTTTGGCTTTCTTTATGGGAATATAAATATTTAATGAACTATTCAAGGTTTTTGATCTGGACGAGTAATATGCACGAAAAATGAGAAACACCCTTATTCGGAAGATACGGTAGGCACAAAGTTGTTTAAATATTATGGTTTAGGGCCATCCGCCGATAGCATATATATATAGCATACGAAAATTAAATTAAATTGGTAACAGTTTTCCAAATAATGTAACACTTTAATGTAATTATCTCACAAATAACATTAGCTCGTATCTATTTTGAAAGTTCTATAGAAAAACACCATTGACACATTTTTTCAATATTAGCTTTTGCTTATTTTAACTTAAAAATTATAACTTCAAAAAATATTACTCACCGTAATGCCCGTCTGTCGACAAATATCTATTATACGGCATCCACTCAATCGGAGCGCTATAATGCGCCCCCTTTCAATTCTCGTTAACTGAGGCGCCATAATTAATCATTTAAAAAATATAAAAAGTTCGCCACACACTTCCACTAAGTAGCTACAAGCCGAACCAACTTGCTCCGCGAATTTTTAATGACTAGCGTTATGGACTAAGGGATGAATAAACGTGGCCGGTCGGTTGCGTAGGAGCAAGGAGGTGTGGCCTATTCCCCGTGAGGCATGAATTATTGGCTGCTAATTGTTAGTGTGCGCAACCATTGGGCAACTTTGGAAACGTTGAAAAATCCACCAATCACGCCAAGGATACTTTCTTTCTAACACAGCAGTAGCTGTTGTAGTTATAGATATGTATAGGGTTTACCTTGATGTGCTGGCGTCTGTACATCATACTAAGTAACTTTACGCATAAATTAGTGTCGGGAAACAACTTTTTTTATTGGGCTGAAAAATCACGTTTTACGGCAGGACTCAATGTAACGCACTCAAAACATTGTTCTGATGGATGGAATGAATAGTAAGGGGGCCGTGGAGGTGTTTAAAGTAAAAATCTTACATCAAAAACACGTATTTAAAAAAAAAGTTGTGAAGAAGTTGGAACTTTGACCACCAATATCTCCGTAACCAGAAGGTTCCCAGGTATGGTCTAGAACAAAAAAATGATCGCAATGACAGGGAGAACAAGTGCCTTTCGGCTTCGTTAAGAGTCTGTTTACACCCTTTATATTTGTAATTTTTGTAGTGTACTTTTTAACTAGTAGGTAGGTAGGTCGGGTCATTTACACGCATCTAAACTCTCGGTATTAATTTTGTATAGATTAATTTTTTTTCTTACATCGGCACAATAAAGCAGCTTACTAATATTTCATAAAATGATGAGCCTCTACTTTCCAAGACGACATTTTCTTGTAGCTGTTTTTCATCATCATTTGCTCATTTTCGTCTTACCTAAATCGCAGTTTCAAAATAAAACACTCATTTTCATATTCATGTTACAAGAAATTAAGTATGGCATATCCGTTGTCGCCATAAGAAGTCGCGACATTTTATTTTAATTGATTTTTGTACAAAATATTTTAGACATTTTTATGTGTTTGTTTATGTTTTCGAGCTCATGGCACTCGTGGGCTGCTGAAAATCAGCGTCAGGTGGTATATCTTGTGTTGCCATCTGGTATTATGCTGAGCTGAGACCCTTTTGACATCAATAGTTTTGTTTATTTATTTTATTTTAAGGTGTTTCGGTTTTTATAATGTCAATAAACATAATTGTCTTTATTTCATGAAATCTCACTACCGTAAAAATACTGCGACAAAAAGTGTAAAATAATAAGAAAAACCCTTCTGCTCTCAAAACCTTAAAGTCAAGTGTGAAACTAATAGACCGGCGTCGACTGCATCATTGCCCATCATCGGGTGACACCATTTAATGGATTAAGGTGATTCCGTCATTGTAGCCCGTGAATTCAAATTTGTGACCGCAATTTTCAAAAAGATGAGATTATTCAATAACACAACATTCTGATTGACTCCAGCGCACTGAGTGACATCTCATTGTGAACTTGTTTATGAAATTCTCAATAAGAACCTAAAGTGTCAATTTAGCTGGGCCCTTCTGGAAGGAAGGTCCTTACTTCGCGTTATCTTGTCAATCAAACACAAGGGCAACAAGCACTCTTAGGAAAATCTAAGTAGGAGAGAGCGCGAGCGGTCTCTTGATTAAATAATGTCAAGAATTTGGTTTCCGTCTTATATTTTCGGTTTGCGAACGGGAAAATTATGTTGTCAAAAAATGAGTTTAACACCGGTATTCATGAACGTTACTATGAGGTCCCACTGTGCGCGCGGATGCACAGTGTCCCAAAAACCTATTCATAAACAATACTTGAGCGACGAACGACACTATGCGCTCATTATAATGAACGCACAGGTAAAGTAGCTCACTTGCTACTTTACGCAACGCATAGTGCGACAAATCAACACAAATGTCACACTGGTATCGGGTATTAGGTTATGTTGTAGTGATTACAGCAGCAAAGATGATTTTGATGATTATATGCTTATATTATATATTTAGCGATCAGAAGTAACGATGAATTGAAAAGACAAGAAATGTAAAATAACAAACATAACAATTTACTTGAGAACAAAAAAACAACCACAGAATACAAACCTAAACACTTCAAACACAACGACTTGCAATTACACGTATTTACATTATAAACTAGCATGAAAAGCAAACAAATTAAGTAATTCAAAATCCTACAGCCCTTTTGAGCGATGTTCCGTCAAGAGTGCCGCCCGACCAGCGACCATCATCAGCTGTCACTTCCTTCCATAGAGTTCTCGACGTGCTGCAACCTCATTCCTAACACGGTTTCTCCTGACGCCAAGTCGCCCTCGACTTGAAAGTTGTAGGTTGCGCCTTCAATGCGATGATTTTAGTAGCGCATTTCTCCTATTCCAGCATCAAGGTCAGCCCTACCGTCACGGGCACAGGCTCGTTACTGTTACACAGTTTCGAGATCTGAAAGAGTTTACGATGATTATTTGTGTAAGCAACGATGATCATGTAGAAATTGAAAGTTCAAAATGGCAAAAATATAAGATGGTCTGCGTTCTAACCAACCTATATTATTGCCGAAAACTTTGCTACAGCGACTAATGACAGAAACATAAGATGGTCAGCGTCCCAACCGTCCTATGTTACTGCCAAATACTTTACCACAGCGACTCACGCTATCCGGGTGACAAACCAACGTTGGTTGACACACGCCTTTGCGAATACAATCGCGCGGTCGGCGACACGCGCCGTGGGAACACACCCGCGCGTTCGGTGACACACGCCGTGGGAACACACCCGCGCGTTCGGCGACACACACCGTGGGAACACACTCGCGCGTTCGGCGACACACGCCGTGGGAACAAACCCGCGCATTCGGCGACACACGCCATGGGAACACACCCGTGCGCTCGACAATACACGTCTCTGGGAACACACCCACTCGCTGGGCGACACACGCCTTTGGGAACACACTCACACGCTGTCTCTGAAACCACAAAGAGTTAAGAAACAGCACTCACTTTCAAAAAATATGGCACAAGTTTCTGGGCACCATTCTCCTTTCCACGGCACCATTTATTGGGAAGCCGCTTGAGTGGTTTTTCCACAGCTTCCACTTAGCAGTTTAAGTTCATACCGACCGTTGGGCAGAACTTTGGTTACCCTGTACGGTCCTCGCATCCCAGGATCTAGTTTGCCCGTTGATTGCGAGTACTTTATTACAAAAGTTTGGTCATCAACCTTGTATTCACGTGGCGAGCGCCTGGACCGATTAACCGAGGCATCCTGCTGACCTTGATTCTTTTTCAAGAGTTCACTAGCGCGACTTCGACAAACCTCCCGCAAAGCTTCTCTGTTGATTTTCGGAGTGCTTGCGGCTAGGTCACGCACCAGAGACCGTATGGCTGGAGTAGAAGCGACAGTGCCAATCATTAAGTTGATGGCTGAGGTTTGAATGGTCTTCTGCTTACTGATATTCAATAGCAGCTGTATTTTCCAAAGCGTAGTTGACCAGGACGCATTCTTGTGTCCTACTTCGATGCGAAGCATGTAGCGCTCCACTTGACCATTCCAGTTGTGCATTTCAGGGGTGATATAGTGTATGTCGGAGCCAAGTTCAGATACCCACTGAACAAAATCCGTCGACTCAAACATTCTACTCCTGTCAGTAACTAGTAATTTGGGAACTCCAAACAGCGAAACGGCCTGAGACATTACTCGTTTTAACTCACTTGTGACTTAACGGTAAATAGGGTACAGAAGACAAAATTTTGTAATGGCGTCAACCAGTACTAGGACAAATTTTGTAACCCTCTGACTCAGGTAATAGTCCCAGAGCATCGACGTGAACAGTATCAAAAGGCGTGTTAGATTTTGGCCAAGATGAAATATTCTGTAGCGGGGCTCGTGGCAGTCGCTTTTTCGAAATACAGATAAGGCAATGCGAAATATACTTGGAGACAAATTGGCGAAGACCAGGGAACCAAAAATGTTTTAGGATAAGGTGCAAAGTTTTATCGGCACCAATATGCTCGGCTCATGCTCATCATGAAAGATTCGTAACAGACTGAGCTGATAGCCCTTGGGTATAAAGCAAAAAAAGCGTGCTTTGACCTCACCAACTGGCGTGTATTTGTAGTACAGTAGATCATTTTTTAAGACGTAGCGTTTGGAATCAAGTTGTCCCTCCAAGAGTTTTTCTATTAATTCTCTCGTTTCACGATCTGCATTTTGAGCTATTTGTGCCCAGTTACGAGGTTTCGAAATTTGATTGACTGAGACGACGGGATTTCTACTAAGATAGTCGACATGCGGAAGCATTACTCCTTTTCTGTACTCGATAGAAAAATTAAAGTCTTGTAAATAAATCCACCATCAAGCGACGCGAAGGAGCAGATCTTTCTTGCGTTCTGTAGATTTGAGTGCGTTGCAGTCTGTGACGACCTTGAATTGCAAGCCCACCAAATAATGACGGAAATGTTGCAAAGCCTTCACATACATAGTCAGTCATACGTCGAAAATTACGAATGGGGGACCAGAAAATGAGATTTGAGGCCAAATCTGACCCAGTGAGTGTATTGATGATTCTAATGATTATATTATAACCGGATACTGACTTGCAACTTACAAAAATCTTAAGAAGAATTTCGCAAGCTGCCCTACCACATCCCTCTTAAATGTCTCATGTTCAGCGGCGGATACTAGAAATGATTGATGAGTGCAAGAGCTATGGCGAGCGCAATCTACTTACAGGAAATTACGACTATATTGCAATTTAGAACTCTAAGCGTCTTGGCTTTAAGATACCCATTGAATCTAGGTATGGCATTTAGAAGTATAGATTGTTTTTGTTGTGGTTATTATTTCTAAAATAACCAAAACTTACAACAACCTAGAATATAGCATCAAAAATCGCCTAGTCTCAACGCGGTCAACGGGTAATGTGTTAGTGAGTTTAGTTTGGTTTGGTAGTTTTAAATATATTTGCATTTTATAGATTCCTTCTTTTAGTATTATATAATTGCAAAGCACATGTGTGAGTACTATGTCCTGTAAAGCTACCGTTTACATTTAGCTATCTTTCATTGACTTGAATGTGCCCTGGCAGTTGTGAGAATGTCATGCTCACTCAAATGTCTTGCTGATGGTGTGTCAGGTCATTTAGTTCCCTTCAATATGGTTGAGTTGAATGGCGCTGATCCATGCATCATGTTCGTGAACGGGCGCTGCCAGTTGGGACTGGTCATCTCTTAGCTGCCACGGTTTATTTTAATTACTTTATTTTTAAATTGTTGAATACATCGTTCTCACATATATTTATAATTTCAACATGAATGATGTAATCAAGATTTTGTAACAATTCATTTAAAAGAGTGTCCATGGAGTTTCCTGCCCATTCTTCTCCATAGAGATTTACGCTTTGGAATGGGTAACTACAGTACTTTCTCAAGTTATTATGCCTTGTGACTGTGACTGTAGCTTCGCTTTTTTTGTTTTTTTTTTGACATTCAAAAGTGCCTGGAATGGTCTAATTGAAAAAAATGCTTTGAGTTTGAGTTTTAGTAAACATACTGATTGCTAGTGGCCTAGTGGTCGCAAGCGCTACTGCTGAGCTACTGGTGAGGTCCTGGGTTCGATTCCCAGGTTGGGCAAAGTGTCATTGGCTTTTTCCTTCAGGAACTTCTCGGTTATAAACCACCCGCTAGCAGAGTACATAGGATTTAAACATAACTGGCGAAATGTGAATGTATGTGTGTATACTAGGTGTGGTTATACCTTCGCCTCAGTCTTAGGGCTTACCGTTATGTTTATAAAAAAAAAAAAAACATTCCGATGAGCTTTAAGTTCCTCTATACAAAAAACCGGCCAAGAGCGAGCCGGACTCGCGCATTCAGTATCTAGACGGACAAGAGAGTGATCTTACAAGGGTTCCTTTTTTTACCTTTTGAGGAACGGAACCCTGAAAATTACACCCAAACATGCCAAATACAAAATACCCGATATATACTCAGCGACCTTTCTTTATAATTTAATATCCAACAAATTGTGACAACCATAATTCCGGTCACAATTCAATGTAGATTAGATTCCGGGATCCAGGTTTAAGCGCAAATATACTTATCCTTTGAGATTAGAACCGGGGAACCGCATCCGGGAATTCCGGGATATTGTATAGAGACGTAATTTTACGGTGAGCAGAAATATTGGCATCTGCGTATCCAAATATCCGAGTGTTGAAATGAAAGGATACGTTATTATGTCCTTTTCATTGATTTTTAACTGACATCTAATTTTTGTGTTATAAATACAAATAAAAAGATAAAATAAAAAACTTTTTGCAAAAAACCGATTTCCAAAAAAACACTAAAAATGTCTAAAAGAACCTAACTTTCGGAAGTCGGAAAGGAGTAAAAAACGTGAAACAAACGCGAAACCGACTACTGACTAAGCCAAATACAGCCTTATTGTTGACTCAGAGAGGAATAAGGAGCTAAGAGATTATGCAGGAATGTACAAAACCACAAATAATTACAGTGCCCTTAAAAAAGGCAAGTGAAAAGTATGTAAGGATCGTCGCAGATGGCTTTCCGAAGTTACGCCCCACCCCTATGGGAAAAACACGTGAGTTTTTGTATGTATAAAAGTACTTTTACCAGGACACGTAACATGAATGTGGTTATATGGTTACATCTTATTTTATGTATCTACAATCTATGCAAATCAATTTTACTTTAGGGAAAAAGAAGTATATCTCTAGCCGTACAAAAAAGCGGCACGTGGTCAAAATCAGAACTAGAGCCGCCATCTTTATTTATTTATTTTATTTTATTTATTTATTTATTTGGCTCTTCAACAATGGGTACTCTATTATATCGTATAACGTTCCAAACTTAAGTCTAAGTGCCCCATTACTTATAGAAGAGCATGCACTATATTATGCGCCTAAAGTAGGGGCATACGAACCGGTTTTTCCCGGGTCTGAAAAACCCAGGAATACCTGGGTTTTAGCATTGTAACAAAACCCGTGTTTTTCATATAAAAACCCGGGTTTTCGGGTTTTCCGGTTCTTTAGTTTCGTTTTCAAATCGATAATTATTGATCTGCGAACTTCGCAGATCAGACACACAACACGTCGTAGGTCGTTTAAAACATAGAAATATGAGTAAAATTGTATATCCCACGACTTATTCATCTATACAAATAAATAAATCTAATATATAATTTATTCACAATACGTTACAGGGTTCATTGGGTTGTGAAATTAGTAAAATTCTCATTCGAAAGTACCCTTGTATATTTTTAATTTATTGTGTATTTATTCTTCTGAGATATAATTTTACATTTGTAAATATTTTTACAAACAAAAGTATCGGATCACCTCGTTCCGGATGCGAACCCTCAGGGGTCTCCCTTCAGACATAGCCCGCTCCATAGCTCGCTGAGCGACCTAGAATTTATGGACCAACCATACCATGAGTCTCCAAGTTTCATCCCCGTAAGTCGTAACAGGCAGGACGCACTCATTAAAGACCTTAGTTTTTAGGCTATCGACGAGAAGACCCAACGAAGTTTCCCAAATGCTGCCCAACCTAGCTGGATTCTTCTAGTACCCTTCCTTTCAAAGATCTTCTTACCAAATTGCAGTTTACCCGAGGTAAATTGCATAAACACTGCATAAATCAATTACAAATGAAATTTATTGAATTTCTCGATAATTGTGCTTTGTCGGTACTGACTTTGTTTTGGAAATTTTACACTTCTTTTATTACTAATTTACGCCCAAAGTTGCGTTAAAATTGGCAATCAAAACGAATCTTTGGTAGCTCGTAACTTTTATTCTGTTTCCGCACAGACACAATTAATAATGAGACAAAACGATATCATGTTTAACTTTGGATGTACAGTGTCAAACAGTGGAGTAATACCCTCCTGAAATTTGTATGGAAAAAATGTCGACTAGTGTCACCTTAAACACATACTACAGGGCGTTAGTGAACAATTTCGGGGGAATTACGTCCCCTTGCTTCACCCTGCGACGCAATGGGATATGCTCTGTTTGCTCGTTCTGAGTTTGGACTCATTATGGCGTTTTTATGAAGACTTTTCAGGACTTGGATGTATCGCCAGTCTACTTGGCATCGTTGCAGACACTCCAGGACTGATCCGGGACTAAGGTGCGAAATGGATTTGTAATTCTTTGATATGGTTTTGTTCCCCTTTTTAAAGAAAAGAACAACCACGCTCCTTCTCCACGCTTCTAGAGTTCGCCCAGAGAACAGGACCGAGTTGAAAGGCTCTCGAAGCTCTCTTAATAGAGGACTTCGTACCGTTTTCAGAAGTCATCCGTCAGTCGTTATCCCATCCTCACCAGGTGTTTTTCCATTCTTAAGCTGTCTAAGAGCCGCCTCGAGTTCATCTTGGCCGACTTCTGATAGGTCTTCTTGAAATGGCGGGAGAGCCAGTTTAGGCTCTGGAATCCTCATTTTCGGGATCAGATCCAGATGCGTGCCATGCGTACAACTGGCCGTATAAGTTTTTGACTTCCGAAAGAATCGCCGGCTTGGAAACGATGATATCCCCTTTAGATTTGGTCAAATTCGTCAGGTGGTTCTTCCCAAGTGATTAGACGAACACATTCGACCCCCCAGTTTTGCTCAATCGCTTTTGTCTATTGAGCGTATGCTAGAGCATCGCAGATCGCGTCGTATCAATTTTCTAATTGTTTTGTTGAGGGCCTCCCGAAGTGATGGGTGGGTTTTCACATTTTTCCGTTATAAACTCCAGAGTCGCCTCCGAAAGCTTGAACTTCCTGTCCGTACGCCGCATTTTGAAAAAAAACGCGTCCCTTCCTCCCTAAGAATTTCCACCATTTGGCGCCTGGTCAATATTATAACCTTAGTAAATGTTAATTAATAAATAGAGCAAAAGGATATCTACTCTAATTTAATTTTATCTATGTTACTTAATTTAATTTATATTCGGTGTAATCAATTTAGTTTTTAATAGTTTTTATTTATATTTTTAAATGTTTTTTTTTTAATCATCAATATACATACATATATATCATCATCATCTGCCTAGCCTTTTCCCAACTATGTTGGGGTCGGCTTCCAGTCTAACCGGATGCAGCTGAATACCAGTATTTTACATGGAGCGACTGCCTATCTGACCTCCACAACCCAGTTACTACTGGGAAATACGATACCCCTTGGTAAGACTGGTTGTCAGACTTTTTGGGCCACTGACTACGTTAACGACTGTCAAAGATCTTCAAATGACAGCCGGGACCAACGGCTTAACGTGCTTTCCGAGGCACGGAGGAAACTCGGTATGTAATGGGTGGTCACCCATCCACAGACCAACCTAGGCAAGCACGGCTTAACCTAAAGATCGACCCGAGCGGCTGTTATTGTTTAGCCACATACATATATATATATACATATAATAAAAATGTAACGGATCGCTGTCTGTACATGGAAGATATATGAGAAAAAATATTATTGGGACCTTTGTCAACACAAATAGCACCCAAAACAATGGTTGTTAGAATTTTTGTCTGTTTATCTGTTTGTTTGTGCGTTTGTGCGTGCTAATCTTAGAAACGGCATATCCGATTTGGATGTGGTTTTCGCTAATATATTTTGGTAAGCTTCACTTAACATTTAGTGTTTGTTTTATGTCAATCGGTTCATAAATAAAAAAGTTATGCCAATTTAAAGACTCAAGTCGAACATTTGTTAAACTATCTATTCTTCCTCTGTTCAGTAGCATTGACTGAAACTTTACTAAACTTCATAATAATGGTCTAGCCTAAAGAGCCTAAAGAGCTAATCGAAAAAATAAAAATACAAAAAATTAAAACAACAGCAGCATCTAAAAAAAAAAGAAAATCTTATTTTTCAACAGTAGTCCGTTGTCAACGTCATCCAAGCGCCAAAATATCTCTGTAGGTAGCATTGTATTATTGTATACTAGCTGTTGAATGCCACCTTCGTTCGCGTGAAATGATTATAAAAAAATATGACTTCCCTTTTTGAATCGAATTTTGTTATCAATTGCAAGGGTTTTAATTTTTGACGTGACAAAGTCCAAATAAATCGATGAACGCCGGCTGCATGCACGAAAAAGTGTCCCATCCAGTTACGCTCATTGTACGCATGCGCCACTTTCGTAGTGTCAGATATTGACAAGCCTAGGTTATTATTTTTAATCTACTGCTTGAGCTAGGAGGATAGGTTGTATAGGTAATTTATCTCTTCCACTCAAACTCAAACTCAAACTCAAAAGCATTTATTTCAATTAGACCCTTACAGGCACTTTTGAATGTCGGAAAAACAAAGAAGGCTAAGCTACAGTCACAGTCACAAGGCATAATAACTTGTGAAAGTACTGTAGTTGCCCATTCCAAAGCGTAGATCTCTATGGAGAAGAATGGGCAAGAAACTCCATGGACACTCTTTTCAATCAAAATATTATTACAAAATCTTGGTTACATCATTCATGTTGAGATTATACATGTATGTGAGAACGATGTAAAGAGGCGTGCGAATTAAGAGCGTCCAGAGTAACAGAATAAATCAACAATAATTTAAAAATAAAGTACTTAATTAAAATAAACCGTGACAGCTAAGAGATGACCAGTCCCAACTGACAGCGCCCGTTCACGAACATAACGCATGGATCAGCGCCATTCAACTCAACCATTTTGAAGGGAACCAAGTGACCCGACACACCCGCCACCATCAGCAAGACATTCGAGTGAGCATGACATTCTCTCAACTGCCAGGGCACATTCAAGTCAATGAAAGATAGCTAAATGTAAACGGTAGCTTTTCAATACATAGTACTCACATATGTGCTATGCAATTATATAATACTAAAAGAAGGAATCTATACAATGCAAGGATATTTTTACAATCTTCTGCAGCTTCCACAATATTTATCATGGTAATCAATTAATTTGCTCCTATGGTTGTGGAGCAGGACCAGCATTGAGCCAAGCATTTTTATCATCAATGTAATCTCCCAAGTTATAATATGCTTGCCTACATAGTGTGCGTTTTATGCAAGATTTAAATTTCGTCTCATTCAGTTGTAGAATGTGGGGAGGTATTTTATTGTAACATTTTAAACAGTACCCCATGAAAGATGAGTCTACTTTAGCTAGCCTGAAACCTGGCTGAACTAGTTGGTCCCTATTTCTAGTCTTATAGTGGTGTCTGTCACCTCTTTTACTAAATAAATGCAGATTTTTTCTAACGTACATGATGTTTTCATAAATGTATTGACAAGGTACTGTCATGATGTTAATTTCTTTAAACAGTTCCCTTAGAGAATCGCGTCTACGTAGATCATAAATGGCTCTGATGGCTCTTTTCTGCAGAATAAATATAGACTCGATGTCTGCAGCCCGTCCCCATAGTAAAATACCGTATGTCATAATACTATGAAAATAACTAAAATACACTAGCCTCGCGGTATCTACATCAGTAAATTGACGGATTTTTCTAACAGCATATGCTGCCGAACTCAGCCGTCCTGCAAGAGATGTTAAATGGGGACCCCATTGTAGCCTTGAGTCAAGCGTGATTCCCAAGAAAACAGTTTTATCGACAAATTCTAGTTTCTCTTGATTTAATATTATGTCACAATCACTACTTCTGACATTTAGTAGAGCAAATCTTATGCACTTAGTTTTTTTCCCATTTAGTACTAAATTATTTGCGGTAAACCAATTATGGACCAGCAGTAGGGCGTTATTTACGTCGTCAAGATCCGCGGCACGTCTGTTTATCCTAAATATCAAAGAAGTATCGTCAGCAAACAATGCCATTTGCGGTTGGTTGTTAAATAAATGGGGTAGGTCATTAATATATACTAAAAAGAGGAAAGGACCCAATATCGAACCTTGTGGAACACCCATTTTTACTCTTAAACCTTTTGAATTGACACCATTTACTTGTACTTGCTGCTGTCTATCATTCAAATACGATTTTACTAACCTGAGTGCAGATTTACCTAAACCGTAATGCTCAAGTTTCATGAGCAGGGTCTCGTGATTTACGCAATCAAATGCCTTCGAAAGGTCACAGAAGATTCCAATGGCATCTTCTGCCTCTTTCCACGCAGCAAGTATGTGTTTTAATAAAGTAACACCGGCGTCAGTTGTACAACGTCCCTTAGTGAAACCATACTGTTGCTCGTGTAAGATCTTATTGGTATTAAAATGGTGAAGCATTTGATTGAGCATTATCTTTTCAAACACTTTGCTAAAAACCGGCAACACGGATACGGGCCTAAAGTTATTGATGTCTGTACTGTCCCCAGATTTAAAAAGCGGTATTACCTTACTGTATTTCATTAGATCCGGGAAGACCCCTTTATCCACGCACAAATTAAATATTAAGGCTAAATACGGTGCTATAGTCTCAATAATTGAGGTACAAGCTTTGACAGACATACCCCATAGATCTTCGGTTAATTTGATCTTGATTTGTTTAAAAGCTTTTATGATTGTTATGGGGTTTATATGCTGAAATTTAAATTCATTCGAACAGGCTGAAACGTTCGCTTTCAATAAATTAATAGAAAGCAAGGGTGAAGAATTCAAGGTTTCAGTAGTTTTAAGAGGGATACTGGTAAAGAAATTTACGAATTCTTGAGCAACTTGTTAGATTTCACGAGGCCACGTGAGGTCTCTAGTGTGAAGTCATTATTTCGATTTTTATTTCTATTTGTTTCACTGTTTATAATTTTCCAAACCGTTTTTATTTTATTGTCGGCTGATTTAATCTTGTTGCTAATGAACAAAGATTTGGCTACCCTGCAAGTGTTTTTAAAAATTTTCGAGTAAGTAGCAACATATTTATTAAAGGTTTCAGTGTTGATGTAAGGCTTAAGGCCGTACAACTCAAACAATCGTTCCCTACTTTTCCTAATACCCTGTGTTGCCCAGTCACTGAAAATAAATTTTGGCCCAATAGTTTTAGTTTTCTGTTTTAAAGTATTATTGAACTCGGTGTGCACTACCGAAAAGAATTCTTCATAAAATTCATTTACATTGTTTATAATATGGCCCGGTATACTTAACTTGCTAATTAAATTATTATTAAATTTATCCAAACTGCTGGGTGTTATTTGTCTAGTTTGTATCTGAATTCTTTGTAATTGTATATTGGACGCGAAAGAAACGGTCTGACCGCTGTGATCTGAAGGAAGGTAATTTACGATGGATTTATCTAAGTAGTCGCCGCTACAAAAAACATTATCAATACATGTAGCAGTATTTGTAGAAATTCGGGTTGGTTCAGAAAACACATTTGACAAATTAAATGATTTAAAGAGACTTAAAAATCTACTGCTATTAACATTATTCTCTAAGATATTAACATTAAAGTCACCACAGATAATTATTGGTTTATTACCAGTTACAAGTTTTGCTAAAGCATCCACTCAAAGATAGAATAGTTCAAGTAATTTGGGGGCCTGTAAACGCACACTATTACTTGCTTATCAAGCTCAACACAAGACAATTCAATACTATGCTCAACCGAAAGATCGACTATATCACTACGGGACTTAGATTTAAAACAATTTTTAACTAAGATTAATGAACCCCCACGCATCTTAGATTTCCGGTTAAAGCAACTGCCCACATTGTAATTTTCATAATTAATTAGCATTTCATAGTCTTTCAACCAGTGTTCGGTGAAACAAACAATATCAAACATTGTTTTTTCTAAAAATAACTCAATTTCTAGTTGTTTAGAAGAAAAACCTTGAATATTTTGATGAAATAATTTCAAGGAATTTAGCTTAGCCCCTTTTTTACATTTAACTATCTGAGAGCAAGAAGTATCTTCCGTTGTCTTGCTACCTAGTTTAAATGAGCCGGAGTGAGCCCCAGAACTCCCATGCCAGTAGATGGCAATGATTTCCTACTACTAGTTGATCCTACTTGAGAATCATCTACAGTTATGCATGAATCCTCCAATGTACAGTTATTATAAAAATGTATATTAGTATGATTACTAATGGTCGCTGTGTTAATAATATAACTAAACTTAGACATACTATTTATGTCCGTGTGAATATTATAAGCTAATAGCCTAGCTATTTTGTGTCTACATCTAATAGGTAGATACACCTTACCCCGTGTCGACTTAAGTTTATCAACAATAGTGTTGATATCCAGATATATAAGTCTGTCACAATAGTGACCTGCTAAGAAATGTAAATGGTTATTTAACATATGTATATAATTATTCTTTCTACTACTTAAATTTTCAAAATATGGAAAAGCACACAATACGATTTTATTACAACTTAACTTTAACAACTCTGATACACAGTTAGTGATATCTTCCTTTTTAATACCAGAACTATTACCAACGCATATAGTAATGGTAGTATTATGATAACAAACATTTTTTATTGCTGATGCCATGACCTGTTTGTAGGTTGACCCCGGCATACAATAATTTTGGGTACAATAACTCAGGTGATTACTGATTAAATTACCTAACCCTCTACCCATACTATCAGAGAACATAATTGAATGATGACAATCATTACTATCCATTGATACAAAATGACTAACCTCAGGCCGTACTACTTGTGAATCATGAAGTGTAATGACAGGTATAGTGTCTTGATTGGTGATGCAGTCATGAGAACTCACAGCCTGGGACGGGTCCTCCGTTGCCTCAGGCTGGAGGGCATCAAGACTAGGTTCACTCCGACAAGTACAATGAGCGTTCCTAAAAGTCAGTAAGTCCACTTTGTCTACCAACTCATTAGTAGCTAGAATATGCTCCCTAATTTGGTTTGTAGACCTTTCATATTTATAAGATAAAGATTTTAGTGACTTATTCAGTGCCTCAATTTCAGATTGTAAGCGCTCAGTGTCTATTTCATAAATATTTATACTACACTCGATTATATGACGTTGTCACGTTAAACTATCGTCCGTAAACCAACTTTACAGACAACCAATTTTTTTTGCACGGAACTCTAATTAAGTTTCTAAAATAAAAAGTAACCTATGTTAGACCTTATAACATCAGCTATCGGCCAGTAGCGCCGTCAAAATCTGATCAGCCGTTTCGGAAATTAACCGTTTTTGTTATAAGTGCAGTGTATATATTTTCATATGCATTCAGTAAAAAGCTGTTATTTTGATATTACAAAAAGACACTTCAATTTTATTGATTTGCATAGATTTATATAGATGCATCATCATCATTTTGTTGCTTTTTTTTAATTTTTCATGAAAAAAGGTCTGATGTATTACGTTTTCTTATATTCTTACTCTTCAATACCTACATTTTGCTTTCCTATCTTCGACCCGAAGTTAATAAAACGAACTGAGTGAACCTGGCTTTACAAACGTTAGGGATGGAAGTGATTTCAAAGCAATACTCAGGAGAAATACATTTCTAGTGTATACTCAGGAGTACATTTCTAGTGTATACTCAGGGTGACCGCAGACGATAGACTTTTAGGATTCTGTTGGAAAATACGGAACCCATTATTTATTTATTTAACACTTCAAGCAGAAAGTACAGAGGCGGACTTAATGCCATAGGCATTTTCTACCAGACAACTTTGGGTGATGCAGAGACAAACAGTGGTTGGTGTATAAATCTGCAAATTAATTTTCAATTAAATACTAAGATAAACTACAAGGATATATAAAATACACACAAATACACATTACAAACAACATATACAAAAAAACACAACAAACAAATACACATACAAACAAAACACAAACAACAAATATACATCATCGTAGTTATTCACAACTTCATCTTAATCGTTCACCTTATTTTATCTCTAAAAGTAGCAATCTTATTGTTACGACAATAAAGAAACTAGCGTGCCTACGGGTCAACAATACGGCAAGCCCGTAAAGCTAGCACACTGTTCAGAAACTCTTACATCGTGAAGAGTAGTAGGTTAAAAGGGCAAGTCAGGCTTTAGTTCAGAAATATCCTTTCCGGTGTCCCTCAGGGTAGTATTCTAGGTTCACCACTTTTTATAATTTATGCTTGTATGAAAGTAAAGCCATCGCATGTGACTAAAAGCATAATGAATATTAATGTTGATGGATCGAGAGGGAGTGGAAGACTAAAGAAAAGATGGATAGATTGTGTGAGGAAAAAGGAGTAAATGATAGCGTGACAATTGGCAGGAGAGAATGGAAGAAGAATCGTGTTGCGCTTACCCCAAATAACATGAGACAAGAGTAGGAAGATGATGATGACGAAAGTAAAACCACTATAAGCTCATTGTCATTTTTACCAACTTGTCAGTGACAGCAATCTACCAGCAATATTAACAAACCTAGACACATCACTAGTTACTACTAAGTACTAAGATATTTTACACTCACATGGCCTATTTTACTTCAACAAATATCGGGAACCGTCGGCTCTATCTTTCGGATCGGATGTCTCATCTCCTTGCGCTGCCCGGTGGAACTAACTTCGTTACATTCCTACTTCCAACCGTACTGCTTTACGAGATATAGGTAGTTACCTTCAGTTCAGCTTACCAGAAAACACGTTTATACTAGATCAGAGACGGCAAAATACATTACGGTTTCTGGCCAAATGCAATTTCGAACATGGTATTAAATTACCGACAAAGTTTTTGTAATGAAGGCAAAAATTAACGAAAAGTGAAATCTGTCTCATATTGTCTGCATGAAAATTTACTGTTGATAGTCAGGCGTAGGTAGACCGATTACGAACGTCCCTTGTTTGTAAGTCAAAACTCGTCAGAATTCATCAAACCCGACCTTCTGTCTACACACCTTTAAACTTGCTTCGGTTCCATGTTTCGTACAGACGCCAGCACATCAAGCTACTACAATCTGTCAAATTGCTTTAAAAGATTTTCAACTTTATCTCTAAAGCATTAGGTTCAAGGTTGGTTGGAAAATCTGACAGTTTCGGGTAGCTGCTTGACCTGTACATAATATCATGTTTCACCTCAATAGAAGCAAAACTCAACGACAGCTTTCCTCAGAAATTCTAAAATATTAACATCATACTTTTAGTGAAAGATCTCAATATCAGTATCAGTTGTAGTACTTAAATCTAAGCAATGAATCAGTAGATATATCACTGAACTTGTCATTATGTTACAACACATAAAGATAAAGTCCCGTTGAATAAAACTAACTTCTGTGTAAGATGAGACGTGACTTTAAAACTCAGTAAACTGCAGCTGAGATCTAATGTATCTGTTTCAATTCGGATAGAACGTCAACTTTCTGGAACCCAGTATGTACCTATCTATTTGTAGTGATATCCCACGAATAGTTTTACTATTTATATAGGGTGTATGGGACACTGTCGAACAAATGGTTACCTACCACGTATTCCGTACATAATTCTAAACCCGAGGCAAAAAAAAACTATGTGGGGTCATAATTTTTTTTTGCCTCGGGAAACACGTTATGCTGTTGGTCACGGCAATCATTTGTAGATCTTTGACAGTCATTACAGGTAGTCAATGACCCGAAAATCTTTCAACTAGTCTTACCAACAGGTATCGTATTGCTCAGTACCTACTAACCGGGGTATGTAGGAACAGATAGGCAGTCGATCCATGTATGTTCTGGTATTCAACTAGGTTAGGCAGATAGATAATGATAAGAATTATCAAACATTATTAAGTGTTTCACACTAAATCTCGCATAGCTGGCTGAATGATCGGCTCACCTTGCGACTTCTTTAGGTGGAAGACTTGTGGTGCTATGCTTCGTAGCACAAAAACGTAGCTCAGCAGCTTAAAAAGCAGCAAACAGTTATATGGTAGTAGTAAATGGGGGCAAAAAATAGTTAACTAATCAAAAATTCACCAATCAATTTCACCTTTTTCCGCAGCTCCTATAAGGATTAAACATTCAGACTTTTGTTACAAAGTTGGATTGGGTGGATACAAGCCTACCCTACAATGTACGCAATAAAATTATTTTTCGTACCACTTGCTCAAAAAAGTGACATTCTATGCTACAAAAAGCGAACATAACAATAGTCATTTTTAATTTGTTAAAAACAGGGAAAGAAAAATATACTGAATTTCATTCATCCTCTAGGGGGAGAATGTGATTTAAATTTTGAATACTTACCGAAATTTATACTGAACTACATCTGTGTTTACAC
Organism: Lycophotia porphyrea; assembly: GCA_950005105.1. NCBI lineage: Eukaryota > Metazoa > Arthropoda > Insecta > Lepidoptera > Noctuidae > Lycophotia > Lycophotia porphyrea. The sequence continues at coordinate 10,516,460 of OX465391.1, read as the reverse complement.
CATTGAGTTTGTATATAAAGCATTATACTCGTACATCTTTTTGAAAAAGGAATACGCATTTATTATGCAGTTATGATTATTAATAAAATTACGAAAACCGACGAGGCCGTATGAGCTTGATGCCTTTGCTTTTCCGACAAAAAGATATTAGTCTAGGAATTTGCCGCGTTTTTGTTTTCTTCAAATACATAAACGTAAAGTTTATTTTTATTTATTTTTATAAATAAGTTAATGTTCTAAAAATACGTTACGATGTTAAATCAGAGCGACAGTGACAGTGAATTGTCGGATTCCATCAGTGCAAATGCTGCCGCAATCATAAATAATTTGCTTCCAACAAAATCCAAGGAAAATTATTTAAAAACTTCCGAGGAATTTTCAACGTGGAGAAGTGCGAAAGGCCTATCAATTTCAGAATCAGTAATTCTTGTCTATTTTGATTATTTATCCAAGACAAAGAATCCGAATACACTTTGGTGCATATACTCAAAACTGAATGCTACAATAAGCATCAAACACAGCATTGAAATAAATAGATTCACGAAATTACTGGCTTTTTTTAAAATAAAATCTGAAAGGCATTGCGCAAAGAAGTCTAAAATGTTTACGACTCAAAATGTGGAAAATTTTCTTAATGAAGCTCGTGACGAAATTTTTCTGGCCACAAAAGTAAGTATACATGATTTAACTATGAATATTTCGTATCTTAGTAATGGTAATTATTCTATATATTTACCTGTTTTTTTATCTTTGTTATAGGTGGCCTTAATTTTTGGACTCAATGGTGCTTGCCGCGGATGTGAACTTGTAAACTTAAAGGTGGAGGACGTTGAAAATCATTCCAATGAGTTACTGCTGATTAATGTAAAGGAAACTAAGACAAAGAAAAAACGGTCATTGCAGCCAAATGAGATTACCCTTTTTCAGTTGCTAAGAAGAAGTTGCTATCAGCCATCTAATCATTCGTTTGTTTCATTTAAAAATTGATTGCAGATGCTTTTGTCCAGCAGTGGACTAATTTCGGTTGATGGTAGTGATACAGAGATTAGAAAACAAGGTCATCAAATCGCCTATCAAGCATGGTGATTATAAAAAGGACAATATACTAAAATCATTCATAAATACCAAGCATTACGTCCCACCAACATGGAAAACAATAGATTTTTTATAAACTATCGGAATGGGAAATGTACTCGACAAGCCATCGGCAAAAATAAAATTAGCAATTTGCCAAAGGAAATTGCTAAATATTTAAAACTTAAAGATGCTGAACTCTACACCGGTCACTGCTTTAGAAGAACTTCGGCGACTTTCTTGGCGGATTCAAGGGCGGTGAAGGGCGTCAAAAAGACACTGTGGTTGGAGCTCTGATAGAGTAGCTGAGGGTTATATCAAAAGCTCAATGGCGAATAAAACCATATTAAGCAGTCAAATTAACAAAAATATAAAACTTAATACATCAGAACCACAACCATCAACTTCCGGCATCTTATCTTCGTCCGTAACTCACGATGCACCACCACCACTATCTCCGACGTATACTATCTACAATGAAACGCAAGTTCCTCAGACGCAAGAACAGAGAAATACTCAAAAAAACTCATCAACAATAAATGTACCAAACAAAAATGTAACTGCCTCTATCAATAATTGGACCAATGTTTCGAATGTTTACTTTTAATTGTCATTATTTTTAATAAATGCTTATCTCATATTATTATTGTGTTAATTTTTTCGCAAATGGTACGAAAAGTAGAGTATTTTCCTCGGTGATAAATCTGTCTTAGTCTTGGGTGAACTTAAATCCCTCGCTACACTCAGGACTCGTCTTAAATCCCTCACTTCGCTCGTGATTTAAGTTTCAACCTAACCTCGAGTCCTTCGTTACGCTCGCGATTTAAATAGTCACCCGCGACAGAAGACACTGCTTTATCCCCTTGGTTAATAATCTACTAATATTACCTCACTAGTAGAGCCCCTTTAAGATTTCCATCACAATTATGTCTGTCCCTAGATTAATGTGTACGGGCTTAGAAACGGGGCTTTCCATACATCTTACGGGCAGTTGACTGTACCTGAAATTACGCAACCTTACTCCTGAGTCGAGTTTTCAAAGATCCCATCTGTCAACAGGAAAATTGTGGAAATATATAGGGTGGAGCGGGAAACCAAGTACTTTGGTTTAAATTATACTTACATATATACGTCAAGGCAGGGAGGTAGATATCATACAAGGGCCATAGATTTTCTGACCGGTTCTTCTACATAGGCAACGCCCAACTCGAACCGTGCATTTACTCGACGTTTTATAAGTGCCCATGTAGGCCTAAGTGAAATAATAGTACATTATGGTACAAGTGTGTAATGTTGGTGATTACCGCTGAGGCGCTATTGAGACCCGAGCCGTTAGGTGAGGGTCTTAAGAGAGCCGAGGACGGTAATCATCGATACACACGTGTATCATACGACGTTTTTCAACACACTTGTGAAGAAAATAATACTAAAAAATAATTTTATTTCGTAGATCAGATAAGAAGTTTATTTAGAAAAACAATTAGTAAATGTGCAGTTAGTAAAATTATATGTTATTAACTGTTTTTGATGGCATTGCGGTCTCATCAGATAGATTATTTGTACTATTGAACACGATCTTTTTTGTATCGAAACTTTTTTAAGAACAAAGCAACTCAACCAATAAAATAAAAATAAAAACCCTATAACTCACTTGTGAATAATAGCAACGAAAAAGTCACAGTTTGATTCCAGGTGTAATTATGTGCCTAATTGCGGTGAAATTAGAGCTATTTTATGAGCAAGTGTGTTGATAAAAGTTTATTTGTACTATTGAACACGATTCTTTTTGTATCGAAACTGTTTTAAGAACAAAGCAACTCAACCAATAAAATAAAATAAAAAACCCTATAACTCACTTGTGAATAATAGCAATGAAAAAGTCACAGTTTGATTACAGGTGTCATTACGTGCCTAATTTCGATACAAAAAGAATCGTGTTCAATAGTACAAAATAAATTAATGTACCTATTGCTTGCTCATTTCATGCAACTTCGTATTTAAATAGATTAAGTATTTCAACTTGTACGTTTTTAATATATAAACTTTCACTCAAATTTTGAATTCCCCATTTTGTACGTGGATAAAACGCTATTCATGAAATGCCAAAAAAAGAAACATTCTTTTAGTCTATGGTCGATCGCCATGGTTAGATGCGCGTGCATAGGAAAACTGATTAATTTTTCCCGCCATTGCGAAACTTTTTTCACAACTCACTATTGAAATTATAGTTATTTATTAATTAAAATGTCTACAAGTACTAGTTATGAAGAAAATGATTTATGTTGTACACCGCCCGTTATAAGATGTGAAGCCCTTAACGTTATGTTTACCCTTAAGTTTACTACCTGAAAAATCCAAGGACAAATATGTATTTGTTGTTATCTAAAGAGACTATCCGATGGATTTAGAAGCAAGAAATCAAATGTTTTATCGTCTCTAGATAACCAATATCTGGCTACTGAGGTTAGTTAAATTAATTTGAAATATCTATGCGACTTCAGCCTGTGTTGTGTGTTGTTGTTTCTTTTTTCAGGTTGCTTTAATATTTGGTGTAACTGGTGCATTTAAGATAAAAAACTAATAACAAATATAACTGTAAAATACAGAGAACCATGGCGATCAAAAACAGTTAATTATAATTTTACTAACAGCACATTTACTAATTGTTTCTCTAAATAAACTTTTTATCTATTAGATAAAATGATTTTTTATTTTCTTACACATTACATTTATTATTTTCTTTACAAGTGTGTTGAAAAACGTCGTATGATACACGTGTGTATTGATGATTACCGTCCTCGGCTCTCTTAAGACCCTCACCTAACGGCTCGGGTCTCAATGGCGCCTCAGCGGTAATCACCAACATTACACACTTGTACCATAATGTACTATTATTTTGAATGTTTATAAAAATATGGTAAAAGCAGTTGCGAACCAATACTAGATAAGTATTTCAGCCAGCAACCCAATTTCTCCAAAGTTAGAAATAAAAGTTATGCCTTTTGAATAGTCACAATGAAAGGGACTGTGATTCTGAGTGAAGTTAGATAATTATAATAAACCTATACAAATTACTGCGTGTATCACAACAAAAAGACCTTTGGGTTGAGTAGGTATTGAAGTTTTGTACGGATATCTGATTTTTTGGCGGAGAAAGTGTCTGGTGGAGACAGTGGTTCAGTTTAATTTAATGGTTTGTACTACGCAATTAGATAGGACCACACCCTTTCTGTTAAACGCCGTATACTATATAGCATACCTTCCATAGAAGGACTAACAACAATTTATTTTTCCAACCGAATCAACGTTGCTTCATAATAACTATCAGATTCTACACAAAGCCTTTGTAATAAGAAACCTCGCCAACATCCCTAGGGAAGAAAACTCGTTATAGTTACGACAAATATTTATCTTTCTATTTATAATACAAATATAATTTAAACATTGTAGCCTCCAGGGAATTCTGATAATACTCTGGTTATTTTCTTAATAGGCCCGGTTTTATCTTTAATCGATTTATAATCGTGGGTGAAAGAGGAGAATTGAATGACATAAGACGTTACTACGGCGGTTATTCGATTTTCAGAATAATAGCCTAATTTGCGAATTTATGGTTCCACCCTCTTTGCTACTAAGTAAACAGTTAAATTGATAGAGAATGTACCTACTATAATTAAAAGTGTAGGTATTTCGTTTTGAATTTGGAAGACAGAAGCGCCATTTTAGGTCACGAAACGTCAGTAGCCGTTTCCCGCGCCAACTTTTTTATCAAATCAGTCCCGGACTAGCGAAGCAATACATTTTTAGAGCAACCGCACATCCTAGTTGTTTACAGTACGCAATTTCCACACAAAATAGAAGCCGTCGAGTTGTTATAAGTATCACGTCCTTAAACCTCACAGGATTATTCGCATCACGCTTCCGGATAGCTTTATCACAGTTATCATGTTGAGGCAGCCTCCTTCTTCCCTTTATACAATGTGGAGCGGGACGATCGACATTCCTTTAAATCACGTAAAGAGTGTCATGTTCTTTACCCGTATACAAAAAATCAATCAAATCCAATGAATACTTTAGCCACAGGAAACTATTTTTCATTTTCGTATTTTTCAACATGATGTAGATCTGAGTCCGTAATAATAGGTAAACATTGTAAGGTCAAGAACCTGTGCAAAACGTATGATTATTACTCTCTACGTCTCAGTATGCTTGACAGACAGAGAAAGATGTCATACCATTCCACTCTGACGCACCCCGCCCAGTCTCACAAAATACACGATTAGAAAGAAAAAGAAATATTACTTCCGCAAATTATGCATTAGTGGTGCATAGACAATTGCGAGTGTGTGTGTGAGCGGAATTTTTTCGGCAAAAATTCTCGGCACTCGGTTACTGTGTCAGTCAGTGCATCGCGGAGCCCTTTGAAGTGAGCACACGCTTACTTTTTTATGACAATTGGAGCCGCGCGCGCATTGTCGTAATCCTAAGAAAAGTAGTTGTTAGTGTGATTAAAAACGATTTATGATAGTTGAATTAGTGCATAGGTTAGTGACTTATTGTTAAGTGTGAGTGTAATATTAGTTAGTTAATTAGGCAGTTAATAGGTAGCTAGTTTTGTGATTTAGGTTAGGTTTGTAAGTTTTATAGTTTAATTATGCCTCAAATAAGGTACACAGCTGCCGAGTACACCGACATGGTACTTATTTACGGAGAATGCCACCAAAATGCGGCTTTAGCATTGCGTACATATCGGGAGAGATATGGTGACACAAGAACGTGCCCTACCAACAGCCGTGTTTTTACCCTGGCCGTTCAGAGGTTACGAGAGAATCGGCCTTTGATTCCTCAAGGAGAGGGCGTGTCTTCAAATTCCAGAATCGAGGAGCGGATATTAGAGCATTTTGAAAACCACCCGACTTGTAGCCTCCGGAACGCAGCGCGGCGGTTTCAAGTGAGTCACAGAACTGTCCATAGAATTTTGAAACGGAATGCACGGCGACCTTTCAAGTTCAGAAAAGTTCAAGAACTGTTATCCAGAGATATGCCAGTCAGAGTGTTATTTTGCCGATGGCTTCTCGATAAAATATCAGACGACCCTGACTTCGTATTTAATATTATGTGGACAGATGAGAGCACTTTTACAAGAAATGGTGTTTGGAACAGACAAAATCTAAGATATTGGAGCAACGAAAACCCGCGCCTAAGTCGAGAGTCTTCATTCCAGTACCGGTTTTCACTAAATGTCTGGGCTGGAATTCATAGGAACAAAATAATAGGTCCAGTGTTTATTGATGGGACGTTAAACGCAGATAAATTCTTAGAACTTCTTAGTGGCCCAGTGTCGGACTATACGGACGATTTACCTTTGGATGTGTATGGACCTCTGTGGTATCAATTGGACGGTGCGCCCGCCCATTCCGTAGTGCTTGTTAGACAGCGACTAACAGATATGTTTGGAAGTCAGTGGATTGGCCGTTTTGGACCTATACGATGGCCACCACGGTCACCGGACCTGACACCACTGGATTTCTTTTTGTGGGGGGCCGTAAAAAACGAGGTGTATGCACGAGAAGTGAACACTGTGGACGACTTAAAAATAAGAATAATTAATGCCTTCGACAAACTCAAAAGAATGGCAGATCAAGGGGACTTGTTAGGACGAGTCCGTGAAAATTTAATACGACGATGTCGCTTGTGCATTTTAAAGAACGGTAGACACTTTGAAAATCTAAAAATTTGACTATTGATTTAAATTCTGATTGTGATGTGATATTATGTGATAAATTTTTCAATCAGTGATCTTTTAATTATTAACAACGCGCAATTTAGTGACTAAAAACCTACCTACGTCCACCGACGCCCTGCACCGCCGCCGCGCCCCGCACCGCGCCGCGCAACAGGTCAGTGACTTATCGTAGATAAAGCGTGTTTACTTTTTATGCAGTTGATTCTGCTATTTATTTTGTTTGAAAATTGCAATTTATAAATTTTCCATTAACTAATAATCTTCCGTGTTTTAAAATGTTTCGATGGACTAGTACTGTGCTCGTTTTAATTTAATGTCGTAGTTCCAGATCCACATTGTATATATTATTTTGTCCCAGCCACTTAGGAAGAAATTAAGGTAAAAAGAAATTAGTTTATATTTAAAGCTTTAGATAATACCTACTAAGCATTAATCTTTAGGAATGATCTTTAATTACCTACTGAATTAAGGTTTGTAATTAAAGAGATTTTTTTTTGTCATGCCGTAAAAATGAAGGTCACGTACGACTTCACTTCATTCAAGTTCATTCGCTGGAAAAGTTGACTTGGCACGACATTTTCTATTAGGCCCTTTTGACCCTTTTGACAGATTTTCGTTATTGACGTGGAGGTCAAAAGTTAAATGATTTCTGCATTCCATGTACAGACAACCTACCAACCTACCCGAAACTGTCAGATTTTCCCAACCAACCTTGAGCCTAAAACATTGGAGATAAAGTTGAAGATATATTAAAGAAAATTTGACAGATTGTAGTAGCTTGATGTGCTGGCGTCTGTACCAAGGCACCTGAACGTGAGGCCTGTATAACCTAACAGGATTGGGCAGTGTATATTATATTGAAACCCTATGTTTAAGTCCCATGCAGAAGGGGGCGACCCTATCGGCATTGACCAGGTACAATTCCAGACTCCGAACTAGGCAACTTCCTAACGTAAGAACCCAGTAACACTTTGCCCGGTGAGTAGGTCCGCTCGGTAATTATTTAAAAAAAAAAAATTTTTTTTTGACTAGCTTTTGCTCGCCGCTTCGCTCCAGTTATGTACGGAAATGAACCCTCGGGAACATTTAAGTGTAACACTCGGGGATAATGTAGCTTCCGGTTAGTTAAAGAATTTTCGGAATCGGATCAGTAGTTCTGAAGATTATCCCGTACATACTAACTTACAAATAAATACATAAATAATGAACTTAATTAAACGCAAGGCTGAGTTTCAAACAACACTTTAATTTGAATAAATTACAAGTATGTTAAATATCTATTTTCTACTTAATACATTTATTTTTTCCTTCAGTCGCGCGTAGACAATGGCAGTTTGACATAATGTTTCAACACACAAACGACAGCTAATTATTAATTATAGATATTATACCTATCACAAATTATATTGCAATTTAATTGGAGGGTAGATAAAACTCCATTCCTATAATGTCACGGGTAATAGGGAGTATTAATAATATTATCATTTGAATACTTGTCAAGGTCAGTCGTTTGTGTAAGCAACTCGACGCTTAATGCAATTACATAGTATCTTGTGCGCTACAGTTCCGTTATAGGTAGGTAAATAGGCAATAAATATAATATACACTACTTTTTAGTTATATAATTCTTATATCTTACACGACTTAAGTATAATATTCTATCACCAAGTTTGTATAATACGTGCAATACAAGAAAAAAATTGTAAACTCTGAATAAAGTATAGTACACAACTAGGTACCTACATAATTATATAAAAGGGTTACCTATCATAAGTTCGAAAAATATTTGACCAAATTTCATTTCACCTATAACTTTCCAAATATTATAGTTCATTTTTTTTTTCTTCATCGAAGTCATGTGTCTGCCACTCAGTTGACCTATTATCAATTCGAGTTTTTTCGTTACTCCGACGTTTCATTTGGTTGAAAAATATTTTACCGAAGTTACACTTAGCCGTTATAACATATGTTCGAAGTATTATTTCGACGTTGGTTGTAGTTTTAGAGTGACCATAAGATACGCCTATGTGACGCGCACTACGCTTGCTACGCTCGCATTTTACATTCCACACCCACTTTCTGTCACAAATATCGTCGTCGAAAATTGCTGATTTTCCATGCGTTTTGAATATTATAAAAATGTTGTTTCGGTGTGATGAAAATTTGGCAAATTAATCATTTGGCAAATGAAAATAGTTCAAAAGAGGCTTCGGCTAATAACAAAAATTATTTTGTAAATCAGCGACATAAAGTTCGGTAAAATAATACCTATGACACATGATACTTCGATGATCTAAAAATATGTCAAATAATGCATATTTATAGCAAAAAAGAGGTCGATCAATAGGTTTCAGTAAAATGAAATTAGATTTTTTTTTTTCGGAAAAGTGATCGTGCCCATATAAAAATCATCTTTTTTTTTTCTTTTTTATGATGCGATCTGTCCATTTATTGACATTCAGCATCTTTTGTGTTGAGCTTTTGCTTTAGTCATGCTTGGTATGCACCCAGTGGTGCATCCATATCAATCCGTTTTATGGTGTGTCAACTGTCATAGTATCAGGTCTTGTGGGGTTTGTTTTTTAAGCCTCTTGAATATCTTGATTTTCATCAAGTTTGATGCCAGTTTATTAGGATGAGTAGTAATCCTGTCCTTGTAGGCACTGACTGCTTGCGTGATTTGTTCTTTCACCTTTGGTATTTTTAAGTCCCGATGTAAGCTATCGTTAGTCATGTACCATGGTGCATTAGTTATAATCCTAAGCATTTTTGATTGAAACCTTTGGAGTATGTCAATGTTTGAATTAGCTGCCGTGCCCCACAGCTACCTATACCTTATGTCCAGATAGGCATTATGATACACTTATAAATCCTGAACTTATTTTCCAGGGAGAGCTTGGATTTTTTAATGGTAGCCAATTGTGTTTTCTTCGCCTCGTGAATATATGATTTCGCCAGGTTAGTCGCCGGTCTAAGTACATTCCAAGGTATTTAGCTTCTTCCGCTTGGGGAATCACAACATTATTTAGTCGTACAGGTGGGCATGTATCTCTTCTTGTTGTGAACGTCACATGTACAGATTTGGTTTCATTTGCCTTTATTCTCCATTCTCTTAGCCAGTTCGAAATTTCCTCTAAGCTTGTTTGTAGTATCTTAGATGTCTGGGCGGCATCTTCATGCACAGCTAGTGTAGCAGTGTCATCGGCAAACGTCCCTAAGACTACTCCTTCTGACACGGGGATATCAGCTGTATAAAGAAGGTAAAGAGTGATTGATGATGACCCATCACACTGCCTTGAGGAACTTCGGGCAGGATCCTGCCCGAATTTCGTGCAGTCCAGTTATTTCATTGCCTTATTTTACAAAGAAGTACCTCTTTTCTAAGTAAGATTTAATAAAAATGTAGTAATTTATTGGAAGTTTTTTAAATTGTATATAAAAGGCCCTCGTGCCAAACTCGATCGAAAGCTTGTGATATGTCTAGAAAAGCAGCCGAGCAGTATTTTTTTTCTTCATACGTTACATGATTTTTTTCAACCTTCCGATGTATCCGTTCTATGATTCCATGACTTTGTGTAAACCCGAATTGGTGGTCAGGTAACAAAGAGTTTTGGTCTATCAGTGGTCTTAGTCTTTTCATGAACAATGTCTCTAGTAGCTTTGAAGGAATAGACAACAAGCTAATGGGCCGGTAGGACTTCACGTCCCCAGGGCACTTTCCAGGCTTAGCTATCATAATAATTTGAGCTACTTTCCATTGAGAGGGTTCCCCTTTAAGAGAATTGCGTTGTATAAAGCGATGAGGAAAGTAAAGCCTGCTTCAGGAAGTTTCTTCAATGTTTTTGCTGTAATTAAATCATATCCAGGTGCTTTGTGTTCATTTAGTTTATTGATGGCAGTTCTTACTTCATTTTTCGTAATTTTTTCCAGAGGCAAGTCGAGTTGGTATGTTTGCTGTAAAAATGATGTTATTTCACTATGCATTGCTTGTGATCCTTGAGCATCGTTGGGTGTAAATACTTTACTTAGGTGTTCCGCAAAGGGTTGTGCCTTTTTGAAGTCACTTTTTGCCCATGTGTTATCGCTTTTGTGTATTGGTGCTTGGCTTGCTACAGGTACTTTAAGCTTTTTCGTTGCACGCCAGAGAAAGTAATTTGAACTAGCTGTTGCATCTAGGTTTTTGGTATATTCCTCCATGTATCGATTTTGATCTTTACTGATTGCTAATTTAAGACGAGTTGTGACATACATACATACATATATAAACTCACGCCCTTTTAGGGGTAGGCAGAAACTACAGAACGCCACCTGCTACGATCCTTACATACTCCTTTTGCCTCGTCCACGTTCATACATCTGGTCATACACGCACGCCGGTTGCGAGTACTACGCACCTGACCTTTCTGAAGAACCTCACCAATGAGGTCAGCGTATGTTCTTCTAGGGCGTCCCCTCCCGGCGTTGCCACTCACATCTGCCTTATAAATACCTTTTGTTAGTCGCCTTTCACTCATCCTCTCCACATGACCAAACCATCTAAGCATACTTTTTTCAATTTTTGTCACTACATCTTCTTTTAAGCCGCAACGTTTCCGTATAACCTCATTCCTCATTCCAGTTGTGACATAGTTAAGATGTTTCTTGTCGTCATGGTATCTCGTTGTTTGCCAGCGTTTTTTTCTTGCTTTGCGCTTTTCATTATCATTGCAGAACCGATAGATGGCAGCACAAACGTAACGGACTTATCACATCATCGAATACGATAATAAACAAATAACTGTAGGCAGAATAGCTTACAATCCTACTAAGTAGTTTGAAAAAAACACAACGAAAAAAAAATGCATGCAAATTCTTTCGTGAGCTCTTGCTCTTCACATTTTAATTTTATATTACTATAAATAGTTAGTATTCTTATAAATACAGTGAATATTGAGCTTTACATCTTACTGCGTATATTTTATCAATAAATAGAATTTATTAGTATTAGCCTGAACTGTCCCAATCCTAAGCTGAGACTTCCCTCTCTCATTCATTCTAATTCTTAAAAGAAAACTTCTAAGACGTCCCTCTATCTTGATTCTACTCTATCACCTAAGAAATAGTAGGCACTACTATGCGGTAATTATTTTCTACAGTATGTTGAGAAAAAGGGCAGTAGGGTTACATTTTTAGAAATGACATCGATTTCACTTATTCTAGATTGTCTATGACTACGATTGCGAATCTATGCTCGAAAATATGCCTCCGGTCCACAGGGACAGGATGAAAAGAGGCAGGTCCATAATGAGATCCAACTCATTACTTCATACTAAGGGTGCGGACAGACGAACGCAATTTGTGTTCATGGAAGTGATGTCCCATACAACTCATTTTACGTGAACTTTATATTGTTCACGGTCATTGTTTTTCAAATAAAATCCACTGAGTAACATTCGTCCGCCCTCAAACATTATCGATTGTGAATAGTAAATATTGTATTCATAGGAACGAAATACATAATTTTAACTATATTGCAGAGACTCTCTCTCATAATTATAAAACAAACATAGCAATAATAATTAACAAATAAATATAATTGAAAAAAATACCAACTATATTCAAAATTAAATGTATGTATATACAATCATAATATTGATTGATTCTTTATAATTAATCCAATCGAGTACGAGTACTTACATGTATAGCACAGTTTACAGTTTATATATCAATACTTATATTCGTAAAACCCAAGAGTCACTTCATAAACACACAGCTTTTATACATATATCTCACTTTTATTATTGAACACATGAAAGCTAATACTAAATCATGTTTATGAACATAACATTACTGAAGACAGCTTGTTAGATCAGTTCAATAGAACCTTTCGAATATTAAAACGAAGGCGCGGGAAACTTTTTTTTTTCACGTAACGAGTTCGAAACGTCGGCAAGCACATTCTGTTTTTTTTTTTTTTTAATATTGCTATTTTCTAAGTGCGTAGTGCTTAACCGTACTGAAAAAAAAATACAGAATAAACTGCTTCCATTTTTAAAATCAATATTTAGTATAAATGTCACCATAACATACCAGTTGTGAGGCATAATGGTTTCCGCGTCCATTAAATCTAACCATAAGTTACGAACTTTAAGAGCAGCTACAGAAATATGAACCTGAATGGTATTCAAATAAACACTAGATTAATTATCACAGATTAAAATAAAAACGAAGTTTGAAGTAGTCTACTAGTAGTAAATAATCTACAAAAATTATAATTAGTTAGATCAGCTTACACCTTGCATCTCACCTCATCAAATGATCAACATGTTCAAAAGAATCCTTTTGTAAATATATCTTCTGCTAGCTGTAATTAGTTATTAGAGGTGCAAGTGAACTGAACTTAAACCTAAATTGCTTAATATTATAAACAAGATAAAATCAATGGCAATTATATTTTTTTGGTATAATTCATCAGCTGTAACTTCTATATATTTATCTAATAAATTTAATTGGCTTTTGGAATAAATATGCAACAATAGACAAGCTTCATTTTTAACTACATAATTATGAAGATTATTTCGGCAATTCCTGAACTCCAAAACAACACATTATGTGATGTGTGTGTGTTTCTGAACTACATATTATGTGATGTAACAATGATAGAATGAAGAAAATCCTTAAATTTTCAAACTTTTTGCATAGGCTATTATGCGGTTTTCTATTAGCTATTTACCCTAATAGCATAGTCTAGCCATTACAGAATATTAAACTTGTTTCCATCATAAAATCTCTCTTTTATACATAAAATTATTGAATCTAGAACATAGTAAGGCTAGATCCAAAATTGTTCTCATGAAGACAGTATTCTTTTGGCAGTCATCTGTATGAAGATGAACTTGACAAATGCAAGCAGTCTCATAGATATTAATGAAATGTTTTAAAAACAACAACTGTAAAGAAAGATGATTTTAGAGCTAAAATAATGGCCAAATAAAAAATCTTGTAAAATATTTGCTTTTTCAATTATCACATAAAAATACAATTAGACTTTTGCATGGTTCATTTGGCACGTCGGCAAAGCTGGAAAAAATAATAATTGAAATACTTAAATGGGGAATTACTGCTGCCATTATTTTTTTTCTTTATTAGACAATTCCAAAAAAGAGTACATAGCAAAGCACTTTTTTGACTCTTGCATTTAAGCACCAAAAGAACCATATAAAACTATATAAACATTTTAAACAATAAAGGTTAGAGCCCCATGCTGCCTTGTTTATGCTCCAGGTGTTACAAATGATACCAACAAAGGCAGGGAAGCTATAGAACTATAGCAACATCTGGTATCATTATAGTACAGTTTTCATTTAAATGTGGAGACTGGCACTGTTTGCATTTTGGCTCTGGTTTATCTAAATCCACCTTCATCCCTCTTTTCTTGGCCATTTCTACTACATAGCTCTTCAGCTTCAGGTCACTGAAATTGATAAATAATGAAAATTAACTTATGGTATAAAAGAATTATGGTTTTATCAACATGAACAAGATCTGAGCCAAATCTGCTGAGTCTTGACGCATGAAACTAGCTTAAAAGTTCCTCTAAAGTATAATAAAGGAGAGCACAAATTAAATATTTTTGAAATGTCATCTAAAGGGAGGAGGCAAAAGTTTGTATGGAATTTAAATATATTTGCATTATTATTTTTTCAGTTCTGTTTTACACCAGTATGTAGCTATACAGTCATATAAATTTTAAATTGTAACTAAAAAAAAAATTAAATAATAAATTAATTAATTATAGATTATGCATTGCTGCCAACGAGTTTTTAATTTTTTTAACAACAAAATGTCTTTGAATGTGGAACACAATAGTGATTGATCGCAGAACATACTGGACAAGTCTTTCATTTGTTGGATCAAGGAAGTTCTCAATTGAGCAGCTTAATCTAAGAATATATGACTAACTGTAACATTGACAAGTGTTATTTAAACCGCATACAAGGGATGGATTGAGAAATGTTGGTTGTCCGGCAATGAGATGGGCAGATAACATTGTTTCTATCGCTGGTAGAACTTAGATGAGGCTGGTGTAGGAAGGTGGAGATAGGGACAAACAAAGAAAAACCTATACCCAGCAGTGGGTGAAGTCAAACTGAGGATGATTATGATAGGCACTAACCTGAATTTCATACATATACAGCATAAGCAGCTCAGCATAGCCATACTCAACAGAACACCCAGTGTAGTGAACACCATATTCATCAAGCTACCATCAAGCATTTTTACCAAATTGTTTTTTTCACAGTCTGAAAAGAGATTTACACTAATATTAGTAAAAAAAATCTGTGAAAATACGTGTATTGTTCAGCAAAATATGGTCAGTGGGTCGTCTTAGGGGATAAGCTCTTAATCACTGAACAGAAATGTACAAGAACGAGCTGCGTAATTAACGCAAGCTCTAATTAAAATACTGGGAATGCATTCGCAATATATACTTACTTTTTACAGATCTCTAGATCATAATTGAATATTTAAATACAAATTTATTCGTGAAATCTCATTAGATTTCATAAAGTCACAAATCACGCAATGAATCTAGGTAATGGCCACTTGTCTCGGCCAGAATGGAAAAACGTAAACACTAACAAGCTTCTGTCACTGTCAAATGCACGTCAAATCAATACGTCATCAGTAATGCACCAATGGCTATGAAGAAAAAATGGATCGACCAATAGAATGGGCATCTCTACGTTTTCTTTTGTTTCGTTCAAAAACTCGTCTGCTGCGGGAAATCCAAACTTGTTGTCTGTCATCGACACGGCTATGAAGTTAGTAATACCTATCCCGACTGTTCTTTATTTTGAAATGACTTATAACAAATTATTTGGCAGTTGGATTGCCGGCGTTAGACTTTTACACAAGAAATAAATATAGTCACTTAATTTTTAAATGTTCTATATTCTGCCAATAGTATTAAATTAAAAATAATAATAAAATTAAGCAACAATAAGACCCGCTGGCTCCACGACGACACTACAACTTTCAGAGACCGCTGGCGGACGCTTTGAAGCTTTCTTCTCAGAGGAATAGTTTCTATTCAGTTTCTTTGCCAGAGCTTTTACATTATGTTTCAATGTCCGGTCCCTGGAATTCAAATAAGGTAAAATTATACCGTCGTCTTCACCAGGAGTATTTCTGTATATAGAGATCATAGAGACTAAACTTTGTTTTGGTTTATCTTAAAATAATTTCAATCTGGCAAAAAATATGCACAGCCCACTCCCGTCGAAATGTGTCTAGGTATAGACCTAAGACCAAATAATTATTGGTCTTTGTTTTCTTGTTTCATGTGTTACTAAACTTTAATCATTTCTAGTACCAGTTTTACCTACCGTTTAAACCGGTACTTCTGCGGGCAAACAAGGAGTTGCTCTACCTGCAACATGGTTCGCGTGTTCCAACTAATGATATGTAATTACTTCATCAATGGCACTTACGTGTAACTAATACGGTAACAGTACATGCAAGCGGATACGAGACAAACGCTTGCGCACGTCATGAAGAGGATGACTGAGATCATGATCCCTTTAAAGAGTTTCTCCCCTTCAATGTAGATTGACTCTGAAAGCAAAAAAGGCCTTTGTAAGAGTTAATCTACTCTACCGTAAGTGAAGATCAGCACTATCTCGGTATCTCCTGCATTGCTGTTCTACATGAATGTCTGGCATGGAATCCCGTTGGTTGGATGACTGCGTGATGATAGTGGAGCCTTAAGCTAATTAAATCTGAACTCTAACGGTCAAGTGGGTTTCAATCAATGATATATAAACTATAGATACGTTACCCGCGCTCTGTAGTGGCAACATAAATACCGGACAATTGTCCTGAGTCCCTTTAGTCGCGTACCAACCAGTGCCGCAGCTGCACGAAATACTAAATTAACTTGTGTGAATAACTTTCTCAAAACCAAAAACAAAATGCCATCCTGTGTTTTTAGGAAATGTAAAAATTATTCTGCAATAAATAAAGATAAAAAAGTATCATTTCATTTGTAAGTATCAAGAAAAATGTATTTTATTTTATTTTTTTCGATGGCGACCGGCGCCTGAGGTAAGTGACGCGCCGTACGCACAAGATGACAACGTAACTAAAGTAATATATTTTTCTCTCTCTAACAACAGAAATTACGTAGATGACATTTAATGTTATTTCTCTTTCTCTCGCTACCGATAAGTTTTACGCTGTTTTCGAGTAGGTACCGTGATGTTCATGACGCGTATATTTGTGATACGTCATTGGTTTCAATACACACTGTCTTAAACACAGCAGAAAAGTCTTTTGAAGTCACTATTCCACCGTATGTCGTGTCGATATTTTAACTGGTTAATTTGACAGGACTAAACTAAAATTTATCTTCTGTCCTTTTCTTAATGAAATAGAAAAAAAAAGATGCACTGAAACTTAAACTTACTTAAACTTGGTTTAATTTGTAAACAAGGGAATCGGCAATGTCAACTTACTTTTTTTTCTGTTGGTTTCCAGTCCACCGAATGGTGGCCAAGGTTAGGCCATAGAAACCAGGGCCGTCCTAAAGCTCGTTGGGTTGACGACATCGTCAAAGTCGCGGGAAACACCTGGATGAGGGACGCACAGAACCGGGAAGTGTGGCAGAAAAAAGGCGAGGCCTATACCCAGTAGTGGGTGATTCCGGGCTGATATGATGATGATGATGATTATGGTTTCCAGTGGTGCAGTGAAGTCAAACAATTAGCATATCGGTGAAAAGTTATTTGCGCAAATTGGAAGGAACACGCCATGCATATGTGCTTTAGTTTAGCTAAACTGATCAGTAATCAGCAGTGGGTGGAGTGTTATATGTTCAAATCTTCAATTAGTGGGTTACTGCTTAATCAGTCACAAAAAGTTTTTAAATTCGTGTTCATTCTTTTCTTGTTTCAACTTACTTGCCATTTCATCATCAGCTAAAAACTGAACATCTGTAAAATCAATTTTGTACTTAAATTATAGTTATTTTGTGTCCTGGAGATAGAGAGCTCATGGGTCTCCAACACACAGTATTACTGTCCTTTAATTGGTATTTTACCCCTGATTTTGCAAAACAGTAACTGACAGTAGTCTCATTGTAATACGGTTTAAGTCACTATATCTGTGAAAGGACTCTAAGAGGTGGGCAGGCGTTTTAGTAATCATACAACTGTGCCGAACAAGTACATTTGACAGACATTAAACGAGAAGAAGGTATACCAGGTGTAGGTAACCTAAGAACAGTAATAGGCTAGTCATTGAAAAAATGAAGCCGGCCTTTCAAGGTGCTTGATGCAGAACTTTCTGAAAATGATCCAAATCGTAAGGGAGTTGTAGACTTCTTGATTAGGTGCGTATGAAATGTAGGTATCTTTTATGTGTAACACTTACTATTTTTTTCATATACAACAACGACTCTCTTCATTACTTTCTTGAAATCAATAAGACACCTATCGGTAACGGCGTCGTAGACATACATTCTGAAATTACAGACGGTTCATTTTAGTGACTATAAAAAATTACGATTAAACATATTTAACAATAAGGTTACGTACTCTTCACAACCGCATTTCGATTCGCAAGGTTGCAGAACCTGTGGAAAGAGAAGAATAATGAATAAGATAACTTATATAGAAGAACGAGCTTAATTATTTTGGACCACCATCTATACTTGGCACTCCGCGCCGATGGTGAGAAGATGAAGGAGACGTGGGTAAGTGACTAGACAGAAAGAAAACCTGGGGCTTAGCTAGGACAGCCACCACAGGCAGACAAACACACACACAGACAGGCATACAGACAGGCGTGGTGTTACATACAGAGGACTGTTTGAGCTTTCGTAAGAACTTCTCAGGTCATTATTTATTTATTTATTTATTAAAAGAAAGTTTATAAAAAACATACTTATGAACTATGCCTCACAAAACTGTTTTCACGGTTTTTCTGTGGGAATGGAACACACAGTAATACAAAAAAAAGGTTAATTAGTGCGAACACTTAACTTCAACTTACATATTTGAATTCTATAGTAGGTAAATAACAATCATATCTATATATACACAGGGTATAATATCTATATGTAAACATATTTAATTATACATACTTAAATAATCTGGATTAATTTACTTACTGCATCGTCTGCTGCAGCTTCAATAACAGCTTCTGCAACTGTTAAAACAAAAAATTCTTTAGAAATACACCATATCCGAAAAACAAAGTGTTTTTTTTTATTCTACAGACGGGATTAAATAATTGTTGGTAATAATAGAGATTGTCCACATAAGTAACTAAAAAAGGTAACTTACAAGTAATCGGACACAAAATTAGTACAATAAACAGTAGCGTCATTTTAAACATCTTCTCTGCCACATCTGTCCTTACTTTCATAATATGTATCACTTTTAACAAAGTATTTTACGAGTCATGATTATTTACGGCACACACTATAAATTCTCTGGCACAGATTTATTATCTGTTTCTATTAATAAATCATAACAAGTTACACTGTGTACTATTAAATGTATTGAAGTTTTGATAAACTACTAAAACTAAATATAAATACTAAAATATCACAAATTGTGAAATTACGAACTGCTTGCACCTTTCAGTCGACCAATGTTCGTCAGTTCGTCTTAGCAGCGTGGGTACCGAAATAGATGCATGACCTCGTAGCCATTCGACTAATGGAGTTATTTATTCAATCTCCACATACAAAGATTACAAATCTTTGTATGTTTAAAATCTGAGTTAAACACATGTTAAACATTATTTTGTTATTGATTTGAATTAACCTTTTTGGGAGTTTACATAAAGGTTAAAAAATTGACGATTAATTGATGGCATACTATTTTTGATTGATCATTTAGCGCTAAAACATCCCCTCAATAAGTATTTAAATGTTCATACTGAACATTGTTTTGTTCCCAAATATTTACCAGAATGCTGGTCAAGAGACGGCTCAAGAAAAACATGGCGCGTATTATTATAATGAAAATGGTATGACCAAATAATTTTAAATTTTCCCGGGATTGGTTCTGTCACTTGATTTCCCGCTTCGCAAAGTATTATTGCGCTTAGAGAAACGTCAATTTCCGTTCAGAAACACCCTCTTGGTGTATTTATCATTGTCATTAAAGATTTGAAAACTTTCAGAAACTAAAAGATTTGTAAAAATCTTGTGTGAATTAATATTTTAAATAAACAAAACTACACCCTACAGTATAGTATTTCAATGTCCATATTTTCTAAGTTGATCCAAGTCTAACGACAGCCATGGGTGCAAGTTGCATGCAAAGCAAATAAAGACACAGACTGGAACTATTGCGATCTCTTTCTAACTTGTTAGAAATTGAGTGTTTTTATCGTAAGAGCGAAATAGCACCCTGTTTGACATTTTGTTCGAGCACGGTGGGTGCTTGCAACGTAGCTCACTCAACCAACAAATTGAAATCAAAAAACCAGTTTATTTACCGACCACATCCACAACGCGCGCGTCAAAGGTTTCGTCATTTCGTGCCTAAATGTAAAGTCCGTGTTTTCTCACAGAGATTTTTAACAAGTTTTGTTTGTGTAGTTAAGTGCAATTATTTTTCGTGCGTAATTTTATCACAACAGAAGGTTCTTGAGTGATACAAACTTTTTCGAAAGTCCTCACTAAAGTACCTATTGGGAGTGCTAAAAAGGTGTGTCGTGGTTCGAATTTTGAATCGTGAGTAAACTTTTGTGCATTCACGTGAAAAATACAGGGTGTTTTGTTTCGATGAGTTTGTGTGTGCAAAAGAGATGTTAAAACGAAAAGGTGTTTAAAATCTTAATACATTGATTGTCAGTTGCATAGTTGAGTGATCTTCGTGTTATTTGTTCAACGAGACGAGTTCGCAAGGTAAACGTGAGTAAAAGTTACGCTAAAATAACTGTTTCTAGCCTTAGATACTAGCTGTTCACTGTATGGTTCATTAACACGATGAAAAGTTCCCACTGGGTGAGTCCAGATAGATTTTAATTGGAAATAATTGTGGTGCATTCCAATAAGAATGATAATATTATACAGTGGGCCGAAATGTTTTGATTTGGCATTCCTTTGTGCCGTAACGTTACTATCGAACGATGACCGGTTTGTGGGCTTTAATTACACAATAATGTTTATGAATGCAGTCGAATGTCGATTTAGCTAAATATTTGAGTTTTGCAACTAACTTTCATCAGTTTCAGTCATGAAACATTAACTACAGGCATTGCTCACTATTCTAATTCTGCTTTCAAGCTATTAGACAACTTGGTACCTACCAATTAAAATAAACTTTTAGAGTGACCTCATTTGACCTATACCTAGAAACAACATACCAGGGGAAAAAAAATAACACTCACACCATTATCACAAATACCATTAACTGCTTGTGCATTGCTGGAAGTAAAAACTGAAACAATTATAACAAAAAAGCTACCAAGAACTTCAAGCAGTAGCAACAAATAGATTTGATATTGTTTTTGTCTGTTTCTAAAATATATAAATGATACCAAAATCTTGAATCACTTAACATCTTTCAATAGAAGAACTTTGATCTAATCTGCCCTGTGTGTATCAATGTCTCGCCATTAGAAATCCAAGAGTTCAACACCTATGGTTTAGTTATCTGTGTTATGCTTAATCCCTGTTATTGTTCCATAGATGTGTGGCTCAAGACTCTGCTCCCACCGAACAAGCGCTCATCAGCCCTGATGTTGTCCGGAACATTCCATGAAGTTGGCTGACATGCAGCCATGGCCAGTGGCAAGGCTCTGTATTCAATAGCGGTTGTCGCATTAGGCTTCATTTGCTTCGTAGTTGGTGCTATCGCAGTGGGCCTACCAACTTGGGGCAACTTCGCTAGCTGTAAGTATTATTTAGAAATAGAGCTCATGTTTTAGCCTGTGGTAGACGATGCTTGTGGCAAACGGAGTGTATTACCCAGTGCTAACTGTGTTGCAAAGGTCATATTCATATAGATAGATAGACGCGCCATGTAAAATACTGGTATTCAGCTTCATCAAATGAGAATGGAGGCTGAACCCATCACAGTTGGGAAAAGATTCAGATGATGAGAAGATGCCTAGTACTTAATTAATAGTGTTTGTCCCAGTGTCTAGCAACCAAAGATTGACATGGTTAAATATTACACTAATGGCAATTGCGCAAGAGGAAGTTCATCATCAACAACAGGCTTAATGTTTAAAGATTAGCAATATTAGTCATAGCTTTTGTATTTTGTGTAATAATCACGTAGTTCATAGTGCTTAATGAATCTCATTAGAAACTAGAAAAATATATAGAGCATTTACTAAATTACTGCAAAAAAATTATATCAAAGTTATGCACGGCTGATTTAATAATGCAGCTCCGGTATTTATCTAATTGGTCAATGAATACTGATCATTTCACAGTCTAATTACACGTCATATGCTTGCACACAGCTAAAACAATATGAAAAGAAAAAATCTGTCTGGTTATATTACTTGCATTAACAAACAATACAGAAAAATACAATGGAATTAAATGAATCAGGCAGGCTTTGTTTAAATGTAGGCTAATGTATCACTCTCAGGGTTAGACATTGGTAGCCAGTCTGTAGTACTACATTTTTGAATATACACTTTCTGTCATCTTTGCATTATGTATGTCATGAGGAAAGTTTTGAATTTAGACGCGTAGATGAGTAGGAGAAGACTAAAGCTATATTCTATGGCTATTTTGGGGTCAGTAGTCACACTGAGATGATGAGATATAGAGAGGAATGTGAAAAATCTCTATTAAATTAGGCAGGTGCAGGAGAATGATGATGTACATGTATAAAATTATAAAACTATTTTACTTTAAAGAAATAATCCAAGATCTATTGTTTTAAATAAAGGAATTGCCGGTATTTTATATCAAATGTTCACGAGTTAAAAAATTTGACATTGGAATGAACTAATTAAGTATGTCATTTCTTTGTGTGAACAAATGAATACTGTATTAGCTAATTAAACCATTTAATAGGCCAGAAATACTCTGAACATTAATTAATTTGAGTAAAATAAAGTGCAGTTATAAGGAAATAAATTAATCTGTAAATAATAAGTCTTTTATGGTTTCCAGGGCTTTTTGGTAGAAGAGACAAAGCATAGCCAATTAATAGCAGATTTATGGATTATCCTGTTGGTTGATTTAATATTTAATTATGATACACTTATTTTCCTCGATTTAAATGAGGTATAATAATTTTAGATATTTCCTTCTCATTATGAGTACAGGGAAAAAGATTATTTGTCAGAATTGTTTGTCTTCAGTTTCCTTGTTATAGTACAGAAATACCAGACATTGGAATTCAGATTATTACTATGACTAATCAGGATTAAATGTTACATTTTACTAAAAAACAATATTGATTGATGAATAAAGTGTGTAATAAAATACTGCTCTTTTACTTCACACACATTTTGTTAATGCTTATGAGGAATTAAAAAACCACAATTGTTTTGTAAATAAGTAGATTATAAAACTTATAGGCAAACTAAATAAGCAAGTCTTTTTGGAAGAAAAAAAGTAGGGGGTATTCCTCAAAGCGTAACTATTTTTGAGCGCAACTAAATTATTCCTCGAAGCGCAACCATTAGTTGCACTCACAAATTCAAATTGTTCAAATGGTTGCGCTTCGAGGAATAATTTAGTTGCGCTTAAAAATAGTTGCGCTTTGAGGAATACCCCAAAAGTAGGAGTCGCTTATTCAGTCGGCCTATACACTTCAATGTCACTATTAGGTAATTGCTTTGCACCTAGATTTGTATAAATGAACTAATTCTTTCAGATGACTCTGACTTTCAACTCTCAGTCCCTGGGTACTATTGTAAGTATTAAAACAGTTTCTGGTGTTGGGTTGAAATAAAAATCTTTTGTTCAAACAACAATAATGTGGTGGAGGTTTTATTCAACTACTCTACATAAATTAAAAAAATAGCTTTTACTCTAATCTGACATCTTCATTTCAAAACCAAAAGGAGAGTATGCATAGCAGGTTAAAGGAAGGAAATGGGATTTACATACATACTTCTTGTTCTTAGGTATCTACATAATATTGAAATGATGCACCAAGATAGTTGAGCTATTATTTATGTTAAAACCACAGGTTGGAAGAAAGCTATAATCAGAAACGTGCCTTATCTCGTAATAGTTTCCTCAGTAAATAAATAACTGTTGCTGTAAAAACCGGATTGTAAGATAATAAAAGTTGTAGCAGAATACGATACTGGCGTAGACATTTCTATACTTCTAGAGATATATCTATGCCAGTATCCAGTAGCCATTAGTTACGTTAGTTATAATTATCGATGTCAAATAAATAAAATTGGAAGTGTCTATTTTCAATTTCTAATTAACAGCTTGTTAAATACATATAAAATTCTTGTCTATCGGTCCGGCTAATCATCAAAACGGTCGGACCTATTTCAACGGGAGTTTTACTGGCAGTGGCAGATAGCTAATGTTATATAAGGAGTAACTTAGGCTTTTATTGAAAAAAAGGTCAGGGTTCTGCGCAAAAAAAAAAAAAAGTCATGGAATTGTTAACAAAATCAAATGGGGAAGTAGGTAATAGTTTTATAACAATTTCACGCGGACGAAGTTCGTAGGCAACAGCTAGTAAATAATAAAATAGCCTAATCTTTAAAATCTGGAAGTAAGTATTTTAAACAGGTTAGTTCCGTCCCACGGGTTTCATGATACAATCTAGCTAGACATTTGTTAGCACTCAAACTGGCCACAAGAACTCACAGAGACTATTCTGTTCTGAATTTAAATCTGCGAAATTGAAATACCTAATTCGGTTTTTAAAAAAGATTTGGCTTCCACGGCACACCTTCTTGCTCCAAAAAGTATAAAATACCAAATCTCGTCTTTACTTTTTTTTTTTTAACAACGTTCATGATTTGCTATGTACACAAGAAAACTAAGTGTGCGTTGTATGGGTGTGTGATTGTGTCTCTTTTATCTTGGGCATACAACGGAAGTCGCAGGCCCAAGCTCAAGCGCACTAAAGTAGGCCAAACCACGCTCCTACCTCCGTCTACTGTTACCTTTGATACCTTCGCCTTTCTAACGTACTTTAGTTATTTATAAGATAACATCATTGATTGCCCGTCAAATCTAAAACTCTCCTCTTATTTGCGGGAACATTAAACGTTTGTTACTTTCGTAGAATTGTGATTTAAAAATCCATCTCGAATTTCTACCGTAGCAGTTAGCTACACTACATTTTACTTCTCGTATAAAAATCCGTTGAAAAAAGTAACACAATTTTGTGTCAAAACCCCTTTTCACTTTTAGGATTTGCTCAACAAAATTAGAAACTGGAAATTGACACATGATTAGACATTGTGAGTTGGTTAGGCGTTCCTAGTTTTTTTTGTTAGTTTCGTTAAATCTGAAAGTAACTGTATCAAGATATAGCTTAATTTTAAACTGCCCTACTATTATTGTAATTTACTCGTAGGCTGTTCTCGATGTTTACTTGGGCCGGTATATTCAGTGCATTAAAAAATGAGGCACGCCCGCCAAACGGGTTATTGACCCCGGAGACCTTTGTGACAAAACTTGTGGGAGATGTGCCAGCGTCGCTGTTATGGAGTTTTTTTTTTTTAATTTATACAGCCATCGTGCATTCAACCTCTTTCTAAAATATTTAAATGAATAAATCGTGAATGCTAAATCCAAAATCGCCATATTCGTCACGTACGTTGTAACTGTCGTAAGGCGGATTTAATTTTGCTTTTCGATCAACATTCACATCACCTGGCTTCAAAAAAGTTCTTTATTGTTCGTTTCGTGATTTTGAGAACTGAATTGAAAAAATATATTGTTATAGGAATTCTGATGGTGCTACGAGTATGAATAGAGTTGACTCGAATATGCGTTCATAAACCTATTTTTACGAATGTAAGATTAAAAGGTTTCGGTCGTAAGCAAAATAAGATCCTACTTTCAATGTACCTATTACCGCAACCTCCGCTTTGAGTTCTTCAAACAAAACAGGTTTCACATTCCCATCCCTGAGAAATTCGACCTTTCACGGTCACTTAAGTTTGTGTTTAGACCGGGCAATGACCACCAAAGTTTTGAAATAAAGTACTGCGAAAATAATGAAAAATACATTACCTATACAAATAAATGTTCACAGTATAACCATCCATTGTAATACTAGCGTAAAATTAAAGTTAGCAACAGCCTTCTGTATAATAGCACCATTACATTGCTTCCCAGACGACAGGCTATAATAATTCACGCCCACCGTAATAACGGTATCATCTTAAATAGAAAAATGATAGCTTATTAATTTAAAATCTATGCATATCTAACAAACTGTAGAAAGCTGTTGCAGCTGTTATCTAACCACAGTATCGAGAATGACCTGGTTAGTATTTTATTTTTCTGTAAAAATGTACGTGCAGGAGGGCAATTACACATCAAGGTCTCAATTGCCAACCACTGTATCATAGGTCAGCATGACATGTGTTAGATTTCCCAGACATTGTAATAAATAATTGACTTGACGACATGGTAATTTTGTACGAACCTAACAAACACACCAACAGCCAGGTAACTGGACGACCTATAGCAGGGAATCATCATTCTGATGAGCACTTAAGACTCGCACACACCAGGGTAACATGCTAAAAGGCAACACAATAATTATATACCTAGCTTTACACTCATGTTAACTGCTGTGACACTGAAAAAACAATAGCCTATCAAGCACTTGACACTAGTTTCATAGTCCGTTTAGGAAATGTGTCGATCAACCTAATAATAAAGTATTTTAGTAAACTGCGAACTGAAAGCGCTAAATCTGGTAATCTTTCAACTCCAAGCCAGCTGGTCCAAAATTTCTCCTAAGATTGATGCAATGTTGTATAAGTTACTATAGTTGTAACTGTTGTCATTCTGCCAGTACCGAGCCATCAATAGTCAGCATGACAGCGCCATTTTTTTTAACTCTCAGGCAACGACCTCGCCTCAAACGCTAACACGATACGAAGGTCCTAAAAAAGAATCTTTTTTCCACCATAGGTTTTTATTTAACGATTAGTCTTCATTGTCCGTGGCATTGATGCTAAATGAAGTGTCAAGTCTGGTATTTGTAACAAATAATTCTGTAACAGAGTACTATGCATTTCTATTTACGAGGATTATCTGGTTGTTGATTAATTACAATGTTGACGCCATATAATGGCAGCTTTAATAAAATGAAATCTTTCGCCGTTTAGATTTGCAGTCTTATTCAGACTAGTAAAAAAGTCGGTTAAAAAGAGTCTCTTTTAAGTCGTGATGTTCAAGAAATTGATTTTTTGTTCCACATTTCATGCTTCATCTGAACAATAGTGAATGAAGCATCTTCTTCAAATGATTTTGTTTTATAGCTGTTAATACTTTTCATTTCATTGGTCTTTTGGAT
Source organism: Lycophotia porphyrea (assembly GCA_950005105.1). Taxonomy (NCBI): domain Eukaryota; kingdom Metazoa; phylum Arthropoda; class Insecta; order Lepidoptera; family Noctuidae; genus Lycophotia; species Lycophotia porphyrea. The sequence continues at coordinate 10,489,157 of OX465391.1, read as the reverse complement.
AATGTTTCTTGGTGCATAGAAACACACTATTGCTCCTTAATCTAGGCTATCGGTTTACCAGGACTGGCCTGGATCGTAAAATTTATCGTTGCACTTTATGACTTATTGTTCCGCAGAGTTCTTTAGCGTTCACAGTTATATTCTGCCTCGCGCCACTGTAAATTACAATCACAGTCACGAATAGCTTTAAATACTACTATGTTGATCCATGTCTTTGAATGACAGCCTAACAGACACATAATTACATACAAATATTTTTGTAACAGGAAATTCAAAATCATCATTCCTCGTCATTATACAATCAGACTTATGGTAATGATTATTTTTAGGCTTCAAACACTCAAAATTCTGCAACTCTCATATTAAATCAAAGTAATATTGAGATTTTATCCAAATCTCAATATTACTTTTTATAACAATTCGTGCCACTCCTTACTTTTTTACTAAGAACCGTTGTTTATCGATTGGCTTCTACTAGTGTATGACTATTAAATTGAAGCTTCCATAGACTATTGAGTATCATTGATTTCGATACGCAGTTTGAATTTCTTTGACCCTCGTAAACGACCCATGACTGATCTAAAATGACAGAAATCTTGCGTATGCTTGAAGCAAATATCAGCAATACTACTAAAAGATTTGTGAACGTCTAGTTGCTATGCTGAACTCTTCTCTGTTGCTGCTTCTTTTAGTTCTTTATTGTTCTTTTAATGCAATATTTTTTTGTTGCTTTTTAGTTTAATTCCCATTATCCTTCTTCGTTACATCCAATTACATAACGTTTCAATATTCAAGTCCAGTCAAGTGCATTGTTGACCCGAACAGTAGGTGAATGTCGGTCATCACTGATCGTGTAATCAATTGACATGTGCCTTGTGACTCATGCCATCATTAATGAAGTGCATACGGCCATCTTAATGATCTGATTTCATCATATTCTTTCTATGTTTTAGCTTGGCTGTAATACTGCATTTTAAGTTTATACTGTTTGAACGTAAAACGTGCCGCTTCATTATAATATTCCTTAATAGTCACATATTTGTTCGCTATTCGTTTTTTGCCCTAAAATTGCTTTTAGAAAATGTCCGGCTAGCTTCCAAACTAAATCTACTGTTATTGTTACCTAGTGAACTTAATCATTCAAATGGCTTGTACAACCAGTCTAAATGACAATAATTAGAATATTGATTAACGATTAGTCGCAATAATTGAGTTTTCTAGAAGTCATTTAGTACCTAATGATCTTTAATGCATGTCGGATACTTGGTAGTAGAAACTCAACAATTAATTACATTTTAATGCGTCATTCGTAAAGCTGTTTTTTATAAGAAACTACGTTCGTATTAAAAATTCAAAGACATGAAATCAATATAACCTTTTCCGCGTCATGAACGTATACATACATAAAAGATGGAAACTCAGTTTTACCTGTTTTAAAAGGATGAAAGACTCTCAGAGCTAGCAAAGTCTCGTTAGACAATTAGCAAGGTCTTGTTTGCGACACACTATGAATTAAATTAGCATGCTGCCAGGAAATCGTGACGAGGCCCTCTGTACTCCTCTTAGCGTGTCGCCGACCTTCAGATTTGCAGGCCTTCAATGGGTTCTGCTCAACTAATAGGCTGATTGTCATACTATTCCTAAACATGGCCATTTCCCTCCGTGGAACACGACCTTGCTTCAAACTCTTTGATGCGTTCACTAATTGTATTATGTCCATTCATATTGAAAGACTCTGTAATATTACAAGGTCTTTAGGTTATGTCAAGAGATTTCCATGGGTAATACTTGTTCGGTAGTTCGTTGCCTATACATATTGAGGTTTCATAACAAACAAGTTTGCTTTGTTAAGGTATTGTTACGTCAAACTCTGTTGGAGTTATGTGGATATGTGTAGGTGGTTTTAAGGTCGTCAATAATTTGCGTTTGGATGCCAAGTCAATATTTTTTACGTTACGTCACATGTGTCTTTAAGAATTTTTCAATATCTCCTTGACCTCCTTCATAAGTAGTCAATTACTTAGGCCCAAGTAGGTTGCTATGTATTCTGGGAAAAAACAGTTTACAGTCATACGTATGGCGCCAAGCCAAGCATGAACTAACTAACGCGGTGATTAAGATTTATATTGAAACTGGAAAAGCCTGTAAGTGATAGCAAAATGTTGTATATCAACGTAATTTCGCGGCTTTCCAGCAATGTTGCTCGAGTGCCGTCGGCTACTTTCCTATATTTATCAAGTCTTGCCACTTTAAGTTAAACTTGTGATTAAATCTCGAAGCCATTGTATCTATTTTTCTCTGAAGAAATTGCGTAGCCTTCAGTTACAGTTTGAAATTGATTTTAGTACTTATCATCCTTAATGGATTGTGTAGCATTTCAATTAACAATGCACGATTGCACGGCGTATGGTGGCGGTTTGTAGAATCTATCTGGTAATGTTTTATGTAACCTACACGACATCATCAGTAATAACTTTTTAGAATACTCTATCGAACTGATTTCTTTTCCTCTGTTGAAATCAAAGGTTTCAAATATTCAAATGAGTCTGGATTCAAAAGTGAGTTCGATAGTGACTGAAGATTTCTTTATATCGAAGATGATATTAATGTCCTTTTTCCTTTGTTTACAGTAGACAATCCGAACTTCGACCAGGGCTATTTCGGACCATGGCGCGTTTGCAAGAAACTGCTTTACAACCGGGAGAAATGCGGCACGGACGTCTCCAAGTTTCATCCGTCGAGTAAGTTACTTATTTACATGTATTTAAGGATAGATTCACTTCACACATGTTTTATGAAAGCCGAAGATAGCATGCTCATTGATTAAATGTTTCTACTATTAGATTCATTCAGGCTTTTACGAGGGATCGATCTTCTCTTAAGTCGCGCTTGTGAAATAGAATTGCGAAAAATCTCTTTTGGGATTTGTAAAAATCCGTTGAGCACGTTTTCTAGAATAGCGTTTTGAAAGTCACCGATAGATCGGCGCTATAACCTTACAGATAACCATATAACTCTGGAATCGTCCACATTGATAAAGAACCGTATTCCATCGTGAATTAGTGATTGAGCAACAAAAACATCAATTCAAACTTTTGCATTTTTGATGTATAAGTGGGATTATGTAGCTCACTCTTGAGCCGTGCATTAGAGTTCTGTTTCTTATCCTCGACTAGCAGCGATTGCGATTGCGTTATGAACGGAAAATCAAATATAATTATACTGTCTGACATAAAATATTGGTAATCTTTCTGAGAGCAAAACCGTGAAAGTACCAACTCATGAACTTCATGAGCCTACTCTTTGACTACATTGCCATTCAGCGTGGTAATACTGCCAGTCTTCTGGGCACGTTTCCGAATGACAGCGATGTTGCGGAGTGCTTTGACGCCTAAGTATCATTTTTATACAATTTTGTACTTTCTGCAAATAGATAGTTGTATTATAGATATAAGTATTGTACATGTACCTACTTACTTCAAAAATTAGTATAATATTGACTGTAGTATAGTCATAAAACAGCTGTTGTTTCATCCCTTAAGGCATTGGATTCGGACCAATGATTTTCCCTTATGTAGATTATATTCATGAGTACTTTCACCCCTGAATTCAAAGAGCTTTTAACGCTGTGTTGTGTCTCATGTTCCAGCGACATTAATTTTCAGCTGTACGGTTAACGTAGGAGATTGACCTATTTTTGTTGGCAACGCCCTTAGTTTTCTTTGTTGTCATTTTATGCTAATTTACTAATTGTATTCGTTCATGCAGTATTATTCAGTTTCGATTCAGCAAAAATTGATAAATTAAAATTATATGACGATATTCAACACTAACATGTAAATGAAACTGGTATTCTTTAAAAATATGTAACGTGAATGATACTATTCAGTAATTTTGCATTTAATATTTTAAACAAGAGAAACTTAAGGTGGAAGCATACGGGTAGCCCGCGAAGTTCAAATTTTCCTACGTTTTTTGCAATTTGCAGGTCAGGTGTCAGGTAGTATGTTGATGAAAAATGAGTCGCGCCAATAACACGTGTGTAGTTCCAGAATTACAATCATGAAAATCATCAATACAACCCTATACATTCATTTAACCCCATTGAATGACTTTTTCATGAAATATTCATTGAATAGGTTTACATGAACTTAGAGGGTTGTATTGATGACTTTCATGATTATAATTCTATAACTACGTATGTGTTACTGGCGCGACTCATTTTTTATTAACATACAAGCTGACACTGACCTGCAAATTGCAAAAAACGTAAGAAAATTTGAATTTGAACCTTAATAATATACTACGGGAAGCCTAAAACTGAAAAAGTAACTTAATATTTTGCTCAGAGGGGGAATGTTAAAAAGGAAGCAGGCGTCGTTCAAACGAAAAGTCAGGGAAACGACTGCGTTGCCATAATAATGCCTTTACCTTTATTGATTATTTTCGAAAACAGGGCACGCTTTGATGGCTTTGTGACTTTGATAGTTTTTATGTAAGTTACCTACTCATATTAGAATTTGATAACGTGAATTTTTATGTTAATTTTACGCTGGCTTTTTTGAAATGTCTGCGTGATTCATTATTTGGGACACACAGGGAAACGAGTTGTTTTTCTAATATTAAGGATGCTAAACTTTAGAAAATGATCACGCTTTAATTATAAATAACCTACCCACCGGAATATCGATTATACATAATACGTACATTGTTGTTTCTTACTTCAAGGAAGTTAACCAATAAAGGGTGTAAAAAGACTCTTAACGAAGCCGAAAGGCATTTGTTGTTGTACTTGGGAACCTTCTAGTTACGGAGATATTAGAGGTCAAATTTTCTACTTTTTCACAAGGTTTTTTTTTTAAATAGGTACACGTTTTTAATGTGACTTTTTTGCTTAAGACACCTTCACGACCCCCGTACTATTCAATCCATCCATCAGTATAATGTTTTAATGCGTTACATTGAGTCCCACCGTGAAACATGATTTTTCACTAAAAAAAAAAGTCGTTTCCCAGCAATAATTTTTGCGTCAAGTTACTTAGTTTGAAGTTCATAATGCTTGGTTGACGGCTTCGTGAAGAGTCCGTTGACACCCTGTATGAAATAATATTCTCAGACAGCCATAAAATTAAACATGGGAATAAAAAAGAAAAATTGTAAAACAGGTTTAGTACAAACGTACCTGTCATCTCAAGTTGTCATAGCCAATATAGACTAGACGTAGATTACACGTGAAAGTCTCGATAAAAAGTTCCAACGACAATAACTCCAAAAGAGACAGTCGGCTAGCTGAGATCTTTAATAGATAGGAGTATCGTTTTCTTTACGTTTTCAGACCACTTAGAGAATTGGTTAGTTCTCTAATTGAATTGATATTTAACCTCCTTTGTTTATTTTGCTATCAATTTATATTGCACTAGCTTTTGCCCGCGGCTTCGCCCGCGTGGAGTTCGGGAATTGCCCACGGGATCTTACTTCAGAGATAATAAGTCATGTATGGGCTATACCAGACTATAATCTATCTCTCTCGATCTGTTCAGCCTTTCTGGCGTGATTGAGTAACAAACATCCATTCATCCAAACTTTCGCATTTCTAATAGTTTATGTAAGATAACGGGGTGGAAGGGACACCGACGCAAAAAAGGTTACCCCATGTAGAAATTTTTCATCTGTAATTATACAAATAAATCACGCCCCGCACGCCCTACGCAACATGCGCGCCAGAACTGTGATATACGTGTCTCATCATTATAATTGAAAAGTGTGTACACCAACTTTCCGAGTCAATCTACCCAGAGAACCAAAGGTGTGTGCAAAATTTCAGCTCAATCGGTTGTTCAAAATTGAGTTGCAAGATTCCAAGAGACCTTCATCCCCCTTTTTAACCCTTTGGGGGTATAATTATCCAAAACGCTGAGACACGTATAAATTAATTTTCAATCGTCAGCCTAAACACATAAGTTGGAGACCTAACTTCAAAGCTGACGGACTTTCATATAAACTTCGATCCCCTATTTTACCCCTTTAGGGTAGGATTCCCAAAAATCCTTTCTTATTGGATACTTACTCTTCACAAAGAACTAAATTATCTCTCTCTATTCATCTAAATTAAATGATGTAAAGATCAGAAGAAATTGAACGCTAAAGACAATATAACATAACATATTTATTTTGATAAGGACTATGGAGGAGGAAACACTATGTCGGTAAAAACATCTTCGCAAATATTTTTAACCAAATTTTAAAATCATAAAAATGGATATTGCTAGTCAACCTTAAAAGACAGGCATATGCTGTCGCTTTTTTTTAGAACCTTTTAAGATAAATATTTCTCTCCTACATTATTGCTATGAAACTTTCATCGTTTACGCAGCGCACGCAACGGAAGCTCTCAGAAAGAATAAATTTTCCCCGTTTTTGTAACATTTTTCATTGATGCTCGGCTCCTATTGGTTGTAGCGTGATGATATATATAGCCTATAGCCTTCCTCAATAAATAGTCTATCTAACACTAAAAGAATTTTTCAATTCGCACCAGTAGTTCCTGAGATAATAGCGTTCAACCAAACAAACAAACTCTTCAGCTTAATAATATTAAGTTTAGATTGTGGTTACTAGTAGTTCATGACGTGTCATGACTTGTCAATTTGTGAGATACAATAGAATAGCATAGTGACAAAAATTGAAAAGAGTATGCTTAGATGGTTTCGTCATGTGGAGAAGATGAGTGAAAGGCGACTAACAAAAGGTATTTACAAGGCAGATGTGAGTGGCAACGCCGGAGAGGATACCCTAGAAGGACATACGTTGACCTCATTGGTTCTTCAGAAAGGTCAGGTGCGTAGTACTAGCAACCGCGTGCGTGTATGACCAGATGTATGAACGTGGACGAGGCAAAAGGAGTATACGTAAGGATCGTAGCGGTGGCGTTTTGTGGTTTGTGCCTACCCCCATGGGAAAAGGGCGTGAGTTTATGTATGTACGTAAAAGATTAGCATGATGCCGTTACGGAACGCGTAAAAAGAATTCTACATTTTGAACTCAGAATAATTCAAACCTAGCAGAGTTTCACGTTGTATTTAAAACTATGAATTTGCAATCTTAGTCATATTCAAGTCAATATTCAGTTAGAGCACTTAATTGCTTAGTAATTCAACTCGAGCTGAAATTGTTTGTAATGTTTAAATCGTCTATGGCTTAGAAAGGTGTATTCCTGTTGACCCCACTGCCATCGCCCCACTGGTGGGGTCAACGGGAAAAATAAAAACCGTCGTTTCGTTGACCCGAAAGAAAGTTGATATCAGTGGGAAATAATAAACTTTCTGATCCATACAGTACGACATCTCTGATCTAGCTATAACATGACCAATTTTTGTATTATTATGTCTATTTATATCTGTGATTGTGTATTTCCGACTTTAATATAATAATAATATTATAAACTCGAAAGTTTGTGAGGATGGATGGATGTTTGTCACGCAAAAACTACTGAACGGATTTGGATGAAATTTAGCACTCAGATAGTAACACATAGGATACTTTTTATCCCGGTAGTTGGATTTCGTGGGACAATTATCGAGCTAGTATAAATAAAGTTTTAACACATTTCACACTGTTTACATTCAGTGTATTACTTGACAAATGAAAAGAAACAAAATATACGATCATCTACAAATTCTCGTGCTTCCACTCAGTTTAATTTCGTATAAATACTTCTAATGTTGCCATATAAACGGTCATTCATTACACGTTGTTTCTGATAAACATGCTCCAATTACGTTCGTTCAATTCAATCACTTAACGTTAACACACCATAAACAGTTTCACACACTCGGAATATTTCGTATGCTTATGTTTATGTGCGTTTAATTAAGAATTTTTACGTGACTATACAGATATTAACAAACTAACATAAATATAATAACAAAAGCTTTTTAAAATATACAACCTCCTTAGTACACGGTGCGTCAGACGAGAGATGCGAGCTGTGGAGAAATAAACATGCCATCCCTCCACATTTTATCAACCCGGAGGAACACCTGCCGCCCGGATACGAACTGCAGTGGCCAATCTGGAAATCCCTTATCCAATTGTGAGCCCATGTTGGTCGCTGGAACACAAAGGGCAAGAAAGGAACATAGATGGGTTTTACTCAGTAAAAGTCTGACACTCCCTTCCGCTCTGCCCAGAGCGGGAGAAGTCATTTGATGATATCCCATCCGAAAAAACGAAGGTTGGCGGCCGCTGTAGATTTAACCTGGCCAAATGGAGTATCCTCGATTCATCTCAAACAGATTGCCAGTGTGGAGCCCCTCTGCAGGATGCTACACCTCTTGTCCTGCCCATCCTGCACAACCACTTGCACCTATCAAGATTTAATGGAAGCAAATGTTAGAGCTGTGCAGGTGGCTACATACTGGTCTAATACAATTTGAGTTCATCGACACGAAAAGAAGAAGAAGATAACACACTTGTTGTCCCCGAAGGCTGAGGCGTTAGTACACCCAGCACCCACATTTCGCCAGTTATGTGTCAAGTTCCATGTAATAGAGAGGGGATGTCTATTGCCATTAGCTGGGCACGAATCCAGACTCCTGGCGGTAGCTGTTATTAATTTTTGATGGAAAAACCTAAGAACACTTAGCTCGACCTGAAACCGTAATGTTAACATTTAATACCGGCTTCGGTGTTCATTACTGAACTTGAAAAACACTACGTTTGAGTAGCGTCTTTCACGAAAGTAACTTCAACCGCAGTGATCATCAATTTAATATCCACTATGCTTACACAATCGCAATAATTTAATACGAAAGCGATTGTCAAAATAAGATACGGTGACCATCAGCGACGATGAGCACCAATGACGTCATACTTGATAGTCACTGGTCGTAGCCAATACGAAACTAACCTTTTGACAGTTAATTGATGAACACTCAGCCAAAGTGATCATCACTTGAACTGTCAACAGAGATACGCAATAGCCTTGCTGGGAATCGAACCTTGTGACAACTAGACAAACGAGGCATTTGTGTTCTCAATAACATTAGAATACCTATATTTATGTAAGATGTAAAATGTCAGTCATAATTATAATAGACAGGTGACCCACTTTATCACATCCACTTAAAATTAACGACATTGGGGTGTTATTCGCATGTCACAGAGTAATTAAATTTCTTGTTAAGGGAAAGCTCTGTTTGCACCTACCGTTCCAACAAATAAATGCCGTCCTAAGCTAACAAACGATAGCGGAGTAGAAATGGACGTGGGAATTTAATTTGGGAATATCACAGGAGTAAGTAGATTCCCAGATTATCTTGTATTACATTTTTTGTGTAATACGCAGCGACTTATTGTCGAGCCTAACAGCGTAGGCCTATACTTAAGTACTAACGCTGTAACATGATAATATTGTAATACTAAATGATTTGAAAAGAGTAACCATGGAGTTTCTTGCCGGTTCTTCTGCATAGGAAACGACCAACCCGAACCGTGCACCTTTTTGTCGACGGTTTATAAGAGCCAATCTGGGCTTATATGAAATAAAATATTATGATTTTGAATGCCAGATTTTATTATAGTCTAGAGGGAGAAACATCATAACGTAGTTTTACCCCGAAGGGTTTGGTAGAGGTGTACCAGTTGCCCCTACATCTCATCAGGGACGAATAAGGGGCGGACTTATTACTATCAACCGGGCACAACATACTCTGGGCTGCTACTTAAAAATTCCTGACGAAAAAACACATGGGTCAAAGAGAAGTTCATTTAATACAACACTTGTTGCTTCAGACTTTCGTTTAAAAACCGCAACATACCTAAAACTGCATTCACATTAGTTTATTCTTAAGTCCATAGTTAAATAGTTAAGCAGTGATAGCTTAGTGTTGTGACCACACCATCACATGCCTGAGATTTCTCGACGGCATGTAAAGCCAAGTCAGGGGCCCATGGCCGGCATAAAAACTCTGACACCAGTCTAGACCCAGACGATAAAAAAAGAAGTTGGATAATAACCAGGGTCCTGAATTATAAGACTAGGACTTAAGACAATTGGATCTTGTCAATGTCAATGACCACTACAAAAATACTGCTATTCAGCTGCATCCGGTTAGACTGGAAGCCGACCCCAACGTAGTTGAGAAAAGGCTTGGCCGATGATGATGAGTCCTATAGTAAGGGAGCACTGACAACACAGAGATAGATATATCTAGATAACCCAAATATCACGATCTGTATGAAAACCAAGCGTGCCATTTTTTGACTACCTACTATGACTTAATAGCACTATTTAGTTACCATAAAAAACAGACTACTTTTTTGTACTTTAAATGTCTAGAATTAAGGTCTTGAGTTGTAACGTTCTTGTTTTTAAATAAATTAGCCTATTCCGGCAGTAGCCACGTCAAGCATAAAATGCTTAACCTTTTAAACGCACACGCGTGCCCTCCACGCCACAATTTCCCCTACCATTTTGTCACATATTTGTGTCGTACAGGGCACGCGGTTGCTTGTCACGTATACGTGACTATGGCGGTCAAAAGGTTCAGCCGGGCACGCGAAGTAGGTGCTCTTGTGTTATTTAGGTATATCTAAATATATCTGTACCAGACAACGTCTCCTTTCTTTTGTACCAAACATCGTTTCATCCGACGGAACGGCAAAAAACATCCCCTTAAGTAACAAGGTCAGCTAGTTCGATAGACCCATCCGTCAGTTCTCGCAGTTCAACGAACACGACTGATGGTTCAACTAATACTAAACGTGTTAAGTAATTAACTGCTAGTTAACTTTGACTTAAATATCTGTTACGTCGGTATGCAATCGTTATAGTCATTAACGAAAGTGGAAGATTATCGATTTTCGAAGGTGATGTTAGTTAATGTTTTTCTCACTTTAGACACCTTTAGTTGTATGTTTCCCTTATAGTGTTTTATAAATATATTGTATATATACAGGGTGTAAACAGACTCTTCACGAAGCCGTCAACCAAGCATTCTGTACATCAAACTAAGTAACTTAACGCAAAAATTATTGCGGGGAAACAACTTACTTTTTTTTTGGTTGAAAAAACACTATTTTCGGTAGAACTCAATGTAACGCTTTCGAAACATTGTGTTGATGGATGGATTGAATAGTACAGGGGTTAGTACGGGGGTCGCGAAGGTGTCTTAAGTAAAAAAAATACATTAAAAACATGTATTTAAAAAAAAACTTGTGAAAAAGTTGGGACTTTGACCCCCAATATCTCCGTAACTAGAAGGTTCCCAGGTGTGGTCCAGAACAAAAAAATGATCGCAATGACGGGGAGAACCAATGCCTTTCGGCTTCGTTAAGAGTCTTTTTACACCATTTATATTTGTTTGATATTGGTAGGTTTATATTTATTTATTTATACAATTACATTAACATAGAAGAGCACAAAGGTACTGCTTATTTCATTAGAAATTTCTTCCAGCAGACCTGCGAGGGGAAAGTTGAATTAGAAATGTATGTGTGTTTTTCTTACCTCTTTGTCAAATTAAGCCAGCTAGCGAATCAATTTTTTTTTTGTGTTTTCAGATATTGGTAGCATTACATCCGTAAGCTTATCACTGTAGTTAATTTGATTTGAACCTGTTTTTTTGCCATAAAAATTGAACGGGAGCAGTCTTAAGTTGACATGGACATGTAATGAGCGGGGTTGAAATTCATGTGACTTAAAGAATGTTTAATATTATGCATTTTGATGTACAGTGAGGGAGAGGATGTCTAAAGAAAAGATGGATGGATTGTGCGAGGAATGATATGAAAGAAAAAGATGATGCTGACAGAGCAGAATGGAAGAATAATAATAAAACACGTGTTGCGCCGACCCCATGTACCTAATATGGAACAAGATTAGAAAGATGTTGATGAAACAAACGTCTTCTAATGATGACTACTGCGGACGGTTATAAGAATTAATTCGTTTTTAGTTAAGTTACTAACAATAGTGTTTAAGTGCAAACCTGTTACTAACAATTTATGGTTCTCTTAGTTGTCCGAAATAAAATGTTTTTTTTTAAGACGATATTGAGGGTCACTGTGATTGTTATAAGCAGCCAGGCAACACTGGCTCCAGATGACGTTTTCTCTTAGTTGCCCTTCACGACATTCATTATAAGAGATGGTGTCCAGGGTATATTCTTCACCAGTACACGGACGGAACTGTCACCTAATTAACCAAGACACTTTCTTTATGCATTGATTTATGAAGTATTGTTCCACGTGGGACACGAAAGTAACTCTAGCACAATGACTGCGAGAGTGTGCATGTGTCACGATGTGCGTACATCACACGCGCCACTTCCAAACTATCATAATTGAAACTACAGGGTGTAAATGGACTCTTCACGAAGCCGTCAATAAAGCACTCTGTACATGAAACTAAGTAACTTTACGCAAAAATTATTGATGGGAAATGACTTTTTTTTTTATGTGAAAAATCACGTTTTACGGTAGTACTCAATGTAACGCATTAAAAACACTGTGCTGATGGATGGATTGAATAGTACGAGGATCGTGAAGATGTCTTAAGTAACGAAAATACATTAAAAACATGTAAGTAAAATAAAAACATGTTTAAAAAAAACTTGTAAAAAGTTGGAACTTTGACCCCCAATATATCCGTAGGTAACTAGAAGGTTCCCAGGTATGGTCTAGAACAAAAAAATCATCGCAATGACGGGGAGAACAAGTGGCTTTCGACTTCGTTAAGAGACTTTTACACCCTTTATTTGTATACTGGCCTTACGGAGATATAGGCTCAAAGTTCCAATTTTTTCACAAGCTTTTTCAAGTACATGTTTTTAATATCTCCACGACCCCAGTACTATTCAATTCTTCCATCAGCATTATGTTTTGAATGCGTTTTGAGTTCTACCGTAAAACGTGATTTTCCAATTAAAAAAAATCCCGTTTATCAGCTATTATTTTCGCGTAGAGTTACTTAGTTTGATGTACAGAGGCTTGGTTGACGGCTTCGTGAAGGATCCGTTTACACCTTCTTGTAAAATTATTACTATTGTTTTTAATACACACCCTAAGGCGTGTTCTCTCATTCAACACTTAATTTCAGTATCATTGAATAATCGACCGAATTTGAAACCAAATTGCCTCTGGTCCATTAAAACTGTCAAGATGGTAATAATGTACTCCCCAACAGTTCAGTCACTGTTTACTCCGAGTCCACGCAATGCTAAAACAATGTCATTGTGCAGCTGACGGGTGCTTGTGTAATGCTTTCATTGTTTCAAAGCATCCTTCGTTTAATGCTCAAAGCAAATGCCGTGGAAAATTAATAGCATGACTATCAGTGCAGTTTTTACCTTGACCTGATGTTAAAAACGATATAAAAATAAACAACAACCATCAATCGCGAAGATCAATCGTTTTAATATCTATCGATATTCAGTTGTTTCTGCTGGGTATGAAATATTTGCAAGCTGACCTCAAACAGTGATGAGACGCATCGAAACTAAAAACGAATATATCTAATTCTATTTATTTTCAAAGTAAATTACCATGACGTATGAGGAATTATGGACTACCAAGCATTGATCGATATTGTGAAAACCTCTTGATGCCAAAATACTCCAATGACCACAATTTGCTAAAAATGTTTAAAATACCATTACAATTTACAAATGTATCAAATGGTGTATCCTATTAGATACGCCATAAGAAAAGCCACAGTACGGAAGGAATGGCGACGGTTTGTGAAGCTTGCCACCACCCTTGACGTGATGACCACTCACACTCTGCCAAGAGTGTGACGACGAAGAAGAATCAGATACAGGCCAGCCATTATTGGCCTAATAAACTGAATTTCATAACTCTTTTATTTGTTTTCACGAACAGTTCAAAAGAAGTGTGACAAATAGGGGATTGAATGAACGGTTAGTGAATACCAATCCTATTGTAAGGACAATTTACACAGGTGTTTAATGAATCGCTTTTGGATTCACTGCGGGCCGTTAGCCATATTCGTGAATCGAGATCTTGGTCGTGGACGTACTGAACAATAACTGTGATATTTAGGTAGATAGGCACTTACTTGATACGCAAAACTACGATACTAGCATACTCAGAATAGATTAAATTAGTAACGGTCTCTGTCTTCCTATGGTCATGACATGTTGAGGGACGCAATACATGTGACTAAAAGAGAGATGAATATAAATGTTGATGGATGAAGAGAATAAGACCAAAAAAGATCGATGGATTGTGCAAGAAAAAGGAATAGGTAAATGAAAGCCTGACGAAAGTGGAAGAAAAAAAACAAGCCGTATTGCGCTGACCCTAAGTAACAGACACAAGTGCGGGAACATGATGTGATTAGATACTAAGGCTATTTCTTGTGAGATACCGCGGCCCTGGAACACAAAGGGCAAGGGAGGAACATGGATGGGTTTTAGTCAGTACAAGTCTGACACTCCCTTTCGCTCCGCCCAGAGGAAGAGGGTCATTTGATGATTTCCCATCCTTAAAAAAAGGCTGGTTTTTATTTCGGAAAAAAAACCAAACCTTGGCTACTTCTGCAACTTTTCTCTATAATTACGAATCATAATACTTCTTTTTACTTAATACTTGGTGAGTAACGGGATTTTCTTACATATTTCATAAATTATAAAATCCCCAGAGAGTGTGTTGTTCAACATTTGCTAACCGCAACCAGTAAGATTAATAAGGATAATTTCCCAAGTATATAAAAATATATTGTAGACTGTTGTCCTGGTTATGTTTAGCAGAAATGCAAAAGTAACGAAATGTAAAATAACCTTGAAGTATTTTTTATTTCGCAAAAAAACCGGAATTCTGCTTATCGCTATCTTGTTGTGAACTGCAAGTTCTGAAGCGAGTTTTGAAACTGTTAAGTATATGCGAGACATACCTACCTTAGCACTCTGGTTAAAAGAAGATCTTTCGACAAGGTAATGTCCCAATAAGAGATCATTGACTGCAAATGAAATCGCCACACTGCGTTGACATAATCATTTTTTAGTAGGTAATTAATATTATTGACATTTCGCTCGTTTGAGACAAGGATGACATAACTCAAAAATGTATATTTTTTATGTTGTTTGTAAGTACGAGTACATAGTTGCATATAAAATTAACGAAAGTAATTATTAAATTAAATAACAAAATAAGTAAAATGAACCTTTCATCTTTTGAAAAATGGTTTCTACCAAAAAAATATTGGCAATAGAATGAAATTATTTTTTCCCTAATTTAAAAAATGTCGCTGTCCTTATTTCTTATTTTTTAAGTTATGACATTAGTGTTACAAACAAGCGATTTAGTCAATCATATTAATTACCTGCCTCTAATTCTGCTGTCATGAGTAACCGGACATGTCTGAGCGTATCGATTGCTTTGGGTACATGGGCACATTAATGTATAAAATTGTTTGTGGGACATACTTCTCGTAATTAAATTCGGGAAATCCGACCTCAACAATACGTTTTCCTTACAGATAAAGAATGACCGACTCATAGCGGGAAGGTCAGGTCTATAACATTACACTTCGGTTGCATTACAAAACCTTCAGTGAGTCATTGTAATCAGATGCAGTTCACGATTGCGTTTGTAGTCAGTATGTATTCAACTGCGTCATTTATCGTCAAAGAATCTAGAAAACAAAAACCAGCCAAGTGCTGAGTCAGACTCACGCATGTAGGGTTCCGTACTATCGTAGTAAGGGAGCCCTTTTCTTTTTTCTAGCCTTCTCTATTCTACTCCTGGGCAAAGGTCTGAGCACAGAAATACACGTTCTGTGAAAATTTCAACTGTTTGTCTGCCTATTACAGATCATGAGATACAGCCCGCTGACAGACAAACGCAGAAGGACGAAAAAGAGGCTTAGTAATAGGGTCCCGCCCCGGTCCCGAGAGCAGCGGTGACCCAGTGGTGGCGGCCCCGACTTACGAACAGTAAGTTGTGGGTTCGAACCCAAGCAGGCGCATTAATTTGTGTAATTTATTTCATCACAACTGCTCTCAAAACGGTGAAAGGAAACATCGGGAGGAAACCGGCATGTCCTAGAACCAAAAGTTCGCAGACATGTGACATCTACCAACCAGCACTGGACCCGCGTGGTCGATTATAGCCCATTCCCTCTCATGGAGAGGAGGCCTGTGTCCCAGCAGTGGGAACATTACAGGCTGATTATGCTAATACGGTCCCGTTGGTTACCCTTTGGGTACGGAACCCTATCAACGAAACGATTTATTCGTTAGTGTTTAGTTCTGGCGGCCTACCATGATCTCTTACAGAAATTTTACTTCAGGGTGCGAAAAAGGGGGTGAGATGTTCTGAACAGCTTCATCGCGGTTCAAACTGAAGTGAAGTTGCTATAAGAAAGAGGCTAAACGCTTTGCATGGAGTTGGAGTGTTATGTTTTTACCTTTTTTTATTTGTGCGCCGTTCGTTCGTTCGTTCAAAACATGACTGTGTTACATTTTGATGTAACATCTCAGTTCTAACAAATAAGAACTATCTTATCTTTATAGGCCAGTAAAGTCTTGATCTTTGGTCTTGAAGTAGAAAAAGGACTTATTTAATATTTTATGCATAGAGGGAATTGTTTAAGGCAGCTAAAATCCTTGATATCGAAAAGATATTATGCAGAGCCAAGAATTACGGAGCATCAATGCACCACTTCGTCCATACCCTAAGGGTAAAACAGGACCCTATTACTAATACCTATATCTACATGGTGTAAACAGACTCTTCACGAAGCCGTTAACCAAGCGTTATGTACATAAAATTAAGCAAATTTACGCAAAAATTATTGCTGGGAAACTACTTTTTTTTTGGCGGTACAGCGGAGTCTTACACCCAAATAGTCAAGTTAAAGTAATTACTTGAGTTTAAGTTATTACTTATGCAAAAAATTTAATGCAATAGACCAGAATTTAAACGAAGTAAGGACACGTCAAAGAAATCAAAGCTCAGAATTATAACTTTTGACAGTTCTAACTTCAAGCAATTACTAAACTACAGAATAGAAATCGTATCTTAAATAATTACTTTTACTCAAGTAATCACTTGACTTGGTTATAAAGGGTGTAAAAAGACTCGAAGCCGAAAGGCACTTGTTCTCCCCGTCATTGTAATCACTTTTTTGTTCTAGACCATACCTGGGAACCTTCTAGTTACGGAGATATTGGGGGTCAAAGTCCCAACTTTTTCACAAGTTTTTTTTTTTAATAGATATATGTAATGTTTTTTTTTTACTTAAGACACCTTCACGATCCCCGTACTATTCAATCCATCCATCAACACAATGTTTTGAATGCGTTACATTGAGTCCTACCGTAAAACGTGATTTTCCACCCCAAAAAAAAGTCGTTTCCCAGCAATAATTTTTGCATAAAGTTACTTAGTTTGATGTACAGAACGCTTGGTTGGCGGCTTCGTGAAGACTCTGGTTTCACCCTGTATTTGGCTAGCTGTGTTAGTAGTATAGATATATGCATTCAACGACTGTATCTCATGCTCGTATTACCTATACAGGAGTCCCTACATAATTATTATACTATAGACAGCTTTGCCGTGTCGTGAGTCTTGCCATTATGACGGTAATTTGTATTAAGTACTAACTATTCTGTCACTAGTAGATGTATCTATCAGCACCTGAAATTAACCAGCTAAGTGAAGCTGGTTAATTTCAGGTGCTGATAGATACATCTTCATATTATTTCAGATTTAACAGATTTAAAAAGTTAAAAAAAGATTAATTTCAATGCTTACTTTTTATTCATTTAAATTGTATTCAGTAACTGTGATTGACCTCTTGTTTCCCAGAAGACTTCATCCGGCTAAAATTAAATCATACTTTATTTTTTACTACCTGTATGTTAAACGAGTACCTGAACTAATTTTCTCTCATTAAATTAGAGAGTAGAGGAACACCAAAGAAACGATGGATGGACAGTGTAAAGGATGATATGGCAAGAAAGCAGTGTGCGCGATGAGCTGACGAATAGTGGAGAAGTATGGAAGAAGAAGACATGCTGCGCCGACTCCAAATTAATGATAAGGGCAAGAGAATTATGATTAAAGCCTTAAGACAAATCCGTGAATCATCATCATCATTTAAGCCCGTTGCTGAACATAACCCGAATCGATTTCCAACGTGTCCGGTCCAATGCCACCTGCATCCAGCGACTCCCTGCAGTTTTAACAAGGTCGTCGGTCCATCTGGCAGGTGGCCGTAACACGCTGCGCTTTTCAATGCGTGGTCTCCACTCCAGTATCTGTCTGCCCCATCGGCCGTCTGATCTTCGCGCTATGTGGCCTGCAATGGGCAGGCCACATAGCGCCACTTCAGCTTGCTTATCCGCTGGGCTATGTCGATGACCTTGGTTCACTTACTACTACTTTATACTTGAATCACTGACGATATAATATCGTGTTTGAACGGGAGTGACTCATAACTTTTTCAAACGTGCAAAAATGTCCCCTGTCTCCACGGCGCGCGGCGCGGCGAGACATTGCATCGTCGCATTGACAGACTACACAGTCGACTTTTAAAACGAGAAATTTTCAATTCGGAGCGTACGCTTTTGCAAAACGTCTGAATGAAACCAATCAGCATGGATGATTCCGTTTCGTAGACAATTTTCCGCATATTCGACGCAACTAATCCGCTCAAAGGTTGGTGAAAATAAACATTTGCTCCAAATGCCTGAATTCGTTGAAGAATTTCACTTTCGAAATTTGGCAATAGATGAGAACTGTTATTATTGTTGTTTAGTTTTGAATGAAAACGAATTCGTGGTAATAGAATTTCTGTGAATTAACAAAGTTTAAGTTTCTCTCACGGTGACTAAGTATATAGTTCTAACATCATAATTTAAATAAAATTTATAAACGAGAAACCATTACAGCGACATCAGCCTTAAACTTGCGTCCCTAAAGACTAGCGGTACGGGAGCTTAACGTCAAGTTGGTACAACCGGTCCCGGCACCAACGCTCTCCAAAAACGCGCATATGATGTCACGCTGGAGAGCAACACTTGAACAGGAGTATTTGTTTGTATTTGTTTTGTTCAGGGTGTTTGTATCATATATTATTATTATTTTTTGTTGCGTCTGTTATCATATTTTTCTTCACAATTCTTTAAAGCCGAAAATGTTCTTCGTTTAAGGGTGAATCTTGAAATTCGGCGTATTTTTTGATTTTGGCGCAATTTATTTGATTCCCCTGACCACAAAAATATAAATTGCTATATTTTCGGAACCATTCGGCTAAAAGTGATGCCTATTTGTTAAATTTGTTTTTAATTAAGTTAAATTTTATGTTTCATTATTGCTTAAAAAAATCTATTCAAAGAAATTGCGCCAGGGGAATCAACAGAATATGCTAAGATTCACCCTTAACTGGCCCGCGAAGTGAATTTCTTTGGAAAGTCTCGTCGTTTATTTTCACAATACTTACCATGGTTGGCGGAAACATTGCTGCACTTAGCAACTGAACCCTACAATTTGATCGAAGTTTGGTGGAATTTGACGAAAAAAATTCGATTTTGCTTAAAGTCCGGCTAGTTTCCCTTTGGCTTCTGTCGCATTTCATTGCGCCATGGGATTCTAGGTGCATGCTTATCTAGTACTATAATCTGCGTATACAGTAAAACGATGTCCTCAATGACATTGTTGACATAATTTACCGTCATTGCATCTTGCAGTTTCTAGAAGACAATCATTCACGAACGGTTGCATTTTCAATGTTACGCCATTGTCTCGTGGAAGATAACCGCTTTTTATATAACCATAGTTATGTACTTACCTGCTATTACTAGCCATGAGCTCATGACTCAAATGTGTATTCTGGACTAAAACCTCTTCGTTCTTTTAACATAAGATAAGTCTTAAAAACTCGATCATTTATTCTTTCTGAACGTCTTTCTATTAAACGCCTTTAATTATAAATTACACATCACACTAAATACTGCTTTTAGCTACCAGCAAAGTTCATGTATATTTCATAAGCCACAATGATTGCAAATCTATATGTACATTCCGTAGATTACGTCATCATCAATAGCGAGCGGCCTATCGAGATAGCTGGCGCCCATCACATAAGCTCATCTACGCTCATATACGTACATACTGACTGCTCGTCATATTGTAAATATACTCGGTAAATTGACGTTTTCTAAACTCAAAACGTTTATATTGAGCCCCCGCTCCCATGTAAAAAGATGTTTTTTTAAGATACATAATGTTTTTAATCTGGAGAATATAGCTTTTAGGTGAAATTTAGTTCGAAAAGCATAGTGCAGGTCGATGTGTCAATGGCGATGCTTGGAGACATAACCATGTGATTATACCGAGTGTAACAGCACCCTTCACAAAGCCGTCAACCAAGCATTCTGTACATCAAACTAAGTAACTTTACGCAAAATTTGTTGCTGGGAAACGACTTTTGTTTTGGGGTGAAAAATCACGTTTTACTGTAGGACTCAATGTAACGCACTCAAAATATTGTGCTGATGGATGGATTGAATAGTACGGGGTCGTGGAGGTGTTAAAAATGTTACATTAAAAACATGTATTTAAAAAAAAAAAACTTGTAAAAAAGCTGGAACTTTGACCCCCAATATCTCCGTAACTAGAAGGTTTCCAGGAATGGTCTACAGCAAAAAATGATCGCAATGATGGGGAGAACAAGTGCCTTTCGGTATCTTGAGTCTTGTTACACCCATTGTCTGTCTAGCTGTGCAAGCTTTTCGTCTGAACTGAATGATGGATGATGTATGAAGGTCTAACTACATTGACTAACAGTAGTTAACCCATTCACTGCCCAGTACTTCGCGAAAACTTCGCGAAATTCGTTCGCGTGCCCACAACCCGTATCCGAGTCGTCGTTATAATAAGCTATAGATGACTTGTATCCATACCCAGAACCCGACTAGCGTGTCCATAGCTACTGATACGGGTTGTGCGAACGAACGAATTTATTGTTCGACCCGTGTGTCGGGTGCTGGGCACTGAAAGGGTTAAGTACTCCATATGTGTATGCAAAAGAGTATGTCAAGAGTATAGGCAGGATTGTCTAGTCTGCTAATAACATGTTAGGTGCTGCCATTACTAATTCTTTTGCCAAATGCAGTAAAGAACAACACAAACATACACAGAAAATAAGACACCGTTACATTTACTTTTCTGACACCGTTACATTGGGTTGTGTATGTGTCGTGAGCAATTTGAACCCACTTTACTCTTCAAAAATGACACCAGCCCCTCTCTCTGCTTGTGAACCGGTAAGTAGTTATTTAATACATTGTCAGGAACAAACGATGTGGAACAAATTGTTTTGGGTACACTGCGGTTCCATTACATTTGTTGATACTAATTTGGACGTCCGGATGTCGTCCGTTGTTTGCAATTCATTTGGTGTTTCCTTTGAGGTAGTTCTGTTTTCAACTCGTGTTGTTTCCGGAAAATGTAGATGCTATAAGTTGATCAAACCTGAATGCAGTTTCTGATACATCAACCCTATTGTGTATGTATTGTGGTTTTAAATAAACTTGTATCTTATCTTACTATCATACCAATATAATAAAGGCGAAAGTTTTTGAGGATGAATGGATGGATGTTTGTTACTCTTGCACGCAAAAACTACTGAACGGATTTGGATACATTTTTGTACTTACACAGATAGTTTATAACCTGGATTAACACATAGGATCCTTTTTATCCCGATATTATCTTCTTCTTAGCGTGTCGATGGCAATCTATATTGTGTCGGCCCAGAACTGAGCTACTAGTTTGGTGCTGTCGGTAGCGTCCATTAGTTCCTGTAGTGAACAAACTACAGGACATGCAGGACACGATATTAAGTGCCCCATTGTTTGTGGAACAGCACCACATTTACACTCCAGGGCAGAGGGATCATACTTTCGGGATGATCCCGTGGGATAATTATTAAACTACCCGGGCGAAACCGCGAGCATAAGCTAGTACTTAAATATTTGTATCATCAGACCCTGTTTCTTCTTGGATCTTCGTCGTATTTATTGCACGTTGTAACACATAGTGATACACACACACAGTTACATACCTACTTTTGTCGGGCTATTTTAGATCTTACTTTTATTTTAGAAAAAAAAATAGCTTTAGCGCAATATTAAGACACTCCTTAAAACACGCCACACAATTTATTCAACACACGACACGAAACAAAATAAACCGTATTACATAATACATTTAACCTACAACTAATCTGTGAATTACAAAACATAGTTAAAGAGGGACCCATTAGCTTTAAAAACTGACCTGAAACATGTCACTGCCTTGAAGCTCGACCCATATGCAAAACACATAGGCAACACATTATCGTACTAATTACATGAATACTAAGACTGTGGACTACGGACAATTTTGACATCGTACTTAGGGTCTGTTTTACTGTCTTCAACATGTTCCTGAAAACGTTAGACATCTAAAAATTAGAAATCTGTAAAGTCTCATAAAATACTAGGCTATAACATCAAAAGGTAGGCTTGCTATTAACATTCAGCCATTAACATAAGTCAAGAAAGGTGTCTGATGAGATGACAAGTAATAGAGAAGTATGGAAGAAGACATGCTGCGCCGACCCCAAATAAATTGAGATAAGAGCAGAAGAATGATGATAGAGACATAAACTAAAATGCCTGTAACTAATATTTAAAGTTACAAACCGAAACACAGCAACGCTGCTCATAGAAATGAGTTTCATTGTGATAGTGGGACGAGCTCATCTATACAACTGTACTTCAAGTGATTAGGACTACACCTAAAGTAGTTCATGTCTTATCCACAATACATGAATACACCGTAAATCCGTTGAAATTCAGATGAAATCGACACCCGGCGTTCAAAGTTTAAGAAGTCGTCAGTTTTGTGAAATTTATTGAGTAAGAGGAAAGTAGCCGTTGCGTGAGTCAGGTCGGGCCTTTATGTCAGTCACTTGTCTAGTTTGAAACCGTCCCTTAGTGCGTACGTGTGTGAAAACTTTTATTTACGAAGTGAAAATTGTTTTAATTAATTAGTTCAGCGGAATTGATGTTCCCTTGGCTCCTTTTCGTGCCCATTCTTTTTGTAGTGTCATTCTAATTAAACTCATTCTAAAATTATGGAAAGTTTAAAATTGAAGCTATGAACGATATGAAGTGAATGATATTCCACAATAGTTCAAACTATTAAAAAAGAGATTCGTATGAGCTTTTTTGTATAGGAATTGTCAAGATTATAAAAAAAGTTTGTTGTGTTAAGGAAGAAGGCTGCAGATGATGATATTTAACTGGCAGTCTAGAGATATTCGGCCCGGTTAGGTCCAGGGTTTTGTTTGTGTAAAAGGACCGACACGTTTTTTTGAGAGATTAAGGGAGGTCTTCCCTAGCAGCCTTTGTTTGAAAGGTAATGATTAATATGTGTTACAGTGTATTTTTTCAAGTGTGTAATTTGGTAAACATTCGCGAAACTGATAGTGAATCACACACTTGGTTATGACTATATTTATAGTTAACATTTATAGTTTATATTTATAGGTAAGTAAAACATTTTTGAACCGAAACGTGTCTTGGATAACATTACAAAATAACGTCGAGAGTGTTTTTCATTGATAATAGACCCACCAGTTGCGTTTAAGTCCCGAGTAATAAGGAGTGAGCCTTTTCCTAATTATGTTGGGGTCGGCTTCCAGTCTAATCGGATGCCGCTGAATACCAGAGCGACTGCTTATCTGACCTCCACAACCCAGTTAGTACCGTGTAAAACGATACCCCTTGCTAAGACTGGTTGTCAGAGCTTTTGGGCCACTGACCTGTAACGACTGTCAAAGATCTACAAATGGCAGCCGGGACCTACGGCTTAACGTGCTTTCTGAGGCATGGAGGAAACTTGGTATGTAATGGGTGGTCACCCAACCACAGACCAACCAGAGCAAGCACAGGTTAACCTAAAGATCGACCCGAGCAGCTGTTATTATCTAGTCAAGAGCCTATTGCCATCAACCAAGTACAAAAAGAAGCCCTTGCCATGTTATCATTTATTGTTCTTTTTCCAGCGGCGGTTTACATAGCCGGCGTGGTTGCATCTATTGGCGTCTCCGTACTTGGCGTGTTCTGCGTGCTATCAGTACTGCAACTAGCCATGATCTCGTCCAAGGAGCGCGTCGCCTTCAAGTACACACACCTTGTCATGATGAAGTTGGCGCTGGCGCTTCTAGCCAGTAAGTACCAGTTTCTTTTAATGATCATTTATGTTACTTGTGACGGACGGATGTTGATGGATGGAGGGAGAGAGGAAGAACCAAGAAGACGAAAAGAAAAGATCGATAGGTTAAATGAGGAATGATATGAAAGAAAAAGGAGTAAATGGTAGCGTGACGGTTGACAGGGGAGAATGGCAGATGAAAAAACGATTTGCGCCGACCTCAAGTAACATGGGACAATGGCAGGAAGATTATAATGACTGGAATGGAAGACATGCATACGTAGAAGGTTACCACGCACTCTTATTGCTGAGTTAAGTTTAAAAACTCAAAATTCAAAAAGTCTGGCTCGTATTTTGAGAAACCGCTAGCCATAAAAAGACAGATCATCGGTATCATTTTAGTGGTCCATGAAAATAAACTAATTATCCGCCTTCAGAAGAAATGATACATTCAATGATTTTAAATTTATTGTCAGAACTCAATTTTTTTATTTATTTATACTTAGCCCACTTATACTTACAGTTTACATAAAAATCAAGTAAAACTACATAAAATCGTAGTAATAAAATTAGGAACTTAACAATATGGTAGATGTAGAATAAATCATTGTCACACTGAATTCCGTAAAGCGAATCTGCCATAAAGCGAATCTGTCCTAGAGCGAACAAGCCATTCAGACGAATCACGAGGCACACCAGTGTGCCAATAATTATAAGTATCCTTTTTAACACCTGCACCAAGGAGAAATTGCTGAAAACTGACGAAAACGCTGACTGAGCTAACTAAATGTGATCGACGCGTCATCTTTAGCAAAATTGACAAGGCTCAAACTCAAAGCATTTATTTCAAATAAAAACTAGACTAGACTATTAAAAAAGTTACAGTCACAAGGCATAATTACTTGAGAAAGTACTGTAGTTGCACATTCCAAAACTTAGATCTCTATGGAGAAGAATGGGCAAGAAACTCCAGACTCTAGGCATCATACTGTTGTAACAACAGCTTAACGTGGATAAGGATTGTGGTAACAACTGAAATGTATTGTTTCCAGCACTGCTGTCCATAGTTGCAGCAGGTTTGTTCGCTGTACAAGGCGATGACAGGGGCTTCTTCGTGACGAGGGGAGAAGCATTCTATGTTCAGGTATAATATATAAATTTTCTATACTTACCAAGGGGTACCGTATTACCCAGTACTAACTGGATTGTGGAGGTCAGATAGGATGTAAAATACTCGTATTCAGCGGCATCCGGTTAGACTGGACCCCAAAATAGTTGGGAAAAGTTTAGGCAGATGATGACAGTCGAAAAATTTGCTTTAAATCTACTAATGAGAAAAAAGTATTTTATAAATTGACATAACATAATATCAAGTCTGTAATCCTCGAAGGGCGAAGCAGAGGTGTACCTAATAGAACTCCCACATTTCGCTAGTTATATTGAAGTCCCATCCCCAAGTAATAGGGGGCGACTGGCGAGTCTATTCCAAATAAAGGGACACAATTCCGTGGCTACTATTGAGACATTCCTGATGGAAAACCTTTTATATTAGGATAAGAAATCATCAAATTTCCCCCCTCCTACTCTGGGCGGAGTGGAAGGGAGTTTCAGACTTGTACTGACTAAAACCCATCCATGCTCCTTCCTTGCCCTTTGTGTTCCAGGGCCGCCGTATCTCTTTCGAACAGTCCCGTAGCCCTGGCTGATGGAAAACCTTAATTACACTTTGCCCAACCTGGGAAGCGAACCCAGGACCTCATGATCAGCAGTCGCACTTGCGACCACTAGACCAACGATGCAGTCAGAATAGAAAATTTTCCCTCAAATACCATTCTGTTAAATCAGCGCCAATATATTCGTTTTAGAAGATGAATCTTGATTGGATTGTATATTGATCTCATTACTTACATGACATTTATCGTTTACAGATAGTGAGTATAGTAATAAACTCGATCCTGTTTATTATGTCACTATACGACGCACTCTTCGCTCGACGTGAGGGCGGCGACCCCACCAATCCACTGGAGGAACCTGAAGGTACCACCATCAACAACCCTGGCTTCAAAGAAGGAAGAGGTAAATAAGAATTAATTTGTTGTTATAACCGTAGCTTAGTTCTGAGATGACTAAAGGATGATTTCGACCAAACGACTCGCATCGCATCGGATCGGAAAGGATACGAACGGATGTGGCGACAGCTGATCGCGTCCGAGAGGACGTCGACGCATGCGATCGGCTCCGTACCGTCGCTTGCGGACGTTTCCGTTTCTGCGCCTAGTCAAATAGTTTCATTCTTACCGTGTCGATCACACGTCGCAGCATACTTTCGGTTACGATCGCGTGTCGCGGAAGATGCCCGCGGTCAAGCTGACTTTAAATACTGTGTACACGATTTAATATCGTTTAAACATTGTAAAATCCGTTCCGATGCGATGCGAGCCCTTTGGTGGAAAACTTCCTTTGTTATAACTGACAAAATGTATCAGGATGATGCGATACAGACCATCAAACTGTATTGCTTTCTCAATGGGACCAAAATTCATAACATAACGTAACATGTGGCTGTACCTAACAAGTACATCCACATTTCTCGGGGTATTCATTAGTTGCGTTCAGAAATTCTAGGTGTTAAAATCAAAGATAAAAAGGAATGGTAATAGTTTGACCATGATTAGACCCATATTACAGTATGTGACTGAATTAAGATATTGATTACGCAAAATTCAAAAGGATAAACTGCTAAATAGATATAAATTAAACTACCCTTTAGTTTAATTTTCGCAAAATTCAAAAGGATAAACTGCTAAATAGATAAAAATTAAACTACCCTTTAGTTTAATTTATATCTATTTAGCAGTTTATCCTTTTGAATTTTGCGTAATCAATATCTTAATTCAGTCACATACTATAATATGTGTCTAATCATGGTCAAACTATTACCAGTCCATTTTATCTTTGATTTCGACTTACTTTTTGCCGCATGTATTAATACAAACAGTGAGTAACGCAAACAAATAAGATGAAAGCCAAATATATGTAGATTGCTAGTATTATACATCGGAAACAATATTAATGTAAATTACAAAAACAATTGACAAAAGTAGGTTCATCCTTAAAAAAAACTCGCAATTTCAAGTTTATTCCAAACAAATAATGTGAACGTCATGTATGTATGTGTGTGGGTGTGTGTGTGTGTGTGTATTTTTATAGTACTACTGTAGTAAAGAGTAAAAAATATGTTTTCAGGGATCTCGATGACGGACGCGTCAGGAAAGCCGTACAGCACAAACGGACACGGAAGCGTGGCTTCAATGAACACAACGGCAACCACGCTCACTGGCTTATCGGACGCTAGTACCATCACCCGATCACCCCTGAGGTCCTCACTCAAGAAGCCACGGCCCAGGGAAGGGGAACCCGGTGGGCTAGGCATACAGAATCCAGGGTATTCTGGCCATTCACCCCCACTAAACCGGAATGGAAGCCAGAAGAAAGTGCGCATCCAAACTCACAGTACTGAGGTGTGAACGTGTCTCCTTAGTTAGTACAAACTCTAGTTATGCTAAAATGCATACCTGAATTTTTAAGCCATTTTTGGTATGCAAGTTGCACACAGACAAGGACAAACTTCTCATAGTGCTGCTGTTCAACAGTTCAACTGTTGAAATTTGATAACATTCACATAAGTGAATAATGCATTACTTGAGAAGAAAATCGTTTTTCACCGAGTGTCTATGTATTTGTAGCCTTAACTGAACATGATTGAAGGAGTATCTTGGATGCAAATGGCTACCCCATAAATAGCCCACAGTGTGTACCTACTTGCATATCAGAATGGTTTAGAGAAAAAAAATAGTTTTGCAAAAACTTGCTCCTTCAGTCAAAATTATAAAGAATTTCACATTTATTGCATGTGAATTACAACTTACTATACTCTAACTTTATTATAATTTGATGTATAAGATTGTAAGACTAAGATAGTCACCACAGCTTTATTTCAAAGAGAAGTCTAAAGAAAATGACGGAGTACACTTACCACCTAAATACAGCTGATTATTAATAAAAATATGGGAATTTTTAAAAATCTGTAGTATATTGAAATCGAACCGTACAATAATGAAAACAGTTGTTAGGTCTTCTTAACTCAAACATTCAGATGACTGTATTAACTATTTTGACCAAAGGTGCAAGTGGTTTATTTATTTAAACGGAATTAGTAGATGGGTGTAGATATAGATTGAATTTTTGATAGTAACAAGACACTGATAGATTTTAACCTTTTAGTGTTAACATAAGTAGGACTTTTTATATAATATTAATTATGTCAAAACTTTAGGTACCTTTTTACTGTTTTATAATGGCATGTACACATGAACATTTCCACAAGTGTGCATATAAAAATAGTTTACTAAGTTTAACTTCAATTCAGAATCTTAGTTATCAAGCTATAGAACAATCAACTTGAATGTCACACTTCCATGACAGTTCTAATTCAACGGCAACCAAAATATATTTAGCACTTTAAATAGATTTTTGAGTGACCACTTTTAGTGGTCACTCAAAAATCTGTTGAGCCTACATTGCGATAAAGTTGATAATTGAGTAAGTGGCAATGAATATCTGTAAATAAATATCTAAGATTCTGAACTAAAGTATAGATTAGAAGTCGATGCTCTGTCGCAATTTGAATTCACATATCTCAAGCTGATATACCTACGTATTTTGTTTTACATTATAAGTATATTTTTATTATTTACAACTTATGAGACATTGCAATCATCTGTATATTTCGTTTGAACAAAGTTCTTAATTGAATATTTTATTGTGTATAAAGTGCATATGTGTACATAAACCAGCACAAAGTGTTGTAATATAAGAATATTTTTGAATTTGTTACATTATACAGCTTTGTTGTATATTGACATGCAATTTTAATATGTTAACATTTATATTATAGAATTGAATTCCGATTTGTCTATAAGATGTAAGTTAAATATAGGTAAGTGTAAATAAACATAAAAACCCACCAGCCTTTCTGCGGATTATCACATATTAGCAACCTATTTATTGATTGGTCTTAAGCAAACTTCTTTGATTAAAACTTCGATCGTGAGAATCGTGCCTTACCTTTAGAATCCAACTTTGTGCCTTAAGTCCTAAAAATCTACCTTTTAAAATGATGCATCACGCATGATACTAAACTTAGTTACACCGTCCAAATGTCGAATTTAATTTTAATTTTGGAAGGTCTCATATTAAAGTCTATTTATATTTTGCGTATTGTTGACCATAATTCTTTATTTGTATTGGTTTCAGTTGCTTAAGATAATTTCTTAGTTAAATAATAATATTAGCATAGAGTATTATTTTACTCTGTCCGTCCAAATTCTGGTCTTAACTTTAGTTTCGACGTAACTACTTAATAATGTAATAACTTTCAAGTAGATCCAAGGAAGATAAAATCAACTTTATTATTGTTACTTTTGTATTGTTGAGGTAAATGTAATATATTTTTATCTGTATTCTGCACACCTAGGGAGTCGTTAAATTTCTTTATAGTTAATTAAATTATAGTGCAACATTTTTTTTTTTTTTGCCCTTGTATGAACATTGCCAGGAGGGCCCGGAAATTGTACTGAAAATAGAAAATGGAAGCCTCTATTTTCTATTAGTTCGACAACGACCATGCGCCAAAAGAAACAAACTGTACTGTAACTGTAATTTTCTCATAGATATATTTATATTTTCTTTTATACACGGAACAGATTTTTGCTTAATATTTTTAATTATACGGTATTATATAAATTCCGTCCAAAATATCCCATTATGTTAATGATCTGATATTTAGTTTTACACATTATTCTTTAGTTATATTTTTCTGAATAAAAAAGCAATTGTTTTTCAACCAGATTTGATTGTTTTATTCACTTAGTAGACGAAAACAAATAAACTGAGGGACGATTTTTGCTATGTCAGAGGCATGGATCTGACTGGCTCCAGTGCCTCGGGTACCTTGAATCGTTTGTCCAAGAGGATGGCGAAGTAGACTATGGATCGTAATGCTGGGCTGTAAATAGGGCGAACACGGATGCGAAACCGGGTTCAGTATGCCGCCCGGCTGTGAAGAAGACGAATAAGATTTTTTTGTTCTTATTCCACATGCATGCATAACATCACCTGCTAATAATTCGCCGATTTCTTGGTGACGCGCACTTACTTACACAGATTCAAAGAATCATGGCGAGCTCCATACATTCATTTTTACAGAAAATATACTTAATTTAGTTGAGGGATCAAAATATTTTTTCAATGTAGAGAATCCATTACCAAGCGTATATTGATATACTTAGCATATTTTTTAAAAACCCGCAAAATTATAATTGGCTTATGCTTAACAAACTACCAGATTTAGTAAAATGTAACGGCAAAAAAATCACTATTGATTGCCAAAAATAGTAAATGATCACCAAAATTAGATCCCCAGTTTAGAGTGAAATTAGAACCAAAAATAGTTAATGACCACCAGAAATTGAACTGATCCCTTGAACTGTGAAAATGCCACTTGTGCTACCGTGTGGGTGGCCTGCGCGATTTTGGCGCATCTTTTTACACGCTTTTTATTAGCTTCACCTGTATGTTTGTATGTTTGTATGTTTGTTTGTAACCGACTTCTTTGGGCGCGATTTTGACCCACTTTGAACGATCAGATTTAATTGAAACTTTGCACACCTGTCAAAGACCGATGACAATGCAATAATTCGATAAAAAAATCCGATTATCCCAATTAGATTCGCCAGGATTAATTAATTCCTTTCCGCATCCTTTGCATGCGAGTAAGAGAGATAGAGCTAGTGCGCGAACTACGCATGCGTGCAGCTCCACAGTTACTCTTTGGTCGTACACTCAGTTTGGCACAACCTCGGAAAGACTTGTAAAAAACTAAAAAAAAACACGCTTTTATGGAAAACCCAACTAAAGAATTCAACTAAAAAATAAAAAATAAATAATAGTTTAAAAAAACTAAAAAAACACGCTTTTATAAAAAAATCCAACTAAAAAACAGAAAATAAAATTTAATAAATTTGGATTAAGAATAGTGTAAATAAAAAATAAATGTACATTATTGTAAAAAAGCGTGGGGTGCATAGTGTCAATAGTTATAAACATTTAATTGACAGATGAGTAGAAGGATCATTACTTTGATAATATCATAAAAAGCACTTTAAATGCACCCCACGCTTTTTTACAATAATGTACATTTATTTTTTATTTACACTATTCTTAATCCAAATTTATTAAATTTTATTTTCTGTTTTTTAGTTGGATTTTTTTATAAAAGCGTGTTTTTTTAGTTTTTTTAAACTATTATTATAACGTCGACATCCCAAAGTTACAATAGTTAGCTTTCTGCCAGTTATATTATTTGGTTATAACCTAACGCAACTCATCGAAGATGGGTTTGAGGTGAATAAAGTCACAGGTGTTGTATTCGTTGATCTTTCGGCAGCTTATGATACAGTCAAAATCAAAAGACTTTTACGAAAAGTCAGCGAGCTCACCAAGGATGTAGGTTTCGTGCAAATTCTTAGTGATATTTTAAATAACCGCCGGTTTCAAGTTAATCTTGACAATAACAAAATTAGGTGGCGCTGCCAGAAAAAAGGGCTCCCTCAAGGTAGCGTGCTAGCCCCGGCCCTTTTTAACATTTACACAAACGACCAGCCTTGCTCTCCACCAACAAAACGCTTTTTATATGCAGACGACCTTGCTTTAACCGCCCAGACACTTACAGTCGAAGAGGCTGAACACTTACAGTCGAAGAGGCTGAAGATAAATTGACGGAAGCTCTGGAAAAACTAGGAAAGTTCTATGATGAAAATACCCTACGGCCAAATCCATCCAAAACCCAGTCTTGTGCTTTCCATCTCCGTAACCGTCAGGCAAACAGAGCTCTCAGTGTCTCGTGGCGGGGCGTCGACTTGGAGCATAAAAAAAGTCGGGACTAGAAATAACGTTCTTCGCCGCCTCACATCCACCAGCTGGGGAGCATCGCCAAAATTTCTACGCACTACCGGCCTATGTCTTTCTTTTTCGGCTGGGGAGTTCGCATGCCCAGTGTGGCACCGTTCGGCCCACGCTAGAGAAGTTGACATAGCGCTGAACGATACCTGTCGCATTATAACGGGTTGTTTAAAACCCACCCCTCTTGCGATGTGGTATCCGTTGGCGGGTATAGCTCCAGCAGTCGTTCGGCGCGAAATAGCTAGTCGTATCGAGAAGGGAAAACAGGAACAAGACAACCGCCACCCCCTGTACGGGCATCAACTACCACCTTCACGCTTAAAAAACCGTAAAAGCTTCGTGAGACACACGATTCCCTCCAAGTGCGTCAGATGAAAGATGCGAATTGTGGAGGAACAAACATCCCACCCCTCCTCACTTCATCAATCCAGCAGAACATCTTCCTCCTGGACAGGAACTGCAGTGGCCAATCTGGAAATCTCTTAACCGTCTGCGGGCCCAGGTTGGCCGCTGTAGAAATAATCTGGTCAAATGGGGTATCATCGACCCGTCCCAAAGACAATGTGAGTGTGGAGCCCCTCTGCAGGATATACCCCACCTCCTTTCTTGCCCATCCTGCACAGCCACCTGCTGGATTTAAATGAAGCCAATGACAGAGCTTTGCAGGTGGCAATATACTGGTCGGGCATTATTTGAATTTATTATATTATTATTTGAGTCTATCGGCACGCAAAGAAGAAGAATTATCTGGAATCGTTATTAAATTAGCTAACTGTTAATTTAAGCATTATTGTCGTTCAATTAAACCAAAAAAAAACGAAAAATAGCAAAAAACATAATTTACTGAACACTTTACCTGCTGACATCAGACAAGAAGATAATAAAGTAAAATTCGCACGTAAACTTAATTTTTTTTTATTAGATTCTTTGTAAGAATATATAGGTTATAGATATACCAAATATGAAGTTTAATGTAAAAGAGACTCAGCGATCTCACAGTTAAACTGCGTAAGCAGTTTTGTGGGGCAATGTACTTAGCGTTAAGGATTTATTAAGTAAAATAAATTATTAATATTTTTTTTAAATTTCATTCGCCTTTAAAAAGGCAGGCATCGATCTATAGACCATTCAGCCTCGTCATATTTTTATATTCTTCTATTTATAATAAAAGTAAGGCCAAAGCCAAGTCATATGTATTTAAGTCCCGATCAAATTTTACACCCACTAGATGTAATAAAATTAAATAAAGGAATATATGAAGAAAAATTTTCCAGTAATCCTTGAATGTCGCGCGGGAGGTTTGCCGGTGTTTTGTAAATCTCAAGCAATTTGTCAATCAATATTATATGATTCACATTATGCGCTGGGCATTCAATAATAATGTGATTAAGGGTCTGATCTTTATCGTGGTTGCAATCAGTGCATTTAGGGGAAGCAATTATCTTCATTCTGGCCGGCTGGGTTTTTTCCTGTTTAAAAAGTATAAAATTAAAACATTACTCAAAAACTTGAGGGATGACTGTGTGCTTAGTTTTCTCCGCTTCTCTTTAGCAGTTTACGTTTATCTTTGACGGGTTTGTATTTGTAGATTGTTCAGTAGGGCTATTACGTATCTCTGTTGACAGTTCAAGTGATAATCACTTTGGCTCAGTTTCCATCAATTAACTGTCAAAAGCTTAGTTTGGTACCGGCTATGACCAGTGACTATCAAATATGACGTCATTGGCGCTCATCGTCGCTGATAGTCACCGTGACTCGTTTTGACAGTTGTTTTCGTATCGATACTTCATACTTGTATTATTGCGATTGTGTAAGCATAGTGGATATCTAATTGATGTTCACTGAGGTTGAAGTTGCTTTCGTGAAAGACGCTACTCAAAGGTAGTGTTTTTCAATTTCAGTAATGAACACCGAAGCCGGTATTAAATGTTAACATTACGTTTATTGTTGTTTTATTGTTATGTGTGTTTGTGGTGAAGTATGGCACATATAATGATGCTGGAATTTGCTGAAGAAGAACGAAAACGAAGTCGTCTATGACACCGCGCCGCCTACGCGGTTATGGAATGCTAGAGATAATTTATAATATTCTACTGTGGGTTTATATAGCTTGTGATGTTCTAAAATGTTCCTTTTCTTGCATTAATATTAGTTTTTTTTTTTAGAATAAAATCGGAAGTAATGGAATGGTATCGTTAGTTCTGATTTTAGCCACGCGCCAAAGGATCCTTATAAATGAAAAGGTTTGATTTATTAAAGATGGTAGTTTTATAAATAGCTCGTAATTACTCTAACTTCACTTTTCTACATAATGTTAGTATATTTGTGTTTAAATATGTTGAGAAAAATTCAATTAATAATAATCCTGTACCTACAAACATTTTATTGGTGGTGTTTATATAAAAATTAGTTTACCTTTTGGCCCACAGTAGGAGCCTGTATTATATATGTTAGTCCTCTTCTTCGTGTAGGCATCTTAAGGTAGTTGTACCCTGTAAGTTCATTTAACCCTATTGAATGACTTTTTCATGAAATATTCATTGAATAGGGTTACATGAACTTTGAGGGTTGTATTGATGATTTCCGTGATTGTTTCTGTAACTACAGACGTGTTACGGGCGTGACTCATTTTTCATTAACGTACAACCTGACACTGACTTACAATTTACAAATAACGTAAGAAAATTTGAATTTCGCGGGCTATCCTGACGCAACCAACTTAAGTTGTAAACGTTACTAAATATATTATGTTTCCATATTTTAAGTGGTTTTACTAACATAAATAAAAGTATTATTTAAAGAACTTATTCAGAAGTAAACACTGACAACACAAAATAATTTACAATAACCATACTAGCAGACTTATGCGGCTAAGTTGAGTAGCACCCTTTGAGCGTTATAATACTAGATTTAAGGGAACATTTTATATTTGGCGGTTTATATGACATGTGAAATGGTTATTGTAAATTATTTTATGTGGTCAGTGTTTACTTCTGAATAACTTCTTTAAATAATACCTTTATTTATGTTAGTAAAACCACTTAATTTATACAAATATAATATATTTTATAGTAACGTTTACAACTTAAGGTGGTTGCGTTAGGGTAGCCCGCGAAATTCAAATTTTCTGATGTTTTTTTGTAATTTGCAAGTCAGTGTAAGGTTGTACGTTGACAAAAAATGAGTCGCGCCAATAACACGTATGTAGTTACAGAAATAATCATGAAAATCATCAATGTAACCCTGTAAGCTTATTTAACCCTTCCTTAAGATGCCTGCACGAAGCCTAACATAGTTTAATACAGGTACCTACTGTGGGCCAAAAAGTAAACTAATTTTTATATAAACTAGTATAATACTTACATTAAAATAATTCAAACAATAAAATGTTCGTACAGGATTATTATTAATTGGGTTAATTGCCTTTTTTTGTACATCTTTTAAACACAAATATACTTACATTATGTAGAAAAGTGAAGTTAAGGTAAAAGTATTAAGAGCTATTTATAAAACTACCATATTTAATAAATCAAACCTTTTCATTTGTAACTGTACAAGGATATTTTGGCGTGTGGCTAGAATCAGAACTAACGATACCATTCCATTACTTCCGATTTTATTCACATAAAATAATCAATAAAAAAACTAATATTAATGCAAGAAAATGAACATTTTAAAACATCACAAGCTATATATAGAATATTCTAAATTATCTCTAGCATTCCATAATCGCGTAGGCAGCGCGGTGTCACCAGGCGACTTTTTTTTCTCTCTTCTTCAGCAAATTCTAGCACTATTATACGTGCCATACTTCACCACCGACACACATAACAATAAAACAACAAGAAAAGTTATGTTAACATTTAATACCGGCTTCGGTGTTCATTACTGAATTTGAAAAACACTACCTTTGAGTGGCGTCTTTGACGAAAGCAACTTCAACCTCAGTGAACATCAATTTGATATCCACTATGCTTACACAATTGCAATAATACAAGTATCGATACGAAAACAACTGTCAAAACGAGTCACGGTGACTATCAGCGACGATGAGCGCCAATGACGTCATATTTGATAGTCACTGGTCATAGCCGGTACCAAACTAAGCTTTTGACAGTTAATTGATGGAAACTGAGCCAAAGTGATCATAACTTGAACTGTCAACAGAGATACGTAATAGCCCTACTGAACAATCTACAAATACAAACCCGTCAAAGATAAACGTAAACTGCTAAAGAGAAGCGGAGAAAACTAAGCACACAGTCATCCCTCAAGTTTTTGAGTAATGTTTTAATTTTATACTTTTTAAACAGAAAAAAATCGCATGTCGATTTTCTAGGGTGAAATATCGATTCGAAAAAACAATTTTTTTGGCCCGAGAAATCGATTCTTCAATTTATCGATCTCAGATCGCCAACCCTAGTCTATGGCCCCATACCCAGCAACTTACATACTCTGTGATACCCAGCAACAGCATCCAAATCCATTGTGGTTGTGGATTTGTTGTGTCAGCAT
Organism: Lycophotia porphyrea; assembly: GCA_950005105.1. Classification (NCBI taxonomy): domain Eukaryota; kingdom Metazoa; phylum Arthropoda; class Insecta; order Lepidoptera; family Noctuidae; genus Lycophotia; species Lycophotia porphyrea. Next base: position 10,452,389 of record OX465391.1, on the reverse strand, counting down.
GTGGTCAACATGGTATTATTTTATGTTTAGTTTGTCCCACTTTTCCTGTCTGAGCCCTGCCCTGCTAGTGCGAGTGCAGCTGGCAGAGAACTCAGTTCACACTTGTAATTTTGCTGTAAAACTTTAAATCCTACCCAAAAATCGAGTGTTGTACTGTGGTCCTGTGCTGAAAAATAGAAAATCATATAATCATTTTTGCGAAACAATGCATGAATGCGAGAAAAAATGTAAGGGTCAATAGCGTTTGTTAAAAAAAAGTTAACATGTGCCTCTTTGTCTCTGCGGTATGCTGCGTTGTTAGCTTCGAAGGTGAAAAGCATAAAATGTTTTTGGTATCGAAGATAGAATTTTCCAGTTATTTTGGACTGTTTTGTTGACTTTGTGGATCATTTAATGTCATTGTGGGATCAAGTTGATTTTTAGCAAACTATTTATTTATTTTATTATTTACGCACACACAGTGTGCTGTATGTTTGAGTACTAAGATACTGCTAATTTCTCTATAAATATTCACTAGCAGCTCCGTATACGGAGAAATGAAAAAGAAATTAAACCAATAGTTTATGAGAAGAGGTAGATCAAAATGTGTTATAATCTATTTAGAGATGACTATGTTTGATTAGAGAGTTCTATAAAAAAAGGGTTGTTTGTGAAGTTATTGCATTGGTCATGGTCTTTTATCCTGTCGAATATAGTTAGGACTTACCTACTGGTCACATTGATAAAAAAAAGATAAATGCTGATTGTTGAATGATCTCTTTAGTTGGCAGTTGGCATTGTCAGAGGGTGTTGGTCTAATTCATAATGATTTTTTGTTGATTTGTTGAGATTTATGTAAATCCTTTGACTCAATTTGATCTGTTTTGGTTTAAAGGTGGTTGGTGACCCTGACTGCTAGGACGGAGGTCGTGGGTTCGATTCCCACACAGGACAAATCTTTGTGCGATGAGTACGATTATTTGTTCTGTATCTGGGTGTAAATTTATCTATAATATGTATGTATTTAGAAATATATAAGTATGTTTATCAGTTGTCTGGTTGCCATAGTACAGGTTCTGCCTAGTTTGGGATCAGATGGCAGTGTGTTGGTTGTCCCAAGATATTATTATTATTATTTTTGACATATATTTTATATGCTCGGCTTATAAACCGGGAAGAACTGATTATACGGGCCTAAGCCAAGTGATTATCAGTTGGAATAGATGAAGTGCGGTCACGCGCAGAAGATTGTATGGAAGATGGTAGCGTATTTGAGTTTTGATGGGGATTTTCTGATTCACACTGCAGAAACTTTCTCACGAGTCTGCATGTGTTTAATATCACTGCCTTTTGTAGCAGATGGTAGGTATTTGGAGGTAAGCTAAGGGAATTAAGAGATTGGTGAAGTTGTTTCGGTATTACTCCTGTTGATGATAAAACTATTGGTACTATTGTTACTTTTTGCAGGTGCCAAATTCGGGTAATTTCGTCTTTTAGTTGTATGTATTTGGTTAGTTTTTCTGCGATTGTCGTCTGTAAATTATGTGTATTTGGTACAGCAATATCGATTAAATATGCTGTTTTATTTATCTTGTTTACAAGTGAGGAGCGTCGAAACAAAAACCGATAAATCTCATTTGTGTTTTTTGTGGAAAAATGTAAAAATACGGCCAAGTACATGGTTTTCTAATTTAGAGTTGAACGAAATCCATCAATTTATTGGTGTTAGAATCACTGTTTGGAAACCTAAATTATGCATTCGTGATTGTGGTACCTGTTGAATTATAAAAAAAAAGAAAATGGATATATCGGTTATTGACCAAACCAACTGGATATATCGGTTTTTGATAAAACTCTGTAGGATATATCGGTATTTGATAAAACGCTGGTAGGAATATGAGAGCTTGATAAAATGCGGCTGAACATGCGTCAGTATTTCTAAAGCCAGATTAGGTGGTTTCCAATCAAACAACTTTATTTAAAATCACATCATACTTTAATTAACTAAAAGCTTAATGGCTATTTAGGTTAAATGAAAAACTTAAACTATTATCGCTATTTCTGGTTCCAGGCAATCGCAATCAGAATCATGATCATGTCGTTCATGGTTGTCAGGAACATCTGCTTCTGTATCAACAGGTTCAGTGGAATTTTCACTCAATAACGTTCTGTACCAAGAAAAAGTTTCATCTTTCTCCCAGTCGTCACCAAATTGCTTTACCATGAGAGACTTTACGTCTGCTTTCTTCAGAGCACTTAGACATTTGTTTACGTTAAGTGGTGCCATTGACTGGGGATGTGTCTTTCTTGATTTTAAGATGCTAAACCGTTTTCTTTCTTGATCAGACTCGTTAACCAAATTGCGGAAGGTTCTCACCTCATATATAGTTTTAGTTTGTCTCCTTGTTCCTCGTCCCTGAATAACATTATATTTTTTCAAATGAATACGTTTTAAGTCCCTCATTCCTTCGAGTTTTTTATAATATGTTTCCAAAGATTTGACATCCTTCAAGCTCCAATCTTCTTCTAGCAATAAAACAACCCCATGTCTCTTATAAATCGTTTGATATTCTTCCTTTTGTGTAATTACTGGAACGGTTTTAACCGCCTTTTCTACTCTGCCGAAAACACGATCGGCGGGTAGAAAACTATGACCACGTACGGGAAATGTCAAATATATCTCTTTAATATTTTCTGGGGATTCATTGACGAGCCAAAACATAAGACAGTGGACTATATGCGAATTTTTGTTTTGGCCGCCACAGCCATCACAAAATAAACGCAACATTCTTTTGCCCTCTAAATTCAAAGAATTTAAGTGATGCAAGAGTGCCGATCCAACTTCAGTGGCTCCTCTTCCACCTTGATCTTCAGACCATTGATAGAAACGAGGATTTCTCGAGTCCATACCCACGAAACAAAGATTGTAATAGCTAATCTGTCGAGAATAAAAAGACTCTTGAATGGGTGTCCGAGGCAGTGGTTGGACTTGTTGTAAGTCGAAACAAAAAATTTCCGAGTCAGGATCATCATTTCTGCATAGCTTATAGAACGCTTTGGCCCGTAAATTATGAACCCTTTTTTGCACCATCAGAATGCGTTTATCGTCAGGGTCAGTAGCTATTTTTATTTTATTACTTAATAAGATACAAGTGCTACAGGCGTCAGAAGCAGGACTCTTAAATCCGATGTTGAAATCTTCAGAAAATACCTTCTGGAACATGGTCTTTGTCACACGGAGGTCTTGAGGAACCGAATCATTGTACATTTGCCTTAATTTTCGTTGATTCAAGTCACATGATAAATAAATTCTTCGAGATTTCGATCTATTATAGTGACTTTCGCTTGCAGGTAATTTTCGTATAAACTGACGTAGACTATCCTTTTTAGCAGCAGATTTTGCTGACTTCCGGTCGCCACCGCGATTTTCTTTGGGAATGTTTCCGTCAAACACCGTTCTAGTTATGTGATGCAAGCGGTCTTTTTTTAAAGAAAAGGTTTTCATAAACATAGACTTACAAACGGGTCTATTTTTATTACCTTTGTCATTGAGAAAGTATGTCGCGCTCATGAGGCGAGTCCTGCGTTTTGATGATTCCACTTTGCTCTGTCGACGTCGTTCTGGAGCGTACGGTGCGATCAGACGTGTCAAATAGACATCCTGATCGACTTTATTTCGCTTATTAAAAAAATTTTGCCTATTTTTTAAAATTACAATAAACTTCAATGCAAAAAGATGTCTGTCCGCTAGGACAGACATCTTTTTGCATTGAAGTTTATTGGAATTGTGCGAACATGGCCACTCAAAATTTATTGCCAATGGATCAGTATCACGGTACCTTAAACAACCAAATACAAAATGTTGAAACCATGAAAATAAAACACTCGACTTGGCGGGGTCACTACCGTGCCCCCAGATAAACATTAATTAGAGTATGTTAAACCTTTAATCCTTTGGTTTACCAATTTCAGACACTTAGATAGACTAGACGAACGTGTAGTTATGTTATGTTATTGACGGGGTTACTAAAAATAATAATACAAAGGTAAGTACCTATTCTCCCGTTCCAAAGCAGTTCTACGCTTGCCCTTCGTTTTTTTTCGAGCTCCTTGATTAATGTCTGCTACAACAGGATTACCTAAATCTTCCATCATCATTAGTTTACTTGCGAAGAACAACTTGATAGTTTAAAAACATTTAAACATTATGTTACGGTTTGAAAGCCGACAACCACAATAACAATACGCGGTTATTTCTGACAAGTAACTGCGACAACGTCAATGTCAAGCTATCACCTGTCAAATTTAAAAATAAGGCCGCTTTACATTACAGTATCCTACAATTGTTTATGGTTTTGTCATGAGAAACTCGAAATTAGATATATCGGTTTTTGACAGAATCAAAAGAGTCAACAATGAAAAATGTTAGGGATTTATCGATATCTGTTCCGATCGCCATCGTTGTTTAGTACGATTGATGTAATTATCGGTTTATGTTCAGATCCGGGTATTTCGTGGTCGGATTTAGAGTGGATTTATCAGTTTGCGATCAGGTTACATTAACCATAAAGCAAGATATGTACGAGAACAACCAATTGGCATCATAAAAAAAAAAAATTACAAAATGTGATTTATCGGTTTTTGTTCTGACGCTCCTCAAGTGTAATGTCTGGTCTATTGAAGTGAATTGTTCTGTCCGTAAAAATGCCGCGATCAAAATACAGTTTTGATGTCGGATTTTCTAATATAGTCTCTGGATTGTACTTGTAATATGGTACAACGGAGTCTATGAGTTTGTACTGGTGAGCTAATTTCTGGTGTATGATGTTGGCTACTTGATCGTGTCAGTGTTTGTAATCTGTTTGGGCTATTGACTTGCACGCGCCTGTGATATGTTATATGGTCTCAGGAGAACTATTGCATCTTCTACATGTGTCATTATTTAAATTCTTTATAATATATTTTCTGTAATTTTTGGTTTCAATTACCTGGTCCTGTATAGCAAGCATGAACCCTTCAGTCTTTGGGAAGAGTTCGCCTCGATTTAACCACGCGTTCGACGCTTCTTTGTCGACATTTATGTGGCATAAGTCTTGGCGGTGTCTTCCGTGTAGAGACTTCTGGGTCCATTCTAGGAGCTTAGTTCTATTGTCGGTAATATTTTCATTTTTCTGTTCAGCCTTATCTTTTAAATTCAGGGGTGTCAATTGTTGGTCGTTTTGAGTAACAACTTTGTGGAGAATAGAAGTTTCACTTTTTGAATAAAAGAATGTCTGAGTACTTTAATCTGTCTGTTGTGTAGGTTAAGAATGTCAATTAGACCTCTACCTCCCTCTTTCCGCGGCAGTGTTAGTCTCTGCACACAGGATCGGGGGTGGTGTTTGCGGAATTTGGTCATAGTGGTGTTAATTTTTCGTTGAAGGTTTTGGAGGTCAGTTTTGGTCCAATTGATTATCCCAAAAGAATATGTAAGAACCGGTATAGCGAAAGTGTTAATCGCTTTAATTGTGTTTCGGGCAGTGATGGGCAAAAATTATTTAGATTAATAATTACAAATTACAGTTACATTGTAATTAGTAATTGAAATACTTTGTAACAGATTACTTAAGTAACTAATTGCAATGAGTACATACTGTAATTAAATTCAAAGTAATTGAATTGCAAGTTAATCTAATTACATTATAATAGATTAAATAAGTAATCTGATAAAATGTAATTACACATTTATATAAGTATTGGGACACTTCTTACAAAATGCCCTATTTAATACAGTTTTGACAAATACGAAAATAAAACACATAATTATACAAAAAAAAAAAGTAATCATCTGTCAATCATTGTTCAGTTTTAAATCTTTTATTAGTTATAATTTTTACCATTGGCTGAAAAAAAAAATTAGTTTTCTGATTTATAATTTAAATTAACCTTTAATATGACTCTTTTTTCAAACATTTCGTCTGACAAACGGTTTGCTTTCGGACAATTGATCATTGTCGCGTACGAAAACATACGTTCCACAGGTGCAGAAGAAGGTAGAGGGGTATTAAATTTTAAAAATATTTCTTTAATTTCCTTATGATTATTTAATATTTGAAGTTCTCTGCTGTCTTCTGCCAAAAAATGAGTGACTATAAGTTCAGCTTTGGATCTTGGTTCACTGCTCTGGTTGTCTGAATCCGAACTTGAATCAATTTCAAAATAGTCATCCTCCCTCGACTTCGTTGATGGTCTTTCTCGAGATAATTGAGTTGGTATTATCTTTACGACTTCTTTTACGAGTAAATTTTTCATTTTACTATATTCTGCCTGGCCAATTAATGATGTCCATTTCAATTTTTTATATTTAGGATGAGAAACGGCACCTAAAGCAGCATTTTCAGCTTCAGGTCCCGAAATTTTCAGAAAATCTTTAAACCTTGTTTGCACACTTTTGAGGTAAGTTTCAGTCAGAGTGTTGCAGTACTTATAGTCTCTTGTTTCAGTTAAATTTGTCAACTTTTTCTTCAACGAGAGTATAGTTGGCAAAAATATTCCGTAATAGGTTGCGTTTTCACCTTGAAGAATGTCAAGCGCATCAGCGACAGGTTGAGTACATGACAGGTATTCCTTTATATAGGTAAATTCAGATTCACGAAGTGGATTTTTTATGTTTAAAGCTCTGTGAAGTGTTGCAGATTTATCTTTTATGGTTGCGATTTTTTTCAAGGCATCATAAAGGCTATTCCACCTTGTCTCTACTGGCCTATTTAGAGTATGGCCAAGAATATTTTGTAAAATTTCAGCCGATTTTGGTCTATTTGCAGCTTTCCATAATGTGTTACATTTTTTTATTGTTTGGTCATGCATTTTCGATAGCTCCGTTTCCTGGTTTTCTAGTATTTTGTTAGCGTCGGTGGCACAAAGACTCAAAGTATGTGAAGCGCATCTTAGGTGTAATGGCAAACGAGTCTCTAAATGGGTAATTGTTGAAGAAAGGTCATTAACCCATTCAGTGCCCAGAACCCAGCATATGAGTCGAACAATAATTTGTTCGTTCGCACAATCCGTATCCGTAGCTATGGACTGGCTACATGGGTTCTGGGCATGAATACTAGTCATCTATAGTTCATTATAACGACGACTCGGATACGGGTTGTGGGCACGCGAACGAAATTCACGAGGTTTTCGCGAAGTACTGGGCAGTGAATGGGTTAAGATACGTTAATTCGTCGTCTGTACTATCAGTATCGGAGTCTTCATCACAAGAATCAATAGTGTTTTGCTCGTTTGAAACATTGATACGATGTACACCGAAACTCTTAAACGCTTTCACAAAATTGCTGCCGTTGTCTGTAACACAAGCCACAACGTTTGTGCTAGTTAAGCCATACCTTGAATTAATTTCTTGCAACAATTCGTATATTTTGTCATAACTATGAGTGCCTTTAAAACGTTGACATGCTAATGCCCTTGAGACACGCTTTAAACTATGTAAATCAATCCAGTGTGCTGTTACACCTAAAAAGCTTCTTCGACGTCCAGACCAAATATCAACTGTCGTACAAACGTGTTTCACTTGATTTAGTTCTTGTTTCACTAAAGTAGACTCTTCATCAAAGAATTCCGTAATCATTCGGACTATGGGCAAAAATGTATGGGCTCCGTCCCCATATACCAACACACATGGAACTAATGCCAATGTGTTCTTTAAGTATCCACTATTTGATTAAAATCCTTTTTTTTACTTAAATCCGTGGCATATATCAATAAAAAAACAATGTATAATTATTAATTAACCTATATTTTCCTTTTACACTTGTAAGTTATTTTAACATTATGGTTATATTACAGTACAAAACATGATTTAGTAACTAAACAAAATAAAAATAATGTATATTTAAACATATACATGTAAATGATTATGAATGAATAATTAGAAAATATGTAATGAATATAAATGAATGAATCATTTAAATTCATTGTGTTCTAATTATTCATTCTTACAATGCTCATAGTAGGTAGGCGAATAACAATAGAGAGTGCTAATATTACTGGTCTATTATAACACTGTTTAACAGCTGCGCTGGCAGATTAAAATCTGTATGACGACCTATTCCCATGTACCATACAATCGATATAATATGTGCACAACTTCCTATAGTGCGACTGCCCGTCAAGCAGGTACAGTAATAGTGTGCAATAGCATGTCTGTCCCCCCTATTCCCATCAATCAACATATAAGAATAATATATGCGTGACCTTACGTGTCTGGATTGTATTCGCGCTCTTATCAGCCATGCATTATTTATCATAATATTGCATCTTGCCAAATCACTCAATGCATTTTCACGATATAATTCAATGATGTATAATCCGTTACGAAAATGCTCTGCACAGTACGACTTGGCCAGTTTTAAATGGTAACTTCCTAGTGCAAATAAAATAATGTCGTCTTCATTTAATCGTGGAAACTCTTCAAAATGAGGCATTTGTGCTTCCATGGCTGTAAAAGTCACTCTTTGACGGTTAAGGTTTTTCATTTCTACGTAATCACGTAACAGATTAGGCGTGTTGTTTTCAGCTTGTATGATATTAAGTATTTCTGAGGCAAGCCTGCTATCAGTAGCAACGCGATAACATGCATTTATGATCGCTGCAGCGTTTCTAAAATCAATGAACATATTTGGTAAAGCTTTATTAAAATATGACTGCCTTAAAAGCTTGAACCTATTTTTGAACTTTCCGTTCACAGCTTCTACCACCCACCGACATATCGTTATTAAACGCGACTTATTTGCCTGATCAGTGGTAAGTTGGGTAGCATTTCTATCTTTTGATGGAGGTATGTGAGCTTCATAGCCAAGCGACTGTATGTCATAAATGCTGTCCCTGAATCCTCTGTCTAATATAAACACATCTCCTCTGTGGATGAGCCAATGTAACAAATGGTCGTCTTGGTTCATTATATTATGCATAATGTTTGCATCGGATGTTACAGCAGGATATGGGCCTAAAACATCGATTATATAACCATCGCTGGTTACTAATAAAAAAGGCTTTAATAAGTTCCTGAACTTGTGCAGACTGTAACTTTTTCGCTGAAATAAAAAGTTCGAACTTTTTTCAATATAAATATATGTTCCGTCTGCTATTAAAATCAAAACAGTATTCTCCTCATTCCCAAAAATAGCTTTTGGTATCATTAGATTTCTTTCAAGAAGATCTCTTCTAGAAACATGACCTATTCCAAGATGACTCGGAACAAAATCTTGGGTGAGACATTCTCTTGCTATTTTTAATTTTCTTTCGAGCTCTCTGCGGGATGTTTTAAAGAGCGTCGCCAGTCTCTCGTTAGATTCACCAGTTCTGAGTTTAGTTAAGTACACACCTAGAACTGTACGTGGATGACGGGACCTTTCTGATAGACTCGGTGTTTCCGCTAAGATAGCATCGAACTGTTCTAATGTCAAACCGGTCCAAAAATGTAATTCCTGTGCATTAAGTCCAGATTCAAAATCGAAACTAGGGGCATTGTTAATGGCATTTACCAACATGTTCGTCATGTCCGAAAAAAAAGAAGAATTGAAATAATTCGTAACGTTGATGTTGTCTAATACTTCGTCGATGTTAGTACTTCTTAAATGATCTTCACATAATCGCGCACTCGGTGGAATATACAGGCGATAGTTACATACCAAATACACTTTCATTGAAGTTGGAATTCGCCTTAGGTTTTCGTTTGTGCACTGTCTGTAACAGCAGCTGCGAGAAGAATTTGGTGGCCTCACATAATCGCGAACGTAAAAGTCCTGTTCTTGATTTGCTACGTCGTTCATCACCTGATCTTGTTCATCAACATCATGATGATCTTCAACAACGACGTTTTGTACATTGACATCATCTGCGTTTCTTTGAACTTCAAGACCTGGGACGTCATTCTCTGCATTCCCGATGCGACTTTGTCGCGTAGCATTGTTAGCTCTTTGCCAGCATCTATGGCACACTGCCATAGTGTTATTGAATACAACCTGGAACATAAAAAAACTCGATGAGTATCAGAACTAATCTTTTCGCGTGGCCAAATCTCGAAGGGTACAAGTATTTGTGATGGAATATGACGTGTTTTCCGCGTCACATATGTTTATAAAACATATTAAAATATGTATTTATATAAGTGTTTCGTAACGTAGTTCTCATAGTACAAACTATGTTTAGCTTGGGTCTAGATAATTGGTGTAAGTATTTATTAACGTTATTAGTTATCGCCCAATGATTGTTCAAAGTATACAATAGCCATCTAATATGAAATAAATATAAAAAAATGAAGGTGTGCTACAGGAAATTGCAGTGAAAACACAGATATTAGTATGAATTAAATAGATAGTTTACATATTATGTAGTTATATATTTATATATAAAAGATGTTATTTACCTGTATCAGTGCATTTTGTGAAATATGGTTGACTAATTCAGGTTCATTTTCAATTAACGCCTCTTCTAAAACGTGCCGCCTTTGTCGCAAGACAGATCGCGGGCACATTATACACCGCCGTCCAGTTTCCATAATACACAGTATCCAATCCAGTTATCGTGCCAGGGTCAATCGAAAAGCTATCAATCAGTCCAGTAAACAAGCAGGGGTCGTAGTTGTAAAGTAAAAACCGATAAGACAGAGATAAATAAATACGAACGAACACTGCAACAAACTGACTGTGAGTGACTAAGGTTCGGGCGACTACCTGCCTGCGAATAGGGTCGCAAGCGCAGGAGCGAGGGTGGGGGTGCGGGGTATTTTCTAAGAACTTATCTTTGTGTGCATGCGCCGCCACTGTGCACTAATGAATAGATAAATGAGTAGGTGTTTTACAATTACTCGTCAATAATACGTAAACGAAATATTTGTTTAAAAGTTAGTTACTATGAGAACCCAATTCATTTGAGCAACGTCCCCATAGTAAAAAAATATCTTCTTGCCAAGATGTGTCAATTGAGCTACATTTCATTTTTGTTGATGGGTGGGGACGATTCCGCCCATTGTCCATTGTAGTTTTAATGAATTTAATCTGTCATTATTGATATATTTATTATTTAAAATGGCTCTCCTCTGATCAGCTATTCGCTGTTCGCTTAAATGAGCAAGTGCAGGAAATTTTTTGATGAAGTCTTCATACATGCGCCTTCTGTATACTGTTTCATTTCTACCTAAATGTTACTCGATAATAGGACCGCATTATGCCCTCATTTTGATCGGAGGTCCATCTCATTCGAGTCTGTGTAGTATTTTTAGAAGTGCTTGTTTCTAGGGTTGTACTTTGCGTTTGGGTAAATTGTGTGGGTGTAACTATTGGGTGTGCAAGGTCAATAGAGCTTTGTATGTGTTGGGTGGAACGATTTAATTGTAATTGATCTAACTCTTCTTTAACTTGGTTTCTTATCTCCTGTATTGTATTTTGTGGTAGTAATTTATTATTTATGATGGCTCTACGTTGGTCTCCTATTCTCTGTCGACTAACCTGCACTTCTGGGAATTTTTCAATAAAATTTAGGTGGAGTGGTTCGAGGTAGGTTCTTTTATCTGTATCTAATAAGGTTAATTGTAAGTAAGTGCGCAGAATGAACATATTCATTTCAGGTGTCCATCGCCTGCGCTTAGTAGGAGCGCTTGTAGTGGGTGCGAGCTCATTGTCAAGGATGACATCTTGTACAACACTATCAAGCGTGCTGGTAGTGGACAAGCTAGCTTTTCTTCTTGTCATGTAGGAGAGGCAAGTCGAAGGGACGGATGAAAATAAAGAAATAGTATCATCGCCCGTGGAATCGGCTGTAGCTTCTACGTTGTGAGCCCGCCTGTTCAGCTCACTACGACCAGCTGTAACAATTTTGTCGGTAGGAGCACGCTTGCTCAGCTCCACACCGCCGATGGTTCGCATGCTGTGGCATCTAGCATCGGCTCCAGATGCGCCCCGGCGCTCCCCGGGAAGCGACCGTAAATTATATACTCTTTTACTATTCATCTCCATAAAGGGTTACCCTGCCTTGTTAGCCGCGTAAGATTTTTGTACAGTTGTACAGTACACGTGTCCGCCCTACACGTGTGCTAGGTGTTCAGCTCGGACGTAAGGTTGGATTTTAGGATTATTATTATTATTTCCAAATATTGTGTGTTTAAACATGATAACTCCTGTTATACAATAAAATTGTCCATTATGGCTACTAGTTTCAAAGAATTATTATTATCCATTTTTGGAACTGGACACAAAAACAGATCATCCTAGAAATTAAGATCGGGTCGAGGGCAGGTGCAGATTTTTCGTTTTTGGTGTTGAGGTGGAGAGATTTACTTACTGTTTCAATAGAGTGACCACAAACCATTGAAGTCTATTTATTATTTCATATAGCATGTCCATAATCATCAAGTTTCAAGTCGTGAAAAAAATGCTCATAGAACTCATACCAAATTAACCCCTGACAAGCACACAGCTAAACGGTATACGTCTTTAGGCATAGGGTGAAAAGTACCCAACATATTTCATTTTCAAATATCTTGGTCCCTAATAAATTTCGAGATTTTTTTTTTTAAATTAAATCTCAAGCAATTCTCTATAAAATAGATAAAATATTAAATGAATTAGTGTCAATTGAAATAGATAAAAATATTATTGTAGCTAAAAAAAGTGCATTTGAGATTGTTTTGTTTTTGGGCTGTATCTTTGATTCTAATGGACTAAAATATAAAAAAATATAGTGTTTTGGAAAGCTAGCGCTTTCTAAGCTTTCTGAAACACTATAATTTTTATCTAAAAGATGGTGAGATTCGTTTGATAGTAACGATGTATCGATGTTTCAAAAAGTAAAGTTACTTTTCTACTTGAATGCATTAAAGTAGCATATTATGCTAAAAAGTAGGTACAGGACGGGTTATTAACCCTTTGTAACCGGGAGTAAAAAAACTCGCATAGATCAGTAATAACTTAGTTATCGTTTGGGAAGTGTTCAGAGACCCTGGAAAAAATACTGAAAAAAATCTCACGCAAGCTGGTCTTCAGCAATCAGACCCTCACATACGTGAGGTTCAGGAATAATTTGCAAGTCGCACGATCGTGAGTATATGTAAATAATCAATGATTAAGAACGAATTAACGAAAAAATATGAATATTTCAGTTTTCTTACAACTTTAATCAGTCTTTATTACAAAATAAACTATATGAGTATTTATAAAATCACGAGTAACAAATGAGATCTTCTTAATTTTTTAAATTAGAACAAAAATAAACTGTGTTACTTTTTAATAATCAACAAAATCTTAATTTTTAGTCACTACAATCAATGAGATCGACATAATTATTGTGTACACAAATGATATGTTTTAAAACAATTTTTATCACTTGATAAACATAGATAGACGTCGCATTTTTCACACCTAATTTTTGAACGACTGCTGCAAGTTTCCAACCTACAGGTCCTTGACGCTTTTATGTCATCGCTGGTTGGAAAATGCTCATATCCATCATATCGTTTCTCTGCCGACGGTCTGATTGCTGGTCTATATATTTTATAGTCTCGACGCGGAGCTGTTGACTGATCTTCATCTTCACTATCCCTTCGAGCTCTACTTGGTGTAGAAGATAAAGCATCCGCCACATCCAAGCGAAAATCCAGTAAAGGCTTTGTGTCTTTCCTTGCATAATTATTACTGTGGCAGTCGATTCTATACAGCCTCCAAGAGTTAGCCAGCGTGAGGTCAAAAAAATGCGTCAATACTTTTTGGGTCCATTTTTTGGTTTTAATAAATGTTCGATAATACTCCATTTGTTGATCCAGTACATCTACTCCTCCCATGTGTTGGTTATAATTTTTTACTATTATTGGAGCAGTTACGTCGACGTACCGTTTCATAGTTTTATCCCACCTTTTTACGAGAGTGGTTGCACCGGAGCCAGTACAGTTTGATGCGAGTAATACGGATTTATTATCTTTCCACTTTACGATGGTAGTAGGTTCACGTTTGTGAACCTACTACCATCGTAAAGTCAATAAAAAAAAAACGGATGTTCAAATGACTCATAGAGAAAGCCAACAATTTGTTTAAATTGTTGGCTTTCTCCATGAGTCATTTGAACATCCGTTTTAAATTTTATTGTAGCTCGGTCAGGGATACGATTTAATTTTTGCTCGCCATTTTGCTCGCGAGTGTAGTTTCGTCAGACTGTCTCTTTGTAATTGTTGAGGATGGCTTTGGATGCTTTATAATTGAAACTAGATCACAGATTTTTAGCATGTAATTTTTTCACAGACGCATAGATAATAATATAATAATAATAGATGACAGACTAAAACAGAAGAATTAATCAATAAAAAAGGAAACAAATATTTATGTCGGAGTAACTCAAATCAATTTGAGTTAGGATTTAGCAAGTTATTTAAAATTAACAATCAATCTTATCGATTAATCGTATGCAACCAACAATCAACTCTACGTTTCCTCTTCCTCCGACATATATATGGCTATAAAAAAGGTTGGTTGTTGCTGGTCATCAACATGGCTCCCGACCGACGGTGAGAAGCACCAATTTACTGGCAGGGGACCAGCAACACCACCTTGCGGGTGGGTCGACGCAGCACGTCCCCCTTCGTTGTGACGTCCACCACTCTCACTACCCCGTCCTGCCCTGGGTGCACTGCCGTGATTCGTCCACGGGGCCATTGGTTTCTGGGTAGCGTGCCGTCCGCGATAAAAACTAGATCGCCCACCCTAAACAGACGAGCCTCCTGCAACTGCCTCCTGGGTGTGAGCGTGGGCAGGTACTCTCGTACGAAGCGCTGCCAGAAGTGGTCTGCCAGCCTCTGCGCCTTTCTCCAGTTAGCACGTCGGATCAAGTCTGCATCGTCGAACACATTAATCTCGGGCTCGCTGCTTGGGCTTCCAATTAAGAAAGTGAATGGAGTCAGGGCATGCTCTGCGTCCGCATCCACTGAGACAGGTGTCAGGGGTCTTGAATTAATGATAGACTCCGCCTCTAGGAGCAGCGTGGTTAATACCTCCTTCTTGGGCGTCCTTTCCTTTAAGGTCACGGCGACGGCACTCTTCACCGAGCGGACCAGCCGCTCCCAACAGCCCCCCATAAACGGTGCGGATGGCGGAATGAATCGCCGTTCTATTTTTCTATTAGCGCAAAAATTGAAGAGCTCTGACAGCATCTTTGCTGCGCCGAAGAATGAAGTCCCATTATCGGAGTAAATCTTTGTCGGGCAGCCCCTTCTAGCGATGAACCGTGTGAGTGCCATCAGGGTTGAGAAATAATTATTAAATGTATTATATTCCGGTGAGTCATTAACCAGTTCTTGTATACTTAATATTGCTTCGGGAACCAAAATCGGCGGAAGCAACGGCAGTTGCATATAAAGGCGCATGATAAATACTCTCCATTTTCAGTTTTTTTCAAATCCAATATTTTGGCTCTTTTTAAGTATCGCTTTCCAGCAATGAAAGTAGCAGCCAGTTACTTTTACACCAGGATAAACTGATTTCACGGCTTGAATGGTTGCTATTTCAAAGTCGCACTTATAATTTTCAATTATCACGGAAAATTGTTCCCTTAAAATAGTGAGTTCATAAGTTGCCTGCGTTTTATTACGTAGAAGTATGTAAAGCACAGGAATAAAATTTATGGTATTGTCATCGTGAGAAATATTTATATGAAGACTGTAGACTTGATAAAAAGGAGTGGGGCATGTTTTAAAGGTGCTATCCCCGTAGTAACTCTTACTTTTTTTCAGATAGTCTTTCGCCAATCTTGACCCAAAAATCAAAATTTTGTCTTCGATTCCATCATCAAATAAAAAGAAATCACCCACTAGACGGTGCGGTAGCTTCAGAGATTTCATATATTTACAGTTTTTCGTATTCATTTTCAGGTAATTACATCTAGCTTTATACAGCACATCCTTTTTCTGTACAAATGTTGGTTTATCTTCATCATTTAATTTGCAGTCGGCAGTGTCCATAAAATCTTCAAATAATTTTGGGATTGGTTCGAGTTTTTTGCATACTAAGTCTTTACATTCGTCTATTAAACTGTCTACTACGTTTTTGGTAAAATCGGGCATGCACATAACGTCGGTGAAGTTCTAACAGTACGGAAGTCAAAAATAGCTACTTTACAGGAGAGTGAAAAAACTGTGTGAAATGAATGTAACTTACGCATAAGGCCGTATTGTGTTTAATTATGAATACAAATGAACTCTGTGATGATTTAAACTCGTGAAAATCGCAATAATCTTTTCCATTTAAGAAATTTGGTGACTTCCGCAGTGTTGCCAGTAGTTGTCACTGACTTACGTCATGTTTCATCTAATTAATATAGGTTTAGGAGATAATGTGGAGAAGGGAAATCATAAAATTGTTTTACAAAATGGTGTTAAAAGTTTATTTTTTAAAAAGAAAAGAAAATATTTTGTATTATAAAAAAATTTTTGCTTAAAACGAATCAACTTCTTATCTATAATCAGACTTTTAAGAGATCAATAGGGTAGGGAATCATAGTACCCGTGACAGTCAGAAGGAATAACAGTCTTTAACTCCTGTAAATGTTTCCATTTAGTTACTGATATTTTGATGCGACTTTGGTAGAGTTTTGGTCTAGGGGGTAAAGTTTCGGGCATTACTACTCTTCGTCGAATTCTGCGTGGCAGATCTTGATAATCCTCCTCAAAGTTCAATTTATATTTGTTGACTCCACTTGGATTATACTGCAGTGCTCGTATGTCCGTTACTGTAGGATCATTGACAGAGCGACCAGGCCGTATGGAGTCATACATGAACGAATTCTTGTCTGAGAAGTCGTCGAAAAACCCGTAGTCTAAGTATTCAACCAAATAAGGCTTTTGCGGTCGAGCTTGTTTTGATAGCGTCGCAAATTGACTTGGTAGATGTCTTGGTTTTTTAATTTTTGCTCGATTGAACTATGAACCGCATCACACTCCATCTGTGTGTGACCTTTTTCCAAAAATTTTTGTTCTATAACGATGTTTTTTTCCATCGATAGTTGTAGCAGAGCATTTGATAGATAAACATTCCGATTCTGCGCCGTACAATCATCAGAATATAAAATGATTGGCATGCATTCCTTCTGTAGTGTTTTTTTAAAACAGTCTATGATGCATGATATAAACACAGAAGCAGTCAAACCAGCGTTACTCTCGTCAAACCAATAGCAGGTAACTTCTTTGTTGGCAAGATTGTACATCGTAAAATTATGCACACATAGTTTAGTTTTAAAGTATAAAGGACTGGCTTGAAGTTGTGGACATAACTTTACAGCCTGTAAATCTTGTGTAAAAACATGTATGTCATCCAATTGACGAGCCCTTTCTTTATCTTTCACTTTCTCGCTTCTTGCCATGTCTTTTTTCTTAATATGTGATCTATATTCTTCCTCTGCTATGTTGCCTACCTTGTACGAACAGCAAGTATCGCACTGATCTTTTTTAGGCGAGAACAGGCTTAGATTCAACTCATCAAAAACTCTGTACATAGTCCAGCGACTAAGTGGACTTATCGACTCGTTTACGCACTCTTGGATGTACAACCTAAAAAGACAGTTCTTGTTTTCAACAATCGGCTCTAAATACTGTTTCGATGTAGATGCCCTGCAATAGTGCGAGGGCATTTTTGGTAACGAAGCGAAGAACTGTTTGAGGAATGTAATGTCTTCTTTCTTAATAACTCGTTCATCATCGTCGTCGTTTGGTCGTGGTGTTATTTTAGCAATGCCATGTTCAGATCTATCGATCCAGCATCTTATAGTCGACTCTTTCAAACCCAGAGTGTTCAAAAAAGTCTTCAGACAAACTTGGGTACGTCTCTCTGATGTACTGAGAAAGTACTGTTTACTCTCACTTCTACGAGAATTAGATTTCACTTTTACTTGCTTTTTTTCACAAACGGAGACGTGAGATACAACGTACTGTTTCCGTTGCTCCCAAGTCATGCTTTTCCAGAACATGCCAAAAATGTTCTCTCTTTCGATGTCAGACAAGCTAAAGCAGCCACGTAACTTAGACTTCGAGCAAAACGTGGAAGTGCAACGTGAACCAATTGAACGTGCTGGACGTGGCACATCATGGAGTACTTTAAATTTCTCTTGCCCTGCAACTTTCCTGTCCCTACGGTACCCCACATATTCTTCACCTTGCATACGCTTCAGTTTTGTTGTGTTTTTATTCCATTTCCATCACTGAGGCGTGGTGTCTCGATCGCGGTAGGTAGTAAGAACATTCGAGAAATACAATTTTGACGGTTCCGGAACGGTGTTGACGAATTTCTGTAACAAAATGTTTTTTTTTTTTAATATGTTATTTGATGTCAAATCACTTCATTATTTATTATGTTGTTTTAGATAAGGTGTACTTTCGAAATATAGGAAAAAAAAATGGAAACTGCATTGTCATTTTTTGGAAAATAAGGAAAAATAATACTCGACTATTTTTCGTAAATGATGATGACGTTTGGTTTGGTTGGACGTGTTAACTGAAATAATAAAATAAATATAGGTGGTTAACTATATTAGAGGAGAGCGGAGCCTTACGTAAAAATATGTAAGAAATGTCATGTAAAGTAAAAATAAATGCAGCTATGGTATTTAATTTATTATTATCATATATACGCCATTAATGGATTTCCGCGGATTGACCCTAATATCTAAAAACATTTTAAGAAACATTTTTTTAATACTCATTCACTTTTATCACAGTAACACAGCAACCGTATAAAATTCGCGCGTGCGCGCCTGTGACCTACCATTACTATCGTACCGTGCAACAGTGGGTAGGCAGAGCACCCGTGCAGCTAGTTAGTTAGCTAGTTGGTCACAAATAGTGGCTACAACTTTAAGACCAGCTTCTTGTAGTTTCATAATTACATATGTATATAATTTGTTTTTTTAAAGCCAAAGTTTCAATTGTACCGGCTGAATAGCTGTAATAAACAGGTTGCTTGTATGCCTTAACAATACCTCTAATCATGAACACCAAAACGTGGTCACAAAACCTATCTTCTTTTTGGTCACCATCATCCACAAAGTCTTCAATAGTCTCTCGTTTTGTTGTAGGAACATGATGGGGCGATGGCTATTTCATCAAACACCAATGAACAACAGTATCTCTGTATCTGTGGCATTTTTCCGACAATCTCCTTCAAATGATTAAAAATCCTTTTATTGTAACCAGGACCCAGTTTCACTTTGTATAATATATTCTGCAAAGTTCTTCTGCTGGGTAAAATGCAAAACTTCCTCAAAATCCTATAGGCTTTAGGTGAAGGCTTATATAGAGGTAGAGACAAAACTTGCTCCTCCATAGTAAATCTTCCTTCCCAGCTTGCTTACTTGCATAAGAAAAAAAGTTTTTGCATTCACATCTTTTAAGTTTCTAGCAACAATCTGGAAAACTTTTGTCTTTGAAATTCTTTTAGGGGTCATCTCTCATGTTGCAAGGCTGAATTTGTTTAGGATTTTTGCAATGTTTCTTGCGTTTCGAAGTTCTAGACAGTCTGGTAAACTCTGAAATTATAACAATTATTATTAGAAACGAAATAATAACAGCTACGGGCGTCATACCGTCCGCGCTCGCGAAACAATACGTGATTGTTTTAGTTAAGAGGCGATCGCACTGCCAATAAGAATGAAATTTCTATCAATACGAAAAATTCACTTGATTTTTGTTTGATGGTCGCGGGTCGGATTTCTACGCTTCGCGGGCCGGTGTTGGCCCTCGGGCCGTAGTTTCCTCATCACTGGTCTAGGTCTAGCCTCTTGAAGGATAAAAGCTTTGCAGGGGACGGATACGGAAATTTTTTAAGGATCTCGTCATTCGAGAAATCGAGGTCTACATCCTTGGTTAATCCACAGCAGATAGATGTGATATGCTTGTAAAGATGCAGGCATATGTACAGAATAATTACACTCTTCTAATAATGGTACACAGTCACTAACACCCCTATCCAGAATAAAAACATCTCCTGCCTGAAAATACTGCCTCAAAGTGTTTGCTTCAGTTCTTTATTTATTTAACATAATATTAGCATCAGATGTTGTTGCTGGATAGGGGCCTAATACATCAATAATGTATCCATCAGAGCATACCATTAGAAATGACTTCATTAGGTTCCTGTACTTGGGCAAGGAGTATTTATTTTTTTGATACAGATAATTTGAACTCTTTTGAACATATATATATGTACCATCAATCAATAATAATAATTGGTTTTCTGTCTTCTCCACCAAACAAACCATTGGTGATGATCAGATTTCTTTGGGATATTTCTGCCCTTGCAATATGGTTTATTCCTAAATTACGAGGAATAAAATCCTCATTTAACATATCGCAAGCCTTGTCCATTAGTCTAGATAATGTTGAGAGTGGTACATTTACCAATGATGAACTTCTTTCATAGGTATCCCCGGTTCTAAGTTTAATTAAATATGCAGTAAGACATATGTCCCATTATGTACTCCAGATAAGCTTGGAAGGCTTGCTTTTAATTGAACAAATTGTGCTTTGGACATTCCGATCAAGAAATGGACTATATCTTCCGACATTCCCTCTATATTATTAAAATCAAATGTTTAGTTTCTATTTCTAATAATTAAGCAAAATTCTGAATATATTCTGCAGTAAATGAACGGTTGGGATGAGAAATGTTTGATAAAAGTTCAGCCCATTTATTGTCTCTTAAATGAAACCCACATATGCTGCTGTTTTTTGCATAAAAATTAAAATCAGTAAACGATTTCACCCTTAGGCATGGGATACTCAGTCGCTGTGGTGAGTCACAATCTGGACAAAAACAATGAGCTTGTGTATCAGGTGCTCGATTATAATCCGGTAAGGTTATTGTTTCTGTCGACGCTGGTAGATTTGCAGTTATTACAGCAGGAACTGGAGTTCTATCAGCTCGTTAACGACATGGATGGCGGATCCATGAACCTAAAAAGAATTGAATTCATAGTAAGTGGTGTTGGAACACAAACTGACATCTTTTTTATTGTACACACATTTATTCCAACGAATATATATGTGACCTGTAAATAAGACATATGAATACTGATTTTTGTTTAAATTGTATGGATAATGGCAATCCCGCAATATAAACAGCCAAATCGCATAACGATCTCCATCTCGTTTTGCAGTCCAAGATAAAACACATGTCGTGACTAAATTTCTCTTTTACATACTTTTGTAGCATTTCATCATTTTTAGTGGTAGATTCTCTAAAAATTCTCACCACCCGTCTAACTTTTTGAATCAAGTCTTTGTATTGCTGATTAGAAAGATTAGAAACACTGGATGTTTGTATATTTTTTGTCTCAACTAATACGCCGTCTTCTTCATTATCACTGTCAGAGTCAGATAGATTGATTGTAGATGAAAGATTGAAGAGTAAAGTCGATCCGAAGGTGCGCTCCCCATAGCGGGTGCTTACACGCACTAAAAGAAGATAGGGTTAGGCCCACCTTGGTTCTTACCCACAGAATCCTGGTACTGACACACACATAATCTTTTACACACTTCATCATGCGCTCTAAGAGGAAAACTACCGGTCCCTGACAGGCCCTTTGCGCCTCTTGGACGCCGGACTAAATAGCGGTCAGAGAACCATGTTTGGATATGTCCACTCCCTTTCTTTTCGTCTCATTCACACAAAGCACATCTATTCCTTTATACTTCACTATTTCGCATACTTCATCCATCTTATCTTTTATGCCTCCCTGCACATTCAGCGTAGCTAATCGACACTCCGCAGCTCCCTTTTCGCCCCGCGAGAACAATTGGCGTGATGTGTGGCGAGCATCACAGCCGCCTCCGAGATTTATATTATTTTTTGTTCTCATTTTGTTCCCACGATCAGCAAGGGATTAAAATTGTCCACACATGCAGTGCCCCTCTTGCAGAGGTAAGGCTTATAGTGCCTGGGGGCGCCCGGGCCCAGACGCGTAAAGTTTAATAAATAAATAAAAGTAAATAAATGTTGTATAGGTAATAGGACAGACGGCGCGCGGCCATTACGTCACTCTGGCGCATACCATGAATTCGCGGACGGTGACAGATATTTTTTTTTTTTTTTTTTTTTTGATAAATTACTTATTCTGTTTGTTTATTTCGGTCCTATATCTTTTATTTATGTCAACTACCCATGGTTTGAGTGACAACGTTGTTTACTCTTACATCCTGTATAATTAGGTTCCCCTTTTATTGAAATTAACACGCACACACAAATTCACTTACACGCACTGACACTTATGTGTAAATCGTAGATATTCTGCACATTCTACTTTTCCGGAATGTCCTTGTTGACGTCGCCAGACCGGTAGTTGCACCCCTCACATGCAACCTTTGGATCTCGGTAATTCCAGGTACGATTAGATGATCGCCGCAAAATACGTCTTGTCAATTACTCCCTTATCCAAGACTGATGGCACTTTTTGTACAGCATGCTTATTCTGGATAAATGATATTTGAACTCCTCTATCGTGGCTGAATTGTGGCTTCCAAAGGTACTGTTCTGGTTTACGAAAACCTCTTCATTTTGGTCTTTTGATTGACACATGATGATTTTCTTTCAATGGGCTTTCAATTCGATGACACTCCTTCAGAGACCGATTTAGATTAAATGCGCACATGATTGACTGATTTTCGCTCAAGTGGCAGGGTCGCCCTATAAGGACGGGACTTAAGGAGAATGAAACATCTCAGATGCCGAGTAAACACTGAGTATATTTGGTGCATTGATACGTCTTATATGTAGTCACACAGGTAGGATATAATATACTTATCTACTACATCACACTATTATTTTAATGTATTTTTAAAAATAATCTTTAAGAGGCATTGAATGGAAAGAGCCATGATCCTCTGAGCGGCTAGCGGCCCTACCACACACTAAATAAAAAAATATCCTGTACGTCCGATCCAGCGAGCAATCGTAGAGCACGTAAAAATTGGGAGGGCTTTCGGTCTCCTAGTTCCTCTAAATAAAGTGCTTGCTGTATTCCCTGATCTCGGGAAATGGATAGCCGCTTAATTAATTCAGCCTTTACCTTTTCATACTTCTCGGTAGCGGGTGGATGCAGGATAATGTCACGTACCTCCTAGGCGTAGTTCTGTTCCAGGTGCTGTATTACCATGTTGAATTAGGTGCTGTCCGATTTAATCGCAGAAGTCTCGAACTGGGCTTCAACTTGCGAAAACCACACCTCCAGGTCATCGGCCCAAAATGGCGGCATCTTGACGGTGACGCGGTCAACGGACGCCGTGTTGCAATCTTTAAACTCCTCCTTAGACATTGTTAGTCTTATTACAAAAATCTAAATAAACCTTGGTTTAAACCTGTACTAACAAGTCCAGGCTTATCTGCAGAACCATGGTCTAAATTTGTTCATATTACAAAACTTAAAAAAACCGTGATCTTCTTAGTACCGTCATTTGAACCATTGTTTAAAAATAAACCATAGATTAATACAAATCGTCGTTGCGCCTGCCAAGTTCCATAGGCTACTTCCCATTTGGTAAACTTCCCATTTCGTAAACCTCAAACTGTACCTACTAAAAAGTTGCGTTTGGTAAACATACATTTCATACATTTAGTCCCATTTCGAAAACATTTCAATAATTTTTTGTGTTATATCCCATTTGGTAAACTTTCAGATGAAATGGGTGTACCCATTTCATCTGAAAGTTTACCAAATGGGATAATGGGTCAAGTAAAAAAAGAAAAACGAAACTAATGATAACATTGTCATTTATTTTGTTAAATATTTTTAATCACAGGTACAATAGTCGGATTATGTGTACGTATGCCATTTACACATATTGATATTTAAAAACAGAAATAAAAAGTGGGGTGTACAAATAACTTTCAAAAAATTTAAGAAAAATCACAGTTCGATTTGACTATTTCGATGACAAGTTTTATTTTTTTAATAACATAACATAACATAAGTCAATCTAGATGCGAAATCAACTTATATAAAAAAACAATAATCACAGATTTGGTACTATCTTTTTATGTTAATGTACATTAACATAAAAAAATACATACGAAATCAACTACTTATAAAATATAAAAATAAACTGTCACTGATTTGGTACGTTAACGTAAAAAAATACATACTAAATCAACTATAAAATATAAAAACAATAATAATCACAGATTTGGTACAATAACATAAAAAATACATGCAAAATCAACTTTTAAATATAAAAACAAATAATAATCACAGATTTGGTACAATAACATAAAAAATACATGCAAAATCAACTTTTAAATATAAAAACAAATAATAATCACAGATTTGGTACATCAACATTAAAAATTACACACAAAATCAACTATAAAATATAATCACAGATTTGGAATATTAACATAAAAAATTTACTACCTACACTACAAAGTTAAAAATCAATAAATAAATTATAAAGTGATACAAGCAATTCTTGATAATTCGTTCAAACAATTTTCCAATGATATTTTTCGGGTTATTCCCAGTTGTCGCCACTGGTGACGCCACCACTGGCGACAAATGGGAATATTTTTCAAAAAAAATCCCAGTTGTCACCAGTGGTGGCGCCACCAGTGGCGACAACTGGGAATGGCCATTCTTCTAGTTCCCAGTTGTCACCAGTGGCGACAGATGGGAAATATAAAGTGATACGCCTCCGGTGGGGGCGATGCTAGAGCTGAATTATAGTGATGGGGTTTCATTATTGTATCACTAACGAAGTTTTAAATAGGTATATTTTATATTTTCTTAAATAAAACTTTTACACGTTACTTGGGAAGATATATATTTTTATAAATCACAATATTTGTATTCATTGAGATTAAAACTGCACAAGTACAGTTTCCAGTACTACAACTATTACAGATCGTATAATTATTTTACTTAAAACTATATTATTAGGTTCTTATCACAGATTAATCAACGTATGGCATTATGTAGTTCTTAGGTTATTTTTATAAAACAGACTTGTATATATTAACCACAATAATTGACGTTTATAATTTTCTAAATCTACAGGTATATTATTATTACTCATTAATTTACTGCGATGTCTATCACAGATTAATCAATGCATTATTTACAATAATTTATACTTCTACTTTTTTATCACAGATCAACATACTATTTACAATAATTGACTTTACTCTTTCGATTTAGCTAGATGTATTTAAATAGGAATTACTTAATATTATACTCTTATACAAATATATTACTGTGGTAAACAGTATTTTTTGATAAATAAAATCCGAGTAGTTTTTAAGAAAACGACTACCTACCCGTATATTAACATAATACTTAATATTCTTCAATCGCCGTCAGTTTTTATAAAATTACCGCCTCAAACATTCTAAACAATGACCCACTGTCATGTTTCCATGTACTAACTCCATTTGGATATCTTGTATGAACTCATCATTGAGTACATATTTCTTCTTTCTTATTTTCTTTTTATTTGTAATCATATTATTAGAAACTCTATAATATGCCGAATCCTTGACCAAGGTTTTAAAAAAATGTATAATGTTAGGTTTTTTTTTTCCAATTGTATGGTTTAATTTATGATGCCATGATTCTAAAGCGTTTGTTGTTCGATGCTGTTCACCGTATACACACCATACTTTAATGAACTCGTCTATCATCCACTGCTTTTCCATATATGCTCTAAATTTTTTAATGTCATCTTCTTGTGTATTCTTGCGAGTAATATATTTCCAGCCATTTAAAATTTCATTCGGCGGCAATAGTGGCAATACGGCGCTTAATGCCACTTCTCTTATCTTGTTTTCATCATTAGATTTAGTTATCCCGAGCTTACGACCCTTCTCCCAAATGGAATGATTAAAATGATAATAGCATCCGGATATAATTACAGACGGAAACACAGTCGTTAAAGCTTTCATTGCAGCTCTTTCATAATCAGTTTTATATTTCTTTGGATCCCAGTCAGGTATTTGGGATTTAATCATGGAAAATAAAATGATGTATGATTCCATCTTCTTGTCACTCATAAGTGCGTAGACAAGCGGCACTATGTTCGTGTGGTTCACAGTACTTCCCAAATCTCCGTAAATGCTATAAAGTTGAATAAAGGGCGAGGGGCAGCTTTTAAAGGTTCCATCGCTATAAAAATCATGTACTTCATTCATAACCTTTTTTGCCTCTTTGGTGCAAAAAGCTATAATACGGTTGTCACCATCAGAATAATCAGCCAATACAAAATTATTAAATTCCGGAGGAATTTGAACATTGATTCCTTGTTTAGATTTAAGGTGTGTTACTCCGGCTGCTGCATTTCTGAATCTATATAGAGATGATTTAATACTTTCAAAGCTCGGTACTTTGCATACTAAGTCCAATCCTGAAGTTTGAAAGGACCCGACCATATCATTGTAACATTGTGGTACCGCTGGGTAATTTTCTTTTGTTAGTTGTTGTTTACAGCCGTAAAGTCGCTCATCTACTTCATTTTTTAAAAAGTCAGGTGTACATGAGTGTGCAGTTTCATGAAGGACATTGTTATCCTAAAATAATAAAAAATATAAGTAATCGTAGCGTACATTAAACAAATAAAATAAAGTGTATTAAAATAATTCATTACAAATTAACGTTCACAATAAGTGACAAACGTGCACAAAATGGCCGCCTGTTTCTCTTTTGTGTTGGCATGAGCGTGCACACAAACGTGTTGGCATGAGCTTTATGTTAAAAGTTTTTTCATATAAATAATAATAATAAATGAAAGCCGAAAACTTACTTTTATCTTTATAATTCCTTTACACTTGTATTTTCGTTTGATGCATTCCCACACAGTTAACCCACTTTTATGTTTCCTTTTTATATGATATTGGAAACCTGCGCGAAGCAGAATAGTCCCGTGACGTCTTTTTATATAAACTAACGAAACTTCACCAGAACTGCACGACGCACTTGACCCTGACATTGTTGGGAATGCACTGGTAAGTGTTACGTCACTGGTCTACGAACCGACAACAGCATAGTGGAGGGGGTTGATCGACAGGATCGGAGCGCGGAAGTTATGGCTGATTGTAAATATATTGCAATTATGTACATATTCATTACTATTTAGTTTGTGATAAGAACCTAATAATATAGTTTTAAGTAAAATAATTATACGATCTGTAATAGTTGTAGTTCTGGAAACTGTACTTGTGCAGTTTTAATCTCAATGAATACAAATATTGTGATTTATAAAAATATATATCTTCCCAAGTAACGTGTAAAAGTTTTATTTAAGAAAATATAAAATATACCTATTTAAAACTTCGTTAGTGATACAATAATGAAACCCCATCACTATAATTCAGCTCTAGCATCGCCCCCACCGGAGGTGTATCACTTTATATTTCCCATCTGTCGCCACTGGTGACAACTGGGAACTAGAAGAATGGCCATTCCCAGTTGTCGCCACTGGTGGCGCCACCACTGGTGACAACTGGGATTTTTTTTGAAAAATATTCCCATTTGTCGCCAGTGGTGGCGTCACCAGTGGCGACAACTGGGAATAACCCTATTTTTCCACTTTTGTAATCGCCGAGAATATTGTTAATTCGTATATCATTTTGGATAGATTTTTTTCTTCGTTTTGATATACTTTCTCCATTATTATAAAAGCTGTAAAAAATTGTTATGATTAATTAAAGTAATAATGTATAATTTTTATCATATGTGTCGCCTAAAAATACAGGTCATTGAAACAAAAATATGTACCTTTTCAGAAGATTTTCATAATGTTTAATATTGCCTGATATCGTTTCGAAAAATAAAAGAATTGATGGCCTTTTTCCAATTTCACTATTGAAACTCCAATTCCAAGATTCCATGAGGTTTGTAGTGCGGTGTCTTTGTGCGTAGCAGCACCAAATATTCATCATATCTTCATTTTCCAACCACTGATCCACAAAGTAATCATTGAATTCAGTTATAGCTTTTTCTTCAAAACTGTAACAGAATTAATTCGTTGAAGATTATGATACGAAAAATCATATATTACCTAGTTTCTAACGCATAAAAATGGCTGTAGAAAATGGCGGTAGAAGAAATATCCAGAACTAAACGCGTTCATTTCAATACTGCAAAATTAATTTACCTTTGACTCATAACGTATAGCCATCCATCGTTTATGTCTTCTTTTGGTAAATGTGCCAGAGCCATACATAGTTTGACGTGATAGTGAGATTCTTCATGTTGTAATAAGCCAAGAGATTTTGCCTTTCTTAATAGCGCTCTGCCAAAGTGAACAAAACACCCCTTAACAATTATGTTTGGAAATGTCTTTTTAATTGCATTTATTGGAGCTTTTTCGGAATCCAAGGTAATAATATCGGCTGTCCACTCTGGTAAATGAAATTTTAGTTTGTAAAACAGTCTTTCATATGTAGTTTCTTCTTTGTTTGTCAACACTGCATAAAAAAATGGTACAATATTTGTCCCAGTTTCTGTACTTCCTATGTCTCCGTGTACAACGTATAGTTGAAGAAACGGCTTTGCACAACATTTGAACGTTCCGTCCGCAAAGTAGTGACGGACGTCATTTAAATGTGCAATTGCACTCTTTGAACCAAACACAATCATTCTATTTTCACCGTCAATCTCATCAAACAATAAATTGTCTTTAAAACGGTCAGGAATCACGATTTCTGTAGAGTTAGAGTGCTGAGATTTTGTGATTCCTAGTTGTCTATTTCTGTGTCTATACAATCTGCTTTTAACTTTGTCAAAATTTGGTAATTCTTTAATAATTTCATAACCATTATCTTTCAGCTTTTTAGTACATTTCCTGTTGTTTAGCTGGAATCGGCTTCAGATCTTCACATATAGTTTGTTTACATTTTTCGATGGCTACTTTCACTTCATTTTTTTCAAAATTCGGAATACAAGAACTGCAGTGAGCATTTTTCTTAATACATGGCTTCGATTTGAATTCAAAGTTACACTTGCTGAACATCCATCTTTTCTATTAACACAGCGCCACCAACTTGAGTCCTTATTATTTTTCTGTTTATAATATTGATGCCCAGCGCGTAATAAAATTTCACCGCCTCGTGTACTATTAATAATTTTTAAATTCACTGCACCACTAGAAGATCCCTCACCCGACATTGCAACGACCTTGCACTATGCATAAAACGAGTGAACTGATAAGTTAAACCCGGTAATAGATATAATTTACGTATACTTACTTATGTCTATCTCATTCACACCTTTTGTTTAAAACGATGGTAAGGACAATAAATCCCTACCTGAGAACCCGCTCGGTGCTTCTTTTGCGGGAAAAGCACGTGGTATTTTTAGTAGCATCGTGGTATTTTTACAGACTTTAATACGTTTTTTTTACTTCTTCTTGATCAGCCATTCTTTTTGATGGTCGAGATACTATCTCAAGACTGAAGCATTTAAAATATATATACATCTCTAATTTAATACTAATTTGACACTGACTGTACCGTACAAAAATAACAATACTAACAAAGTTTACCAAATGGGATTAAATGTATGAAGTAACGAAATGTTTACCAAACGCAACTTTTTAGTAGGTACAGTTTGAGGTTTACGAAATGGGAAGTTTACCAAATGGGAAGTAGCCGTTCCATAAGTGATTATTGTAAGGTTTTGGGAAACAATAAAAAACATGTTATTGAATTGAAAATGAAAAACTCGGCAAAATTATTGATACCACAACATGGACGTTTATTTAATATATCATAAAAATACAAAAGTTGCCAAAACAATCAGTCATTTAAGGGGCTAGAATTTTTTTTAGCAAAAAAGTGCACATAACTGGTTTGCAATTGTATAAAATAATGATGGATGTGCATTATTACACATAAAAGCTTTGGCAATGTGACACTTATGACAATTTTTAGGTTAACATTATGTGATCTTTACGTTATCATAAGTAAAAAAATACAATGAGATGAGTAGGAACTATTGGAAACTTACATTTAGTATACTTATATAGAATAATTCACAATTATTGTATTCAATATATTATGAGATCAGTGTTATACCTACTTAACTTTTAGTTATTATTTTAAGATCACACTTATTGCCATCATTATCACAGCATTATATTAAAAATAACTTTAGAAAACTAAAAAAAATATCTTTAGAAAACAATTAAAAATCTCTTTAACAAAAAACAAATCAAATACTATGAAAATTGTTAAACAAAATAAACTTAATTCCTAAATTGGGTAATTGAGATACACAGTTACTTACTCCTTGTAATGAAGGTTGTCATAGAATGCATGATAGTCGCGATGCATAAAAGGTTTTAAAGACTGGAGACTATCATATTTGGTTTTATCAATTTTACGGGGCTCGTTGTAAAGTCGACTAACAACAGATGATGGGTTGTTGGCACGAAGTCGCTGAGGTAGGATTTTCCATTCATCAGGATGACGTAACTTGTAAAAGATACTGCCATCTTTATATAAAAGAGCTCGTATGTCATTTACGGTCGGGTCTCCAGCTTTTTTACCTGGACGAATGGAATCAATGCAAATGTCATCCTCATAATTCTTAAAAAAAGTATAATCAACATGATGAACGTGGTACGGTTGCTTAGGTCGTGCTTCCCTCATGCGACTAATATAATCAGTTGGTGTATATATAGGGGGACGAAACTTTTTCTCTAAAGTTGAGTGGACACTATCCACTTGCATTATTGTATGTCCCTTTTCTAAAATGATCTGTTCAATCTCCAGTCTAGTCTCCTTTGTTAATTTTAGTAAAACTGATGACAGAACTTTATTTCTATTTTGGTAAGAACAGCCATCTGATATAATTATAATTTTTTTATAGTTTAATTGAGTCTTAATAAAATGTATCAAGCAGCTTGTGAATTCGTTAGCCGTAACACCTCCATCTCCCTCATGCCATACATACAGGTGCACATCTTTATTATTGTTAATATAAATTGACTGGTTATGAACCTGAAGTTTTTGCTTATAGTATTGAACTGACACTAGCATCTTTGGACAAAGGAGAACAGATTGGACATCGACAGTCAGGACGAGCACCTCGGGTGAGCTCATAGTGCGAGCTTCAATATGAGCGTTATAGGCTTTTTTTTTTTTTTTTTTTTTACGGATGGGAAATCATCAAATGACTTCTCCCGCTCTGGGCAGAGCGGAAGGGAGTGTCAGACTTGTACTGACTAAAACCCATCCATGTTCCTTCCTTGCCCTTTGTGTTCCAGGGCCGCGGTATCTCTTTCGAACAGCCCGCAGCCCTGGCAGGCATCGGCCCTTGCGGGCCCCTCCCTATTTGCTGACATCTCTTTGAGGCGCGCGTGGAACACGAACGCGCCGTCAACACGGCCTGTCGTCAAAAGATGGACGGACGGCGAGCTAGCCCATTACTCTCCGTCCACAGGTCCGCGTCTACGGTGGCCGGAAGCCACCACGTGACCCCCGACGCCCAAGGCGTCTCCCGCGGCGGCTGGGACGAGAGGTTCTCTCCCTCTCACGCTCCGCCACCTCCTTCGCTAGCATGACTGCTTCGCAGAAGGAGGTGACGGCGCACGGTGGGCTGAAAATCGGCTTTCATAGACTTAGGGATTTCAATTTGCAAGTGCTTGTTTTTATGCCGGATATCGCTTCTATTAGTCATTACTATGTACAAAAATGACACCCAAGTTAATTCTACCCAAAAACGAAGGAAATATAATTTTTTTACGAAAAATTTGTATGAAGCTAGTATGAAAAATCGAATTATCTCCTAAACGGCATGTTTAACCGTAATATCCTTGGAGATGGTCATAGTGCTAATTATTTATGATTTTTTGGTTGGCGATTGGACGAAAAATTTAATGCCGTTTTTTTTTAAAAAATCGTCAAAATATTTTTATTTATTTTTACATGTAAAACGATTCCTTTTAGTGTCTAAGTTAAAAAGTTCGATATGTTATTAACCCAAATATTAAGAACACACGAAACAAGAAAAATAAAATAAAAAAATTGCTGTTTTTGACACATTTATATTAATTTAAATAAAAAAAGATTTATATTGAAGTAACATATGAAGTTATATTTTATACAAAATAAGTTAATTTTAGGAATTAATACTAAGCATTCGTAAAATAAAGTAAAATAAATAAAAAAAATAAAACATATCATTAAATATTACAAAAAAACCCAAACACACTCAAATACAAATTTACAAATATGTACATATATATCTTTTTTACAAATTTTCCTTATCACTCTCGTTGTCAGACTCCAATTCTGAGTCAGCATCCAGATTGGATATATCCAAAAATTCGAACTCAGTTTCCTGAAATTGAATTAAGTCGAGAGTTTCAGCAAAAAAGCTCTGCTTTTTCTTGGCATCTAACTTAGGCCTTTGTGCACTTAGCAAAGGGTCCGAAGAAACAACAAGCATATTTAAAATGTCTTGATTGGAATCCTGCCTGCTTCTTTTCCGCGAATGATGTTCTCGAAACCTCCTAAAATCTTTGTTTCGAGACTCTGAGGCTTCTTCCGAGAGAGTCCCAATCGGCACAATATTATTTTTCTCGATTATGTCAGCCCCATGGATTAGTAACTTATGAACGGTTGACGACATGTAGTACCAGTCGTATAGTAATACGTACTTTTCTGCTGTTTTGCGAGCATAATCTCTAAATTTTATTATATCGATCTGCTCTCCAGATGTAATTGCTTGTAAAATTACAGCAAATCTTTTGATGAGGTCTTCATCCAAACCGGTTATAGCTGCGGTTTTATTAGAAAACTCAAAGAATTTTCTTGCAGTATTCCCGTCATTGGTGGTTCCCGAGCCTTGTTTTACTATATCAATCAACAGATTGAGCTCATCTTTGAATTTATTTTGAATTATTTTCTTTCTTGTCTGTAGCATTTCTTTGTGCTCATCACTTCTCGCTGCCCACCGTTTGAAGTCCAGTCTGTATGCAATGTGTAACAGACATTCCATACAATTTATACGGGCGTGTAGGGATGACAAGCCAAACTCATACAGGTCCGAACACACAATTTTTGATGTTACAGCATCTAAGCGGTTCATTTCTGTAGGCTTTGCTAAGCACAGGTAGCACGATGCATTTGATCTAGCTTCAGAAAGGTCCGTGTTCTTCAACATAAACACCAGAAGGAATCGTTTCATACGTAAAAACAAATAAAAATATTTTGACGATTTTTTAAAAAAAAACGGCATTAAATTTTTCGTCCAATCGCCAACCAAAAAATCATAAATAATTAGCACTATGACCATCTCCAAGGATATTACGGTTAAACATGCCGTTTAGGAGATAATTCGATTTTTCATACTAGCTTCATACAAATTTTTCGTAAAAAAATTATATTTCCTTCGTTTTTGGGTAGAATTAACTCGGGTGTCATTTTTGTACATAGTAATGACTAATAGAAGCGATATCCGGCATAAAAACAAGCACTTGCAAATTGAAATCCCTAAGTCTATGAAAGCCGATTTTCAGCCCACCGTGCGGCGGCCCATTCCCTTTCGCGCCGGACCATGGACTGGACCAGGGCCGGACGCGATAGGTCGCCGCCGCCGATCGCCGCTACGAGGACACGGCGGTGCTCCGCCCAAGCGGGGCAGACCTCTACCGTGTGCTCCACCGTATCCTCTGGGCGACCCTCACAGTGGTAACACCCGGGCGTTTCCTCCCGCCCGATTCGGTGCAGGAACCTCCCGAAACAACCGTGTCCGGTGAGGACCTGCGTCAGGCGGAAGGTGAGGGTGCCGTGGCCCCTCTCCAGCCACTCCTCAAAGAGGGGACTTATCGCCACTATTGTGGCGTGCCCTGCACGGGGTTGCGATAGTCGCTCTCTCCATGTCGCCATGAGATCGCGCCGGAAGTCTGCCCGCAGTGCGACAATTTGCCGCGGCAGCGGAGTTTCCCCCCGGCGTAGTGCCTCTACGCGCCACTCGTGTAGGCGCGCGAGGACTATCGCCTCCAGATCCCATGGCGTTATAGGCTTCTTTCTTCTTTTCAATGTGCACGGCGAACTGCTCCTCTGAGATATTGCCTTCTTTTTTAGCTGTGCATACATCGCACTGGTCTTTTCTTGGCTTAAAAATGGAAATCTTTTCCTCTTCCAATATTTTATTAAAGATTTTGCGACCAATATACGGTTTTCCGTTACCTTTGCACCACTCAGTGTAAACTCTAAATATATGAGATTTCGATTCAAAAGTGTCTTCTACGTAAACTCTGTTACTGCTAGAGCGACAGTAGTGACTTGGTACTTTATTAATTAAATTTAGCCATTCTTTGACAGTAGTTGATTTAATAACTTTTGGAAGAGGGTTTATTATAAATTGCCGTTTTTCATGTTTAGATCTTAAATCTTGTCCTTCTACTGTGTTATCCTGCAGCTTTTTAATCCATTCTGACAGTGTATCGCTATTTATGTTAAGGGTGCTGACAAAAAAGCTTTTACAAACCTTCACAGTTACATTCTGATCATCTGTAAAATAGTAGTCATATGCCAGTTGTCTTTGAGATGCATCTTCCGAGTTGCTCGTAGTTTTACGCGAGTTGCTCGTAGTTTTTCCGAGTTGGACGCAGTCGAACAAGTGTTTTTAAATAAGCTTTTTTCGCATCCCATGTAGTTAAGCCCCAAAAATAATCAAATACAGCTTTCCGTTTTTGTTCCGATATCAATCCACATAAATAGCTTCTGTCAGATTTGGAAATACCAGAATGTCCACATGGCTTTTCTTTAACATATTTTCTAGGTCTCGGTACAAGTTCATAACTTGCTTTCTCACCCGTTTCGTCACACTTCCTTTTTCTGCCTGTATATTTTTTGCCACATACCCTTTTCAACTTATTAAAATTCCTTTGTTTGTTATTTATTTCCTCATCACTAAGCGAAATCTCAGTTTCAGATGTACTATAGAAGTATTCATTTCTGTAAACCGTAGTATTTTTTCTAATATTAATTCTCCTGTCTTTTCATCCAAGTAGTAATTATCTTCATTCAAGTTTTCCTCAAATAATTTCGTATCCTCTCTTAACTGGCCTGTAACTTCATCAAGAATATATCTTTTATTAATACTGTCCGAGATCTCAGGAATACCACAATCAATTTCTGGTTTATCTTTAATAAGATCTATTTCTGACTTATCTATGAAAGGATCAAGAAGTTTATCATATGTAACGTCCTTTAGTTCTTCAAATATTATACTAATTTCCATATTTTCAGACGATAAGTTTTGTACTATGTTGGAGACATTTTGGTTTAAATCTGAAGTTTGCAAGCCTTGCGTAGGATCGTAACTATTGGACATAAACAAATCAGGCACATTTAAATCTTCATTTGTATTATTATTGTGAATTCCTTTAGCTAAATTGACTAGCATCTGTCCCCGTGACGCTGGTTTGCGTGTATATGGGTTAAAAGTCATATCGCCTGAAAAAAAAAACAAAAGGAGTAGGTACATATACGTAATTACCCAACATACAAACAAACATAATTACATTAACACAATATGCACATTCACTACGTAGCCCTCACTTTAGGGCACGTATAATACGTAAATACTCGTATAAGCGTTGTATTTGCAAACGCAGTTAGCTACCTACGCTCAAAAGTTACGTGAAGTAATAACAAAAATTCTAAAACAATCACACACTCAAATACTCAGAAGCTTTTATAGCTTATATCACTTACAATATTTTTAGTTATTATAATAATATTCTAGTGATAAATCCACTGATAACTGAACAATAAAAGATAGGCATGCAAGACTATTTTATAGGTTATAATATTGTTTAGGAACTTAAATTGACAAGTTACTGATGAATGGCTTACGGTATTATATAAAAACAACACAATTTAAGTAAATTCAGTAGGTACTTACCACTTTTATTTAGTTTTAACACAATAAAACTATTTTTATATTGTTGTTTACACCACAACGCGCCCTCTCGACGCGCACAGTTGTGGGTGACTGAAGACGAAACGCAAATCCTTTATGTGCATTTCTGCACATACGAATTTTTCTAAACGGCCAAAATACATACGGTATTTGTCATATTTCTTTCTAAATGGAATATCACAAAAAGGATTTTATCAGCACATACAGAACGAAACGGAGATTATGTTTAGTGAAAAAACGAGAAAACGAAAAAATGCACATACGGAATTTGGCAGGCGCAGCGACGAAATATCATTCGTTCACCATGATATCATTCTATTGCGACGTTTCGTATGCCCAGAAAAGAAAACGTTTTGATAATAAGTTAATGATTAGATGATGTTTAGGAGTATTTAAAATATTAAGACATGGTTATTTTGCATGGATATAAACATTATTTAGTTATTTCGTCGATTGCAGTTTTGTTTAGGTTAAAGTAGATTACTTAATGTCGTATTAATTTCTAAAAATACATCTAAGTACTTATAACGAAACGTAACAGTCCTCCGCGTTATATGAAACCATAACATTAAACAAAACCATCGCAAGTTGAACAAAGCTTTGGAATTTTAAGTCTTTATTAGAAAAATTGCCTCTTTGTTTACCTTCTTTAGTAATTTTAATAATTTAATGTGATTTTTTATTTTTATTTTTGTGATCTGAGAATTGGATTACCGAGGAAAAAGTAAGTAAACATAAATTCAACATCAATTAAATAGACCATGTATGACCCATTTTCGAGTAAAAACAACACAATACAATGAAAAAGATGTTAAAATCAAAAAGAAAAACTTTGACGGATCCGATTTAGTGACGCATGGAATTTTAGATTTGGTTCAAATTAATTTACATGGTTCTATGGCATAATAGGTATCCCAGTATTTTTTTATTTATTTTTTCGGACATTAGAAACAGAAATAATTGCTTTGAAACACAAAATCTCACATTTGATACAACATGCAGTCCAGGTAACGGAATATACGACATCATATATGGTACAACATGCAGTTGGGGTAAATATTTTCGTATATCTATATATATATATATTATTAAGTATTAATTTTATTGAATGAATAAGATTCACATTTTATGTCAATATTTAATGCAAAACCATGTGAAAATCCTTAAAACAATTACGATCTTTGTTTAAACAAAAAAAACATTCGCATTTACTACAGTAAATGTAAGATAGGCGTGAACATTTTTTGCATCTCTGCCGTTTTTCGCCCCAGTTGGGCCAATGTCCAATCCCGTCGTATACCACTTCTTGCGGAGGCAGTTCAATACGTCGTTTCCTTTTTCTTATATGTTCTAGATCATGTTCTAGAGCAGGCCGCCCTCGGCCGCGGGTAGATGGAGTAAACACTCCTCCCGTTTCCCGCATCAAAACATCAGCTATATACAGTTTAAAATCTAATAACGACATATACACTTCGTTATTAGATTTTTGTTTGTTGCGGCGACGCCACAAAAGCCAGCTATTCACACACGTCATATCGACTAAGTGGAAGAATATTCGATGGTACCATTTCTTGCTTTTTATTTTTATCCTATAAAAACCTAACATTGCGTCTAATAAATCCACCCCGCCCATATATTTATTGTATATTTCTACCGATTTTGGTCGAGGTACTTCAATTATTCGCTTTTGTTTTTTTGAAAATCGTTTTACGGGAGCCATAGGTTCCTTTCCAACATAGGAAGAACATAAACTTACGACTTTATTGTCAACCCATGTAGTCACGCTTAGTTGAACTCCATTTATTTCCGTGGATTTTTCAATGCAGTGACCACTCTCACATTTCAACAATGCCTTTTTGTTTGGCAAATCAATGTCTTTTGCTCTATTTAATTGAATTGTACCTAATGGTAGAATTCCAACGCCATGAAGATGTGCCATGAGCGGAAGACTGGTATAAAAATTGTCGATAAACAGTTTGTGGTTTAAATTTTGTGACACTGTGTTTAGCAATCTTGTAACCACATTGCCTGTTGCTCCAAAATTTGGACAATTAGGTGGCACATCGGTTTTGTGTTGTCCTGTAAAGATGTCGAAGTCGTAGCTGAATCCCGAAGCGCCACTCAAAACATAGTTAATATAACCCCATTTGTGGGGTTTCTTTGCATTATATTGTCGAAAACCAGATGTTTTGGCTTTTGTGGGTATCATTTGCTCATCTATTGCTAGGTACTTTTCTTTAGGGATAGTTAATAATTGTGCTCTCAGAATGTCCAGAAGCGGTCTTAATTTCTGCAGTCGATCGCAATTTGGGTCAGTTTTAGGAAGTTCTTTGGTTTTATCAAAAAAGTACAAAAACCGTTTGATTTCTTCAAACTTGTTACAAGTAAGGAGAGAAGCTACTTTTTCGATATATGTTCCTTCACTCCAGTAATGTCGCGTAGATGGCAAATGTACAACTGACATGTACATGATAACTCCTATAAATTTTGAAATATCGTCACTGGTTATAGAATTTGCTTTATCTGGTTGCAACTGCTCTGCATATAGATTGCTCTGTTCATGTATGAGATGAATAACACTAGTTGGAAACAGATACTTGAAAAAAGCTATTGGCGTCTCCAGGCCCATTATGTTATCAGGTAGATCGGTGCAGCCCATAAATGCAACATCCTCGCTGTTATAAGTAATTGTGTTGTTGGTCCAAGTCAATTTATCCTTTTTTGCCTTTTTTTTTGTTTGTCCCTTTGTTTTTCTGTTTTTGTTCGTTATACCCGTTGATGTTGACGATTCTATGATGTCATTCATGGTTTCCGCACTTTCCAAACTTTCATATTCAAAATCGTCTTCGAGATATACTGCCTCCAATTCATCTTGAGTAAGACTCCCTTCATCTTCACTTTTATCAGAAAAATCGTTCTCCGAATCTGTTTCTTCAACTGTTACGCCTTTGGGCGGTAAAAAATAATCTTCATCATCGGTCAGGTCTTCATCATCGCTATCTAAAGGAATATCACGCCCGCTTGCGTGTCGACTACCTGAAAATAAATAAAACACTAAATACCTTCATAAGCCCCAAACGTTTATAGCACCAGTAAATAAGAACAAGCAAAAAAACATATTTTTTATAACATTAGATGAACCCACGGTGTAAAACTTCCCAAATATACAAACACGTTCGCTTGTTCTACTTTCTCACTATCAATTATTATTTAAAAAAAATTAAATCCCTGTACGATGTACTTATTGCATGTAGTCTCATATCTGACCGAGCACTGGCACAAACTCTAATGCATGAAGTATCATATTTGTATACGTATGCATACTTAACTGCATAGAGTATCATTTCAGATACAAAGTTCTAGTCCGTTTTTCGTCAAGAAGTATTTGATATTACTTAGGCGCGAAGCACACCAATCTGGCGCCTGGCTAGGACATGGCTCGGACCTGGCGCGGACCTGGCGCGGACCTGGCGCAGATACGGCGCTGGCATAGGGTAGGCACGTTTAGTCGATTGCTAGATATTGAGCCATGTCGTCGTCCGAAGACGAGGACGCTCTCGCTCTCGTACAATTAATAAATATACAGATGCAGGTGCCTCGACGGTACTGGGTTCATCCTGTGTGGCGACGGGGACAAAATTCAAGACTTTACCTATCTATGCGAGACGTAACAAATTATCCTGATCGTTTTTGTGATGTATACAAAATGTCTCCACGATGTTTCCATTTTCTACTGCAAAGGACTAAACGGCACCTTCAGAAGAAATTTACAAACTACAGGGAACCCGTTTGTCCAGAAGAAAGACTGTTAATAACGTTAAGGTATGTTGAAAAAAACAGTATTATAATCAAATAATCATTTATTATCAAAAGTGTACAATTTTACGATGAATATTGGTGGTGATGAAAAGTTGTTTAGGAGTCTTCATAGAAATTGTTCAACATAATATGTGTCACTCTGTTCAATGGAGATTGTCCTGGAGTTGCAGGGCTGATTGGAGAGAACGGTGGAATATTACCTTCATTTGTTGTTTGGGGATTTACTTGATAATTAGGTTGATCAGTTTGTTGTGCATACTGCACCCGTGTGTACTGCTGTTCATTATCCTGTCGGTTCTGAAATTCTAGATCAGTTTGTTGTGCATACAGCTCCTGTGTATCGTATCGCGGCAGCTGTCTGTTCAATGGAGATTGTCCCGGAGTTGCAGGGCTGTTTGGAGAGAACGGCGGAATATTACCTTCATTTGTTTTTTGGGGATTTACTTGATGATAAGGTTGATTAGTTTGTTGTGTATCGTATGATTTTTCGTTAAGAATTTTGTTACATAGATTTAGTATACCAATTTTAAAATTTCTTTTCTGGTTAAATGTCATTAACTTCATGTCCGGAAGAACACTTTGTAGAAATTGTAAATCAGGATCTATTGGGTTCTCAGAGCTTGCAAGTGTAGACACTGTAGAGGAATATTTATTTTTCCGATTGAAATATTCATAGGCCACATCATTAACGTCATTTAATGTCCTTTTCTGGGGTTTAGCAGATCCTGATAACTCAGATCCCATCGGGGATGCTGTAGTATTTGAAGAGTACACTGACCGTTCGGACTCTGAATCCGAGTCATTATTTTTCTGAATATTGCCTTTAGGTTTTCGCGACTTAAGAAAACCATCCAAAAAACGCAAATGGGGCGCCAGATAATACTCTTTGGTAATTTTCGCTTCTGAACCGGATGGAAGAGATTGTGCTTTTTTAAACTTAGAGTATCTGCCTCGAATATTCTGCCAACGCTGTTTGCAGTCTTTTGCTGTAAAAGAAAAAACAGAAACATAACATTTCTTTTCTCTAAAGATGCATCAGATAGGCTATAAGATCTAAGGACAGCCGGCAATAATAGGTTGTTTTCGTTGTAGAAATATCTATAAAAATTTAGAAAATAATCTATTATTGCCGGCTGTTTAAAATCACACGTCTAAATAACATAGTTTTTCCAAAAAATAAAAAATAGTTTTAAAAAAAGTGTAGTTCGGAACGCTCACTGATGTTGCACCTTAAAATACCTCTCTCCTATCACGAATCGGATATTACTATTTCATCGTCACAAAACATCCTGTATAAATAAATACAACGTGTATTAGGGGCGAGGCGTATGGATGGGTTATACTTGCTAAATGACAAACTGGGGCTAAAAAAATTGTTATTGTTTCTGGCTGGTACCGAACCTACAGTTTGCCGCTTTGGTGCGATGACAGATAGACTACATATTATTATTTTTACTTTTTAGGTACTTTGCAGATGGATGTTCTTTCAAGTCACTTGCGCTATATTTCATGAGAGGACAAAGCACAGTTCGTAAAATTGTTCATGAAACTTGTACGGTACTTTGGATACATCTACAGCCCGAATACATGCCGACACTTCCAGAAGAAATGTGGTTAGAAGTTTCTCAACGTTTTCACACACTATGGAATCTACCAAATTGTGTAGGAAGTCTTGATGGGAAACACATAAGAATAAGAGCAGCACCGAATTCCGGCTCTAGTTATATTAACTATAAAAGTTTTTTTTCTATTATCTTATTGGCAGTGGTCGATGCCGACGGTTTATTCCTAACCATAGATGTTGGAGAATATGGACGAAATGGTGACGCACGTGCATTACAAGAAAGTAATTTTGGACGAGCCTTACAACAAGGAGAACTTAATTTACCTGCGCCTTCACCATTGCCTGGGCAAACACAAAACGTGCCATATTACTTTGTTGGAGACGAAGCGTTTCCTCTTAAAGAAAACATTATGAAACCTTATGGCCGGGAGCAGTTGACTAATTCTCGAAAAATATTCAACAATAGACTTTCAAGGGGGCGAAAATCAGTTGAGTGTGCTTTCGGAATGCTCAGGGCAAAATTTGAGGGTTTGAGCAAGCCTA
Organism: Lycophotia porphyrea; assembly: GCA_950005105.1. Taxonomy (NCBI): domain Eukaryota; kingdom Metazoa; phylum Arthropoda; class Insecta; order Lepidoptera; family Noctuidae; genus Lycophotia; species Lycophotia porphyrea. The sequence goes on along the minus strand of OX465391.1, from coordinate 10,410,553 downwards.
TTACCTGCCACCCGGACAAAATTGATACTATTATTCAAGCAATGTGTGTATTACATAATGTTGTTAGAAGATGGGACGGAAAATTTGCGGTACCTAAATTCAATAATATCTTAATGGAGCCAATCATTGACACACAAATACAGAATAACGCGGCATATGCTAATAACGTTAGAGAATATCTAACAAGATACTTTGAATTTCGATCACCAATTCCATTTCAAAATAGATTTGCTGTGTGATTTTCCTAGACATTATAGTAAAATTATTTTGTCCGTGCGAACTTGGTCATAAATCATTAAGTTTGTTAGGTATTCTAGTGATAGGCGCACGCGGCGCGCGCGGACTCGTTATCGATATGAACCCTGTTTATCGACTATAGCTTTGTCCATCCCTAACACACACAATAGATTCCTACTTAAGAGCGAGAGCGTGAGGTGCGTGAACGCCGTTAAGCGCATGAGTTCCAATAAATAAATATTGCTATCTCCCTCCGATGATTGATGTTCAAGTTTGCTCGGACAAAATATTTACTTACTTGCGTACGTACTTGTAGCTTATTTAGTAGAATTACGAGGTCCTGTAGAATTTCTTTACAAACTTTAAATAAAACACGATAAAAAATCTTACCTGATTCTTTTAATTCTCGTCCAATTTCTTGCCAAATTTTGTCCTGTACGTTAATATTACAATAATCATGGCGAGTATGATCATATATAGATGGATTTTTCTCGACTATTTCACAGAATGTAATATTAAACTCAATATCGTCACGCATTTTATTTAATTTTCTGACCCTAGTAGACATGCGTGCGTACTGCTTGCGAACTGACGCCGAACTGACTGCAATCAGGCGGTGATCGGACGCGGGCGCCGAAACGACCACCCGACGGTTACGCCGTAGGATGTATTCAAAAATGTACCTAATTACTGTGCTATTAAGTACGAGATTTATATGAAACGAAATAATGTCCGCGCCATGCCCTTGCCAGGCGCCACATTGGTGTGTTCCGCGCCTTACATGTTTTTCCGTAAAACTTCTTGGGATCCATTTTATTCACTCGCAAATAACAAAAATAATTTTAGCTAGAGGAAAAAGTAGCCAAAATCGGCTTTTACAATCCACAAACCGCACTCACTGTCTGAATTGGCGGTTTGAAAAATTTGGTGACAGAAATAACTTACCACAGACAAGGTAGAAATCTGCTTATTTCTTTTTCATGTTCGGATACAACCATTGTTTAGATATCAGTCATCAAAACGTGGTATAGGAGGCCCAAAAATTATTTATCTGTGAAAACTCGTAGTGTATCAAATTTGGTACAGTATGCGGTAAAGGGTAACTAGGGGTCGCCGAGGATTAGCGTTAGACCATGATATAGTCTACGGTTTATCGCAAAACCACGATTTGTAATACCATTTTTGTTTAGACCGTAGTTTATAGAAGTTTAAACCAGGTTTTTTTAGTTAAACCGCTTTTTGTAATAAGACTGTATGTGAATGACGGGGCGTGGTTGGTTCTACTAATCGGTCGCGAGTAGAGAATATAAGCCCGAGAATGTTTTTCAATGGGGATAATAATCCTGGGATATTCCCGGGATCCCGGGTATATCCCAGGATTAGACTATGTGGTTTCTAATTGGGCTCAAATAAAAAAAACTAGAGTGATTTCCTAAAAAATGTCTTTAATGTCGTTGCACAACACAAATCACAAGATAGTAAGAAAATAGACAAAATTAAAAAAATCTCAACTTTTGCAAGAATCAAAAAACCAACATACAAAAAAGTATTTAGAAATTCGAAAATACAATCGCAAAAATATCAAAGCATCCAGTGTTTGACTTCTAAGCCTGAATCGTAGTTTATTGCCAACACAAGCACAGCTAAAAAGCGCTCGCTCAGATTCTACGTTGATTGGAGGAATAGACAATAGATACTTATATGCTGTTCTAAGTGATATCCACACACTCCTCTATTTTCGAACATTCTCATTGCACGTCTAATACTATTTGCCAACCCCGCTTCATTTTGTACTTGTACTTCAGGATCTGGGGATTTCATACTCTTATTAATTTTCAGCTGTAACTTTTTCTTAAATATCAATAGGAAATATGCATGTATTTTTTTTATATTTTCAAATAATTATTTACTTACATAAATATATGAATGTTACAAAAAAAAACAGCACCAAAAATACAACATTTGGTTAAAAAAAAATGCGTTATTTGAATCATACGCATATTCCCTATTGGGGTTGGGTGGTTTCTGGCCTTAGCTCATCATCTGTTTGTGATCTTGACCTTTCTTCTTCTTCCGTGCCATCATTAAGTCTTTTAACAATACTCTTTATTTGCTTCCTCACTAAAGCCGATGTAAGAACTGGAAATAACTCATGCCATTCCGAATCCTATAATAACTGCTTGTCATCATCCTTTGGTGGATTTTCTAAATAACTAACTTGATCTAACGATAGACGTCGCCACTCGTCTTCTTGTTGCTGCAATTCATTATTGGTCCTTGGGTTCGCTCTGGGACATAGTTCACACAAAAATTAAAGTGACAGAGTGCTTTCTCGCTGTCTTGCGGAGAAAGCTTTTACCGGTTGTAGAACTGGCAGCATCACCAGCAATTTGTCGTTAAATGGGAAGCAATCTTTAATTCCTTTGCATAAATGAAGCCCGATAGTCTCGGTATTTTGATCTGAAGCTTGTAATAAAGTCAGGCCTTGCCGTCACATCAGGATTATTAGGAGCTTCCATGACAGGGACTCTCAAATATATGCACTCCAGCCGTATGAATCTACTAGTATCGTCAGGTTGAATTTCTATGAGATTTGTCCTTGCATCATAGTCCTGGTACATGTACGTGGAAAGAACAATATAAACAAAAAAATACTCGATATCTCGAATTATATTGTTTATTCACTAAAATTCATTATTAGTAATTTATTGCAAAGTTTGAGCTAATCCACCTAAAAAGGCTAATTGCATTCTGTTTTCATAATCAATTTGTGAAGATCGACAACGCTTTGGCATGGGCTTCGACGCATTTATGCGCTCAATTTCACAGTCAGTGTATTTTTTCAAGGTATTTGTGTCAGTTGGATCAAAAGAGACAGGAGAAGTGGGGCGGGAGTTAAGGATCGCTTCTATTTGCGTTTAAAGCGTCGCCAACTCTTCAAATGTAAGGGAGTCCCTATCAGGGGCGTGCCGTCCATAAAGGCAATTAGGCCTAGCCTACCCTACCAATAACGCCAAATGCATTTATTACAACTACGTAATAAAATAACACAAAATATTAAAAAATAAGTTAAAACTCCTGTTAAATACTTATAGCAACTTGTCGCGCCCGTGTGAACGCACCGTACCTACGTAATATACGTTACTACACCGCTCCGTTTGTATTTTTAGGCTCGAAGATTGAGGGCCTAGTAGTCATTCATAAGTTTACGCACACTGATGCATGTTTTCGTGTGTATAAACGGCACACATGCATAGATAATGGCCGTCGTCTCCTGCGACTGGAGACGGCTTGTGATTGGCCGAATGGCTGCCCCACAAAAGTCAAGACGTAAGGTCAAGGTAGCCCGCGAAATTCAAATTTTCTTACGTTTTTTGTAATTTTCAGGTCATTGATGATTTTCATTATTGTATTTCTGTAACTATATACGTTTTACTGGCGCAACTTGTTTTTCATCAACGTACAACCTGAAACTGACCTGTAAATTACAAAAAACGTGAGAAAATTTGAATTTCGCGGACTACCCTAACGCAACCAGCTTAATGAATGAAACTCTCAGTATTATCCGGCAAAATTTTATTAACCGCTTTTGTAAAAGATCACGGTATGAAAATGATGCAATTTAATTTGGTAGTGTTGTTTATATCGAAATTAGACATTATTTTTGCTAAAGAAGCCATATTGTTTCATGTGACAAGCAGTTTATATCGCAATCTTGAATGTTTTGCTTTTTGTAACTTAATAAGTTATAAGTAATTCGTTTTGAAACGTATAGGTGCTGTAAATATTAGTTGTTGTGTTTATTATTTGTTTATTTACGTAAAAATGGTGTTCTGTTGTGAAGTTTGCGCTGATAATGTGTGTTTGTTAGAAGTTAAAAGCAGTAAGTTTGGACAATTACATTATAATGATAAAGTTCTAGTTGTACCTAAAGGTAGATGTGTACCCGAATTACGAGATTTAACTCAAAAATATAATAATTCATCTCGTACTCGTCATTTCAATCCTCAAAATTATGCAACATTTAGCTGGCTCACACGAATAAATTGTTTTGTTTTCCGTGCATTTTGTTTAATACTTCCAGTAAGTGGAGTGAGGGATTCATTGATTTACATAATTTTCATTCCTCGGCAAAAAAGCATGACCTATCAGAAAAACATTTAGAGGCTTGCTTAAAGTTAAATACATTTGGTAAATCACGTATTGAAACTAGTATTAACAGCCAGTTAAGATTAGATATAGAAAGGCATAATTCTAAAGTAGAGTAGAGCGACCTGCGACACTGTGATGATGCGTGATTTTCTTTTTTTTTTGTTTTTTTTTTGGGGTGTCAGTATGCGTGGCCTACCCTCCGTGGAGGACCACTGCACGCCACTGGTCCCTATGAGCAACGCGTTTCAAATAATTTTTAGCGGATTTAACTCAGGCCTCACATATTCCACCAAAGAGTGGTGTAAAGTAGGCTGGAGAAAACTTGAATTTAATTTCCTCATTTGACGCGAAATCTGAGAGTGATTAACGGCTGGCCTTTATAGTGACAATGGGGATGACCTGGCATTTCCCGACGATGATAGCAACCCCAAATTTATTATTCCATTCTCCGATAGTTTAAAGATCTGCATTAAGTAATAAGATGACAATTATCAAGGTTGACAATCTTAGATTAAGCGTAAAAACACAATAACAATAATATGTAAAACGTTTTTGAATAAAGTTAACAGTGATTTTACCTTCTAGAATCCTATTAATAGATCTGCACCAACTATCAATATATGTATAGTTGTGTCAACAAAACATTGTTTTACTTTTTCTATACCTTCTCCACAATCTATAAAACTAAAATCAGTGACTAGATCAATGAAGGTTTTTATTCTTTCTTTGATGTTCTTTTTATGGCAATCACTATTTAAAAATGCAACAGTTGTTTCTTGTATTTCCTGAAAACAAGATACTAGACAGTCGGGGTTAGCAAAGCCACTTCTTATTTTGGCAATATTCTCTGGCACGTATGTATTTGTACATTTAACTGTCCAAATTGCCTAGTAGCTTGCTTCTTCATATTTTGCAACCTTTGACGACTTTTTGTAGACACTTCGTCAAGCACAGATGTAAGTTCTTTGATCAGCCTCTGAATCAGAAATATTTCTTGTATTTTGCATAACATTCAGAGGTTGATCAATTACAATACTTTGGGATTGCTAGGGGGCATTACTTTTTTCTTAATTTTTAAGGAAAAAGGAGAGGGATTGTTAACATTCATTGGAATCCTCTTCGCAATTGAGCTTACGGAATGATTCGCGCTGAAATTATTTAGTAAAAAAAGTTTTAAATGCTCCCTCAAATCCCATAAAGAGTTGGGCGTAACATTTCGAGCAACCAAACTTCGAACACTTCCAAAGAGATTTTCGAGCGGGTCTTGGTTAAAATTGCGTGTCAGCATTGCGTCAAAGGAATGCTGACACGCAATTTTAACCAAGACCCGCTCGAAAATCTCTTTGGAAGGAGCTCGTGGCTAAACAATAACAGCCGCTCGGGTCGATCTTTAGGTTAAGCCGTGCTTGCCTAGGTTGGTCTGTGGATGGGTGACCACCCATTACATACCGAGTTTCCTCCGTGCCTCGGAAAGCACGTTAAGCCGTTGGTCCCGGCTGTCATTTGAAGATCTTTGACAGTCGTTAAAGTAGTCAGTGGCCCAAAAAAAAAAAGTCTGACAACCAGTCTTACCAAGGGGTATCGTATTTCCCAGTAGTAACTGGGTTGTGGAGGTCAGATAGGCAGTCGCTCCATGTAAAATACTGGTATTCAGCTGCATCCGGTTAGACTGGAAGCCGACCCCAACATAGTTGGGAAAAGGCTAGGCAGATGATGATTGCGTCAAAGGAATAATTTTTTGATTATTATTGCCAAATCGATTTAAAACCTTCGATTGTTCGAATTAAATTTTTAACATTTTTAATGCATCTTGCCATAACTTGTGATGAGGAGAATTTCACTTTAAATCAGCTCTGTATATTTTACCATTTGGTGGCGTGAAATATGACGCGTTAAATTAATCAAATAATGTATCAATTATGAATATAAATGGTATTAGATCCCGATATTCTGAGGGACAATCTCCTCTTGCAATTACATTATCCGTAGCAATTGCCATATTTACTTGCCGGGATCCCTTTTTATTTTGCCGGAATCTACGTGTTTATTGGTCAAGTTGGGCAGCATAAGCAACGCTCCATGCGACCTGTCGGCTTAAAAAAACCCGCTGAAAGTATTCCCACTTTACTATTTTTAATACATTTTCGTGCATATAATGCATTTCTTTATTTAATAAATTATTTCTAACCCCTTACAAATGGTGAACATCAAACAGCGGAATTATATTTTCATGATTGTTAACATTAATTCTGTCCTTTCGCCATTATTTTCTTGCTTGGAAATATGCAGTTTTGGCTTCGGAGATTAAGCTATTTAAAGTGCTTACATTTGCCGAGCTTTGGTCGCATACACTAGCGATTATTTTTAGCCTAGTAGCTTGTACGTTAGCTATAACGTCTAAAAATTTGTTTAAGTTTTGACGTTTTTTGTGTTTGCGTAAAGTGGTAAGCTACTGGTTGTATGTTATTTTTCCTAACCCCTTTGACCATAAACACCAAAACATGATTGGCAAAATTTTAAGTCTTAGAGTTCCCATAGTTCTCAAAACCTACAAGATTGTCGTGTTTGTCGATTTGGGAAGATATGGACATTTCATCAAATATTAACGTACACAGACGATCTTCTTGTAACATTTTCGACACTCTGGACTTAATTCTTTAAAAACAATTTCATTTGTGCCTGGAGTCAATTTTACTTCAGTAAGCAATGACTTCAGGACTTTTTTATTTAGAAGGTAATGTAAAATGTTTGCACACTAACTTGTAGGCTTTACGGCTTTTCTTAAAACATTTAAGCGATAAAGTCTTTTTTTCGTGAGAAAACTTTAATAATTTAATAATAATTTATTTAGGCACATTTTTGATGACATGTGAAGCACGACAAATAAACGATAGGAAAAAACAAATATAAACTAAACAGGGATATAGTGTAAATAAGTAGCGCTAGACCCCCACACTAGGATACCCTTTGTCGTGGAATCTAGTTATTTCTGCATTAATGACACATTATAAGTGCACTAGTGGGTAGATCAGTAATCGTTTGCTACACACAAACCACAAATTGTTTTTAAACATTATTTAAAAGAAACTTGCAAAATTACAAGTATAAGGTTCGTAATAATAATGTTTGTGTTAAAGGGATGTGTAATATATCCCTCTAGGATGTATTACGCCTGGGTGAATATTTGTGAGGGATTTATAATATGGGGGTCAGGAGAGCTTCAGTCCGAGCTCAGGACTATTATAATAATATAAATACTATTATATAAATACTATACTCCGGGCGGGTTGGTATGATTAAATCATATATTTAATGAAGTAGTCAACTTCTGGCAATTCCTGCGTTTTGAGAGCCTCAAGTGAAACTCTAATGAATTTTAACATTCGTTCAAAGTTCCTCGATAGAATCAGATCAAATGGTTTGAACTTCACAAGTCCGGCAGTTAACCTTGCGAAGGTAAAATCTACGCCCATATTAGCGTAGTATAGACCAAGAGCTCTGGATTGTAGTTGGTCAAAGGTAAAATCTGGTGACTCTGGATATAACAGAGCTGTCATCCAGTCAGAATGGTCCTTAAAAGGAACAACCATTTCCAAGATGATAACCCAGGAACTTGAGGGTGTATAATTCAGATGTCAACTGAGATTTCTGAATACTTATCTTCATCCCTATCGTCTCAACAAGTGCGCTGGCCTTCCTTAAACAAAATTCAGTGTGAAGAGAGATGATGGAGTCGTCACCCATTACTAAAATGTCACGGGGTGGTGCACCTTGCGTTAGGCACATCCATTCACAAAGAATGTGGTTGCATACAGAATCAACTAACTGTGTAAAGTAGTTACCACTAGCGACGCCAGATGATTTTCTATAGCGGTAACCGTTGGCAGTCCGTATAGGCGTATTGATAAAGTAGTCAACTATACATATAGTCCCACATGGTAATCATGCGTTGAGCATCGGCGACACCATGTTCATCGTATTCGATAAAGTCAATGTTCGACTGAAGGACTAGAAAGGCACATTTGATAAGCCAAGTTGGTATGGTCTTATCGAAGCCCTTAAAATCAAGGGCAGCATATCGTCGACCAGAATCAAATCGTCGACAAATCTTTCTTGCGCCTCCAATAGCAGTTTCATACCCATATGCTATTGGGTCTGATACGCCCTTATAAGTGGTAGGGCAAATACAGCTTCTCCGAATGTCATTGTTGCAGGATATCCCCAAATGGCTCTGATTTTCTTCTCGCCAACTGGACATACATGGGATCTGACGTTGGCCATGCAGTCTGGGGCTTTAAATACTATTATTAATAATTTTTATTTTACAACTTATGCCCCTTCCTTTTCTTCCGTCCTTCTATGCATTGCATTCGAGTAAACAATTTAGCTAACTCAGACATGTTATCAGATAATTTCTCAAAATCCCTGTTAGCACTCCTAGCCACGACTCGTATTGTTAGCAGGTTCCTCTCTCTGGAGCCCTAACCGTTGCGCCGGTAGCTTGGACCCTGTTCCCGATACCGGTGGGCTACTATTTTTTATATTTTTAAATGTTTTTTTTTTTAAGAAATATATAAAAATACAAAAATTATGTAAAGAAAAATGAATAAACGGAATAATAATAATAATAATTCATTTAATTCAGATAATTAAAACCCATAGGTACAATGTACAATACATAAAATTAAATTAACATCACATTACTCAAGACATATAGTAATGCGCAACTTGTAAGTTTTAAGTTTTTGGCGCAATCTCGTCACTTCATATTGCAATTGTCTTGCTTTTCTGGTACACTGCGTTTCAGCCTTTTTCTGCAGATACTCGAACGTTTTACCTAAAAGATTAAAATTTAAAAACATCCATACAAATGATTTTCAGGTTTATTACATAAAATTGCTCACAAAAGCGACTAAAGATTGAGTTTGGATAAACTTAACATTACACATCATAATCTCTATAGATTATGATGTGTAATGTTAAGTTTATCCAAACTCAATCAAACTTACATGCATGCATGCATGTTGCATTTTACATGTGGCCTATGCCACATGTAAAATGCAACAAAGATAAGCCGAATTCCAGGTTTTCATTTTTGCATGGCCTCTTCTCTAAATCATTAAACTGTAATGACGTAGAAGACGTAGATTTAGTATGCGTAGCAGCATTGCATACTTTTCTCTCAATCATAGTGAAAAGCATTTTATGCTTATGACTTCGCTTTCAGTGAGCGCCTTTATTTGAGATTTAATGTAGTCAACCTTTTCATTTGTCACGTCTGTGGTTTCTTTTATGAATCGTATTCTTATTGGCTGACAATACCGTGGTGAAGATGGGGTAGGGTTTTGCCACCGGCTTTTCTTTCCGGTCCAACTGTAGCGGTATCACGGAACTAAGGAATATGCGCCAGAATCGGCTTAGTTTTCAAATTTCATTTTGTACTGCATCTGTTGAGATACATCGCTGCCTCATTTACTTATAATAATACTAATGATTATTTTTCTTGCCTCACCAAGATGTAAAATCAGTCGTGTCGTGTGATGTCGCATCATGGGTGGCCGAGATGCGAAGCACCGTGTCTTCTTCACGATCCGACATAGTTTCAGATAGATGTGGGCACTGTCGTGGGTACTCGAACGAAATTACGAAAGATAATTTAAATCAAAATAACTTTATTTCATCATTCTGAGCCATATAGAATTTTTCATCGATTATCACACAGAATAATGCACTGCATACTGCGTTTTCGCGTCGGCGGCCAGGGATGCACAGACTTATTAAGACTAGGGGCCACTCGGGCAAATTATGAACTGATGGCGGGCCGCCAGAAGTATAGGTAATTAAAGACAATAAAGAATTGATAATAATGTATTAAAATTAAAAAAGAATTTATTAATTTGAAGCGTGGCACTACATAGTGCTTACACTCTTTTTTATATTTGGCTCAAATTTACTTGTAGCAACACGTAAAACTGCTTCCAAACTTTCGTTTGCAAGGCGGTTTCGATTTTTTGTTTTATTATTATTTAGTATTGAAAAGGTTTGTTCACATACATATATAGGTAGAACCAAATAAGCTGGCACATTTATGCTAGCGATGGGCCGAGTCGACTTTTTGGTAACTCGAGTAACTCGAGTTGACCCGGTTACCAACTCGGGCTGCAACTCGAGTTGACTCGACTCGGTCTGCCTTAAGATCCGTCGCGCCGCCGCGTCGTCGGGTCGTCCGTCCGAGTCAGTAAATGCTCAACTCGGTGCATCGTTCCGCGGGTTGCTAGTTAACTACGTTCGCGGTTCGCCGTGCGGGTCAAGCGGGCTGCGTGGCGTCGAGTCAATGGTAGACAAATAAAATTGAGCCCGTTCAAAAATCAGACGTTTATTATTATTAAAAGTGTTTACAAACATCACAATCACTTTAGAAAATGAACTACTACGAATGGTAACATTTTTACCCAGTAAGTAAATAATAAGAAACTAAAAAAAATAAACAAATAGTGCTTTATTCCTTAAATTAAACGCCGACACATTTGGTATTTGATCATCAACTTACTAACACCTATAAATAAAGCTAATCAACATTTAAGTAATGGTATTTATTTCTGAATGAATACCAGTCTTAGTTCAAAAAATACCTTGTAGGTAACTCTATAAAAATAACTGTAATACAAATTAATCAACTTTGAAATAGTCTTAATAGACCAGATGCTATGTACCTATAAATCTAAAGGCTCTTATTTCTATGTCAGTCTTAAATTCAACAATACTTATTTGGTAAGTAATTATATAAAAATAACTATGTTTAATGGCACTTGTTTCTGAATTTCAGTCTTAAGTTCAACAATACTTTGAAAGAACAACATTGTAAGTTATTACTTTTATAAAATTTGCAATAAGTAACGTTAATAAAATAAAAACGACTCTAAAATGTTTCTTACGTAATAGGTACAACGCATACCTTAGATTAGAGATTTTTGATATCTTATATTATTAGGAACAAAAGTTATGATTATAATGAATATAAAAATCATCTTAAGTACTAATTAAGGCGAAGCGTACACAACGTTTCGACTTATAAGATTTTTGAGATTAAGATATTTAAGACTTTTTCTCGCTACAATACGAGTTCAAGAACAATATTTGGTCTAATTTTTTTGGCTTAAGCCTGTTCCTCCTTTGGTTTGTAACCAAACCAGCCTTAGAAAAAAGTCGCTCTGATGGGACAGAGGAAGCCGGTATGCACAAATACTTAAAGGCTATTCGATAAAGGGTTGGAAAAATATGTTTCCGCTGTTCCCAAAATTGTAGTGGGTTTTGTTTTCTGTCTAAGTATGGCAAATCTAAATATTGTTTTAAAACCATCGAAGCGGACGATATTGGTGTTTGTGTTGTTACTGCTTCACTTACTTTTTTGTCGAAAAAATCCCAGATTTCGTCATCATTGCCATCTGTGGAAGTTTGCGCAGTAGGTACAGTCGGCCGATTTCCTTCTTCAGCTGGTCGGTGTTGAGCCAGGTATTGAGCTAATTCTTCCAGAACAAATTTTACAGCATTTTCGGCATTGCTCTCTACACCAAAACCTTTTTTCTTAAACCGTGGATCCAATAAGGTGGCCATTGCTGCTGTTCTATTGGACTCATATACACTCAATCTTCTGTCTATGACTTCCAGCAGCGACCGCTGAACATGCCTTCCAGGTTCGGTTTTTGGAGATTTATTTTGAACCGAATTTTGTATACCTCTGACTATAGGAATGATGGAAGATAGCGTTGGATACGATTCGCCAGATAGCACGGATTAACTTTTTCCATTGGCTGCAGAAGAGCAACACAGTCTTCTATTATCAGCCAGTCCTCTGCATTCAAGCTTGGTGGAGGTGATGTAAGCAGAGGCAATGTTGCAGATAGGGGAACTTTGGTTCTTAACAACCTCTGCAACATATAAAAGCTTGAGTTCCACCTCGTTTGTACGTCTTGTTTGAGTTTTATTACTTCTAAATTCATTTGGGTTTGCATTTCTCTCAGTGCATTGCACGATTTTATACTCTGTTTAAAATGAGTAACGATGGCGCGACTTTTTGAAATGACCTCCAACACAGCGCCATTTTTTAAATGTGGGAATGTGTCATTTTCTGTTTGAATGCAGTCTTTGACGGCTAAATTTATGGTGTGTGCAACACAGAAATGATTTCTTTTATTTAAAAAATCTTTTACAGCCTTTTTCATGCTCGAGGCATTGTCAGTCACAATAGTAACTATTTTGTCGAAAATGTTCCATTCATTTAAAATAGCTCGCAAAGCGTTTGCTATATTTAACGACGTATGCTGGTCGGCAAGTTCAGATGTTGATAAAACAAGCGATTGTAATTTAGAACTTTGAATGAAATGAGCAGTAACACTAATATAACTTTTTTGACTATCTGAACTCCAAATGTCCGTTGTTAGGGCAATATATTCCACATCTTGTAATTTTTGTTTTATTTCAGAACTGCATATGTTGTATTTTTCTTCCAGCATTTGAGATAATTTTTTTCTTGATGGCAATACATAATAAGGATTTAATTTTTTTGAATATTTTATAAAACCCTCATTTTCAACAATTTGTAGGGGTTGCATATCGATAGTTATTAGATCTATTAAGGCTTCATCACATGCTTTTTGGTTTATTTTATAAGGAGCAGTTAAGCGCATCTGTCGCGCCCGCTTTGGAGGTGGCTGAAGAGGCTCAGGAACAGAACCGCCAACGGTATTATTCTCCTCTCGATTTTCCGACACACAAACACCGGACACACTTGGCATTGGCAAGTCAATTCTCAAAACCTCACGCTCACTACTTGCACATTCGTTTCTGGGTAAATTTGCGCCAACGGTTTCACTATATTGAATAATATGTTTTTTTTTAAATGGTTCACTAAAGTAGTGGTATTTCCACTATATTTATACTCACAGGAGTATAACTTACAAACTACTTTAGTGTTGTTTTCAGTTTTCGAAAAAAACTCCCACGCAACACTTCTTTTACTTCCAGAAGCCATTTTAAACTTATTAAACTCAACAAAACAAACAACACTTAAACTAATAAAACTGCAACAAAACAATAAACAACGAACAAAGTAACAATAACAAAAACGTAAACAAAACAAATAAGCGAGCTGGCTATCTCAAAACTTATCAGTTCTGTCTGACTAACCGTCTGATAAGAAACCAACAACGAGAACTATCTCTTTCCCTCGCGGCTCGGACGTTCGGTCGTCGAGCTGATTCGGGCTCGTTCGGAGTCGTTCGGGACTCGCGACTCGCGGGCTATGCGGCCGGGCTAGCTTCGGGCCGCCAACCCGACGAAGCACCGCTCGCCGCGCGCGTTCTCCGAGTCAACTCGGTTTGCAGATATTTTAACTCGGGCTGACTCGCTTACGGTCTAGCCCGAGTTACTCGAGTTAGATAACTCGAGTCGCCCATCGCTAATTTATGCGCAACTCTTTGTACGTATTTTTATCAATGCAGCGGTAAAAGTTCAGCAAGTCTCCTTTGTTGAGTTTGTTGCGTAAATCTTGGTCGTTTTGAATGTCGATAATTTCTAACTGCATTGACTCTGGCTCATTTTCAAATGAAATCGTGAAAGGATTGCTGAATATGTCCAACAGAGGTTTCACTTTTTTAAACTCCGAAAATCTGTCTTGAAAATATTGAATCAAAATATCTAGCTTTTCTACATAACTGAAATTAATCGCAGTTTTGTTGAATTTTTCAGCCATTTTCTTATAATTCGGAAAATGATTGTAATTTCCAGAATTCAATTGCGATCTGAAAAGTGTCAGCTTGCATTGAAAGGATGATACATGAGCGTAGAGCTGGGATATCAGTTGATTTTTGCCTTGAAGCCGAGTGTTTAAGACATTCAAATGATTTGTAATGTCAACTAAAAAAGCCAAATCACACAACCAATCATTTGTGGAATCAATGGATTTTTAAGTGCCGGGACATCCCTTTGCTTTTCCGCCAGAAATATTCCAATTTCTTCTATTAAATTTAGAAATCGTTCCAGTGTCAATCCACGACTTAGCCACCTTACTTCTGTATAATACAGTAAATCTCCATATTCGCTTTCGATGTCATCAAGGAATTGTTTGAATTGCCTGTGATTGAGTCCTCGTGATTTTATGAAATTTACAGTCGAAACTACCACTTTCATGACATTTTGAAATTCAATTTTTTTAGAACAGAGGGCTTCTTGGTGTATAATGCAGTGAAACTGCATGAGATCTTCAGCGTTTATGTTTTTTTCTTGCAGATGCTTTTTCAGCAAAGTAACTAGCCCAGAATTGACACCAATCCTCGAAGGAGCACCGTCAGTCGCAACTCCCGATAATTTGATAAGTCCAAATCAGTTTTTGAACACTCATCTTCCATTTTACGAGATCCCACTGAGCTCCTTTGAATAGGTCAATCAATTGTTGTGACGCAGATATCGCTTCTTGTTCCGTGGGAATCTTTGACAGTCGTTATAGTAGTCAGTGGCCCAAAAAGTCTGACAACCAGTCTTACCAAGGGGTATCGTATTTCCCAGTACTAACTGGGTTGTGGAGGTCAGATAGGCAGTCGCTCCATGTAAAATACTGGTATTCAGCTGCATCCGGTTAGACTGGAAGCCGACCCCAACATAGTTGGGAAAAGGCTAGGCAGATGATGATGTTCCGTGGGAATCGAGAAGGCGAGATCGTCCATGAAAAGCGACGTGAACGCGAATTTGCTGGCGAGAGGATAGCGCGCGCCATCATCTTCGACTAGCCGTCTCACAGTGCGCAATGCATGGTAGGGACTTGATTTTAAACCGAAGCAGACGCGGTTAAACCTATACAATTGTAGTGGGTCTTGTGGAGTAAAGCGATAAAGAAAACATTGATAACGACGGTCAGCTTCGCGCATGATAATCTGTAAGAACTGCTGGCGACAGTCCGCGGTCATTGCGATCGCGTGTAAGCGGAAATTTAATAATTTGTAAACAAGTCGCCTTGTAAATTCGGACCTGAGTGCAGAATATCATTCAATGATTGCCGGCCACCAGAAGTAGACCCGCTGGCGTCTAGAACCACGTGCCGCTTGGTCGTTGTTTTATCTTCGCGCACCACCCCATGATGCGGTATGACGTATATGGGTGTTGGGTCGCGGGGATCATACGACGCGGGAGAAACGTAATCTTTCGCGAGATAATCTTTTATTACGTCATCATATGCAGACCTAAGTTTAGGCGAAGCTTCTAACTTTCTTTCGAGGTACATGAAAGCTTGCGGGCATTATCAAAAGAATTCCCAAGGGAATAAACATCCTCGTTGAATGGCAGTGCTACAGTGTACCAACCACTAACGAAATCGCGTGTTGTCGTGGACTTATAAAATAATTCACATTCAACATCAAAGGGGTGTTGAATGGGCGGTGCGGAGGGAAGCTCCTCGAGCTCCCAGAAACGCCTGACTAATGAGTCAATAGCGACAGGCTCCTGAGTAAGGCAACATGTCAGGGCCTGGACGGTTTGATGCATTATAGGTAACGCAGGCGCGGAGCCCATAATTACGTAGCCAAAAACAGTACGCAAAGCGCGTGTCACCGATGTGTCACTATTGTGGACAACGTCGGGGAGGAGTAAATGTGGGAAAAGAGAAGCGCCTATTAAAGCGTCTATCTTGCTAGGCACACCATATCAAATCAAATCAAATCAAAATCAAAATAAGTTTATTAGTCAATAGTAAGAAACAGTTGTGTCATATAATCAGTGAGCCACAAACTAAGCATCGCTTGTATCTTGTTGCTCGGGAGTGCGAATTTTACAATTTTAGAATTAATATTAAACTGAGGACAAAATAATATAATAATAAACATTAAAACGAAACAGGTATACAATTAGAACGTTGGAGAGTAGTAGAATTAAAATAAAACAGTGTTTGCGTTGGGCTTGTGAGTGTGTGTGTGTTCTTGTGAGTGTACGTGTGTGAATGTGTGTGTGTGTGAGTGTGTGTGTGTGAGTGTGTGTGTGTGACTGTTGTGCAGATGCTATATTAAGGCTTCTGTCTCGTCGTATGATAATTTCATAAGGGCTAATCTTAGTGTTTTTTTACAGTTGGTGGTTGAGCAGTCTCGGAGGTCGCAAATTTTACTAACTTTATTATAAGTGTTAGGATGAGAGAAATTTGTGCAGCGTCTAGCGAGATTTGATCATTGGTAAAGGTACTCTAAATACTCGCTTATTGAATAAATTGCGGTATTCTGGCCGTTTTCTTATTGTTGCGTGGTACTTAAGCGTTGCTTGAAGTATGAACATTTGTCGTACCCTTAGTACTTCAAATTCCTGGTAAATGAGGTCTGTGGAGAATCTAAAAGGTTTTTTTAGTGCTACCTTGAATAGTGCCCGCTGTGCCCTCTCTAATGTAATAAATGTGGTTTTACCAGCTCGTCCCCATATACAAATGCAGTACTGCATGATTGACTGGCAGAGAGCATAGTAAACCGTTCGCAGTACGTCGATTGGGGTACAGTCGCGGAGTTTTTTCTTTACAATCAGTTTTCGCACTCTGGAGGATAGGGCATATATGTGGGCCTTGTAGGTTAAGTTATTGTCTATGGTAATTCCGAGGTATTTTATTGTGTCAGTACGTTCAAGGGCTTCACATGGGCATGTGTGGTGGGGGGCGTTGTTGTGTTCTTGTGTGCAAGTGTGTATTTTTAAGGACAGAGTTTGGGGTGGGCTGGAGGCACTGGTTTTTGAGAAAGCAATATATTTACTTTTGCTGACATTTAATGTCAGTAAATAATTGTCTAGGGCGTGCGCTATCTGAGAGAGGCCTTTGTCCGCCAATCGATACACCCGTTCCCAGGTCGAGTCTTGAAAGATGATGGCAGTGTCATCGGCATAGCAGATCACTTCAGCGTTGCTTATTGGGAGGCTTATTAATTCGTTTATTATATAGTGTGAAAAGCGTTGGGCCGAGGGTACTGCCTTGCGGAACGCCAAACGTGATAGGTAGCAAGCTACTTTGAAAACTGCCAATTTTAGAGTATTGGTACCGCGATGACGGAACCATTCTAGTGGTACCATTATATGACCACTAGAATGGTTCCGTAGCTACTTGACATCGCGGTACCAATACTCTAAAATTGGCAGTTTATGATTACCATTATATGATTCGTTGGCTAGCGGTAAATTATGTAGATGTGACAAATCACTGGTATTTATCAAAGAGATAGGCAGTAAGTCCGTTATCTGATCAACAACAAGTAGCGAAATATCAAATTTAATTTTGCTGTCGAATCGCGAAACTAATTTAATATTAATGGGACTAGTGTTAACTACCTGCTCAGCCCCACCGAACCCCTTTACAACAATACGGTTCATGTTTTTAGGTTGAATACCTAAACGCTCACAACACTCGTTAGTGATAAAATCGCTTTGTGAGGCGGAATCTAGAAGCGCACGAATAATATGTGGATTCCCTTTAGAATCGTATACAACGACTTGAGCGGTTGATAACAAAACAGTCGTGGACTGCTTGTTATGTGTGAGTGCATTATAGTATAAGATCCCGATATAAAACGACCTTCACCGAGACACAGTGGAACGAATGTATGGGAGCGGTTGGACGTAGACATGTCCGAAAAATAAGAGTAAAATTATGACAAACTAATGATGCCATCTTATTCGATTACTTAATGCCTTCATAAATTGTGGTGATGAATTTCTTCATAACTCCCATATTTCGGGAGTAATTTGAGAAAATGTGAAATTTTACTATGAAAATGAGTGTATCGAGCTCTCTCCCTCCTGATTCCGGGCTTGTTTCAAGTACCGGTCTCTAATATCGTAATGCTATTACTAAGAGCTATATTTAATACTAAGACACATAGTGCGCCAAATGTGCACTTTCTGGGATAAAAGGAAATGAAATTTAAAAAAAAAAACGTTTTTTCCCCATTTGTATTTACTTTAAACCGCAGACAGACTTATTAAGAGGTCTATAAATATATTATATATATACAGAAATATATATTAACAAAAATATTCACAAGAACTGATGAGAGTATGACTTTTAAGTAAGTTGATAATAAATTACCTAGTTTCATTAAAAGTACAATAAATAATTAAGATGTAAGCTCTAATTTACTAAGTTACACATTTTAAAACAATAACATCATTTAATTATCTTCGTCATCATCATCATCATCAATTAATTCAAATTCAGAATCGATGTCCGCTAAATCATTTATGTTAACAAATTCGATATCACTTTTCTCAGAATCCGTAAGCTCATAAAATTCCTTAAAAGAAGATTTTTTTACAAACTTATTTCCTTTTGGACGGATACTTGTAACAAGTGGATCAGAAGACAGTAAAAGATTGTGCATAATATCTTCATTGCATGAGATACTGCTATGCTTTCGAGAATGCCCCTCTCTATATTTTCTAAAATCTTTATTTCTAGCCTCAGATGCCTCTTCGGATAGAAAACCAATGGGCACAATTGACATGTTCTGAACTATGTCTGGCCCATGCATTAAAATTTTATGAAGTGAAGAAGGCATATAATACCATGGGTATAACTCCACGTAAAGCTTAGCAGTATCAAAGCAGAACTCTCGGAATTTAGTTACGTTGATCTTCTCTCCTGATGAAATACACTGCAAGATCACACAGATTTTTCTTAAAAGCATAGCATCTATTCCGGTCAGTTCAGCAGATTTAGTGTAGTTTTCAAAAAATCTCCTTGCCGAGTTGCCATTGTTGGTGGATCCACTGCCTTGTTTCACAACATCGAGAAGTAAGCCCGTTTCTCTTCTTACAGCCTCTTGAACTCTTTTCTTCCTGTCATCAACTTGCCTTTTTGCTATATCACCCCTTACTTGCCATGATTTTATGTCTAATTTGTAGGAAATGTGTAATAAGCATTCCATTGAGCGAATCCAAGCGTGAAGGGTGCTTAAGCTATATTTATACATGTCCTCGTTTGCGTGTTTATCTTTGATTAACTCTAAATTATTCATTTCTTTAGGACAAGCCTTGCATATGTCACACACTGAAGCTGCTGTATCGGATATAATGGAATGAATTTTACCATCAATCATTGTCAACAGCAGTTGGTGTTTGACACTAATTCCATCAGTGATGGTGGATGGAGTTAAGGCTTCAATCTCTGCTTCGATTTCAGCCATCTCTCTCTGCACATTTTCTTTGGTTTCCTTTATAAACTTAAACAATATTGGCCGGCAAAATGAAGTGGAAGATGGTCGCTCGTTTTCCCAAATTGTTACACCTTTTGAGACGAGCCGCAGTGGTACAAGACTAATCATAAAATTACTAGCAAGATCGATTTGCTCATCTTCACTTGTCCTTTGATGATAAATGCTTTGGCTAGATGATCCGTCAAAACCCCATTTGCTGGTCAATACGAGCTGTTGATTGGGATCAACAGGGGTTTCTAACGACCTAATAAGTCTTCTTGAGGTTAAATCCATCAAGGCTTGTAATTTGATTTTTGCAGAGCTCTCTGTAACTGTGAGATCTTCTTTGGCCGGATAGCACTTAATTTTTTCTTTAACCAACATGTAGTAACTCGGGTATTGAAGAGCTCCTTCTTGAGTGTTGAAATCCCGAAGAGTGTTATAGCGCCATTTCGATAAGTTCATCGATACATAAAGAGCCAATGCCTTCAAAGGGGATATTTCCCGTACCTGAATTGATTTACCTTCAATGAAGGCTTTGATTTTTGAGGCCTCTTCTGGATTCTCCGTCAAGTATTTCATAACATAAGCTGTATCGCTTTGTCCTGCCTTTTGAAGCGCCCTTTCGGCCGAAAACATAATTTCAGCGCTGCTACTGCTGCATGAAAGACTATCTTCAGTGCGTCTTCTTTTTTGCCGGTTACTAAGGTCCTCAAAAGATTTACGAGGACTAGGATGTGTACAAGTTGAAGCATCAGATTTAGCAGGAGAAATTATGGGCTCGATTACGTCACTTATATTTTCTGTAGAAGGTTCCATATTTTCATTCTGTAATTCCGGCCATTGAATTGCAGCCTGTAGCCAAATCTCATGTTTCTTCCGAAACTTATCTGTGCTTCTTCCAGACTGTGTCCATTTTGCATAAATGCGGTAGCAAAATCGACGACACCAGTCTTTTAAACTTGTTTCAGCACTTTCACATAACTGAACACAACTGTTATCTTTTAAAACACTGAACAAATAGTTAAAGTCGCGTAAATCTTTATGTGCGCGTGCGCATAAAGCAACGTGAATATCAAGATTTGTATTAAAATTTGGAAAATACATTGCGAGATTAGCTTGGATACAACGAGGTGTAAATCAACACTGATTTTAAAGTTACTAATAGTGACCTATTTATATAAAATCCAGGTATCCCAGGTATCCTTTGTTAAATATTGCAAGGTAATTAGTTATTGTGATAATTAGTAAATGATGCATGCTAAATTAGTGTATTAAGAGCCATTTAGTAATTAAATAATAGCAATGTTCTTATCAGTAATCATTAGTGCATCAGTTTTATATGTAAACCTTAAGTCCCTAATTATATATCCTAATTAGCTTATATCTTCTCTAATTGGCTGCTCAGAAATGTTATTGTAATAAGGTAAACCTTTAGAAAAACGGTTTTAATCAACAAAATAAACAAAAAATAAAAAAATTGTGTTATAAAATAAACATCACTCTTTATCCCAGAAAGTGCACATTTGGCGCACTATGTGTCTTAGTATTAAATATAGCTCTTAGTATTAGCATTATGATATTAGAGACCGCTACTTGAAACAAGCCCGGAATCAGGAGGGAGAGAGCTCGATACACTCATTTTCATAGTAAAATTTCACATTTTCTCAAATTACTCCCGAAATATGGGAGTTATGAAGAAATTCATCACCACAAGTTATGAAGGCATTAAGTAATCGAATAAGATGGCATCATTAGTTTGGCATAATTTTACTCTTTTTTTTCGGACATGTCTACGTCCAACCGCTCCCATACATTCGTTCCACTGTGCGAGATGCTTATTTAATGAAACGTATTTTATATTTAATTTAATATGTCAATAAATATAATGTATATGGGTTGCCTAGCAAATTTCAGTCCAGAGTATGTTTAATTAATAATTAAAAAAACTTATTTTTTTAGACATTTCACCGGTATCATTATTAGATAAATTCTATACCAATCGAAAGTATAAAGCCCATAGAATATGCAAACGTTAGGTTGCCTATTCTTTTCCGGTCACAACTACCGGGTTGCCAGGTATAAACAGGTAAATCTGTACTAGCATTTTGCAACGGTCTGTTTATTGAATGAAATTTAAATGAAATTAAAGATTATTTTATTCTGAACACGGTGGTATAGGGTTGCTTGCGAAAAATCAGTCCAGAATTGCGGTTGTCGAATTTTAAAAAGTAAAATATTGTTCCGAGTGAATGTGTGCGACTGAGAGGTCCCAACCGACCATCCCATGCGATAGAAGAGGACACAGCATAGCAGCTGTTTAAAGTCCGCCCATTTAAAGAAAGAGAGTGCGCATGCTATTTGGGCTTGGAAAAGAAAAGGATAGCGATAGACTCGTATATACTATGCATCATTTTGGAGTAGTTTATTATTTAAATAGAGAAATAGTTATTTAATTTTTTTTTTTTTAATCAATTAATTATTTATGTGTATATTTTTTATGTGACACTAAAGTATATATACATCTTTAGTAAAAAAGAAGGATATAGTGTAAGGATATAGTGTAATGGATCAAACGTAACGGGTAGGTAGCTTACCTCATTTCCAACAACTAATTTGAACAGTAAAAAAAAAACCCATAAGGTAACCAAGATAATTTTTTTTTTCGATTTTTACTATTTTCTGTACCAGCATTCAGTGTTTTTAATGCTGTTGCTGCAAATGGTATCATATTTAGGTGTGATTTTTGTCATACATTTCTGAATAGTTTACTAGTGTTATAAGATACCATTTTTTTAAATAACATTTTATTTGCCTTAGAAAAAAAATCTTGAATTGAAAAGTTTTGTTTTTAAGATGAAAAGACCAGAATTGGAAAAATTCTCCTGTAAAAAAATTGTATGACACCGAAGTGTACCATTATTTTAAAAACTTGTACAATTACTAAGGTTTGCAGATTGGTATAAAACTTACGCCTAGTCTTTGTCGTTACAAAGATATTGCTATGAATCTGACAGAGGTGCAAAATTACGAAATAAAATAAAATTGAAAAAGTGTGCACAATTCAACTATTTTCTTAAAAATGTTTAGGTATCTCAGCGTATGAAAAAACTTAGGAGGTTAAATTAAAAAAAAAAATACAAATAAATCGTTTATTTTGTTTTTACAGTAAATGTTCAAACTGACGTCCCCCTACGAGAATGCAAAGTCTGCACCTCCTAATAAAGGAAGCTCTTATCCGACGGACAAAATGGCTGTTGTTTATTTCTGATACAGCAGATTGGATGCGCTGACGTAATTCTTCTTCCGACGTTATTCGTTGTTTGTAAACTTTGTCTTTTAAACATCCCCAATAAAAAAAATCTAAGGGATTTAAATCCGGAGATCGCGGAGGCCACAAAATTGGTCCTAATCGGCCGATCCATCTGTCAGGGTAAGTTTCATTGAGTTGCGCCCTTACTGCCGTCGCATAGTGAGCGGGGCATCCATCATTTTGTAACCACATTGCTTGCCGCACGTCTTCTGGAATATTTTCTAATAACGTTGGCAACTCATTCCTTAAAAAATGCAGATAGTATTCGGCGTTTAGAGTTGCTGGTAGTTCAAAGGGCCCTATTATTTGCCCATTTATTATTCCTGCCCATAAATTTATTTTAAATTGATGTTGGCTCCTGTCCTCTCGCATCAAATGTGGGTTTACCAGCTGCCAACTGTGCAAATTATGCAAATTGAGATATCCATCTCGCCGGCATGAAGACTCGTCACTCCATAAAATTTTATTAAAAACTGTGGGTCCGCCCGTATCATTCTAAGCATCCTTTGGCAAAATGCTACTCTTTGCGGGTAATCACGTGACGTCAGCGTTTGAACACGTTGCACGTGATATGGGTGCAACCGGTGCCTTTTTAGAACTCGATGTACCGTCGATCTTGGAATACCTGTGCGTTGCGCTATGACGCGAATTGAGACCGACGAATCTTTCTCGATTTCTCGAATAATAATTTCGTCATTGACTTGTGACGGTCGCCCTTCACTGGCACCCCCAACTCCGGTGCCAAGAATTCTTCCCTCAAGAAGCGCGTTATGCACTCTAATGAATACGCGATAGTCGGGATGTCGATCCCGGTTCGGGTATCTTTCACGATACAATCTTGCGGCCGCCCTGGCATTACCTCTTGCTTCTCCGTAGATAAAATGCATTTCGGCATACTCCCGTGGCGTGTACTCGTAACGAGGCATCGTACTACTGCACACACGTACAACCACACACAAACGATTGTTTTCGAAGTCCGTAGGATTGCCAAGTCATTCGTCCAAAACACAAACAGTTCCAAATCGTTAGGCAAAGCAAAGTCCAAATACACCGCACAAGTTTAATTTTAAGGAACACAACAGTTAGGCACAGCGGGAGCGAAAGTAGTCTGACGTACGTATCAACTCGAAGAGAGATTCGTGTCAACTAAACAAATAAAATCAAGCAACATTACCAAAAATACAAAAGCGGCGCTATCTATCCCTTTCACACTGAGTGAGGTGCAACTCCGCAGGTAGCGGTCCCAAATGCCGAACAGATGACGTCATCGGCTCGGAATTACGCTACACGCTTAACCACATGCTTAGATTACAAGCATAAGCCATTACGAGAAAGAAAAGTTAGATTGTACCATTTTAATTTCTGTTCTGTCTTCTTCATCACATTCATACGAGTAGCAATATCTTTGTAACCGCAAGGACTAGACGTAAGTTTTATACCAATTAGCAAACCTTAGTAATTTTACAAGTTTTTAAAATAATGGTACACTTTGATGTCATACATTTTTTTTACAGGAGAATTTTTCCAATTCTGGTCTTTTCATCGTAAAAACAAAACTTTTCAATTCAAGATTTTTTTTCTAAGGCAAATAAAATGTTATTTAAAAAAATGGTATCTTATAACACTAGTAAACTATTCAGAAATGTATGACAAAAATCACACCTAAATATGATACCATTTGCAGCAACAGCATTAAAAACACTGAATGCTGGTACAGAAAATAGTAAAAATCGAAAAAAAAAAATATCTTGGTTACCTTATGGGTTTTTTTTTTACTGTTCAAATTAGTTGTTGGAAATGAGGTAAGCTACCTACCCGTTACGTTTGATCCATTATTTACGGGACACCCTGTATAATACTACCCTGATTAAAAATATTGATTGAAAAATATTTAAAAAATTTACTACATGCAAATTATAAATCTATAAATGTAAACAGAGAAATTGAAATCAATTGAAACTATTGGAAAAAATTCAAAACCCATAAAAGTGATTTTTTTAATCAGGGTAATCTTGCAAATTTTATTTTTATTATAAGAAGACAAAATAAAAAAACAACAATTAAAAAATTACTGAGTTAATGATATCCAGCATGGTGGTATGGAGTTGGCGTCGAAGCCTTTTATTTTTTTTAAAAAGTGCTCGCTGTCTTCTTTTGCAGAGTAATTTTTCATAAAAATACGATGTCTCGCATCATTCACACTGGTGCAGTTCCTGATACCATACATACTAGCCGTAAATTCTTGAACGGTCTTCATTTTTTCATCAATGAAAATATCAGCAGCATCTGTTAATGATGCAAAAACTGTTTGATATTTTTCATTTTTCGAAAATTGCTGAAAAGGTTTCACTTTCCCTTTGTTGTAAAAGGCTGCCGTGTAATCGCAACCTGTAAATGCATGGAAGGCGGGAAGACTTTGGCATAATTTAATTCCCAACTTCAACGCTAAATCGGTGCAATTAATGCAATCAACAGTTTGATTATTAGTCTTTCTAGTTGCTGAACAGGCAAGCCAAATTTCTGATTCGATAAGTTTGTGCATATTTCCTAACAAAATTATCAAAACGTCAGTATCAGAGGCTTTAATTAAAATCCTTGAGCCTGGTTCCGCTTTAGAAGCATGAAAAATAATCCTTGTATCTGCCTCTTCGTGATGACATTCATAATTAGTTTCTTCAGTTTTTTTTACGGAATTTTCCTGAACTTGATAAGAGTAGCAGTGATGGTCGACGGTTTAAAAGATTTTTTTGTTTTGGATTATTGATACCAAATGGTCATTTTCCCAATAATCAGCCAGAAACAGCACCAGAGCCTCTTTAAAGCGATAATTTTTAAGGCTTTGCAAAAAATTTTTTGGTCGAGTTTGTTGAGGTCCCGAAATTTTGTACGGAATATCGAATTCTTTTCTGCTCTCACGTTCGCAATCTTTGATTGACGGTGATAAGTAGCGATCAAAAATCAAATGTATTTCTGTAGCGTTTGTTGAACATATTTTTATGAGTATTGCCTCAGCAATTTTATCAAAAGTTTGAGCTATTATGTACTTACTGTATATTCAGCACTAAAATTAAGAAATTCTTCGTTATATTTTTTATTCAAAACGGTCACTTTTTTGTAGCACGTGGTATGATAACCTACAAATTGAAGAGACGCACTGGGTAGCTCAACAAAATTGTATTTAAAGTGTTTTTTTTTACGAAAAGCTAACTTTAATACACAGTTTTTAAAAGTTTCATCATTAAAATCAATTATTTCACCATCCACACAAAAAACACTTTTTTGCCATTTTTTCCAACAATAAATAGTAGCACGTTTTTTCAATTGTATTTATAGCGACACTCTACTCCAAAATGATGCATAGTATATACGAGTCTATCGCTATCCTTTTCTTTTCCAAGCCCAAATAGCATGCGCACTCTCTTTCTTTAAATGGGCGGACTTTAAACAGCTGCTATGCTGTGTCCTCTTCTTTCGCATGGGTTGGTCGGTTGGGACCTCTCAGTCGCACACATTCACTCGGAACAATATTTTACTTTTTAAAATTCGACAACCGCAATTCTGGACTGATTTTTCGCAAGCAACCCTATACCACCGTGTTCAGAATAAAATAATCTTTAATTTCATTTTGTCATTCAATAAACAGACCGTTGCAAAATGCTAGTACAGATTTACCTGTTTATACCTGGCAACCCGGTAGTTGTGACCGGAAAAGAATAGGCAACCTAACGTTTGTATATTCTATGGGCTTTATACTTTCGATTGGTATAGAATTTATCTAATAATGATACCGGTGAAATGTTTAAAAAAATAAGTTTTTTTAATTATTAATTAAACATACTCTGGACTGAAATTTGCTAGGCAACCCATATACATTATATTTATTGACATATTAAATTAAATATAAAATACGTTTCATTAAATAAGCATCTCGGTGAAGGTCGTTTTATATCGGGATCTTAGACTATTACTCGAACACTGATACAATCGGGAATCAACAGATGCACACAGCGTAATATCTAACCGTGCCGTAGATGCGGTTGGGTTCGGAGAATTATGCGCGGGCACACAGGCGGGGGGCGCCGCAGCGGTGGGCTCGACCAGCTGATTAGCGGGAGCGGCTTGTGCAGAGTACCCACGGCGCGCGGTACCTGACTCGTTGAAGTGTAACAATGTGTGGTGATTTAATTTGCAAACGCGACAATTAGACTTAGACGAGCAATTAATAATAATAATATAATAATATCTTGGGACAACCAACACGCCGCCATCTGATCCCAAACTTGGCAGAGCCTGTACTATGGCAACCAGATAACTGATAAACATACTTATATATTTCTAAATACATACATATTATAGATAAATTATACACCCAGATACAGAACAAATAATCGTACTCATTTAATAAAAAAAAAATAGAAATTTCTCAGTAAATAAATCAAAGTTGGTCGCTGAAGCGCATTGGAAAGTTTTGAACTCAAACATTTGATTTAAATACGTAGAAACCAACATACGCTTGTCGTCGTACTTATTAATGAGCGTTTGTAACAACAGACTATAATACGGCGCACACAGACTGGTCTTTACCGGTTAGCTTCCCCAATAGGTAATACAATCTATCGGCGTCAGTGAGAGATGGATTATCGTGTACGGTCCATTTAAAACTGGCATAAAATAGTGGCCATGAGCGAATGTCACCAGAAAACAGGACTAATTCAATCGGTGGGAGTCTAGGTTTAGACTTGTGTGGAACATTATCGCTATGTGGCGAGCATTGTGACTGCACTCCTTTTATCCTACCATACAGAGACTCAAATGCCATGAGACTCTTATAGTCAGGCTTAACGGATGGGTTAGATGTCAATAAATGACTATTATATTCGTCCAAAACCTGTTTGAATTCATCGCGCAATGAAACTATTTGTGAGGATTCGTCAAGAAAACTTTCCCTTAGATCGGTGTTCGAAGAAAGATCGTAAATCTTTTGAGTGATTTCAAAGATAGCTTCGCGTTTAGACTGCAACGTAAGTAATCGTGTATCCACTGGATCGTCGTAATCAGAACCTGAATCACAAGTTTTCTTAGCTTGTTTAGGCATAACGAAGTTTATAAATTAAACCTATTGTAAACAAGCAGCTGTTCCGATAATACGATGAAATTAAGTAGGTAACTATTTTGCGTAAAGAATAACAGCCTTACAAATAAACGTGGTATAAAAGTTATACTCGAGAATAAACTAAGAATAAGCAAAATGTCTACAAATAAACAAAGAATAGCTTATACCAAGTATAACTTTAACATTTGTATTCGTACAACGGCTATTCCGAAGTTATTCGCGCCTTCACCCTTGTTTAAAGCTAATATAACCTTAAAAATACCACGGTTTGTGTTTGTTTACGCGCATTTAAGTATTTTACGTTCGTTTTGATTATGGAATTAAATGCAATAGAAGACGTAGAACAAGTAAATAACATTATAAATATAATGCAGGTTCAAAGAAAAGTTAAAACATTTAAAAAAAGAGAAAATCCTTTTGATTTATATAAAGATGAGCAGTATCGGTTAAAATATCGTTTTTCTAAACGTACGTTTGTAGACCAATTAATTGGTAGATCTCTCAATGTGGACACGCGCGGAGGTGGACTCTTCTGTTTTGCAAATAATGATTGCTTTGAGGTATTGGGGACGTAATCAGGTAAGAACTTTCACCTACTCAAGTAATTTACTGTTGAATTAAATTTGTATATGTACTGTTTTATCAGTTCAGTTCTTATCCATCTCTTTCAGATACAAGATGATGCTGCAGACATTCACGGTTTGACTCAACAGTCTATTACGACGGTATGTCGTGTAGCCAGGGCAATTTTAGAGAGAAAAGCAGACTATATTCATATGCCAATTACTTTAAATGAACAGCTTCGTGTCATGGAAGATTTTGAAGCTATAGCAAGATTTAAAAATGTCGTGGGTGCGATAGACTGCACCCATGTTAGAGTGTTCAAAGTAAATGGACCTAGTGGACAATTTTACATAAATCGGAAGGGGTACAGTTCCTTGAATGTTCAGGTGTCTATTTCGTTATTTTTTGTCATTATTAAATATTGATAAACATATTTTATATTCCATTCCATTATTATATTCCAATAGATAGGTAAGTAACAATACAAGTAAAATATTTTAATGTTAATTTCATTTCAGGCAGTTTGCGATGCAAGACTAAAAATAAGAAATATTGTTGCACATTGGAGGGGCAGTACTCATGACTCACGTATATTTAATGAAAGCTTATTAAAGCAAAGTTTTGAAAATGGACAATTTTACGGCAGATTACTGGGTGATTCTGGTTATGCTTGTACACCATATTTGTTTACGCCTTTATTAAATCCAGCAACACGCAAAGAAGAATCTTATAACTTTGCTCACATAAGGACTCGAAATACTATTGAAAGGTGCTTTGGTGTGTGGAAAAATAGGTTCAGATGTTTACTGACAGGGTTTAGAACATCTCTAGAAAACACCAAGATGTACATAGTAGCTTTGGCAATCCTACATAATATAGCCATAGAGCTAAATGAGGAACCTTTTCCAGACAATGATATTGTAAATATCCCAGGTCAACCTCCAGAGGTGCGACCACAGGGAAATACATTGCGAGGTGCAGCAGTTAGAGCCACCTTTATAGAGGAGAACTATTAAGGTACTTAAGTATTTAGTAAAAACCTTTTTATTTATATATACTTATTTATTAATATTAAAATAAAATAAATTCTAAATTTTTGCTTCATACATACATACATACATAAACTCACGCCCTTTTCCCTTGGGGGTAGGCAGAAACTACAGAACGCCACCTGCTACGATCCTTACATACTCCTTTTGCCTCGTCCACGTTCATACATCTGGTCATACACGCACGCCGGTTGCGAGTACTACGCACCTGACCTTTCTGAAGAACCTCACCAATGAGGTCAGCGTATGTTCTTCTAGGGCGTCCCCTCCCGGCGTTGCCACTCACATCTGCCTTGTAAATACCTTTTGTTAGTCGCCTTTCACTCATCCTCTCCACATGACCAAACCATCTAAGCATACTTTTTTCAATTTTTGTCACTACATCTTCTTTTAAGCCGCAACGTTTCCGTATAACCTCATTCCTCACTTTATCATTCAGAGTTACACCACACATGCTTCGCAAGGAACGCATTTCCACAGCATTAATTCTACTTTCATGCCTCGTTTGCCATACCCAACACTCACTTCCATACATAAGTGTAGGCACCAGCACACCATTGTGAACAGCCAGACGAGCCTTATTTGACATCGACTGGTTGGTCACAATCGTATGTATAGCACCATTCACTTTATTTCCCGCATTTACTCTCCTTTCCACGTCTTCGTCAATCTTTCCATCTCTTGTAAACATACTGCCCAAATATACAAACTCATTCACTTGCTCCACACTCTTATCATTTATTTTCACATCACACACCGATACATCGACACATTTGCTTCATTTGTCAACAAACTTGCGGAACATTTCTTCTTGCAGTTTTAAATTAATCATAATCTGACTATGTATCTCAGCCATGCATTTCATCCTTAGTTCATGTTCCTTTTGTTGGCGTTCACTCTCCAAAACTCTTAAATTGCGCATGTCCAAATAAAAACACAACAAAATTAGCTAAGGTGCTGGACAGTTTAGTTTAACGCAGGATACACTATAGAACATCACCTATACACCTTATTACAGAATGTAAATACTTACCATTCTTTTTTTTGTAGAACATTTTGGTGTCAGCTGAGTTGGTATTTGCTCCCTGATGGACAGCACTGGCTGGCTGGTAGATGGTATCGGCTGGCTGGTAGATGCTGTTGGCCGACTGTCAACTTTTATTGCCTCAGCAATAATTATTGGCTCGCTAGTGGAAGGTCTCTGCTGGCTGGTTGCTTCCATCATTTTGTTATCATCTATTATAATAGTCTGAAAACATGAGGCATTACAGTATTATAATACCTTTTTAATAAAACCATACTTGTAATTAATGGCTTTCTTTTTTACTTACGATATCATTTACATTACAATTGTTCAATAACTTTTTGTTGACTTCATTGGGTATATTCTGAAATATGAAACAAAAGAATCGTTAATAGTATAGTAATTTACAGTAGTAACTGCCTCAATGACGGTACAGGTCTACCTCTAAGTTTATTTTCACCTTATTCAGCTACAAAAAGACTCATGGGAAGATGTGAGGTAAACCTTTTCCTTGTAACATCCATAATACATCATACCCACACTTGGGCTAAGCGGTCAAGTAATGTCATAATAACTAATGTAGTAACATAAAAGAATACACTGTTCACCCATGAACAAACTATGATGTTCTTGCTAGAGCCATGAAGCATTTTTCAATTTTTGGGATAATATAGTATCTGTTGTAATTATTTACCTTTGCACCATCACAGTCAAATTCATTAAAATCTACTTCAAATTCATGAGGTAATAATTCCAGTATTTCTAATATCTCTGGACCAGGAGACGGTGGTTTTGGCCCACCACCAGTTTGTGTTGTCTGTAGTCTATACAATGATAACTCCTTTTTTGAATTCAGCTTAGTGACTTTCCATTGGTTTACTAGTTGTTTTTTGTCCCTAATTCTTTTATTAGCTCTGTTGAATCTGAAATACATATTTTATTTAATCATTTAACACATGTTTTTGTTATTTTTCAATGTGGCTGTTAATTGACAGAATTAAAGAAATAAAAGTATGCTTACTGTTCTGTTATTTCCGTCCAAGCGTTGACTTTTGCTTTATTTGTGTTTGTGCTAATATCCTTGTTCTCGATAATGTGCATAAATGGTCGAATTATTTCCCTTAATAGAGCCTGTAATGAAACAAAAGTTATAAAATATTTATTGAAACATCGGAGTTAATTAAAAACCACGCATGATGGTCGCACGGGTCGCACCGTAGTTTAGGGTACATACCTTCTCTTCTTTCTCCCAGTTGTTTGATCGGTCTCTCTTAGCCATTTTAATATTAACTTTTAAAATTATATTTCTTTATCCACAAAAATAAACAAATTTAAAAAAACTATATTGACTCAGTACGCGCGCAAAGAATACATGTGTGATTCAGTGAGCAGTCAATTAGCCGTGACTGGGGGTCTCCTCTAACCTCTAGACTCACTTACAAGAACTGTGGTTTTACTCTTACGATACCCAAAGCACTCTTGTTCAACATATGGAATAAAATTCCATAAAGAATATTTTACGTCTATTATTGCCGGACGGGTTTACGTTTTCCTTCGCTCACACACTCTAAGGTGACCTTAGGATCAGATGTCCATCCTTAACTTGGCAATAAGCCAGTATGCATATTTGTTGGCAATTTCTTGTGTTTCATGTGGACAGATAAAATTCAATGACTCCAACTTAATACAATGAGAGCCAATATGTTCTTTTGCCAACTCGATAGCAGTATTAACGCTAGTGGTAACGTAAATTAACATCCCTTGATGCGTTACCGTATGAATTACTATGTCGTCGGTCTTTCTTCTCTTCGACGTAACATGTTTCAAATCGAAAATATTTTCATTATCGAGGCATCTGCTATCGAAATTCTCTCTTCTTGGAAGCGTATACTTTGAAACACGATGCTTCCTGATGGATGGGGTAGTTGCTATTTGCGACGAAGAATTGGTCGCTATCACGGATGAACTTGCAGAGCTTATATCATGCAATACTCGAAATGGTTCAGAACGTGCAGGAATAGCCAAGAGTCTCACATTCTCAGGAATGGGTCGTGGCTCCGCATTTATAAGCGGTGTTGACGCAGAATTAATATTCTGTTCGTCTTCATAAACATGAATAGCCGATGGTTCCACATTCTTGGGAACAGGCAGTACTTCCGCATTTACCAGCGGGAATGGTGCAGAATCAACGTTCTGAGTACTGTCCTGGGCAGTAGCAGTGACGGCGATAAAGTTTTCATGAATTCGAGGTTCATCTAAGTTACAGGATTTATCAAATCCAGATTCAATATCCTCAATTTCCATTTGAGGTTCAGCAACTATTACACACTCTCCAGACTGCGTTTCATAATGAGGAGAATCTATACATGTGTCAAAAACTGAATATCCTGTCATCTCTCGATCATAAATCTGTCCGTTGTCGAGGATTTGCTCATAATCATAGTCTTCAAATTTTCGTGGTATTGAATTTTCAAAATCGAAATTTATAGAAGCTACACATTTTGTTACTAAATAATAAAATTGGGATACACCCATACTAAATCTTGATCGAACAAGTGAATCTAACAGAGCGCGCTTTTCCAGCGGCGTCTCTTCAAAAACATCGCAAATTTTAACAGGATCATTTTGACATTCATTAAACGCAGAGAGCACATCTGATATAGGCATAAAGCCGGTATAATTTAAGAAAACTTTGCAATTTCCCGGGACTGGAATCAGCACCCCTGAAAAATAGAACAAACAAAACGGTCGAGAAACGTCAAAAGTTGACAAAGGGATACAGTTTTCATAGACAAACTGCTTTTGTTTTAGAAGTTTCTCTTTGGTCGTGCTGTTGCCAAATCGTGCATTTTGACATAACGGAAGAGTTGTTAAACCAAAGATATACCTGGTTTATTTGTAAAAAAATATTCTCGACATATTCCTAAGTTATAACTGGTTTAACTATACTTAGTATAAGAATGGAATAGATGCGGTATAACACATTTTTATTTGTAAGGCTGTAAGCGGGGAATGGCTTCCTACTACTTCCTACTTTGTTCGGATACATGAATGTCAAGTCAAATATCACACTTCATACTATACGGCAAGACAACAATTTTATTTGGGGTATTTTACTATAAATTTTATACGAAATTAAAACTCGAATTTATCCAAAGTTAGCGTTATTTAGATACTGAAATAAAGATTAGATTGAGAGTTAATATGTGTATCTAAATGAGTGAACACTTATTTATGAGAAAGATCAACGCAATGTTGATCTACGCGGTATTCTACAATGGGGTAGATTTATGAATGTTTCTCCTATTAGGGCCTATTAAATCCTAATAAGGGCGGCTGGAGGGTTCCAGTATTTAAATGGATCAGAAATCCTAGCTCAAAGGACCACAAATATGGTCACGCCAACAATAATTCGGTTTTGAAAGGTATCAGAACCAACCTTCGATACTAGCGGACGTGTAAAATTACAGTGAATCGGCAGTGACGAAAAGTCGAGGCAGGAAAGAGAGGAAGAGAAAGGACATGCAGCACTCACCAGGGGCAGGCCAGCGGGATCCAATCTCCTTCAACTATCGCACAGCACAGTATCACCACGCGGGTCGCGCGACCAATATTTGAATTATAGTTTAGTTCTTATTACACTGGGTAATCAAACACAAGGGAACGTATTCAATATTGCAGAGAAAGGCTCGAGATGATCCTCGTCTCTTCGCGGTTGATCAGACGAAATGCTCGCCATGCGGTGGTGGTTCGAGAGATCCGTTACACAGGTGCGTCCATGTGCAATTTCTTCGGCGAACTGAACTGTCATTCCTCGTTCTCCCGTTCTCATGTTCACATTCTTGAATGATGCTAAAAGCGCTGCGTGTGTAGGTTGGGAAAAGGAGCGGGAAATACAAACTGCCTCATATTATAAGAATGAATCTATCTAATCAGTGTTGGCGTTACCAACTTGAAATCAGATTTCAAAAAGCTACATCATCACATCGCATCATGTAGCGCTAACTGAAGACTGTGTGTGGCTTATATTACTATACCAGCTTTATATTCAACATTTTCACCTGTTATACGAGTAAACTGCGCTCTGAGTATGTCTTAATTTTGCAGTATATGCCTTTTTAAAGTCGAAATAAAAACCTGAATTTTCAAAGTCTGAATCAGAAACATTACATTTATCTGGGCTTTCATTGTCATATTGGCTCGACCTGTGTAGTGTTCCTGTCAAGGGTAACACAACTGTCTATCTCGTTTAGGAGTTTGCTTATTTTAATCATGTTAGCGCCGTTGTCAATTGTTAGACAGTATTTTTTTTATTAATTTCCGTGAAAATACGGAACCGCTGAATCTTTAAAGTGCACTGAAGTATAGTGCTGAAAAATTTGGATTATTCTTAAAGGATGATGCCAGAGGTGCATACCACAGGTAGGGCGTCATCATCATATGTTGATTCCAGACCTTCTGCAGATAAAACCATCAAAGATCTCATCCAGTCTTTGTCGGGGTGGTCACTGTTTGATGTACCTGGTATTTGACCTCCTCCAGTCCTTCGTCTTTCTTGACGTTCCTTACTTGCTTCCTACAAATAATACAATGCGTATATTTAATGCTTTGGCATTCGACCTGCTTAGAGGAAGGTTACTGGTAAAACTCGTGAATCAACTAGGCATGTAGAACTGGTAATTTTAACAACACCACAACATAAAAAATCTTTTACTTACTTTCCGTGCACACTTTTTCATATTATCAAATTTATATTTTAATTGTTTTAGTGTTCTGTGTCTCGAGCTACTTGCGTTAAATTCCAGGTGAAGGTTAACCCATGTTTTTTCTTTCTGTGCCTGAGAAACGGCATCTGTTTTCTTACACAGTAATATGTGTTTGTTTTCATCAATTAAACGTTTAAACAGTTCAAGTTCATTACTTGAAAAGTTAGATCCTCTTTCCCTGGAACAAAATATGTGTTATAACAAATATTTAAGACACCAAAAGCCATGTTATAAAAACACCACGGTTGCTGAAAAATAATATTCACTTACTTTGATTTAACGTCCATTCTGGCGAATACACTTGTAGTTAGTAGGTGTAAAATGGTATTTTGCTTCCGTATTAACAAAAATCTATGTCGATTGATAAGAAACCGCAAGAGAATTAAAAAAATACTGAAACTTAAATCACCAACAAAATAATATTTATTTCCAAACAACAATGACAACTTGACAGGTAACACAATGTTGGCAGTCGAAAAAATATTACCCATCAAAAAATAAGGGAAGGTACACGAAATTGTACTAACAACACTTTTAACCCTCGTCAAATATAACCGCCGCGTAAAATATTTCTGGGCAACTGAATGTAAAGATAACCGACGTTATTTTTTTAACCGTGGTCAAAATTGACAACAGTTAAATTTTAACTTTTACTTTACTGTAATGTACGAACAACCGGACCTGAGTCGCAAACCTTATGACAAAAAGTTAAACAGATGTCAACATTGACAAAATGGTTTTTTTTTACAAATAATACAACGATTGCGGATTTTAAACGTATACATTTATTTAATCATCGTTGTCTACAATGACGTTATTTAAAAATAAGGCTGGGCCTACAAATCCCTCATGCCTGGCGTGCCCTAGGTACCAAACGATTGACACGATATGCGCACAGGTTCCTACAGTACGTCGTCCCGTCATGCAGGTACAATATCTTTGTATAATATCAGTGTTGCGAACTAATAAGTAACAGTAGTACTTTCTAGCTCTCACGTGTCGCGACTGTATACGACCACGTAAGAGCCAAGCATCCTCATCAATGCCAAAATCAGGTAAATCCTCTAGTGCAGCTTCTCGGTATATTTCTATTGTATACATTCCATTTTGTAGATGTTCGCTGCAGTAAGATTTCGCTAACTTCAGTTGGTAGGTTCCCAAAGCTAACAAAATGATTTGTTCTTCACTGAATCTCGGGAAATCAATATCACTTGCTTCTACTCTTGTAAAATCAGCTCTCTGCAGTTTAAACGTTTCCGTTCCACATATTCATATAAAATATTAGGGGTATGTAACTTCTGCCTTATTTCGGTGACGAAAGCTCCTGCATATTGACTATCTTCGATGGGTATATGAAAGTGATTTGTGATAGCAGTAGCTATCCTAAACTCAGAAAACATATGCGGCAACGCATTGTTGAAATATTTTTGGCGAAACAGTTTAAAATCCCGTTTGAACCTGCCGTTAACCACTTCCACTACCCAGCGGCAAATAGTGACCAATCGAGATTCGTTGGCTTGGTCAGTAGTAAGTTGGGATTCGTGTCTATCCTTTGAAGGCGGGACATGGTATTCGTAACCACAGGATTCTATATCATCCAAGCTGTCCCTAAATCCGCGATCCAAAATAAACACGTTTAACAATAAACAGTTTCAAGGAGACAGTGAATTGGATGTTCACCATTATTCATAATATCGCTCATTATGTTTGCGTCTGTTTTTGTAGCAGCATAGGGCCCTGTGACGTCAATTATGTAGCCATCCGTTGTGACTATAATGAACGGCTTTAAAAGATTTTGATACTTCTGTAAGCTGTAGGACTGTCGTTGAAAAAGGAAGCTGGAACTTTTATGTATATAAACATATGTCCCGTCGCATATTAAGATGGCTTTCGTATTTTCATCGATTCCAAATAAAGAAATAAAGCTTTTGGTATCATCAAGTTTCGACGTAAAATATCATCTTTATTTATATGGTCGAGCCCTAGATGATGATCAACGTACTCATTGGTGAGACACTCACGAGCTATGGCCATCAATCGCTCAAGGTTTTGTCTTGACATATTGAATAAAGTCGCGAGCCTCTCATTTGAGTCACTCATTTGGTTCGCAGCTTTGTTAAGGTGCGTACGGATAGCGCGTTCCTGTGTTACGCGTAGTTGGGAAACACTGTCCACGCGTACATTGGATACGCGTACAGCTCCTGTACGGACCGCCGCGAACCTGTACGCGAGGTCAATCGATCCAGAGCGCTCCGCGAGCCCCAGTCATTCGCCATGACTCCGACAAACTTAGCGGTTGCGTGCACCACCACTGCTGCGGCGTTAGTCATTATTCAACACATTTTAAATAAAAAAAAGAGAAACAAACGGAAACCTAGATGGTGGATGAAAAAATTGTTTCGTGAAAGATTACAGTGTGGAAATAGGCTAATGGAAGATATAA
Source organism: Lycophotia porphyrea (assembly GCA_950005105.1). Taxonomy (NCBI): domain Eukaryota; kingdom Metazoa; phylum Arthropoda; class Insecta; order Lepidoptera; family Noctuidae; genus Lycophotia; species Lycophotia porphyrea. The sequence continues at coordinate 10,372,689 of OX465391.1, read as the reverse complement.
ATTATGAAGAAAGTGGGGACAAAAATTTTGTGAGAATGAGTTTGCAAGATTTTGAAATAATTCTTGAAAAGGTTGAACCTGAAATAAAAAAAATGAATACTAATTTTCGAGAAGCTATCACAGCCAGAGAAAGGCTATCCGTGACGTTAAGGTTCTTGGCCACCGGGGACTCATATACAAGTTTACAATATCTGTTTCGCATATCTAAACAGTCCATATCTACTATTATTATTGAAGTATGTGATGCAATTATCAAGGCTCTCAAGGATCATGTGAAGGTGAGTTAATGAATAAAAACGTTTATGTTTATCTGCTTATTTATTATGATAATTAAAATTTTAGAAAATTATAATTTAAGTACTTAAAGAAGTTTTATTAAATTATAATTAAGAATTTTCTGAATTATTCTTCTTGTTCTTGAACGTAACGTAATATTTCAGAAATTTCATTTTGATTATCCTCCGCTTCCTTTGGAGTTTCCGCTGTTGATGTAGGTGCAGTTTGTGCTGGAATTGGCGTGTCGCTGTAATTGCTTTGGCGTGAGGTAGAGTTGGTTAAATCCGTTGAATAGGCACCGGTATAATACCCATACTGACCAGGTAATTGGCCCATATCAGCTTGAAATATAACATTATTGATAGCATGTTTTACTAGTGTAAATGTTCGCGAGTCGTATTTTTTCAATTCATACGCAATGTGGGTCCCAAAAGAAGTGTAACAGTCTTCTTCCTTGGATAGATATTGTACACTGTGCTTGAGTAATCCCACTGCTTCTGTTAATGTGGCAGTGTCATCGTTATTACGGCGCCTTTTATTTCTGAATGATGTGTTGTGCTGTTGTTGTGTGGATGAGGCAGAATTCCTGGGTGTTTGTTGTATGGACGATGAAGAATTACTAGGTGCTTGTTGTGTGGATGAAGTCAAATCACTAGGTACTTGTTGCGTGGTTGAGGCAGAATTCCTGGGTGTTTGTTGTATGGACGATGAAGAATTACTAGGTGCTTGTTGTGTGGATGAAGTCAAATCACTAGGTACTTGTTGCGTGGTTGAGGCAGAATCACTGGCTAATTGTTCATCATTTGATATAGATTCATGCACATTCTGTGTGTTGTTGCTGGTAGTTATCTGAAAAATAAAATAAGAAAAACTTTAACTTAGATGAAATAATTTGTTACAGCTACCCGAGACTGAAAATCAATGGATGGCCGTTGCAAAAGAATTTGAAGAAAAGTGGAACTTTCCTCATGCAATAGGCGCAATGGACGGCAAACATGTTTGCCTTCAAGCACCATTAAATAGTGGAACGGAATTTTACAATTATAAACAATATTCTAGCATTGTATTGTTAGCATTAGTTGACGCTGATTACAATTTTATGTACGTAAATGTTGGATGTCAAGGGCGCATATCAGATGGAGGTGTTTTTAAAAACACTTCCTTGTACCGGAACCTTGAAAACAAAAGCCTAAATTTACCGAATCCTGAAATACTACAAACTCCTTACAATGTGAAGGTACCGTATATAATTCTGTGTGATAAAGCATTTGCCCTCAGTGAATATACCATGAAACCCTTTTCGGGTAATCCAGAAAGAGGATCTATTGAAAGAATATTCAATTATCGTCTATCAAGAGCAAGGAGGGTAGTTGAGAATGCATTTGGGATACTGAGTTCGGTGTTTCGAGTACTACGAAAACCAATGCTTTTGGAACCGGAAAAAGCTACAAAAATTGTATTGGCAACTGTTTATTTACACAATTTTTTACGAAAAAGCAGACTATCAAATATTTACGCACATACGAATGCATTTGACTCTGAACAGCGAGGAGAGCTTGTTCCAGGTGCATGGCGACAAGACCAACAGCAATTAACTTCTTTTTTTCCTTTACACAGTGTACCTAGGAGATCGCCCGATACTCCTACTCATATACGTTTACATCTGGCGGAACACTTTGTTAATAATGCCCCCCTTGAGTGGCAAAATAATCACTAAGTTTTAATGTGACATTTATATTATATAAAACGTGTACTAACTACACGGATTAACGTAGGCTAAAAACGTTAATAACTAATCGTAATTACTTACAGTAGTCTCCGTTGTTGGCATTGGTTTGTCCTTATCATTTAGAAAAGTAAAATATTCAGATGCAAACCACTTCGATATATATACATCATTAGCTCCTGTAAAAAAAAAAGATAAAAAAGTATATAGGCTATTATAAATATGTCAATTTACAATGCGAAAATACAATGCATAAAATGCGTAAATAAACAATTTAAAAACTTACCTGATCCTGTTACTAAACTTTTTTTGATTTTGCTCCTTTCTTTTCTATTAGTTGCTAATAAAGTTGTCATCTTTTTTTTTAATTCACCTATTGGAATGTTCAGTTCATTTGAAATTGCCTTCCATGCATCTTGGCGTAAATCGTTATTTCGATAATCAGTTAGTGTGCTATCCCACAAGACCCGGTGAAATTCATAAAGTTGAATCAATCTAATAATATTTTCATTATTGAAACTCGAAGAACACGCGTGTTTATTCATTTTGCCGTCCAAATATAGCGTAGCCGGCCGCGTGCGTCCTTTTTGACGCGCGACCAAAAACCGACTGACGGTGGCTCGCGCTGCGAGTTGGCTCGTGCGGTACGCGTACCCCAAGAGTGAACGCGTAGCTGCAGGTATGGACTAGGCGTTCCGGATACGCGTAAACTGAGTACGCGTACCAGGGTACGCGCAATCCGTACGCACCTTTAGTGTGAAATTACAGTGGCAGCGGGGCGGGCAGCGGGAGCGGGTGGCGGGTTAAGCGGAAACGCACATTTTCATGGATGAACACAGTTACAGCGGGGCGATTGAGCGGTCCAGACGTATCTACCTCGAGCAGTATTGAAAATAATAATAATGTCAGATTATTTGGAACCTAGTGCTTATTTGAAGTGGGACCTTTTTTTTTCTAAAAGCAGTCGCCACGACATCAATAGTGATCGATTTAGACATGGAGAGTTTTATACCTTATACGAAAGGCTGCGAAATCATGAAGATAAATTTTATGATTACACTCGAATGACAATAACAACTTTTGATTACATATTAAATGCTGTAAAAACACAGTTATCGAAAACTGCAACTAACTTTATTCCGTTAACCATATCTCCTGAGCAGAAACTTATGTTGACTTTGAGGTAAGAAAACAAAACTTTTAATAATATTCATTAAACTACTATGGGTTACTATTTTTTATATTTTAAAATGTATATTGTTCTTTTATTATATAGTATATATTTTAAAATGTAATTTATATGTAGGTATATTAATGAATAAAAGAAGTAGAATAGTTAAACTTTTAATAAGAATCAACAATGTTAGAAATAAAAAAGAATTAGTAATTATTCAAATTATCTTGCGGTGCACTATGATAACCATATTGTGTCATATATGGATCTGGCAAACTTTCTTGTTGCAGCTCGGCCATAATAATGGAATTTATTTTGTTTCTGACTCGTAACTTTTGAATCCCTTTAAACTGTTCCAGTTGTGGAAGTAAGCTCATCAGATAATGATAATCATCTGACTTTGGTACTTCTTGCGTGATACTGGGTGTACTTTCTTTGTTCTGAAGTAGTAAAAGTCGCTGTTTTTCTATTGCCAAGAATTCAGCGCGCAGTTCATTAGCTGACTTCTTCCTTTTTCCTCGACTTGAAGTTGATGCAACTGAAGGTGGAGCCGGAGAGTGTGCTGGTGAAGATACTGCTATGCTCGATAACGGTGATGCGACACTTCTAAAAGAGTCTTGCGTATCGTCGTTTACATCACTGTCACTTGTTAGTTCAGTAGTGATATTAGATTCACTTCGGCTAGGCTGAATTTGATCTCTCATGAAAGACATTTGACGGAAATGTTTCCAACTAGATACGAAATCATTAGCTGCATCTCCTGATCGAGTTGGTGGAATTTTCTTAAGTTCCTTTCTGTAATGGTCCTTTATGTTCTTCCATTTTCTCTTCAATATTTCAACTGTAAAAAAATATTAAATAAAAAAATAGAATGTCATTTGCGCCTAGAGCCAGTTTCTCTAAACTACAAGTTACAATAGGTAAATAGCTGGCAACGCTTTTTATTTTTGGGTAGGTAAATATGTCGCCAGCTTTTACTTGTAAGTTGTAGCTTACTGTACTATTTATTTGCAGGTACTTGTCTACGGGAATGTCATTCAAAGCACTAGCTTTTTCCTTCCGATTAGGAGCAACTACTGTTGCCAAAATCATATACGCTACATGTGACGCAATCTGGGATCAGTTAGTACATATACACATGCCTCAACCTACAATGGAACAATTGAAGAAAATAGCAAATGACTATAATGAAAAATGGCAATTTCCGAACTGCATCGGGTCAGTGGACGGAAAGCACTGTCGTATAAAGAAACCTAAGCATTCGGGATCTGAATACTTTAACTATCGAAAGTTTTTTTCTTTAGTGCTTCAAGCAGTTGCTGATGCTGATAAAAAGTTCATTGTAGTTGAAGTTGGTGGTCGAGGCAAACAGAGTGATGGTGGTACGTTTCACTACTCAAGATTAAATAAACAACTAGAAAATAACAGGTTCAATATGCCACCTCCTCAAGCTCTTCCAGGCACCAACAAGCAGCTACCCTTTGTCTTGATTGGCGATGAAGCTTACCCATTAAAAGAATACCTCATGCGTCCATATCCTCAAAGAAATCTCGACCACAACAAAGAAGTATTTAACAAGAGGTTATCAAGGGCCAGAAAGTGCATTGAATGTGCATTCGGAATTTTGTGTGCCAAATGGCGAATTCTCAATAAATCCATAGAAACAAATGTAAAACATGCACGTCTAATAATAAAAACTGCTTGTTTGCTTCATAATATCACTATGAGTAAAGATGTTTACGCCGAACGCCATATTCATTTAATTAATCAAATATCTTCAACAAACACGGCATCAAGTTCTAGACAAAACAATAGCTCTTCAGTGAGAGCCAGAGCAGTACGAAGTGACTTTACTGATTACTTTATTAATAATAACAATTAAAATAACAAATAAAAGTTACTTACCATCAGAATCTCCACTTATTATTTTTATTTCTTCCCATAGTTTTTTAATTACTTGTCGATTCGAATGATCTGAATCACTAGAATTCCACAGAGGTGGCCGAGCCAGTACGGCACTTATTAAATCTTCAGTCGTCAGCGGCATGTCCGAACAGATCGAGCGGAAAACGCAAACTGACTTGCGTCCACCCGCCCCGCTCGGGACGCCCGCTTGTCCCGCTGCGTTTTCCGCTCACCCACCCGCCCGCACTTGGTGCACCTTAGTCAAAAACTATGTGTTTGCGTTACCCGCCACCCGCTCCCGCTGCCCGCCCCGCTGCCACTGTAATTTCACACTTAGAAAGATACCTAAAGCGGTTCTAGGATTTTTACATCTCTGGCTCAATGATGGAGTTTGTTCCAACATCTCTTGGAATTGCTCAAAACTACGGCCGGTCCAAAAGTGCATTTCTTCGCTTGTAACAGCACCTTTTCCTGACTTTTAGCGAGACTAACGAATTTTAATTTAAAATTTATACATATATAGATCTGTTTAGCGTCTATTACTATTACAAAATCGTAAAAGGCAAACCTTTGTTACTAACATCTTGAAAATGGTTGAACGGATTTTGATATTTGGCACAGAAATATGTTACCTATAGTCTAAAGTAGAACAAACAAAAAACAAAACAAATAATAAAAGAATATAATATTATACCTGTAAGTTCTGTAAACGCTATAACAGATGGTTGATGTCCTTTTGGTTGAAGCCATTTTTGTGACGTACTCGCTGATAATCTATCAATATTTTCATTCACAATTTTTTCCACGTCTTCAATTTCACTCTCAGATTCATTAAGAATAACCATACGTTTGCGGTTTTTTGGAGGATAGATATAATAATCTTCAATCTCTGATTCTTCATTTTCACTCAACTCATTTTTTCTAGCAATTTCATCAAAAATACTAGCTTCCAGTAAGTCAATGTCGCGCAAATCATCTAATGAAATATCTATAAAATTCACATCGAAATCTTTACTATTCTCCATGTTGAAATCACGCAATTTTACAAATTAAAAAGCACGAGCGGCCGTCACGGGTGCACCATCCAAGCCACAATCCAAGCGCTAACAGACGACTGCGGGGTGCGGGTGACCGGAGAAGTGCCCGCCCCGGCGCCCCGTAACGGAAATTCACATTTATACTATCAAGGCGCCACGTAGGTCACCGGTGGCCTCATGTGGTTTTTTCGAAATAATTATGAAACGCAGCTTCTGATCGAATCCAAAATTAGATATATTTTAAAATATTGATATTGCCCACCTATTTTCATGAAAAAGTTTTTTACTGATTTTTCTCATTTACACTACGGCAGTCAACGTGTTAACAGTTTTTGGTTTACATGCTCTCCAAAAGGTAATGATTTAGTGGAAATCTTCTGTTTTACTGCTTCCATAACTTCACAAGCGTCACGATAACGATCATCTTCAATGGTTTTTTTCTTCTTAGCACTTGGTGACTTCGAAGGTGGTGGTAGTTCGAGGTTAAATGTGATCGTATCATCAGCATTCGTATCAACCTAAAAAATAAAATAGTTATTAAATAATATTATGTCCCTTACACCCTATATAGTCATTGCATATACAGGGAAGTCAAGTGCTATGAAGAACACATATTAAAATTAGTTAAAATATTCTTTTATATGGAACTAATGTGTTATTTAACTTTTTTTACAGTTGCCTACAAGCGGTGAAGAATGGAAAAGTATAGCGAAAGATTATGAAGATATCTGGAATTTTCCACACTGCTTAGGTTCTATGGACGGAAAGCATATCCGTATCATGTGTCCTAATAAGACTGGCAGTCACTTCTTCAATTATAAAAAAATTCATAGCATTGTTTTGTTTGCTGTCGTGGATGCTCATTATAATTTTTTGTACGTAAATGTTGGATGCCAAGGCAGAATATCTGACGGAGGAGTTTTTGCCAACACAACGTTTGGGAAAACTATCATAAATAAAACATTGCCCATTCCACCAGCGGAACCATTACCACACCGAGAACGGAACACTCCGTATGTTTTGGTGGCGGGTGATGCATTCCCACTTTCCGAAAATATAATAAAACCATACTCGTGCGATTTAAATCGAGGTTCACCGAAAAGAGTTTGTAATCATAGAATAATATATTTGTAATTATATATATGCATTATTTTATGTCTCTACGTGGAAGTGTCCCATGGCAATCTGCTTATTTGTAACAAGGATATGTCGGGTGTAAGACATCTAACCTAAAACTCCAAGGAAGTTGCGGACGGAAGCAAGTAACTTATAACTTGCATTGTCTGATGATATGATAAATAACTATAATAATTATTTGATTTTGCATACGTTCTTTATTAAACTGATTACTTACTTCTGATTGCGTTTCCGTTTCTAGACCAGAATCAGCTTCATCTGTGCCTTTTAAAAAAAAGCAAACTTTTAAAAGCTTGGCAAACCAATTGCTTTCTTGAAAAGCACCACTGCCACTTTTTTGCTTTTTCTCCAATTTCTTTATTTCATTGTTAAAATATGTGCGTAAATATTTAATTTTTTTTTACTGCTTCGTCATGAGATATTTCAAACTGCAGCCCATTCATCTTTTTTTAGCAAACGATCCTTAAAATCAGGACTTTTGTTATCCTACTTTATTGATGCAGTTCGCTTGCATCCTAGTTACAAACAAGGATGCAAGCGAACTGCATCAATATATTAATAATCTTTTCATTATTCCACGACAAAGACGACGCCATTTTAAAATGCAGTCACACAACAAACCGAGGCTGACTACGCGCTGGACTGACGACGCCTTGCCGCGGAAGCAAGACGGCAAGCCGCAAAACAAACAAGTGCGAATGAGATATATACAAAAATTGCTAGGAATTTGCAAGCCCATTGGACATTCGTCAATTCGTATCTGCGACATTGAGCGATATGAAATATCTGGAGCAATTAGAAGCAATATCGCCGAAATAACTGTCGCAATTTATCGAAATTGCTCCATTAATTGCTCCAGATCGGTCCATTCGTGTCGCCGAGCAATTATTGCCCTCGTGTAAGCGCACCTTTAGCGGCGCGGACAGCGCCGCCGGGTTCGTGGCTATTCCGTATACTTGTTCGCGCCATTTACCCATACTTATAAATATACAAGTAAGACATCATAGCGTATACGAAAGTATAATATTACTATTATATTTAAAGTTAAGTAAATATTTTATTTTCGTTTTTTTAGGGTCACGTACCCAAAGGGTAAAAACGGGACCCCATTACTAAGACTCCACTGTCCGTCTGTCTGTCTGGCTGTCTGTCACCAGGCTGTATCGCATGAACCGTGATAGCAAGACAGTTGAAATTTTCACAGATGATGTTTCCTGTTCCCGCTATAATAACAAATACTAAAACAGAATAAAATAAAATATTTAAGGGGGCTCCCATATAGCAAACATGATTCTAATAATGTTACGGAACCCTTCGTGCGCGAGTCCGACTCGCACTTGGCCAGTTTTTTTGTCAGGTGTCGTGGTTTATTTCGCGAGTTTATTGAACAATTAGAAAATAGTTTGTCAATAAACGGTTGTTCGTATTCATTCCACTGGAAAGTCATAATGACGCCATTATATTAGTAGACTACAAAACTTGTCAAAATCAACCATTTTGAAATGATACACCATTCTGACACTATTGTATAGCAGACTTGAGGCCCTGTACTCTTGGCTATCAAAGAAAAATGCTTGAAAAAATACCATTGAAAACAGAAATACAAGGAATACGAGTAGTGAAAACAACCAATATGGCTTGTTGAAAAAGTATCGATATATCGATATTTTTAATCCTATACATCGATATTTTTGTCTTTGCATTAGTATTTGGGATCATAAATAGTATCTCATATGTCGCTTGCCCGCAAGAATACTGTATTAACTCTAAAAACGTACTTTTTCAGGAGAAGCGATTAAAGTTTTCAACTACAAATATTGTGGTATATCCATAAGATAAACAGATTTTTTATTATGATTAATATGTATTAGTGTATACTCTATAATTATCTCTAAAGACATTACTCTATTTATCATTATTTCTTAAATTATTTACACTTTTTACCAGTTGTGACTGTATTCTTTTAAATATTACTTTTGTTCAAGATATTTAGTTTAAAAAGAAAACAGTATTTATATATTTTTAAATGCGATTAAAGTGACGATAAAACAAAAAAATAATAATCTATTCTCACTTATTACAAAAAGACCTTAACATCAATATTGACTTATAAAAATCTAATGAATAACAATCTAAAAGTAAATTCTAGTCTTTGTACCAAAACAAAAATCTCAAGGTACTAATTGAACATTGTTTACCAAAGCAAACAAAAATAAAAAATCTCAAAAATGCTAAAAGTTAGTATTACATATTAACTTAATAGGAACTTTGCGCTGTGCAAGTGGAGTGTAACCTGGTAAATAACAGAATATTTAACAAAATATTTGAAGAACAACAACTTTCTTAAAAAAACATACCTAATTACGAAATTATTAGTTGAAAAAAAAAACACAATTAAGTACTAATTAAACAAAAAAAAAATGTCAATGACTTCAGAAAAACATCTTCATAGCACTTATTTAATAATATTAAATAATTGTATACTATTTATTATATTTTTAAATAAGTACTTTGAGGATTTGTATTAATATTTAAAAGTTACTTATAAATTTTGAATATTTTTGGAAAAGTTTTTTCCAATCTTTGGTAACACTTCTTTAAAATCGTAAAAGCTGTCGTAGGTTAATTCATTAACTGCAAATGGTTTACCGTTAGATTTAGCAGTTCTAATTAAAGTAAAATACTGATCAGGTGTATATATCGCAGTGGAACGAAGGGACTTTTTAATTTTTATATCAATCATCAATAGAATGGCAATTGTCACCCTCATTTTGGGTGTGTCCCATAATTAGGAATTTGTGTGTAATGGAACTAATATTTTTTAATCTATTTACTGCTAAGATGAACATTGAAATCATGAAACGGTTTTTCTGCTGCCCGCAGCAATTATCACTGTAGAATATTACATCAATTAATTGCTCAGCCTTTGTGTCAATTTGGTTAAGATAATTCCACACGCAAGTTGCAATCTCATTCACACCACGATTGCCATGCCCCTCGTGCCATACATTACAATAAACATCTTTTGTTTTCAAATCAGTTATTGTAAAATTTAAAACATTTACTTTGTAGATGTAATAAAAGTTACTTACGTCCCCCCTTGGACAAGGCATTGTTGCTTGTAAATCATAGACAGCAACTACCACACTGCTCCCTTTCAATTTGTCTTGTCTCGGCTCTCGATAGCTCTTTTTCAACTAAATGTGTATCATACTCAACTTGAAGTCGTTGTTCTTCCCCGGTAGCATTCATGAAAGCCTCACAAGTATCACACCTGTCTTTTTTAGGTGAATAAAAGGCTATATTAAACTCATTATTAAATATATGACTATAGAGAACATAGTTACCATATGGCTTATATTCAGTCTGACATAACTTAACGTAATCTCTGTGGAGATCAATCAATGTTTTACTGCCACACAGTGGAACGAATGTATGGGAGCGGTTGGACGTAGACATGTCCGAAAAATAAGAGTAAAATTATGACAAACTAATGATGCCATCTTATTCGATTACTTAATGCCTTCATAAATTGTGGTGATGAATTTCTTCATAACTCCCATATTTCGGGAGTAATTTGAGAAAATGTGAAATTTTACTATGAAAATGAGTGTATCGAGCTCTCTCCCTCCTGATTCCGGGCTTGTTTCAAGTACCGGTCTCTAATATCGTAATGCTATTACTAAGAGCTATATTTAATACTAAGACACATAGTGCGCCAAATGTGCACTTTCTGGGATAAAAGGAAATGAAAATTTAAAAAAAAAAACGTTTTTTCCCCATTTGTATTTACTTTAAACCGCAGACAGACTTATTAAGAGGTCTATAAATATATTATATATATACAGAAATATATATTAACAAAAATATTCACAAGAACTGATGAGAGTATGACTTTTAAGTAAGTTGATAATAAATTACCTAGTTTCATTAAAAGTACAATAAATAATTAAGATGTAAGCTCTAATTTACTAAGTTACACATTTTAAAACAATAACATCATTTAATTATCTTCGTCATCATCATCATCATCAATTAATTCAAATTCAGAATCGATGTCCGCTAAATCATTTATGTTAACAAATTCGATATCACTTTTCTCAGAATCCGTAAGCTCATAAAATTCCTTAAAAGAAGATTTTTTTACAAACTTATTTCCTTTTGGACGGATACTTGTAACAAGTGGATCAGAAGACAGTAAAAGATTGTGCATAATATCTTCATTGCATGAGATACTGCTATGCTTTCGAGAATGCCCCTCTCTATATTTTCTAAAATCTTTATTTCTAGCCTCAGATGCCTCTTCGGATAGAAAACCAATGGGCACAATTGACATGTTCTGAACTATGTCTGGCCCATGCATTAAAATTTTATGAAGTGAAGAAGGCATATAATACCATGGGTATAACTCCACGTAAAGCTTAGCAGTATCAAAGCAGAACTCTCGGAATTTAGTTACGTTGATCTTCTCTCCTGATGAAATACACTGCAAGATCACACAGATTTTTCTTAAAAGCATCTATTCCGGTCAGTTCAGCAGATTTAGTGTAGTTTTCAAAAAATCTCCTTGCCGAGTTGCCATTGTTGGTGGATCCACTGCCTTGTTTCACAACATCGAGAAGTAAGCCCGTTTCTCTTCTAACAGCCTCTTGAACTCTTTTCTTCCTGTCATCAACTTGCCTTTTTGCTATATCACCCCTTACTTGCCATGATTTTATGTCTAATTTGTAGGAAATGTGTAATAAGCATTCCATTGAGCGAATCCAAGCGTGAAGGGTGCTTAAGCTATATTTATACATGTCCTCGTTTGCGTGTTTATCTTTGATTAACTCTAAATTATTCATTTCTTTAGGACAAGCCTTGCATATGTCACACACTGAAGCTGCTGTATCGGATATAATGGAATGAATTTTACCATCAATCATTGTCAACAGCAGTTGGTGTTTGACACTAATTCCATCAGTGATGGTGGATGGAGTTAAGGCTTCAATCTCTGCTTCGATTTCAGCCATCTCTCTCTGCACATTTTCTTTGGTTTCCTTTATAAACTTAAACAATATTGGCCGGCAAAATGAAGTGGAAGATGGTCGCTCGTTTTCCCAAATTGTTACACCTTTTGAGACGAGCCGCAGTGGTACAAGACTAATCATAAAATTACTAGCAAGATCGATTTGCTCATCTTCACTCGTCCTTTGATGATAAATGCTTTGGCTAGATGATCCGTCAAAACCCCATTTGCTGGTCAATACGAGCTGTTGATTGGGATCAACAGGGGTTTCTAACGACCTAATAAGTCTTCTTGAGGTTAAATCCATCAAGGCTTGTAATTTGATTTTTGCAGAGCTCTCTGTAACTGTGAGATCTTCTTTGGCCGGATAGCACTTAATTTTTTCTTTAACCAACATGTAGTAACTCGGGTATTGAAGAGCTCCTTCTTGAGTGTTGAAATCCCGAAGAGTGTTATAGCGCCATTTCGATAAGTTCATCGATACATAAAGAGCCAATGCCTTCAAAGGGGATATTTCCCGTACCTGAATTGATTTACCTTCAATGAAGGCTTTGATTTTTGAGGCCTCTTCTGGATTCTCCGTCAAGTATTTCATAACATAAGCTGTATCGCTTTGTCCTGCCTTTTGAAGCGCCCTTTCGGCCGAAAACATAATTTCAGCGCTGCTACTGCTGCATGAAAGACTATCTTCAGTGCGTCTTCTTTTTTGCCGGTTACTAAGGTCCTCAAAAGATTTACGAGGACTAGGATGTGTACAAGTTGAAGCATCAGATTTAGCAGGAGAAATTATGGGCTCGATGACGTCACTTATATTTTCTGTAGAAGGTTCCATATTTTCATTCTGTAATTCCGGCCATTGAATTGCAGCCTGTAGCCAAATCTCATGTTTCTTCCGAAACTTATCTGTGCTTCTTCCAGACTGTGTCCATTTTGCATAAATGCGGTAGCAAAATCGACGACACCAGTCTTTTAAACTTGTTTCAGCACTTTCACATAACTGAACACAACTGTTATCTTTTAAAACACTGAACAAATAGTTAAAGTCGCGTAAATCTTTATGTGCGCGTGCGCATAAAGCAACGTGAATATCAAGATTTGTATTAAAATTTGGAAAATACATTGCGAGATTAGCTTGGATACAACGAGGTGTAAATCAACACTGATTTTAAAGTTACTAATAGTGACCTATTTATATAAAATCCAGGTATCCCAGGTATCCTTTGTTAAATATTGCAAGGTAATTAGTTATTGTGATAATTAGTAAATGATGCATGCTAAATTAGTGTATTAAGAGCCATTTAGTAATTAAATAATAGCAATGTTCTTATCAGTAATCATTAGTGCATCAGTTTTATATGTAAACCTTAAGTCCCTAATTATATATCCTAATTAGCTTATATCTTCTCTAATTGGCTGCTGAGAAATGTTATTGTAATAAGGTAAACCTTTAGAAAAACGGTTTTAATCAACAAAATAAACAAAAAATAAAAAAATTGTGTTATAAAATAAACATCACTCTTTATCCCAGAAAGTGCACATTTGGCGCACTATGTGTCTTAGTATTAAATATAGCTCTTAGTATTAGCATTATGATATTAGAGACCGCTACTTGAAACAAGCCCGGAATCAGGAGGGAGAGAGCTCGATACACTCATTTTCATAGTAAAATTTCAGATTTTCTCAAATTACTCCCGAAATATGGGAGTTATGAAGAAATTCATCACCACAAGTTATGAAGGCATTAAGTAATCGAATAAGATGGCATCATTAGTTTGGCATAATTTTACTCTTTTTTTTCGGACATGTCTACGTCCAACCGCTCCCATACATTCGTTCCACTGTGTGCCATCAATATAAAGCTTATTAGTATTACTGCGACAGTAATGGCTGTCCATAGTCGGAATAGATTGTATGTGCTCCCTTATTTCGGATTTAATAATATTCGGTATTTTGGCATAATTTCCATGCCTTTCTCTGCCATCTACAGCTACAACGTTACTCATTGTAGGTATACGCCTTTCAAAGGCGGTCCTTATTACGCGATCATTTAAGGCAAGTGCGGATTTAAAGAACGTTTTACAAACACGTACTTTATTATTATGAACCGAAAAATAAAATGCATTGTTGTTCTGCCTAGGGTTTGCCGTATTTGTGTATTTATATTTTGGCTTATTTATAGTAGTGCTGTTAATAATGTATTGTCTCTGCATCGTTATGTTACCCAAATTGTAATATTCATAAAAGATGTTCTGTCTTTCTTCTTCTGATACATTTGCAGAACATTTTAGACGACACTTCCCACCACATGGTGGCCCTACTTTTCTGGCTGGAATGGCTTTTTTTAGTTTTTTTTACGTGTAGCTTTGACCTGTGTTTCTTAAACGTTTCGCGACTTCCGATTTCCAGTTGCTAACATTTCGTTGTCGTTTACGTGTGAGTTTTTTTGTTAAAATCCAAGTTTTCAACCTGAGAGGTTGCAAGTGGAATGTTTTCGATGCAGGAGACGTGTAATGCAGGTGGAACGTTTTCGCGGTGGGAGGAATGTGAGCGTATACTAGAAGTTGAAGATGATGAACTGGAACTGGAGGAAACATAATGAAATTGGCTATTCATAATGTAATGACGTACACGACGTATAAAATCATTCATTTGGCAATTTTTGTTGACGTATGCGACGTATCCACCCATTTGTAGGAATTAGATATTGACGTATGATCACGAAACAAACAGTGTAGGTATAATCTTTCGGTGTTAAAAACCATTCAATTCAACATAACAGTTTTATTATTTCGTACTTCGTACTTTAAAGTATCGAAATCGATTAAAGGAGAATGATCACGACAATATGGACCACGGTACAGAGTTGCGTCAATTCCAAAGTTGTTTTAGATGGTTTATAAATTAACCAAATAACCATCTACAATTGCCATTTTGGAATCAAAACCCGCATTTCCAAGTTTTTTTAGAAAACGTAACTTAACCTCAAAATAGAAATATCCGTCGTATAGAGGTAAGTTAATAGGTCGTAGTTTGGAGAGCAGATTAATTAGCATATCTGATAGGGATACAGACTTAAATAAATCAGTACCTTGCCTTTATATTTCCTGTTAAAACAGTTAAGGAGTCTACACACCAAACCCGCCGACCCGCCGACACAGCCCGGCGGCTTGGTGTCGGCGACCCAAACCCGCCAACCCGCCAACATGTGTCATGGGGCTGTATCGGTGAGTTAGTCGGCGGCAAGAAATCAGTACAACTTTTTTAGTTAGTGATTGCAGTGTGTACGAACGTGACGTGTTGTTTTTCTCGAATATTGCAGCCTACAATAAACATGGATACTGATGCTGATCTAATAATAGCAGCATGTGGAATAATTTTAGCTGGGTCCCTGAAGAGAAAACGACAGTGTTGGGTTAGACCAAGCTTAATGAGTCGCAGTCGTTACAGTAACAGTGACAGAATAAAAGATTTAAGAACAGACGATTTGATTGTAAAAAGACCCTTACATTTTAAGACATTTATGTCGTTAACGTTTACCGACTTTGAATATTTACTAAGCATTGTTGGACCCACAATAGTTAAAAAAAATACAAATTACAGAAGTGCAATTTCACCAACGGACAGATTATCATTAACATTAAAATACCTGACTACGGGAGATTCATTCAACAGTCTTTGTGACACCTTTAAAGTATCTCCTCAACTTATTTCCTACATTATTCCAGAAGTGTGCCAAGCTATCGTAGATGGACTTTCGGATTATGTGAAGGTATGTACATATATGGGCGTTTAACTTTCTTTAATCTTCCAGAAAAACTATGTTCCGAAAAATTACTATATAAGTAGGCAAATGGCTATCCTATCACCGAGCACATTTCCGATTTCAGATTCCACGAACATCAAACGAATGGACAAAAGTTGCAGATGGATATCTGAGTAGATGGAATGTACCTAATTGTGTTGGATCTATGGATGGAAAGCACATTAGAATTGAATGTCCAGCACGAAGTGGAAGCGATTATTTTAATTATAAAATGTATTTCAGTATTGTACTGTTTGCATTAGTGGATGCAGATTATAAGCTTTTATACGCTAATGTGGGGTGCCAGGGTCGCATTTCCGATGGTGGTGTATTTGCTAACTCTTCATTATGCAGAATGTTATATAATAATGATTTAAATTTGCCAGATAAAAAACCTCTACCTGGAAGAATTATGCCAGTACCCTATTTATTTTTATATCAACGTTGTGTTCAGTATCGTAGAAATCTCCTGGCAACCTAACATTACGACCATAGACTAATTCTGACGCGCTATGTCCAGTATCACTCCTGATAGCGACTCGTAGTCCTAACAAAACTGTAGGCAAATCGTTAACCCATGAGTTTGTACTCATTGTGGCCATTAAAGCGGCCTTAAGTGACCTGTGCCACCTTTCGACGATTCCATTACTTTGCGGGTGGAATGCCGTGGTCCGGGTCTTATGTATGCCTAATATTTTCATTAGTTGATAAAATAAATTACTCTCGAATTGTCTGCCTTGGTCACTGGTAAGTTTTACAGGGCAACCAAATCTAGAGATCCATCCTTCAAATAGGGCCTTAGCGACTGTTTCTGCTGTTATATCCTTTAATGGTATGGCTTCCGGCCATCTCGTAAAACGATCAATAATCGTTAGGCAATACCTATACCCTTCCGCTGATGTAACGAGCGGTCCTATTAAGTCAATATGAATATGTTCGAATCTATCGCTAAATGGAAAATGTCCTAAATCTGAAATTGTGTGTCGCTGAACCTTTGCTCTTTGGCAACCTATGCAAGCTCTAGCCCATATGCCTATGTCTGTGTTCATGCCTGGCCAAAAGTACTTTTGAACTATTAGTTTCTTCGTTGCTCGAATACCTGGGTGACTCAGGTTGTGTACATTATCAAAAACTTTGCGTCTAAAACTTTCTGGTAAATAAGGTCTGGCTATTTCTTTTGACAATTCACAATAAATTGATTTATTTATCATTGGACTGGATAATTTCTTAATAACAATTTTGCTACTCGTATTACTATCCCACGCCATTCGTGTAATGTAATCGTCGCCTTCCTGCGCTACTGCTATTTCTGCGAAATCAATGGCGGTTGGGCAGTACATTTCTGCGACACGTGATAACGAGTCAGCTACAATGTTCTGTTGCCCGCCTACGTGTCGAATATCTGTCGTAAATTCGCTTATGAATAATAACTGCCGAGTCCGTCTAGGTATTTCTGCGTTACTGTTTAATTTAGTAAAGGCATAAGTCAATGGTTTATGGTCTGTAAACACAATCAATTCGCGACCTTCGAATAATTTTCTAAAATACTGGACTGCCATGTATATCGCTAAAAGCTCGCGGTCATAAGTACTATATTTCGTTTGCGTGTCTGATAGTTTTTTAGAGAAGTATCCTAACGGTTCCCACTTACCTTCGATCTGTTGCTGAAGCACCGCGCCGACGCACGTGTCGCTTGCGTCACACATTAATGAAATAGGAACATCGTTACGGGGATGCGACAATGTAACCGCCTTCTGTAGGCCTAGTTTACATTGTTCAAATGCTAAATTCGCGCTTTCGTCCCATGGTACTTTTGACCTATCGTTTCTCTTAGAATGATGGATAAACTTATTAAGCTCCATTTGTGACTCTACTGCTTTTGGTATATGTGGTCGGTAGAAATTTTCAACATGCCTAAAAACCTACGCAGTTGTTCTATTGTTTCCGGTTTAGGGTATTCTACTATTGCCTGAACTCTTGAATCTAAAGGCTTTATACCGTTACGTGACACATGAAAACCTAAAAAATCTACTGTTTCCTGTCCGAATTCGCATTTGGGAATGTTGATAGTGATACCGAACTGTTGAAATCTTTCGCAAACAATTTTTAAATGTTCCCTATGTTGAGAGTCGTTGTCGCTGGCGATTATTACGTCATCGATGTATGTGTACAAGAAGTCTAAACCCTGCAGTACTACGGTGCTCATAAAACGTTGAAACGTTTGGGCTGCATTACGTAACCCAAAGCTCATTCTGGTAAATTCATATAGACCAAAAGGTGTGATGATAGCGGTCTTCTCTACGTCATCCGGATTAATTGGAATAAAATGATATGCTCTGTTTACGTCTAATCGCGTAAATATGTTTTTGTTCGCTAGTATATAAGTAAAATCCTGTAGCCGCGGTACAGGGTAACGGTCCGGTTTGGTAATAGCGTTAAGTCTTCTATAATCACCACAAGGTCTTATTTCACCGTTCTTTTTTGGAACGACATGCAACGGGCTTGCCCAACAACTTTTACTAGGTCTACATATTCCCATCTCTATTATACGCTGAAACTCTTCTTTAACTTTAATGTACCGATCGGGGGCTAAGGGTCTGGCCCTGGCAAAAACGGGTGGACCTGTGGTCTCAATATAATGTAAAATTGAATGTTTAGGTGGGTCATTAAACGATGTAGGCCTAGTAATGTCTGGATAAGCAGCGATAACATTATAATACGGATGTTTACTACACAGGGTTTTAATTGAAGGCTGATAACTACTGACAATTGAAGCGGTAATATTACATTCGGTTACCTGATCGATCAGTCTCTTTCTGCTGAGGTCAACTAATAGCTTGTGATAGCTTAAAAAATCGGCTCCCAATATAGGCTGCTTGACGTCTGCGACCACGAAGTCCCATCGGAAGCTACGACTCAATTGTAAGGTCAACACCAGAGTCTTCACGCCATAAGTCTTGATTTCGGTGCCATTTGCGGCATATAATTTAAAACTATTACTCGGAGTTTGTCGATTTTTCTTACTCACTGGTAAAACTGAAATATCTGCACCCGTGTCCACTAAAAATTTATAACCACTATTCGAGTCCGAAACGCACAGGCGGTGGGTCGATATAACGGTGCAGATCTCCGCCGTCGGCTGCACCGGTTCTAGTTTTCCGCTTTCTTTTCCCACGCACAAGGTTTCACGCACTTCCGCGCCTTTTCGGCGTACCGGAAATGATAAAAACATAACCAATTGGGATCCCTCGAACTGTCTCGTACATTGCTCCTCGTCCTTGTTGTACGATAACGGCTGCGGCTCTTGCTACGAGATCTTTCGTTGTTATGTCGCTTCTCCAGCTTCTCGAATCTCGCACTTAATTTAGCAATTTCGGCCAGTATCGTTTTGTCAGACGATGTCGGTTCTTGCTTATCTACTATCGCCGCCACGGTGTTAGTTTTCGTTGCCTCGTGAACATCGTCAGCCACTGCAGCTAATTTCTCCAGGTCCTTATTCTCCGTGACCACCAGTAATGCACGAACTGTTGTCGGTAATAGGTTTTGCCAGAGAACTCTCAATGTATCATCAGGAATCTTATCTCGTGCCAACTCCTTCATCCTTCGCAACAGTTGAGAGGGCTTCTGGTCTCCGAGCTCCATCTCGCTGATGAGCTTCTCAATTTGTCTATTCTTTGTTTCTTCAAACATGACGAGTAACTTTCTTTTAAGGGCTTCATATTTATTTGTTTCTGGCGGATTTATGAGGAAGTCGCTTATCTGAGACACAACGTCGTTTCCCAACTTCGACACCACCAGGTCTCGAATTTTGAGGCGTCTCCAAGCTTTTGCGGCGCCAACGTTGCTTCCGCCCTTATAAACCATACTCTCGGCTGATGTGTCCAAAACTCAGGTATCCTTGACGACACAGTTATTGACGCCAAGTCGGCAACTTCGCTCGAGTTAGAGGTGGCCATATTTTCTCACGATTGCGCACTCACGAAATTCTTCACGAGGATACCTACTAGTGTTCAAATAGTGTCACTTTTCTAGTTATCACTTTTTGAAATCACATCACGTCGGGGTCACCACTTTTGTAGGTATATCGTCTACAAATTACTAGTTCGGCCGGGAGTAATATAAATGAAAGTCCAGAAGGTTAGGTAAAACTTGGTGTCTATATTGTCGGTAATAACTGCACAATTTACTCTGATTAAACAAAACAACTGTCCTACACAAAAGCCTGGAGACGACTGAGGTAGCGGGGGAACTCGCTACAAAGCGTAGGCGTCGTCTCTGATTACAAAAGGTATGTGTGTCACTACACACCAATTAATGTCCAATGCAGCTTTATTAATAAAAAATGAACACATTATAAAATGTAATGCTTACTAAAAATGTTTTTTTTTAATACTAATCAGTACGAACCATAATAATTCAAAATGTTAAACAAAGTCTTTACTCCTACAATGTTCACATTATCAGTTCACTCAATCTCTGCAGTACTTCTTTAAATTATTGCACCAATAAAGCACACTTTGCCTTTGTAGGACGTTTTCGTTTTTGGAGGTGTTATGTATTTCAGCCTGATCGCAAGTCCAGTAACATGTTTACATTTATAATTTTTTAAAAACTCGGGGCAGTTACATTGACCCTTTACCCAGTCACTATTTTGGGAAGGCAAGACAACTGTCCAGTGAGTAAAGGCAAATTTCTGGAATTCATCGAATGTCTCCCAACTTTGCCCGTTTGGAACATTATTGGTTGCTGAACCTTCGACTAGATAAGATTTTTGTATCGCTGTTGTTGATGGTTTTCACTTTTTTGTTCAATTTCGCCCATTGGTATGCTGATGTCCAATCAGATAGTTCTATCAAAGGTGTGCTTGAAAACGAGTCCACTTTATAATTTTCGGACCACTGCTTGACCATGTCAAGAGTAACAGCACGAAACCGGGACAGTGGAATTCGTTCTCTAAGGGTGTGGCTATCTTTTATGCTCCTATTGAAAGCCTCGAGTGCATTATTCGTAGATGGAGATCCGTCCGAAGCGCCTAGGTACTAATTCGGGTTTTGTATTACCCATTCTTCCTTGAAGTATGTAATAAAAGCCTTTTGACTTTTATATTTGTTCAAAAAAGCTGCTAAAGCGGTGTTGAACACGCCTGATGCTGTGACAGAATGTAAAATGTCGATGCCTTGTAGAAGATCTTTCTGCAGTCGTTTGTCTACTAGTTTAACTACTTGTTTCTGAATATTCTTTTTAGCGTGAGCCCAGCACATTCTGACTGTAGTCTCAACTCCAAATACTTCCGTAAACGCATTTTGAATACTCTTGGCTGCATCACAAATTAAAACCTTCGGCTGCATTACATGCGAATACAGAGTGTAAGCGCTATGTTTAAGCTGTTCAAATAACATTTTAAAATCTTCTTTGCGTTCTGAGCTAGAAATGGCCAAACAAAAAGGATATTTTTTTTTGGTTTTATCAGTAGTTCCCACCACTAACACGGGGAATCCCTGCCACACAATCTTATACGTAGCGTCTGCGTGTATGTTGGTTGCCACTGTTGTCAATTTTAGCAAAGACTTTGTACTGACACCAAAACGAAAAACGGGAGACTCACACTCATATACGTAGTAGAAGATAACATACGGTTCATTTTCATCTTCAGGTATCGCAGAATGATCAATTAGCCATTTCTCCAGTTCCCCCAGACTGATAACAGAAGGTCCGTAAACTGCGCGGCGGCGATCGGACAAGTAGTTGTTCAGTTGCTTTATCGTAGGTACTGTGATACCCGGTGTCTGACTTAAACGGTGTAATATAGCCTTCGGTTTTAAATGCAATGAGAATAACTTGTTTATTTCTTCTTTTGTATCTTGACAAATACCATATTTTCTTTGACTACTAATACTCTCGTGATCATGATCAGCGTCTAAGCGATAAATAATAACAGCATCAGAAGTGGCTTCAAAAAGTAAATAAAGTTGTGATGCACACTGAGGGCCACGAGCTTTGACTTGGTTACAGCGGTAGTATTTTTTTATACCTTCTTCTGTTATGCAAGTCTTCCTCAATGACCATACTTTCTCATCATATACTGCTTTTTCTGCTTCTTGAACATTTTCGTATCTTGATACCAATACCCAGGTTTTACCTACACTCCTCTTCTTTTTAATAGATGGTTCTTCCGTTTCAGATTCACTTTCCGAACAATACACGGGAATATCATCTTGATTTTCTATATCAAGTGGTAATTGTTCTGGTTCCATACTAAAATACTTGATATATTCAAAACTAACTATTTGTTTAATACTATTCCTTAATTAAAACAAAAGATCCCACATTTAAAACAATAAGTCAGAATCTCTTCGCGCCAAAACCATTTTCAGTAAAATAAATATAAGTCTTAGAAGTAATGTTTTACGAAATGCATTATTTGTTCTTTAATTATAATTATTTCAGTAACATTAAAGTTGTACAAAACCGTTTTAAATGGGTATACGGTACTAGGATGCATACTAAATATTTTGTGTAACATTCAAGAATATTTGGTGCACGATCAGTATTTTTCGGGGAAGAATAAAATAGTTATTGTTACAATAGAATATTTGCAGCGCACTACAATAAAAAAGTGTTATATCTTGGTGTTAATTTGGAATTTTTTTGATGTAACATATTTTGTTGGCCGAGTAGTTTAATTATAGTAAAACAATTAAACGGGTTTAAGATCAATATTTTAGAAATGCATACATAGATGTACCTTTAGATTTTTGGTGAACACAAAAACATTATCCATATTTTAATTGCCACATAAGTTATTATATTAAGTAATGCCGAGGGGACCTTTGGCTTATTTTTGCCAATAACTTTCTTAATTATTTAGGGTCATTTCGCCTGTTCGCGTCCATTTAGTGCAGTTGGCAAGGTTGACGGCGATAATAAAAATGTTCCAGCACTAATTTCTATGAAAAATTTATGTAATGTATTCATTATATAGTCTAATATAAGATTAACTTTCAGTTTTGTTCGAAAACATCTTTTGTTTTTTTTTTAAATAGATAAACTTCAGAATTAGGCGTTTTACCCACTTTCCGTCCACAAAGTCCAAATTGCGTCCACCCATGGACCATTTAGCGTCCACCAGCTTAGAAAAGGAATGTAGGGGTGATATTTTTAAGAATTTGTAAAGAAAGATTGTATTTTAACAATTTCTTTATTTAAGAGTTTAACTAAATATTAAAAATCAACATTATTATCAAAAAAATAACTTTAAAAAATAAAAAACAATTCTTCTCAACATTGATTGACAACTTAAAATTAGGTAAGTAGTAGGTAAATAATGATTGCACCTTTAAGAATAAACAGTAATCAGTTCTGTTAATTTTACCCTAAAATCACAAGGGATATTATTATTGCTAAAGATCAGCCTTGATTAATAATACGTTTTTGGCTAGGTATATTAAAGCAATAAAACAATACAACAATTTTGTCTAATCACACAATGGTTGAATGGTTTTTTGATGTTTTTTTCCACTATCCAGTTGTGAAACTCGTTGGTGATGTATTCAAAGAATATATCTCCTCTCATCCAACCGGTCTCCGATCTGCCTAAGCACCATTCTTGAGGCATACTATTCACTACAGCTCTTGGTGGTCTAATGTATGGAAACACGATACAAGGTGTACACATATCTCCATTCGCATTAAATGTTAATAATTACTTGGCTTTATTTGGTATAACTTTTTGAAACCTTTTGGACCTAAAACTTTTCCTGTCTTTGGACAGAGAGCAAAACCACTTTCGTCTCCATTAAAAATTCTTTTCAGGTCACTCAAAATATCTTTTTGGTGTATACTGTCCAAATATATATCTAATTCTCTAAACCACAATCTGATAGACTCTTCTGTGACTAGGGCTCTAGCTTTATTAATACCCTCCGCATTTTTAAGTGAGATTTCTCTAGCGCTGGTTCTGGTCCCGGTTTCTTTACTCCATCTGGTCTGCGCCCACTGATTTTATCAAATATTGTGGTCTTGGGAATAGCATATTCTTTGCATATTTGTCTTATCGATTTATTCTTTTCTCGAATTTCATTTAACGCTTTCTTTAAATCGTCTTCTGTGTATGTTCTCTTCTCCTTCTTCTTTCTTGTCTCCGAAGACCTCATCTTAAATAGAAAAAAAATACAAGAAAAATAAAAATTACTCATTTCATTTAAAAATAGAATTATAAACAATGTAGTCTTAATAAAAATGTACAATAATTAATAATAAACAATACATTTAAAATCATTTTTACAAGCAAGTCGTATTTAACGAAAATGGTGGACGCAATTTGGTTTATTAACATCCCATGTAGGTATAGTTCGCGTCCATTGCGGACGCAAAGTGGAAGTTTTGTAAATTCGATGTAGTAATTCGCGTCCACCTTATTTTAACCGTTAAATATAAAACACATAAGCAAATTCATAATTAATATTATTCCTTTTTTCATTATAAAAGTCTAGAAACAGCTATGTATCCTAAAATTCACATAAAACAATAAAAAACTCACCATTGAACGCGCCGCTGCACACTATTTTTTATCTAAAATACCGCGCGTACGCGCTCCCTTGTTGAACAACCAAGAAGAACTAATTTTTTTAAACGGGATTGGTTTAGCGCACGGACCTTTTGTCCATGTGTGCGTGCTTCGTATATATTAAGGTATTAGCGGTAGTGAGTTTTCGTTAGATTGGTGTGTTAGTTTACTTATTTTCTAGGATTTTTAAAGGGACATCCGTAAAATGGACGCGAATTGGGCGATGGACGCGAACAGGCGAAATGACCATAATGATATATGGATTTTTTTACGTAATCGCTACTCGCAAATCGCGTAGCCACCCCTCCGGCGCCCAATAAATCAGTGCGGGACGAGACGCTGTGCTGAACGGACCTGTGACACTTTTTTCCGCAAACAAAATTATTGTCGGTAGCCCAGCCAATTCGATTTTTTTTGGGTTTATTTAAAGCGTGTGTAAATATTAGGTTATTTTAGTGTGTAATTAGGTAACGTTGTACATAATAATTACTAGTTGTCGTTAATTCTTATTATAATATCAAAATGGGTGACAAAAAAAGACGCAATAAGCGTAATTTGAAAATAAAATACAAGAGGAGATTACAAAGAATAAAATTGTAAGTACCTACTTAATATTTTATGTACTTGTTAGGTAATAAAAGAAATACACTGTCCTCCAAAACTTAGTTGAAACCATTCTTATACAATTGCAATAACTTTTAAAGTAGGCATACACAAAATTATGGCTCATTTACATTAGTCGGTTAGACCGTATTCGGCTGCAGGCCGTATTCGGTCACCGACTAATATAAACAGGTATTCGTTTGGCCGTATTCGGTTTGGCCGTATTCGGTCGAGTGCGCCGTGCCCCACCCGTCGCCCGCCGCCCGCAGCCCGCAGCTCATTTCGAATAGCGCGAGTCAGTCCGCCGCATGTGCACGATTGTGCATATTATGGTGCTCCCACATTGCCGTTATAAAATGTTTGTAAACATTTTATAACACCAAAACATTTACTAACAAATGTTAACAATTGTTGCACTTTGTTAGAAACTGTTACATGTTATAAGTGCTCCTACATTGATGGAAAATGTTTAAACATTTTATAACATCTAGTATTGGCTCGCAGTTTGGTTTCGCCTTCTGAGGGCCGAGGACGTCTACACGAAAATGGAAGAAGATTTGCTCATTGGAATAGCTTTTATTTTTTGTTTAAAAAAGAAGAAAAAGCGCTCTTATTGGATGCGCCAAACGCTAAAAGCTAGAGGAAAATATAGTGCCACAGACTATCTCAAGGATTTGGGTATTGACGGTTGCTTAAAAGATTTTATAAGAATGAACAGTTCCGAATTTGAATATCTACAAAATTTAATTAGGGCAAAAATAGGCAAACGAGACACTACATTTAGAAAATCTGTAAGTGTGACGGAAAGACTTGCGGTAACGTTAAGATTTTTGGCAACTGGTAGCAGTTATAAAAGTCTTGGAAATGTGTTCAAGTTGTCAGACCAAGTGATATCTATTATCGTACCAGAAGTGTGCGAGGCTCTCAATGAGGTTTTAAAGGAATACATACAGGTAAGTCAAACAACATTTTTAATTATTTTTTTATTTACTTTTAATATGATCTAATCTAATCATACTTTAGGTAGGTACCTACCTTACCTTACTAATAATTTTTTTAATAATTAACAAACCAAACATGTATTTTTTAATTTTTGATTGATTCCAACAAAACCTTACCTTACTAATAATTTTTTTAATAATTAACAAACCAAACATGTATTTTTTAATTTTTGATTGATTCCAACAAATCGTTTAATGATTGGGTCGAATCTTGGCTTGATTCCGATAAATTAGACGGACTCTGTGTTCTTGCGCTGGTACGAGTATGTGTCCTGGAGTTATCCGAAGAACTGGTTTCAAATGAAGCCGAGGGACTCGGTGCGGTGTAGTATCCTCTCGAGCTACAGTCAGCATTATTTTCCGAAAAAGTGGATAGATTTGGTTCAGAGTTGTATCCCCAGGAACTACTAGCGGTTGGGTCTGTAAAGGTTGTTGGAAAATCATATTGTCCCATTGTCGCATTGTACAAAATATTGTTAATGTGATGTTGAGCAGTATTCTTAGCATGACTGTTTTTTATTTGTTTCAGTTTCATCGAGACATACTCTCCAAATGCGTCATTTTCATCCCTGCTTTTTCTAGATTCGTACATTCTTTGTAAAATATTTACAGCTTCTTGTTGTGTTGGATCTTGTTCTACTTCAGGCCGTCTTCTTTTCCGAAATGGTTTTGGGGTGGCGAAAGGCGTGCCCGTAGTTTCATCAGTGACAGTATTTCCTGTTTCGTTCAAACTGAGAGTGTTTTCTGAAGCAATTCTGTTTTCTTCGTTACCCTGAAAGAATAGAATTAAACGATAATTTCAAGTTATAGGCGCGTCAAATTAGCTAAAATTGTAAAAAAATCTATAACCGCGATTTTCTTTTTCTATTACTTAACAACCCTTAACTGAAATCATATTTTTTTATAGTGTATTCTATTAATATTTCATACTTAATAAAAATATCCAATAAAATTTGTTAGAATAACGAGTTATAAATTTATTTTTCGCGCCTATTTCTTAATCTTCTATTTTTGTTCCAGATACCAACAACACCTCAAGAGTGGCTACACGTGGCAAATTCATTTGAAGAAAAATGGAATTTCCCAAATTGCTTAGGAAGTATCGATGGAAAGCACGTAGCCATACAAAAGCCAATTGATAGCGGCAGTGAATATTACAACTATAAAGGATTTTACAGCGTTGTACTTTTAGCGATAGTGGACGCAGAATACAACTTTCTGTACGTGAATATTGGCTGCCAAGGACGCATAAGTGATGGCGGAGTTTTCGCAAACACAAAATTTCGAAATAAAATTAACGACAATAGTTTGAAAATACCCAGTGACAGCTCACTACCAGGCAGAAACAAACCTGTTCCTTATGTGTTCGTAACAGATGATGCGTTCCCTTTAGAAAAACACTTATTAAAACCTTTTCCAGGACCACAGGATAGCAATTCTAAGGAAAGAATCTTCAGTTATAGACTGAGTCGTGCGAGGAGAACAGTAGAGAACGCATTAGGGATTTTGTCAGCCAGATTTAGAGTTTTACGAACTACAATATTATTAGATCCAGAAAAAACTACTACTTTAATTATGACATGCGTGCTACTGCATAATTTTATAAGAAAAACTGAATCGAGCATGATTTACGCTCCATCTCAATACTATGATGGAGATGACATAGTAACTGGTACACGTATCGATGGACAATGGAGATTAGAACAGCAGCAATTAACACCACTTGAAGCATGTGAATCCCTGACAGATGATGGGAAAGAAATAAGAAAAGAATTCGCAGAATATTTTTCAAATGAAGGGTTTTTGGACTGGGCATCTAAATATTATTAAAAGACGTTAAAATAAAACTCACCTGCAACCCTCCATCGACAGTTAAACTTGGAATATTTTTGCCTTTAAGGAACATGAGTTTTTTAAATGCAAACCATTTACTTGACTCATTAGCTCCTGCACCAGATTTATTAGATTTACATTCTCGGTTAAATTGACCTACGAGGGATCGAATCTTTTTTTCAATTACTTTTTTATCCATATTAAATTCACTGGCAATTTCCATCCAAGCATCGTGTTTTTTATTTCGGTATTTGTAGCTCTCTGACATCGTGTTCCATAGTACTTCTCTTGCTTGAAACATTTCAATCAGTTTGTAAACATCATCGTTATTCCAATTACCGGACATATTTTATTGCTTGGCGCACGCGCAACCACTAATACACACGCACAGCGATGCACGCTGACACAAAGGGCCTGACAAGCGAGACACCACGCGCAGCGACCTGCGTACTCTAACCCCCACCGCACCGCACCGCCTATCCCGCCATCACCCTTATAAAATGTTTACAAACAATAGATAACACATGTTTTATTTTGTTATAATTTGTTTTGTTATAAAATGTTTACTAACATTACTAAACATTTTCTAACGGCAATGTGGGAGCACCATTAAAACTATTCATAATTATTATTATTTATTATTTCTATTTATTTTAAGACTATTCATGACGATGCTTGCAACCCGACTGTTCAATATACAATCGTCAAGTCACCGAATTCGGTTAACCGACCAATGTAAACAACTCAATTTAGGTATGCGTTTCAGTTAAACCGAATGCGGCCGCCGCCTTCGGTGACCGACCTAATGTAAATGCGCCATTAGTAGGTAAACGGTATAGACTATAACAAATACTAATACGAAAAACGAATTAGGTCTTTATAGGTAAGTACGCAGTTTGCTAAAATTATTCTGAGAATCCGATGCACAATCGAATTACACGGTTAACTTTATAAAAATAAGGTCTTATTTCCGTCTAATATTTTCATAGAAAAGGGCACCTCGCAACTAAAAATGAACTCTATTTCGACGGAAGAAACGTTTTATTTTTTTGTTCGTATTGTCTGCCTTTGTAGAAGCCGCTTGCTACCGCCATTGTCACAAAAAAATGTTTTTTGAACTACCTATTATTTTATAAATCATTTATGGTTGATATTTTGATAATACGTAAAACTATGTCAACAAAAAGTATGAAAGTAACGAACATGGATGTTAAACATTTTGTCAATTTTATTTTTATAAAATTTGTGTAGATATCTACAACATTATTTTTAGTATAAATGCGAAACCTGAATATAGGCATGAATATAACCTTAACAGGTTGGATGGACCTTTCATGCAGCACTGGCAGGTTTTACATGCACCGGTGTATCGTGCCTGGGGCAGGTGAATATGGTAAAAGCACCACAGAATTTAAAAGTTTTATAATTGAATATTGGTTTATTAATTTTTAATGTTGATTATGATAACGTATTTTTATTCTATAATTAATGATTGATTATGTACCTATTGAAAGTAAATCATTTTATTTTAAATTTTATTGCGGACATTATACAATGCATAATTATTTTATTTGACGAAAATTTAATGTATTAATTTAATTTAAATTTAATTTTTGTGTACAACTTAGTTATAATAGTATTGTGTGGTGTGTATTTGTCTCTGATTATTTGATTTCATACTAACATTATTTTTAAGTGTATTTACTAACTAAATTATGGATCATTGTGTCTGAAGCAAATAAATAATAATAATAATAATAATAATAATAGTTGTTCAGAATCAGTTACTGAATCGATTTTAATAATTTTTACACCATGTTATATTTTGTTCCAAAAATATTTTAATTAAATTTTATCACTAGTTAATTACAATACAATCACTGTACGGTTAGGTACCTATTGACTATTTCTCTTTCCGTCTCGCCCCGCAGTATGGGTTTGAACAATGCCACCTAGCTTACATCACATTTTTTTATTTTCCAGTTCTAATACTAATGATTCATCATCTAGTTTACAACGAAACCAATTGGAAAATGAGGGCGAAAGGTAAAAGTTTTCACAATCTTTTTTGAAAATAAATATTGTGTCAGTTTGGTGAGCGGTTATTTTATGAATGTGGACACTTTCACTCTTTTTTTTCTATTCCGTGATTGAACCCAACATTTTGCATAAAAAGCGTTGTTTGTTTACAGCTCCACTGCCAATAAATTATTATCACCCAGCGCACAACAAAAATCGGTGCATGTAACAAATTATAAAGAAAACAGGTATAATTTTGTTTTAAATCACGACTCAAGATATTATAGATTGAAGAAAAAAAATTGGGTTATAACAACAGTTACATTACATTTATTTATTACACTTACACAATGATTTTCGTGACTTTTCAGTTCTACTACCAAGAGTCCCCCAAGTACTCAAGAGTCACCACCTATTGAACATAGTTTACAGCAAGATCGAAACCAAATAACAGATGATGAAGAAACAGAAGATACCAGGTTCTTTCTGCTCTTTAACAATCTTGAGTGAAATAGATAGAACACATTTTGAAGTTTGTTCCACTAACTTAAATTAATTTTGTGTCAGACTAAAATCTATTGGTAGACGTATTGTAAATGTAAGCCATTTTTTTAAAGAACTACAGAATATATCATCCCATGGGCCTTTGAATTGTGGCTTACAGTCGGTTGAAATTATATCTGAACGACTGACAGGCCTAATGACTAAACTGACGCTGAAGTGTCGTTTATGTAACATGATTTTTGTAATCGATGGAGACAATAGTTCAGAAGAAATGAACCTAAATACATGTGGAGTGGCTGGTGCAATAGTCGCAGGATGTGGACACGATCAATTTCAAGAAATTACATCTGCTCTAGGACTTCCTGAAATCTGGCCTAAAATGTACGACTATCATATGAACATTGTAAACAAAAAATGGGAGATCGAATTACTGAAGTCTATGAATGAAGCCGCTGAAGAGGAGCGACATGCAGCTATTGCAGCGGGCAGAGTAAATGCAGTAGGAATACCAATTATTGATGTCATAGCTGATAGGTGCTGGGCAAAGAGATCATATCAGAAAAACTACTCTTCACTCTCAGGAGCGGCAGCCATACTTGGTAAACTTACCAATAAAATACTCTATATGTCTGTCAAAAACAAATTTTGCTGCATTTGTGCCCAAGCAGAAAAGAAAAAAATGCCAGCCAAGGATCACATTTGCTATAAAAACTATACAGGTATCTAATATAACATATAATTTAAGAAAGCAGAATATTGTAACAACATCATCTTACTTTTTATTAATTAACACGCTAATAATATTACACATTTACAGGTCCATCTACCGGGATGGAGTCGATAATTATTGTTGAGGGATTCAAAAAGAGCATAGCTATGCATAATTTAATTTATGGCAGAATTATATCGGACGGGGATGCCAATACTTATTCTAAACTTCTACAAGAGAGGCCTTATGAAAATTTTACCATAGAAAAGATAGAATGCCGAAACCACCTACTCAGAAATTTCTGTAACAAGCTTCATGATCTTATAACTGACACGAAATTTATCATACGGTTCAGAAAACTGATAACAAAAAAAAAAAATTATCTATGATAAAAGTTGTTACAAGTGCAATTGCCAAGCACAAGAATACTGGTAATCCGATGCAACTGCATAATAATATAATGCTTGCGGCCGATCATGCTTTTGGACACCACATCAGCTGCAAAGAATATTTTTGTGACAAACATGGCCAAGCAGAAGATGCCAACAAAGAATTGTATACACACTCTCTGTGGCAAAAAATAAAATTAATATTGTCACAATTAGCTGCACACTCACGTAGCTTGTTGAACGATGTTGATAGTAATTCTGTAGAAAAATATCACAGCATTGTTGCTAAATTTGTAGGTGGCAAAAGGATCAATTTTGTCCAAAAATATCAATATAAAATGAGATGCAATGCTGCGGCTCTCTCATTTAATACTAAAAAACAATAATAAATAATAAATAATAAATAAACATTTATTTCTCTTCCACAAAGGCGCCTTAAATATACTTATGAAGACACTACATCTAATAAATCCTTTGTGGGAGACTGGTATCTGCACTAGGAAAAACCTGTCACACAGATTACCAGGCCCCCCCCAAAAACAGTGTTTCAGTATTAAATCTCAAGTATGCTAACTAATTATTTTAACATTTGGTAGAAGAACACAGTAAACAAAAATAAAGGGAAAAAAAAAATACAAAATTAAAATTATTATTGAGAATGTATGTACTAGTGAAGTATGGTAAGATGTGGTCTGGAGTGGTGTGTTGTGTTGAGGTGAGGTATGGTGTGGTGTGGTGAGGTGAGGTATGGTGTGGTGTGGTGAGGTGTGGTGCAGTGTGGTGTGGTGTGGTGAGGTATAGTGTGGTGTGGTGTGTGATGTGGTAGGCAGGCTGAAAACACAATTATCTTAAAACAATTAACAGGCTTTCAGTGCTATTGTAGTCAAGGTCCAATAAATACGCGGTGACTACTTGCTTGCACTTTGCTTTAGTAAGAGGGTATATTTTTAGATTAGAGTTTATTTTATTGTATAAGTAACTGCCAAGGAAACAAAAGTTGCGGCGCGAAAGACTACTTTTACACAGTTGAGTAGAACATACATTTGTCTTAATGCGTTTATGAGCGTACAAGGATGAGTTGTAGTTCAGTGAAGAATGTTTACGCAAGATTGTTTGGATTATAAACAGTTGTCGAACAGTAAGAACCTTACACTTATCGTAGAGTTCATTAGGGTGGGGTGAAAAAACGGTAAGGCATGGGCTACCTTAAGCACTGCTCTTTGTGCTCGTTCGACTTTAATCATGAACGATTTAGGGGCACCCCCCCA
Organism: Lycophotia porphyrea; assembly: GCA_950005105.1. Taxonomy (NCBI): domain Eukaryota; kingdom Metazoa; phylum Arthropoda; class Insecta; order Lepidoptera; family Noctuidae; genus Lycophotia; species Lycophotia porphyrea. The sequence continues at coordinate 10,339,732 of OX465391.1, read as the reverse complement.
AACTGAAATGCAGTAACTTATTACAGATTGACAGATTGCAAAGTATACTGTTTTAAGAACTTTTGCATCTGCAACACGTCGAAGGCCCTTAAAAATGAAGATGAGCTTCCTGATTCTCTTGGACAACAGATCGATGTGGGAATTAAAGTTTAGGTTGTTGTCAATAGTTACCCCGAGGTACTTGACAGAGTTCACCTTTGCAAGTTTAGGGCATGAGCATGAGTGTGAAGAGTTGTTGTTACACGAGTGGGCCGTGATGTTTAATAAGGCGTTTTGAGTGAGATGAGTGTTCGTTAGTGTAAAAGTTATGTATTTAGTTTTGTCTGTATTAAGTGTGAGTAAGTTGTTTTTTAGCCAGGTCATAACGAGTGAGAAACCCATTTGAGCAAAGTGGTACACTTCCTCCCAGGTATCTCCAAAGAACAAAAGAGCCGTATCGTCCGCGAAAGTAATAATCTTCCCGTTAGTAAGGTTTAACTGACAGAGGTCATTAATAAAAATTAAAAAGAGGGTAGGCCCTAATATACTCCCCTGGGGAATACCAATATTGACTTCGCAGTCATCACTCAACCACTCATCGACCACAACACGTTGAGCTCTCGCCCTCAGATAACTATCGAATAATTTTAACTGTACGCCGCGAATTCCAAGGTGTTCAAGTTTCTCCAGTAAGAGTGGCGCAGAGACGGTGTCAAAAGCCTTCGCCAGGTCGAGGAAAATTGTAAGAACCTTTTTCTTCTCATCTAACCTAGAAACTATGGTATCAGTTAGTTGGTGTACGGCATCGCTTGTTAATCTACCTTTACGAAAACCATATTGATTGACCGATAGAAGTTTGTTTGTTTCAAGGTAATTGGTTATTTGCTTATTGAGAACTTTCTCAAGAATTTTAGATAATGTAGGCAAAATGGATATTGGACGGTAGTTATTGACACAGTCCCTGCTACCGGACTTATGAATTGGATGAACTAGGGATTTTTTGAGATCTGAGGGAAATTCACTAGTTGAAAGGCAGAGGTTGCAAATAAACGCGATAGGATCAGATAATAGGTTAGAATATCTTTTTATTAATTCACTGGGAACATCGTCAGACTTTACAACATAAGTGGTTTTAAGAGATGCTATTATGATTTTGATCTCATCCACATCCGTGGGCAGAAGGACAAAAGAGAAGGGACAAGTCGGCATTGAAGAAGTCTGATATGGAGAGGGGCCAAACCATGTGATAGATCCCGCTAAAGATTTACCGATTCTTATAAAGAATTGATTAATCTCATTCACAGATTTTTTGGGCTGATCTGGATCTATCAGATCCATGGGAGGACTGTTCTGATTAGTGGTGTAGGTTATTGCTTTGATGGTGTGCCATAATTTCTTGGTGTTGCCTTGACATTTAGAGAGTTCAGCCTTATCATACTCTTGCTTAATTTTTTTTAGAATACTATTACAAAAATTACGATAGCGTGTGTAAGTTAACTTTGTAACTTCGTCATTAGGATGCTTTTTAGACTTAAGATGAAGATTGTCTCGATTTCGCATGCATCGTAGTAGCCCAGGAGTAATCCATGGCTTAATTAATCGCTTACGTCTCGGAACAGTGATCTTTTTAGTGCAAGTAATCATCAAAGTGGTTAGGGTTTTAAGGAAGAATGATACAGCTTCATTAGCCCTATCTAAAGAGTAAATTCTATCAAGGTCAATAGTTTTAATTTTTTCGTCTAGGGATGGATAATGAATACGTTTTATTGTTTTTGAAAGATGGTGAGAGGATCTCATGTGAGAAAGGCTTATAATGACGCTGTAGTGGTCGGTTAGTGTTGTATGGGCAACAAAACATTTTACCGAAAGTTTTGCTTTGATAATTACATGGTTAAGGCATGTTTGAGAATGGGTGGGGATATAGTACGCAGGCAACATACCATGAGAGGCTAGTAGATTAAGATATAGTTCCGCTCTTGCATCTGAAGTGGATGGCGTTATATCTATATTAATGTCGCCAGTAAGCAAAACATTACTGTATGGCGATAATGTTAGTAAAATATTGTTTAATGATTCAAGAAATTTAGAAACATTCCTTTCCCCCGGGGGACGATAAATACAGAGAACCACAGTCTGTGAACTGATAATGATAATCAGACAATTTCCATCCACAAGCGATGGTTCTAATATCTTATAGGTAAGGGTAGATTTATAGTAAACAATAACGCCCTCGTTTTGTGTCCTGTTAGTTTGTGTGTTTGCGAACTGGTAACCATCTAAGTGTGGAATAAACGGTGACCGAGATATCCAACATTCCGTTAGAATTATCACATCCCAGTCAACTTCTGATCGTTTGATGAGAGTTTGCAATCCTGAAAAATTACGGCTAATACTTCTTATATTTTGTACAATAATGTTCAAAGGTGAATTCTCGGTATAAATTAGACTGGAGCAGTTATCAATAACACAAGTGCTGGAGTCAGTGACAGTTAACTCATCCAATTCACTATTTATTTCTAATTGGGAATTACGATCGAATTTTTCGTAAATGCTTAAGTGTTACATTTAAAAGTTTCTGGTGTAAAAAAACAGTTTTAATGAGTTCAATTGCTAAGCAGATACACAATCCGTGCGAGGTTGCGTTTGCATGAGCCTTGAGTGTATTATTATGTGTTTTAAAAGATGGGTGTGTGTAGCGTTTGTAGATCTGTTTAGTGGAGTTTGTGTAGCTAGAGACAAAAATCAATGAAAAGTTAACATGCAGATAAGTGGTAAAAGTGAACTTAAAAAGTAAAAAATAAATTAAAAAAGTTATAACTAAAAATGCCAACAAACACATTCTGGCAAGTTTAACAATTACGATGGATAGTAGTCATTGTTGCCCTCTCAAATTAGTGAGATCGGATTCGCTATCAACTCGAATTTGTTTCAGCCCTTCAGCTTTACGTAGGAATATCCGACCGTCTGTTACCCAGCAAAATGTGTATTTGTATTCCTTGGCAAATTGTCTGCACAAATAAAAAAGCTTCTTCGCGTTTGAAGTTAGAGTTTCCGTTACGTATATCGGTATCTGTGGCCCTTTTAATTGAAGGTGGGAAGTGTTTAGTTTGCTGTCCTTATTGACCAGATTGAACTTTTTTGCGGCAGCTAACATACTTTCTTTCGTTAGTTTACTGGTAAACTCAACGATTATAGGTTTATAACCGTCTGTTCCATTATTCACTCGGAAAATATCACGGATACTTGTTGTTTCAACGTCTACACTGATGGTTTTTCCCACGTTTTTAATCAAATTGACCAGATCTTCTGTGGTCTCCTTCGTACCGTTTATTGGGATGTTTCGTATCTCAATAGTTGAACTTTTTAAACTTCTCTCAACAGATTCTAGTTTATTTTCGAGTGCTTCTATGTATTTTTGGTTATCGCGCCGTTCCTTCTCTAATTTCGCTACATTTGCAATTATTTCGTCGAACTTTTCTGAGTTAAACTCAACAGATTTACGCAGCTCACGGTATTCTTCTCGGATCTCGTTCACGCTAGTCAATATTTGGTCGATCTTATTATTTTGAGAGTCAGACCAAGTTTTCAATGTACTTATAATCTCTGTTTTAAAAGACTGCCACTCTGCTTTATATTCTTGATCGTGTTTCCGTTTAGGTATTCGTGTACTTACATTTGTTGAGTAGTCACTAATAGCTACTTCATCACGACCACAAGTGGGAATACTCGGTTCCGACCCGCCGTGGTATGGGGAGATCAAAGCTTCCGAGGAGGTCGCTACTTGCGGAGGAGAACGTCGAAGCGGCATATTTACTTGAGCGCTGCAAGCTTGTACTAGCGCTCCTAGTACTTGGCGACAGCTACACTCCCAGTGCATGCGCACTAGATCGATTGGAGGGCGTGACCGTCGTACGCTGGTAGTGCTGGTTATTAGCGACGAGGGGCGTGGTTTTGACCTTATTTGCTAATTAGTTGATTACTCACGCAGTTGTGGTGTAGAGATAGCTCATATAGCTCGTCGCACACTGGTTACACTTGGCTTCGTGCCTCGTAGCTTATGCGCGCCTGGTACTTTCACGAATTTTTAATGTTTGATTTGATTAATTTTAAATTAAATTTTGTCAATATAGCAGCCAACTTAAAACACGTCTGTACCACACAGATCTCCGGGGGGAAGGGGAAACCATTGAGCCTTTTACATAAATCCATTGTGGGTAGAAGTCCAAAAGGAAAAATACACCACTTAGAAAGAAAAAGAATACAGCGACTCGAGAAAAATAGAAAATATACGAAAACTAAAAAAAGGGTATTTGAAAATAGAAATGTCTCCTCTTCAAACTATGGAGAGGATTGCAGCAAACCAGACATGACCAAAGAAATGATGGAAGAAGCCAAAAAAATATTCTTAGAAAACCTTAAAAAATCTGAAGACCAAAGAAAAAGGATTGAAAGGGACACCATTCTCCAAAGTGACTCAAGTGAATGGCTTGAGTTGAGGCGAAATTTGCTTACAGCCTCCAACTTCGGAAAGATCATTAAGAGACGCCAAGACATTAGTTGTAAGAACCTTGTAAAAGATTTAATATATAAAAAACCCCTAGATCACGTCAAATCCATTAAAGACGGACGTGAAAAAGAAACAATTAGAAAAAGAGATGAATATAAAAATTCGGGCCTGTGGTTTATTTCTGGATGAAACAATCCCGTTTCTTGGAGTTTCACCCGACGGCATCATAGAATCAGACACAATTTGTGAAATCAAGTGTCCCATTAGCGCTTTCAAAACTGGACTAGAGAAAGCCATTGCTGACAAAATAGTTACATTTTATAAAAAGACAAAAACCGGCACCTATGTAGTTAATAAAGAACACGATTGGTATTATCAAGTCCAAGGACAACTGCATGTCACAAAAGCAGTAAAATGCATATTTGGCTTATGGTCTGGTGAAAATATACCAATGAAAACTGAAATTATACATAGAGACGACGAGTTTTGGAAAACTAAAATGGAACCCAAACTTACAAGATTTTACATAGACTGCATATTGCCAGAATTAGTTGATCCGCGACTCCCAAGAAAAATGAATATACGGGATCCTGAATACATAACCCAGGCTATAAACCAAAAAAGAACACAAAAAGATGGGAAGGAAAACAAACAAAAAGATGATGATTAAGAAATATCGGTTAATTTGCAAGATGTTATAGCGATTGGCCAAGCTTCTGTATCCTCACCAATTGCCTATAAATCACCAACCATTACGATTCAACGTAAACGTGAAGAAGAAATAATGAACACTGAAGATGATATCGACGAACCATATTATGAACCAGAACCAAAGCGAGTATGTTTAAGGCAGTTAAACTTTTCTGAATTTTGAGATTAAATTTTTTCATATACATAATTATTTTTATTTTCCTTTAATTCTTCTGCAATAAGTTTTACCAATTTAATTATAATTAATAGATTTTTTCAACTAACAGTTTTAGTAGTCTGACAATGTTATAATTTTGTTGTCATGGTAACACAACAGCAATATCATATACAAAATGTAATGTTGTTAAATAAGTTAGTATAATAGAACGCTTCAAAATCACGCAAATTGGCGATGTTATAGGTAATCCGGTCTCGGAAGGATGGAGTCAGATTGACAATTTTGATAAATCTGACCGGTCAGATTTTTTAAAAGTAAGTAGTAAATATCGAGTAAATTCAGATATAAAAAGGTAACATGTAAGTCTCTTCATCATAGTTAAACCTAAAACGCGTAATAGGTTCATAGATATTTATCATACAACTAGCTGTAACCGGCATGCACCTACTACCTACAACATAACATACATAATAATACTAAAAAATACATACATAATTTCTTACCGTTTGAACCTTCCCTGAAATGCCACAAATATTTGAAAAGCAAAATTAGCCAAATCGGTCCAGCTGTTCTCGAGTTTTAGAGATATTAACGAACAGCAATTCATTTTTATATAAATAGATATACGAATATAGAAACTAAAATATATAATACCAAAACTCATTCATTTATAGAAAAACTAAAATTAATATTAATATTAATTCAAAAGGTTTTACACCTCTGCATTATTATACAAATTCAAAATAAATCAACACAAATTATTATTTAATTGCCTTTAAACAATATAAGTTTAGTGAGTTTTTGGCGTTTGCTCGTACAATCATTTGTTATCTTTGCCTCGTGGTGCAATCGAACAGTTGTATATTTGTTTATTATTGCACGTATTAGATGCACTCTGTGATTTAATGTAGAAGGTTGATCAAATGAATGAACAAGTAAACAAACGTCTTTCTCAACTAAACATTTCAATGTATTAGTTGTAATATAGTTGTAGTCGTATTTAGATGACAGGCCATTCTCGCCACTACACCGAATTAAACGACGTATAACCATTTCCGTCGATAAACAAATTTTATAAACATCTTCAGTGGAGTAGCATAAACCACCCATATCTTTTATACTTATTAGTTTATGATGCGGAAGTTTCTGTGTCGTGGTCAAAGTATCAATACATTCCTCACATTTTAACTCTTTGGTCAACCGAGTGCTTACATATCCGGAAATGTAACCAACTATTATTTTAGAAGCTTCCGTTATATTTTCATCATTCAGCATATTTACGAAAATATTACAATTATTTTCAGCCTCTATATCAGTTTCAAGAGAACACAAAACTTCATATTCAAGAGTATCGTGTCTATTAGAGTTTTTTGTGCTATTGATGACATTTTGAGACGAATAATGTAAAATGCTGAAATTGTCTAAAGGAATGCAATTTCCTGTGAAAGATGACCGCAGTTCAAGGTGACTTAACATTTTTTTGTATGCAGCTCTAAGCTGTAGTACATTTGGGTTATTATTGTAGCCACCGTGCTTCCTTATTAATCCAAAAAGAAGTTCTAAGTGATTCTGACTTATGGGATACATAGATATGTAGTCTAGATACTTTTTTTCTTCTACTATGTGGTTATATAATGTTTTCATCGACTCAATACATATGACGGCACCCAAAAATCCTGTTTTATTTGAAGACTCAACAATATTGTTTTTAGTTATCTGTATTATTATTCTGGGTATCTGATTCCTTCATCTAATAACTCTTTTTGATTTGGAATAAAATTTAAGTTGTAGTCTTGACTTCATCTAGTAATGCAAAAATTTCAGATTTGTTTTTATGATCTATAGGACGTTTATATCCGTAAAATTGAGACTTTCTAGAATTCATCGTATCAAAGAAATTATTCATCAAAGTAATAAATTTTGCTGTGCCCGCGGAATCCTGAAATTGTGTAGATTTTAATTCTTCTTCACAAAGAGTTAGTGCTTTAGCAACACTCATACTTAAAAGCTGTGTGGCGAGTTTCACTTTCATAATTTGGTTACGAAAATGTATATGACGGGGCGTTAATTTATTAGCAAACTGAAGGCCTTCATTTTGCTGGAGTTTGTTTAAATTAATAAGTAGCTGCCATTTAATTTTCTGGTCATTTCCATCATACAATAATCTCTTTCGTTCAAAAGAGTTTCTAATTAATTTAATTACATGGCAGGGATCAATGAAAATGCATATTTTTTCTGATGTATTTGGATGAAGGAAGTAGGTTTTCAAATTATTCACATCAGACAACTGACATCCTAGAATTTCAGCAGCTTTAAAATTAGGCAGCACACCCATCAAATGTGAGATTTGCGACAGTTACACCAACCTCGTGGCACTTCTCTAAGCAAATTTTTATTAAGTTGGCTTTTGTTTGCGCTGTTATTCCAGATATCAGAAAGTATCCTACAGGCAGTTTCCAACTCTCATTTAAAGCCACGAGCATGAAAACTAAAGCCTGCGCTGCTATTGTATCCTCATCTTCACCTTCCACAGAGCCTACTCCAAAATTAACCATACCCAGTTTGCGTTTTTGATTAAATAGCGTTTGCTTTCTAATCGCCATCTCATCGAATACCAACGAACACACCACAGGCTTTTCACTTAATTGACGTTTTTCTTTTAGCACTCGAAACGCTTCGGCAGTAAATCCCGGTTCTGCGTCAACTGATGAATGCCATCTGCAGATTGTTCTAGGATGTGGGAGGGCTTTATTGTAGAAGTCCCTAACATATTTGTAAGCTGTTGTAAAATAATAGTGCAAGGTCAAGGCGAATTTTCGTAATGGTGCGGTGTATAATTTAGGATGTTTATTCTGCTTACTTCGTTTAATCAAAGATTTTTGTAGCTCCACAACCTCAGCTTTACACATTAGATCATTTTCGGCATTTCGATCCAAACCGAATTTTTCTTTTAAAGTTGAAACCAACGTTTTATAGGATTCATTTTTTTTCTTCAAATATCTGTTTTGACGCTGTGTCTTCCTTATTTTGTCAAATAATTTCTTTTTCGCCGTGCTTTCTTTGAAGAGTTTTTTTTTGAGCACGATTTTTCGAGGAGTATCAAAAATTGACTCTGAATCGCTTACTGGTTCAGATATTGACTCCAAACTGGATTGATGAGATCTTGAAGGCTGAAAATTAAATAAACATACTTATTTTTTCAGCGAATATAATAAAACTGTTTTATTATAAACTATTAGTCTATCGCTTTTGAACATGTTCCCGTCAAAATATTAATATAAACAATATTTTTATCTCATAACATACACTACAAATTTTTTATTAGTACAAATACTTAAAGGGCTTATTAGAGAAGGTCTTGTTATTATACCTACATATAATGTAAAGTCTCACTATATAATATTGATAAATAGCAAAGTTATTAGCGTTTGTTTATATCCTAAAATGTCACTCAATATACGGACATATTGCACAGGCAATTCATAATAGTATTCATTAATCGTGATGTCGCGGTCACGTGGTATTTTCTAGTAGCAATTGTTATGAATGATTGACTCAATTATGAGTTTACCAGTTATGACAAATTTTCGTAGACAATTTTGGGATTTCGTTTTTTTTTACTTTTGACTACATAAATATGATCAATAAAGGGTCGGTCAGAGCCCTACTTTTTTTGTACTAATTAAAAATTAGTAGTGTATGTACGTACATACTAGCATATAACAAAGTAAGAAATATAAGATACCTACTAAACACAAAATTTAATAGAAACTATACAGAAACCACACTTACCGATACTAGTATGGTGTTTTTATCGCATGGTACAGCAGTTTTCTTCAGATAAACTCGTCCTGTTTTTGTATAATGCTTATCCTCATCCTTAAAGTGCAACGAACATATATATGTATGAGGAGTCGGAAGCCATGTTTCTTCATTCCGATTATTTTGCACAAATTTTATCCAAGTTTCTCTTTTCTCATGACCCGGCCGTAGAAACCTTCAAAATTATTTAGGTAAAAGCTGTTGTGGGTTATGTCATATTAAAGGAAAAACGGATTCCAAAGTAAATCAACTGTTTAATGTAAAGTAATACAAAACAAGAACACCATTAGCAAAGCGTGGTTACAGAGAAGTGAAGGGTAAAAAGGCGGGCTGTCAACTTCAACTTTTGACAAGTATGACATGGACAGTTGACAGCTCTAATCATTGTAATAAGATGCGTTCCAATATTATTGACTACTTTCTTAATTTGTAACAAAAGCCACAATTTTCTTATTTTACATCTATTCTACACAATAATAAATAACACTTATACTATTGACAAACTGAACCACAAAATAGGTACAAATGTATGTTGCGTATCTGCGTCTTTTGTTTTCATTACTCTATAATTAGTATTGCAAAATGGCGGCGCCCGGCACCCCGATTCTCGTGAGCATTGTTACATCGAAAAACTTTAAATCAAAGACTTTTAAACGTTTAAATGTCTACTTACCGATGAAATGTTAAACCATCACTTTTTTTTGATGTTCTGGAGTGTTTACGGCAGTCTTTAAGAACACAACCAGGCATTTTGATGTTGTTATTTATGCGAGCCAAACACGACTAGTCTCTACGGGCGTTGGATACTCACTGGATAATTGTGGTACAGTGTACCGCAAAGCGTGGCGCAAAATCGAGCAACGCGTTGACTTCTCTATACGTAGTAGTAATACCTCAGTGGTAGAACGTATTTTTTTTAGTCGAACTGTATCATTAAGTCAGTTAGTGCCAAATTTTGACATGATACTGTATTCTTCCGGACAAGCGATGTGTACGAGGTGCATTCAATAAGTACCTAGCCTCATCGCCAGAGGGCGCTGTAGTTTCAAAAGAGTTTTACCACAGTGTAGCACATTCTTTTTTAATTATTTTTACAAATTTTCATTCCAATCCCTTCATTAGTTATAATTTGACAACTTATGGAAGCGAACGTGTCGATCGGTTTTAAAAAAATTGAAAAAGAGCAATATCGTTCGGTGATTCGATTCCTATTTTTGGAAGGGAAAACGCGCATCGAAATCAAAGAGCGCTTGGATGCTGTGTACGGTGACTCTTCTCAATCGATGGCCACCGTCAAGAATTGGTTCAACGAGTTTGCACGTGGCCGTACGTCGGTTTTTGATGAACCACGTCCAGGTGCACCGAAAACAGCTGCTACGAAGGAAAACATTAAAAAAATCCATGATCTCGTATTGGCAGATCGCCGATTGAAGGTTCGGGAGCTAGCTGAGACTGTAGGCATTTCAGAAGGAACAGTGCATCATATTCTTCACGAGGAACTCGGCATGAGAAAGCTGTCGGCGCGATGGGTGCCGCGTTTACTCACACCGGAAAACAAGCGCAACCGTGAGACCACATCGGAGACGTGTTTGGCGCTGTTTAAGCGGAATCCAGCGGAGTTTTTGCGTCGTTTTGTGACCGTCGATGAAACCTGGATCCACTGGTAGTCTGGTACACACCAGAGACCAAGGAGCAATCAAAACAATGGATCCAGACCGGGGAACGTGCTCCAAAGAAGGCGAAAACTGTAAAATCGGCCGGAAAAGTTATGGCCACCGTTTTCTGGGATTCACAAGGTGTGATCTACATCGATTACCTCGAGAAGGGTAAAACAATTACAGGGCTTTACTATGCCGAGTTATTGGGCCGATTCGACGCCGAATTAAAGAAAAAACGACCCCATCTGGCGAAGAAAAAAGTTCTGTTTCACCACGACAACGCACCGGTTCACACGTCTGCCGTTGCCATGGCCAAATTGGTCGAATTACGCTACGAATTGCTGCCCCATCCACCGTATTCTCCAGATTTGGCCCCTTGTGACTTCTTTCTGTTTCCTAATCTGAAAAAATCACTCGCCGGGAATAGATATGGATCAAATGAGGAGGTCATCGCCGCCACGGAGGCCTATTTTGCAGAGTTTGACAAAAACTATTTTTCGGACGGGTTAAAAAAGTTGGAGCATCGCTGGGCTAAGTGTATCAAATCAAATCAAATCAAATCAAATCAAATCTTTATTTGTGAACATAAGTACAAAAAGATGTTATTTATACATTTTAGCTGATCTGTATGTTCGGCCAATAATCGGCATACAAATATAATATTAGTAAGCAGGTTATTTTTACTATCATAATGAGTAAAGTCTAGGATAAAAGAAATGAAGCAATTGAAAAATGTCATGAGCCGCATAAAATAAAGTAATTGAATTATATTATTAATTATTAAGAATGTCAAGAAATTTAAAATTTAGTCATAATTTGTCATTTAAATAGTCTTCAATCGAGTAATACGTCTTTTCAACTAAAAACAGGAACAACTTTTTTTTAAAATGGCTGACATTTTCCTCACTTCTGATACATTTTGGCAATTTATTGTATAATTTTGGAGCCATTACGAAAATACTGTTTTTGTATAAAGCAGTTTTAGATCCAACAGTTTGTAGCCGGTCAGCTCGACGCTGACTACCTACTCGGTCAAATTTATACATATTATTTTTGACGAACATAGATGTCTGGTATATGTACAATGAGGGCACTGTTAAATTTTTCATACTTTTAAAATATTGTTTACAGCTGTCAGTGGTTTGCAGGTTACAAATCGCTCTAATACACCTTTTCTGACACTTAAACACCATATCTTTACCCGAGGCGTTTCCCCAAAACATAATGCCATATCTTAATGTTGAGGCTACTAGACCATGATATGCAGTTAGTACGGTGTTTTGATTGGCCGTTTTACTTAGCATACGCAGCGCATGAGAAAATTGGTTTACTTTACTACATACTTTGTCAATCTGGGTATTCCATTTTAATGTGCTTTCAATATTTAATCCCAGAAATTTTGTCACATTCGTCTCATCAATCCTTTTATCATTATATCTTATATCTAAATTTAAATTTTGATTTACTGTTTGTTGAAATTTCATTATTACTGTCTTATCTAAATTTATTACCAAATTATTATTCTCTAGCCAATTTATAACTGATTTTATGTTAGAGTTAATGTCTGATTCTAATGTATCTAATTGGTCACTGTTGAAGAGTAGAGTGCTGTCATCTGCAAACATTGTCATGGGATAGGTTGATGCTTTTGGGAAGTCATTTATATATATAATAAATAGGAGAGGTCCAAGTATGCTACCTTGTGGAACTCCATACATCACTGTTCTCGGGCTAGATTTAAATGTTGTTTCATGTTTTTTACATATTCTATTAATAACTGTTATTTGCTGTCTATCTTGTAGGTATGATTTAATTAAATTTGATATGTTACCTCTAATCCCGTATGCGTCAAGTTTATTAATTAATATTCTATGGTCTACGCGGTCAAAGGCTTTCGACATGTCCATATATAGAGCCAGAGCCGGTTTTCTTTTATCTACTCTGTTGCTAACGAGTTTTAAAAAATCATAGATTGCCATGTCAATGGACTTATTTTTCCGGAAGCCCTTTTGGCTATCGACAAATAATTTATTTTTCTCAAAATATGAATTGATTTGATTGTATATTACTCTTTCTAATATTTTTGACAAAATAGGTATCAGTGCTATAGGTCTATAGGAAGACATGTTGCCTTTATTATCTTTTTTGAAAAGCGGTTTTATGATACTAATTTTTAATTCTTTTGGAAAAACACCATGCAAGATGCACATATTGATCAGGTGACTAAGGACTGGTGCAATTATTATAGATACTATTTTAATTATTTTTGTGCTAATACCGTCATATCCAGTGCTGGGAGTATTCTTTAAAGACATAATAATTTTATGAATATCTTGTGGTATTGTAGGTTTCATAAACATGGACGAATTTATTGTATTTATTGGTAATTTATTATTATTATTTGAACTATTAATTGATTTGACTTGATCCGCAAAATAATTGTTAAAAGCCTCTGCTATATCAAGAGGGTTGGTAAGTATTTTATCATTTGCTTTAATTCTCATTGTGGATTGATTTGGTAAATTATGTTTGTTTTTATTTATGACTTTCCATGTTGCCTTACATCGATTCTTAGCCGAGTGAATGTAACGGTTATTGTGGGCTCTCTGCGTGAGATTGACAATTTTTTTAAGCCGGTTAGACAACGCTTTGAAGTTTGTTTTATTATGTTCAGTCGGTGATAACCTGTATTTCCATAACAAATCTCTTTTTTTCTTGCTACATAATCTAATACCGCGACTAATCCAGTTTGGTTTTACTTTCGTCGATATTTTTATTTTAATGTTAGGAAAACATAAGTCATATAGCAATTTAAACCAGTCATAGAACAATTTGAATGCTTTTTCAGGGTCTGTTTCCTCATAAACATCAGAAAATGACAGTTGTTTTAAATAGTTTGCGAATTTTTCTAAATTTTCTTTTGAGTAGTCCCGTTTTGTACAGTGCCAGTAGTCTAAAAGGCACGTTTGTTTAACTGGACATCGTAAAAATTGTGCTGTGTGATCGGATACAGCTAGTTCCAAAACTTCTCCTTTTGCTCCTCGCACATTGTGGATTATATTATCAATGCAGGTCCCACTGCTTAATCTAGTTGGAACGTTTACGGCAAATTTAAGATTATAACCCATTATTAAGTGCTTGAATTGCTGCGAACTTGTGGTATCTTTTAGCAAATCAATATTGTAGTCACCGCACAGAAGCACTTTTTTATTTGAGTGAATGGATAAAGAATTTAAAAGACTGTCTAATTTATTAAAAAATATTTCATGTTTGCTTTTTACGAACTAAAAGTTGTTGTATCGAACTAAAAGGAGACTATGTTGAAAAATAAATTGCCACTTTTCTAAAATTTTCGTTTACTTTTTGTAGGCTAAGTATTTATTGAATGACCCTCGTAGGTACATACATAAAAATATATGCTGTTTTCCGCCATCTTTCTTCCTTCTTTTTTATTTTAATTTTTTATTGAAATGAGACTATTTTCATTTGGGAAAGGCGGAAAAAAAAGATTACGGTGTTTGAAGTTTTAGGTTATGAATAAACGTCAAACAATAATTATCTATAAAACATCGCAGTTTGATATTAAATCATTAAGAAATGGATAATGTGGTGTGGTCTAAGTAAATTCTAACCCTCGGTGTAGAGTAGTACTCAATTGAATGTTAACGAAAGTAGAGCGCGTATTTAAAAAAATGCACTTGCCCCGTAAACACTAAAACTGAGGGTTATAATATCTAATGATAGGGCAAATAAAAAACACATTTTGTTAAACATATTTATTTTATTATTCTTCATCCTCATCTCGTATTATTATCTCAACAAGTAAACTTGCTGGTGCTGAGATATGTTCTTGATGTCTGGCCCATCCTACATACCACACTAAGGTCATAGTGTGTGCGCAGCAGCCTACAGTGCGCCGGCCAACTAAACAACTACAGCAATATTAAACTATTTACTATTATACGGTTCTGCCAGGAATATTATTTTCAATTAAAATGTATACATATTATTGTTTCCGTGATATGTGTCGGGACTTTATTTTCCCGCTTATAAGGGTCTTTTGTCCACTACCTCCTCTAAGGTTATAATCATTTTCATTGATAATTTCGTCCCTATTTACGTCTATTCCGTATCCGCCTTGGAAACGTACATGTTAGCCGTAATAAGACCGAGCTTGTCTTATTTGGTACGTCCCCAAGGCGAACAATTAAATCGCTATATTCCAATGTTGGAAAACATGAAACATTATTTTGGTCAGCACATATATTTTCAATCTGGGCTGATCGTCTATTCATATTAAGAGCCTCTACCATGTTTGCCAGATTATTTTCTAACTCCATTTTTTCTCGAATTTATTATTTCTAATATTTCTGAGGAATAAATATTGTTTTCAAAACGAACACCAAATCTGTTCAACAAAGCTGCAGCTATTTGAAAATTCTGCATCATATGTGGTAGAGACCGATGAAAATATTCTAGTCTTAACAATTTAAAATCTCTTTTAAAATGACCATTAACGGCCTCTACCACCTACCCGCAAATTGTTACGCAGCGGCTTCTATTTGCTTGAGCAGTTATTAATTGATGCTCATTTTGTGATAATGATTCTGGCATACATGTTATAGAGCCACTTGCCTCTGACTTATACTATCTCTAAAACCTCTATCTAAGATAAACACATCATCTCGTTGAAAATACTCCCTTAAAGCAGAACCATCACAAAACAAATTATTCATGATATCAGCATCCGAAGTTGTTCCTTTGTAAGAGCCATAACAATCAAGAATATATCCATCACAAGCGACAATCATAAAAGGTTTTAAAAGATTTCTATATTTATGGAGCGAGTATGTTTGTTTCTGGAATGAGTAATTCGAGCTTTTTTGCACATAAATATAGGTCCCATCACATATGACAATACTGTTTGTTCAATTTCCATAAAGTTCATTTGGTATGATTAAACTATGTTGGAGTAATTCTGCTCTGGGTAAATGATTAATCCCAAGATTCCTTGGGACAAAATCTTGGAGAAGTATCTCCCTTATTTTGTCCATCAAAACTTCTAACGTTCTACGGGGAACATTCACCAAAGTCGCGATTCTTTCATCAGAATCCCCTGTTCGGAGTTTTATTAAAAATACTAAAAGACGTAATGTGCCTCTATGAATATCTGTTATTCGAGGTACTTCATCAAGTAATAAATTAAAGTTATGTTTTGAACGTCCTATCCAGTACTCAAATATTCTGTCATCCATTTCTTCTGTTTTCAAAATCAATTGATGGATTGAAAGCATTTACAAATGAAAAAACATGCTGTATCTGCTGAACGGTAAATGTTGTGTAACTGTTTTGGGAGTCAAATAATGTATCCCACATATTAGCCATCAAATGGTCATTACAAATACGGGCTTCCTTAGGCAGATAATGTTTGTAGTCACTTGGGATTATTGCTCTTAATTTATCTGAAATACTGTGCAATGTAGTGCTTGCACAGTTTGGAAATACACAATGATGGTTAGTGTTGGCTGCTCTTCTGTAATCGGGTAATGTTACTTCATCAATTGAGTGTGTTGCTTGTTCTGACTGTGACACCTGGAGTTCCTCCAACAGATGAGGCTCCTCCTGTGGTGGTGATGCACTCAACTAGGATCTTGTAGCATCAACAGTAGATATGCGACGAGCTTCTCTTTGTACCCGAAGCCAGCAAGTATGACATACAACATCATGCTGAGAAAACTGAAAAAACAATTCTTTTTAATCAAGAATATGCTTGAAATGTATTGTTTTATACATATATTAACCCATATATGCCCAGAAAGATTTTGATCGCCAATTTATTTGAATTTTGGATATTGTTGTCTCTAATAGTAGTAATTAAACTGAAAATTTGTAATTTTCAGTTGCAATAATTGGAAGTACCTTTTTTTCAGCGGGTCGGTACCGACCCCTTGGGTTAATGTGCTTCAAAAATGTGAAACATATATATGTGAAATAAAACAAAATAATTATGAATTATAATTAGAAATCTAGTTTATATTATTATTAATTATCAAAGTAGGAACGTTTTTATTTGGCATCAAGTAACATACAGAAAAAAGACACTAATATTAGGCATGGAAGGGCTCAAAACACTTGTCATGAAGATTGACTCCACATGATCGGCACATTTTTATTGTTTTGTTTTTGCACAGTGCACACCTTCTTCGTGTCTCAGACACAACGATCATATGATCAGCAGCATGTTTACGTACTGATGCAGGCACGTTCGATACCACTTTCAGAGGGACTCCAGGATGAACTCTTGCTTTCCCGTACTTCAATAGCAATGTTCTCGCAATTGAGCGTCTAAACTCCAGCGTATCGACATTGGCTCCTAAAGATCTGGCTAGCAAAGTAGAATTATTGACTGTTACATCAATAAGCCACGTCAGGAGAGATGTGTACCATTTTTTTCCTCTTACGGCTATGCGATACACACCAACATTGCCATCTAACCTATCCACTCCGCCCATAAATTTGTTGTATTGGGCGACCAAATTCGGCTGATCAATTTCTACTCTTCTTTTTACAGCTGCTGAATATCTCTTTGCTTTTTGGATAGGCTGGACGCCAAACTCATTTGATAAAAGTGTCACCACGTTATTGTCGTGCCAGCGAACTGCACAAATGCTATCATTCTGATCAAGTCGATAATCGTAAAAACCTCTGGGTTTTTTTTTGAATGATTTGACGTCAAGAAGTGGACATTTGTCCACTCTATTCTGCCGTACGGTTCCAGTAATCTTGATGTTCTTCGTCTGAAGGTTACTCAGCAGCGAGGGCGATGTGAAAAAGTTATCACAAAATACCGAAAACGCACAGTCAGGGTATACAGTCTGAACAGCCTCTATTAGTTTTGTGACTACGTGTTCGCCAAGCCCAGTTTCGCGTTCTTCAGATCGCCCTTCGTAGAGGTCCGCTTGTAGGCAGTAGCCCAGACGTGTAGCTGCCACCCATGCCTTGAAGCCAAATCGTATTGGTTTTCCATGAATATGCTGCTTGCACCCATGACGCCCAAAATACATAATCATAGACTCATCGATACTTATATTTTTTTCAATCGGAGCATATACCAAAAACTTTTCATTCATCATGTCAAATAAAGGGCGTACTTTTGCCATTTTATCTCCTGTGCGTAGATTATTATTGTTAACTACATGAAGATACCGAAATATTTCCTCAAAACGATTGCGTCGCATGGATTTGCTAACAAGAACGTTATGCGTGTCCTCGTTCAATTCCCAGTACATACGACGTCTAGGCAGAGGGGCGTAGCCAGAGAGGATGAGTATACCCATAAAGCAGTATATCTCGTCGGCTGATAGAGAGAAGGTAGTGTTTGGGTCTTTGCTGAAGGCATACATTACGGAATGCCTCACAATGTGTCTAATCACCTCCAGATCGAAGAAAAGCTCAAAAAACTCAATAGGTTCACTTTCAGCCGATAATGTTGTTACTGATCGTGGTGGTGGTACTGACCACTCAACGTCTGACTCAGGTAGGCTTCGTTTGATCCATTTTCTTGGACGAGGTTGAGCGGTGGTACGTTGTCGCCTCGATATGAGACTACGACTAGTAGAGGGAGTGACTAAATCGACATCCGTAGGTACCTCAGTCTCAGGTTGCTGAACAAAAGGAATATTTTCTGTAACGTTGATATCGGATTCTTCATTACCTTGTAAAATCATCTCAGCTGGGGCAAGAAGCTGATGCCTGTTGAAGCTTGCAATATCATTGCAATCTTCGTCGCCTGAGTCACCGTCCGATATCATACCTCCACAAGGCGGGTCTAAATATATGTCAACGCCACAAAAACCATCATCATCGGACAAATTCTCCAACACATCAGCGATTTCATTAGTTGAGAGCACGCGTCGTGACCTGAGAAAAAGAGGTAAACTATGTATCACATTTGCCCAAAGGGTCGATTTCGACCCCAACAAATATTTCATTCAATATGAGTAATAATGAATAGTTCTGAATAGATTTCATAAGTTATCTACATGCTAAATATATTCATTTTACCATTTTATCAACCATACTTGCGAAATTACAAATAAATAAGTAAATACTTACATTTTTTCACCAAAGGTGCACAATTTTCTTCGAAAAAAAACGCGTCCTAACTTGTATGCTAAATGTCAACTGTTTTTGTTTTAGTGTGGCATAATGCAACCAGTGCGAAACTTACGTAGTTCTTCTAAAAACATGTAGATGTCGTTAAACTCAAACAATCATTGACTATTTTTATTTACGGAGCCTTAGGTCCGAACGTGTACTATTGGGTCGTTTTCGTGCTCTTGGGCATATATGGGTTAAAAAAAAAGAAATTCTAGAAATTGACGAGTTATATTATACAATTATATTATTCTAAACAAATTAATTTGACCAACTTCTAAAAAATAACTTCACAATCATTCATACCTCTCGTGGTGCTACTATGCTTTCTATAATAGCAATCATGGATTGTTGCAGTAGACATGGATCGCTTCTTAATATTTTATCACTCCGTCTTCGTAATGTCGATAATCCCAATAAAAGACACACATTAGTGTGGCCTAGGTGACTGGATCCAGCTTGTTGATCTGTATTGCCAGAAACATCTTGCTACAAATTCTCATTTACTGCAAACATTGCTAGATCTCTACATTCTTCACAAACAACGTCTTCTTGTAAAACCTGTCAAAAACATGAATTGTATTTTAAATACTGCCTCTGCCTATCCAGATCTTTTTAATTAACTTCCATTATAGAAAAGATAGGTACTTACAACTCTTGGGCATACTCGCAAAGTAAGCCAGCATTTCTCGGGTCAAGTGCTAAGACTTGATATCGGCGCAGTGTGTTCACGCATATACTGCAGTTTACACATAAAATGCGCGTGCGACGATTACGTCTATCGTAATCTGCCATTATGACTGTTCCGGGTTAACAACAAAAATCCAATTCTCTGGGCACAGTCGGAGCACGATAAGATTAGCTTAAGGTCACGCAAAAGCAATATCGGAGTCCTAAGGGCATGCACTAGTCACACAGGGCAGTATCAATCAGTCCATAAACAGTCCAGGTCGGGTAAAAATAAATAGAAAGCCAAATATAAACACAAAACACAACCGAGATGAAAAACGGGAAGGATCCTGAAGCGTCTTGACAGACAACCACAGACAACATGTCACTGTCAAAGACAAAAGTAGTGCTGCACGTTTCGATTCGGTTTTCTTAAGAATCGATAAAAGACAAACGATCCTGAGATATTTTGATCCATTAATAATTGGATTTAAAAGTAGAATTATTTCTTCAAAGATTCAAGTTGATTAAAGACGAAAGAATAGAGCATTTCAATAATTGTGTTAAAAACAAAACCAACTTTACATGGGTCGATCGATCGGTCGATTATATCGATCATTCGTTTAATTATTGATACAGATAATTGCATTCAAACTATTTGTACTCACACCACTATTTTAATGGTAACATTTAGTTCGAACATCAATTGATAAGCTTTTAAAAACGTAAAACAACTCCGGCCTTTACGAGAAGAAGTGAATAATTGAAAAATCTTAGAAAATTAATTAAACTTGATTCATATATATGAAATCTATGGACGCAAAAATAAAGTCCAGACCAAATTCTGCCATTGTTCTTTGACACTAAGTCAATGTTGCAAAGAGGCAAATACTAATTTTCTTAAATATTTAATAATTTATTTAATTTTTTTTAAAGTTTTTAGCTCTACTTACGAGTTGTCATGAAAAATATTGCCTTCAAAATAATGCTTATAGCCTCAGTTTAAGTTATTAGAAAACCAATATTTTTTATTGAACCATCTCAGTTTAAGTTACAAGAAAACCAATTATTTTTACTGAACCATGTTCTCTATTTTTCCCCTTATTCAAGAAATTTTGTAAAAGCAAAAAATTGTCATTGAAAATACTGAAGTATGAATTCAGTTTTTCGCTAGCGTACCGACATCGTACTGTCAAGATGGTATGACTTTGCTCGCTATCTTGGATGTAAAGACTTGCGATTCTCGCAAGCATCGCTATGGCAACCGAATTTTTCCGTTATTATTTAGCGATCGCTAAGTAGAAAGGCATCCAGCCACGCAATCGGGGGACCACACTTGCAGCTCGCGCACATTCGTAAATATACTCTCAAAAGATAGGTCTCGGTCAAATTAAGATAAAAGGTAATCAAAGCATATTTTTTTAATATTGGATTTGGCTAGACT
Source organism: Lycophotia porphyrea (assembly GCA_950005105.1). NCBI lineage: Eukaryota > Metazoa > Arthropoda > Insecta > Lepidoptera > Noctuidae > Lycophotia > Lycophotia porphyrea. The sequence continues at coordinate 10,318,628 of OX465391.1, read as the reverse complement.
AACATAATTCATAACCGTAATTGTCGCGTGGGCAAAATCAGAACTAACGCCGCCATCTTATTTTTACAATACATTTCTCAAATATTTACCAGCAGCGCTCTCCTGTCAACCTCATTGGAGCGTCAAAAATCCATAAAACAATGTAGCATAGACAAATAGACAACTATGTCAGCTGTAATGTCATTTAAATATTTTCATTATTATTGAATCCAAATCGTCGTTGCAAATTTCAAATCTCCTATGTGTAAAAAGTAACTTTTCGAGAAAAACGAAAAAAACTTCCTGCTACAAAAAAATCTTAGAAAATATTTTTATTCCCTTGGTTATAAAGAAAAACTAAGTGATTCCAATGTATTGAAATATAAATAATTTAATATCATTAGTAAAAATGGACTAGTTATATGATTTTAATTATTTTTCTACACATGGGTGATTTAAAATTGCAACTTTTTGTCACATAAGTGGTTTTTAGAGAATATTGAAACATTATAGTTGAAAATGAAACTAGGTACTATCATTATTATTTCGCGTTTATTAAATCAGATAAGCAAAACAATATACTATTTTCACAGCGTGATAAAATCTTGTACATTATAGGTACTAAACCATATTATAATTAAATATTTTGTTGTTATGTTCCTGGGATAAACGAGATCGAGTCATAAAACGGATGATAATCTTTATCAATCACACTTTTTAACTCTTGCAAATGTTTGTATTTGCTTTCTGTGATTTTGAGGGGCTGTTGATATACACTCAGCGGCACGGAATGTGGCCCAAACTTAAACAAACCGATAACAGGCGATTTTGATATCGCGTATAAGAATTTCAAGTGGCAGTTTGTCAGGACGTTTGTTTTTGTTAATTTAAGAGGGTAAGCACTTAAATTTGTTAATTTGTTTCATTTCTGTGACACTTAACGTTAGTTCGTTACTGCAACGCACAAGACACGGGTGAGTTAAAACTCGATATTCTAATGATCGTGCATTTTAATCTTTATTGTTTTATTTTTTAATTAATCTGTAGTAATTTATGCTTCCAGAATTGGAACATAATGCCTCTAACTTCAGCTCAAGTTGCTCAAGCTGTGTTGCTTCGGAGTCAGGGGCGAACGCAGCGAGAGATTGCTGAAACTTTAAATGTACCGCGTACAACTGTCAGGTACGCCTTAACAAGGTACGACCAGACCGGCCTTTACACGAGGAGACCTGGAAGTGGCGGTATTAGGTGTACATCAGCGCGAGATGACCGATTTATCGCTCTCGCAATTTTGAGAAATCGGTTCCTTACTGCGGTTGAAATACGGCAGCGGCTACAAACGGCAAGAGGGGTCAACGTAAGTGAGCGGACAATAAGAAGGAGAATGGAGGAACGGGATCTGCGTGCTCGAAGACCAGCGCGAGGTCCAGAACTGCTCCGGCACCATCGTGTAGCTCGACTTCGGTTCGCTCGCGAACACGCAAATTGGACACACGAGCAGTGGAGTAAAGTTCTGTGGACTGACGAATGCAGAGTGGCCCTAAGAGCTCCAGATGGCCGCGAACGTGTATGGAGAAGGCATGGGGAGAGGTTTCTGCCAATAACTACCAGGCAAACCGTCAGTTTCCATGGTGGATCAGTTATGGTTTGGGGAGGGATCTGTTCAGACGCACGCACAGAGTTGGCAGTAGTTGCAGGTCGTCTAACGGCAGTGCGCTACATTGAAGAGATCCTTCAAGAACACGTTCTACCATTCATGGGATTCATCGGTAGCGAAGATTTCATCTTAATGCAAGATAATGCCCGACCTCACACTGCACGTTGCGTGGATGATTACCTGTCGGAGGTGAGAATTAATAAATTGGAGTGGCCGGCACGAAGCCCAGACATGAATCCCATAGAACATGTCTGGGATATGCTTAAAAGACGCATCCGATCCAGTCCCAACCCTCCAGAGACTATCAGTCAATTAAAAACCGCTTTGGTGGCCGCCTGGGAAGAAATACCCCATGTGGACATTAAAAACATAATCCACAGCATGCCTGACCGCATGCAGGCGGTCATCAGGGCCAGAGGTGGAAATACGCGCTATTAATTTTAAGTACCATAGCTTTATTTTGTAAATTTAATTGTAAAACATTTTTTTTAAACTTAGAGCTTAATGTCTTTTTTGTAACTTTGTAAATTTTTAATAAAGTTAACTCACTTTTTGTTAATTAATCATTCGCATTTAAGATTCGAATAAACATTTAAATTTTACAACAAAAAAAAACCCTGTTTTGCGTTTCATTTTTGATAATAAACCATATAGCGCGCTTGGGCCACATTCCGTGCCGCTGAGTGTAGTTGCTTTGGTAGTAAAGTTCCACGACTACCTCTTCGTTGTGGTAAGATGGTCCATTCGTCAGGATGTCGCAATTTACATAAAACAGACCCATCTGGCAAGTATTTCAGTCCTCGTATATCGACCACAACTGGATCACCTTTTTTCTTACCTGGTCTAATAGACTTGAAGTTGGATTCTAGTTCTTCATAATTAAGAAAGAAGTCGTAGTGGATTGATTTTACATCGTAAGGATTTCTTGGTCGAGCTTGCTGCATTCGAGCTACATAGTCACTCGGTGCATAAATAGGGGGTTTAATGTACTGTTCAATTGTTGAATGGACACTATCAACTTCCATCATGGTATGGCCTTTTTCCAAGTACAACTGCTCAACACTAAGATTCATTCTTTGCGAGAGATCACTTAAAGCACTGGACAAAATCCGGTTTCGATTTTGATGGCCACACCCATCAGAAATTACAGTGACTTGTTCAGTTTCTGGCGCTAAGTTTGCTATATAATCGATTAAGCAAGAAGTAAACTCATTTGCGGATACGCCCCCATCAGCTTCATGCCAAAAGTAAACAGTAACTTTTCTCGTCTTGCAGTCATAGACAGTAAAGTTATGGCATTGTAACTTAGTTTATAATATAAAGAGCTGGCCAAAAGCTTAGGTGCAAGTAGGACACTCTGTACATCCACTGTGATTACTACCACCTTTTCGTTTGCCGATTCTATGGCATCTTTTTTAGCTTGGCGCGCTTCATTCTTTTTAATTATGTGGTCGTCATACTCCTTTTGTGAAATATTACCCGCTTTAAAACTACAACAAGTATCACACTGGTCTTTGCGTGGATGGTGAATTGCTATATTCTCCTGTTTCAGAACTCTTAGGAAAGTCGGTCTGCTTGCTGCTTGGTAACTGTGTTCTCTACACCATTCCACGAAAACGTCATGCATGTGTTTTTCAGACCTAAATGTCGACTCAACATACAGCTTGCTGGAACTTGCTCGGCAATAATGACTCGGTACTTTAGGAATTAAGTCTATCCAATTTTTTACTTTTTGTGTTACGTGTGTATACTTTGGTACCAGTGCTGCACTCGGTGTATTCTCGATGTCATGTGTGGGTGAATCATCAAAACGAAGATCTTCATTAACCGTGTCAGATTCTTTTGTCCAGCGCTTAAAACTGTCTTCACCTAAAGATAGCGTATTTAAAAAAAACAGTCTACAAACCCGAACCTTAGTGCATTTTTCATCGCAAGTGTTCAAAAAAATATCATGGCCACTTCCTTTTTTCAGTGAAGGCTGATCTTTGCGGCGACGACGTCTAATTAATCTACGAACAGCGGCAGTCCTCACGAACGTTTTCTTTTCGGCCCATGTTCTAAGGTCCCAGAAATATGAATGAATAGCTTTACGATCTTCTTCCGTAATGGATGCACACAAGAATGAGTTTTTATGTTTTGAATCGGTGTTCAATTTTGTGTGAGAACATCGAGGTTTTATTTCTCTTTTTGGTTTTCCAACACAGGGTTTATATGTCCCATCATCACTCTTCTTAAATCCCAGGTAGGACTTACCTAAAACCCTAGCTTTTCTATTTAATTGCACAACGTTTTCTTTAGGCCTGAAACGGTGTTCAATTTCCTCGTCTGTCGGTAGTATATTTTCTGAAGAGCTTGGCTCACTCGTTCTTAATGGCAACAATGGGACTTCATCTTCACTGGCAGATAAAGACAACTGCCGTTTTCTTTTTTTTGAGGGTATAACCCAGTGTGGGTCTTGCACACTATCATCGCTTCCAAATGAGAGAATGGTATCCAAATCTGGAGATGGTAGCTTGGCAGGACGTACTGATTGTGATGATACGGAAATATTGTTCAGATTTTCATTTGCTGCACTAGTGACTACCTCATTATTACCTTCTAAATTGGAATGTACGATAGCCCGAGTAGATATCATCAACAGCTCCTCTTCGTCATCACTACTGAACAAGATTGGCATAATATCCGCAGTAGTTGTTGGTGACAGCAACAGTGACAGCGTCTCCGACATCGGAGATGTCGATTCAACATTAAATCCTAAATCATCTGGCGTAATTAATGAATCCTCAAGATGTGGAGGAGATTTCACCGATGCGGCGGCGGCGACAGAGGCAGCACGGTCGGCATTATCGTCAGCAAACTCAGATTGAAGCACTAAATTTATCATTCGATGACCCCGGCCAGTAGTTTTATATTTTTCTGACATAATTACTAAAGTAATAACGCTAAGAAAGTGTTTACGCGCGACCAGTTGCAGCTACACTGACGCGTGGCCCTGACCTAGGGACGAATGTTTAGATTTGACGCATCTATCTCACCTTATCTCGTGCGTGAAGTAATAATGCATTCTCTTTCTAGCACAAAATCGGCGCGAAACTGTAGTGTTATAGTGAGAGAATGATCACATAGGATATTTTAATTTGCAATGTTATGAAATAAAACTATTACTAAAAACTCTCATGTGTACATCAGACACATAGGTCATTTTGATTTACAATTAAATGTAGGCTGACACTTGAGAGGTTTTAAAAATGATACGTGCTGTTTCGATATAATAAGATATTCACATGGGAGTTTTTGCTAAGTATGCGTATTCAAAATTGCTTTTCAAATATCTGTAAAACTCATTTTTGAGAAAAATGTCACATAGGAGATTTTAAATTTGCAACGACGATATGTACCTTATATTTTATTACAAATACGTAGAAGTTAAGGACTGTCTAGGTATTAAGCTTGTGGAGCCCGCACTTGGACAACCCATCACATTGTCTTATGTTTTTTTTGGCTTATTCTTTAATGGCGCAATTACACTAGTCATCGCAATACATACAAGCTTACAATTGCGAAAAACCAAATAATAACGACTTTACGAATTTGTCCGAAGACAAATAAACATATTTACACATAGTCGTTTGACGAATTCCATAGGTAATTGAATTCGGGCGAACGATCTTGTGCAATAATTGGACAAGGCAAAAATGAAACATTAATTACGAAGTTGAATAAAACATTTATTTTAAGGAGCATAACATTATAATCTTGATAGAACTTCTTCAAATAACTGAGTGGCTGGCGGCGCATCATCGGCATTAGCATATTCACCATACGATGCTCCTCACACATACTAGCAACAACTCAGTGGCATTGTTTTAGCCTCTAATATTTCTGCTTCACCTTAACTGTACATTTCTCGTGTTTTTATTCACCACAAAACAAATAAGACTGGTAAATAAATAATATGCAAAACTATTCATAACAAAAACACATATTAAGATTTTCATTGATCAAGACAGAGAACTGACAATATTTATGACAATTATGACGTCTTCTGTTTTGATGGATGATATTAGCTTTTGAATGTTCCCATTTAAGGTAAATTCTCCAAAAAATGTTACGTCTAGCAGTCACTAATTAGTAATTTATTTAATAACATGGTTATTTAGTAACATAAAACATGCTGCACATCGAATGTCAAAGGTAAAACTCCTCCTATCACTGGAAAGTGATAGGAGTTTTACCCAACATCGATTCGATTTAACGGGACAAAACAGATAGGCTAACGCAGCAATGTAAACGGCTTCTCGTGTAATACTAGGAAGCAAACGTCTCTTGATACTCACTATTACTACCAGAAAAATTCTGCTATTTAGAAATAGAAATTCCATAATCCTTTGAGTATGGTAACTCCATTGCTTCCGTCACTGATTCTACGTTTCAATGTTGCAAATGATTGCGTTTAACACGTTTCCTGTCCGTGCATTATATATAATGCATTTTTGGCTGCTGCTGTGACGCCCGTGCTTTATCGATAATGCACGAGCCTATTCTTTTTGAATGGGGTTTTGTAGACTGGACGTGAGAGCTACGTCTACAATATTTTACAGACGTATGAGCAGTGAATTGGGAATAATAAAACACCAATGTCCCGCCAATTTTTTTTTATTGTTTGCTCACATGAACTGGTTTATTGAAAAGCATTATTATTTGAATAAAGTCCACTGGCAATTAGTGAGATTCGTTATAACATTGTAAGCAAAATGGTTTTTTACATGGAATGCACTCAGTTGTAACTTGTGAAGTCTTCTTCCTTGCATCAGTAGCTGTGAATCCCGATTCTTTCAGCTTTTTGTAGCAACTGGCACAACGTTTTTGCCAAATTTTTCCATTAGCTTTCTTGGGTATTTTCGTTAACTTGTGACTTGTAGGACGCAAAGAACTTGCAGAACTGGAACTTGAACAGTTCTCAGTTTCAACCTTAAGTAATTTCTTTATAATGATTTGATGACCATCCAGAACCTTCAATTTTGACTGTGGATGTAACTCGTTATAAATCAGAATGGCATTCACTACACTTATAGAAACAAGGTCCGCAGCAATTTTCTTATACCAAACAGAGGTTTTCCTCGCCGGCGAATTGTAACTTGCTAGTTGATCAGCCAAGTCTATGCCTTTCTTCCCTTCATTGTAGGTCAGCACCATAGTAGGCTTCAAAACTCTTCGAAAACCAGTTGACATTTGCATTTCGTGGTTGTGACACGTCGACAACATAAGCACATCCCGTTTATCATGCCATTTTAGGATGGTCGCAAAGTTGTTCTGCTGCACAGAAATTTGACCTTTTTCTAAACGTTGCTGAACCACTTCACGGGGCAGTTCTCGACGGTTTTTGCGTATTGTTCCACACAAATCAGTACCTTGTTCTTTTAGGTACCTTGCTAAAGGTATGCTAGTGTAGTAATTGTCCGTTATCATGATTCTTCCTTCTTTAAGCAAATCTGTGCACAAACTAACAACAACTGACCCCGGTTTATCTAATCCAGTTATTTGGTCGTCTTGACCAGAATAAACGCGGTAACTCCAGGTATAACCACTATCAGTACATAATTTATAAATTTTTATGCCGTACTTATGAGATTTCTGTGGGTTGTAAGTTCGAAAAATAATTCTTCCCCTAAAACCAACCATCGACTCGTCGACTACTATACATTCTCCGGGGGTAAATATTTTTCGCCAGTTTTTTGTTAGTTTGTCGATGAGTGGCTGTATTTTATATAAACGGTCGCCTTCATTACGTGGGGCTTCGTTATCTACAAAATGCCAGCATTTCAATATCAGCGCGAATTTATTGTAGGACATATTTATCTCGTGAAGAAGTGGATGATAGTATAATTTGTCCTTTTTCCAGTAGTTTTCGAGCATTGGAAAATTGATGACTCCCGTCAGTAAATAAACACCTAAGAACTTTCTCATTTCATCTCCTGTTATTGGTTTCCATCTCCTTAGACGACTGTTGGGCCTCAAATCATTCACTGTGGTTTGCAAAGCATATCTATTGGTTTCGACTACCATAAATTCAATTATGTCTTCATCGAAAATGTGGGTGAAAATCGTCCATAAGTCAGATTGATCAGAAAATAAGCGTTCCTGGCGTTTGCCTTCATCATAACCAGTAAAAACTTGCCGTGGCAAACTCCTTATCTCACTCTGCCATTCAGTACTAAGCTGGGGGATGTGTGGAGTAGAAAAAATGGAATCAGCAGGAGACATATGCAAATCATCAGCAGCAGACATTTGTAAAGCATCAGCAGGTAAACCAGAACTACCAGCATTTACTTCATCCGGCTGAGAAAGAGACCTAGCAGGGTGGCATTCAAGCTCGTCATTATCAGAAGCAGAAGCGGTTATGTTACCCGATTGTGCAATAGTGGCGTTTACATTCTGTGTATTAGTAATATCAATAAATTGTTGAATACTAATCAGATCCTCCTCCACCGAAAGCATAGGGATATCTTGTGCATTATATACGTAAGTACCTGATTCTAAATCGTCTTCATCGTGTGAGTCCAAATCTTCTAGTTGGCGCGAGAATTCGTCTTCGCCATCACTATCTTCCGAAATACGTCTCATTTGTTCATCAGATAGATGTTTTTGAGGCATTTTCACTTCAAAACAATAACAAGAACCAACGAAAAATTCGAATGATGTTTACTAACGAAAAGATACGTTTTAGCGGTAAAACTGACATTTATGACATATAACAATGAAAATTTTGAATGACATTGACAATGATATGAACGAAAAGCAATAATAAGTTCATAAAAATGTATTTATTGTCTATGGATATAACAACAATTTAAATTAAACGTCCGTGCATTTTATGTAATCCACAATGTTCTTGCTACTACGTCTGTGCATTATTTGTAATGCACGGTATTCTAGCTGTCGCGTCCGTGCATTAAAAATAATGCAATGCTGAAATTCAGTAAATTCGAAAGTTTTATTGATAATCATTTGTAAATTCTTTGTAAGTACATAAAATGAAACAGTTTGGCCGAAAACAAAAATTGGACGTCACGACAACCGTACCCAAAGTACTCTGGACAGGCAACGTGTGTTCAGATTTAGTTAAATAATTGTTTCTTCTATTTTTACTTTGTGCGGCTTAATAAAAAAAAGGTATTACATGAAAAGGAAACCCCGTAATTGCTTCATATAATGTGCATACTTTCATTGACGTACGCGTCTGAAACTAGGAGAGCCCCAAAATGCCAATCTTCTTTTTGACAACGTTGTCGAGACTGCAGGCCCTGGTTTGCTTTCAATAGCGATATGGTTTTTGTGTTACGAGCAGCTGACCTTTTTTGTTAAATTTGATATCGGATAATCGACAGTTTATGCTTTAAATAAGCAATATTTTGGTAATTTTCTGCATAATGATTGAGCAGTTTCCGTTCCATAAATTGCAACTTACCATTAAAATTTCAGGTATTTGAGCGTTCCATTATATGTATTAAACGAACCATGTTAAAACAAAGACCAGAAGAGCCTATAACAAAAATATGTAAAACTTCATTTACCGAATTATCGAATGTACCTACGGAAAAAATAACAAAAATACTTGGGGTGGCTATTTCGCGCTTAGTTACATCCCAAAAGGTCTATAACGAACAATTACAATTTTGGCTGAAATTATGAGAAATACACTCGGCGTCACAAAAATCGCACCTCTTTAAGAATTTCATTCAAAGTCATTTTAACCCTATTAATCAATGATAGACATATGACTATAAGGTATAATTAAAAAGGCAATGTATTTAAATTTCAGAATAAAGCAATAGATTTTTTTTTTTTTACCAGGGAATAAAAAAAAAGCAAGCTTATGCAAATGATCAAAACAATCTTCTTTTTGACAGCGTTGTCGAGACTGCAGGCCCTGGTTTGCTTTCAATAGCGATATGGTTTTTGTGTTGCGAGCAGCTGACCTTTTTTGTAGTCTCTTACAATTAATGCGGTGTGACAGCGGGCGTTATCGTGCATTAACATGAACCCACTGCCAACAAAACCAGCATAAGGGACCACGTGCTCCTCTAAGATCTCTGTTATGTACCGAGGAGCAGTAAGCGACCCTTGCCCGCGACCACTTTCAGTCCGAGAAACACACAAGGTTCGTTGTGCCGTCGATTGACATGCCGCCCCAATACATGCAAGAGCCACCCCCATATTCCACTGTCTCTTGAATACAGGCCTGAGCAAATCGTTCTCCTTGCCTCCTATTCACTCTTTTACGCCTGTCGTTGCAGAAAAGACACACCCTTGTCTCATCCGAAAAGAGCACAGCCCTCCATTTATGTTTAGGAATTCTAACTGTTATTAATTTAAAGGTCGTTTAACATACTTTTAATTGACACCAATATTAATTGGGTCCAATGTATTCTTTGATAGCGGGACATGTTAGAAACTAATTTTCGGGGAGGTGCGATTTTTGTGACGCCGAGTGTATTTTAAAATTCCCTTTGTTCTTCCAAAATGTGTATTTTTATATCAGTTTCTTGGTGCTTCTCAAGGATGTAAATGAATAAAGGCTTAGGGAGTTGAGCACAATCCATAGTGAAAACCAACAAAAATCGTTTAGTCACAAGAAGGCAAATATTTGAAAACAACAAAATCTGAGCGTATCGACCAATTACACGAACACTGTTGGCAAGCGGTAAATACCGGTTCCGGCTGAGCCCAAGACGCGCAGGAAGGCGCTAGCGCTTTGTGTTTTTTGCTTTTTTTATGGAGCGATTATACTAGTTTTTAGAAACAATGGTTTAGAGGAAGTAGAACTTTTATCACACTCGCACGTACTAAAGCTGGTAAGTGTCCGATCCATTAGATACGTAATGTGTCGTCTGGGAATTTACCTTGTACGAGTTCTTGCATTTTTCGTAGTAGTTATGAAGGTTTCTTCTCGCCTAGTTCGATTTCACTGAGTAGTTTCCGTTTATTCCCGTTGTCCCCGTATGCCATATCCCCGTCACGGGGACAGCGGGACGTGATTAAATTTATTTCCAATTGTCCCCGTAACGTACATTCGGCTAACGGGGACAACGGGAAGTAAACTTTTCACGAGTCGTTGTCCTCTTAAATCTACATTGTTTAAGCTTAGTTTTTTAGCATGGGAAAAAGAAAAGGGGAATAAAACAAAATTTATTTATTTGTATTCGAATTTTAATTTGAGGTAAAAAAAAACAATTATTAAATTTACACAAATAACACAACTTGAGCATTATAAATATAGTAGTAGTTACTACTACTACAAAAAAAAAATCAACAAAAATATCACAATCACTTGCCTAAAAATAAAAATCATAGTAAATAGATACATATGTAATTACAAAAAATATCACAATCATTTGCTTAAAAATAATAATCATAGTAAATAGCTTTTTTGCCTTTGCCTAAAAAAAATCAACATGGTAAGTAGCTACATACATCTTACTACAAAAAATATCACAATCATTTGCCTAAAAATAAAAATCATAGTAAATAGATACATATGTAATTACAAAAAATATCACAATCATTTGCTTAAAAATAATAATCATAGTAAATAGCTTTTTTGTCTTTGCCTAAAAAAAATCAACATGGTAAGTAGCTACATACATCTTACTACAAAAAATATCACAATCACTTGTCTAAAAAATAATCAACACAGTAAATAGTTTCATACCTCCAAAATACGTTACAAAAATTTACTTATATTATACTCCAATATAATCAACATGGTACTTTTAAACAAATAATTGAAGAATTTATTAGCGCATTGTTTCAAGAAAATGTCCTACAGTAATTTCGCCGTTAGTAAGTTTCATTTGGCACTCCCTAATAAAATCGTCGATCTCAATCGAATTTTGGGTGCGGCGTTTTGATGGCTGGTCAGCTTTAACGCTGAATAAATTGGCATCTTGATGTAAAACTGTAAGGAGTTTCAATATGGTGGGGTTTTTTCTGCCTACTGCGCTATTTAATTTATGGTGCCAACCTTCTGCGAAGTTGTTAGTTCGGTGACGTTTGCCAAAACTGCACCATACTTTAATAAACTTCGGTCGAAGCCATTGTGACAGCATGTATTTCTTAAATTGAGCACTTTTACTGTCATCAGGACTTTGATCGCCAATATAAAACCACCCTTCAATTATTTTGTTCTCGGGCAGTAACGGAAGTACTGCACTAAGGGCGACCTGACGGCGCAGGATTTTAGATTTAGTAAGGCCTAAATCACGTCCCTTCCTCCATACAGCTTTATTAAAGTGGTAATAACAACCATGGAGATCTACCTCTGGAAAAACTTCCATTATTGCAGACATGGTTGCTTCTTCAAAATCACAAGTGAAAGAAGATGGATTCCAGTCGGGAATTTGAGACTTAATTAGACTGTAAAGAATTTCATAGCTCTCTTTTTTTCTGTCTGTCATTAAGGCATACACTAAGGGAGTTAGTGCAGTGCTGTTAATATTGCTTCCTAAATCGGCATGGATTGTAAAAATCTGGCTAAATAAATTTGGACAACTTTTGAAGGTTCCATCATCAAAATAATCCTTAAAAACTGTCATTTTATTTCTTGCCTCTTCGGAACAAAATAGGATAATTCGTCTATTACCCTCACAATAGTCCGCCAGCACAAATTTTTCAAATTTTGGAGGTAATTTAACATTTTTCACCTCGTCAAAAACAGTTTTATCAACGCTAAAAGATGAATTTCTGTGACGATACAAAGAACTTTTCTTACTTTCAAATGTAGGAATTGAAATTACCTTGTCTAGTCCTAAGTCCTTAATTTCTGTTATTGTTTCACTGAAAGCTGTGGGTATGGCAGGTACATCAGCTGAGATGATTTTTTTCTTGCAGTCTTCCATATAACAATCAAGTAGGTTTTTATTAAAATTTGGAGTGCAAGCGTGGGAAGTCTCCCTTAAAACCTGACTATCCTATAAATATAAAAAAAAACATAATTTTAACCATCGAACATCGAAAATGATAATGCTAGCAAAGAATTTAAAAAAATGTATAGTATTTGTATAAAGATATACCTATAATATTTTTGCGAGTATCGGAAAAAATAAAATAAAGCGAGATTAATGCGACAAATAAAAATCTACTTCTAGATACGATACTTCGGGGTTGCTCGCAATCAATAGGAACGAGTTTTGTTTTTTAGGACAGATGATTTCATTTCTGATTTGATCTAAGTGGTTGCTATTGATTAAGTACCTCCTGATTGTAACTTAGAAGTTAAATCGATATTCTGAAGTACTTTTTGAAATTACTTACTTTAATCTTTATGGTTCCAGGGCACTTATTTTTCTTTCTCAAGTGACATTCCCACACTTCTGCTCCACTTTTACACGTAGACTTTTTTGTAAATTGGTGTCCAGCATGTAGAAGTATTGTGCCTCCCTTTCTGTGTATTTGTTTTAAATCACTACTTCCTGAAGGACCTGGCTGAGAGTTTCCGGACATTGTTGATCACTATTGGAAAAAACGAAACATTAAATTGATGACTTCCAAACATTTTTTTCTCTCTACCCTAATGGTTATTAGTTTTTCTGCAAGTACATACTTAATTATTTTTTAACATTCTAAACATCCTATAAATGCTGTACATAAAATATTATTGTTTTAGTTAGATATTAAAAATAAACTACTTACATGTGCTCCCATTTACACTATCACACATCACCAGTTCTCAATATGAAGTTCACAAGCAACTACAATAACTAAGTAGATCCCTTTGTCGAATTCTGGAGTGGGATTTTGCATGAGCCAATGAGAGCTCGACAAAAACAATGTTATCTGCGCTTTTGTTCCGCAGCTGCAAGGGCGCGCGCGACGCCGCGCGCCGCCGCCGGCGCATCCTTTTCAAGGTCGCTCCGTTTATCATAGTTACTAGAAAACTTAATTTGGAATGTACGATACATTTAAAACAATAAACATGTAATTAAATCGATTATTTTTATAAAAAAATACTACTTGAAAACAAGGTCTAAATCCCTAATATTAATCTACCGCGTACCAAGACCAATCTACCAATATTTCCATACACTTTGTTTGTTGGGTAAAAGATGCCAACGCACACATTCATAATACTACAGAAAAATGAAAAAACGGGGACTGTGGGCAATAATTTTTACTTATTTTATTCAACTATATTAACGGGGACAGTGTACGGGGAGGGGACAACGGGAAGTATTTTTAAATATTTAATTGAAGTACCGCTGTCCCCGTAGGACGGGGACAGTGTACGGGGACAACGGGAAGTATTTTTAAATATTTAATTGAAGTACCGCTGTCCCCGTAGGACGGGGACACGGTGTACGGGGACAGCGGGAATAAACCGATTCATCAAGGAGTTACCTAAACCCAACGAAAGTCTTATTTATACCTATACCTACTGAATAATGTGCAAATAACCTAAGAAGAAATTGAAATAGGTACTTACCTCTCCATCACTTCTAAATTCTATCGAATCGGATAATTTCAATTCGTCGTCACACTCGTCGTCGTCACCTTCTAATATTCTTAATAATTCCTCAGTAGTCGTCATTATTGAAAATTGAAATGTGACTATTTTATCGACAATGCACAAATACCAACGAACAACATTAATGGAACTTTCCATTCGTTTGATCCGCTTGTGACGTAGGCAGTGGTCGTATTAATGTGACAGCCGCGCTAGACTAACTAGAGAAATATGTTGCAAGCATAGGAGTCAAGGGATGGGAACTAACGTCAAATGTTGGCATTATACAAAGATCGTGAGGGATATTTTTCTTATGAATAATAAGGAAAAGAATTAATAACACAAGGCAATATGTTAAATTTAACTTTATTTGGTATGACACCGTTTATTTTATGCTGAATGATGCATTATACCTGATTATTTAACTGTTTGTTATTTCGTTTTTAAAATGCGCATTGCATTGTATCCCATCCCTATGGTCATATTTATGCGACGCGCGCGATAGACGCCGAAGAAAATTTCAAGCTGCCAATTACTTATTTTTGTTTAAGTTTTTTGAATGCTTAGAGTTATGACACATAATTTTAAGTAATTGTTGTAAATAATAGCTCTATTTAATAATAGTTTTAGTTGTACCACGCAATTAATAGGACGAAAATAGAACGAAAAAATCATGCATGTTCTCTGTCGCAGAAATACGACACGCGCGGTAGGGACACGGAAATATTTGTCGCATATATGCGACACGCGCGGTTAAAGGGTTAAATTAAAATCAGAATAAATGAAAATTTATTAGGTTAAACTAACTATATACATTAATAATTAAAAACTATTAAACTAAAATAAATAAACTTACAACAAACTATAAAAGGGCATCGAAAAATTCCTCCTCAACGCTGTCAGCTGGTAATGTGCCCAAGAGACTGGCGGCGTTGCCACGTTGTATGGCAACACTTAGCCTCTGTCCAAAGTAAAAGCCAGCCCTTGGGTCACGGGAAGAGTCAACTAGGCGTTTCGAAATTTCCTTAAATAGGCTATGAGCACTCGGACCCCACGGCCCTAGAGTTTCAACCCCAAACGGCTCGAAAAGATAGTTACCACAAAGGTTTCTATATTTACGCCGCTTGAGGTTCTCTGCAGCCGCAGCGGCAGCACCAGCACAGCACGATGAGTTTGGAAGATGGGATGGCGCAAGAGTACGACACGGCACACACACACACAGACAGAGGCGACAGGGTACGTTTACAGTTTAGTGTGGGACGCATGTTGCGTCCCACACTAAACTAAAGGCCACTAGGCACTAAAGGCCTACCCATCTTCCAAGGAAACAAAGACATGCCGTCCGGTCTCTTGCCATCGTCGCGTGCCAAGCCATTGGGTTCAAAACAGCTGGGACGCCGACGTTGACAAGAGCTCGTCGGATGATGTCGTGATCAAATTATATTTATATCAAAATTTAAATCAAAATTCAAATTCAAAACAAAACTCGTTGTGTTGACTTCAAATCCGTAACATTATTCAAAAATATGCACAAATCTTCAAATGATTCTTTAGAGAGTCTAAAATCAAAATCAATGCATTTATTTCAAGTAGGCCAGTTACAGGCACTTTTGAATTGTCGACAGGATAACAATGTAATGAAGCTACAGTCCCAGTCACAAGGCATAAAAACTGTGAAAGTACTGTAGTTGCCCATTCCCTAGCGTAGATATCTATGGAGAAGAAAGGGAAAGAAACTCCATGGACACTCTTTTAAATCGGTATATTTTTACAAAAACCTTGGTTACATCATTCATGTTGAGATGGTACATTATGTGAGAACGATGTAGCAAGATGTGCAGTGTGCATGTTAAAAGTGTCCATAGTAAAAACAAAAAAAAAATAAACAATTCAAAAATAAAATAGTTAATTCAAATAAGCCGTGGCAACCAAGAGATGACCAGTCACAACTGACAGCGCCCGTTCACGAACTTGACGCATATATCAGCACCATTCAACTCAACCACTTTGAAGGGAACTAAATGATCCGACACACGCGCCACCATCAGCGAGACCTTTGAGTGAGCATGACATACTCCTAACCGCCAGGGCACATTCGAGTCAAGAAAAGAGTAGGTTACCAGTGAACGATAGCTATCTAGTACATAGTACTCACACAATATGGCCTATGCGGCTATATATATAGTACTAAAGAGATTGAATTTATACAAAGCAAAGATAGTTGTACAATCATGAGCAGCTCCAACAATACAGTTTAATGCTATCCATGAATGCGCCCCTGTCCTTGTGGAGCAGGACTGGCATTGAGCCAAGCATTTTTATCAGCGATATAATTGTCCAACTTGTAATATGCTTGCTTACATAGTGTGCGTTTAATGCATGTTTGAAATTTCGTCTCATTCAGTTCAAGAATACTTTGTAAAATGTTATTATAGCATCTTAAACAGTACCCCATGAAAGATGAGTCTACTTTAGCGAGTCTGAAGCCTGGCTGAACTAATTGGTCCCTATTTCTAGTACTGTAATTATGTCTGTCACCTCTTTTATTAAAAAGATGTAGATTTTTTCTTACGTACATTATGTTTACATAGATGTATTGACAATGTACCGTCATGATGTTAATTTCTTTAAACAATTCCCTTAGAGAATCGCGACTACGAAGATTATATATGGCTCTGATGGCTCTTTTTTGCAGAATAAATATAGACTCAATGTCTGCAGCCCGTCCCCATAACAAAATGCCATAAGACATTATGCTATGAAAGTAACTAAAATAGACCAGTCTAGCGGTATCGACTTCAGTAAATTGACGGATTTTTCTAATAGCGGGTGCTGCTGAACTTAGCCGCCCTGCAAGAGTACTTAAATGAGAACCCCATTGTAGCCTTGAATTAAGCGTAATCCCCAGGAAAACCGTTTTATCTACGAATTCAAGTTTCTCTTTATTCAAAACTATATCACAATCGCTATGTTTAACATTCGGTAAAGCAAATCTTATGCATTTTGTTTTTTTTCATTTAATACTAAATTGTTTGCTGTTAACCAATTATGGACTTGAATTAGGGCATTATTCACGTCATCTAGATTTTGGGCCCTTCTATTTATCTTAAAAATTAGAGAAGTATCATTAGCAAATAGCACCATATTTTGAGGCTGGCTTTTCAATAAATAAGGCAGATCATTAATATATACTAGAAAGAGGAAAGGACCCAATATTGAGCCTTGCGGAATCCCCATTTTTACTTTTATACCCTGTGAATTAACACCATTTATTTGAACATGTTGCTGTCTATCACTCAAATAAGATTTTGCCAAACTAAGTGCAAGTTTACCTAGTCCGTAATGCTCAAGTTTCAAAAGCAATGTGTCGTAATTTACGCAATCGAATGCTTTAGAGAGGTCACAAAATATTCCAATAGCCTCTTGGGAGTCTTCCCACGCAGTAAATAATTATGTTCTTTAATAAGGTTACACCGGCGTCGGTTGTACAACGTCCCTTGGTGAAACCATACTGTTGATCGTGTAAGATTCTGTTGGTGTAAAAATGATTGAGCATTTGATTAAGCTTACTTTTTCAAACACCTGACTAAAAACTGGCAACACGGATACAGGTCTATAATTATTAGTATCTTTACTATCCCCGGATTTGAAAAGAGGTATGACTTTACTGTACTTCATTAAATCTGGGAAAACTCTTTGGTCTATTCACAAATTAAAAATTAAAGCTGTCTATTCACAAATTAAAAATTAAAGCTAAGTATGGTGTCTCAACTATGGATGTACAAACTTTGATAGACATTCCCCATAAATCTTCGGTCAGTTTGACTTTTATTTGCCGAAAAGCTTTAATAACTATCATAGTGTTTATGTGTTTAAATTTAAATTCAGCCGAGCAGCCAGACACATTCGCCTTTAATAAACTAATTGAGACTTCAGGAGAGGAATTAAGAGCCTCCGTAGTTTTTAATGGTATCTCAGTAAAGAAATTTACAAATTCTTGAGCTACTTCCTGATTAGAGATTTTCTTCCTGTTAGTCTCGTTACTTATGACTTTCCAAACTGTTTTTAGTTAATTTTCTGCTGTTTTGATCTTGTTGCTAATGTGCAGGGCTTTGGCAACCTTGCATGTATTTCTAAATACAACATACTTGTTAAAAGTTTCAGTGTTTATATAAGGCTTAAGGCCATAAAGCTCAAATAGTCTTTTGCTACTTTTTCTGATACCTCTAGTTGCCCAATCACTTAAAATAAATTTAGGGCAAATACTTTTTGTCTTCTTTTCAAAAGTTTTGTTGAATTCAGTGTGAACTATTGAAAAGAAATGACCATACAATTGATTTATTTTAATATCGTCCATATGATGGCTCATAACACTTAACTTGTTCTGTAGGGAAATATTATACATTTTTAATTTTCTAGTAGTTATAGGTCTAAATTTAATTTAAACTTTTTGCAATGGTGTGTTACACCTGAAAGTTACAGTTTGCCCGCTATGGTCGGACGGCAAACTATTTACTATGGCTTTATCTAAGTAATCACAATCCCAGAATACATTATCTATACAAGTAGCGGAAGATGGCGTGACTCTAGTAGGTTCTATAAAAATGTTGGTCAAGTCAAATGACTTAAAAAGATTTAATAACCGACTGCTATTTGAATTTTCTTCTAAAATATTGATATTGAAATCACCACAAATATTTGTAGATTTATTGCTGACTACAAGTTTTGTCAGAACATCTTCCATTATTGGTTCAAATAAGGAAACGTTTTGATAGTTTGGGGGTCTGTACACACACAATTACATGCTTATCTAGCTCAACACAGGACAGTTCGACGCAGTGTTCAACCGAGAGACCTACTATGTCATTACGTTGTTTATATTTAACAACAATTTTCAATAATATAAGAAAACCTACACGCAGCATAGATTTACGGTTAAAGCAGCTACCCACCGTATAGTTCTCATTATTAATAAGCATTTGGTAATCCTTTAGCCAATGTTCAGTAAAACAAATAATGTCAAACATTTTCTTTTCTAAAAACAATTCAATTTCTAATAATTTAGAAGAAATGCCTTGGATATTTTGGTGGAATAATTTTAATGTGGTCTGCTGAGGCCCTTTCCTACGAACTAATTGAGTGCAAGAAGATACCTTGCTGTTGGTAGGTTTAACAATATTGTTAATGGTACCTTCTGTTGTCTCACTGCCTAGTTTAAATTAATATTAATATCTGGAGTGAGTCCTGCGCTATCACCCGACAACAAGATCCTATCACTACTTAAATCTAAGCTAATATCGACACCTGCAATGAATAACATCGTAACTCAGTTTTAGGCAATTTTGAGTTACAATCATTTTTTGTTGTACAAAAAATGCTGATTTTTGTGCACTCATCCCTGCGTCTAAATTCCTTCACGTAAAGATTTTTATAGTATGAAAACATTGTAACTGAGAATCAACTGTAGATTAATAAAAGGGTATATTTAGTTACACATCATCATCATCATTGTTTATGCTCGCCATTATTAGTATCACATTGTAATACAAGATACACTCTTGTTCATTGAAATTATTATTACTGATTAAATAAACTTTCATCGTAATCGTAAATACAACTATTTCATTCTTGGATAGTGAATAAAAATTCAGTCCAATCATTGTAACATAAGTTACGATTATTTTCTCCGCAATAATTTGTTAGTTAGGTTGACAGTATGATATTTACATCGACTTACGATGAAAGTAATTTTATTGTTTACATTCCGCCGACCGCCTCCCGCGCGCGCTGTACTGTAATCGAGTTACGACATGTTCATTTGCGTTAGTTTACATTGAA
Source organism: Lycophotia porphyrea (assembly GCA_950005105.1). NCBI lineage: Eukaryota > Metazoa > Arthropoda > Insecta > Lepidoptera > Noctuidae > Lycophotia > Lycophotia porphyrea. The sequence goes on along the minus strand of OX465391.1, from coordinate 10,298,652 downwards.
AATTGTGTGATTTGGACTAGTTTAGTGTGAAAACAGTGATTAATGTAATTCTGTGTATTTAAAATGAGTCGACGTAGTAAAATAATCGAATTAGCTTTAGCTAAAAGTGAAGTAACGGAAACCAATGCAGGTAAGACATGATAATACTTATTTTGTTCAGTGGTTTTACATGAGAATAGGATTATCCAATTCTCATGTAACCATAGTATGTAACCATAAACCAACCATGTAACCATAGTATAGTATAGTATCCAGCACCGTTTTGTTATGTCACAGCACTCATGACTATCACTAGGAACGAATTTCTCTTGGTTACTGTTCCTATACTTTTGGTGGTGCTAGTAGCTATCAAAGGTAATTCGCGATCCTATTCCTACTTGAAAAACATTTTGCCACGTTCAATCATTTTGTTGTAAGTATTATTTTAAGCACACATTTGCCCGGTATATCATTTAATTTTGTCAATTTTGTTTTCAGGAGAAGGAAATTTAATTAACCGTAACGATGACTATAATATGCCAATCGAAGGAAGAATGCCAGCAGCTTTTTTAGAGACGGGTGCGTAAATAATATGAAATAAGTAGTAATACTAGCCTATTATTGTCCCACTGCAGGCTAAGGCCTCTTCTCGTACAGAGAAGGCATGAGCTGTTGATCACCACGCTTGCTCAAGGTGGATTAGCCATTTCAGACATATTTTTTACTTTAAGTCCTGGTTTCCTCACCTCACGATGTTTTTCGTTACATAATAATGTCGATGATAGCATATTTAATATTATAGGTAGGTACTTACCTACACGTAATTTTATTTGAATTAATATTATCGTTTGATTTCTAGGAAATGATTTATTAGACTTTAAATATAATCTCCGACAACGCACTCCGGTAAAAATACAGAATGAACAAATCTCAGTCTCCAAGGAAACCGAAGAGATTTACTCACCAGTAGTTTCGGAGTATTTACCGCCTGAAGACCACGGTACCTATGTTTTTGTTATTCATACTTTCTTACGTAAATCTAACTTTTATTTAACTTTCAATGTTCGTATGTCATTGTCATTTTTTTTGTCAATTACGACAAACTACCTTCTATTTGTATACAAAGTAATATTTTTCAGTTCCTTCGGTTGTAACACCCGATGCCGATACAGAATCAATTAAAGATCACGTCGTAGATAATTATAATAATCAACAAATACAGGATATCTTGCATGAAATTGGTAAGTTTGTCAACTTGATTGAAATAACGAAAAAAACGATGCTTTTAAAAATAAAGTGCAATTCAATAAATTCTGTTGTATATTTTAGTGCAAAATCAAGAACTAAGTGACGTAATAGAAGCTGGAAGACAAACCGATGAAGAACAGCCTACAACTCAAGAACAAAGTGACGTAATAGTAATAGCGACTGGAATTGAAACTAACGAGGAAGAGCCGACAACTTCATCCGACTTTAATACGAATAAAAAAAAGAAATATCCCAAGAAAGTTAATCCAGGTAGGAAGAGACTATTGAATAAAGAAAACTGGAAAAATTCAATATGTAAAAGGAAGAAAAATTTTGGTGAGGAATTTATAAATAAAAAAGGGCAATTAATTCCGAAAAAATACATGAAGCCGGACTGTGGTGCTAAATTAGGTTGAAGTGAGCACCACAGGTAAGTAGCATGTTTCACTTTTATTATATCTCTTAATAGGTTGAAGTGAGCACCACAGGTAAGTGGCATGTTTCACTTTCATAATGTCTCTTATTAGGTTGAAGTGAGCACCACAGGTAAGTAGCATGTTTCACTTTTATTATATCTCTTAATAGGTTGAAGTGAGCACCACAGGTAAGTAGCATGTTTCACTTTTATTACATCTCTAATTAGGTTCAAGTGAGCACCACAGGTAAGTAGCATGTTTCACTTTTATTACATCTCTAATTAGGTTCAAGTGAGAACCACAGGTAAGTAGCATGTTTCACTTTTATTATATCTCTTAATAGGTTGAAGTGAGCACCACAGGTAAGTGGCATGTTTCACTTTTATAATGTCTCTTATTAAGTTGAAGTGAGCACCACAGGTAAGTAGCATGTTTCACTTTTATTATATCTCTTAATAGGTTGAAGTGAGCACCACAGGTAAGTGGCATGTTTCACTTTTATTATACCTCTTAATAGGTTGAAGTGAGCACCACAGGTAAGTGGCATGTTTCAAGTAGGCCAGTTACAGGCACTTTTGAATTGTCGACAAGATAACAATGTAATGAAGCTACAGTCCCAGTCACAAGGCATAAAAACTGTGAAAGTACTGTAGTAAAATAATTTAATCAATTCAAATTTATTCTAATTTAATTTATGTTATTTATTTTAATTTAATTAAGTGTAATCAATTTCATTTTTCATAGTTTTTGTTTTCCAAACTGTATATTTCATGTTTTAATTAATTATTGAATCGTGTAATTATCTGCGCATAACGTTGTGCATGCTGTGCTTCTCTGTAAGTGACGAGGCGCTAAGACTAATGTTTGCAATGTACAAAGTATAATGTAACAGTGTACTCATTGTTAAGAAGCCTTATAAATAAATAAATATAATCAGACCTCTAAAATATATGGATTCGGAATAAGACAATATTCTAGCTATATTTCACAAAAGAAAATCATTAAGATGTGCAGAATTATGTGTATAAATGAGTTATCCATTTCATTATCCACATTATTATTTTTTTAGTCATAAGATTTGTTATTCCGTTTACTTAATAAATTAAAAAAAGAAGTAAAGAATACTTGATTTCATTTCTTTATTTACTATTTATTTAGGTATATGTGTATATTGTGCGTACGAGATGTGTATATTGTGTGCACAAATCTTGAATACTATGCATCAATTCTGCATGTCAACAAAATAACTTTTAAATACCAACATTACCAACTCATAGTTGGTATGCACTACAAGCAAAATGGGTCTTACACGCAAGCAGTGATAGGTTTTATTAAAGGCACAGCCGAGTATTTGGAGACATTGTGATGGTTTCATTACACTACACGCCCATGTTGTACAAAACAATGTCGTGCATTGATGTTAAGTGCATAATTTTTGTTATTATTATACGAAATAATCGTGATAAGTCTCAGTATAACCGTAATTAGTTAAACTAGACACCCGCATCTAAAATACACGCCTATTCAATGCATTTTGTTCTGGCCGTTGAATAAGAAGTAAACAGAGAATACATACCTATATCAGCACTATAAATACCTCTGGATTCATCCCACTTCTTAATTATTAGAGTAATATACCAGATTACAGTATTATGCAGGTTTTTAGTCAAAATGAATATGAAAAAACTATTATTCACAATAAACGGTAACTCTGTGTTTTATTCGTTAAAACAAAATCTTAGGGTAATATAATAATTACGGAGATAAATCATCAGTATAAAATTACCAATTAAGTAGGCTCAATAAATATTAAAGCATCAACTTAATTAAAAACGTTTTCGTTTAAAATTCCATTCATAAGGTATTTCCATTTCATAAGGTACAAAAAAAATATTATGAGGGTTACAAAATGTATCTAAATTACTAATGATTAAATCCATGAAAAGAAAAAAAGGAACTGTACCTTAGTATTGCACTTTTACCAGGGCGTTCGGTAACACTGAGATACCAAAATATTCTTAGTGTTATCCCACTTTCTGAACTATAATTCACTATACGGTTGCAGAGAATATCCAAGTCTTAACTTTAAAATCACTTTATTAATACCGATTACACTTCTCTGTATAACTTTTAAAATCACTTTATTAATACTAAATACACGATTACACTGTTCCGAGTACGTCTTCACTCGACGAATGCTCCAACCCAACTGCCATGCTGGTCTATGCCATGTGAACATAGACAAGTAATCTACCGTTTGACAGCTGATTGCTGTCAACCGGCAAAATCAGTTTAACAACTAAATAACTATTATTCATTGTTATTTCACCTGGGTACATGGCAACCTTACAAAATAAAATATGAAACAAATACACGACTAATAAAATAAATAATATTGAGAGCATTGCTTAACACAATTAAACAAAATAATGATAATAGCTAACAAAATGAATAATTATTCAAATGATTAAAAATAAATGCCTCATTCTCTAAACGCTAACACGAGTTATTGATGAGACTATCTGCTTGTAAGAAGCGTGAGCTTATCAGCTGATGTTGCAAAAATGTATAGATATATATACGTCCACCCATCTGATAGGTACCTCTGTGGCGTAATAATGCAAGCGATCCTGTCAAGGTTTTCAAATTGAATACCGTCACATATGGTACGGCTAGTGCACCATTTCTTGCTACACGTTGCCTCAAGCAAATAGGGATGGATTATAAATCCAATGACACTAAGATTTCTTCGCGTTCAATGGGTGAGTCATCCTCAGGTAGCAGAAATAAGATTGCTGACGTCATCATGCATGATTTTTACGTTGATGACCTTTTGACAGGAAGTGATGATGTGAATGAGGCTATGTTTATCCACACAGAGGTCACCAACGCACTAGCATCTGCTCGCATGCCGCTTAGAAAGTGGAGATCCAACGTCCCTAGCTTAGTCTCCGGAGCTTCTCAGTCGTCATTAGATTTAGAAATGGGATCCAATGAACCTAATAAGTTATTAGGGCTTACCTGGTATTCTAGTTCCGACGAATTTGGGTTTTCAAGTTTTACGTTACCTTCTAAGGATTTTGTTACAAAGCGTGATGTACTTTCTGCCATAGCACGTATTTTTGACCCCTTAGGACTTATCTCCTTGCGTAGTCACAATGAAAATGTTTCTACAACGAATGTGGTTAGACAAGCTCTCGTGGGATGAGCCATTATCCCCGTCACTTAATGCTAGTTGGAATGCTATTGTCAAAGCATTGCCGCTTATCAATAACTATCGTGTTCCACGACACGTTATATGTGATGCAAATAATATACTGGAACTACATGTATTCACAGACGCATCAGAGCGTGCGTATGGTGCGTGCGTCTATGTACGTAGTGTCAATGATGAAGGTGAGTACATGGTTCGTCTCTTAACCGCTAAAAGTCGAGTGGCGCCGATTAAGCCGACCACCATTCCAAGATTGGAATTGTGTGGCGCAGTAGTTGGAGCTCGTTTATGCGAGAAGGTTGTGAGTTCAATGAGACTAAAGTTTAGTCATGTTTATTTTTGAACTGACTCCACCGTCGTGTTGGGATGGTTGCAGATGCTACCTTCTAAGCTTCAGCCATTTGTGCGTAATCGCGTTGCTGAAGTTTTAGACAAGACGGGGCACTGTACTTGGCGACACATCCCAACCGCCAAGAACCCTGCAGACCTAATATCACGAGGTGTGGATATTAGTATTCTGCAATCTTTGGACTTGTGATGGAGTGGTCCCAGTTTTTTGAAGCAAGTCCAGTCTCATTGGCCGTCTCAACATAAATCATTAGAGTCAGACACGCTGCCTGAAACTCGACCTCACGCTTTATTGAGCGCCAGTAGTTATAATAATCAATGTGATACAATCGTTGCAGGATGCATTAAATATTATAATAATTAGAAGCCAGATTGAATCATTTCCCGAGTACAAATTACTCATTAGTAATCAGAAGTTACCTCATAAAAGCGCCCTAATAAAATTTAACGTATTTTTAGATAATAATAAAATCGTGCGTGTCGGAGGACGCTTAGCAAATTCAACTTTTTCTTTTGATAAAAAGCACCCTATTCTTTTACAGTCCACTCATAAATTTACGAAGTTGCTATTCGAATATGAACATATAAAGCTTATGCATGCAGGCCCTCAGTTATTGCTGGCTTCAATTAGGGATTCATACTGGCCTATAGGCGGACGAAGCCTAGCAAAGAGTTGTTATCGTAATTGCGTGCGTTGTTGTCGCGTGTCGGGTAGAACAGTTACTCCTTTAATGGGTAATTTGCCGCAGCAGCGTCTCCTTCCAGGCGGTTATCCCTTTGAAAGCTCTGGTGTGGATTATGCTGGTCCCATCATGGCTGCTAGTAGGCAGGGTCGGGGATGTAGGCTGGTAAAAGTGTACATAGCCATTTTTGTGTGCTTCACCACAAAGGCTATCCACTTAGAGCTGGTGAGTGACTTAAACAGCAATAAGTATTTACTAGCTTTATTTAGATTTATCTCGCGACAGGGAAAACCCAGTAATATCTACTCCGACAACGGTACCTCTTTCGTTGGTCGAACTTTCGAAGTTCTTTAAATCTAATTGCAATTCCTTGGGCGAGCAATTGGCTAATGACGGAATTAAATTTCATTTTATACCCATACTCCTCATTTTGGCGGACTCTGGGAAGCGGGTGTAAAATCAACTAAATATCATCTCAGGCGAGTGTTGGGAAATTGTCATTTAACCTTTGAAGAACTTTACACCACGTTAGTCCAGATTGAGGCGATATTAAATTCACGTCCACTGACGCCGCTGTCATCGGATCCAGCGGATTGCACACCACTGACCCCGGGTCATTTTCTTGTTGGTCGACCACTGACGTCACCCCCACAGCATGATTTACAGAACCACTCCACTGCTTCATTATCTCGTTTCCAACGAATCGAGCAGCTACGTCAGCATTTTTGGGCTCGTTGGAGCAAGGAATTTGTGTCCGAGCTGCAGCAAAGGACTAAGTGGCATACCAGCAAAGATATGCTCAAGTTGGGTTCTATGGTAGTCATAAAGGAGGACCATCTTCCTCCTCTTAAATGGAGATTGGGGAGAGTCGTCGCCGTTCATCCGGGATCAGATGGAATTGTTCGTGTGGCAGATGTCAAAATATCCACTGGAGTCGTCAGAAGAGCCTTCAATAGGATTTGCCCGTTGAGTCTGCACTTGGTTGAAAGCGCCTCTGCTGCTTCCAACGTCCGGGGGCATGTTCGAGCTAACGCCTGCTCGTTTGGAATGAGCAAAATTCAACGTTGCGTACTAATTAGTTTGTAATTAGATGTAAGGATTTATCTACTTGCTTGTCATTTTTTCTTCCATTTTTGTTCGTCATCAAGGCAATACAAGTTTGACTAAATATCAGCATTTTTGGAGTTTTTTTGAAAAGTCACCTGAAATTCCCCCACACGGACGAATATATTTTTCACACAACATGAAAAATGAGATTTGTTTGTGATCGATGAGATATTTCTTCTAGTAAGTATAAAAGGATAAAAATATGGGTCCATTTATTATTTATTATTATTAATTTGCAGAGTTTCATTATTTCTTCTTCTGTTCATTACAGACGGAGGTCATTAATCCCCACGGTGAGCAGGATCCCGCAGACGTCTCCTCCGAAATCGCGTGTACGGGCGTCTGGCGTCGGCGCACTCGACGCGCAGCCGCTCGACCTCGATGCACCACCAGTACACGCGACGCCTTGCGCACAGAGAGGAGACGCGTGGAATGGACGCGTCGCAGATTTGCATCATCGCATCGCTAAACCACTGCGACGTCGACGGGACCGACGGTAGCCGACTCCCGGATCCGGGCTTGAACGATAGTGGTTTCCTCGAGAGCTTCCCTGTCGAGGCGTTTCAGCGCCCAACGCGGGCCATCTCTTCGGGGGGCCTGGGTGGAGACGTCGAAACGGATGTATCGGTGCCGATAGCGTCTCCACCTCCGCTTCGACGTGCCAATCTCGAACGCGGTGTACGACAGTGGGACTAGCAAACGTGACGTCCACAATGGACCCGCCCCGCTGTCGCACACACGTGTAGACCGAACCCCGATTTAAGATGACCAGGCCCGTCGCGATGGCCCACTCCTCTAGCACTTCGCCTCTCGGGTCTGAGACCGGGGAACCCCACGCGGCAGATTTGGCGTTTACATCACTGAGAAGCAAAATGGGCCGAGGGTGAGACTGGCCGACGACGGCTCCCAACTCGACAAGGAAGCTCTCGAAATCGGCGAGACTCCTGTTGGGCGAAAAGTATGCCCCGATCGTGACGACCCCGTTCACAAGGGCGGCAATCAAACCGTGACCCCGGGATACGTCGACAAGAGTCGCGCCCCTGCCCAGTTTTCCTGGGGGGTACAAAGTACGGCTCAGCGACTACCGTCACATTTATCGACCACTCCGCCATGCTCAGGACCAAGAGATCCTGAGCTCTTGTGCAGTGGTTGATATTCGCCTGGAGGAAACGGAAATGTGCCATCACTGGCACTCCATTTCCTCGGCCGGGAGTCGGCCAAAGAGGTGCTAGGGGGGCTGCGGCCCCAGCCGGCTTGGTCCAACGCTTGCTGCGCTTTCTGGGCGCGCCGCAAGCGTTGCCGCCTATTCTGTGCCCCGCGGACTTTCCTGCAGCTGCACAGAGGCTGCAGTTTGGCTCCGCGGAGCTCTGGGATGCCTTATGGCCGGGCTGACCGCAGCGATATCACAAATCGCTGCAGTCACAGTCAATGCATAGTGCCCGGACGTGCCCTTTCTCCAGGCACCGGTAACACTGCATGGACTTGGGTCAGGTGTTTAACCCTCGCTGCCACTCAGCCCACCAGCAACCCTCTTCGGCGATTTGTTTCACCACAGCCACCGGACACCGCACTCAGATGGTGCCAAACCCGCCAGCATTAACACGGATGTCGCCCGCCCGCACGTTTTCTGGCGGGCATCCGCCGCTCCGGGCTATGGCCGCCACCACCTCCTCTGGGGTCACGGAGTCGTCCAGCCCATCGACGCGGATTTCAGCCGTTTTAATGGGCCTGGACACCGGGGCCTCCTCGTGGTTGAGGACGTCCCCTCAGCTTAGCAGCTAGAGAGACCCGCCAACTCAAACATCTTGGCCCCTACGTGGCTGCCGTTCTAAAACGGAAGCCGTCCAGGGTGCCAAAATCTGCGAACACCAACTTGCCCCTTGCCTCTGCCAGTTCCTTTTGGTACGTCACCCCCCTTTCCTTGGCTTCGGGCTGCAGCGTGACCACTACAGCCTCGGAGCGAGGGATGCGGATCCTTGGGGCTTGCCCCTTGGAACCCGGGGCGGGCTTGCCCGACTTCCACCCCCCGTGGCCCCTCTTTCGCCGGCGTATCAGGGTGCTTCAGGATGCGACCCCGAGAATCGTGGAAGGACGCTGCCGGAGCGCTCGCTCCGGAAGGTGACCCGTGTCCGCGGCCCTTCCTGGCTGTCAGCACCTTGGGGGCCGGCAGGTTCTTCTCGCTAGAGGACAAAGCCGCGTCCGACCCACAGGCGCGCGTGGGCGCTTCCTCCAAAACTTGGATGGAGCGACCGCAATTGCTTGCGGTGTGTCCTCGACCTGCGACACCGCACTTCACCCTCCGCAGAACCACACGTGGTTCCACGTGACTTAAAACTAAAAGAGATCAAGAGATCAATCAAAGAATATCATAAACAATTTCGTTCGTTTGAGTCTTTATTTATGTCAAATGACCATTTATGGAGTACATAGCCTCGGAGACGAACAAGAATGCTCAGCTGATACTAGATCAGAAGAGAGCTAACAACAACCTCCATCCCCACAGCCGCATCCGCCGTTGGTTCGACACCACGGCGGATGAGCTGTATGTTTACTTTCTCGGACGAAGATCAACAAATAGTGAAAGAAGAATTTTACAGAATAGCTAGATTTCCGAATGTTTTAGGATGTATAGACTGTACACACATAAAGATTCAATCGCCAGGTGGGTTATCTTTTCGTTTTGTTTTACGAGTATTAAGTTGTATGAACTAGTAACTTAATTACATTTGTTTACCTACCTATTGCAAATTTTAGGAGATGATGCCGAATTATTTCGAAACAGAAAAGGCTGCATGTCTATTAATATGCAAACAATTAGTACTGCAAAATTGTTGATAACTGATAATAACTGATAATTTTTGATCCTTTTTTTCATTTTGTACCCCAAATAAATTATTTAAAGAAAAACCTCTACCTGAAACAAATAAAGGATTTATTAATAAAATTTCTGCGATATTTCAAAGCAGCTGATAAATTTACATCGTCAAAAACGGGCAGGGGAGCTACCTCTGAGCCAAACAGTGAGTGAAATAATAAATGTATGATTTATATGTCGGTCATGATTTTTATTTTCAGAGCTATCTTCTGACTCCATATCTAAATCCTGTAACCCATGGTCAGCAAAAGTAATGATGCTCACATAAAAACAAGAAATGTAGTCGAACGGCAATATGGAGTCCTGAAAAGACGATTTCCAGTGCTAGCAGTGGGTATCAGACTGCGATTGGAAACATCTATCCATGTCATGTTGGCATGCTGTGTTTTACATAACATATGTATAATTCGTAAAGAATGTGAACCTATAAATGACGGCTCTATTCCAAATTTAGAAGAACTAATTAACAACGGTCAAATTCCCCGTCCACCGATTTCTATAAGTGATCCTATCTATGGATTCCAAAGAAGTCAAATGACTCAATACTTTGATAGTCTGTAATTTTAAGTTTAAGTATGTATAATAAACACTTACCTCTTATTTGATGTAAAATTGCAGTTTTAATTTCTACTTCTTTGGTTGCTGCTTGCAATTGTAGATTGTACAATTTTCTTTTAAACTCCAACTCCTCCCTCGATATCTGTTCTTTCAAGTCCTCGACAGTTTCCTTCCTTTTGTACACATTTTGTATGCTGCAGGAAACTGCCGAAGTTGCCTCAGTCCGCTCATTGACGCTTGATATCTGTGGCCGCCTTCGTGACCACAGTGGTGTTTTATTAATAGGCAAATTTTGAAGTTCTTGTATGTTCTAAGAAATTAAATAAAAATAATTATGATTTTTTATATGTACCTATAGATCAATTTATGGAGAAAAAAGTTATTTAGAACACATAAACAAAATGTTCCACTTACATCAGCCTTAGGTTCTTCGGCTAAGTTGTTATCAATATCACACTCATAGATTTGCGGCTGGGTCCTATCTGCTATTTCTTCTCTTTGTGTCTGTTACGTCAAGCAACGCCATCTATCGGCTTACATCAAGAAACCGATACACGATTGCGAGCGAGATGTTCCAAAAGGGTCCGCCGCCGCCACCGCGCCAGAGCGCCAGTGTGCACTTTTCACCGCAAGACCGTGCGTTCGTGGCTAAACTCATTCTTAATATTGTAAAAAACGTATATAACGAAAATTAAACAGTTTTAATTGTAATTTCGAGCATAATTGAAGAAGCCCTGCCTGCCCCCTGACTTCAATGCCAAAACATTGGACCTTCGAGCCAAATTTGAAGATAATTAGCTACGCGACGAGCCGGGTTGAAGAAGTGAGGAAGCGAGGTGTATACGTTAAGGAGACTTGGATGACCAGCCACAGATTACTGAGCAGAAGCCATCGATGCAACAGCCAGCAACGGTCAGGTTAAGGTTATCCAGTCGTACCTTTCCCTCCTTCCCCTGTCTTCACCTTGTGTTAATAACGTACCTAAACGTTTCAGGAGTTCGTTTGGCAGTGCTGAGGCCGTCTTCAGGTGAGAAAACACGACTGAACAAACCAAATTGTGAGTACCGTAAAACGGGGTTACTTTGAGAGCTGGGGTAACTTTGATGATACGAGTAGCTAAACTTGGTATGTTTTTTCGGATTTATTGCGTGGTACTGAACGCAGCCAAAATTTTGTTTGTTCTGTTGGCCAAACTGACAGATCGGCCATATTTTGCCGAAGCGTCAACGAGTAGTTGTTGTCGGAACTATGTAAAATTATTTGTTAAAGTTTAGTGTCGAAAAGGTTTAAAAAAATAGTTTGAATAACTTCAGTGGCACAGGCGTAAGTGTTATTGTTTGAATTTTAGTTTTTCACTGTTTTAATTAAACGTTTCTTTAAGATTTATAGCATGTTTGTATTTTTGGTTATAATCGCCATTTTATTTTTTATGAACACTTTAAGTTCATCGGGGCTACATTGATAGGATGTACGAGGCGACTTTGATAGTTATCAATTTAACCCCATTTGTTGCTTTTGTTTTGGTTGCCTCATGGTTCGCACCTATAAAAAGACCGCGGGTACCCGCAATTATAAAAATTACACAGAGGAGGCAATGGAAGAAGCAATAGAAAAAATTACAAATAGCGAATTGTCTACAAATGCTGCTTCACTTCTTTATAAAATTCCGTTTGGGACACTTTATAATAAATATAAAGGATTACACGGAAGGACGCCTGGTGCCCAACCAGTTTTCATGCACAATGAAGAAATCGCAATATTACGTGCTGCGGCTACATGCGGTGATTGGGGTTTTTCTCTTACTTTGTTAGACCTTAGAATGTTTGCAAAGGCTTATTTGGATAAACAGGGGAAGACAGTAGAACGGTTTACAAATAACCTACCAGGTGTCGAATGGGCAATTAGTGTTCTGAAGCGCCATAAAAACGCATATGGTCAAAGACTATCAACTAATATTAAAAGGTCTAGAGCGACTGTGGGCCGGGAATCACTAAATAGATATTTCGACAACCTTCACTCTGAGGTAGAAAATGTACCACCGTCTAAAATATATTCAACTATGACGAATCTAATATGGCCGACGATCCGGGGAAAAAAAGATGTGTATATTTAAGAGGAGTAAAATATCCTGAGAAAGTGATGAACTTTTCGAAGAGTTCTACTACAGTTATGATTTGTGGTTCTGCAGATGGCACATTATTGCCGCCATATATTATTTACAAAAGTACCCATCTTTATGATACATGGAAGGAAAGAGAAGAGGTATTGTTGGTAAACCGTGCTGTGAAGAGCCATGTTGCAGCCGGGGATGCCGTTACAATAGAACAACTAGTGGATGTATTGATACACCAACATTTAGAGACTGGTTCATGACTTGTTTTCTACCTCATGCCAAAAGACTAGAAGGGAAAAAGGTGTTAATCGGTGATAATCTATCGTCTCATATTGACAACGATGTTATAATTACATGTGAAACAAATAACATCAGTTTTATATGTTTGGTGCCTAATTCAACCCATTTAACCCAGCCGCTTGACGTTGGCTTTTTTCGTCTGTTAAAAATAGCTTGGAGACAAACTCTTGAAGACTGGAAAAAACCCAATTTACGAACTACATCTGTACCTAAAGAGTCCTTCCCATATTTGTTGAAAAAGGCAATCATGAATATGGACCGAAAACCACCAAAAAATGATAAAGACGCTTGTACGGAGTTGTCAGCTGTAACAAGAAATTTGGTGAGCAGTTTTAAGGCTACTGGTATCGCTCCTCTTGATAGAAACAGGGTTTTGAGCAAATTGCCTCCTGAGTCACCTTCTCCTGAAATGGAAACTGTCATCCGAGATTCGTTAACAGAGTTTTTAAGAGAACAAAGATTTGGGAATGAATCACAGCCACCAAGGAAGAGGACAAGACTGCAAATTGAACCCGGTAAAAGTATCTCAACAGTAGATGAACAATCACATCAAGAAGTTAATGTTGAGCTTGAACACACATTGGATCGAAATGATTGTCCTGTACAAACTGGAACAATGTCTATGCAACAATCGATGCGAAATCCTGTTATCAGCGAGCCATCTACAAGCGATCAAACTGGTCAAGAGGACAACAATCATGATATTACCGATTGCGATTCAGATACTGAAAATATAGTGCCAAATCACGCTAGAAATACTTTTAGTCTAGTCAACAAGTTCAAAATAGAGATAAAGGTCCTAAAAATATGAGCGATGGCTCATTCGATTCGGAATCACCTCTAGAAAAATGTTTTTGAAGGATTTTGGTGCAGGTTAAAAATTGCAATTGTTATTAACAAAATAAGATGAAAAAAAAAAGATATTTTGTTTTTGTTAATAACTCGAAAAATATTAACATTTAAGCAATTTTAAAAAAAGCTCGTTAAAGAGGAGGAAATTTCCAATAAAAAAGTCCTAACTTCCGGAATTCTATCTCCATTATTTATAATTTTAATTAGACGTTGAAAATAGGGCTCCGCGCGGCAGTTATGGCATGCGCGCGCAAAATCCTTCAAAAACATTTTTCTAGAGGTGATTCCGAATCGAATGAGCCATCGCTAATATTTTTAGGACCTTTATCTCTATTTTTCACGTTTTTGAACTTGTTGACTAGACTATCACAAAAAAAAAATATAATATTATAATTATTATATTTTTTTTTTGCACTTTATTATATATAGCTATTTTTATAAGTTTTTTTCTGCTTCAGAAAAAAAATATAACTTTGGTCAATATTTGTTTATAACAAATTATTTAAGCAATCGAAATATAAAAAAATCGTTTTTAAACAATTAAAAATTAAAATTAAGAATTTTTTTTTTTTAATCATTATTTTTTGTAAACAACAAAAAAAACAAAAAAATATAAAATAGTATTGAATTTCTCTATTTGTTTATAACAATTTTATAAACTAATAACGTTAAAAAATCATAACCTATGTTAATTACTGCCATTGTTCAATGTGAAAACAAGCATAGCTAAATATTAATTGAAAAAAAAAAAAATATCAACATTTTTTAGATTTTTAATGTTTCAATAGTAATTACAGAGGTTTTATTACAGTAGGTATTAATAATTAACAATCACACAATATACAATCAAAATAGTACACAACACACAATTTAAAAACATAAGTATAACATATTTCAATAGTTATAAAAAATCATAATTAACAAATTAATAAACTTTAATGAAAATAAACCGCAGGATCTTATAAAGTACATATATCAAAACGGCTCCACGAAGTTTAAAATTTATAGGCCAATTATTTATACCTTTCATCCCATTGTTTATGCCAATGGAGATTGAGAAAAAATTGGTTAGTTAACAATTGAATAACTTTTTGAAAAATGGTGATTAAACATTTTTTTCTTCAGGGCTCGATTCTTTCAAGTGTTAAGAAGATACTAGAATTTTTTCAAATTTTTAAAATCACATTTTATGTTATAAAAAAAATATTTTTATTGCTGAATTCTCTTTAGCGGCGGCGCGCGCATGCCGTAACTGCCGCGCGGAGCCCTATTTTCAACGTCTAATTAAAATTATAAATAATGGAGATAGAATTCCGGAAGTTAAGACTTTTTTATTGGAAATTTCCTCCTCTTTAACGAGCTTTTTTCAAAATTGCTTAAATGTTAATATTTTTCGAGTTATTAACAAAAACAAAATATCATTTTTTTTTCATCTTATTTTGTTAATAACAATTGCAATTTTTAACCTGCACCAAAATCCTTCAAAAACATTTTTCTAGAGGTGATTCCGAATCGAATGAGCCATCGCTCATATTTTTAGGATCTTTATCTCTATTTTTCACGTTTTTGAACTTGTTGACTAGACTATTTAAGCGATTTCACACAGCTTCCCACAATAGGACAATTTATTTTAGCAAAATTTGGATCACAGAAGGGGAAAAAGACATATCATTATGTATGTTCTATTGAAGATATCATTGGCACTAAACGGTGGTTCAAGGTTTTAAGTCCCAAAAAAAAACGAAAACTATTTTTAAGGAAGTTCCCAACGATGTATCAATCATTGAAGTAAGTGACATTATAACTTATCTTCCCAAACCGAAATACATTAACGAATGCTACTAGTTCCCAAATGACGTGATGATTAAAGAATTATAGTTTTTTTTCTATACCTTACTTTTTAATAACATTTTACTTGTCAGTCGTGTTTAGCTACTATTGTGAACGGACGTACCGATCGCGCGCGCGTGCTCTAGTTAAGAGTATTTTGCAGACGCATCACAACACCGTCGGCGCGGTGTACGTCGATCTATCGGGGCCACCGCGATGACCCAGTTACAAGTGCGGAAATCGTAATGAAGTGATTATTATAATTGTTTAGGTGTCACGTTCGCCTTAAAAGTAAATATGGCTGCAAAACAGTCTATTAAATTAAAAACCGATCTGGAAAGACAGTTGTATGATTGTTACATCCAGGAGAAAACGGACAGAGAAAATCTGCAGCAAATGGTATGCCAACTGAACGGCCACATACAAAGCTTGCAGGAACAGGTACAAGATCTTCAAGGTCAATTAAATTGCCTAAAAGCACGAGAAAAACAGCAACCCTCAGATAAACAGGGGAGTGAGGCCATAACACCTGCTCAGCCTACTACTAGTGAAGTTGAATACTGCACGGATGAGGATGAACTTGCCAAAGAAACTGAGTGGATTAGGGTAAAAAACAGGAAGAAAAGGAAGCTGAACACCTCTCTTACTCCACCTCCACTACAACAAGCTAAAACTAGCGCTCAGCAGCAGCAAGCTAACAGCAAAGAGAAGCCAACCACTAAAAAGATTCTAGCACCGCCGCCAATTGTGGTGGACGGTGTTAAGAATTACCAAACATTTTATGACTTTTTGACTGAATCTCAGCCAGTAGAAACATTTACTGCCAAAATGTTAAGCGGTGATAGTGTGAAAATAAATGCCAAGACTGAAGAGTCCTACAGAATTATTTCTCGTCGATTGACCGAAAATAACTGCTTTTGGCACTCATACGAGGATAAGCAAAATAGGCCAATAAGAGTTGTGGCGAAAAAGTTGCATTCTTCCTGCCAACCGGATCGGATTAAAGATGATTTATCGTCGCAAGGATTCCAGATAGAAAATGCAATTAATAAGCTTAGCTGGAGAACAAAAGAACCGCTGAACATGTTTATTTTATCATTCAAGAATGACGAAGACATCAAAAAAATATACGGCATTAAACATATCCTAGGGTGTAAAGTGGAGATTCACCCCCTTAAAACGTCAAAAATAATACCGCAATGTAAGAGATGCCAATCTTATGGTCATACACAGAAGTATTGCTCAAAAGAGCCAAGATGTGTTAAATGTACAGGTAAACACCTCACAGCTGATTGTAAGAAACCTGCTCAAGAAAAACCTAAGTGTGTCCACTGTGGCTTACCTCACCCAGCCAACTACAGAGGGTGTTTAGTTGCCAAGGAGATGCAAATGATGAAGAACAAGCAAGCAAAAAATAATCCAGCCAACAACACTGCAGTTAAGCAAATTGTTCGAAACACTGACAAACAGACACCAAAACAAAATGTGCAGTTTGCACAGACAACCGCAATAACAGCACCTATATCCAAAAGTGCCTCATATGCACAAGTAGTAAAACCAAGCATACCATCAAGCCTAGACGATAAGCTCAACCAGATCTTGAAGTGCATATCCTCATTTGACAAGAGGCTAGAGAAATTAGAATCAAGCACTGTACAAAATCAATAATGAATAACACACTTAAAATAATGGCGTGGAATTCCAACGGACTGCTGCGACACCAACATGAGTTGCTAGTAGTCCTAAACACAGAAAACATTGATGTGTGTTTGATCTCTGAAACACACTTCACCAAACAGTCTTTTGTACAGTTTAAAGGTTATAAAGTTTATCATGCGCTGCACCCTAACAACACGGCCCGAGGAGGTAGCGCAGTTATTATTAAAGAAAATATCTGTCATTACGAACAATGTAAATACGAGGAGCCAGACACGCAAGCTGTGGCGGTATCAATTAAAACAAAGAAGTATAATGTTGCAGTAGCGGCTGCATACTTTCCCCCAAGACACATGATAAACAAAGAACAATATGTACACTTCTTCAGACTACTTGGACCGAGATTTATATTAGGCGGTGACTTTAACGCTAAGAACACTCATTGGGGATCGCGATTAACTTCTTCTAAGGGAAGACAGCTTCTTAGTGCAGTAAATGACATGCGCTGTGAGGTCATAAGTACTGGAAAACCTACATACTGGCCTACTGATCGCCAGAAACTTCCAGACCTTATCGACTTTTTCATTGTGACAAATATATCCACCAATTATCTGAGTGTGGAAGAGGGGTATCACATGAACTCCGATCACTCTCCGATATTATTACAATTGAGTCACAAAATATTACTGAGACAAAACCACCTGACATTGGGAAATAAGTTTACAGATTGGGAAAGTTTTAGCATAGACTTACAAAATATAATAGAACTAAAAACTGCATTAAAAAGCAAAGATCAGCTCGATTTTGAAGTAAACAAGTTTAGCAGCGACATCCAACAATGTGCATGGAACAACACACAACAGTTTAATAAAATATTTAAGGGAAATACCTATCCAAAGGAAATAATAGACCTATTATACGAAAAAAGGAATCTTAGAAAAATATGGCAACAAACTAGATTCCCGAAAGACAAAACTCGATTGAATAACCTATCGAAAAGACTGCAGAGAACAATAAAAACCTTCCATGATGAGGCTCTTAACACTAACCTACGGCAGTTAAGCAGCGATCATACAACGCAATACTCTCTTTGGAAAGCAACAAAGTCATTGAAAAGGCCAATCACATCAATCCCGCCTATCAGAAATGATAATGGAAGCTGGGCCAGAAGCAACGAGCAAAAAGCCCAAAGATTTGCACATCATTTAGAAAAAACCTTTCAGCCAAATGACGGGTCTGTAGACAACCTGCAGTTTCCCAATGTTCTGCAAGATCAGAGAATTAAGCTTGTGACCCCAAAAGAAGTTGCAAAGGAAATTCAAATCATAAGCATAAAAAAGAAATCCCCAGGGTATGATCTCATAACGGGTGAAGTTCTTAAACATCTCCCTCGTAAAGCCATCGTTAAGCTTACCAGGCTCATCAATGCTGCATTCCTGCTAAAGCATGTTCCCGAGCCATGGAAAGTTGCTGAAGTGATTATGATTGCAAAGCCCGGTAAACCACCTCACGAAGCATCATCATACAGGCCCATATCCCTGTTGCCGATACTATCGAAGCTGTTTGAAAAAATGTTTTTGAAACGCCTAAAACCTATTATAAACGAGAAAAACCTGATCCCGGACCACCAATTTGGTTTCAGAGAGAAACATTCGACAATAGACCAAGTACATAGAATTACCAACATCATCGAGAGAACACTTGAAGATAAAAAAGTCTGCTCCACCGTATTCTTAGACGTGGCACAAGCTTTTGATAGAGTTTGGCATGAGGGTTTGATGTACAAGCTTAGACTATTGCTGCCTAATGATTTTGCCGATATCTTGCAATCATACATTACGAATAGAATGTTTAGAGTAAGGCACGAGGATGCTTTTTCCGAGCTAAAAGTAATTAAAGCTGGTGTGCCCCAAGGTAGTGTACTGGGACCAGTGCTCTATCTGTTGTACACGTATGATATACCAGAGCTAGAAAATAATACAATTGCAACCTTTGCGGACGACACTGCCATTATGGCTACAGGGTCATGCCATACGGAAGCAATCGAAAAGGTACAAATCGCTCTAAATAAAGTTCATGATTGGGCACAAAAATGGAGAATCAAATTGAACGAATCAAAGTCGCTTCACATTGATTTCACCAACAGGAATTGTGACTACCACCCAGTCTTCATAAATGGCCAACAAGTGCCATACGCAAATACCGCCAAATACCTTGGCATAACGCTTGACGCGAAACTGCGCTGGAAAGCGCACGTCAAAAAGAAAAGACAGGAACTAGATATGCGCTTTAAAAACATGTATTGGCTGATTGGACGGGAATCCTGTTTATAAATACACAACAAAACTTTATTGTATAAGCATATTCTTATGCCAATATGGACATACGGCATCCAACTGTGGGGCTGTACTAAACCGAACAACATCAAAATCATACAAACATTCCAGAACAAGGTACTCAGGAGTATAGTCAATGCTCCCTGGTATATAAGAAATGACGACCTCCATCGTGACCTGAACATGGAACCCGTCACCAAGATTATACAAAAATATGCTGAGGCCCATGAACAACGACTCCATCAACATGTGAACATCGAGGCGATTCAGCTGTTAGACCAAACAAATATAGTGCGTAGACTAAAACGAACAAAACCTTTTGAGTTAGTGTAGGTAGTGTAAAAGTGTAGAAATAGTAGTGACAGTGACACACATAACAACACATGAACAAAGTGTTTAATCATCAATTCAGACTCAAAGAAAGTGGAACGGACTTGTGTAAAGTACAAAGGACACTATTCTAAGTTTTAAGTTATCATCATGTATAAAATTAAGTTAGATTTAAATTGCTTATTAGTCTTATAGACTAGATTGTAATTAATTATTAAGAACGGGGTTCTTTTTAATAAAGGATAAAAAAAAAAAAAAAAATTTTACTTGTTGATTTTTTGGTTTTACAAAGTCGACTTATAAAATTATGAGAATGTTGTAATAGTTTTAAGAGACAAAATCATTATTGATCTCATTACTTTATTTTCTTAAAAATATTTGGTTTATGTCGGAGACTGTTGTAATAGTTTTAAGTGATACAAAATTTAATTGATCTCGTTAGGTATTTTATTTTCTTAAATATTAATAAAATTATTTGGTTCATTTCTTTTATTAATGTTGTAGTACCCACCATCAAATTCGCCCCTAGAATTAAAGTAACCCCAAAAATACTAAAATCGCCATATTACCTAAACTATAGATTCCTAAAAAATTTTTTTGTCGTTTATCGGGGTGTCTTTGCAATGGAACAAAAAAAAGGGTGGGTCACAAAGTAGCCCCATTATCAATATAACTGATAAACAGGTTTTTTTTTTTTGAATTTTTTTTTTTTGTTGCAATAATTAATTTACTTAATGAGTCTACACTACAGTTTTTTTTTACATTTTTATCGTTGAAATTGCAAGCGTGGCATCCATTTCAAATTTAAAATTAATGAATGTCACCCCGTTTTACGGTACCTACTTTCATAAGCTACCAAAATGAGTGATGATGAAACTATTTGCCGTTTAGATAGTCAAATGTCTGATCTTAAAAAACAACGTGGTGTAATTAAACATTATTCGCAAATTATATTAACAAGGTAGATAAATTGTGTCTAGATTCCGTGATTAAAACTCAAGTGCAAATGCGTATTCATTCGGCATCCATTATCTTTGTCGAGTTCAATGGCTTGCAATGTAAAATAGAAAGAATTGTGGCTGAAAAAGAATGACTAACACATTTAGAGTACAGAGAATCGTTTGAGAGCCAATATTATACAATTGTAGCCACAGCCAAAAATATGATAGGCGACTGTGAACAAATCGGATTGAATAATTCTCAGTGCACATCGGGGAAATCAGTGTCTATTAAATTACCTCAAATAAAACTACCGGTCTTTGACGGTTCTTTTGATAAATGGTTGGAGTTTAGGAACTCGTATGTTTCGATGATACACGATCGCGACGATTTAGATCCCATACAGAAATTTCAATACCTAAAGTCATCTCTGAGTGGATCCGCGTTACATGTGATCAGTTCATTAGAGTTTACCGCACCTAACTATAGTAACGCGTGGGACCTGCTTGAAACTACGTATCAAAATAATAGGTTATTAATACAAAACCATGTAAAGGCTTTGTTTGGCGCACCTTCCCTGGGTAAGGACTGTCCTGCACAGATCAGAACGTTAGTGGATTGCGTTTTACGTAACCTGAGAGCCCTAAATTCACTTAAAGAACCTGAATCTTCACTTGAGGATATGCTTATCATTTATTTAGTTGTCAGTAAACTTGACTCTGCTACTGAACGCGAGTGGGAGAACTACCGAAGCTCACTTATCTCTGATTCTCATAAAACCTCTAAAACGTTAAAACTAGAGGATTTATTAACCTTTTTAAATAATAGGTCTGACATGTTAGACATGATTAATTCCGGTAATAGTAAAAATAATCAGTCACATTCACAAAATAAACATGAGGGTAAAAAGACAGCTGATCATAAAAAACCGATTAATTCTCAAACTACGCTTAGTTATGCGAGTGTAGGGGAGACTGAGGACACTTGATCCCTTTAGGAGAAATGGTACACGAGCATTATGAATTAACGAAGCGTATTAGATTTATTTAAAGTAGCAACACTGAGCCTCCGTTGCTACCAACTTAAGAATATAAAACTCATATGTCAATATTCCGTCAACTTTGCAAATGGCGCACGAGTGTTGTTTACGAGCGAGCGAAACTAGAATCGGTAAGTTTTTGATTTTTTTTTCTTATTATGAAATTTGTGTATCAGGGATCTACTGAGATAGAATAATTACTGTGTATATTACATATTTTCATAATAATCAGTTGTGAGTTGAAAGACTTAAGTTGTTTAAATTCTGTATTATTTTTTCTAACTGAACTACCATTGAGGAGACATGGTACATTCAGTTCGAGGAGACTTGATCCGGGGATCAAGTCTCCTAAACTCGGTTTGCTTACCAGATTACATTATAACAACTGAATAGATTCTTTTAGTATTATTTTAAATAACTGTTGCTTTTAGGAACTAGGGCCCTTGCAAGTATTTGACGCGTTTGTATATTATTTGCAGATTTAAAATGCCGCGTATACACGCGGCATTTAATAATATATATGCTGTTTTGTATACACAAAACCAAAGAAGGCAGTAAAAAGCGGGAACATATCAACAAAGATTCTTTAAAATTAGCAGTCCATGATGTAATATTATACAATAATAAGTCGCTACGGGGTACGGCTAAGTCTTACAAACTGTCCGTAATGACTCTCAAAAGATATGTTGCAAAAAAAAGACAGGCTATTGATACAGGCAGTTCTTCTCCCAAATATGAGCCTAATTATAAACTGGCGCAATATTTTTCTAAAGAAGAAGAATTCGATTTATCTAATTATTTGGAAACAGCTAGTAAACTGCATCATGGGCTTACACCCAAAGCCGCAAGAGAATTGGCTTTCCAATTCGCCGAAAAGAATAATAAAAGTGTGCCACAAACATGGCACCAAAACAAAAACGCGTCATACGCTTGGCTTCATGGTTTTATGAGACGTCACAAGAACTTGTCGCTTAGAGTGCCAGAAGCTACAAGCCTTGCTCGTGCTACTAGCTTTAATAGACATAATGTCGCCAAGTGTTCTGAAAACCTAAAAAAATTACATGTCCGATTTAAGTTTGAGCCTCAAGATGTTTGGGATGTTGACGAAACAGACATAACCACCGTACATAAGCCTAAAAAAATTATAGCGTTTAGAGGTTTAAAGCAAGTGTCAAAGGTTACTTCAGCTGAGCGAGGAGAATTAGTCACAGTCTGCAGTGCAATTAATGCTGTAGGAGTATCTACACCGCCCTTTTTTATATTCCCGCGAAAGAACTGGCAAAATAGGATGACTGATAATGCTCCTCCTGGGTCTGCTGGAGCTCCACATCCTAGTGGTTGGATGACAGCAACAAATTTCGTGCTTTTTCTGCAACACTTCAAAAAACACGTGAGGTGTTCCAAGGAGAATCCGTGTTTAATAATTATTGAAAATCATGAAAGCCATATTAGCATTGATTCTGTAAATTTCGCCAGAGACAACTGTACCTATACAGGGTGTAAACAGACTCTTCACGAAGCCGTCAACCAAGCATTCTGAACAACAAACTAAGTAACTTTACGCAAAAATTAGTGCTGGGAAACGTTTTTATTTTTGAGCTTAAAAATCACGTTTTACAGTAGGACTCAAAGTAACGCACTCAAAACATTGTGCTGATAGATGGATTAAATAGTAAGGGGGTCCTGGGGGCCTAAAATGGTAACATTGGCAGAATTATATTAGGATAATCACATTTCAATTCTTAAAATGGCCACAAATTGATAATTCATAATATTAACTGCGTCCAATTCATATCACGCAATTCATGTCTGACAGTTTTGTATGGAGATTCGTAAAATGGTCCACAAATGATGAATTGTGATAATGTCAAATAACAGATTCATAAGATGTTAGTAAATAGCTAAATCTTACAAATCATCTTGAAGATTTTTTGGTGTTTGGTGTTAATAATGGCAGATTTAGGCCTCTACGCAAATTTTCTGGAGCACGCACGTGTTTGGGATTCGATAATAACTCGCCGACGGAATAAAGCTCTCCGGAATTTGGAAGTAGCATTTGAAATGCCGGATCAAGAGTTTGTTGGTCTATATAGACTAAACAAAAGCGTTTGTCAGGATCTCATCCAGGAGCTGGAGCCGTACTTAAGTACCCTCGCCGGGATGGCATAAGTACTACCTCCAAGGCAAGTAAAAGGATTGTGATAGTGTGTTTTAATGAAGTAATGCCCGATACACGTTATCATCTAATATTGTTGAGGGTTACCCTGTACCCCCTTGATGAAATATGATATACTTAAGTGATAACTTACTAGAATCTTCTATTTACATTTTAGGTGCTGAGTACACTCAGCTTTTACGCATCTGGGTCATACCAGAGATTTATAGGAGCTAGTGCACACCATAAAATGCTCCAAGTTACTGTGTCGAAATGTCTACGAGCTGTGACACTAGCTCTTAATAACGACCATTTCCGGAGGAAGTATATACATTTTCCACAAAATCAGGCAGAACGGAATGCCATCAAAACTGGGTAAGAATACATTTCTTAAACCGTACAAATATTTGTTCATAACTCATTGTGGGGATAAACAGCTACTCCGGTGTTTATTATAGTAGGAACCTATCATGCAAGGCTAAAAGTAGGTGCACACATCTTGTTTTCAGGTTTTATCAGAAGTTTAGAATGCCTGGTGTTTTGGGCTGTATTGATGGTACTCACATTGCTATTGTTAGGCCTGCACAATATGAGGAGAGATTTTTTAACCGCAAACGTTATCACTCTATAAATGCACAAATTGTGAGTATCTATCATAAAGTTACCAAATGATTTTTACTATTATTAGGACAGGATTTAATTTTTTTTATCTTACTTCCCACATGGTACTTAAAACATAATTGGCGGCTACTAAAGGCTCACCCCTGCTTTACTCTTTGGGGTTTAATACCTTGGATGTTGTTATCTTACTCATACTTCAACTTTATTACCTATTAATAAAATAAAACAATAGTGGTAGGAAAAATATTTTACTAAATTTACAATACTCATCTTGCATAACTTAAAAAATATTGCAATAATCTAATAATGAAACTAACAGAAACAATAATTAATCAGTTTTTTTTGTCTTTTCAAAATATTATACTAAATTAACAATTCTCTTCTTTTACACTTAAAAATCTTCCAATAATCAAACTAGGTAACAGAAACATAATAATTAATCAGTCTTTTTTGTCTTTTTAAAATATTATACTAAATTAACAATTCTCTTCTTATACACTTAAAAATCTTGCAATAATCAAACTAAGTAACAGAAACGAAACATAATAATTAATCAGTTTTTTTTTTAATATTATACTAAATTAACAATTCTCTTCTTATACACTTAAAAATCTTGCAATAATCAAACTAGGTAACAGAAACATAATAATTAATCAGTCTTTTTCTTTTCATTTAGGTTT
Source organism: Lycophotia porphyrea (assembly GCA_950005105.1). Classification (NCBI taxonomy): domain Eukaryota; kingdom Metazoa; phylum Arthropoda; class Insecta; order Lepidoptera; family Noctuidae; genus Lycophotia; species Lycophotia porphyrea. The sequence goes on along the minus strand of OX465391.1, from coordinate 10,273,373 downwards.
GCGACTCTGATTTGAATATTATAAGTGTTGATGCTAGCCACGGAGGGGCAAGCCATGACTCCGATATATGGAATCACCATCCACTGAAATCCCACTTGGATCAACTCCAACAGGCTGAAAATGAAAATTTGTGGTTTTTAGGTAAGTAAAGTCATCAGTCAAAAATTAACATAACTTTTAAATAAAACGATACTGTAACCATCAATGTTTAATTTATAACAATAAAAAATAATGTTACAGGTGTCTCCGGTTATCCCCTAAGATCAACATTACTGACTCCAATAGTGGACACAGAGCCAGATACACCTCAACGATATTACACAGAACAACATTGTCTTGTGCGCAACACAGTGGAGCGCACCATTGGTCTGCTTAAGTCTCGTTGGCGGTGTTTGTTGGTAGACCGCAAACTACATTACCACCCCACCATGGCTAGCTATATAACAAATGCTTGTGTGGTATTACATAATATCGCCAATGCTGCCAGGCTACCAATAATGGCATTAACACCTCAAGATGAGGAAAACGAGGCAAATATGCAGGTATAAACTTCAGGATTGTCTAATTAATATAATAATAACCTTTCCTTGGCTGTCGGGTAAAAGGATGTCTCTATTGTGCAAACAAACCATTTTATCCAATCTACCTAACACGAGACAATACATACATAATTAAAATTGTTATTCATTGTAAAAAAAATGTTTCAGTTAAGGAAATACGCAAAATATTGAAACTGCGTCAAGAAGAGGCCACCACCTTGCTGCTGGTGAATCAACTCGTAATGCGCTTGTAATCGGCTTTGGTCAGCACGATCCTAGGATCGTGCTGAACAAAGCCGCTGTACAAGCGACTAAAAACAACAAAAAAACCTAAATCTATATAAACTTATTTTAAATATCTAAATATTTAAAATAAGTTTATGTAGATTTAGGTTTTTTTAGTTGAATGTTAGAACTTAGTTTGCCTTTGCTGTTATTTATAATGATTACATGAATGTTAATGATATACTTGATTTTTTTATTTCATAAATAAATTAATTCATACTTTACCTCTATGGGACACCAATATGGGATAAATATCTCTCGACTGCATCAGCAAGCCTCCCCAGGTTCTGCGCTACTAAGTTAGTAGCCTCAGCAGTAGCCCTGTCGGCTGCAGCCCGCTGCAGTTCCACCTGGGACAAGATTCTTTGAGCCTCATCCAAGGGGGCTAAAGGGCGACCTAAAAACGTAATATAAATAATTAATGGCTTTTAACACGTTGAACGCCATGGCAGACACCATTTATCTGCCAGTGTGTATTCTCAGTGGGCTTCATGAAATATTAAAAAACAGTCAAAATTTGTTAACATATTTTTCCGGTTTAATTGTATGAAAAATGGGTATAATCTAATATGAAATAAATACAATAGCGAAAAATAGTAAATATAGAGAAAAAATAGCTGGCAGTCACCATTATCTGCCATGGCCCAGCCAAAGCACTATTCGTTATTTCAGTGGAGGGGGCCACGCGGGTCACCTTGTCAACCACCCCCCGCACCCGCGCGTAAGCGCTGCGCTTGCTCTCGCTACTACTCAGTGGCAAAAGTCGTACGCTAAAGTGCGGACCGTTTCGCGCGCTCTGTAATTTGTAATTATACCTACATACGTATTCAGTATTCGTTACTAATACTCCTACTATTACTAATAAACATGGAAGACTTGGATTTTGATATAACCGCTGAACATCTGATGCAACTGGACAATATTGAAATATCATTACTAAATAATAGTTTTATAATGCCGAGTTCAGATGACGAGTGTAGTGATATAATTCAACCCCTAAGACGAAAGTGCCGCCGAATTATATTATCAACTAGCGAAGACAGCGATGCCGAAAACGTTCCGCCCTGCCCCAGTAATAATACAAGCCCTTCGAACATCTGGACAGAGGTTCAAGGTAATCAACGCCGTATTATTCCGTTTACAGACATTTCTGGTCCCGCACCCCATATAAAGTGTATGCATGGAATGACTCCTGCGCAATGTTTTTCGCTTTTTTTGACTGATAACATATTGCAACTAATAGTCGATGCCACTAATGAATATGCAATTAAAGAAATAACACAATTACCTGAAGCTTCTAAATTTGCACGGGTTCGTAGATGGACACCCACTAACCCTGCTGAGTTGAAATGTTTTTTTGGCTTGATTTTATTTATGGGCTTGGTGAGGCTACCTAAATTAGCTGATTATTGGTGTAAGGACGACATGATTAGCCATCCATTTCCAAAGACCATTATGTCTCGTAATCGTTTCGAGCTGTTGCTGCAAATGTTACACTTTTCAGAAAATGACAATGAACATAAATCAGACCGACTGCATCGTGTCCGCAAGCTGTATGATGAAGTAAATAAAGTATTTCAGGAAAACTTTTCGCCAACAGAAAACCTGTGTATAGACGAAAGCATGGTCCCTTTCCGTGGGAGAATTATTTTCAGACAATACAATAAACAAAAGAGGCATAAATACGGGATTAAAGAATTTAAACTATGTACCATACCGGGCTATACTTATAAAGTAAAAGTATACGCGGGGAAAAATGATGATGTTCATAACACACCCACAAATGTTGTGATGTCTTTATGTGAAGATCGTTTTGAAAGAGGGCATACATTATTTACGGACAACTGGTACACAAGCATTACATTAGCCAGACAATTATTACAAAGAGAAATGCATCTCGTCGGCACCGTAAGAAAAAATCGTAAAGGTTTACCAAAAGAGGTCATTGATGCCAAACTTAAGCGTGGAGAGTATAAAGCTGCAGAGAGTAACGACGGAATAACGTGTTTAAAATGGAAGGACAAGAGGGATGTGTATGTTCTATCCACTAAACATACTGATCGATTTGTTAATATTCAACAGCGTGGGAAAACTATACGGAAGCCAAAAATAATTGTTGATTACAATATGGCAAAGGGTGCGGTAGACCTCTCTGATCAATTAGCGTCTTATTCGACTCCACTACGAAAATCTGTCAAATGGTATAAGAAGCTTGCCATTAATTTACTACTAAACACTACAGTGATAAATGCTCTAATTTTGTATCAGTCAGTCACAAAGAAAACTATTCAAATAGTAGATTTTAGAAAGGAAATTGTACAACAATTCTGCCAAACAGAGAGCGAGGAGTATCGACTTCGTGAGGTGCCTAAACGGTTGAAGCATCAATTGTCTAAAAAAGATGGCAAATCTAAAAGTACCCGACGTTTGTGCTCTGGATGCTATAAGCAAAATGTCATTTTGATGGGCCGACAATATGCTAGAAATAAAACCAAGAAAGTCAACACATTTTGTGAAACCTGCCCTTGTAAGCCGTTCATGTGTTTTGATTGTTTTAATAGATTACATAAAGTTTAGAACTTATGTCTATTTCATGGGCCGACAATATGCTAGAAATAAAACCAAGAAAGTCAGTATATTTTGTGAAACCTGCCCTTATAAGCCGTCCATGTGTTTTGATTGTTTTTTTTTTTCATTTTTATTATGTATAATTAAGAAAGAAGTCATTTAATTTGTTTGATCTCCAATTTTAAGTCATAGCGTAGAGTACTGTATTTTTTATTTTATAATAAAGGTATTTTTCTAATATTTGGCATGCTTAATTTTATACCCCAATGATGTAAATAATTAAAATCATAACTGTATGACACAATTTATTTAACTAAAAGTCATCCGTATAAATGTTAAACCAGAAATGTCAGAGAAAAAATGTGTCGGGTCCGTCAGGTCCCAAATATCTCAAAGACTTGTAAGATTTTTGCCGCGCTAAGGCGCGAGGTTTGTTCTACAGCGCCCCGCGGGTCACTGCGAATAGCGTTCACAAACTTATTTATGTCTGCCAGCCCAGTAAAGACATTTTAACGCAGATCGTACTGGCAGTCAAACCGTGTCTGCCGCGGCCCGATGGACCCGGCTCATTGTCAGCCATACGGTGTCTGCCATGGCCCATAGGGCGAAGGCGTATTTTTTTTTGGGCGTTCAACGTGTTAATAGTCAACTCATGTCTTAGCCGCTATATCAATAGCTGCTCTGGGGTAAGAAAATTCCACGCACTGCGGTATCTAGCTTGCCGAGTTCTACGTCGTAGAGGTACTGGTGTGGCAGCGGCTGGGGTAGGGCTTGGTGCCAATGCAGGAGTCTGGCCAGAACTTGGAGCTGCAGTGGCCTCGACATGGGTCTCATGACTTATGTAACTGCTATTGACGTTTACTTCTGGAGGCTCTAACACCAATACCTCACTAAAATACACATAGCAAATTAGGAATTTATGTTAGTATTTTCAAAGTCACACATTACATACTATGTGATAATAATGAATTAATACTCGCTGTGTCATTGTTTCCACACCTGTGTATGGTGTCTGCTCCTCCGAGGCTGCAGTTGACTGTGTTGTTGGCTGCTGGCGTTGTTATTGGTTCTAAAAATAATAATGTATAATATTTATAATGTTTTATTTGTTGTTGTTGGTAGAGGTTGATCTTTGATCTAAATACGTACGTGGTGGAATAGTGGTAAGGCGACAGGTGTTTGGGCAGCAGCAATAACAAATAAACTTGACGTTGTAGTTGTTTATTATACTCAGAATAGACACAGCACTACAGCATCATCGCACAGACAGGTATTTGGCTCTAAAAGTTGGTCAAAATCGATTTTTTTTATATTAGTTTGACTGCCTCTAAGTCATTATTTTCGAAAACTAAGATAACCTCTCCAAACAATAGCAAAAAACATAAAGGGCGAGTCCCTTCCTGCAAGCAGTGGGCTCAGTCGGAAGTTACCGTTCGCAAAAAGTGTTCTTGTGAATGTTCGACGCGCTCAGATTTCGTTGTTTTAAAATATTTGCCATCTTGTGACTGAACGATTTTGTGTTGGTTTTCACTATGCATTGTGCACAACCAGGTATGTATTTTATTCGGCACTTACTTTTAACAACTAATCTAAAGCCTTTCTTCATTTATATCCTTGAGAAGTAAGTGCCAAGAAATTGCTATAAAAAAACACATTTTGGAGGATCAAAGGGAGTTTTAATATATTTCTCTTCATTTCTCTGACAAAATTGTAATGGTTAGTTATAACGTGGACCTTTGAGGATGTAATTAAGTGAAAAACAGCCACCCCAAAGTACCCCTCTGTTTTTGGTGTTTTTTTTCCGTATGCACATTCGTTACCCAGTAAATGAAGTTTTACTTATATTTTGTGTATTTTTGTTATAGGCTTTTCTGGAATGAGAGTTATAACTCGAAATGATTTGTTTAATATAATGGAACGCTCAAATACCTCAACTTTTAATGAAAAGTAGCAATTTATGGAGCGGGAACTGCTCAATCAATACGAAGAAAATTACCAAAATAATGCTGGTGTAAAGCAAAAACTGTCGATCATCAGACACCAATTTAAACAAAAATGGTCAGCTGCTCGCAACACAAAGGCTAGATTCCTAGAAAACAATGCCGAGTGGCTCAAAGCACGCTCGGATAAGATTTTTTGAGAGCATTTTACATGTGGCTCATAGATTGCCCGTAAAAAAAATGGAACGGTCGCCTTACTGCCGAGGAAAAGAAAGCAGTGGAAAATAAAAAAAAAGAAATCCAAGATAGACAGACCGAGTTCCTCCCGGAACTTTCCGGGAGGAACTCGGTCTGTTGGTGGATATACCAAAATCCAACTTTGGCAATACCAATGATGAAAACACCAGTAGACGTTTTTTTGATAACTTTATAATATCAGTGGCAATTACGGGGATAGACGTAAATTTAATGGACCGAAAGTGATTTTGAACACATTGTGCTGTGGTTTAAAAATAAACATGGAGGTGTTTAAAACATATCGCCAAAAAACGGCAAAGTTATACGTTTTCTTGTAAAACTTTTACCCAATGTCTCCGATATTACTTAAAGTATTGCGTCATGGGGCTGAAATGATAAGGGAAGTACTTCCCATTGGATAACTGAATGATTGTGAGATGAATTTTCCGGCTCAACCTTGCCTGAAAATTTTCCCGGGTAGCCTGCAACGCAGATGATTTTAAAAGGCTCCTCTTACCCTCTGACCCTGTCCTGACGAGCATGAGGGAAAGCAAGAATAAAAAAATCTGTCACTTTCGGCTGATGTACAAAATTTATTACAAGAAAGTGATTGAAGAAAATGATTAGAAGATGATGACGAAAATAACGAATAAATGCATGTATATATCACGTATGCCTTTTTTTACCTTTTCCAAGCGAAAACTGAAATAAAACATTGTTAGACAGCCACTAGGCAAGCAAAATATTTTTGTCCAACTTTTAGGGCCAAATACCTGTCTGTACATCGTCATGGGTTATATAGGAATCACAAATCACATTTACTTAGTTAACAAAGTATTGTCTAGTCAGTCCGCCATTAAGGTTGCGAGCAGAAAGGGAAGAGAGAGGTTCCAAACGAGTAACCACGGACAATAAGATACGAGTACTATTGTCTATTACATAGAATAAAGGCATATACATACAATATTTCCTATACTTCCCCTTGACTTTATGATATCTCAGTCATTAGTTATAATTAACATAGAGCAATACATAGTCACAAAAAAAACTTAAAAACATTAGTCCTTATTCTACATTAAAGACAGTTAGTAGATATAAAACATCACAGTTTATCCCTAACCATCACATCTCTAACAAAGTCACAATGCTTCTGCTTACATAGGGGCTTAGTCAACACATCCGCTATCATTCTGTCTGTAGTTTTATACATAACATTTATCAAACCATTTTTAACTAGGTCCTTAACAAAATGATATCGGATATCTATGTGTTTGGTTCGCTTATGACATAATTCAGATTCCAACAATTTTTGAGCACTTTGGTTATCATTATAAACAATACAGTTATTCAAATTGGTAGATGTCAATTCTAAAATTAAATTCTTAATAAAACAAATATCTTTACAAACATCACATATAGCCAGATATTCTGCTTCCGTACTGGATAATGCGACACATCGCTGCTTGCGTGATTCCCAGTTGCTTGTACAGTTTCCTAGCTTGATTACATAACCAGTATAAGATCTACGATTGTTGACATCATTCGCCCAATCGGCATCAGTATATGCGCTTAATTTCCAATTAACGCTCTTTGTAAAAAACAAACAGTAATTAATTGTACCAGCTAAATACCTAAGTACTCTTTTGGCCGCGAGCCAATGACTTTTCTCAAAACAAGTGCTAAACTGGCTTAAATAACTGCAAGTATATGCAATATCTGGCCTAGTGCATACACATAAATACATCAGACACCCTAAAAGTTGTCTATATTTATATACACTATTATCTAAATGTGCACTTGCATTTTCAGATTTAATTAATTTACAATTTGATGGTAAAGGTGTGGTTTACAATTTTCCATTCCGAATTTTACAAGTAAACTCTTAATATATTCAGACTGATCTAAATATAAGGTGCCCTTTGACTTATCTCTAGTGACTCTTATACCTAAACAATTTTTCAGTGGGCCTAAGTTTTTAACATTAAATTGTTGTTCTAGTATCTTCTGTAAATGAATTCTAACATTGCTATTTTGACTATAAAATACATAAAAATCATCCACATACAATGCTATCATAACAAAATCATTGCCCACTTTCTTAGTATAAACACATGGTTCACATTTACACTGCTTGAAGTCATGTGAAACAAGAAGGTCATGAACCTTTTCATTCCACATTTTGCTAGATTGTTTAAGTCCATAAATGGCTTTTCTTAATAAACAAACTTTACCATGAACTTTATCTGAAAATCCCATAGGTGGCTCCATGTAAATTACCTCATTGAGAGCCATTTAAGAAAGCTGTAGCTACATCAATATGATCAATATCTAGATCCAATTGATTGCTAAGACTAAATAAGATTCTCATTGTGGAATGGCGTACCACTGGTGAGAAAGTGTCATTATAATCGATTCCTTGTTTTTGTGTGAAACCCCTGGCAACAAGTCGCGCTTTAAAACAGTTAAAGTTACCATCAGTGTCATGCTTAACTTTATACACCCATTTACTTTTAACTATATTTTTGTTAACTGGTTTATCAACCAGCTCCCAAACTTTATTAGCGACTAATGAGTCATACTCATGCTGCATGACAGCTTGCCAGTCTTCAGATTGTGGAGAATCTAAAGCCTCTTTGAAAGATTGTGGCTCATCTAATAAACCCTCATGCAATGACATAAAACATTCATAATCCCCATACCTTTTTGGAGGAACGTTACGCGTAGAGCGTACATTACGACCTGTAGTGACAGTATTGTGCTCCGAAGCTTCCCCTGCAGCTGATGTCACGCCAGAAGTCAGATGCTCAGTGATTGAACATCCTTCAGCGGACTCTTTAGCGGAGGTGCCAGAGTCATCTGCCTCCCATTCACTCCCTGTGCAGTAGTCTCCTTCAGACTCTCAGATTTTTCTTTCATGACATAGCCGAAGGTCTTTCTAGTGTAGTCATCAGTAAATGTCACTAGATATCTCGCCCCTCCCCAGCTAGGCTTTTGCATGGGCCCGCAGACGTCAGTATGAATCAGTTGCAGTGATTTAGAAGCACGCGTCGCCTCTTTAGGATAAGATGCGGCCGACATCTTGCCCTTAATACATGGGACACAGTTCTTCAAATCTTCATTTCCATGCTCATGCAATGTAAGAGAACCCATCCCTTCACTATTTATAGTATGGTTGTTAGCAACAGTAATAACTGCCTTCTTAGTCTTGAAAATCTTGCAACAATGCCTTATCATTCACCATGTGGTTAGTAGCACCACTATCAATGTAAAAATCACTAGATTGGGATGATATCAAGGCAGATGCTGAATAAATCTTCTCATTTGATTGTTGCTGCTTCTTCGTACGCTTCAATTTAAAACATTTTGTTTTAGTGTGACCACTCTTCTTGCAATAATCACAAACGACGATGCTCTTCTTTGTCTTCATGGTAAATGCTGTTCCATTGTCATCCAAGCTGCTTCTCCGGGAGAACTCCTGTAGTAGTCTAGCACGAACCAACTCACTGGATATTCTGGTGGTGACCGTTGCAGTAGACAGATCGGATACCACAGAGTCATACTCAGCCGGTAGACCGCTCAAGAGAATTTCAGCTACCTCCTCATCGTCCACAGTTTTGCCTATGTCAGAGAGTTGTTGCACTGTAGTAATAATAGCTTCAATGTACGAAGTCATACAATTATAGTCATTATAATGAATTTTGTGTAATTTACGCAACAACAAGACACGTCGAAAAAGTCCCTTGTCTTGAAAAACATCGGAAAGCTTGTTCCAAGCTTCTTTGGCAGTAGTTGCGTTCCAAACATATTGATACAGCGACGTTTTGATGGAGAGACAAATGACCATTTGGATCCGCATTGGGTTCGCCCTCGATCAAATCCCACAGTCCTTCCAATAAAAGTAAATTTTTCATAGAAAACTTCCAAGTGTGATAATTTGACGATCCATCCAATTTTTCCATAGTGAGGTTATGGTGGCCAACCGCATGGTTGCCATTGCCGGCTTCTGCCGCCATCTCGAATGTGCTGTGCCGTCCTTATATTTGCGCCCAAACTTTAGCCTTCGCAAAACGAATACAATCAGTGTTTTCGTGCACTGGGCCCATAACCTGTTGTTGGTAGAGGTTGATCCTTGATCTACGAGTAAATACGTACGTGGTGGAATAGTGGTAAGGCGACAGGTGTTTGGGCAGCAGCAATAACAAACAAACTTGACGTTGTAGTTGTTTATTATACTCAGAATAGACACAGCACTACAGCACCATCGTCATGGGTTATATAGGAATCACAAATCACATTTACTTAGTTAACAAAGTATTGTCTAGTCAGTCCGCCATTAAGGTTGCGAGCAGAAAGGGAAGAGAGAGGTTCCAAACGAGTAACCACGGACAATAAGATACTATTGTCTATGACATGGAATAAAGGCATATACATACAATATTTCCTATATTTGTTAGCCAGATTAAGGTAAACGTACCAATACTCGTCGGATTTCGGAAATCACTGACTTTGAAGCGCTACTGTGTGTTAAATATTTAATAGAAAATGACAATTTTAGCATGACGTGATAGAGAATTTATTCGTTATTCTAAGTAACTATTTTTTTTTAATAATTTTGATGGGTTTATGTATTTATTAAGGCAAAAGTAAAAAAAGGGCGATTTGTACCAATAGTCGTCTGATTTGTACGGATACTCGTCAAATATTCCCAGTACTCGTCAACTTTTAATGCTAATATAAACTCTCTGTTCTTGAACATAAAGTTCAAGTTATGTACATTTTTTTTGTGCTTGAATTTGTTAAGCATACTTGTGCCTTTGAAACATTAGGTAAGTAGATAGATAGAAAACCAAATCCCTATTTAGAATAGCAGGTTATAATCTGTTAGAAGAGCAGGTATTCAATAAAACAGATAGGTACATAGTTTCATTTTAATTTATATTCCTAAAATCAAACGCTTGGAATCACAAAATCAGTCTATAAAATATATGTTATATTTCTTAATCATAATAACCATGCAGTCATGTGCATATGTAGCACGAGTAAAATTATTACTATTAAAATATTTAAATTGTAAAATCAGTTCTCTTATACCTAATAAAATAATCAGTTTTAACAAAAAATAAAAGCCACATTCATTTATATAGCTTTCCGCGAAATAATTACTAACATTCATAAATATGTAGGTAAGGTTGTCATTCATCAAAACTTCTGAACTGCTTAGCTAAGTACGATTTGCAAAAATCTCTATAGAAAGTTTGAATTCAAAATCTGTTTTAAAGGTATCAAAATTATGATTACAACTAAGCGTTCAAACCCAATAATAATATATCTAATAATAATCTTAATTATTTATAATCAGTCAAACAGGTACCTAAACTAAGTGTTACTTTTGACTTATACAATAATATTACACAGTAGTTTTTAAATTGACTAGCAGTAAATCAAATAAAAGACCCTGTCCTATAAAAAACAATTAAATATTTTAACAACATGCAATTTTCAGGTGAAGCTCAACATGCAATTGTCTAACAAATTGCAAACATTTTTATGTTAAAGCTACACTTAAATATTCCAAAAATAATTATGTCTGGGCGATGCAATAGACACAATGAAATATTTTCTCTGTTGGATCTATTTCTGCACAAGTTGTATGGTACCAGATTGAACAAGTAAGACATCGTATCATATCCATTTCTGCACTTGTTTGACACAATCGACAGAACCAATCTTCGTTTTTGGCTTCTTGCACCGAAATGCTTGTTTTATTGCTTTCTTTTTTCGTTTTATTGCGTCCTGCTGTCTGCGCTCTTTTAGCTTTCCCAATTTTTCTTGTTTCGACTCTTTTCTTCTTTATCTCTTCCTTTTCGGTCTTGGCATCGATCTTTCGTTGTTCGAAGATTTGCCACCGGTCTGAGGTTATAACACTGGGCTTTTTTATTTTTGGTATGGATGTCTGTGGGGTCTGGTGTTGAGGTGGTGGCCAAAATAAAACATCTTTAAAAGGCGTTGGTATCGTAAGATTATCACAGCACATCTTAGCAGCTGGCTGTGGCTGTGATTCGGTTAAATTGCAATCTGTTCCATCGTGTTGTGTCGTGTTATTCATAATTCCCGCAACAGTTACGGGCATGGAATATGATGTAACTGTCGAAGTCACTTTTGGTTTTTTTATGGAAGGTGCAGGATATGTGATTTTGTGACATGGAATAGGCGATAATTGTCTGCGAGGCGTCAAATATATAGTTTGAGGTGGTTGTGATTGCGACATGGTTGGTGTAAAATTTGTGTCGCCATGTGGAGGTGTGGTTTCCGAAATTCCAGAAAAAGTGCTTGATATGGAAGTGGATGTTACCGTCGATGTTACATTAGTTTTAATTGTATTGCGAGGCTTTAAATAAATAGGGTTTGAACCTGTTGTCCGAATTATATCCCCTATTGGGATGACTGGAGGTGTTGTTTGGTGTAATTCAAAATTTCCAATCTGCTCTAAAAATACTGGCATTTCTGTGTTCTTTGTCACAGATGATTGAGGATTTGTATTGCGAGGCTTTAAATAAATAGGGTTTGAACCTGTTGTCCGAATTATATCCCCTATTGGGATGACTGGAGGTGTTGTTTGGTGTAATTCAAAATTTGGCATCTGCTCTAAAAATACTGGCATTTCTGTGTCGTTTGTGACAGATGATTGAGGATTTATTTGGTTAAGTGTTCCATTAACAACTTCATAAAATTCTACCTTTCCTTCAGTTTCCGATTTATTTGTGAAATTAAATTCGGGAACATCGTTTAACGAATAGTCCATTATTTCACTTAATCTAAAATCGCCAATCGTATAATTACTAAAATTATCTTCAACTCTATTACTAATAGGAAAGGTTTCTTGCATATTTGCGTTTTCGATACCTGTATTCTCCTTATCACAGTCGTCTTCAGAACTAGTGGAAAATTGAGTAACCATAGACTTCCAGACATTGAACAATCCCTCCAACGATTTTTCACCATTCCATGTTGACATTCTATTATCATGGAAAGTTTTTAGTGTCCTGGGACTGATCTGAGATTCAAAAAATTTTATGTGATTAAGTTTGTCGGACAAGGAAACTTTATCAGCTGTTTTTGTTTTCTGGGTGGACTGGCTTAACTTTTTGGTGACACATTTAGTATAATCGACGTTATTAACATCAAATGGTGACAGCCCACATTTACGAAATCCATTTACAATAGAGTTTCTGTTTAATTGTTTGAGAGTCTTGTCTAACAAGGGACAGAAATTTTCCTTTTTTAGTTTTACAAAGTGATTCTCATTGCGCCAATCATATACAGATTGTTTCCATATTCTTTTGAGAGGCCTAAATACTGCTACATCCATGGGTTGAAGAATATGTGTAGCATTTGGATAGAGCGCGATGAGTATAATTTGATTTTCTCTACAGAAATTGCTCAATGGTAGCGTGGTATGAGAGCAGTGGCCATCCAAATAAAATATTATCGGCAGCTGGATGCCACTTCTTATAACCCAAGGGTAGAACACATTTGCTATATATTCATAAAAGGCTTCGCCAGTCATCCAGCCTCTTTTTGTGTGCCCTAATCCCCAATCATTAGGTGCTGATTTCGAAATTTTGTGAGGGATTGACTTAAGTTTAAAAAGAACCATCGGCGGTGCCAATTCACCTGATGCATTAGCTGTTAGTAGAACTGTTACGCACTCTTTTTCTCCACTTGGTATTATATTGTAAACATTTTTAGACCCACGTTTCGCTAAGACTCGGTTGTCAGCGGGGGACAAGAAAAAGGCGCTCTCATCGCAGTTAAAAATTCTCCGCGGGTCTTCAGAAGTTGCCTGTAGCTGAGCAGTACAAAAATAATCCTTAACTTCTTTGAACCAGGTACGAACATCATCTTCCGTGACTAATGCTCGAGATTGTGTCAAATTTTGGGACACCCTTCGACCCACTTCAGGGTGACGCTTTATGAATGACTCGAACCAATGTCGACCTGGTCTATTGTTAGTAAATGGGTTACTACGTTTGAATTTTGTAACTAATAATTTAACGCTATCTAATAACTGATCTGATGTTACAGGAAAACCACTTTCTGCCATGAAAATTAACCAGTTCTTTAAATGTTCTTCTTCTTCCGGAGTTAAAACAGTCGTTGGTCCTTTAGAGCAGCCGACTAAACTACGCCCTTTAATCTTGTCATTTAATGTGGTCCTTGGCACTTTAAATTTTCTTGCTGCATCTGATGTTGTGGCCCCTTGATTTACAGCTTCTATGGCTTTTAAAAGGTCCTCTTGCTTGTAGTTTCTTTCAGTCATGATCTGTAATTAAAATTACGACCATGCAATCACTAGGTACATACAATCTTAAATAAAAAAATCTTACTTAAGATTACTCTTTACCCATCAATATCGAATACGACAAGCAAAGAAGTGACAGCGATGGAAGCTATGTCATCTTAGTTTTAAAACTGATTTTAATAATTTTTGCGTCAAAACTAGTTGAATGACATAATTTTTATACAGGCGCTATTAAGGCACGTTAGGGAGACGCGGTACAATACGCGTGACGACATGCAGTTATTTCGAACAAAAAGCATAGTGTAAGAACAGTCAATTTTTGCTTGCCACAAATTGTAATCAAAGCGTAGTAGAAATAAAGGCGAGTGGTAGACCTACTTGTACCCAAAGCGGTAGATATGTATCGCGTGTCCTTAATCGAATGGCGGAGGCCTACAGTGGCCAATATATACCTAAAAAAAACACTCGTAGAAAGTGCATACTTATAGAAAACAGGGGGTTTAACCATTATGAAACAAAATAATTGAATCGAATAATTATTAATGATCGAAGATCGAATAACATGACTGTGTACGTGCATCTAGAACCAGCAGAGTAAAATATACCCCTGAGCAAAAGCTTAAAAGAAACGCAGTTTTATCAACAAATGTAGTCTAAATTTTAAATATGTTTGTTCTAGAGAGTTAACAATTTTGTAAAAGTCCCGATATTAGCTATTTATTCGCATTTTGTACTGTAAAACACAAAATATCCTCATTATGACGAGTTTAGGTGCAACTTTTGAGCATGTCCCAGTAGTCGTCATAATAATTCTAAAATGACGGGTTTTGGGTCAAATGGGAGTTTTAAAGTGCCAATAGATGTCACATTAAAAAAATATATCTTCTATGTTAAAAGTATTCCAAATTGCATATTACATCGTTAGCAAATAAACTTAACTAACTCATTAAACAAAGAAACTTACCGCAGACCCCACTGGAGTTATGTAAATCAAAACACAAAACCACGTGCTGAGTTTCACTTTTGACAGCTGAACTTCACGAAAAAACGTTTTTGTTAGGGCACACACGTTTCGACTAACATATCTCCGACGCCATGACTGTTAAAACTCAGTGTTGTCATTTCAATTGTGCAATATGTTACCAACAATATGTTGCCATATAAACCGGCCCATTTTAAGTTCAGTAGAAAATAAAATTAAAGTTTTTAGATTAATTGTCGACTATTGGGGCATGACGACTTCACCCGCGTTTACCTTATTGCATATTTTAATGTAATTTCAAATTGTTACCATGTCTGGTAGCGGATCCACCGCTACCCCAGGAACGTTCTGGCCAAAACCTGGTCCCATTAAAGGGAGGAACCTGAACTCCGTGTCCGAGAGTTGACCTCGAGAGGGAGGCCCTCCGCCTGTTGCCGAACTATCGGCATTTATGTCAGCAATATATTTCTTCAGTTTAGACTTATAATTACTGACATACTGGAAAATAATTAATAAGTATATTAGCTGTGCAAGGGATTCTAATAAGGTAAGGAAGTTGTGATGACACACTAAAAACTAAGTGAAGTATATCAAATACTTACAATCGACCAATCTTTAGGCGTTTTTGTAACACCGCTTCCCTCGGCATTGAGCAATTCTGCCAACTCGGCTCACTTTTGAGCAGATTCTGCTCAACCTCGTGCAGAATTATTATAGCCACGAGCCTTAGCTAAGCTAGGGTTTCGCTCCAAATAATCCAGTAGAATGTTCCACTGCGCTTCAGAAACTCTAACTGCACGCCTTTCCATTCCTACAAAACAAGACACATTTAAATACTTTTACACAGCGATAAAATTAAATATTGATTCAAATAACTAAATTTGCACTTACTTTGTATTTAAAACAATCCCACTCGCACAAAATAATTGTTTCAAAGTGTTTTACTATTCAAATCTCAGGTGAACATTTTAAAATTGCGCCCGTCAATTTGATGTTGACATAATAGGGATGAACTAAAAACTCATTTTACGCGTTACCAGCCTAAAGAGTGATTTATTATTTCTAGTAACCTTTTTCAAAGTTTATTTTTGGTCTTTTTAACAGTTATATGTTTAATATAATGAAATAAAGTTAAAAATATAGAAGTATAAAAATATAAAACTAATTTGATTAATAAAATCTGAAATTAAAAAAATAACCGGTAAAAATACGGTCTTTTATTTTTCACGTGGCAACATTTACAACCAATATGATTAGATGGATTATTCAGTATTAAACTAGCTAGCGAGCGAGACGGTTGTTTTATTCCCACCGACACACCATTTGGCGACGAGGGAAGACGCGATCAACGCACGTGTTTTTGACAAAATGGCGAATTTCATAGGAAATTTAAGTGCTTTCGATCATAAAATCCACGAATGGGACGTGTTTCACAGTAGATTGATACAGTTTATCAAGTTAAATAAGATTTCTGACGACAATCAAAGTGCAGTGCTTTTAACTTATTTGTCGGATGAATCCTACCGTTTGGTTCGGAACTTAGTGCATCCGAATAAGCTCGAAGGAATCGCCTTTAGTGAGCTAGTGAACATACTCAACAAACATTTCACGCCAAAAAGATCAACGTTCGCCGACAGGGCGAAGTTCTATGAAGCGATCAAATCCGACGGTGAAAGCATCGAGGAGTGGGCGGCGCGGGTGCGAGGGTTAGCCGTGTACTGCGATTTTGGCTCAGAGTTAGACATGCTTTTGCGTGACCGCTTTGTGCTTGGCTTCAAAACGGGACCGGAGCGTGATAGATTGTTTGAGTGCGACTCCAAAAGCCTGACTTTTGGACAGGCGCTGGAGGTCGCCCAAAAAGCGGCGTGTGCGCGGCAAGCGCGCGCCGGCGCCGTGCTGGTTGTCAAGGAGGAACCGGTTTTCCACGTGCATGCTGGCGGCCGCCGTGACGCGCGGGGCTCCGCTGCCGCCGGCGGCGGCGCGGGCCGTCGCGGGTCCGACGACGGCGAAGGCGATCAAGTACGTTGCACAGTGTGCGGTTTAAAAAAACATAGTGCGGCTCAGTGTAGATTTAAGAACTACAAGTGTCTTATTTGTGGGCAAAAAGGCCATCTAAAGAAGTTATGCGCAGTTAAGAAGTCAAATCTTAATAAAATCAGTGCGGAGGATACGGAGACGGTTCAAGGAAGTGACTGCAAGGAGTGTGAACTATATAACATGAGGTATGTGGACCATAATCCAATAAAAATTAACGTAAATGTAAATAAAATTGATTTGTGTATGGAGTTAGATACGGGTTCGGGAACCACTGTGATTTCGGAGAATTTGTATCGGCTTTATTTCTCTAGTTTAAGTTTTGATAAAAGTGATTTAACTATGCACTGAAAAAAAAGGTTTGTTGGATTTACCAAATTAGCAAAGGTTGGCTGAATTACAAGGAAACGACGATAAATATAACAAAACCTCGCTATTGAACTTACAAAACTAAAAAGGTTGAAGTTTGTACCAGAGTTTTGATGTAAATCAACAAAGCATATTGTTCATTTTACCAAACAAATGTCAACAATTTAGTCTGGTTGATTTTATCATAAAAATATGATAAATGTAACAAGACCTCGCGGTTGAACTTACAAAACCTCGTAGGTTGCGATCAAAATATAGTCCCTACCAGAGTTTACGGTGTAAATTAACAAAGAATATTGTATATTTTACTAAAACAAATCTCAACAATTTAGTCTGGTTGATTTTATCATTAAAATATGATAAATATAACAAGACCTCGCGGTGGAACCTACAGAACTAAAAAACTTCAGGTCAAAGTATAGTTTCTACCAGAGTTCATAGTGCAAATTAACAAAGAATATTGTACATTTTACCAAACAAATCTCAACAATTTAGTCTGGTTGATTTTATCATAAAAATATAATACATATAACAAGACCTCTTGGTTGAACTTACAAAACTACATAGGTTGCGATCAAAATATAGTTTCTACCAGAGTTTACAGTGTAAATTAACAAACAATATTGTACATTTTACCAAACAAATCTCAACAATTTAGTCTGGTTGATTTTATCATAAAAATATGATAAATATATCAAGACCTCGTGGTTGAACTTACAAAACTACATAGGTTGCGATCGAAATATAGTTTCTACCAGAGTTTACAGTGTAAATTAACAAACATCCATATCGAAATTACTCTCAATGTTTAGTTTTTCTATAATTTCAATGGCCATCTTGTAATCAAAATTAGCTTTCAGAGTAAACGGTTGAAAAATGTTAATTGGGTTACTTTCTGAGAAATCAAACCGTGCCTCAATATATTGCAAAAAGTTTTTATAAAACAATAAGCAGTTTGATTTGATATTGGAACCCGTTTCAGCGGGCATTTTTCTTATCAAAATGAAAAAAGCGGGATTTTGGGCGTCCCGCTCAGGGGTCTGGCGGGACGCGTCGTAAGAGGGCTAAAAAACGGGACGTCCCGCCAAAAGCGGGACGTCTGGCAACACTACTTATGTACCTACCTACCTACATCTGTGGTTAATACAATTGGTAAATTATATTGTAACCAACTAGCGACCCGACCCGACTTCGCACGGGTGCAATGCTCATACTAAATATATTAGGTAGGCGTAGGTACCATGTTTTATACTTAAAAACCTTACTCTTGAATCACTGTCTAATCTATTAAAAAAAACACATTAAAATCCGTTGCGTAGTTTTAAAGATAGCATACCTACGTCCTACATAGGGACAGACAGACAGCGGGAAACGACTTTATTTTATACTATGTAGTATAGTGATTAATGAATCGTTTTATAAGAAGAATAAGAATAAGAATAATTTATTTGCTTAAAATACAGGTGTTACCAGTTGTTAAAATTGGTGGTTTAGGCACAAACCATATTTTGCCTTTTTAGGGTGCAAATATAATTTCACATTATTATATAATGCGTATTGTAGGTATGCGAAAGTGAAATATTATAACATTTAGGTACTTGTCGGTGATTATGTTTGTCAAAAATTTAATTTACTGTAGGTAGGTAGGTACCTACTTTTCTTTGAACATCCAGCAATTGCTCACCAAGACGATTCTGAAGAGCCCAAACTCGGTACGATTGCTTTATTTATTACAGAGTTTCTAGGGCCACCTTCCGGGTCCAGCATCAGACCAACCCCTATGGTACCATATTATTGTATTGTCATCCAAGTCAAGTACCTACCTACTTAGGTACTTAGATATGCCAAATTTCAGCTCAATCGGTTGAGGATATCTGCTTCAAAATTGAGTTGCAGGATTCCACCCGAAGAAACATACTTAAGTAGGTACATTGCAAATTAAATTAATGAAAAGCTTGTAATAACATTATTTTATGCTTTGGTTATTACAACCTTTCACGCCGCACAAAGTCATATTATTTTCTCCAACAATATTAATACGAAACATTAAACAGTGTTTAAAAGTAACCTAAGTCCTAACTACTTGTCGCTGTGGTTAAACAATGTTAAAATTACTAAATAGTATCGTAGAATTTACAAAACCATAAGCAATGGTAGGTATCTAGGTATAGTTCCATTTTCGAGGTCAAAGTCATTCCTCGAATTATATGAACTTGGAGGGTTGTATTGATGATTTTGATGATTATAATTATGTAACTACATACGTCTTACAACCGCGTCCAACATTTCAATCAACATAGTACCTACAACCTAGCACTGGCCTGCAAATTGAAAAAAAAAACGTAAGAAAATTTGAATTTCGCGGGCTACCCTGACGCTGTCACCTTAATACAAAACATTAAACAGTGTCTTTATGTAACCTATGTACCTACTTGTCGCTGTGGTTAAAAAATGGTAAAATTACTAAATAGTATCGTAGAATTTACAAAACCCTAAGCAATAGGTATAGTTCCATTTCCATCCTACTCAATTCACGCGACTACTCCCCCCTTCCGCACTGCCCCGCGGAGCTGTCGCCTTTGTTTGCGCTTTGCGGCCACTGCCGTAGCCCGTAGGGTTGCCACTTTTTTCTTCGACGGATAAAAATATATTATTCTGATCTGGAAGTGAAGTTGTCAATTTCGTCAATTTTTGATTGGTGCGGTTGTAGTTTTTGTAGTTATTTATTTCCTGGCAAATGTGATGAAAAATTCGTTAAACAATGTACTATACTTGTTTTATACAAATTTATGTTTTACTTTTCAGCTGATAACAATTTCGTATACGCTTTAAATATATTTAAGCCTACTGGAAACTTTATTTCTGTGATGTCGTCTTACAGAAAACACCCTTTCTGTAAATGCTGAAGTGGCGGGAACGCACAGTAATCGTGAATTCGTGACACCACTTTAAGTATGTTCGGAAAAGTGAGTTTCAAGTTGGAACTTACATAAATAATTTAAGTAATAACTAAATGTACACATGAATGCAATAAAGAGTTAATTTCTTAAAAAAAAACGGCCAAGTGCGAGTCTGACTCGCGCACCGAGCGTTCCGTACAAACTTTCACTGATCCCTTCTTAATTGGCCGAGTTGAGTTCTCGAGATAAAGGGTCTTGACAGATAGACAGACAGACGGATGGACAACAAAGTGATCCTATAAGGGTTCCGTTTTTTTCCGATTGAAGTACGGAACCCTAAAATGGATTGCCATTCCTTTCCTGCACAGGAATTCTTAATGGTACTACTGTAGATTTTGTCCCTTATTTCATTTATAAAGATATTTCATTGTCTATGCCATCCGGCACTTTTAATCCAGGGGTATTCCACTTCCCACAGCGGCTTATAGTTTTGCATTCGTTTTCTCTACTACTGCTAGTGTTAGCATTATCGTCAATAACGTCATTTATTTTGAAATGATTTTCACTTTATAATAAAGTACGGTTGGCAACCCTAGCCCTCGCGTTGCTCGTTGCCACCGCGCCTGCGCGCGGGGCGTGCGTCTGCGACTCTGCGTTCATCGTTCGTCTTCGTTGATTCGTTCATTTCATTTTACGCCGGCCGGCTAGTTAGTTGTCGCTTCGCTATCGCTTCGCTTGCAATGGAAAGTGAAGAAGAAGAGTTAAACGTGGGGGTTGCCGAATATTTAACAGAATGGGGACTATCTGAAGACACTATAACAAACTTTGAAGGTGAGTGCCTATTTTGATCGTTATATACTTACATTATTGTTATTAATGGTTTGTATAACTGTGTTTGCGTGTCAAGATGGCACCATGCCTATAAGTTGTATTGTTCATTAAATTAATTTTGGTTGTTCAATGTGTTATTGATAGCTTATTATGCAGTGAACTAACGATTGAGTGGATGGCTAATGAAGAATTCAACTTGAAAGCCCCTCTTTTGTCAAGGCCCGATAATCCATGTGTTTTTTTTTTGTAAATCGCTATCAATACAAAAAGCAAGAAAGTGATCGAGTACGAGTAGGTATAATATACTTTATACTTTAGTGTGACTTTAATTAATTCTACATTTACTTAATTGTGTTCCGGTTTTGCCGCCAATGGGTCAGAGTATAGGAAAGGGAGGCCTTAATAAATAGGATGCCTAGATATTGAGCTTGAAATAGTGGTTATGTACCTACATATTTAGCTGTTTTACTTTGATAGATTTACAAAATGAACTTTAGTAAAATTTACAGATTGGTTTGGTTGGCATACATTTCATTCATTCAAATCTTTAATTACGTACATAAATTGTTATAAGGCCGCGACTACAGTGTAAAAACCCGTTAACTACCTTTACTTATCCAAATTTATGGTTAACTACCGATAAAATGCGGTTATTAACGGTTAATTATCCGACTGCGACCGAGAAAAAGAGTACAGTTCAGTTCTTCAAGGTAAATAATGGGCATCGAATAACTTCGTGCGTGTTCCTAGGCAACTGAATGACAGCGCTATAATAAAATAGCGAGACGGACGGACGGACATATTTATTTGTTTGCGAAAAAGTTTACGAGGTTCAAATGTATGAGGAAACCTCCCACAGCTCTGGTGGAAACGCAGCCCTAATGTTTATCTCTTGTTTTTTTAGTAAATCAGATTTCGCTCAAATTGCTTGGCGATATAGATACAACGGAACTGAAAGAATTAATTCCGAGTTTAAAAGAAAGAATCTTATTTAAGCGAGGACTGAACAAACTCCAAAACATTATTCACGTAAGTGTTCTTATTTTTTTTTTCAAAACTTTGGTGTCACGGCTCATAGTGATCATCAAAATTCCTTCGCGATCCCCCGATCGTATAATTTTGTTAATGGTTGTGTAAGGTTTTTTTTTGTTAAAAATTTACTTGGTAATAATTGCTTGTTACAGGCGACAGAATCTGATGAAACTCTAAGTATTGCTAGCGATTTTTCTGCTCCCAGTTCCACGGCCAGCACAAGCAGTGAAGAGTGGACCACGAAATCTTCTGTAAGTTTTGCCTTTATTTTGAGTGAGCCAGTGACAAAATCAGGTACCTATTTGAGGTATCAATAAAACCTAAAGTAGATGCTAGATTAATGAAATTTAGTGCATTTCTTATGTTCCCTGACTACATCTTAACCTGTGAATTTGGGCTCTCAGGTGTTAACTGGGACGAAGCTATTCTGTATGCAAATATTCTGTTACCATTTTAATGTATGGTATTTTCTTTTTGTTTAGAATGACAATTTAACGATTATTTTACAAAGCAATACTAATGGAGAAATGAGTCTAGCTTCTTTAAAAAAAAAAGGTAAATTAGATACTGCGGCACGGAACTACTTAGTTAAATCAGTAGTGGAATACCATGTGAAAAAATATGGCGAAATGAAAAAACAACAATTTCAAGATATTTCTGCCCAAATTGTTTCGTTAGTCCCAACTGAAGTGAAGGTATCAAAATGCAAATCCAGTTTTTAAATTGTAATGAAATGAGATACCTATGTAGTTACAGTAGTTAGTTAATTCCTTCAGAGTCTTAGTAATAGGATCCAGTTTTACCCTTTGGGTACGGAACTTTAAAAACTATCAATTCCATGTTGTTAAGTTGGTATTCATTGACAAATACACTTAATGGTTATTTTGATTTATTTGATTTTCATGCTTAGTTCCTTATAATTTGTTTTGATTTCTATAGGAGACATACTACATTCCGAGCCAAAAGTTTGGAAAAAATAAATATATTCCGGCAAGGGGAAAACTTGCTGACAGATATAACAATCACAAACGTTTGCTGCGGAAGAGTGGGGTAATAACAAACGAAAGGAGAGCCCACACTAGCACCGACGATGTTCCGGCTGACACAGCTGCAGCAGTTGAAAATCAAAGTGGTATAAATTTGAACATAAATATTATACAAGATCGAATAGTTATATCTAATAGGCTGAAGCTAGACTAAACTTGATCTATTGTTTACCAGTATCTAATGAAGAATATGAAGAGTTAAAAGTTTGGCTGAAATACAACAAGGAGCCAGTGCCCGAAGTAATCGAGAATTGGAGGAAAACATCCACATTGCGCCTGAAGGAACTACAATCCGAAAAATATGCAAACTTACATGACATAGTGACCGATTGGCCCTCTTATAAATTGAGTTTCGGATATAAGTTGGTAAGTTGTGACCTTACTAGCTTTTTATTAGTTTGACCCCGTACATTTGTATGTTTCAATCTTGTGAGCAATATTTGAATATATATATATTATATAATGGTTTTTTTTTTCAGATTGAACTGGATTTCGAATCCAAGTTTAAAGAATCAGAGCTCCGACTGTTCAAAAAATGGCCCATATTTTTAGAGAAAGCTCTTAATCTTTTGAAAACAATTAAAGCTGCTTCTGTCTACATTAAATTGATTGAAGAAAATCCAAGTGAAGGTTGGTTATTAAATATACTCGTATCGATCAAATCTTTCACGAATTTCAAACAGAAGCCGAACTCGGAGTTTCGGTTTTAGTGTGAAATTAGTGAAAGTTTTGATAATAAAACCATTTACATTTCTTAAGTATATTTAAATACAATAGCAAAAATAGTTTCGGAGGTTTAACAAAAAAATCTCTGATAACCAGTTATCTGGCTAAACTTCTTAATAAAACTTACTAACTTAAACTAATTAAGTCAACGAATATGCATCATAACTTATTCCATTTTTATTTTTCAGATGTTCGAGACTTCTGTTATTGCGCGGCAATTGGATATAAAATAGTTCCAACTGTGAGAATACAGTGCCAAGATACAGCTGGCAAAAAAAAAACCATAAAGCCAAGCATTCAAGAAGCTATGAACAGTTTCATTCTTCATGCAAAGGTATGTATAATTTCACTTAGACTATTGTGAGATGACGACTTTCCATACTAACGACGATTTCCACGCCATAAGCCTTAACCAATTTTGACACATTTTTGATATACCGTCAGTCGGACCAAAATCTAACTTTGTATGTTATCTAGTTTAATAAATATTTATTATATATCAATAAAACAGGAATATAATTAAATCTATTGATGATATTGAAAAAAAGAAGAACATACAAAGTAAGTATTGTAGATAGACATTTTTACTAAATGAAGACATTGTTTTGATTTTAAAAACAATTTGAACTGCATACATAGATTTTTGAATAATCGCCTATCTGAACCGGGAATCAAACACGCCAAATTGTAAAAAAAAATCCCGTAATTTTACTTCCCCGATCAAAAGGCTCAATCGGAAGCTTTATTTTTTTCCAAGTAACATGGCATTTTAAATAAGTAGGAAGAACATCAAATTTTACATTTAATTAAAATACTACATTTTGCTTAAAATTAATTTAATTTAGCAAATCCTCAAAATGTGTCCCTTGTTCATTTATTTCTCAAGTACCTACTTATTAGTAATACTTAAAATGATAAATTCAGTATTTAGAACACAGCACAGTCAAAGAAAAGGCTAAGTATGTATTAATTTTCCTGAAATTAAAAGTAAAATTTCATGATCTTCCTTTTATTTAAGATGCTGTGTTACGTGGAAAAAAATAAGCTTCCGATTGAGCCTTTTGATTGGTGTCGCAAAATTACGGTTTTTTTACAATTTGGCGGGTTCGATTCCCGGTTCAGATAGGCGATTATTCAAAAATCTTTGAACTAGTTTCAAATTGTTTTTAAAATCAAAATGATGTCTTCTTTCAGTAAAACTGTTTATCTACAATAGTTAAGATACTTTCCCTCCATGTGGCATAGCCTTGGAACAGCCTGTATATGTACACTTCTTGCTTGAGAGCTTCGCACAGACTAATCATAAGGGTGAATTACGTTCCGAACCCCTTTAAGTAAATACTTAATTGCAATACCTAAGAAATAAAAAATGCTCAGTGTCAACACTGACTAGGAATTATAAAAAAATATGGTTGAAAGTAAAGAATTCATTCTAATTTCCAGAACCAAAGCGAAGTGCCCACCCAGCTGGACTATCGGCGAAAAGCCCAAACTGCTAAGGGTCTACGGTGCCAACCCATCATTATTGCTGTCGGACCAACCATTGATGCCCTAAAGGAGTTTTATGTTGCGTATGATAACATCCTTTATAAAATAGACTCGTTCTTGAAAGCGCTGGATGTATGCTTCAAAACTTTTCACTGCCTGGACGCAGAATATCCCACAGAAGCCGATCACATTTGGCTATTTCTGCAAAAATATTTTTATAACATTGACACAAAATCAGACAAAAAGCTTTCGGGAGTCTCATCTTTTATCTCCGACTTAGAATAAGTGATTTATTTGCTAAATTTTATCAAAATGTTTGTTTGTTTCAAATGTCTCGCTTCAGTTGAAAATTACCAAGATTTTTGTAAACATTTAAAAGACCATAACTTAAGTGCAAACGCAACATATCGCTGTAAACAGTATCAATGTGATCGCGAATATCAAAATGTACGGTCATTTAGACGCCACTTAATTTCTCAACATTTGAATAAACAAACAATTTTGAATCAAAATCTCCCTACAAATGATTGCTCTTTAAGTGAAAATGTACATGATACGTGTAGTTTGTTAGATCCTTGTGAATCCTCTGAATATCATCCTCTAAACAATGTTTGTCGTGAGAACGCTTTGGATACTGCCCATAGTATGTTAGAGAAATCTGCCGCTACGTTAGCGCTTTCATTATTCAGTGACGGTGGGGTTAACCGGAAAACTGCTCTTAAAATATTAGAAAATATTCAACTTCACATTATCCAAGTTCTTGGTAATATTTTTAAACATGTAATGCCTATTTATAATGAGTTCAGTCAAAGTGAAAAAGATAACATACATAAACTGATTTCAAATCCTTTTGATAATATACGCACAGAATATCAAATTATAAAATACTTTACAGACATCGATTGCTACATTGCTCCTGAAAAGTACATTATTAATGAAAATGTTGCTGTCAATACAGTCAACACTTCAGTAATGCTTGCGCCTAAATCCTGTACTGGCGCCAAATTACCGCTTCGCTCAGTATTCAAGAAAATTTTTGAATTACCCAATTTTTACAAATTAGTTTCAAATACATTAAAACCTAACGAAGTTGATTTTCCAAATTTTGCTCACAGTTTAATTTGGCAAAAAAAAATTGCAAGCAAAGAAGGTAAACTCTGTTGTCCTTTTTTTATATATTTCGATGATTTCGAATGTAATAATCCCTTGGGTAGCCACGCCGGTGTACATTCAATATCAGCTGTATATTATCAATTTCCTACTATGCCACAGGAATATCTTTCACTGCTGGATAATTTAATGTGTTTGTTGCAATGTTGTACAACTCCTCTTTTAAGATATACGGTAATCACTCCGCATTCTACGAACTCATTAAAGAATTAAAATATTTAGAGGAAGAAGGTATAGATATAGATACTGCAAATGGTAAAGTGAAAATCTATTTTATACTTGGAATGATATTAGGGGATAATCTAGGACTAAACACAATACTCGGATTTTCTAAATCTTTTAGCAGCAATTACTACTGTAGAATATGTAAAAGTCACAAATCTATAATGAAAAAACAAACCAAAGCAGATAATGCACTATTAAGAGGTCAGGATAATTATGCTAATGACTTTGAGCAAAATAATGTTACAGAAACAGGAATAAGTGAATATTGTTGTTTTAATGATATTCCTAGCTTTCACGTAGTGGATAACTGTTGTGTTGATATTATGCACGATATTTTCGAAGGAGTGTGTCATTACGACTTAGCTCATATTATTTTGTATTATACTCAAATATTACACTGTTTTGACCTGGCCACTTTAAATAATCGCTTAAAATTATTTGACTGGGTGAATTGCCCAAGCAAAAAAATACACGGCAAACCTGAGAACGGTAGTGCAATGTGCTGATTATTAATTTTATATATTTTTTCTCAACAACGTAAGTATTTCTCTACCTTGGCAAAAAAAATCATTGGTATCTACCCTCTAATATACCCAAAAAAAAAAATACAAAGTGTTATTTTATCATCACGGTGACCTGTCCTGAACCCAATTCCGCTCATAACATACCTTCTCCTGCAAATACATTCGTAATATGGATTTAAATTGATTTTGTTATCATTAAATTATAATATATTCGATCAAATAAAACAATTTTTGTTTGTTTATCTTCTTTCTCATGGATTTGACAGGCAGTCAACTTTTGTCTGGAAAAAAGTTATCATTTCAGAGGACAGTAAGTTTTAGTAGAATAGCCACATCAACATTGCGTTGTTACGCCCCTTTCACCTTTTCTCACTCCGGATCAGTCCGGCTTAAGCTCTCGGCGCGAACGCACCGGTCCCAACGTCTTGCGGTTTCCCGCCAAAAAAGTAAGTTTATCATTTCAGTAATATGGGGACAAAAATAGTTTCATTTCGGTGGCTGTTATAACTCGTGCTAGATTTGTTTAATTTGTTTCAAAATTGTGTATTAAATTCGCAGTAAGTACTGTTTTGTTTGAGTAGTGTTCATATTTTTTAAATATTTTTTTTTCGGAGTTAAATGTAGAACTAACCTCTATTTTATCATCTCAGTGTTATCATTTCAGTGGATTCGGTGGACTGTTATACCAATTACAGTCCACCGGAATTAAAAGTATCTCCGAAATGATAAAAACATAAAGTTTTAGAGATCCTGGTGTCAAATACAAAGTCATAGTTTTGTAATGTACCTACTTTTACCTAGAGTGTCGATTAGATTATTTAGGTGTATTTGTTGTGTAATATTTGTGCTTAAGATATATAATATATACATATATCTATGTAGTTAGTACATGTTTACTATACTTTAGATACACATTTGTTCGGCTCAACGAAAATGTGATGAGTGTGTGGGTATTATACCTACTAATTGTCAACAAAATAATTATTTCGAGGGTTTACCTTCAATATAAGTCACTTACCTTTATTTTTATATCATTTATTACGAGTAAATAACAATAATAAATAATATTTGATATAATTACAAAATTTCTTAATTTTACAAGATATAACAAATAAGTTAAAGAGCATTTAAACGTTATATGAAAAAAAAAGAGATATACCTATGTGATGAGAAATTGCCTGTGAGAGTGTTTGTCTGAGTCAATGCAAGAGAGCTAGTGTGTGAGCGCGTGGTGTATCTGAAGGTATAGTATTTTATAGGATCATAGTATAGTGTGTATGAATGTATGTCTGTGGATATGAGAAAGAAGAAAATTGAAAAGCGTGTATTTTGATTTTAGGATGCCGCGGCCTAAGCAACAGACTAGAGAAGAAAGGTTGGAAAAAAGGAGGTTGTATGAAAGAAGAAGAAAAGAGAGAATTAAGAGCAATGAAGTCTCACGCGAAGAGTTTTTGAGAAAAGACAGAGAAAGGTATGCCAGAAAAAAAGCAGCGGGATTAATTGTTTCAAGGCATCTAATGACCCCTAAAAAATTAAGAATCCTAAGAAGAAAAAACAAAATAAGTGCTGCTGCTTATTACCAAAGAAAAAAAAATAGAGCAGCTCCAGCTCCTATAGCGGCTCGTGCTAACCCTCTGGATGAGACAATTGGGGATCAAAGTGATGGTCCTGGACTAAGCACTTCCTGTCACAGTTCCTTCTTGCCTACTTTACGGCGCAGCTTACGATTGAACAGCAATAGTATTAGTACGAATATCCAAATCCAACGTTCTAATACTACAGAAGCTAGAAGCTTTCATCGGGTATACACAAGCAGTCCACGACAAACCCTGCTATCAACGCATCAAAATTTTGTAAATTTTGACTATAGCAATCCTGGTCCAAGCACTTCTCGTCAAGGGAATCCATCTTCGGCTCGGCGCTGCTTGCCGATGAATAGCGATAGTACAATTGGTTCCAATATTCAACATCATATTGATGACAATGTAGTAACTGGCACTCATTGTGTACAACCAAGTGGCGTACAACGAATAACATGTCCATCAAATCTAAGTAGTATCGAGTCAACATTATGCCCCAACAGCCCTGTTTCAGACTCGTCAATTACATCTGTAGAATTCAAGCGAGGACTTAAAGACAAATTTCGAAAATATCAAAAAACTAAAACTAAGCTAATAACAGAATTACAAAACAAATTATTACAGGTCACTAAGGAAAAAGAAATGTTCAAAAAAAGGTGTAACAGACTACAAAGCAATCATATGATTTTGAAGAAAAGTACCCAAAAAGGAGAAAAACCAGCAGTAGAAGTCATAAAACCTGATGAAAAAAAAAATCGAATTCTCAGGAGGGTGGTGAAATTTTTAGAAGATGATGAAAATTCAACACTGTCCTGGAAAAAATGACACCATATCTAGACATGGATTAAAAAAACAAAAAAGACTATTGACAGACACACTTAAAAATTTACACTTGAAATATTTGGGATCAGGAGAACCACCGATAAGCTATTCAACATTTTCAAGAATGAAGCCTTTCTGGGTCACTCAACCAAATGTGAATGCACGAAATACATGCCTATGTGAAAAGCACGAAAATATGAAACTTTTGATTGAATCTATGAAAAGAAACCGCCTTATCAAAGAAAATACAATATCCGACGTTTTAAGTAGCCTATGTTGTAGTAAAGATAACATCGATTGTCTGCAAAGAATATGCTCAAGTTGTAAAAATAGACACATTGATTATCAAGAGTTTAATAATGAAGTGAACATAGCGTATTGGGGTTGGGAGAAGAATAAAAGCATATATCGTCGTTGCAAATTTAAAATCTCCTATGTGACATTTTTCTCAAAAATGAGTTTTACAGATATTTGAAAAGCAATTTTGAATACGCATACTTAGCAAAAACTCCCATGTGAATATCTTATTATATCGAAACAGCACGTATCATTTTTAAAACCTCTCAAGTGTCAGCCTACATTTAATTGTAAATCAAAATGACCTATGTGTCTGATGTACACATGAGAGTTTTTAGTAATAGTTTTATTTCATAACATTGCAAATTAAAATATCCTATGTGATCATTCTCTCACTATAACACTACAGTTTCGCGCCGATTTTGTGCTAGAAAGAGAATGCATTATTACTTCACGCACGAGATAAGGTGAGATAGATGCGTCAAATCTAAACATTCGTCCCTAGGTCAGGGCCACGCGTCAGTGTAGCTGCAACTGGTCGCGCGTAAACACTTTCTTAGCGTTATTACTTTAGTAATTATGTCAGAAAAATATAAAACTACTGGCCGGGGTCATCGAATGATAAATTTAGTGCTTCAATCTGAGTTTGCTGACGATAATGCCGACCGTGCTGCCTCTGTCGCCGCCGCCGCATCGGTGAAATCTCCTCCACATCTTGAGGATTCATTAATTACGCCAGATGATTTAGGATTTAATGTTGAATCGACATCTCCGATGTCGGAGACGCCGTCACTGTTGCTGTCACCAACAACTACTGCGGATATTATGCCAATCTTGTTCAGTAGTGATGACGAAGAGGAGCTGTTGATGATATCTACTCGGGCTATCGTACATTCCAATTTAGAAGGTAATAATGAGGTAGTCACTAGTGCAGCAAATGAAAATCTGAACAATATTTCCGTATCATCACAATCAGTACGTCCTGCCAAGCTACCATCTCCAGATTTGGATACCATTCTCTCATTTGGAAGCGATGATAGTGTGCAAGACCCACACTGGGTTATACCCTCAAAAAAAAGAAAACGGCAGTTGTCTTTATCTGCCAGTGAAGATGAAGTCCCATTGTTGCCATTAAGAACGAGTGAGCCAAGCTCTTCAGAAAATATACTACCGACAGACGAGGAAATTGAACACCGTTTCAGGCCTAAAGAAAACGTTGTGCAATTAAATAGAAAAGCTAGGGTTTTAGGTAAGTCCTACCTGGGATTTAAGAAGAGTGATGATGGGACATATAAACCCTGTGTTGGAAAACCAAAAAGAGAAATAAAACCTCGACGTTCTCACACAAAATTGAACACCGATTCAAAACATAAAAACTCATTCTTGTGTGCATCCATTACGGAAGAAGATCGTAAAGCTATTCATTCATATTTCTGGGACCTTAGAACATGGGCCGAAAAGAAAACGTTCGTGAGGACTGCCGCTGTTCGTAGATTAATTAGACGTCGTCGCCGCAAAGATCAGCCTTCACTGAAAAAAGGAAGTGGCCATGATATTTTTTTGAACACTTGCGATGAAAAATGCACTAAGGTTCGGGTTTGTAGACTGTTTTTTTTAAATACGCTATCTTTAGGTGAAGACAGTTTTAAGCGCTGGACAAAAGAATCTGACACGGTTAATGAAGATCTTCGTTTTGATGATTCACCCACACATGACATCGAGAATACACCGAGTGCAGCACTGGTACCAAAGTATACACACGTAACACAAAAAGTAAAAAATTGGATAGACTTAATTCCTAAAGTACCGAGTCATTATTGCCGAGCAAGTTCCAGCAAGCTGTATGTTGAGTCGACATTTAGGTCTGAAAAACACATGCATGACGTTTTCGTGGAATGGTGTAGAGAACACAGTTACCAAGCAGCAAGCAGACCGACTTTCCTAAGAGTTCTGAAACAGGAGAATATAGCAATTCACCATCCACGCAAAGACCAGTGTGATACTTGTTGTAGTTTTAAAGCGGGTAATATTTCACAAAAGGAGTATGACGACCACATAATTAAAAAGAATGAAGCGCGCCAAGCTAAAAAAGATGCCATAGAATCGGCAAACGAAAAGGTGGTAGTAATCACAGTGGATGTACAGAGTGTCCTACTTGCACCTAAGCTTTTGGCCAGCTCTTTATATTATAAACTTAAGTTACAATGCCATAACTTTACTGTCTATGACTGCAAGACGAGAAAAGTTACTGTTTACTTTTGGCATGAAGCTGATGGGGGCGTATCCGCAAATGAGTTTACTTCTTGCTTAATCGATTATATAGCAAACTTAGCGCCAGAAACTGAACAAGTCACTGTAATTTCTGATGGGTGTGGCCATCAAAATCGAAACCGGATTTTGTCCAGTGCTTTAAGTGATCTCTCGCAAAGAATGAATCTTAGTGTTGAGCAGTTGTACTTGGAAAAAGGCCATACCATGATGGAAGTTGATAGTGTCCATTCAACAATTGAACAGTACATTAAACCCCCTATTTATGCACCGAGTGACTATGTAGCTCGAATGCAGCAAGCTCGACCAAGAAATCCTTACGATGTAAAATCAATCCACTACGACTTCTTTCTTAATTATGAAGAACTAGAATCCAACTTCAAGTCTATTAGACCAGGTAAGAAAAAAGGTGATCCAGTTGTGGTCGATATACGAGGACTGAAATACTTGCCAGATGGGTCTGTTTTATGTAAATTGCGACATCCTGACGAATGGACCATCTTACCACAACGAAGAGGTAGTCGTGGAACTTTACTACCAAAGCAACTATATCAACAGCCCCTCAAAATCACAGAAAGCAAATACAAACATTTGCAAGAGTTAAAAAGTGTGATTGATAAAGATTATCATCCGTTTTATGACTCGATCTCGTTTATCCCAGGAACATAACAACAAAATATTTAATTATAATATGGTTTAGTACCTATTATGTACAAGATTTTATCACGCTGTGAAAATAGTATATTGTTTTGCTTATCTGATTTAATAAACGCGAAATAATAATGATAGTACCTAGTTTCATTTTCAACTATAATGTTTCAATATTCTCTAAAAACCACTTATATGACAAAAAGTTGCAATTTTAAATCACCCATGTGTAGAAAAATAATTAAAATCATATAACTAGTCCATTTTTACTAATGATATTAAATTATTTATATTTCAATACATTGGAATCACTTAGTTTTTCTTTATAACCAAGGGAATAAAAATATTTTCTAAGATTTTTTTGTAGCAGGAAGTTTTTTTCGTTTTTCTCGAAAAGTTACTTTTTACACATAGGAGATTTGAAATTTGCAACGACGATATGTCAAAAATAATGTAGAAAAATCTGCTATTAAAGTTGAAAAAGTAAGGCGTTGGGTGAAACCACTAGATTTAATAAAAAAATTCGAAGATAGCCTGAAACCATTCCTTAAACATTGCGTCAATAATAAAAATCAAAATCAAGCTTTCAAAACGTTAAAAGAAAATATGACTACGGAAGACTGTATTATACAAATTGATTTCAGTGAAAATTATAATGCCAAATATGGATCCGAAATTCAATCCCTTCATTTTGGTGGTAGCAGACAACAGTTCACTTTGCATACTGTCGTAATATATTTCAAACTCGACAACGAAACTTGCAAAACTCAGTCATTTTGTACTGTAAGTACCTCTTTAAGGCATGATGCTGCTGCAGTATGGGCACACCTCATTCCTGTTTTGCAAGAAATTGAGATAACTGCTCCTCTGGTTCGTAAACTTTACGTTATTTCTGACTCACCATCTGCGCAATACAGGAATAAAAATATATTATATAATAACTCAGTTATCCTCCTATTGTCCGATGCTGACCCACATAATTTGGAACTATTGTGAGTGTGGTCATGGAAAAAGCGCAGCAGATGGAGTGGGTGGAGTATTAAAGAGAACGCTAGATAAACAAGTCTCATATCAACATGATATTACCAATATTGAATCGCTGGTACAAAACCTACAGTGTTATGTTAAAGGTGTGAAAATTGAAACAGTTGAAGATTATCAGGTGACAGAAAAAGATTGGCTCTTGCCCAAAGACTTAAAGACTTTTCCGGGAACTATGAAAGTTCACCAAGTTGTTTGGTCTAAAGAGTCAGGAAACCGTTTGGCACTTCGACATCTGTCCTGTATTGAAAGAGAATGCCTAAATAAAACTATTAGGTGCCCTCACGGCAAGCATTTAGGTTTTCATGACTTCACTGGGATTCAATCAACGAATTTTGCAAATAATACAAATATAGCACATCTGCGTCCAATTCAACTGTCAGAAAAATTAGTACTACGTCCCAAGCCATTCAATGAAAAGAATCTTTCCAAAAAATTACAAAGGAATAGTTTCATACATGAACCACACACACACTCAATCACAAACATTGAAATATCAATTATTAAGCCCTCAACATCCCATTCCTTTGATGGAATGAATAATCAAAAAGGAGAGAATGAGCAGGAATCATCGATAATACCCAAATCATTGCTCGAAAAATATGAAAACTTCAATGAATTTAGCACTCCATCGTGTTCATTTTTTGAAAACAATGATACTGAAATTATTGAAAAGTATGAACGGACAAGAAATATTGACAGCGAAGAAGAAATCATGATTACAGCCAAGAAGAGAAAAGTAAGAAGATTATCTTCGTCTTCGTCCAGTTCTGATTTGAATATTTTTTGATTTTTGTTATTGTATATTTAGTTTTTTAAATATTTGCTGTCATTTAATGGCATGACTTGTTTTAGGTAGGAAGTTAAACTTATTAAAGAAGACTGATGACTATAATAATTATAGTAAAGACGTGCTGTGGTGTGATAATTAAAGAAGATTTGTTTATTAGGTACATATCTAAATTAAAAACCTATATTTATAGTCATGAAAAGAGGCTGATTAGTGAATTTGAGAAATAATTGTGTGATTTAAAGTGACATGATGAAAAATTAATCTTTAAGCTACATACTTGAACCTACTCGTAAATACGTACCCAGAAAGACTGTTTTATTGGAATAACTATAATTCGCATTAGTCAATGTTGTGACAATATGTGTAAAGAGCTAGAACATAGGGAAGTAATTGATAACTTATATCATGAAATTGTTTTATCGTTACGGGAGGCTGCTGAGGCCACTTATGTCAGTCACTGTAAAGGGGGGGTTTTAAAGGGTCGACCTATCTTGGGGTGGAATAAGCATGTTAGGGACGCTCACCGGAACTCCAGACTAATGTTTACAAATTGGGTTTGGCATGGGAAACCAAGCACGGGATATATTTATAATGATATGGTCGAGTCCCGAAAGATTTTCAAACAAAAACTTAAGTTTTGTCAAAATAAACAAGACCAAATTAAAATGGATATATTGGCTTCAAGACACAACAAGAAAGACTTTCGTGGGTTTTGGAAACACACCAAAAAATTAAACCCCAAGCCTGGCATTCCGGTGTGCGTCGATGGGGTAAGTACGCCCGGGGAGATAGCAAACCCGTTTAAGGAGCATTTTAAAATACTACCTTCGATGTCTAATGTTAACAGTGTCGTTGCTAAGGCTGTAGTGTTAGAGGTACCTGCTTGCATTATGGCTAAGCAGATTAGAACAATCATTAAAAATATGAGACGAGGCAAATCGCCGGGACACGACAGCCTTAGCATAGAACATTTAGAGCATGCCGGACCGCATCTCTCACGACTGCTAGCGTTGTTATTTACTTTTTGTATCCGACACTCCTATCTACCCGCTGCGTTGATGAAAACGGTGGTTGTACCAATATTGAAAAATAAAACCGGTGACGCCAGTGACAAAGGTAACTACAGACCGATCTCATTAGCAACTATTACGGCTAAAGTACTTGACGGTGTGTTGGAGGGACAAATTAGTAAACATATTAAAATACACGATGCTCAGTTCGGCTTTAGGCCACAGTTATCGACTGAATGTGCTATTTTGTCCCTTAAGCATACTGTCAGGTACTATACGGAGAGAAGTACGCCTATTTATGCGGCATTTCTAGACCTTTCCAGGGCATTTGACCTGGTAAGGTATGACGTCCTGTGGTATAAGATGCGCGAAGCGGGAGTGCCTGACGCCATAACAAATATGTTTCAGTATTGGTATGGCCACCAAACCAATCAAGTTAGGTGGGCTGATCAATTATCGGAGGAGTACAGGTTGGAATGCGGGGTGAGACAGGGGGGATTGACCTCACCAGCGCTTTTCAACCTGTAGGGGAGAGTGGGGCAAGACGGGGTGCGGGGCAAGACGGGGTGACCGATCTTGAGCGCAAACGAATTAGCCAATCAGGATCGTTTTAGCAGCTGACGTCGCGCCGCCATTACGGCAATCAGTCATCGAAGTGAGCGGACAAATACTCCACGCGTTTTACTTATTTTCTGGAAAAAACTTTTTTTGACAAATAGCTTGTGATTTTTCTATACTATATAGGGCGTGTAATTTCCGTAAATAATAACACCTCGGAATTGATTTAAATGGTATCAAATGTGACAATAACTACACTAACAGGTAAGAACTTGTTTTTCTCTGTGCTGCGTATTGGTTTCATTATTATTTTTTTTTAATTTGATTCGGCATGCGGGGGCAAGATGGGGTACCTACCCCATCTTGCCCCTTAGCCTTTGCAAGCGGCGTATAAATGTCTAATTTTACTGTGTATTTTGTTCTAGAATGGTGAGAAATTATAAAAAAAAAACAAGTAGAGGGGATTGGTCAGAAGAAAGTATGAAAGATGCTGTGAAAAATGTGGTTGAAGGAAAAATGGGCTACAAGGTTGCAGCAAAATCATTTTCTGTCCCACAGACAACTTTAGAAAGAAAAGTGAAGCTTGCTCGAGAAAGTTTAGATAAGAATGATCCAATGACTGTTAAATTTAAGGTACCGTTAGGCCCAAAAGAGCAAGTTTTCACTGATAATGAAGAGGAAGAGCTATGTAAATACATAATAGATATGGAGAGCAGGCTTTATGGACTGACAATGAAAGACTTAAGAGGTTTAGTCTATAGACTAGCGGTAAAAAATAACAAACGTCATCCTTTTAACAATGAAAAAGAAGAAGCCGGGAAAGACTGGGCATTAGGATTTTTAAAAAGGCACCCAGAACTGTCTATTAGACAGCCTGAAAGTACCTCAGCTGCACGTGCTGCTGGTTTCAATAAACAGGTGGTAGACCAGTTTTTCAATTTTTTGGGCAATGTTTACGATGAACATCATCTAACATCTGATCGTATATACAACTGCGATGAAACTGGTATTTCAGTTGTGCCCAAAACCAAATCAAAAATTATCGCAAGAAAGGGCAGAAAGCAAGTGGGAGCCATAACATCTGCTGAACGAGGTACGACCATTACAGTAGAAATCTGTTTTAGTGCTAGTGGTAATTTTATGCCACCCATGATGGTATATCCTAGAAAAAGAATGGATCCGCAACTTATGATTAATGCTGCCCCCGGAGCTTGGGGAGTTTGCAGTGATTCGGGCTGGATGACTTCAGAGCTTTTCCTAGATTGGTTTAAAAAGTTCGTCGAATTTAGCGGAGCAACACCTGAGCGTCCGGTTTTGTTATTATTGGATGGACATAGTACTCATACGAAGAACATTGATCTCATAAATGAAGCACGCACTCACGGCGTTATCATTTTATGTTTCCCACCACATACTACTCACCGTCTTCAGGTTGCAGACGTTGCTTACATGAGACCGTTAAGTACCTACTACGATCATCAAATCACGGCCTGGCTTCGCAGCAACCCAGGAACGACTGTCACTGTCCGACAAGTAGCTGAAATTTTTGGAAAGGCGTTCATACAAGCGTCTACGATGTCAACAGCTGTCAATGGTTTTAAGAAATGTGGGATTTGGCCATATGATCCAACAGTATTCTCTGAGACCGACTTTGCTCCGTCTTTGATGACAGATATTCAGCTTAATGTATGCGACGCACCTGCAAGCGATAATAGTTCGCTGATAATGGAATCGTCATCCACAGAACCAGCAACAAATAATCAGAATGCGCCAATTATATCTGAAGCCATTTCTGTTGCGGAAACTTTGACGGACGCAGCAGTGACGCCAGTGACAGTGGAAACAGAAACATTGTCGAGACTTGATACTGCCGCTAGTATTTCTGCGACTATGTCACTATCCACTAATCTGGTTACTGCACCTACTGTGCTACCTAATACAATGTCAACCCCTGAACCAGGATGTTCTCACTGGCTCGATAACTCCGATCTACTCGAAAGATCACGAACTCCGCAGCAATCAATATTTGGTGTTGTAAGTCCGCAGCAAATAATGCCCTTTCCAGCAACTACAAAAACATCTCGCTCATCTAGAAAACGAGGAAAAACCGCGGTGATCACATCTTCGCCGTATAAGAATGAGTTAGAAGAAACGATTAAGAAAAAGAAACAAGCGGAAGAGGATAAACAGAGAAAAAAAGAGTTGAGGGAACTTAAAAAATCTGAAAAAGACCCGGCAACTAAGAAGAAAAGAGTAACAAAGAAGAAACAAGGGGCTAAGAATAGATCATTAAACGAAAATAGTGACAGCGATATTGAAAATACACCTTGTTTGTATTGTAAAGGCCTATATTTGGACTCAAATGAAGGCTGGGCTGCTTGTTCAGCATGCGGCAAATGGGCTCACTGCAGCTGTGCAGGTGTGGACGACGAAGATGCAGATACCGTGTTCACTTGTGAACATTGTGAACAGTCCTAAATGGTCGTTTGCTGCGTACCCCATCTTACCCACGGGGTACCCCATCTTACCCTAGGGGTGGGGCATGATGGGGATGAGGGTGTATTTCTACTTTTTGATTTTTTTAAATTTTATTATGTTGATAAGACTGCCAAATACTCGTTAACAATGAAGACTGATTATCTAAGAAGATTATAAGAATAAAACAAATTAATAAAACTCTTTACGGTCAATTTTATTTACCATCAAACCTTAAGGACCCCGTCTTACCCCACTCTCCCCTACATTAACCAACTGATTGTCGATCTCAGTAGCACTCTTGTTGGCTGCTCTATTGACGGTCTGTGTGTCAATAGTATTAGTTACGCGGACGACATGGTGCTGCTGAGTCCGTCAATTAGCGCGCTCAGGAAGTTGTTGGCAGTCTGTGAGGCCTATGCAGAAGCGCACGGACTTGTATACAATGTACAGAAAAGCAAATTGCTAGTGTTTAAGGCAAAACATAAAAAACCAGCACATAATATGCCACCTGTTATGCTGGAAGGTGTGGCCCTTGAAAGAGTGCTAGATTTTAAGTACCTTGGGCACATAGTTACGGAGGACTTAAAAGATGATGCTGATATGGAAAGGGAACGGAGGGCGTTAGCTGTCCGATGCAATATGTTGGCCCGCAGGTTTGCTCGTTGTACACCAGAAGTAAAAATAACTCTTTTTAAGGCGTTCTGTCAATCGTTGTACACGTGCACCCTGTGGGTTCGATATACGCAGAGGGCATACAACGCGCTCCGGGTTCAGTATAATAACACTTTCAGGATGTTGTTGGGGCTCCCACGTTACTGTAGCGCATCAGGAATGTTTGCAGATGCACGTACTGATGGTTTCAGTACCATCATTCGTAAAAAGATTGCTTCCATGATGCGCAGAGTGCGTGGGAGTGGCAATGACATCCTGAAGGTCATTAGTGATAAGCCGTGCTGCACCATTATGGCGCATTGGGTACGTGTCCATGTACATGTACCCGGGGTGTCTGGTGGATGCGGCAGATATATGAACTGAACGACACTTATAATTTTAATATCTTTTATTCCTTTTGTTACTAACATAGTTTATAAGCAGTGTGTATTACTAACATCATATGGATCAAGGTCTGAAATAAAGTATTTTTTTATTTTTTTTTTTTTATTTTTTTTTATTAGGTATAAGAATTACTTATACATAATTGCGAATTAGAACAAAACTTTGTTGTTTTTTGTTCTATTTAGATATGTACGTTTCTCTATTGTTGTAGTAATTTAAGAATAAAGTGATCTCAATCTCAGGTTTCTGTTATGTTTCATACGTTTATGTAAAAGGATTAAAAGTACTAAGCTATTACTACTAAGATATTTTTATAATGTTCCTTATTCATTTATTGTATTTTAAAAATATAAGAGTTGATTTAATTTTAGAAGTTTTACTGATATACCTGTAGAAACACTATTCTCCTCTCGTTACCAATTTAACTAAATTATACCTAGCATTTTTCTCTTAGTGCAATAGGTAGACATTAGGTATTACTATTAATGGCATAACTTACAAATGCAACCATCATATTAATCAGAAACTTTAAGCTTTCTAATCGCGATACGTTGATTCTTTTGAAAATATATCAAGTAAATTAGTATTAGTACATAAACAAGCAAAAATATTTATTTAAGGTTACCAGCATTTACGATAAAGTTTTCCAACATTTTCACACAACAACAACCACAAAAATTACCAAAGGTTATAAAAGTAAAGAAACTATTCATTCATATCATAATAAACATTACATTACATTAATTCTTTTTACATATATCATTCTTTGAGGTTATTGTAACCTCAAAGAATGATATATGTAATAATACTAACTGTAATATCTGTATATTAATGATGATATTAAAAAAACTGTGTACTGTCCTGTCTCAGTGTTTATCTAAAATTTGTGGAAATCAAACCTAACAAAGTACGGAACCCTGGCTGGGGGCACGGTTGTTCTTAGCTGTATCATTTCGGTGGATTTATCATTTCGGTGGTAATTTTTATCATTTCGGTGGACACTTTTAATTTCAGTGTACTCTTAAAACTTTATCCTTAAATATTTATGTAAGTTTTGATAATATTTGATGTCCACTCACGCACAATGTTATAAAATAGACTAAAGTATTATTTGTCACTAAAAATATATAGATTGCATTGAAATAAAAAATCCCACCGAAATGATACATAAAAATCTCTTGTTGAAATTCACCCGACTATTCAGTTACAGAGCTTAACAATAAGTCTGTTTGCATCAATCAAGAACATTTAGTTCGCAGTAAGTTTAAAATGTCAGCTTCGGAAATGTTGATGTTTGTGCATTTGTTCCCTCTATTAGTTGGAGATTTAGTTCCTAGTGACGATCCCGTATGGCAATTTTTAATAATCTTACTAAAAATAATTCAGATTTTATTATGTAGCGTTGTAGATGCTCCGACTGTTAAATTGTTAGAATCTTTAATTACTGAACATCACGAAAATTACATTAACCTTTTTAATGATACATTAAAACCAAAACACCATTTGATGTTACATTACCCGCATATTATTGAGCAGGTGGGCCCCTTAAAGCAATTATGGTGCATGAGATTTGAAGCTAAACACAAAACATTGAAAAACACAGCTCATATCATAACTTCTAGAAAAAACATATGTCTAACGTTGCTAATGAAAGAACAGTTAGCGTTTGCAAACAGACTTTTTCTAAAAAAGGGATTAGAGTCTCGAGTGGAATTAGGAAAAGTTACTGTACGGGAGTCGCATGTGGATATTTCTCACATTAACAATACTTGTAATCAAGATGTTGATTTATCTTGTGATTTTCAATGGATACGTTTTAAGGGCACAAAGTATAACCCAGGAATGATATTAGTTACTAGTAATGAAAATGATATATATTTTTTCAAATTAGAAAGAATTTTTCGTTCTAAATACTCTATGAGTTTATATTTTCTATGTAAATCATTAAAATGCTCTGGTTTTAATGATCATTTTCAAGCATATTCAATTGAAGGAGAAAACGATTCCATGGAGCTTTTGAAACCAGAAAATTTAATTATTTCTCCCACTAATGTTCATGTTATTGCCACAGGTGAATCTTATTGTCGATTTAGTTACTACTAAAATTAAATGAAAAATTAATTTAAAATAAAAAATAAAGTTTTTATCCATAAACTGACATAATTTAAAAATAAGTGATCTAGCGATTATTGTATTACTTAAACCTAGGTTTAGTTATTTTCGAATTTTGATTTTACTTATGCCTTTACTATGGCCCTCATTCTACATGTGTGCCGATTGATGTTCACTTCAGCTCTTAACGCCAACCAATAGGAAGTGTGCATTTCCGAGCAGGAACACTCCCATTGGATGGCGTGGCGTTGACGGATAAAGTGAACTTATGGTGGCGACATTACGGTGATAACGTTTTAAGGCGAGTATAGCCGCGAAACTAGCTCAAAATGTTCTTATATCTCCTAAATTTCAATAATTTCCGCCTGTTAGATACTTGGGAAACACCTATAATATGTATTAGGTTACTGTACACAATTTGTCGTTCTGTAGTTGTCCCAAAAAACTTTCAGAAAACTTAAACGGCCGCTTTTTGTTGTGCAAGTTTCTTGTAATTGTATTTAAGATTTGTAAAATAAATTTTGTGATAAGTACCAAAAATCTGTTTATTTTTATTTAAACCACCTTTTTTAGGCCCATAATAAATAAAGTTACCGGTAATTTGACGTATTCTAGAAACTGCTGATTTTCGGCTAGCCTTCATGACCTTTTTAACTGCAAATAACGAACTTTACTGTATATCTCCATAGAAAGGAATATGTTGAATTATCAATAATCCTGTATATTTTTGAAGTGTTTGTCAAACGGTCATAAAACCTTTTTTTTTTCAGACCCTGTATTTCTTGTAAGGTTTTTTCTTCTACAATATTTTTAGGGTGTGCCATAATTGAGTGTGACACCCTATTAATATTCTGGAAATCATTGTTTGGTAATATATACCAAAAACTGGTGTATATTTTAC
Source organism: Lycophotia porphyrea (assembly GCA_950005105.1). NCBI lineage: Eukaryota > Metazoa > Arthropoda > Insecta > Lepidoptera > Noctuidae > Lycophotia > Lycophotia porphyrea. Next base: position 10,230,611 of record OX465391.1, on the reverse strand, counting down.
TGGTGTTAGTTTGATAAATTAACCAAAATAACACCAGTAAAATTTACACTATTTATTTGGTATGTTTTACTAAACTAAGACCGGTACAATCAGAAAAGCACTGATAAAATATTGGTATATATTACCAGTTAAAGTTTGGTAATAACTAGAGCATAAATCTGTTAGATATTACCAAACAAATGTTAGGAAAAAATACAAAACAAACATGATAGATAATACTTAATTGATTTGATAAAATCTACGATACACTTCTGGTAGATAATACAATATTATCTCTGATAAAAAGCACGATACACATCTGGTAGATATTACCAAACAAATTTTAGAAAAAAATACGAAACACATATGATAGATAATACTTAATTATATTTGATAAAGTCTGCGATACACGTCTGGTAGACAATACAATATGATCTCTAATAAAAAGCACGAAACACATCCTATAGAATATACTAAGTTAACCTTGATAAGAACTACATTACACATCTGGTAGATATTACCAAACAACCTTTGGTAGTAACTAAAATTAAATCTGATAAATATTACTAAACTAACGCTGATAAAATACACCGAACGTGATTAGTAAATACTGCTAAATTTTGATTGTTAGAGTTTACCAAATAAAATGATTATACTTACGAGTCAAGTTTAGTTTTCTCTATCAAACTGATTTAATACATCCTACCATATAATAAGTGCTATCTACCAAACTTTTGTTGTAGATTTTACCAAATACCTTTGCATTTTCTATTAAACTACCTTCGGTAATTTGTACCAAAAAGGTAACAGTAGAACATACAAAATGTATTTGGTAAAAAAAACCAAGTATGTTGGGTAAAATATACAATATCTCTTTGGTAGATTGCAGCAAACCACATTGTATTTTTTTTACTAAAGTACTTTGATGAAAAGGTTACAAAAGTACTTTGGTTGAAAATCTACTAAAGTTCTTTAGTGACAAACGTTACTAAAGTACTATGGTAAAAAATGTTACTAAAGTACTTTGGTGAAAAATGTTACTAAAGTATTTTGGTAAAAATTATACTAAAGTACTTTGGTGAGAAATGTTACTAAATTACTTTTGTAAAAAATGTTACTAAAGTACTTTGGTGAAAAATGTTACTAAAGTATTCTGGTAAAAATTATACTAAAGTACTTTGGTGAGAAATGTTACTAAATTACTTTGGTAAAAAATTATACTAAAGTACTTTGGTGAGAAATGTTACTAAATTACTTTGGTAAAAATGTACAAAATATAGGTGTAATCTACCAAATAAATTTGGTACAACACCAACTTAAAGTGTTTGGTAAAATCAACCAAAATTCGTGATAGGACCGAAATCAACCGCAAACTTTGGTTACATTTACGCAAAATCTGTTAAATCCAACCTAACATTTTTTTCAGTGTGTGTCTGTACAACGGTCATAAAATCGCGCCCTTGGGATATTTTGTTGCTAAAATAACATATGATAACTTAACTAAAGATATAAAAATGTATGTCATAGCAAACGGCGGTCCACCGCTACTGGGACGTGATTTCATGACGAAATTTAGTATGTACTTTGCGACAAATAATAATAACCTAGTATGTGTGAGTGAGAACATTCACGAGGTACAGCGGTTGTTGAATGAATATCCGGATGTTTGGAAGGATGAACTAGGATGTTTTAATAAGTTCGAAGTCGAATTGCAATTAAAAGACAATGCCGCACCAAAATTTTTTAAGCCGCGTCCCGTTCCTTTTGCTTTGAAAGACAAAGTCAGCGCAGAACTTGATAGATTAGTGAGTTTAGGAATACTTGTTCCGGTTAATTACTCTGAATACGCCACACCAATAGTACCGGTATTGAAAGAAAATGGCAAGTTAAAGATAGCAGGTGATTTTTCATGTACACTAAATAAAGATCTAAAAATAGACAAGTACCCCCTACCTCGTATAGAGGAAGTATTTTCCAAATTGTGGGGTGGGGAACATTACACGAAATTAGACTTGAGCTATTGCTCAAGTCTAATCTTATAATCAGTTCAAATTAAGCAAATCATCGCAAAAATTAACAACAATAAATACACAAAAAGGATTATTTTCTTATAGCCGGCTCGTCTACGGATTAGCTAACGCTCCAGCTATATTCCAAAAAGCAATGGAAACTTTGTTGTCAGGCTTAGAAGGAGTTAGTATATGGCTTGATGATATCTGTATAACCGGATCAACAAAAGAAATACACTTGAAAAGACTGCGCGAGGTTCTATGTAGGCTGCAAGATGCGCCTGCAAAAGGAAAAATGTGTGTTTTTCGAAAGAAAGGTTACCTACTTAGGGTACGTAATAGACAAGAACGGGTTAGGCTGCCTGTCCACCGGAGCGGAGCGAGGCAGCGGAGCGGAGAAACGGAGAAATATTAACCAATAGGACTGCACAAAATCTCCGCTCCTCTTTAGTGGACAGGGAGTTGCGAACTAGTTTAAAAATTCATACAAAACCGGTAAGCGGAGCGGGGATGCAAGGCGGAGCGGAGAAACGGAGCGGGGAAGCGGAGCGGGGAAGCGAGTGCAGGCGCGGGCGCCAGTTGCGCCCGCAGTGTGCCGCCGTAGTCCGACCAGTGCGTATGTGACCGACGCAGTGAACACAATGGATGAAAAACTTATTGAAAGTGTGAAAAAGTTTCCGTGCATTTGGAACACATCTTCAGAATTTTACAAATGCAACGAAACAAAAGATGCTGCGTGGGACCAAATAATCATTGAAACAAACATATCGGATGGTAAATAATATTATGTATCTTTATTCTATAATACCCTCTAGTAGGTACATATTGATATCTTTTTTTTATTTAACAAAATAATACCTAAATAATGTCCGCGGCTGGCCAAACTATCCAAATCTGTCACACATCACTGACTATAGATTCTTTTCAAAATTCGAGTATCTTGCCATGGAACCTTCCCCTGATTATTGAAGTATGAACAATACATTTCGCGAACTTGAAAACCATCATTAATAGAATGTTGTGTTTGTGTAATATCACCAACTGATAATAATGTTTGCTCCATGTTATTTTCAATATTGTTTATATAATCAGGTTGTCTTTGAATTAAATAATTGTGCAAAACACATGTTGCTTTTATTACCTTGTCAACTGTTTCTATTTTGCATTCGAAATCTTTATGATACACGTACCACTTTCTCGTCAATACACCGAAAGTTGCCTCAACAATGCGACGTGCTCTTGATAATCGGTAATTAAATATTTTTCTTTCTGCGTTTAGTCCATCACGTGGGTATGGCCTCATAAAATTTTCCATTAATGGAAAAGCTTCGTCTCCTATAAATACGAACGGCATTTTTGCACCACCTTGATACAATGGTACCGGCTCAGGTAAATTCAATCTCTTCTCTTTTAGACTCTTTCCGAAAATGCTGTTATCAAAAATTCCTGCATCAGAAAATCTTCCCATAGATCCCACATCAACCATTCTGATTTTCCTTCTGGCATCAGCTAAACACATCAATACTACAGAAAATCTCTTTTTGTAGTTGAAAAACGAGGACCCAGTTTTCGAGGGAGCCTTGATATAATACGTGCTTGCCATCAAGAGCACCTGTACAATTTTTAAATTGCCATAGTTCATCAAAATCTTTTGCTATTTCTTTCCAGTCGTTTTCTGTTGGTTGCGGCATGACAAGAGGTTGCAATACATTCCATAAAGCATCACAAACCTCATCAATAATTCTTGATACACTTTTTAATCCAATTCTAAAATTTTCTCCCATCGTTGTAAATGAGTGGCCGGTTGCTAAATACCTGAAAAATAAAAGTAATATTTTTTTATAAATAGACCATGGAATAATTTTTTGTGTTTGTTGATTGTTTCAGTTAAAACTGCCAAGTCGCGATGGAAACAACTGAGAGATAATCATCGAGATGCCTTAAAAAGACAAAATGCAACAAGGAGTGGACAGGCTAGAAAACAACGAAAAGAATGGAAATATCAGAAAGCCATGTCATTCTTATTGCCTTACATGTGTAACAGAGACCGGTCATCAAATTTTGCGCCCTTGGATGACTCAGTAAGCGAAACTTCAAATCCGCCAAATACCATTGATGAGAGTTCACGGGAATCATGCAATTTGTTGCCATCAAATTCAAATAATCTTCCTTCTGTCGATGTTCCTAATGATTCAACAGCTTCTGGGCCTCTCCCATCCACATCCAAAAAAAGAAAGAACGATGAAATTCTAGATCTTTTGAAAAAAAATCAAAAACGCCGCGAACTGTTGGAACAAGAACGGATAGAAGTTAAAAACATGATGTCAGCTAGTGATAAGTACGATGAAATAGACTTATTTTTTTGTAAATTTGGCTGCATCGGCGAAAAAGCTCCCGTATTATTTACAACTACAAATTAAAAAAACCTGCTTTAATGCGGTAATATCAGCTGAAGAAAGTAATCTTCAACATAGTTGGTATTCTCCGAATAATTATGGTTATTCTACAGCCTCATCAACACCTACAACAGATAATATCAATACTAGTATCGATATCGATACTCCTAGTGCTCCAAATGATATTAACACTAGTATTAATACTCCTAGCGCTTCACAAATTCAAACAACCCAGGATATTGAAACATCTGCAGCAGAGCAAACAGGACCCAATGAAAATGCGGACAACTTTGAGACAGATTATGATTTTAAAATTAATATAACATGGCATCGACTGTATGCAAAAATAAAAGTTACTTTGATTTCAAAATGTGTACTTACTTTAAACACACTGCTAATCTTTCACAGCTACTGATTGAATTTCTGTAATTTGTGTCTTGTTTCCGAATATATGGTTCAATCAGGGAGTGAAGTTCATGAAAAGTACATCTTGAAACTCTATAAGATTTTTCGAAAGTTTCTTCATCAGCAGTTTGGAAAAAAGTAAAATATTCACTGTGTTCTGAACGATGTTTGATATGATTTCTTAACCAAAATCTATGTTTCCTTATAGAATTGTTCAAATAGTATACGGTAAGTAATTCGGTTTCTTCTGACTCCAACTCTTCTTCCTCAAGCAATGTAAGGTAATAACGTATTAACTTTTTCGATAACATGTCTGCTGTCACTGACATTTCGCGTAGAACTAAACCAATCGCCCGCCGCCGGGAGCTCGAAATGACTCGTCGCGTACTCGCGGCCTAGCTCCGCATATTGAAAAACACAGTGGCAACTCCGCTCCGCATTACTTTCTCGCTCTGCTCCGCAGCCTCGCTCCTCTCCGGTGGACAGACACAGTACGCAACTCCGCTCCGCATTACTCCGTTTCTCCGCTCCGCTGCCTCGCTCCGCTCCGGTGGACAGGCAGCCTTAAGAACTTGTCCAACAAAAGTCGAGGCTATCCTAGGTGCACCTACTCCCACCAATGTATCAGGGGTTAAAAGGTTTATAGGTGTAGTTAATTACTACAGGAATTTTATTCCGAGCGCATCCGCTGTGCTCAGTCCGCTACATGAATTACTACGCGCGGGCGCGAAATGGCAGTTCGGTGAGCGACAGCAAGCGGCATTCGAGAGTGTGAAGCGCGAGCTGGCCAGTGAACGCGTACTGGCACATTTTGACCCGGAAGCGCCGCTAGTACTAACAGTGGACGCGGGACCGTGCGGGCTGGGCGCCGTGCTCGCGCACGGCCCCGCGAGCGGCCCGGGTCATGAGAGACCGATAGCTTACGCCTCAAGGTCGCTGACGGTGAGTGAAAAGAATTATAGCCAAATTCAGAAAGAGGCAACGGCTATTATCTTTGGCGTAAAACATTTCCACCAATACTTATATGGTCGTCAAACCCCCTTTATTTTGAAAACTGATCACAGGCCTCTGTTATCAATTTTTGGTAAAGGAAATGGTATTTCCGTTACGGCCGCCCTACGTCTACAAAGATATGCAATAATTTTATCCGCATACAACTATACGGTACAATACGTAAACGGTAAAAATAATGAGGTCGCGGACTATTTTTCTCGGTCTCCGTTATCGGCCGCAGCCAGTGATAAGGAAGATGAAAAGAGTACTAAGTATTTTCTATTTTTAGAGGCTAACGTAAAACCGGTTTTGTTCGACGATATCAAGCGAGCGGTCGCCGCCGACAGTGTGCTGAAAACTGTAACTAAGTATATGTCTAATGGCTGGCCTAGGAAAATAAAATGTAAATCTATAATGCCGTATTTTCAATGCAAATCGGATTTAGAATTAATCGATGGTTGTTTGTTTCGCGGCCATAGGGTAGTGATTCCGCCTGTATACAGAGATAAGATGTTGGAAGAATTGCATTCGGCTCATTTTGGCGTAGTTAAAACTAAAAGTGCCGCACGTAGTAGAATGTGGTGGCCTGGAATTGACAGAGATATATTACGGTGGGTAGGAGCATGCAGCGCGTGCGCTGCGCTGCGAGCCGCGCCGCCGCGAGCGGCCCCCGCGCCCTGGCCGCGGCCGCCAGGCCCGTGGCACCGCATTCACATAGACTGCATGTCCATAGGTCAGGTGGTATATCTTGTCGTCGTAGACGCGTATTCTAAATGGCTGGAATGTGTTCAAATGGACCGTGGTACTTCGAGTAATGCGCTTATTCAAACATTAAAGGGTATGTTTAGTAGGTTCGGTGTGCCTAATGTTATTGTATCGGACAATGATGTGAAAATTAGTTCATCAGAATTTCATACCTTTTGCCAAGTAAATGGTATTGAATACCTTAACTCGCCTATTTATCACCCAGCCAGCAACGGGCAGGCGGAAAACTCAGTAAAAACATGTAAAAAAATGATAAAATGTATATTAGCAGAGGGTACAAGTAAAAAAGATAGCCATGAAAAACTACAGAGTTTTTTATTTAATTTTAGGAACACTGTTCACTGCGCAACTGGCGTCACACCGGTGATGTTAATGTTTGGTCGTAATTTAAGATGCAGATTAGATTTAATTCTACCACAGGCTAAATCTATTGAAAAAGGCAGCGAACAAACGGCATTAAAATGTAACAGATGTTTTCAAATAGGTGAGACTGTATGGGCTAAGTGGTTTATTGCAAGGAAAAGTATTTGGAGTATAGGTATTGTAAAAAAGATTATAGGCACAAGAATGTTTGAAAATTATTTTAAGGAATACGGCACTACTTGTAATCGACACATAGATCAGATGAGGAATTATGTAACTAATTCGAGCAAAGATTCTGATGTAGGTATTAGTGTAAGCACGACCGGCGTCGACAGTTCGGTATTATGCGACCGAGTGCCGGCGCTGGACGCACCGCCGCCGCCGCGGCCCCCGCTCCCTACGACGGAACCCGATGTTCAATTCCCCGCGAGGCCGGCGCCACAGGCACCCTTTTCGTTTCCGTCAGCTAGTGCTGAGGAGGAGAGAGAGTTGAGAGCCGCGTCTGGCACTGAATATGGCCATGATAAAGTAATGGAACAGAGGGATACCAACTATGACGAGTGGGCGGAGGCTTGCGAGGTGATGGATGAAGAGACTCAACCGGTTGAACAATGTTCCGTTTCAAATGAGCATACTAAGCCAAGTATTGTAAATTCTACCCCGGTTGAGCGCTCTAAGAGACTCCAAAAACCTGTTTGTTATAAGAAATACTTTTAGGTAATTTAGCTTTTAGGGAGGAGGGCGCTACTGTGCGTAAATAAACATTAGCTCCGTGTATCTTAATTCCTTAAAAATAGTTAAAACGCTTAAACTGTGAAAATAAGTGCATAAAGTTGGAGTATTAAACAAATAACAGTGATGAACGTTGCAGTACTCAAGAAATTCCAGTGAAAAGTTAACAAAAACAGTGCAAAACTTTTTAACGAATACCTGTTTTCAAACTCGAAGTTATTTGTTGAAACTGCCAAACAAGAACGAAGCCTCAGCAACGAAAAGCTATTAGAAACTGAAGCCTTCGACCTCAAAAAAGGTAGGACTGAAGGATCTGTAATCCTAAAACCTAAAATTTGTTGTTGAAATTATTCAAAAATTGCAACTTCATCTAAGCTACAGCTGAGAACAACGCCATCTGTATAAAACTGGAGAAACTAACTTCAACCGGCCCTTCGATCGACAGAACTATCTTCACAAAGCCTACCTAGAGGGCGTCACTGGCTACAAAATTGCTAGTGTAACGTAAAAATAAACAACGTTACAAATGGATTCTCCATGCGCAGGATGTAATCAAGTACTACAAGCAACTGAAAACCTTACCTGTGTACTCTGTAAAAGCCAATATGACTTGGAGTGTGCAAATGTGTCTATTGATCGATTCAATAAGTCACCACAACTTAAAAATGCATGGCATTGCCAAGCTTGCTTATGTAAAAGACCCAAAACAGGTAACACAAATACACCATTACGGCTAGACGAGCGTCAGCTATCCCAGCAGACGCGAACACCTTCAGAAAATAATATCACCATTAGGAAAAGAACCACACATTCTCAAAATTTCACGACAGATTCCGAGGACTTGAGCCTACTAGGTGATACACTTCACACTCAAGAATTAAACGTCCAACCGCAATTAACGCTGGAAAATTTGAGCGAAATTATAATATTGCGGCTGAAGGAAAATAATAACTCAATTATAACGGAACTCAAACATACAATACAGAGCGAAATCAAGAAAGCAATAACAAACCTAAAAGTAGACATTGAACAAAAAACCGACGCCTTATTGAAATTAAACGACCAAAGAATAGAAGACATAGGAAAAATAAATAAAAAAATAGAAAATATGGAAAAAGAAAATGAAAAATTAAAGAAAGAAATAAAAGAGCTGTTAACTAGGAATAATTCCCCCAGTATCACTTGCACTGAAACCAACCTCAAGAAAATAGTTCTCTACGGATTCGCCGAATTTCACAAAGAACCAGAATGCATCCTCCACAGCAGACTGGTCGAACTATTCTACGACACAATGGGTGTGGACCTGACTGGATATATAGAAGACACGTACAGAATAGGCAGAAACAGCAACAATAATCGGCCACTTGTTATTGAGTTAATAAGTAAGAGGATGACTAAGTATGTCATAGAAAATAGTAACTGTCTCCAGGGTACCCACTTGTTTGTTTCCGAATACTTAGATGACAATGCACGTAAAGAAAGACATTTAATGCGAGAAGAAATGCTTAAGGCACGAAGAAACGGATTGTTTGCGATTATCAGAAATAACCAATTATTTGTTGAGGGACAAAGGATTACTATAAAACATGAAACTAATAGAATCCAGCAAAACAACAACAACACAAAAGAAATAGAGCGAATCACACAAGACAACTACAACTATACCCAGTTAAACCAAAACAACTACCAATCAAACACGAAGGAAGATCATACTGGAAATTATTCCTTTCGAAAGCACCGACCTACAATTTAAAATACTTTTTCAGAACATCCAAAGCATTAACAATAAGCAACATATTATAGAAACATTCATTGCCGAAAACCCTACATACAAAGCTATATGTATATCCGAGACATGGTTATCCCAAGAAAAAATGGCCCTTATGCAATTCAATGGCTTCAAAATTGCTGCATCATATTGCCGTAAAGTTAGAGGAGGCGGAGGTGTCTGCATTCTCTTACAAGAAGATATAAATTGCATAGAGATAAGGGACATCGCAGATATGTCAATCGAATATGTATTGGAAGTGTGTGCAATTGAACTACCTAAAGAGAACCTAGTATTAGTAATTATGTATTGGAATAGAAGGGAGGAAGACGTTTTTAATAGTCAACTGAAACTTATTTTAACTTATTTAAATAATAAATATAACAAGTCCAACATAATTATAGGAGGAGATTTCAATATCAATATTTTCGATAAAACCCTAAAAACGAATACTTTCCTTGAACAGATGTCGGAATTCAACTTCTCACAACATATAAAATCTCCAACCAGAATCACACAAACCACCTCAACCTGCTTAGACCTAATTTTTACAAATTTTACCAATAAAAAAATGCTTACCACCGTGGAGGAATTAGGATTCTCAGACCATAGCGCAACCATTATGCACTTACATTTGCCGCAACAATTAAAACAAACAATTTGGTACACTAAAAAAAGAATATTCGACCCTAAAAATATACTAAAATTCAAATCTTTAGTAAGTAAACAGAACTGGAATGATCTGTTGCTACCAGAAAAAGATATAAATGAAAACTACAAAATATTCAACGATACAATAATAACAATTCTAAATCAAGCTATTCCTTTGCGTAAAATTAAACTTAAAACTAAATTTAAAAAATACTGGCTGACAACAGGCATTAAAATCTCCAGCAATAACAAAAGATTGTTAAAAATACTAACACTAAAATCGGAAAATCCAGTAATTAAACAATATTATAAAAAATATGAAAAAATATTAAAAAAATTGGTTACAGCAGCAAAAAAGACTGAATACATAAATAAAATAAAAAAATCTACTAATAAAGTCAAAACAATGTGGAGCATCATAAATGAAAGAGCGAATAAGAAATCAAAAAACGAAAAAAGTAACATACAATTGCAAACAAACGACAAAAAAACATCTGAACCTAAACAAGTAGCCGAGATTTTTAATGACTTCTTTGCATCAATAGGTGAGAGCGGCGTTAGACCACCTGGCTGCCAGAAGTCTGACGGCGCGTCCGTGCTGGAACCCGCGGAAAATAGCATGTTTCTTAGCCCTGTAGACCCCTGGGAAGTAAACCGTTTAATAAAACAGTTAAAGAACAAAAGCAGCCATGGGATAGACGAAATCCCACCAATCTTATTAAGGCAATGCGCAGACGAACTGACCCTACCGTTCCACATTCTTCTAAACCAATCTTTTGAACAGGGTGCTTTCCCCGATCTATTAAAAAAGTCACTAATCAAACCGATCCACAAAAAAAATTCAAAATCAGATCCAAACAATTACCGGCCAATAGCTCTTTTACCCGCAGCCTCAAAGATCTTTGAAAAAGCCATGTGTGACCGAATATACAAATATTGCGAGAAATATAAAATATTTGACGAATGCCAAAATGGTTTTCGCAAAAACCGCTCAACAACTTTGGCAGTATACAAATTTGTTCAAGAAGCTCTTAATATAATTAATAAAAATAAATATGCCGTAGGTTTGTTACTAGACATGACCAAAGCCTACGATAAGGTCCAATTTAATATATTGCTTGATAAACTGTATGGAATAGGCATTCGTGGAAAAGCTCACGATTGGCTTGTATCTTACTTAAAGCACAGAGAGCAAACAGTAGAAATTGAATATTTTAATCACACGTCAAAAGAAATAGAAAAAGTTCGATCTAACAGCAAATCAATTAGTGCTTCAATACCCCAAGGAAGCGTAATAGGATGTCTCTTGTTTCTTATTTATATTAACGACTTACCCAAAATCATAGAAGGACCATGTGTATTATTCGCGGATGACATATCTCTATTAGTCTCATGTAAAGACAATTTAAATCTAAACGAAGAACTAAATTCAATACTCACTAAAACCATCACTTGGATGAACGCACACAACCTCGAAATAAATTATTCCAAAACTAAACTTATTACCTTTCATCCCCACCAAAAAACCCCATTAAATATAGATTTTACTTTTAATAACTCAAAAATAGAAATTGTCAAAGAGTTTACGCTACTTGGTATCAATTTGGATACTCATATAAATTGGAAATCCCACATTCAAAAACTTAGATCAAAACTTTCAAGATTTTCATATGCTTTACGTGAAATAAAGAAAACAACCAATCTTCAAACAGCGCTCACCACCTACTATGCATATGCTTATGCATGGCTGAGCTACGGCGTTATCCTTTGGGGAAATAGTACGGATGCGCCCTCACTCTTTGTCCTTCAGAAAAAGTTAGTTAGAATCCTGGCAAATATAGATCAGACTGACAGCTGCAAACCTCACTTCCAAAAATATAACATTCTTACTCTCCCCAGTATTTACATATTAGAAACTTGCAAATTTGTTCGTAAATATCAAGAGTTTTACACAAAGCGCGAAGACATACAATCACGCTACACACTCCGACACAAATCAAGATTAAACATTCCGCAATCTCGACTAAAAATACATTCAACAAGCCCCTATGTAATGACTATAAAAATATATAACAGACTACCTGACATAATAAAAAAAGAAGAAAAATTTAACATATTTATAAAAAAACTAAAACAATTTTTAACAGAAAAATGCTATTACAGTATAAATGAATATTTAAATGATAAAATATAAATAATGTATAAAAATTCTATGTTTGTAAAGAATTCCTATTATGGTATTATTGGATTTATTTAGATATAGTTTAATGTGTTTTTAAAGCTTCCTCTCTCCTACTACCTATATCTTTGCCTTTTGCTGTGCCCGACAGGGTCCATAATGATCTAATTTTTTTAATTTACCACCTAAGTACACATTGTGGAATGCAAATAAAGTTTGAGTATTGAGTATTGAGTATTGAGCTAATGAGTGTTTATTTATGGTACATAATTGTATTATGTAATGAGGAAGATTTTGGTATTGTTACAGGTTCCCAAATTAATGTTGGAGGGATGAACTGTATGTACTATCTGCATAGTTAACTTTTATTATAATGTGTGTATCGGGCATAATGTATGTACCTACGCGCACCGCGCGTAGGCCGCGCCGCGCTGCGTGGTGCGTCGATATTCAGTATTAAACTAGCTAGCGAGCGAGACGGTTGTTTTATTCCCACCGACACACCATTAAGTCAGCAAAATTCAATTTCACCGGGCTATCCAGGCGAATGAGGGGTTGTTTTGCACCTGTACCCAGTTGTTTGCTGTCGCCTTATATCCGTTATGGCCTGTCGTGATCTGTATTGTACTTAATGTCGGCGGTATCCAACTTTGAACTTTAAAAAAAAAAAATGGAAAAATATAACACGGCGTAAAACTATTAGAATCGATTCAGTTACTGATTCTGAACAAACTATATTCAGTAAGTTATATATATAAAAAAAAACTTTGTAAGTATAAATATTTATTTATAGTATATATGTATATAATTATTATACTTAAGTATTTATGTATTGTTATTTATATGAAACTTAAACAATTTAAATTGTGTTATTTTAAAATTAGTTTAGTTTATTAAGTATTTATAGTCCACCACTACACTAACTACCTCCCCCTTTTATTCTAAGTTCATACACAATCCATCTTATTTGATTTGGTCATTGTTTTTACACGACTGTTTTTTACTGTAAGGTGAAGTATTGGAGAGCCTTTAAGATTTGTATAATTATATAATAAACTAAATGTACGTACACTTATTGTTTTATTGTATTCCATTTCCTCATAAATAAATCGTCTAAAAGGGCGTTGACCAAAGAAATACTTTCAATAAAATTAATAATGTATTGTTGCTGGACTCCTTGGAGATTATTAACACTCAACGGAAAAATATTATTTATCGATATGAGCTCGTAATAGTTTGCACTGCACTATTTTTAAGTGAGAGTGAGCTCGCAATATCATTTTTTGCTTTTCGCACACGTTTCTTATTGGCTGCAGGAGTCGCGCCCCCTGACATTATGCGTTTATAAAAAATAATGCGTAATGTCATCGCATAAAGTTTAATTTTGTAGCAGTAATGCAAAGTGCATTTGTAGGTGTAATTGTGTATCTATTTTTTGTTTATGTAGTAGTAGCTGTGACCCGGCGACACTCGTCCCGATATAAAATTTAGTACTATAGCATTTCTATTGCCTTATTATTAGGATTTCTGTGGCAAAGACCCAATCCACTCTTCGTTGATTTCAAAACCCGTTCGTTTTAACCTTTGAGCTGTTTCCACTATTTGAGACACATAACTGATCATTGATTCACAGTTTTCAAGTCGAATTGATATTAATGTTCGCAGTAAACCAATTTTTCTTGAATAACCAGAGTCGTCAAATAGTTGTTTCAGCTTTTTCCATAAACCATCCACTGTATTTTCATACTTGATGTGTACATATAACGTCGGGTCAATGGTCATAACGAGCTTCGCCTTAGCTTTTCTTTTTTCGGGTTCTTTGAGATCGACCGGCAACGAGTCTATGTCGATGCCTTCCAAAAGCAGAAAGTTTTTAGCCGCAAACGCCCAATCATCGTAGTTTTCTCGCCCTTTTAGCTTTGGAACCTTTACTAGGTATCCTGCAGTTGACATTTTGATAATTTAATAATTTAAAGAAATTTAATAATTTGGATTGCGGGACTGGGCCCATAACCTAATAAAACCCAGTTGAATGCTTGCCACAGACTGAATAGTTTTTATTAATTGTCATAAGGATTACACAGATAACCAAATGTAGAGATGTGCGTGTGTGATTTTGGTAGTAAAACTTACAGTTACAAAGTGATATTGACTTTGAAGGCTCCGCCACTAGCCACGGAGGATACTCAAAGAGATAGGTTTTCAGTGGAGGAAAACGGAGGACAACAGAAAGATTCTACTTGAGCATACTAACATACGACTAAAACGCGTAGAATTACTGGAGAAGTTCACCAGATACCGTTCTGTTATAAATTATAAGACAGCCCTAACCATACAAAATATAAACGCTGACGCTTCATAGGCGTCATGTAACGTTTCCCGTGGTTGCTGTTTTAATGACATACTAATTTGAGGCAGTCATACCTTGTACTTCGTGGCGGACACATCATAATCATATCTCTGTAAAACTTAATTTCATTTCAAGGGTTCAAAATAGTTTTTTTTTTAAAGTGACATTGAACCTGCCCCATAACAGCACCGAATAAATCTTATGTCGACTCAACTCATACGAGTTCCAAGTCATGGAATGACGGCACAAGAGGGCCTTAAAAAGAAAATTTCAAAAGGGCAACGTGTTATCATTGTCCACGTTGGTTCTGAAATGGGTTTTGTGCCGAATTCACTGTTAGTATTTAAAGCTGGTGCTAAGTCTGGCGATTACCACCAAAATATGAACTTTAATGATTATGATAAGTGGTTACGATCGCAGCTGATGCCTTACCTGCTCCCAAATTAAGTTATTGTGGTTGACAACGCGTCATACCATAACAAACGAGACGATACCACCTGGAATGTAAATCAGGTAATAGAACTGATAAAAGAAAAAACTAATTGAATGGGAGAGCGCAACGGCGAATTTGAGCTCCAAAAAAAAAATGAATATGATAAAAAAGTGTTAACGTGATTGATTCCTTAACAGAACAGTTCATAACTTAGGTTGGCAAAACTGACAGCGAATCAAATACTTCTGAAGATTCAGAAATGGATTCGGATGATGAAAATCTCTGTTCTAGTACTTCTACGTAATATAGATGGTGTACAGCCACTACAATAAAATATATTATATACATATTTCCGTTGTCTGATTTATTTTCTCACAAAATAGTTCGCAGGATTAAGAAATCCATTCCAAATCTAAATTAAAATCACTATTTATTTATAAAACAAAAATATTGACAAATGTTGACAAAATATTTTGTAAACCTTAATCTTAATGTAAACCTTATCTGTACCAACGCAAACACGCAGCCGTTGCAACTTCAGCGCGTACTAGTTTGGCGACTACACTACTGAACCATGATGAGTGCCCAGATTGTTCCTAATAAAAAAAAAAAAAGTTTAAGTCTTTATTGTGATTATTGCATTATTATTATTTATGGATCTCAATATTACCAAATTAAATATAAGAAGTTTATTTTGTTTAATTTTGTAGATTAAAGTCTTACTACAAAAAATTTTTTAACATTGATCTAACACGTATTTAGCTAAACGCTTCCTAAAACGTTAAACACGTGTTAGACCGCTGTCTAATTTACGCTACCACAAAACCGTGTCTAGCGGGTATCTTGCTAGACAACGTCTAACTACATTTTTTTTATCGTTTGGTCACATTTGCTTCACTCGTTCCATTTTATGCAAAGAACCTACGATTCTGGCAAATTTTTTTGTACGAGAAACAAAGAAATACCTACCTAACCAACCTAGTTTAATCATGTGGTTACCAGTACTACGACATCGGAAGCAGTTGTTACTAAAAATCATGAATATATTTTAAGAGATCCGAAAAAAACAATTACTTACTGCGAGGAAAACGAAAGAAATGAAGATTTCTCACCAGATGTATCTGAGTATTTGCCGAGCCCAGAAAGAATGAAAATGTTACAACAATGCGAAAGTCCATCAAGCATTGGAGGAAACTCAGATTACGTAGACAAAGCCAGTCAGAATATGGTAGAAACACCATCAACTATTTCCAACATATCTTTAGTTTTGAACAGAATAGATTTCATAGCATCTCCTTTCCTTCAGTCGTATATGAAGCTAATAAGTTGCAAGACACTCCTGAAGCACACACAGAATGTATTTTTGATTTGGGACCAACTTCGCCACATGAAAGTAATGAACTGTTAAGGTACAAAAAAAAACTGTCATCAAAAAGATGCCTAAACAAAATATTTCAAAACCAGAATCAGCCGTCAACCTCTTATAGTCATAATACTATTGATAATCACGAAGGTGAAGAAGAAGGAGAACTAGCACTGTCTCTTGTTGATTTTAATGCAACATTACAACCTGATAATATTTCTGATTCTATATTGTTGGACGATACGATTATTATCAATGAAAGCAGTAGCGTAGGCGGCCATCAGAGTCCTGATCATAATGAAAACTATGATGGAAAAGATCAAGCTGAAATGCATTCATTCAGTACAGCTGATCAAGGATCGACTCAGAGAAAAAATACAAGAAAACGTAAACAGAACGAAAAACAAGATGTTACGAGTAAGAACAAAAAATTAAAAAAATCAGGAGAAGTCTATAAAAGCTGCAGAACGAAGAAAATGTACGACAAAAAAGTTTTAAAAGCTAGTTGTAAGTGCAATAAAAAATGTGGCGAAAAGATAACTCACGAACAAAGAGAGTACATAATGCAGCAATATTATAAAATAGGAGATCACGAGAGGCAGTGGCAATTTATCGTTAATCATACAATAGTCAATGATGTTAAGAAAATCACCGTAGAGCGAAAATGCACCCGAACTCAATCGATCAATTACTTCTTTACTAGATTAAAAAAAAAGTGTGTAAAACATTTTTCATAAATACTCTAAGCATTTCACATCAAACTGTTTATACAGCACTGGAAATATCGAAACCTGACGAAAATTTTATAGACAAACGAGGGCGACATGAAAATAGGCCACGTAAAACGCCCATTGCGACAGAAGAAAGCATCATAAAGCATATTGAGATGTTCCCCACTGTGGAGTCTCATTACATAAGAAAAGATTCTACAAAGAATTACCTCTCAGAACTACTTAATATATCCAAAATGTATCGCCTCTACACAGCTTGGTTTGGACAGCAAAGATTTGACTGCCCTTTGGCCACTAAACGTCAATACGTGACAATATTCAACACCAGGTTTAATTATTCATTTTTTAAGCCAGGCTCTCAGTGTACTCGTTATCGACAGGCTGATTCAAAAACTCAAGAAATTTTGCAAGAAAAATATGATAATCATCAAAAAAAACAAAGAAAGAATACGGCAAATTAAAAATGAAGAAAAGGAATCTGTTGATCCTTCAGAAACAACTGTAGCAATTTTCGATTTGGAAAATGTTTTGAGCATCCCACAATCTGAGGTCGGATCGTTCCACTACAAAAGAAAGTATCCTATTTATAATTTCACTGTGTTTGATGCTACTCAGAGTAAAGGTTATTGTTATGTTTGGCATGGTCAGATTGCGAAAAGGGGGGCGAATGAAATTGGTAGTTGCTTATGGCAATTTCTACTTAATCAAAAACAAAGAGGCATCCATAACATATCGTTTTACTCCGACGGTAGTTGCGGACAAAACAAAAACAGATTTATATTCGCTCTATATATTTTTGCTGCACAGAAGCTTCAATTGAATATCACTCATAGATTCTTTGAAACCGGCCACGGCCAGAGTGAGGGGGATTCAATGCATTCCAACATTGAACGTGAATTAAAACACAGAGTTGTATACACGCCTGATCAGATGTACACAATCATTATGAACGCGAAGGTACATGGAGACAAATACCAAGTTAAAGAGATGACGCAAACAGAGTTTTACAATATAAAGGAGTTAATAGAGAATAAAAACTGGCTAAAAAATGAGGAAAGCCAAAAAATATCATGGACTCAAATCATGGAAGTAAATACCTCACATTCAAATCCTTCAATTTTAAAATATAAATACGATTTTGATTCCGAATTTTTCCAATTAAATACAGAGTCTCTCAGAAGAATTAGAGGCAGGCGGGGTACTGGCCAGTTACCAAACCCAAGTCCTGGTTATATGCCCGCACTCCAAACATTATACACTGAGCCTATTCCAATAAGTAAGGCTTTATATGATGATCTTATGAGCCTCTGTAAGGCAGGAGATATTCCAAGTTACTATCATGGTTTTTACGAGTCCTTGACTTATGAAAGTAGCGGTTCTGGTAGCTATAACGATAATGAGGAAGATCATGACGATTAATCACCCACCTTTATTTAATTATTAACATTAATTTATAAGAAACTGAATGTGACTATGAGGCTGTGTTATTGATTACAAATTAGGTGTGTAATAGATTAATAATTAATATATTAATAATTTCTTTGGTATGTTAATAATGTCTTTATATTCATAATAATTCAGATCATACGACCGTGATCATTATTTAAGGCTGACTTTAATTAATACCAAATAGGTAGAGAGTTAATTAAGAAGAATTCTGTTTTTTTTACTATTGTTTTTATTGTATTTTTTTAATGTTTTCAGAAGGGTACAGGTGCAAAACAAGGAATGTCCCTAAAATTCAAAAAGTTTATTTTTGATGGCAATATTTTCGATTTCCCGCGTATTTTTATTTGGCATTACACAAAAAGCGTAAAAACAAGTATAGTCATATGTATTACCTATGTCTCAAAACTGCATACAGGAACAAAACAGGGAAAGTCCATGGTGTAACGGAACGTAACAAGGAATGTCCAAGCTGTAAAAATTCTTCTTATGTCAACTTTGAGGTTATGTCTAGCTTGGTGTAGTATTTATTTGGGAGCGCTTGTGTTTGATTTCGAAGAAATAGTGGTTTTTTGGTCTATCGTTAGAAAAATGAGTGATAGTGACGAAGAAAATAATAACAGCTTTGTGCATAATACAAAGAAACGAAAGAAAACAGGAAGAATGCGGGAAGTAATGAAAAAAATGATAGTTGCTACGCACGAGCCGGGAGATGATTGTAGGTGTAAAAGATTAAAATGTTTTGATAGAATATTATTAGAGCAACGTGTAAAATTACTTAAAGACTTCAACAGCATGAAGAGCGCAGATGATCAAAATTTATACTTATGTGGCTTGATGAATGTGTGTTCAATAAAAAGAAGGCGAAGTAGAAAGACAGATGAAAAGGATGCTAATTTCCATCAAACCCATTTCACTTACAAAGTGAGGGTCATAGAAAATGATGACACAAAGGAAGTACCTGTTTGCTATAAGGCATTTTTATCCATATTTGGGATTACTAAAGGAAAACTTGAACATCTTCAAAAGTCATTGAAAATTACAGGTACTGCACCAAGTGACAAAAGAGGCAAGTCGAGTTCAAACAAGAGATTAGACAGTAACATTAAAGATCTGATGTGTAATCATATAAAATCCTTTAAAGGAAGGTTAAGTCACTATAGCTTAAATGATTCAAAAAAAGAATATCTGCCCGAAGATCTAAACATAAAGAAAATGTACAAGTTGTACTTAGATGCAAATGAGTCACAACATCATGTATCTTATGAAACTTACAGAACCGTTTTCAACACAGAGTTTAATATATCATTTGGCTATCCAAGGACTGACACATGTAGTGCTTGTGATGGGTTTACAGTAAAAGCAAAGGCATTAAGGGCTGAAGGAAATACTGTTGAACTTAATCGGTTAACCATTCTTAACAATTTACATAAACATAAGGCTCAAAAATTTTATGATCGCAAGAAGCATGCAAGAATGAAGAGCAAAAGAGATGTGGAATTTCAAGCAATAGCCATGGACTATCAGAAGAATGTCTCCCTGCCAAACATTACCACAAACGATGTGTATTACAAGCGTCAGTTATCAATGTACTCTTTTAACATCCATGCATTGGGGGATGCAAGCTCCTACTTCTATACCTATCCTGAAACCTGTGGACGCAAGGGATCAGATGAAGTGGTGTCGTTTCTCTTTCATTATTTATCTAACCACCTGGATAGTCGTATTAAGCATTTGGAAATATTTTGTGATTCAGCAGGTGGACAGAATAAGAACTACACAGTAATAAGATTCATTCATTTTGTTGTCCATAAAATGAAACTTTTGGATTCTATTAAAATTACTTATCCAATCCGAGGACATTCATACTTAGAATGCGACAAAAATATGGGCCTTATCAACCTCAAAACCCAAATGGAAGTTCCATACCAGTGGTATGATTTGCTGAAAGTTAGTCGCCAAAGACCCAAACCCTTTGAGGTGATTGAAGTAGGAATAGGAGAAAAAATCAGAAAATTTTCAGAATTTTTTCAAAATCAATATCTGAAAAAATGCTCATTTCCTGTGCAGTCTCAAAGGGGAATAATGTGTGTAAGAGAACACCCTAGAGTTGTTTTACACAGAAGTAATTGTAATGGATTATGGGAGAAATCACCCATAGTGGCAAAAAAGAGAACTGGATCAGACACATCTGAATTTGAATTGCCAGAATTTTCTTATCCATTTTTTTTACCCATTAGTGCAGAAAAGTATAAGGATTTAAAGGATTTAAAAAAATTTTGTTCAGAGGGGGCTCAATCCTATTTTGAAGGCATTCCTCATATTTAATTAGGAAAAAAATATTAAGTTGGACATTCCTTGTATGGGACACAGTGGACATTACCAGTTTTTGTATGTTCCAAAAGTGGATTACTTTAATTTTTTAATTATTAAAAAATAAATATTTTTATTTGAATATTTTATGATCCCAAAAACATGACTTTATAAGGTAAACTAAAGTTCCTATTAGTAGTTTATAATTTTAAGTGACACATAAGAATGTTTTATACTTTAAAAAATTAAAATGTTAATTACATAACTTTTTGTTTTTGTGACATTTCTTGTTTTGCCCCTGTACCCTTTTTGAAGAGTTAAAACCTATTTTTTTTTATATACAGCGACTTGGAAGAAGTTTGTTACTAAGTTAATTTTCAAACACTCTTGAATTGAATAAAATGAATGTTGATTACCATGTCATAGTTTTATTGGGAAACTAAGTTCAAAGCCCTTATCAGAAACAAAGTTTTACAATATTTACGAGAATAAGACGATATTAAAGTATTATCATCATTACTTGCACCCTAAAAACCCGTAGAATAAAATGATAAGTAAAGAGTGCAATATTAGATTCGTGTCAGGCTGTACGGAGAATAAAATGATGATCAACATTAGACAACAAAGACGATGATTGATTTTTTTAATAATTGGACGTGTTTCACTAAAACATTTGGAACACACAAAAAATAATAATTCTTCAAAGCTAAAAATCATCAGTCTACGTCCAGTATTTAAGGAGCAATCAACAAAAACATGTTTTTTATTTTTCCTGAAAAGTAGCGTTTTTGCAGTTATCATTTTATTCTCCGGGGACGGCGATATGTTCAGCAAAATCTTACGGATTTACAGTTTTACAAAATTTTCCGAAATATCGAAAAATCTCTACCTTGAAACAGATTTTTAAGCATCTCGTAATGAAAAAATCCTTTTCTAGAACTTTTTTTACATCAAATAATTCGTGAATAGGTTACTCTACTCATTATAAGTTTTTTTTTGATCAAAAACAAGAAAGTTTTGAAGAAATTGTTTTTTTTGTTAAAATTTTCACAGAACGATTTTCTTTTCGCATAACTTTAACCTACAGTGGTGAAAAAAAAATGTATGTGGCAGTTTTGTACAACAAACTTAAAAGATAGCCTGTTTAATGGTGATTTAGGAAAGATACAATACTAGTGCATTTTCATTAAAAAAATACAAAAAAATGCTATTTTAGTTCCAGAGAAGCTGATGATTTATTCCATTCTAATACCAAAAACTAATACCACTGGTATTTGTTTCAACTCATATTTTTTTTCTATTCCGAACGGATACCACTTTTTAAATAATTTAATTTAATGTACGAACGAATACCAACAACTTGAATTTGGTACAGTCAGCGCAGTCAAACCTAATCAAAGTAAATTTGTTTTTCAATATTTTTATGTAATCGTAATATAATGCTTAAAACTTTCCAAATTCACTTCACTCCAATATTTTTACAAAGGTTAGCATAGGTAAGAGTAGTTTTAGTGAATCATCTTGCTATTTTTTTTACCTGCGAGAAAGGGTGAGTTTGCTCTATTGTTCCAAAATTCGAAACAACCAATCAGAGTCAAGTGTGACTGGAATGTTGTGCTTTGACTCGGAGAGAAATTTTATCTACATAAATTCCTCAGTACATTTCCGTGCGGTGGCGGTGGCGTATTGGTATCAGAGTGACAGTGATTTTTATTTATTAAGTGAGTATATTAATTTGTTCTTTTGTATAATTTACTTCTCTTTATTAAAATTAGTGTTATTTAAAATACCTATTTGATTTTTTTATCATAATCCAATCAAATGTAAAAGTTACATACAATATATAATTTTTTTTAGATATGTCTGAGGAAGCTGATAATCAGCCCTCAACATCTTCGGGAAAAACAGGAAGCTTGACTTTCATAACAAGAAATGGTGGCTTGGTTTTAATGAGAGCTGGTTACCAGTACACAAAAAAAAGGGAAAATAAAAATGGATGGACCCATTGGAGATGTGTGAATGTTAAAGAGTGCAGTGGATCTTTACAGATAAAGGTATGTTACCAACTTCTTACATAGAGTTTAACTGGCTTATTTATAATGGATTAGTGGAGCTTTATAAGGCCTTTGTAGGAAGCTTGTTAAAAAAATGGTATTCATAATCGTATTTTAGAGGTAAAAACACTCTTTATTTCTCCATTAAAGTTAATTTGATTTAAAGAAGCCATGACCCTTCTTTAAACGTTCGTTAACAATAAAATGGCCGAATCAATTCTATTCTATTTCTTTAAATGGCAATTAGTACCGATGCCGTTGTCGACAATTCTGCCATTGTCAAAAGTGAATTGGAATAGCAAGAGTAAAAAAAAAAACACTAGATAAACAAAAAAAAAAGGGAAACAAATGGCCGACATCGATCAGTTGTTTCGTGTTTGACGTTCGGTTTACAATGTCAGTCAGTTAGTATTAAAATACCTACTTTAAAATCCCTACATAGCATTGTGGTTGTTCGCGTATAAAATTGTATTAGCAGAGATTCGATGCATTTTATCTGGATGACGAAGAATTTCGTAAATGGTACAGTTTTTCCAAAGAAACGGCTGCTTTTATAATTAATTTAGTCGGTGGTGTGGTACTTCACCAGAATTACAAGTAGAGGAAAGTCACCAAATATGAAATAGTATATTTCTCTAAGACTATAAGTATGAAACGCAACACTCGACCATCTTCTGTTCCATTCGGTCTACTCACTATCGCACTCACACCATCGAGTCAGTTGCGCGAACACTTCACTTGTGGCAGGCGTGTTTTGTTTTGTTGTCGTGCGGAAAATTTTAAAGGTAAGTAATAAATGAGTATTACCAGCTGATATGTTTGTATACATAAGTGTTATACTATTTAGTATATCGGTATTATGTTTATTTCACCATTTTGTGATCTTTTAATTTCAAAATATTGTGACTTAAAAAAATATTTAGAAGAGTTTGAACTAGTATAAAAATCCAAATATGGACAGTCGTCGGTGTCTAATTATGGAATATTCCATAATTAGATATAATATTTCATATGATAGATACTTGCTTGCTAAAAAATATATGTAATGTTTGTTTTTAGAATGTCCGGTTCACAATCAACCAAACGAAAAACCTGGGATGAAGAAAAAATGGCACAAGCTATAAAATTCGTCCGGGAAAAGAAAATGGGGTATTTGAAAGCGGCACAGCATTTTCAAGTGCCTAGGACAACTTTATTTCGTCTCTGCCAAAAAGATGAACAGTCTCCAGAAGTGGCAGCAGCTACTACATTAGGACGAAAAACTATCTTGGGCTCCGAACTTGAACATCAGCTAGTAGAATACATACTAATAATGGAGAGTAAGTTTCACGGTTTAACAAGAACTGATCTTCGCCGTATGGCGTTCATGCTAGCAAAGCGAAACAATTTGCAGAATCCCTTCGGTGAATCAGGTATGGCTGGAAAAAAGTGGTTAAAGTTATTTTTAAATCGTCATAAAGATAAACTTTCGATAAGAAGACCAACTGGTACATCATTTGCCAGAGCATTTGGATTTGATAAAGAAAAAGTGGAAGCCTTTTTCAACCTCCTTGAAGAGCTTTACGCTAAGAATAACTATCCACCAAATCGTATTTACAACGTGGATGAATCAGGCCTCACAATAGTACAAAGTAAGATACCACAAATCATCGGCCACAAAGGTAAACGCCAGGTAGCTGCACTGACTTCAGCAGAAAGAGGATCTCTGATGACAATAGTTGTTTGCATGAATGCTACTGGTCATTTTGTGCCACCGTTCATTATTTTTCTCAGAAAAAATATGAGTGCTCAGCTAATGAGAGGCTGTCCTCCAGGATCAGTCGGAGTTGCACACCCATCAGGGTGGATACAAATGAACATCTTTACAGACTGGTTCAAGCACTTTATTCAACACACCAACCCGACTCCTGAATCGAGGGTTTTACTGATACTAGACGGACACTATAGTCATACTCACAATATCGATATAATAGATATTGCTAGGGAAAATAACGTGGACATAGTTTCGTTACCTCCTCATACGACTCATAAATTGCAGCCATTAGATAAAACTTTCATGGGGCCTTTAAAAACATACTATAGTGAGGAAATACGCATGTGGATTAGAGACAACAACAGACCTCTAAGTCCATATGATATTGTGGAGCTGTTTGGCAAATCCTATTTGAAAGTACAAACAGGCGAAATCGCAGCCAACGGGTTCAAAGTTACTGGATTGTGGCCTTTAAATAAAAATGTCTTCAGTGATGTGGACTTTATTGCTGCGCAACAAAATGCTTTAATAGACGGTTGTACAACCAATATCCCTCCGCTGGAATCAAGATCTGAAACTGGTCAAGTTCTGGTAGAAATACCTGCACCACAAACAACTGCTAATTTACAACCTGAACCTGTACCTTCGACTTCTGGGCTTAATCGCAGCAGTTTGGGTCTGGTGTCTCCGTATGCCATAAGTCCAGTGCCAGAGAAACGAAGAAAAGTATCTAGCAGAGGAAGAAAAGCTGCTGTAGCAGCAGTCATAACATCTTCTCCCTACAAAACTGATTTAGAAAATAAAAATATGAAGAGACAAGAAAAAGAAAATAAACTAGTCAAGACAAAGAATAAGAAGAAAACTGCGAAGAGAAACAAACAAACGAAGAAAAATAAGGATGATAGTGAAGAAGAAGACTCTGAGGAACTAGACGTTATCCAGTTTGATGAAGGTAGTGAACATGATGAGTTGATGGACCAAGTACCTCCTGACTCTGCTGATGCAGAATGTATGTTCTGTTCAAGACTTTTTTCCATGGATAAAAGTGGAGAAAGCTGGATTAAATGCTTGATGTGTGGGCTCTGGGCACATTATGATTGTGCTGGTCCAGAGTTTGATACTTGGATCTGTGACTTTTGCAAGTAATTATGTAACTTCTTTCATTTATCACAATATGTTATATTTATTTAATTGATCTCAAAGATATTAATGTCCATTTTTGTTATTGTTATGTTGATTTATGCTTATATTCCATATATGGGTACCTATTCCATATTTGGTTACTCATTTGTGATTTTGTTTTTTATGTTAGATTTTAATTTGATAACTAATATATTTGATTAAAGGCTGTTAATTACTACATATAAATGTATGACTGATTAGTAAAAACATTAAACTGTTTTAATTTATATGAAGTTTTTTTTTTATATCCCAAAAACAAAATAGTATTCCATATTTGGTGACTTTCCTCTATTAACGGCAACGGCCTTTGCCGCTTTTTCCCAGATTGCATGATAACAAATTCAACAAATTGTTCAAAAGACTAGGTAGTTCAAACTATTCCCTCCTTTACCTTGGTGTACGTTTTTTATGACAGTGTTTAAAAATGCATAGACAAATTTTCTGTGACTAGAGGCAAACAAACGTTAAAATCGACTAAAATCGCATATTTTTCTACAAAATGGCAACATTGTGTACGATAGTGGCGTTTAGTTATGGGAGCTCTAAGAAACGATTATGAATAAGAATTTTTATCGAACGTTCGGTAGGCTTAAGGTGAATGCTCCAGGGTAGCCCGCGAAATTCAAATTTCCATACGTTTTCTGCAATTAGCAGCTGAGTATCGGATATTTTATTAATAGAAACTAAATTCGCGGTACCGGCATGTATGTATTTACACAATTATACTTATTAAAACCTTCAATATAATTGTCTAACTTAGAGAAAAGAGAAAATGTGCCATTTTAATAATAACTTTACGTTTAATATAAATTTTAACTTAGTGGGTTACATTGATAAATTTAACTAATATAATGATATAAATACATACATGCCAGTACCGCGAATTTAGTTTCTATTACCATACTATCCCATACTGAGCTGCAAATTGCAAAAAACTTACGATAATTTGAATTTTGCGGGCCACCCTGGAGCATCCACCTTAAAACATGTTTTAACTAATGAAGGTTTATACCTTCGGTAAGCGTTATATTATGAATAAGACAGTTAGTGTTCCATCTTTCAATATGTATTTTTATCCGAAAACTATTTTGCTAAAGCTATTTTGTTGTCCTCACAGGATGGCAATATTTCCAATGAGAAAAATCATAGCTGCGAGCCCGATGAATTCAAAAATGTAATGGCAAAAAAGCTGGATGATTTAAGAGATAAAGTGATGAAGTCTGATTTCGCCCCAATACCAAACATATATAACAAATTCAAATCACAATTCTGCGCTACTGAATCAGATTTGGTGAGAAATATCCCATCGTTTGCAAACATCAAATCAAAATTGTATTATGCAAGAAACAACGCAGCTGGTGTAAAAAAAATTAAATGTAAATCAATTGATGAAGTAGAAGTTCCATTACAATTTAGAGATTTTTTGTTTTACGATTATAAAGATGAGTCTTCCAATACCCGAATAATAATCTTGGTCAGTCCAAATCAACTAGAGAAAATTCCGAGCATTAAATTTTTTGAAAGCGACGGAACATTCGATTGCACCCCTGAGCCTTTTGTGCAGTTATATACTATCCACGGAGATCTGGGAAGTGACGAAGATCACACTCGTATAGTTCCTCTTATTTATGTTTTACTTAACAAAAAAACAGAAGAAACATACAAAAAATTATTTGAAATTTTGAAACAAAACATTCCTGGGTGGGAACCCGTAAAATTTTTAACAGATTTTGAACTAGCCGCAATGAACGCCATTACAATCGTTTTTCCGTCAGTTGTGATTAAAGGATGCTACTTTCATTATTCCAAAAATGTATGGAAAAAAGCAAAACAGTTGGATCTGACAAAAGATGCTATCACCCAAAGACATGTAAGACTTTCAGCTTTACTGCCTTTACTTCCTCGTAAATTCATATCAGAAGGATGGTGCTACATAATGGAAGACTGTCCTGATACTGACGCCATTCAAACATTTAATGACTACATGGTGTCACAATGGCTAGAGAACGAGAGTTTTGTAGACATTTGGTGCGTTCATGGTGAACGCCATCGAACCACAAATGCCGTAGAATCTTGGCATAAGAAATTAAACTCGGCTGTGCCAAAGAATGCTAATTTATATCAGCTTCTGAACGTGCTGAAAGAGGACGCAGATTTACAAACAGTGGTTGTTACTCAATATAAATCAAACGCACCCCCCGCAAAACGATGTGCACAGACAACTATTATGAAAAATTCGTGGATCACATACGTAACTGACCAACTCCTCAAAAACAAAATCTCCGTAGGTCACTGCTTAGAAAAATTAAGGGTTTAGCTACTAATTGTTGAAATATAAGAAATTTACACGTCATTTAGCTGATTATACTAATAGTTGATTTTCTGTGATATTTTATAATTCTTAGATTATAAGTGAATTATTCATATATGACGTTTTTGCAAAAAAAAATTGCTGATTCATTGCTATATAGGTGAAGAATGACTGATTTGATTAAACAAAAAGTTGATTTTCTGTGAAATTTTACAATTGTTAGGTAAGGTTAGAATTCATTGCAAAAAAAATTGCTGATTCATTGCTATGTAAGTGATGAATGACTGATTTGATTATACAAAAAGTTGATTTTCTGTGATATTTTATAATTGTTAGATTTAAAGTGAATTTTTCATATTAGATATTGTTGCAAAAAAAAATGCTGATTCATTGCTATGTAGGTGATGAATGACTGATTAGATTATACAAAAAGTTGATTTTCTGTGATATTTTACAATTGTTAGATAAAAAGTGATTTATTTTTGTTAAAAATTTACCTGACATAGTTGTTATGAGATAGGTAGACGTGAATAATTACGTACCTATCTAATAATAACTATGTCAGATAAATTTCAATATAAATTAAGAGTTAATTTTTTGAGATATTTTGTAATTTTTAGATTGTAAGTAAATTCTTCCTGTTTGATGTTTTTGCAAAAAAAAATATTATACAGGTATAGAGAGGAACTAAAATTATATTAAAGTTGATTATTTAAGTGATATTTTATCATTGAACAAGACGTTTGCTAACAAAATTTGTTTTTTTTTGGAGTTATCTGTTTTTTTTTTCAATTAAAGGTCTTATATTTACATACAAAGCATTTTTACTGACTGTACCTTATATCTTTGAACTTGTTTTGGTATTAGTTTAAACAATGGTATCGGTTCGGAATAGAAAAAAAATATGAGTTGAAACAAATACCAGTGGTATTAGTTTTTGGTATTAGAATGGAATAAATCAAGCTGATTTTGTTGTAAATGTAATTAACGTAATTTTGACAAAAACCACTATGAGAATAATTAATAGCTGCTCATTTACGCGAATTATTATGAAACTAGTTGTGACACGTAAAATGCGACATGCACGCGTAATAACTAAGGGCGAGCGCGCACTACGATAAAAAATCGTTGCGAAAAAATATCGCAAATCTGTGAACCACAGAAATACACTACAATCCGCGCATTGCGAAAATAAATCGTTTGCGATTTAAAATTGCAAATGCGAAATTATATGTGTATTTTGTACCTTACGAAGCGGTACCGAGGCCCGCGCATTGCGGATAAAATCGCAAGCGCAGCGGTCAGTCGATTGACGATATTATTTTGACGATGTCAGACGCATATGAATCGGAATCGCCTGTGGCCACGCCACCTGCCGCCATTAGCGATGATGGCATTGATGTAGACAGATTAATCAGTGCGGTGGCAAAAAGACCCCAAATATGGAATAAACTTCTCTACTAACAGGAAAATCATGGTCCAAGCAAGTTTTTTTACTTTGGCTATATTAATGCATAGTTTTACCTATTAAAACACATAATATATAACCTGTTATTTAAGGAGTCAAGCTTAATCAATATTTAGAATCATAATCATTTCATAAATTCGGTCTAAAAGCCACTAAAAACAGTCCTCTGTTATGTCCTAATTCCGGATCGAGTATGACTCGGTTCGGTTTTTATTAGTTGTATTTAGAAATGTAAAATTTTATAACTCTATAAACATAAAGAATATTGAATGCATATGAACAAAAAACTATTTTAACTTTAAAGAAGTTTTTAGTACTAAAAACTAGTGTTCGAATTTTGTCCATACATTTTTGAACAGTCCTCTGTCACAATTTGAATATCGCGCCACCAAAATATTAAACACTATTGTGGTTACATTTCGCGGGGAACGGAACGTTGACAGTGTGTAGTTGACTCGGTTGCCATGCTAAACAAGTTCCCGCTATTTTGCGTAGTGACAACTCCACGTCCGTGTGGGAACCGCGTCTCTGTAGTGTTGAGTGAACATTCCTCTGGTAAGTCTATTTTACGGTTTTTTATATGTTATAATTATATTTATTCAACAAAAAAAATTGATTAGTGTGATAATTTATAGCTGTTTCTGTGTTGTAAAGTAATATTTAAACTAATACGTGGTATGACATTTTTTACGTCAAAATAACAGTCCTCTGTGCAACAGTCCTCTGGAAATTTATAACACAGAGGACTGTTCAATGTGACAGAGGATTGTTTTATTTGACGTTCGTGTATTTTATTAATATTCTTTATAGTCTGCACTAACTTATTGCTTGCTGATAGCCTCTTTCTTTCTTACATTGGCCTGTCACGCTAATTCAGGTCTTTTGTTTTCTATTATTATGGATTTTGGAATATAAAATAATACGTACCTAGTAACTAACTGTTTTTAAACCCTTACGGGTTTTTTAAATATTGAAAGTATGTTTTATTATTTTAGTATTGCCACAATGCCACCAAAGAAGAAACCTAAAACCAAAGAAGAAATCAAAGAGCAGAAACGAATTGCAGAAAGATTAAGATATCAACGGCTAAAAAATGACCCTGTAAAAAGAGAGCAATTAAAGGAAAAAGAACGACAAAACTACCAAAGAAAGAAGGAAAAAGGTACAAGAAAGCTAGTTAAAGATATGAGTCGACGTGAACACAAAGCTGTGACTAAAGAATGGAGAAAGCACTGTACTACCTATCGCGCAAAAAAAAAAAGCTTTGAAAGAAATTACAAACAATTTTGTACGACAAAATACGCCCGAATCCGAGGGTTCACCTTCTCCTCGAAGTTCTGTCTCTCCATCAATACTACCTATGACCACTCCACGAAGTGATGCAAGTAATGCAAGAAAGCGTAATGCTAGAAAGAAACGAGACAAAATTATGAAGGATAAAGACAAAAAGATCGAGTACTACAGAAAAAAATCTGAGAAGTATAGGAAGAGATTCAAACGTTTAGAAAAAGCTAAGACAAAGGAAAATGTAGACACACCTAACACTAAACTTACAAAAATGTGTGATTCGCCAGAAACTCGCAGAGAAGTAGTCAAAAAGGCGCTATTCGGTGAAGTGTTGAATGCCCAGCTGAAAGAAAACTACGCTAATTTAAAAACCTGCAAAGAAAAACAAATATTCGGAAAAGTCGTGTCCGGTAAACTAATACACAAGTACAAGTTATGGCGAAGCAAAGATAGTTCTATATCTTATAAAACAATTCAGAAGTCAGCGCGTCAATCAGTTTTAGTACCCAAGCTTCGGACTCGTAAAGACAAAATTTCAACTGATTGCATAAACACTATACGAACTTTCTATGAAAATGATGACAACAGCAGACTTGGCGCAGGAAAACGAGAATGCCTGACCAGAAAAGGTGTTAAAAAACAGAAAAGATATCTATCAGATAGCATCGCAAATTTATACAAGAAGTTTCAAGCTGAACATTTTAAAATAAGCTACCCAACGTTTTGTCGTCTACGTCCTTTCTGGGTCATAACACCAAGTGTTAACGAACGTGACACGTGCCTATGCATAAAGCACGCAAACATCGATCTCAAACTGTCAGCATTGTACAGGCGAAGAATTTTGACTTACAGTAGTCACACTGCACTGCTTCAAAAGACATGTTGTAATCGCTATGACGAGTTATGTTTGTCACGAACCTGCCAACGCTGTATTGACAAGAATCCTGAGTACAGGCAGTTTGATGACAGCAAGCCTATTGAATTTAAAAAATGGATATCCGAGAAACAAACTTACAATGACCCCAAGACCAAGAATGCTCGAACAGTTACCAAATACCTAAAGAAAATGTTCACGGTTCGCCCTCGAGAACTAATAGAAGAGCTGCACGAAGATTTGGAAGCCTACTATCAACACGAGAGAAACATTACCCATCAATACAATGCTATCAAGAAATACAAACAAAACCTTACCGTCGAAGACGCTATCATACATATGGATTTTTCAGAAAATTATTGTTCCAAATACAGTCAAGAAATACAATCATTTCATTTTGGAGGGTCCAGACTTCAGCTAAGTCTTCATACTGTGGTAGTGTATATCAAAAACTCTATCAAATCTTATTGTATCATTTCCAAAAATCTTACACATTCACCAGCTGCTATATGGGCACATTTACGGCCAATCTTTAAAACTCTCCCACCTAACATAAAGAGCATCCACTTCGTCAGCGATGGACCTGTGACTCAGTACAGAAACAAAACGATGTTTTACATCCTGGCATCAAGGCTTCAACAAGAGGTTTTAAATGTGGAGAAGTTTACCTGGAACTATTCAGAGAGTGGCCATGGCAAAGGGGCCCCTGATGGCATTGGAGCGACCTGCAAGAGAACCGCTGATGCCGTCGTCGCTACAGGAGGTGATATTGATAGCTTGGAATCATTTATAGAGGCTATTCAACGAAGATGTTCCGCAATTACCCTGTTCACAATCGACGATAAAGCCATCCAAGAATTGACAGACGACCTTCAAAATGAAACAGTTAATTTAAAAAGCTTTAATGGCACTCTAAAAATACATCAAGTAAAAGCTGAAATATTAAGAAGTCCTCTGAATACGGCTCCAAGTGCCGCTAAACTCGTAATGAAAAGTTTAAGTTGCACCTGTGAAGACGAGTGCCAGCATTTTAATTTAGGAGTATTAAAGTACAAAAACAAGACAAAACTTAACGTAGATGATATTTACACAGACTCTGAATGTGAAAACATGGACAACTCACAGGATTCTGTTAGTATAATGTTATATCAAAAAGTTAATTATCTTGGTTACACCTCTGCTTAAAATGACTACTAACGCCATCTAGTAAGTCTGTAACTAAACTATGAATGTACGATGATGTTTGACGTATAATAAAAGTTAGTGTGTTGCGAATACTCAACGAGTTTTAATAGGTTATGGGCTTATCCCAAATTTATCAGTTATTTTAAGTATAAAATAGATAAATTGTGCTTGTTGATTCGCGGAAACATGAACTCGAACTATATCGCCAGTGTGCCGAAGTTAAAAGGCAGGGAGAACTTTGACGAGTGGTGTTTTTCGGCTGAAAATTTATTGGTCTTGGATGGGATGGAAAAGTACATAAAACCACCGGCCGGTTTCGAAGTCAAGCCAGCGGAAGATGCCAAAACGAAGGCAAAATTAATTTTAACAATAGATCCAGCATTGTATGTGCACATCAGAAACACGGAAAGTTCAGCGGCATTATGGACCAAATTGAAGACCATGTTTGACGACTCCGGTTTCTCGAGGAAGATAACCTTGCTTCGACATTTGATTTCCATAAGACTGGATAGTTGTGACTCGATGGCAACCTATGTCACACAAATTGTCGAAACAGCACAAAGGCTAAATGGCACAGGATTTACAATCACCGATGAGTGGGTGGGATCATTATTATTAGCGGGTTTGTCCGACCGTTATTCTCCGATGATCATGGCTATAGAACATTCGGGTATTTCGATAACTGCTGACGTAATTAAATCCAAGTTGCTTGACATGGAAGTTACCATAGAGTCAGAAGGCAATGGCGCTGCATTCTTGACGAGAAATAAAAATAACTCTGTTAACACTAAACCAAAAAAAAATGGTGGTGCAAATACGACAAACAAGAAAACAGCGACAGTTACGGATACAATAACAAAAGAAATAGTTTGTTATAAATGTAAAAGCAGCGGACATTATCGGAATCAGTGCGCATTATTGAAGAAAACCGCAAGTAAATGCGTTTTTAACGTTGTTTTCATAACTGGAAAATTTAACAAGACCGAATGGTACGTCGACAGTGGTGCAAGTGCACATATGACTGTGAACAAAGATTGGATGAAAAACATAAACCTATCGCCGAGTTTACCAAAAATCGTCGTTGCAAACGAATCTAAGGTGTCGGTTGATTGCTCAGGAGATGTGGACATCGTTTCTGATTTGGAATGTCACATAACGGTCAAAAATGTGCTATGCGTGCCGAGTTTGACAACAAACTTGTTATCGGTTAGCGAGCTTATCAGGAATGGCAACAATGTTGTATTTAAAGAAAATCATTGTTATATATATGACAGAAGTGATGCTTTAGTTGCGATAGCTGATTTAACTGATGGTGTTTATAAACTGAGGTTGCAATCGCCAAGTTACGTGTTGGCAGCTCCTGCAGTTACCGGGCGATTATGGCACAGAAGGTTAGCTCATATCAACAGTCAAGATATGAACAAAATGAGAAATGGCATCGTAGACGGCTTGTCATATGAAGGATCATTTGACATTACAAAAGCTGAATGTACTACCTGTTGTGAGGGAAAGCAGATGAGGTTACCTTTTTCTCATGTTGGTGAACGAAGTACAGAAACATGTCATCGGATACACAGTGATTTGTGTGGACCAATGGAGGTGAAGTCTCTAAATGGCAGCAGATATTTCATGTTATTAGTCGATGATTACAGTAGGATGACTTTCATCTATTTTCTCAAGAAGAAAAATGAAGCTTTAAGTAGATTTATAGAGTTTAAATTAATGATAGAAAACCAGCAAGGGAAGAAAATAAAGATCTTTCACACCGATAATGGACTTGAATACTGCAGTAAAGAATTTAATGATTATTTAAAACAAAGTGGTATTATTCACCAGAAAACCAACACCTACACACCCGAACAAAATGGGATCTGTGAAAGGGCTAACCGCACAGTGGTGGAAAAGGGCAAATGTCTATTGTATGATGCAAAGTTGGACAAGAAATTTTGGGCAGAAGCGGCCAACACAGCCGTTTATCTGAAAAACAGGTCCATTGTGTCAGGAGTACCGAAAACCCCTTATGAACTGTGGCATGGGTCAAAACCTGACCTAAGTCACATCAGATTGTTTGGAAGTAAGGTGATGGTCCATGTCCCAAAGGAGAAGCGCCTCAAGTGGGATAAAAAGGCTGCACAGCACATCCTAGTTGGATATGGCGAAGATGTGAAAGGATACAGGTTGTTTAACTCTACTAGAAACACCGTTATTACCAGCAGGGATGTCATAGTGATGGAAGGCGAGACAGATGGCATTGCAACCAGCGAAGAGGCTATATGGATACCAGATGATGAGACAGCACAGTATAATGAGAAAATACCAGAGATCAGCGTGGAGAAGGAGAGCAGCGATTCAGTGGGGATTTCCTTTGATCTAGAAGTAGAGGATCAAAGTGACAGCTCTTCAGATTCTTCAGTATACACTGACGGTGAAGACACACATCATGAACATGTACCAGGTGAGGTGCACGTGCAAGAGGTCCAGACAGCATCAGTTCCACAGCCAGAGCCATATGTAAATACAAAGCGCCAAAGGAAACAGACTGAGCGATACGGCTATAGTAACCTGTGCAGTACTGTTCCAGCATCAGAGGAGATCTCAATTTCGGAGGCTCTGAAGGGACCAGAAAAGGAGCAGTGGGTGCGTGCCATGACTGACGAGTTGCAGTCATTTGAGGACAATGACGCGTGGGAGCTTGTCATAAACCCTGGTGATGTGTCTGTAGTGAAGTGTCGTTGGGTGTTTGTCAAAAAGTATGATGTGGACAATAATGTGCGGTACCGGGCTAGGCTTGTGGCCAAAGGCTTTACGCAAAAGCCAGGTGTAGATTATAATCGTACTTTTGCGCCTGTAATTCGTCATTCCACTCTCAGATTATTATTTGCTCTTAGTGTTAAAATGAGAATGAGTATAACACATTTAGATGTAACTACTGCTTTTCTAAATGGCATTTTAAAAGAAAAAATATACATGTCAATACCTGAAGGTTTTGCAAACAAAAGTGGGGGAAGTGTGTTAAGATTAAAACGGGCTATTTACGGTTTAAAGCAGTCATCTTTAGCATGGTATGAGAGAGTAAAAGATTGTCTTTGTAAATTAGGTTTTAACAACAGTCAATATGAACCATGTTTGTTTGCAAAAATTAAGGGTAATGTAAAAATAATAATAGGGTTGTATGTTGATGATACATACATACATACATAAACTCACGCCCTTTTCCCATGGGGGTAGGCAGAAACTACAGAACGCCACCTGCTACGATCCTTACATACTCCTTTTGCCTCGTCCACGTTCATACATCTGGTCATACACGCTGATGATTTTTTGATATTTTCAAATAATGATAAAGAAACTGAAAAATTGAAAAATGTATTAGCTTCAGAGTTCAAATTAAAGGATTTGGGTCATGTTAGACAGTATCTAGGAATGAGAATAAATGTAAACAAAGATTTAAATGTTATTACTATTGATCAAACACAGTACAATGAACAACTAGTTGAAAAATTCCAGATGTCTGATTGTAAACCTCAAAGTACGCCTATTGAACCAAAATTGAATATAGAAAAATCTACAGAATGTTCACCTAATATTCCTTATCAAAAACTCATTGGTAGTTTAATGTACCTGGCAGTACCTATTAACAAGGCCAGACATTGCCTATGCTGTAAGCTATCTCAGCCAGTTTAATACTTGTTATAATGTAAGTTGTTATAATTATGCAAAAAGAATATTGAGATACTTGCAATATACTAAAAATTATTGTTTGAAGTATGTCAGTAATGACATGGATTTGCAAGGCTTTGTAGACAGTGACTGGGCATCTGATGCCATAGACAGAAAATCCTACACTGGTTTCTGTTTTATGATGTCAGGGTCAGCAGTTTCCTGGCAAAGCCGTAAACAGAAGTCAGTTAGTCTGTCTAGTACTGAATCTGAGTATACAGCTATGTCCGAAGCTTCTAGAGAGGCTGTATATCTAAGAAATTTAATTCATGAGATTACTGGAAATTTATATGTAATTAATTTGCATTGTGATAATCAAAGTGCCATGAAATTGGCCACTAGCCATCAGTTTCATAACAGGTCGAAACACATAGATGTGCGTTATCATTATATTAGAAATGTTATTGATGATAAAATAATTAATATTAAATATGTACCTACTGAAGAAATGCCTGCTGATATTCTGACTAAGGGTTTGTGTCATTTAAAACATTATAAGTTCATGAATATGTTAGGTATTGTAAGTGCATAATGTTTAGCTTATTTTGATAAGTGGGGGTGTTAGTATAATGTTATATCAAAAAGTTAATTATCTTGGTTACACCTCTGCTTAAAATGACTACTAACGCCATCTAGTAAGTCTGTAACTAAACTATGAATGTACGATGATGTTTGACGTATAATAAAAGTTAGTGTGTTGCGAATACTCAACGAGTTTTAATAGATTCCATGAAGGAGACAAACGACGACGCTGCACTGGCTGGACCTAGTTCAATCAACCAACAGAATTACACCATCGGTGATTACGTCTTGGTTAAATTTCTAGTAAGAAAGATTGAATATTGTTATGCTGCAGTAATCAATAAGATAGACACGGAAGAAGGCGAACTAACAGTAACCTTTTTAAAAATTTGTGATGACAAAGGACACACATTCAGAGTCGATGAAAATGATGTTTCTGATGTGTCCTTTGACCAAGTATTAAAGAAGTTGCCAAACCCAGATATTGCCCTAAAAGGGAAACGAATATTTTATTATTTTAATATACCTGTACCTGTTTTTGAGAAATAAGTCTGCATTGATAAGTAACCAAGGCTGATTCTTAGTACCTAAGCTTTATTTTGTTTTTAATTATTTTAATTCGTTACTTAGAAAGCTAAGCTCGCAATTTGTTCCTGATAAATATAAGTATTTAAATTCTGTATGTTATGTAGTATTCAATAAAGAAGAGAATTTATTTGATTAAATTTTATAATTAATATTGCGTTTTTATTCATATAAACATTGACATAAACTGTTTTCTGGGTGGAAAAAACAGTCCTCTGGTTGGCAAAACAGTCCTCTGTCGCATTTTTTTACAAAATTGCCTATAATTCGAAAAATAAGGAAAAATTACAATGGTTTCTTGTTTATATGTATTTATATTATAACTATCTATCGACTTAACATATTATTCATATCATTGATTTCATTTTCTAGAAAAATAGGGTTGGGACAACTGTCAATAGACAAGTTTCCAGTTAGTAGAGAAAGGCCCGTATACAATGGTTATTTTCTTTTGTAAGTCCAAGAAACACCACACTGCGCTCCAAAACGCAAATCGTTGATGTGGCTCAAAAAGCTGCCCAACTTAAATGGGACTGGGCGGGACATGTCTGTCGCATCCAAACGAACTGTGGGCCCGTAAAGCTCAGGATTGGTGCCCTGAAACAGTGACACGGGGTCGCGGCAGACCACGTAGGAGATGGCGGGACGAACTGGATGTCTTCCTTGAGAATTGGAAAGAAGTAGCACAGAATCGCGACCGTTGGAAGGAATGGAGAGAGGCCTTTGCCCAGCAGTGGGACAATATGGGCTAGCTATAATAATATAATAGTAATAAAAAGTCCATGTTGCTATGTATAGGTGCACTCCCGTCTTTCGTGGTGGCACAGTACCTATTGACTGTCTCCTCAGTCCGCTATTTCGCAGGCGACAATAAATCGTAGTGCGTGTATGAAATATTGTAGTTTGCGATTTTATTTCGCATTAAAAAAATCGCAACGATTTTTTATCGCGGTGCGCGCTTAGCCTAAGGCCGGTTTTAGTGCTCGACCGATCGTCGGTGCGTACATCGGTCGCGCTTCTCATTTGTATGAAAATTCACAAGTCGTCACAGTGCTCGACCGACCGTACGCACGCGTATATTGCTACGCACTGCGTACGAGGACCGTCGGTCGAGCGCGTCCGCATGCGTGCCGTCGGTCGACCGACGCGCTATGGAAACATATGAACGCGTTCAGTGCTGCACCGACCGGTGGACCGACCGCACGGATGTGCGTATCATCGTCGACGAAAAATTATTTCGTAGGTACTCAAAATGAACAAATTTATCGACACCGAACGATTAATCACCGAAGTTCGGCTTCGTGAACCACTCTGGAACATAAGCCACGTTTTGTATAAAGACCGTGATGCAAAGTTAAAGGCTTGGCAAGAAGTGTGTGAAGCATTGTTTCCTTATTTCGATGAAATGACTCCTACTGAACAAAAAGATATAGGTAAGTAAAGAACAAACTATCTTCATCTTTATTTATTTATTTCGAGACATACAAATAATTTAAAAAATACTATTATTTTGCCAAGACACAGCACCCTCTGGAGATATAAAATAATTAGCAAACTTTTCTCTCAACATGTCCCCTGATCTGATATTATGTCTTTGACTGTCACTGCCGTGGGTAAGCGGTTCAAATCCTGCAATTGTTAATGTATCCTCTATTTTGTAACCATCTCGTTCTCTGATGTAATTATGTAAAATACAACAAGCTTTGATGATTGTAATTGTGTTTTCCAAGGAAGTGTTCATAGGTCTGTGGAATATTCTGAATTTGTTACTCATTATGCCGAATGTAGACTCGATATATCTCCTTGCACGACTAAGTCTGTAGTTTAATATTTTCTTTTTGTAAGTCATGTTACTACGTGCATAAGGTCGTAACACTTGTTTTGAAATACCGAATGCCGCATCCCCGACAATAACGTATGGCAGTGGTTCGGTCGTATGGGGCAATGGTTTGGGGGGAGGAAAACACATTTCTTCGTTTTGTAGTTTTTGAAACAAATTACTGTTTTTGAATATGGTAGAATCAGAGTCGGTTCCACATGAACCGACGTTAATGTATATAAAACGATAGTTACAATCACATATAGCAAGTAAAACAACTGAAAAAAAATTCTTGTAATTGGAATAAATACTTCCACTGTGTTCAGGATTGATTATTCTCACATGTTTGCCATCTATACATCCAACACAATTTGGAAAGTTTGCTATTTCGTTAAATTCATTGATGATATGAAGCCACCCCTCAGGCGATGTTGGCAATGTAAGACATTCTTCATGAAGAATCTCCCAAATTGTTTTGCACACCTCCTTAACGA
This sequence comes from Lycophotia porphyrea, assembly GCA_950005105.1. Lineage (NCBI taxonomy): Eukaryota > Metazoa > Arthropoda > Insecta > Lepidoptera > Noctuidae > Lycophotia > Lycophotia porphyrea. The sequence continues at coordinate 10,190,481 of OX465391.1, read as the reverse complement.
TAAAACTGATTGTTGACACCCCAAGACGATAACTGTAATGCAAGTCTGTGAATGTATGACCAGTAGCTAAGTACCTGAAAGAAAGAAATAAGCTTAGTTACTTTTATGTTACAGATAAAACTACAACAGAGATGGAGAACAGCTCGGGATGCGTATACAAGGTCTAAAGCTGCAATTTTTAATACGAAGTCCGGATCTGGCGGCGGAGCGATAAAAAAAAAGTATATATATTACGATCACATGAGATTTCTCGACAAGAAACACACAGTCCAAGTAGAGGACTCCCTAATGGCAGATGATTCCCAGACAAATATTTCGGTGCCCGACTTTGAGCCTGAGCCCGAGCCCCAGCCCGAGCCACAACCTTCGACAAGCACTATTTTCGACACTAGAGTTTTCGAACAAAAAAATACTGAGCCTGCATCCCAGACAAGTCAAAATAAAAAAAATAGACGAATTACAAAATCTAAAAGGTCTATAAATAAAGAAGAATTTGAGTTTGACAAACAGATGCTGCAAATGTTTAAAGAGAATAGTACAATACTACAAAATGATGACATGGCATTTTTCACATCGCTGTTACCAATTACTAACTCATTTTCTATTAGTCAAAAGTTGACTTTTCGTTCTGAAGTACTAAAAATAGCTACGAAGATTCATGATGGTGACAATGCTCTTAGTCGACCCCAGTCCCAGTCTTCCAGTACGACATACTTCGTCACATCACCAGAGTCCTATTCATCTCATTCACAAACATCAAACAATATTACTGCACAAGAATCGGAACAGCTTCTCACAAATATTTATCCTAACATGCTGCCTGTTATGGTTTCCAATTCCAACGTAGAGCAAACAGATTTTTCTGACCTTGTTGTATTTAAACAAAACTGAATTTTTATTTTTAAATAATAATAGTTAAACAAGAAACTGTGATTTTATTGTAATTAAGGTATTTTAAAATCATGATTATTTTAAACATTATTTTGTCATTGAGTCCCATATATCTCTATCATACTAGTGGGATGGGATTAATAGGGTTAGTAATTAGTGGAATGGGATTAATATATTTAAATTGATATCTACATTTATTTAATCTGTAATATAGACATAGTTACATACCTTAAAGTGACTGCAAGTCTTTCCACCGGTGATACAGGAGCTCGAAATAAGTTTACATGTTTTAAGTAGTCTTGTAACTTCGCTGATAATTCATCAAAACTTTTGATCGACATTCTGAAGTAATTAAAAAACTTTTCTTCATCTTCGCGCAATAATGAATATATAGTAGTGAATTCCCCTTGTAATTGTCTTTGGGCGACGATAGGTTGTACATGATATCTACGTCTTCTTCTATTCTTAAAACGTCTACGAAGATAATAAGCAGCAATTAAACAATTCGTAAACGGTTCCATTGCGTGCGACTGTACCAGTCCGGTCAGTTTATTGGTCAGGAGAGCACTGAATGATAGAAACTGACGGTCGGTTCAAGCGTATCGTCAGGACGGACCGTACGTACTGACGGTCGGTCGAGCACTAAAACCGGCCTTAAGGTTTTTACCTGCTCGCCGACCGACCCGACCCGACCGGTTACTGTCTAACAAAAGAAGCGCATGTGCTATCCCGCTCTTTCTTGCATTGTGATTTTCTGTCTCACTCTCAACCTTATTTGCGACACTTGTCAGTACGCTACCTTAAACCGTGCGCAACGCATCTCTGTGTTCACAAATTATTATTTCGTACTAACGACTGTTTTGTGCCTTGGACCCCGGACTTTATTTGCCTTACGATTTGGATTTTTTATTGTGATCACTACGACGACTTGGCGACCACCTGGACTTTTGTGTTTTATAACATGGCCAACCGCCGCGTTTTTCCTGGTTATACGCAGCGAGAGTATGCTGAGATGCACCTTATTTACGGAGAAGCTGGCCAAAGTTCCCGAGCTGCTGCCACCCTCTACAGGGAAAGGTTTCCCGATAGGAGACATCCACACCATGAAATGTTTACCAGAGTGCATAACTCCTACATGGAAGGCAGACTCCCTGGTCAACTTGGCGGTGGACGGCCTCAAGTTGTTGACGAAGACATAGTGCTTCAGGAACGAGAACAAGACCCAAAACTTCGGTTAGGGCGATACAACGGCGCACAGGGATACCGAAGTCCACTGTTCATTCAGTACTTAAGAGGTATGGATACCATCCATTTCACGTACGACGCGTGCAAACTCTTTTAACTAGAGACTACCTGCCGAGAGTTCAATTCTGCCGCCGCATGCTTGAAATGCATCGGGAGGACCCAAACTTTTTTAATAAGGTGTTATGGAGTGACGAGTCAGCCTGCAGAAAGGACGGCTACTTGAATTTGCATAATTTACATAGTTGTCAATTAGAAAATTCGTATGTGTCAAGAGAAGACAGGTCCCAGTACCAATTCAAAATAAATGTATGGTGTGGGATTTTTAATGGCCAGATTGTGGGTCCCGTCGAGCTTCCACCTACATTAAATGCCAATAATTACTTGGAGTTTTTACGAGAAACCCTACCCACGCTCTTTGAAAATGTTTCGAGTGAGCTAAGAGAGGTGATGTGGCTTCAAAATGATGGATGCCCTGCTCATTATGGCCGGGAAGTAAGAGCCTACTTAGATGAAGCTTATCCAGGCAGGTGGATTGGGCGACTGGGACCGATATTATGGCCACCTAGGTCTCCGGACCTAAGGTGTAAGCCCCGTACGCCCCTTCGGTTATGCCCCTTGGAGGAAAATGTTCCATACGCCCCGTTTCGAAGGTTCCGTTTGACCCTTGTGACGGGGCGTATAATATTTTATTAATTTTTAATTATTTTGGTGTGTCCGTTCGCCCCTTGCCTCATATCATTTAAAAGTAGTTATACAAAGTACCGTTAGACAAAAAAGTATAACACACTGTGCTTTACTTTTCTCTCTAAGTGATTTGAAAAAGTTATCAAATTGTGTTTATGAGAACACGATTTGATTGATAACCTATTTAAATTACTATATTCGTAATCCCATCACATGTATCTGCTTTTGCTACCTTGCTACCTGACTCACTGGGCGAAACAAGTTTTATAAACAATAGGCAAAAAAGGGTTGGTTTATCATAAGAATTGTATGCTATCTCTTTCTAACTTATTAATGAGGTATGTAGGGGTGCAATATGTGTTAAGTGCTAATTAGTCGACATCTTATCTTTGAGTGCGATACACATAATATTTTCTGCTAAGTGAAATTATTAACGTTTATTGAATTTAGTGTTTAATTGTGTGTGTATGTGTAAATATTTTTATTGGGTAAGTGTCAAATAAATATTATTGCAAAAATTTAGTATGTACGTAATAAAAATATGTAATACTTGATTTTTATGTCTTAAATTCTGTATCTAGGTATGAGCTTTTAGCTTATTTTTTATAGCTTTGATCGATAGCTCCCTGTACAGATTTAGGCTTAATATAACGTATATACTAGTATAATATACGAATCAGTTTGTTTAATGAATAGCAAAGACCTAAAAGTTAAGTTTAAAGAACTTTTTTCTAATTTAGTTTTTTATTATTATTGTAGAACCATGTCAGACGGTGCAAGCTGTTCGAGACGTGAGATAAGTGGTATTAAATACATTTCGTCACGAAAGGGAGGCCTCGTTTTGCTGAGAGCTGGTCATAGCTACCACAAAAAACGAACTTATAAGAATGGTGGCTCTAACTGGCACTGTGTAAATAGACCTGCTTGCAAAGGAACTCTTACAATTAATGGTGACGCAATTGTAAAAGAATCTCATCATGAGTGTGCTCCAGATTTTGAAAACAATGAAATTAAAACAGTGCTAGACATATGTAAAAATAAAGCAGCAACAGAAGCAATTAAATCAGTTCATGAAATATATGAAAATGAAGTTATAAATTACAAAGATAAAGGATTCCAACTTATTAAAAAGTTTCCAGAATATAAAAACGTACGGCGCGGTCTTTATAATTCAAGAAAAAAGGCTTATGGAGTTAAAAAGATTAGAAATCGCAAAAGTACCGATCTAGAAATACCAAAGAAATTTGAAAATTTTCTTTTTTGTGATTTTAATGATGGATCTGGACGCATAATTGTTTTTGCCACAAAGGAATGCAGTCGGCAACTAGAAAAATGCAAAAATGTGTACGTTGATGGTACTTTTAAAGGACAATGGCGAAATCTTAGCTGAATTTAATTTGACCGTCTAAAGGTGACTTATATACGAAGGCAATTCCATTATTTTTCTACGTTTTTTCAAAGTATCACAGTAACTAGATAGGGCCGGATAAAAAAAATATTTTAAATGAACAGTTATTTGACTTTTTCATTGACGTTTAGTGCTTCCATTTTATATTCATTCTGCTTAGTGACAGTAAGTACAGCACTATTGTATTATAACTAGTTTTAATTTATTATTGTTAAATTAAACTAAATAAATGAATTAACAATACTGTTTATTTCTAAGTGGAAGTGTTCCTTGCAGGGAGGAAAAATGTTGTACCGTAAAAATAAATGATTACTTTAGATTACTTTAAATTAATGACTGGCAAAAAGACTAATATCCCAAATCTAAAAAAAGATCTTATCACTCGACACTCATGTGACAGAGTGACACACAGAGTGACATGAGTGACATGTTTACAAGACATTGCAAGCTTAAATAATTGAGAAAAGAAAATACTAATGCAATGTGGCACTTTTACTTCCTCGATTTGGAATTACCATAGACATAAGCTAGAAAAGTTCATCACTGAATTTCTATTATTCTCGGCCTTCTCGAACAAAAATTCTTGCATAAACTGATTCAGAATTTGATGCCGAGTTAAACAAGATATTTTTCATTCAAAGACGCAAGATTTTAATCTCAGCTAAATTAATGTATGGGTAGCTGCCATTGTCCTTTGTGGTCCAACCATTTCTGCAACTATTTTCTATTCACGGTGATCTGGGAAGCGATATACACAGCAACAATATCGTACCACTAGCATACGCTTTATTACCAGACAAAAAAGGAAAAACCTACAAACGTCTCTTTGACATGATGAAATGTCGTCTTCCAGATTGGCAACCCGATCAATTTCATCTAGATTTTGAGATGGCAATAATTAATGCCATTTCAGAAATCTTTCCAAGTACAACTATATTGGGTTGCTTTTTTCATTTTGCCCAAGCCCTGAAAAAAAAAGCTAAAGAGCTGAACCTCTTGAAAAGGAGGTACACTAAAAGACACGTGGATTTATGCAAGACATTGAGTCTAATTCCACAAGAAATGAAAGACGATGGATGGCTTTACATTATGGAGGACAGTCCAAGTGATAGCGAAACATTAAAATTTAACAATTATTTTGTAGAGCAGTGGCTTGAAAATAAATCAGTCAAGGGAATGTGTAACTTCTATGGGCAACAAAATCGCACCAACAATAAAGTTGAAGGCTGGCATTCCCGTTTAAACAGAAATCTTAGCGGAAAAACGTCTCCTAACATTTTAAAGTTTTGCGAGATTTTATTAAAAGAAAGCAAACTCGTGGAACAAAGAATCGAAAATGTGAAGAGTGGAGTAAAAATAAAAAATAGAAAAAAAGAGTTTATTGAAAGAGACGAACGGATAAACTACATTATGGCAAAATTATTAAATGGGGAAATCGGACTAAATCTATGTTTAGAGAAACTGTGCGCATATATATAACCGTACATTGATTTGAAGTGTTAATCTACCGTACATTGATTTTATATTGTTATTCTTATACAAATGATTATAATTATGTAAGTGAAAAAATTAGACTGACAGTATTATTCACTAAATGTTATACTTGTAATAACTAATCTGTGATTTTTCTTTTTTTTATAGGTGTAAGTTTTATTTGATTTTGTTAGTTTTTAAGGCTCATTTTACCTACTCGTAGATATTTAAGTGATAATTCATCCAATCTGTGATTTGTTTAATTTTACATATTTTATGGTTAATGTAAGTTTTATTATTGCTGATCTGTGATTTCGTTAGTTGTTAAGGCTTGTTTTACTTAGTTATATGAGTAATAACTCAAGTAGTCTATGAAAATTTTACATTTATTTTATAGTGTGTAGGATATAATAATGATGGTCTATGACTTTGTCAGATCATAATCTGTGATTTTATTGTTTTATTTTTTATTATTAATATGTTATTTAATGTGTTGATTTGAGTCATTTAAGTTTAACAAATAGTTTTTTGACTTTCCTTACAAATATTTGCACTTTTTGTTTTCAAAATAGATCTTTTATTTAAAAAGCAGTTTCATTTATCTCTTCCCATCACATGATAGACATTGCTTTGATAAAAACAACTCTAAACCACTCCCTGTTAGAAAATAAATAGAATAATCACAACTTTTCAAAGATCGTTGTTTCTGACTGTACTTTTAATTTAATAGCAATCGGGGGCGAACGAGACCATCTAAATACCTAAGGGGCGTATGAGTACTCGAAGCCGATCGGGGGCATAACTCAAGGGGCAAACGGTGCCTACACCGGACCTAAACCCCCTGGATTTTTTTTATTGGGGTGCCATGAAGGACAAAGTCTATGAAAAACCGATCCAAAATGACAATGAATTGAGAGCAAGGGTTAACATTGCAGCAAGAAAAATATCGGTAATAAGCCTGAGAAGACTCAAAAGCTCATTTTTAAGAAGATGCCGAGCGTGTATTAGGGCACAAGGGAAGCAATTTGAGCATTTATTGTAATTTATTTAAATAAATGTTTATTAAAGTTAACTCCTCTGTTTTTTTTTACTATCACCTTATCCTTCAAGATGTCATTTACAGACCGGCCGGCCGGTCGGCTGTAGATTAATTATTATGTAATTCGAACCGTAGTACGACGTTACAACGATTCGAATTCAAAGTCACATTACTTGCATTTAAAATAAAATGCTCTTATTAACAAAAATAGCTTATTTTTCGTATTTTTTAAAATGAAAATGTAGTAGTATTGTATCTTTCTAAAATCACCATTAAACAAGCTATTTTTTAAGTTTGTTGTACAAAACAGCCACATACATTTTTTTTTCACCAGTGTAGGTTAAACTTAAGTGATAAGAAAATAGTTCTGTGCAAATTTAAACAAAAAATAGTATTTCTTGAAAACATTCTTGACTTTGATAGAAAAAAGACTTATCAACGAGTAAAGCAACTATTGACGAATAATTTGATGTAAAAAAAGTACTAGAAAAGGATTTTTTCATAACGAGATGCTTAAAAATCTGTTTCAAGGTAGATTTTTCGGTATTTCGGAAAATTTTGTAAAACTGTAAATCCGTAAGATTTTGCTGAACATGATAGGTAGTGACCCTAGCTATCACCCCCTGCAGTATGTCGTGCTATTTACTGGACACCCTGTATATATATATTGATATTTGTCTGTTAGTCGTAGGTACCTGTTTACTTAGATTTGATGTTTAAGTGTACACGTAATACACTGAGTAGAATTCGTTGATTGTAAGTTGTAAACACTATTAAAATACGCAATTATTTTTTACTTTGTTTAAGTAAAAAAGTTTTAACGTTTTTTACTTTGTTTAAGTAAAAAAGTTTTACAGTTTTTGTTTTTGAAACAATTTCTTTGAAGTCGGTTTTATTTTAAATCCCTTTATTTTCGATTTTGTTGTGAATCTGAAATTCTATAACTGATTTGATTTCGCACAAAAATATTCTACAATGGATAGAGCATAAAAATAAATAATCATTTCTGTTGAACCTCTTGTCAACACTCATTATCCGGTTACCATTTCCGTTTAGGACCAAAGTACTCGTCGAGCCGAATCAAAAGAGCCCAAACTCGATGAGGTTATGTCGTTTAATAACGAAGTTGCTATGGCCACCTTCCAGCTTCATCATCAAACCCTGGATACCGTCTAAAGATAAACTACTCATCAAGACGAATCAAACAAGCCCAAACTCGATGCGGTTACGTTGTTTTATTACAGAGATCCTATGGCCACCTTCAAGCTTCATCATCAAAGCCTGGTTACCATTTAGAGGCAAAGTACTAATCATGAAGGATCATACGAGCCTAATCTCGATGGGCTTATGTCGTTTCATAACGGAGTTCCTTAGGCCACCTTCTAGCTCCATCATCAGATCAGCTCCATGTCATCTGTATATTGTACCATCACGCAATATACATAAGCGTGCAAACTTTCAAGTGTACAAGAGACCACTGATTCGTAAAAGTCCAAACGTTGAAGAACCTACTGAATTTAGTGCACCTTTATGTTTTGACACACCAAAGAAAAGAAAATCAACTGACACTCCAAAGTGCAAGAGATTAAAAATGAGCCTTCAAATGTCCACTAAGTTGATCAAAAGAGGAAAAAACCAAATATAACAGACTGAAAGAAAAACATCACTTCAAAAGTGATGCTTCTAAAATTTTAACAATTATGCAATAAAAAAAAACTAAAACAGTGGAGTAAGGCAGAAAAACTTTTTGGCATGTCACTGTACTGCCTATAAACACTTATTAAATACAGGCATAGTGCTAGCTTCACCGACTACCATTCAACACTGGCTCCAATCATCTAGTTGTCTTCCAGGTGTTAGTGAGGATGTTTTTCAAAATATAAAAAAAGAAGTTTTGTGATCAACCAATAAATTATAGGGTCTGTGATGTTTGCTTAGATGAAATGAGTATTATGGCTGATTTGGAATATTCAAAAAAATATGATTTGAATGAGGGATTTGAAGATTTCGGTGACGGTGAGTTTCCCCAAAAGAAGCAAAATATGCTTTGGTATTTGTTGCCAGAGGAATTTACATTAATTGGAAAATGCCTCTGGCATATTTTTTATCACATAAATTGTTAACGCCGATAAATTAGTATTAATTATAAAAGAAATTATAAGCAAATTATTTGAAAGTGGTTTGTTGCCACAAATAATATATGTGATCAAGTTACAACAAATGTTAAAGCAATTAAATCCTCAGGGGCTACCAAAGATGATCCTTTTTTTATTGACGATCGTAATTTTTTTTTAATTTTATATGTACCTCATTCGATTAAAAATATTAGGAACAATTTGCTTGATAACAATTATTATTTAAATGGTAATGAAATTTCATTCAATGATATAATCAATGTATAAAATATCGACCCCAGTGCACTTAAAATCTAATAATTTTCAAAAAATTTAAGTTAAGTTTGCCACCCAAATTTTTAGCAATTCAGCAGCAGCAGCAATTTAGGCTGTAATAGCAAGTGGAGAGCTAAAGAGTGATAAGGCAAAACATACGGCTAATTTTATAAAAAATGACAATGATTTGTTTGATTCGCTGAATTCAAAAAAAATAATTTGATAAAAATCCATTTTACTGTGCAATGACGAAAAATAGAAATTTTTATGTTAATAAAAAAATAATTAGGGGCTTGGAGGTTCTCCGTGATTTAAAAAAAAAAGATCATTAAAAATAATGAAACAAAATTAACCCGTCCTCCATGCTTCGATGGAATACTGCAGACTATTAATGCTGCACTTCAGCTCTCCACTGAAGATTTTTCTGAAGCACTGAGGTCAGATTTCTTATGACATATCGCTTAAATCAAGATGTGCTTGAAAAATTTGGAATTTTTAGAATATACTATAGTCTACGCCGGCCGAAAATCAGCAGCAAAATACACAATCATCAACAACATCATTGGAGGATCCAATAGCAATTGCTGGTCCATCGAACGCCGAGCCCTCAAGTGTTGATCTTCAACTTGAGGGCGCGGATAAAGAAAATGCACGAGTTCCTAATGTAATTTCGGGTGGGGCATCACCCGAAATTGCAGGCGTCGAGGACAAGTCCCAGGTACTTCATCGTCGGCCTTACTCACTAGTTATGTATTTTCCTTTCCAGGTTGAATACAACGGCCGAGAATATCTCGACTATGTTGGCAATGAGTTCAACGAGCCGCGCAGTCAAACATTAATCCTGCCCCGCACGAAGGTGTACTCCAGGTGGATGAATATTATAGAGTGCCTAGCACCTCAGTGAATTGTATCTTTAACAGATGTCGGAGCCCGTCTCGTCGTCGAATTCCCGAGGATATAAAAATTACACATTTATTTCATTCTAACTTATTCACACCAGAAAGCGCCAGAATGTGTGATACACATTTAACCTCTAATGACTGGGAGGAGATCATTGATAGTCCAAACCTCAGAAATGATTTTAACAGCACTCATTTTGTGCAAATGCTATGCATATGAAGAAAGCGGTGTCAAGGAAATCTAAAATTGTAATTCAAGGACAATTTGTACACTACCGTGTCTTGTACAACGTGCTGAACTATGTGATCATCTTCAAGCGAAAGAAAATATCAAGAAGCGGCCGCAGCTAAGAAAAGGTGAGTCGTACTCGAATTTTCTGGTTGATTGTTCCTTGATTGGGCGAACGGGTAGAACTCCGTTCATACAGAACTTCCTCTTTTACCACTACAGCCAAGCAAATTAATACAGTCCATTCCTCTATTCCACACTATTTTTATTTTATTTATTTTTACGTCATGGAGCAAGAAAATGAATGTGCGGATGTATCTGTTGTCACTTTAAGAGATCTAGCAAAACGTCGCGCCGAACTTGTGCGTTAAAAGCAGCTCATCTTGGATATACTTAATAATACAAACTTACATATCCCTCAAACATTAATTGAACCGTCTCCAGCGACGCAACTGCCATGATTCCCTAATGCCTCTACATCCGAAAATGTTCATGATAGCATTGCATACTGTGAAACTCTGACAACAGTTTTTACACATTACGTTCCATTATCCGAAATAACAAATTTACAGCCTATTGCTACTCCATCTGAGTCTATTTCTAATGAAAACGTTTCAACGTTTGGTATGTGGATAGAGAAATTGAGCCTGAAGTGGCCAAAGAGTCACGTACAAGAAAAAGAAAGGCTGATCGATGTTCGTGGGCAGTATCAATTAATAAGAAAAATAGAATGTTAGGCAAAGAGTACATAGGTTTAAACAAAATTGACAACCTTATTCAGAAACAAAAAAGACCTAAAGGAGCAATAGGTACTAAATGTTATTCAGCGTTTTGTAATAAAAGCTACGAGTAAGTAATGTTTTGCTCACAATTAACGGAAGATTTACAAAAACCTATTTTTAAAGATTTTTGGAATAGGTCGTGGCAAGAAAAGAAAATATTTGTGATTTCAATGATTGACAAAATACCTGTTCGAAGAGGGAAGAAAGGACATAACTCTAGACTTTCTAATACTAAATTTTACTATCTACAAGTCAATGGGGAGAAAGAGAGATTTTGCTTGAAAACGTTTCTAGCTACTTTGGGTATAAAAGAATGGACTGTACGCTATTGGTTAGGCGAAGGAAGAGGTGATGCTCGCTCTAATACAGAACTTACAGCAATTACTACCGCTACTCCAGACTTTATTACCGAAGTTACCATCTCATAACTGCCGTAAAACAACCACTAAACAATATCTAGAACCTTAATTTCAATCAAAATCTCAGCTATATATATAATACGTACGTAGAATTTGCATCATCAATGTCTAAACCAGTAGCTTCAAGAAAGTTGTTTTGTGACATCTTAGATGAACAAAAAATTGCACTATTTCAACCCAAGAAAGATGCATGTGATTATTGTTGTTCACATAAAGCCGGCAACGTTTTTGAAGAAAACTACCAATGCCACATCCAACCGAAAGAATTGTCTCGATCTATTCTGGTGTACATAATTGTGTTTATGGTAAAACGTTAAATGTTTTAGTGGGTATTTTTTTTTTGCGTTGTATCTATAATTTGTTTTCTACCCTCACATGTCACATATTTTTTTTTGATATCTAAAATTGTGTAATTGATAGTTGTCTGTGTGATTAGCGGTTGAATTTAATGAAAATTACAAAACATGAGCGTGAAACCGAAAAAACGTGGAAAAGTTTTATCTGTGTCTCTAGAAGAACAGAAGATCGAATTTATAAAGTATGAAGAAATGAATTATTAAGGAGCATGAACCACTTTCAACAAGTAAGATTTTAAAGATATTAGTAAAAATCTCTCCAGTCGAATGGCACCCAAAGCCCTTTACTTATCTTAAAAGAGAAATTTATATTTTTTATTATAATTTATACTTTTTTGATACAACTAGTGTGATTAATGAAGAAAGTAGCAACTCTTCTTCTGAAAAAAGTTATAACGACACTATCACGCCATCATCTGATGAAGAACGAAGTTACTCAAAAGTCGTATGTTTCGATGTAGAGCCTTTAATTTGGGAACAAATACGACCAATTAAGATTATTATTCTGCACGCAATGATCCAAATAAGCCCTCTGTTAGGAAACAAAAATGATGTAACTTGCCAAAGCAGAAATTGACTACGATCATGGCCCAACTACTGTGGCGCCATATAAATACAACATGTACATGGGTTTTTAAGCAGAGCTATGCAACTGAAAATAATTTTATCAAAGATGCATGTTGTAAACAGTGTGGTGCCAAATTAAATGTCAAGACTTTGAAGTCTACGGAAACTCGAGCCACATTTCAGTGTATGATCCAAGATGGTGACCCAAATGTAATTCATAAAAAAATAAATATATGAACCACCATTTGTACCTTCTTTAAAATCGCTAGAGGACATCAAATTCCAAACTAAAACTGAAATTTATTTTTATAAAAATGTTATCATGTCTTTATGGGCTATGGGACTGACTACTCCGTACAATTCGCTTATTAAAACTCTTTCAATTTTACCTCTGACAATTCACTACTGGTGCAAATCACAAGACAAATATTATAAATGTCTGACTGAAGCGAAAAGATGTATTAAAGTAAGCATTGACGGGACTGAAAGCATTTTAAAAAATCTGCATCTTCAGATATATCTGCGATACCAAAACATATATGTATTATTATACGTAGCTGTCGTTAAGACTGAAAATGGCAGTGTGCCGGTAACCCAAATGATTACCGAGTAGGTCATGCAAAACCGGTTTTTATGGTTTTGCGCAAAACCGGAAATCGGCCAAAATTTAACGATTTTTTAACACGTTCACTGCCAACGCGGTCAATGTTGTCCGATGCTTTTATACGCTATCAAGCTAACTAAAAGTCCTCATTTTTATCATTTTTCACAGATTGTTTTTATTCATTATTTAGTCATCTTATATACTTAAATAACGTTTTTTACTTAACACACATTGATTTTGACCCGTTATTATTAGTTATTACGCATCGCACAACAATGACCCCCATGGCCTTGCCGAACGAAATATCAAAAATTCGTTGCATAGAGCCGCGCGGTCAGGTTGCCGCCCACCGCCGCCCGCGACTCCCTCCCCGCGCATTCGCCGCTCGTCTCGTTGCACTCGCAGTCGTGATTTCCGATTAGTGACGTGCACATGACGTTGTAAATTTGACTGATTGTTTACGTGGTACTACTATAAAATTGTTATGGTCAACATGGATAGTTTTGGCGACTTTGACATAACGCAAGAAGATATAACACAGATCGAAAATATCGAGTTCGATTTGCTGAATAGAAGTCTCCATTTAAGTTCGGATGAAGAAGATAATATTCAGCCTACTCATTCGAAGCGACGTCGTGTCATACAATCTGAAAGTGAAGACAGTGATGCTGAAATCAATCGTGCTATCCAAGACCTAGACAGAAGTTCGCCACCTTCAACATGGACTGACCCAAAAGGTAATCAGCGCAGACTTATTGCTTTTACTGAGTGTCCTGGAATGCAGCTCAACTTACGCATGGCTATGATAAACAAATGTCCAGCTGATTTTTTTGCGCTTATGGTGACGGACGAGGTCTTAAATAAAATTGTTTTATGCACTAATGCCTATGCCTTCAATAAAATAACAATGTCTAATGAAGCTTCGAAAGCAGCGCGTATTCGTAGCTGGGTCCCTACTAACGTAACTGAAATTAAAAAACTATTTGGGCTGATTTTATATATGGGTATAGTAAGGCTTCCGAAAATAGCTGATTACTGGACCACAGATAAAATCATTGGACAGCAATTTCCGCGAACTATTATGTCTCGCAATAGATTTGAGCTTCTACTCGCAATGCTTCATTTTTCACAAGAAGATGAAGAGAATACGACCGATCGTTTACACCGCATCAGAGACTTAGTGGAAGTAATGAATGCAAATTTTAAAAAATCTTACACGCCTGGCGAAGATTTATGTATAGATGAGAGTATGGTTCCTTTTCGCGGGCGAATTATATTTCGGCAGTACAATAAGCAAAAACGCTATAAGTATGGGATTAAATTATTCAAACTATGTACTTTGCCTGGATACACATACAAAATAAGCATTTATGGTGGAAAACAGAACGATAACGTCAATACTACGCCTACTAAGGTTGTTATGGCGCTATGCAATGAGTTGCTAAATAAAGGGCATACTCTATATACCGACAATTGGTACACAAGCGTCGGATTAGCTAGAGAACTTTTAAAGAACGAGACGCATTTAGTTGGCACTTTGAGGAAGAATCGCAAGCATTTTCCTAAAGAAATTGTTTCTACAAAATTGAAAAGAGGGCAATATGTAGCAAAAGAGAGTAATGATGGAATCACTGTGTTGAGATGGAGGGATAAGCGAGATGTATTGGTTCTCTCAACAAAACATTCTGTGCGATTTCAAAATATCATAAAACATGGCAAACAAACCTCTAAACCTAAAATAGTTCTTGATTATAATAAAGCTAAGGGTGCAGTTGATTTATCCGACCAAATGACAGCATATCAAACACCTCTGAGAAAGAGCATCAAATGGTACAAAAAACTAGGCATAGATTTACTTTTAAATACAGCTATGGTAAATGCTTTAATTCTTTATCAAAGCGTGGCCAAGAAGAAGATATCAGTACTTGAGTTTAGAAAAGAAATTATGAAGAGTTTTGTAGGTTTCGATATTGATGATACTTCATCAAATCAAAGAACGAGAAGAGTAAAGCACCAATTGAAGAAAAAGGAAGGACCTTCAAGTAAAACTCGCCGTGCGTGCCAACAATGCTATAAAAATATGGTAGCTTCCCAAGGACGTTTAATCGCTAAAAACAAAACTAAAAAAGTTAACACCTTTTGTGCCAACTGTCCTGATGAACCCTATCTTTGTGTTGAATGTATCACAAAAATCCATTAGCGGAAAATAATTATATACGAGTAGCTACCTCCTTCTTGCCCTACGATGATAATCTTTTGAGGTTTTTTTTGTATAAGTTCAGTTTAAATGCCAATGAGAGGCCCTATTGACACGGTTTTAATGTCTTTTTAATTATTTTAATAAACAGTTACTTATCTAAAAAACGTTTTTTTAATTTCATTATAATCTCTAAAATCCTTAGTGATAAAATTTTTCAAGAGTGATGTGTTTCAAAAATCGATATATATAAGATAAACTAGAGGGCCGCGCGGGTCACATTATAAGCGAATTATCTCGATACTGCTGTCCGTTGGCGCAATAGAGAGTTTTGAACACAGGCCTGACGCGCGGTCAACATTGTCAGACGCGGCTTGAATGGAAAGCTTCAGTGTCGCTCAACATTGTCCCCCATGGCCTGAACGGAAAATATGCACTTTTTTAATGGCAGTTAACGTGTTAAAACCGGTTTTGAGAGCCAAAACCGGAGCTCAGCTCCGGTTTTCCCATTATTGAGAAACAATTAACATTTTGATTTTTATCAACATTTTTTTCGAACACTCAAATAATAATTAATTTTGAGGCATCAAATGTATCCGAACCGAACACAGCCCGCATCCACCCACTTACACGCCTCCCTCCACTACCCCCGCACCCCGCACCCGTAACCCGCCAGCCTGCGCCTGCGTTGTTGCAGTAATACCCTTACCGGGAGTGCAAGTGCGTGTCCGCCGCCTCGCCTGCGACGCTAGGACAAAATGTGAGTATTTACTTAGTTATTAATTTATTATATTTTTTGTCTTTTAATCTACATTTATGTTGAGCTCGTGGATGAAACGACAGGAAGGGCGCAATTACATCCAGTAGTTGCTGCGTTAGCCCGAATTATATTACATTATGGATATTATGGTTCACCACTTGTGACAGCAAACAAGATTTAATTAAAACTTTTGTGTTATTATTCGTGTTATATAGATAATTTTATAACTGACAAAAGTCTTTGATTCGGTTCTGTTCTGAGCCGTTTGGATTGTCGTTCTATCGAATCCCGTTCAAAGAATACGTGAATAACTATTTTGGGTAGGACTTATAGGACGACCGAACGACAATTAAACGTCAACGATATTTGTCTTGTTTGATTTACGTGAATCAAAGTACAGGTGTAATTGCGCCATAACGTAAGAGTAGAACTCTTGTGCTAATTTTTCCAAGTCTTAGAGAAAATGATTTTTACAGATTTAATATATATAAAAATCAATTTCTCTAAAAATCTTAATTTGTTAATGTTTACGTTATTACTATTAATAATAATGTTTACGTTATTATAATATTTCCTTTATTAGTAATAAAGGAAACATTAACCAAAGTGACAGAAGATATTTTTTAACCATAGACTAGTCTAGTCACCTCTAGTGTTAACGCACCGAAATGCGCGGAATTTTAGCTAGAACCACACTATTAAAATCCGACGCCACGACGACGACAGCGACACGCGTTTTCATTGGTTAGCGTTTAAAAAGACATAACTAGATGAACTGTAGCCAGCATGCCTTAAGCCAGAGCCACATGGCCGACACGCGACGCGACGACACGCGTCAACACGTCAAATGATGCATGCACCATTAGGCTACAGTTCTCCTAGTAGTGTAATTTTAAAACGTTTAACCAATGAAAA
Organism: Lycophotia porphyrea; assembly: GCA_950005105.1. NCBI lineage: Eukaryota > Metazoa > Arthropoda > Insecta > Lepidoptera > Noctuidae > Lycophotia > Lycophotia porphyrea. The sequence continues at coordinate 10,173,623 of OX465391.1, read as the reverse complement.
CGCGTGTTGTCGCGTCGGGTGGCGTTTTAATGGTGTGGTTCTAGCTTTATTTGACGTGTTGACGTGACGTGGCATCGTGGTCAGTGCGGTACTGGCTTTAAAAATGTCTAAACTGAATGCATGGAAAAAAAATGTACTACCTAATAACACACCAAAATGCACGGAATTTAAAAACATCCTAAACTAAATAAACTTCGCCCGATTCTAATTTTTTTTTTCTTTTAGGTCAACTCCAAAAAATATTCAATACACCGATTTCCACAAGAGCAAGACATCAAATAGTATATGGAAACATTTTCTTTGAGCAACAGATGGACAGTCCGCAAAATGCAAAACATGTGACAAAATTAAATAAAAAAAAAAAAAATAATAATAATAATTTTATTTTTAAAGTTCCGGCAACACGTACAAACTTCTTAAAGTTTGCACCAGTGATTCGTGCAGTTACAATACTTAATAGTGTCTCTCGGCGAATGGACTTATTTTCTTGCTCTTTGGCGGAATTCCAGAGGGTGACACTTAATATGTTATCCACTGGGTAACTTATAATTAGCAATTAATGACTACTTTTGTTAGTTTGGGTCTCACCTGTAAAAACAATTGTATGTGTTATGAAAATAAATAAATAAATAAATAAATAAAATCATAAAAACTGGTGGTGGTTCCACTACCGCTTTACACACGCATTTTCGATCAGTACACTCAAATATAGCTTCAACTTCAACCGATTCTACTCCATCAACATCTCGGGCGGCTGATACTCCAGGAGTTTTGGAAGAAAAACAACTTGTAATGGAAACAAAGAAGCGAAAACTTATGACAGGCTTTTTTAAGTCAAGCGATTCTATGGAGGTGGTCGTCACTCGAATGGCAGCATTAGACGGCTGTACCTTTATATTGTTTACAGAAAGCCAAGACCTACGACACCTCTTCAAAAAAAGTGGCTTGGAACTCCCGAAATCACCAAACACTATCGCAAAGATAGTCTTGAATCAAACAGACGAATTAAAAGCAGAGATAAAAAACAAAATATCAGTCCTAAAACAAGCTGGGCATAGATATTCAATAACGTTAGATGAATGGACATAATTGAGGAACAAAAGATATATGAACGTAAATTTACATTCCATTGCTTTTGGAGGATTTAATAATAAAAACCTGGGGATTGTGAAAATCACTGGTTCAATGTCAGCATTGAATGCACTAGACATATTGCGAGCCCACCTTGCAAAATTTAACGTATCTTTAGATGAGGACATTGTGTCAGTAACAACCGATGGTGCGAGTGTGATGGTAAAAATGGGAAGATACATTAAAGGACATCACCAGATTTGTCTCGCTCACGGTATCCAGCTAGCGGTGATCGATACTCTGTATAAAAAAGTAGCGAACCCGTACAACGTGCAGCAGCGTCTATTCAGGCATCCCCTACACACGCACAAGACGACTCTGAATCAGAAAGCGATAGTGACGACGAACGAGCTGAAGATCTCAGTGGAGGTTTAGAAATTGAAACCCCAGCTGTTACATCACATCCAGAATTGTACAGGGAAACAATCACAAAAGTTCGCAAACTGGTCAAATCTATAAGAAAATCCCCTCTAAAAGCTGACGCATTACGGGTCTATGTCTTGGAGGAACACAAAAAAGACATACAATTGCAACTAGATTGCCGCACACGATGGTCAAGTATGTCAGATATGATCGGAGCGTTTTTTAAAATTAAAAACTCAGTCCTCAAAGCCCTGATAGATTGGAAGACTGAGATATCTTTTTCCGAAGAAGAAAATCGAACTCTGTCTGAATTTACAACAGCTTGAATGTTGTCAAACTCGCTGTTCTGTCCTTGTGTCGACGTGATGCTACGCTGCACACAGCTAACACAACATTAAAATTTATGTTTAAGAAGCTTGACGAACAAAACAGTTCCCAAGCAGCAAAAACTAGTACTATAAAAAACCATAGAACGTTTTGTAAAAAACTGTTCTTGGTCCTATAAAACCCCAAAGAACGTATCTTTTATTCGGAAGTGGCGCATTTACATCTCTGTTCAGTGACAAAATCATTTTAATGCAGTGTTCCTAATAACGAAACAGTCCAATAAAATCTATGTAATAGTGATGCAGGTCTCAAAATAATGATGTACTGGCTACTGTGGGACCTTTTATAGTACTTTTTCGTACTATACAAGAGTTTAGTTTCCTTTACCTCACGTTTTTCATTCACCATTCATTATTTTACATTCGTGACAGTGCAGAGTGCAAAAAAAATATTTAAATAATTTTACAAAAGGATACAAGCAATCTGAGGTGAGTAAGATTTTATTTTGTTATTATAATATTAGTCTATTACGGTGGAAATGATGTGCGACTGCAGGTTTACTGATAAACTAGGGATAGGTTTGCCATGAATTTAAAGTGCCCCCCTCGAATTGTTGAGTTTTTACTTAAATATTTATCATATAAAGTGATTTCGATATTCTAAGAGCCATTATAGTACTTGCTGTGATAATGTTTTCACTGTCAGTCATCGTGGATTCAAGCTAAAATTGGGGTTCTGTGTGAGCATTTCTGAATACTTATATAATATTTACACAGCGTTTTTTTTACTATTTTTCTGAAGACCATAAGTAATGGAAAAAAACCTGAATTATAAACTGTTTACTGACGAATAGTGTGAATTTATCATGTAACCAGTTTTTATTTCTTCGGGAAGAAACGTAGTTGTATCAAGTCTTACGTACCTACCTAGTTTTTATATATCTTTGAAGTACCTATGTATGTGTCTAGTAGCATCACTGAACTTTAGAAGCAATACATATATAAATATAAATTGCAGTCAACATTGTGTTTTTTCAGTGTAACTTATGGACGCCAATATGGATATCGATAAATTTCTTAGTCGAGACGATTTCATGCTGCTAGCAGATACAGCTGCAGAATGGCCGTGGAATATCACACATTTTATATTAAGTGCAAACTGTGTCAACTGTGGATTATATACTAATTCATCTTTACCGAGTCACTTCACCATATATAAAAGAAATATGGCCCAATTGTTAAATGAATTATTTTTCTGGTGTCGGGGTTGCGATTTTATGGCTATTTATGACCATTATCCTTCCGATGAATGTCGGCTTTGCAATTAAATATCATTCTCATACTTAAAAAAATCTATTTCTAAAGCAACTCTGACCATAAAATCTAGAAATTTTGTGCACACAGTAAGCCCAGCAAGTCCAGCGCCATACCTACACATTAATGTCTGTCAGGGGATTCCCCGCACTATCTCGCTCGTTCAACCGGCCCCCCACCTTGCGCCCCGCACCGCTAATTCTTTAACTCAAACACGCGTCAGAACGCGCTGTTTCGCACTCGGAATAGGTAGTGCTCGTTTTAATTAATTCTATATCAAAATAAAATTAAGAAAAATACACTATTCTGCTTCCTGAACTAAGCCAAAAGGTACCTAATTATTTAAATAAATGTAATGTGTTTACCTATTTGTTTTAAATTCAAACTTTTTAAAGATAAACATTTATTTCAGATGCCGTTCAAAATAGTGCAGACGATTGAAAGAGGAAAATCTTTTCTGACCTGTGTACCGAGTGCTTGGGAAAATGATAGTTTATTGCTATGGCCAAGAAAAGGCTCTAAAAAACTACAAAAAAATGAAAACTCGCAACCTGGTGATGATTGGATTAGTACGCCATGTCAACTAAAAAGATTCAACTTGACCTACGATCAAGCCCAAATAGAAATGGTCCGTATGCAGCGTGAAAGCGATACTGAGGAAGAGCGATTGCCAAAAAAGCGACGTCATATTGAAGTTGATCTGAACGAATTGGCAGTGCAGTGCACCACGGTAATATTTTAAACGCTATTCAATTAAAACAACATTTTTTTCCTAGCCCTAAAGTAGGTTTACTGTAATTGGTGCTCTTTGTCATTTTGTGTGTTTTTGCTTTCACTCATCGTCGTAATGGATAAATCGATTTGTATGTTTGGTATGGAGGAAGGTTATACACTGGATTAAAAAATACACTATTTAATCTTTACGTAATCCATACTAATATTATAAAGCGGAAGAGTTTGTTTGTTTTTATCTCAGGATCTACTGGTCCGATTTGAAAAGTTCTTTCACTGTTCAATAGCCTATTTATTGAGGAAGGTTATAGGCTATTTAACATTACGCTACGACCAATAGAAGCGGAGCAGTAACCAAAGATGCAGGTGAAACCACGGAGTACAGCTAGTACATATTATAAATGCAAAAGTAACTCTGTTTGTTTGTTGTGTTTTGTTTTTTGTTACCTTTTCACGACTAAATGGCTGAACGGATAGAAATCAAATTTGGTAAGGAGATAGACTATATCCTGCCGAGGGACATAGGATATTTTTTTTTAACGCGAACGAAGCTGTGGGCAACAGCTACATAGTTTAATATAAAACTATTTACTAAGTAGCAATATATTTATTATGTAACAAATTCTATTTAGCAGTTGTATTAAGAGCGTTTATCCCACTCGGGCTGGCAACATCGAATTTTTAGAGGTACTTTGTGATTATTTTATCAAATTTAAATCAAAGTAGTGTAGTACAATTACCGGCACGGATCTTGAGCGCTCGGCGTCAGAGTGAGGGTCGCTTTGCGCATTCCATACATTGGCGACCCAATTGCCGTCGTTGTTAGATACACGCAGCAAGCGCAGGGAACGAATCAGGAGTGACGTCTATAATAGCGCGGCGAGCCAATCACTGACACTCCCCGCCGCCCCCGCGTCTCACTTCGCACCACTAAAGAGACCGAATATTTGACTTCTGCGCAACTTGAAGCCAGCGCTCAAGATCCGTGCCGGTAATAGGGTAGTGTCCAGGGTCAAAATAATTACATTTTTTTTAGTCCGTATACGTATATAAAATATTGGACACGTATTTTTTCTTTTTTCGATTAAACAAAAAATAACAAAGATATAGCCCATTAAAATTACGTGTGACGTCACCCCGTGCGAATAATTAATGTAGCACGGGCGTGACGTCACACGTAACTTTAGTGGGCTATATCTTTGTCATTTTTGGTTTAATTTACAAATAAAAAAATACGTGTCCCTTATTTTTGAATAATCTAAAAGACGGACTAATTACATTTTTTACGGCAACTAGCCTATTGTACATGGCTGAAAATTGAATAAAATTTGTTTATCACGAAAAACCTTTACAAGTTCCACGTTGCCAGCCACGTGGTATAAACGCTCATAAATTGTTTTTCACTGTTTTTAGAACAAAGAAAATATTTCACCGGTGGCAACGTTTCCCGAACCTGAAATAGAACCCGCCCAATACTCTGAAGTTTGCGTGCCGGTCAATATTACAGAGAATCCAGCAGAAAGCTCAACTTTTATAACCTCCGACACTCCATTCATCGTGGAACAGGACACAGCGTCAGAAACGTTATATTTGCTTAGCCAAAATCCACCACTAAGATCCAACTTTGAGGAAACTGTTCTCAAACGTTTGGATAATATTGAAAGCACGCAAGAAAAAATTATGTATCAATTATCTCAAGTTAGTACACAAATCGATGCATTTCTCAAACAGAGCCAACAACAAAAATTAAACAGTCAAATGGGGTTCAAAAAAATCGATAATATTGACGAACTTCAAAACTTTAATGATGAGTTAAAAAATAAAGAATCAGTAGACATCTTCAAAGAAAAACTATCTTTGGTTTGTGGCTCTGGAAAGGGTAACGGTCTTAACAATTGTTTTGCACTAATAGAAGTCATGTTTACTCGTCGATTCATGACAGAATGCTCATGGGCAGGTGGCTCTAAGAAATCTGAAATTAAAAAAAATTGTTTCAAAGCTCACACCCGGGTAATTAACTTGTTTTTTGAAGTCATTCATCACTCCGATAACACTTTCACATTATTGGAGTGCGAAACATTTTTTAAAAATATTTTGGGGAATTCCGAGAGACGATACGCGGCCAAAATGTTGAGAGCCTCAGCTACAAAAAAAAGAAGTAAAGACAAAGGAAAAGGCAAAAAATCTAAAACTACTATCATGCAAGACAATGATCCTGCTATTCAAACAAACCCTACAGATATTGTATTGGCAGTACCGGCTCAGGCTGTGGTGATGGATGGCACGACATCTAGTCTGACTCATTGCAGTGAATAGAGCAGTGTAACCTTTAATGTATAATAATATAATTATATAACAAATCATTATTAAGAAGGTTTATCCCTCGCGTGCTAGCAACGTCGGCTTTGTAAAGGTTTTTTGGGATTATTTCACTGAATTTAATAAAGGACTACATATTTTTATTAGAACCTGACATGTTCTAGATCGTTGTATTTTATAATTATTTTTAACATTTACTCTAGTAAATAAATGCAGGGTATTAAAAATATAGTAAGTACATACTTTGATTTTTATGAAATAATCACGAAAAACCTCTACAAATACGACGTTGCCAATCCGCGAGGTATAAACCCTCTTCATAACTTTTAAAGTTTCTATTTTAACTTTATCTGACATGTTTCTAGATTTTATTAAATTAAGTGTTGCTCTCATATTCTTTTTCCTATGAAAGATTTTTTTAAGTTGCTAAAACAGAGGCAATAATTTTGTTACGTATCTTAATCGTTAATGGTTTTGTATTACATGTTGATTTGATTGTGATTTTTTATAGGTATACTTTTAATATTATATCGTTTAATTCAAATATACCAATGGAGAAAAAATGGTAAATAATATTATTTTTCTGTTATAATAAATATAAATTTGTAGTAAATTTTTAGAATAACATTAGAGTTTAATAGCAATAAAACAAAACTAAGGGCTGATTTTTTAATAGCCAGATACTTTTATCTGAGGTATGTTTATTATCTATAGAAAATTCTGACGATTAAAAAATCAACTCTAAGACTCCTGTTTTATACTAGCTTTAAATTGAATATTCCTGTGAAGTGAATATTCTAACATTTTATGTTTTTGACATATTTTCGAGTACCTAGGTATCTACCTGATATTGTATAAGCTGAGTTAATTAGGTATGTGGGTTGATTTTAACGTGAGATCAAGACTGATATAAAAATGAGAAATGAAAAGTTTTTCTTTTTTAGTTCAAAATAAAGAACCATCTAATTAATAAAGATTTTTATTTATATACCACCTGCGTAAATAACCTTAGAAACTAGTAAAATGTCTTTATTATACAGTATGTAATAATGGCACAAAATAAATTGTTGAGTTGTAAGAGATCGAGATAAGTTTACACTTTATTGCGTCAACTCTGAATAATCTTTGAATTTTGTTCATGTGCTTAGTTTTGCATTTATATATGTTCAAATATGAAGATTTTATTGGAGTTTTAAAGACATCCTCAATAGGTTCAACACGATTTCCACAAATAATTATGCCATTGTCTCCATTTTCTAAAGACTCTATTTCAATAACTTGGTTTTCTTTATCTAAAAACCATTTGTGTTGTGAGTTAAAAATGGAGCTTTAAAGATGTCTGTCTTACAGTTCTGCAGTTCTATATTGACTTTTTCATTAATACGTTTAGCTGCTTGTTCAAGAGGTCTGTTACCATGTCTTATCATTTTTTTTTATAGAATATAACTGATTTTCAAATGGATATGCACTAAAATCTTGCAGTTTCCCGAATTTTTTGACTTCATCAATAATGTGACATAAATTGTGCACGTTGCTGGTCATATAACACTCACCATATATATCTCTAAAATATTCTAGGAAGTTGTTCAATAACGAATCAGCTAGGTCTAATAAATGGAAATATTTTTCGTTGGAGCAAATCATAATTGCACAAAAAAAGCATAAGGAATGTTGATAAGCATCTGAATGTAATGTATATTTCAAGATTATGAATCCAAGATAGTACAAAAATGTGCGATATTCTGAGCCCTTCCAAAAGCATAAATGGTCGAGACCTCTGACAGATCGGTGGATTTCTCGTGGCATTTTGCAGTTTAATAAAAAATTTGTGACAATATTAATATCCGTGCTGCTCCACTTAGTATCTTTTTTAAATTTTCCATCTTTCCATCCAGTAAGAAGACGTTTCATTATTCCTAAATCCAATAAATGTAGCGCATCTCCTACTACAAAGTCTTCTACCATATCAATAGGCAGTTCTAATAGAGGTGATTCAGCTTTATGGTGCTGCCCATACTTTTTCGCTCGAAAATCTTCGTCGTTTCTTTTAGGGCATCCAACTCTTGGGAACACAACGGTGTTGGATTCGTACGAATATTCTCCTTCTACTGTACATTTTAGACACCCATCTTTCCCATTGTAATTGCATACACCTGCAAAATCAATTTAAATTTAATGTTTGTTCATAAAAATAGGTACATTTTATTTTTATTTGTTTATTCTTATTTCATTGCATACTGCACCGGTCGACGTCATCACGTCAACGCCAGCTGTCGCTGAAAACCAGCGCTGAGGCTCTGTCTTGTATGGGCTCGCAGCATTATGCTGAGCGAGGGCCGTTTTGCGTGGATGTGACTATTTTTTAATCCACTGATTTTTGGTCTATAACAGTTTTTTTAACAACAATAGATGTGACGCATATTTTTCCCCCAACTTGTTCTTTTATTTTGTGTTATTACTATTTCTTTTCATCATGTTTACCGTAAATAAACGTATTTTCTTTCTTTCTAAGACTAACTGAACTTTATAAATAAAAACTAAGAAAAAAAGAGAGTCGAAGAGAGATACGTATTTGGATCAGGGAGTGACATATGCCCTAGTTTTATCCCGGAATTTCCACGTGAACGGAAATTACGCGGGTGAAACCGCGAGGTGCTGCTAGCTGGCAATAAAACAATAGTGCTAGAATTAAACTTACCCTTGATCATAGCCCGAGCTGGAGAGTCACATATAAAGGCCCGTATTTTGACGCCTACTAATTTTTCCTTTCCATTAATAACGATTAAGATGCCATCTTTTAGTAGTTTTTTCATTTCATCTACAAACATTCTTAGATAACCATCCAAATCAGATGGTTTATTATGGCCTGAATAAATTCCTACTACAATAGGTCGCAATTCTGGTATTTCATAAACGTTGCATAAAATTGGCCATAATTGAACTTTTAAAAGCAGGCAGGCCGTCTATGTTTATGTTCAGTGAAATGACGGGTAGATTGCGATCAATTTGTATCATTTGTAAGTAGTGTTTCAGTGTGTTTGTCAAACCGTTGTGCCAGTACTGTCCAGTGCCCACGGGATAAGTTGTAACAGTCTTCTCTGTTTTAAGAAGCGTTCGGGGATCGTTAGGTAATGTATTTGGTATTCTATTGTTAATTAATCGTACTAAATTTTTTGTCGCTTCATGCGAAATATTATAATTAATGGCCCAATTTTTCACGCCGTCACGAAATTGTTGGTCTTTTTCGAATGATGAATCATTGCTTGAAGATTCAGAAATATTGCTGGAGTAAGGACTCTCTTCAGAAATAATATCTTTGTAATACACATTTTGTACGGAACCGTTTCCCATAATTGTGATTCCAACTTGATTTTGGCTACTATCACTGCTTTGATTGTTTGATGATGACGAAGTTGCTTTTTCAAAACGTCTATTAACTTCTCTTCTATAAGTTCCACTGCGTTTATATCTTTTCCAATTCTTTAAATCCATTTTTTTGGTTTTTAGGGCAGAATGCACGTCGCATTAATTCCGTATCAAAATGTCTGAATATTGTTATAAAAGTAAGCCAAGAATCCTTTTTGGGACTTAGCTGTCATTTAATAGAAACATTTATCTACATGTATGTGCCAATTTTGCGTCATTATAGTGATAGATACCCATTTATAATACCAACAAGCGCATTGCTAGGCACCAAAAAAGTTGTTATTCAATAATTCTGCTCTATTATAGTGTCTGCGTGATATGCTTATCGATAAAATTATAATATGCATTTAAAAACTATTATAATACACTTACGTCCTATTAGCGTGCCCTGAAATTAGACTACGGCCTCCTACGCACTGGCGACCATGGTCGCCGCGACCTGGCCGCGGCGGCCAGTGAATTCTGGACTTTTATAGCAATCGCTATATAGCCCCTACGCACTTAGCGGCCAGCGACCAACGGCCACCGTTGGCCGCGGCGTCCAATTTGATGCCACGCGACCAGCGACCAATCGTGGCCGTCGAGAACATCACTTCTGTATTAAAATTCATCAGTGCTACCGCATCGGCCGCGGCGACCAGACGTGTAGCTAGCTACAGAGTGATTATTTTACAATGGCCAATTTCGACACGGAAAGGTTCATAATTGAAGTTGAAAATAGAAGAGGTTTATGGGATTTAGAATCAAATGATTACTCCAATAAAGATGTTAAGCGGCAGTTGTGGCTTGAACTGGTCGATATATTTGGCGGTGAATCCATGGAAGATAAAGAAAAGGCAGAACTTGGTTAGTATTTTATTTTATTATGCCTAAGTAAATTAATAATGCGATGAACTACAATAAACGCAGCAGGTGCTGTAGTAGCATTCGACACGTATATGTGACATGAGTGTTTTTTTTTAAAGTTGTTCCGTTCATTCAAAATCTAAGAAATTTTAGCAAATAGGTAATTGTCAAAAGTATAACTATTTTATTTCTACTATTTTTCGCTTTGCACATGAGTTTTGACAATTATTTGCTAAAATTTCCCAGGTTTTCGTAATGATTGGAATAACTTTTTGAAAAGATTACTCATACCGCATGTGCGTTTGACGCCATTTTGTTTACGGCGCGCAATGGCGGCTCGCGGCGAGCAAGTGCCTCAACGCACAAACTGAGCAGCCGTCGTAGGTACGCACCCATATATTTACAAATTGTGCCAGGGCAAGCGACCATCGGTACTGAAGTAGTTTGCGAATATATCTCGATATTCGGTTGATGTTCTATTTGCTCTATTAGGTAAACATGCAGGTATTTCTAATAAAGTCTCTGGTACAGTTAACGTGTCCTTGAAATCATATCCGTCTCTTTCTCGCACAAAATTATGAAGCACACATAGAGCTTTTATAATCACAACTGCAAATTCTTTCTTGACGTTTAGGGGTCGGTGAAGAATCTGCCATTTATTGGCTAATATTCCAAATGTACATTCAATATAGCGGCGGGCACGGGATAGTCGATAATTAAAATTAGTCTTTACATTATTCAAGTTTCTCCCAGCATACGGTCGCATCATATGTTCCGATAGTGAAAACGCCTCATCACCCACTAAAACGAACGGCATTGATTGGCCATTTTCTTTGATGGGGTTATTGCTCGGAATATCGAGATCATTATTTAAAAGCCTATGATAAAATACAGAGTCTTTGTAAATTGACGAATCACTGCATTTGCCGTATGCTCCAATATCTACGTAAAGAAATTTATAATTTACATCACATATTGCAAGTAACACGATTGAAAAATAATTCTTGTAATTGTAATAAAGAGATCCCGAATGTTGTGGTTTGATAACTCTAATGTGCTTGCCGTCGATGGCTCCAATGCAATTAGGAAATTGGGCGTATTTTTGAAAACCTTCAGCCGTTTGAATCCACTTATCTCTGGTCAATTGTGGCATCACAATTGGTTTTAATATCTCCCATATTGCTTCACAAACATCAAATACTATTTCCGATACTGTAGGAAGCCCTATACGGTATTCATGACTTATATGAGATAAAGAACACCCAGTAGCCAAATACCTGAAAATAAAATTCACATTAATAAACATAATATTAGTTTTGTAATATGTAATACATTTATTTATTGATTTACAGGCATTACTCTCCAAAAAAGATGGAAAAACCTTAGAGACTGTTTCACAAGAGAGCTGCGCCGTCTTAAAGATGTCAAAAGTGGTTCTGCTGCAAAACGTAAATCACAATACACCTATTTCAACCAATTACTGTTTTTGAAATCAGTGCTGGACACAAACGCAACAGAAAATAGTCTCGAAGAGGCAAGTCAAGAAAATAAAAGTGCAAGATCTTCTGATCTTGAGACTCAACAGTCTGCATCAAAGTCGCTTAGAACAAAAAGGAAGAAAAAAATACCAAACGAAGAATCCGATACAGACCCTCTAATTTCAGTTCTGCATAAGACCATAGCGACTACACAGAATGATTCAAATTGTGACAGACTGTTTCTTTTATCCCTCCTCGAAAGATTTCAAACAATCCCTGCTGCAATGAAGACCAAAGCGAAAATGGAAATCATGGAAATTATAGAAAAATACCAACCGAACTGTACACCTACAACAGCGCGCATAAACTATTCAAGTAATTTCAATACTCTTAACGACCAAGAATATGACCCTAATCGACCGAGTTATTCAGGTTATTCTACTACCAACAGGATATCAGATGATTCAAATTACAGCGATAATCATACTCATTATTCTGATATTTCTCAAAATTCAGAAATGATAGACCTATTTCCCAATTTGAATGATTAATTGTTCACAATTGCCATTTTTTAAGTTATGAAAATACAAATAATTTGATTATCTACTTCAGTTTTTTAATATTTAAAAACATGTTATAAGCAAGCCCTTTTCCTCTCCTTTTCAAAGTCGTAAAATAGAATACTACTGAACAATAGTTCATAAATTTTTTAAAGTGGCAAAACCTTGGTCAATGAATTTTACAGGTTGTTGTGAAAAACACAACAGTGGTGGTTTAGGGCGATTCAGAAACGAGTCTTGTATAATTCAAATTTACAAAAAAATCCATTTAGCAGTTTAAGTAAAAAAAAGGCCCTATCACATTATTTTTATTTTTCCTGTACACAATACTCCATTCCGAAACACCCTTTAAAATATATCACGTATTTTTTAAACATTCTGTATTTAAAAAAGAAAAAGCTTACCTTATTGTTATTACTAATTTTTCTTCTGCTGGAATGCATTTCCGATAGTTGTTACCAGTTCCAGTAATTTTTGGTTTTATTGTATCCAGTAACAGGTTAAAAGTATTCGTTGACATTCTCATGTAATTAAAGAATCTCTTCTCATACATTTTTAAATCCAAAAAATAAGTATAATATAATCCTTTAGTCTTTCTCTCGCAAAGTAATGGATGCACCCAAAACTGTCTTTTACGTGAAATCTTCCGTTTTCGTTTTCGTAGTAAATACACAAGCACAGTTAGCGTGATTATCTTCTGCACGTCCATCTTGACACACCCTTGGAAGTCGACTGCAAATTTTTCGGCCGTCCACATGTCGCGCTTGCCTACGCAACGGCGACCATGGCCGCGGCGGCCTGGCCGCGTCTATGGTCGCCAGTGCGTAGGAGGCCTACATCACAAAAACACTCTATTGTAAAGTCTTTGTGACTACTAACGCACACGTACTATAGCAGCGATCTAAATATTCACAATATCACAATATCGCCCTGTAGTTGAGTGTTCTTCACTGCTATAACGAAGCTACTATTGCAGTTCGTTTGGAACCATTATTACGTTAATCAGATAAATAAAGGCACCTGTTAACAATTTTATAGAGCAATATTATTATGTACTAGTTATATTAATACTTGCTATAGTACTTGACTATAACGGTTGTATAAAATGGCGTAGTAAACGTTTACATTCTTTGTTTATAGGTATTTTTAGCTCTCTAAGCATTTAGAGCAATAATGTACTGTCGAACGCTTTTATACAACACTGTGGCACCGGTAAAACCTTAATAAATCGTTTTGTCTACGCCAACTGCCAGCCCCATCTGTTGGCTCGGTGCACACAACCTGGCCATGCAGCGAGCGACATCTATCGGCGAGAGGAGGATCCGCGCGCTTATTACGTATGAAACAGCGATCAGCAAAAATTGCGCAACTATCGCGCAGTCATCGCGCGATCGATCGCTAATTGCTTAAAAAATCGGTATTATCTAAAAACCGATTGCTAATCGTTCGCCATTTGTTAGTATGCATTTATCGCAACGATACTAGCGCCAAAAACCATTTAGTAGCAATCACTGGTACTAATCAAATGTCAAACAGATGTGACAACAAAAGTTTTGTTTACGTTGAAAAAACTTAATATCCACTTGAAATTTACCAAAAATAGCTTGGCGTCGGTTTTAAGATGGTTTCAAGTGCACGAAATCAGTGTTTATTTGGATTCCAAGCGTTATTCGGCTGTCGTCTTCTCAACAACGAGTAAGTCTAAATGCGATATACTTTGTGCATACAAGTAAAAGTTTTGCAGTAGCAGTTCACAATAAAACATTCTGTTTCAGTATAAAATGGCAAATAGAGTGTCTAATGATCAACTGGAAGCACTCCTCGAGTTTCTAGCAGAGCATCCCAGTTTAGCCAAAGGCATTGGCCTTGGCGCTAGATCTAAAGAAACTGTCGACAAACTGTGGAATGACCTTGCCTTGAGGCTCAATGCTTTTGGGTCTGGATCAACGAAGACGGGTGAACGGTGGAAAAAGGTAAATAGGGTGTTTCATTTTTATGATTTTAAACGGTTTCCAATAACTTGCTTTAAAAGCTTTTATTGAAAGATGTACTAAATGTATTTTTTTTTACAGTACTGGGCTGATTTAAAATTTAAAACTAAAACCAGACTATCTAAACGGAGGCAGGATGCTATAGCTACTGGTGGTGGTCCCAGTAGCCAAGAGGATCTGTCCGAGATCGAAAAAAAACTCTTGGATATCATCGGTGAACAAGCAGTGTATGGTGACAGTGAACATAGAGTTCCTGTATTTGTAAGTTACTTACTGAAGTGTAAATATATATATATATAATAGTCTGAATGAATATGTACCTACTAACAATTATTGTTTTTTAGAACATTCAACCTGAAGTGCCTGCTAGTGCTCCAGTGCAACACGAGAACATTGTGGTGTCAGAAGAAGTCATCATATCAGGTAAGTTATTAAAATCTATTTATCATTTAAATGCATAATTTTAATTCAGGCACTAGTTATAATGCACAAATAGCACTACTAACAATATACTTGTGTATGCATAGATTAGATTAAAATGTTTAACCATACCATACTTGACTTTATTTTTTACATATTTACAGACACTGCAGAACTTCCTGTGCCTGTCAGTCCAGAACCTTTTTTTGAAATACAAGCACAAGAATTGCCGGGTAAAAGTAGACAGGTAAAAATAGCTACAATACCCCAATGAATAAGTGAACATTCTATTAGATTTATTGCGGCAAGATTTTTATTAACCAAATCATATTTTTCAGGAGTAGAGAATCCTGCGAGTCAGCCTGCCAGACGCCTGCCAGATCGCCCTCGCCGACAAAATAGACCCAGTCTCAGTCTAACAAATAGTATGTATATTTTGTGTATCAACACCAGGGATTCTATTAATTTCTATAAATCAATGTTCTACAAAATGAATCAGTTTTCAATGTAAAAGTTATTATAATTATGTTTATTGCCTCATTGGTCTTCAATATCAATCAATCTTAAGAGGTCCTAGGTTGGACAGAATGTTATTGGGCTATTTAACCAGGGAATTTAAGTTGCAGCCCAGTGTAGCTCTACAGTTATGACCAGTAAATGGTAATAAGCTCGCCCTTTATTATATGGGGGGAACTATAAACATATAACTATACAAATGTACAACTCTGCTATCCATTTGATATTGATGATGATAATACTTATTACAGGATCACAAACCAGAGTTGACCCAGATTGGGTCATGGAATTAGAGCGAAATAGAGTGCAAGCTGAGAACAAGATGGCGGATGCTGCTCTCATAATAGCAGAGGCAGCTAACAAGATTGCTGAGGCGTCTCTTATAAATGCTGAGACGTCTCGAAAGCAGTTAGAGGTGCTCAATACCATGGTGGAGGTTGTGCGTCAGCTGAGCAGTGGACTGGCAGCTAGGGCAGATTAAAACAAATTCAATAAAAAAAATCATTATTTATGTTGCTTTTATTGTTGTTGTAAACAACCTTCATTTTAGAATATTAATAAAACACCTTAACATCAAAAAATATCTACACTGTACTCATTACTTATTTGCTAACTTACTGTCTATCACTTCATTTATACACACAGAGTCAAGCACATACCGTGCTGTTTACAACAGTACGATGATGTAACGCCTTCACACATGTATAATTGTTTATGACACACCCAACACAGTAATTAATTCAACACAGTAAATAATTAAAGCCTCCTAGCTGACCACAATCTTTGGACAATGCGATCTCTTTGCTGTCGGCCTCTAGCTAGGAGCTCTTGCTCAACACCAGCACCTACATCCTGCTGGGGTTGTGATGTTACTTGATTGCTGAGATCTCCTTCAGTATCTGCATTTGGCAACTGTGGTACTGGCAGCCGATGTTTGTTGCAGATGTTATGCAATACAGCACAGGCATTTATGATCATAGCCACCATATGATGATCATAATGCAAGACTCTATGTGCCAGTAAACATCGCCAACGTGCTTTTAAAACCCCTATGCAGCGTTCTACAGTGTTTCTGGTGAGACAATGAACATTGGTATAATGCTCATTTGCACTACCAGGTTCAGCGTTAACTATTGGAGTTAAAAGCCATGGTCTCAGCGGATATCCAGAATCACCTGAAATATTAAAATTGCTCAGTAAATACCATAATTGAATGTACTACATATAAAATTAACTTTACAGTTATTTATAGTTTGTATATATTATAGCTAAGATCTGTATTTAAAGACATCATTGAATAAAAACTTTACTTAAATTCTTGTGAACACTTTAAATAAAAATTGCAAATAAGGTATTGTGTATTGAACAAGTAAAAAAATTACTTTGTTAGGTTACCTAGCAACCAGATAGTCTCTCCTCTATTTTGTAGCTGTTGGAGATGCTCCTGTATCTCACAGTTTCTCCAAATGTAGGCATCATGTGTAGCTCCACCAAATGATGCATCAATATTGATTATATTTAAATCACTATCACATATCTAAAAATATAAACATTATGGTATTTATGTTGCACTGGATATTACTTTTCAAATAAGAAAGAAACAACAAATAAGAATCTTTGTTGGACTTACTATTTGTACATTCCTGGAATGGTAATGTTTTCTATTAAAAAACCTTTCTGCATGTTCTGTGGGCTGAACTAAAGCTACATGAGTGCAATCAATGCAACCTATGCAACCAGGAAATCCAAATTTGTTTGAAAACCTAAAAAAGAATAAATAAACATTAAAATACAAACAATCACAAATACATAACATGCAATCATTCACCTTGGATTATAATGTAATCAAAGTCACTCACTTATATACTTTAACTACTTTTATTTAAATAGGTAGGTCATCTCTTACCCATTTATGATTGTGTTTCTTTCTTGTTGTGTTTGAGGGAACCTTATATACTTTGTTAAAATACTCAGTGAATTCAAAGCAATGGTCACCTCTTTTACAGCTATGGATACACTGGCTTGACTGAGCCCATGCATATAGCTCATGCCCACAGGTTTTTGGTATGACCCCGTAGCATAGAATGAAAGTGCTGTTAAAACCTGTAATATCACAATATTCTTAATATACCATGTTACTAGTTAAGGCACAGCGGTACAGTAAAAGCAATGTTTGTTTATGTACTTACTTTACATTCTACACTAACTTTTGTTCTCCTCCTCTTTTGCACCATGAATGGTCTAATCTCATTGCACAAACCCTGAAACAGCTCTTTCGTGAGTCGGTAGTGAGCTTTGAACTCGGCATCAGTTAAGTTCAAAGCATTGGCTTTATCCCGAAGGCTTCGCCGCAACCGTGCTGTGTTACGGCTTTCAATTCTTCTGGCTTCAACCTCAAATGCTTCAAGCAAGAGAACAGCACGAGCCATCCCTAATCAATCGTCACGATCACAATGAAAACAGTATTTTTTTAGTGTAAATTAACACACGACACACGACGGATATATTATATTTTAGTAAATGTTTGGTAAAATACTAATTTATTGGACTAATTTAAGAAAATAAATGTCTGAAGCAATCAGAGAGCGATAAGCAATCGATCAACATCTAGGGAAAAGGTTAACGCAATCTGACAGGCAAATTTGTCCGCCGATCGCTATCGCTTTGCTGTCAAAAACCATACGTAATACGAAATAATCGCTAATCAGTAGAGATCCATGCATTTTTAGTTTACCTATTGCTCTATAGAGGCAGCACCATCGCTGGTTTGCTATCGTGTTGTTATCGCTGGTACATAATACGGATTTGCGATTAAAGAGCAATTATTGCGCAATTTTTGCTATCGCTACGCTTCTGCAAGATACGTAATAAGCCCGCCGGCCACACCTGTCAAACAGCGATGCGATCTCCAGTCATTCATACTTCAATCCTGCTCAGAAGTTCATTCAAGGCCACTATAAAAGGCATTGCATTGTATACAATCGTCCCTTTTTCTCCTTTCTCTCATCACCTCAACATCCATCAACAATGTAGCAATAATCTATTTTAATATATTCATGTAACCATCAAAGTTGCTTCATTTCAACCGGGAACAGACCTCATCCTGCACATAATTTGGACCTTCGAGCCGAACGCTGAAGACGTTTACCAACCGTGAAGACGACAACGCCGACCGAGCAGCGGCGATACCACAGTTGGACCAGCGGACCGGCAGCCATTTTAAGCGTTGAAGGAGAAAAGGCGAATACGTTAGAAACGCAGCGGTCAGGTCTCTGTTCCCGTCCCATCCGTTTCATTGTCAAGATTTGTGTTAAAGCTGTGTTTTACCGTTACAGTTGACGCGAGTGGCAGCCACGTGTTCCGGTGATATTTGCATGTGAGTAGCAACCCACACCACACCACACAATACTCATTCGTGGTCCGCCAAGATGTCGGTCAAAGAGGACGTTCTCTCCGATTTAAAAAAACGTAGAAGTAATATTAAGGGTCGTTTAACCCAATTCAAAAACCACGTGGATTCGTTCGCGGGAGCAAACTTGACGGCCTTACAGGTAGCCGAATTTAAACTACGAATTCAAGCCGCGACCGAATTATACGACAAATTCGATAACGTGGAAAATGAAATAAAATTGCTTTTGTCGGAATCGGAAACAACCGCCAATTCATATTACGTAGAAGCACTCGAAACCATATATTTTACGGCGATGGCGAACGCGAATTGTTTAATTAAAAGTGCAGAGACTAGCAACGTGCTCTCGATTGCATCCGATGTTCAACCACGTGTCAACATAAAGTTACCGGACATAAAATTACCTGCCTTTGACGGAGAATATGATCACTGGTTAGAATTCAAGCATTCATACATCACAATGATTCATAACCGTTCTGATTTAGACGAAATACAGAAATTTCACTATTTACGGTCAGCCCTAGGTGGAAGCGCGTTACAAGTGATCAGTGCTTTAGAATTCAGTCCTGCCAACTATATTCACGCATGGGAACTCTTGGCAGGTCGTTATCACAACGAGAGGTTGCTCATAAATAATCATGTAAAAGCGTTATATAACATTTCGTCGTTAAAACACGAATCGCCGGCGCAAATAGGAAGGTTGATAGATACAATTTCACGTAATCTACGCGCTTTAAAATCATTAAACGAACCCACAGTCAATTGGGATACATTAATTATTTACCTCATCGTAACTAAACTGGATTCTTCCACGGAACGGGAGTGGGAGAACCACATTGGGGCCACGTGTTTAGGGTCACGCGAAAAGGTCAAACTCGATGATTTAATAGCATTCCTCAGAAGCCGCGCGGACACGTTAGAGATGATCAGTGCAAACCACGCTAGACCAAAGGAGTTGCCGCATAGTGACAAACAGCAAACCAACGATAAGCGTAGTTCACACCGCGTGCATAGTTATTCATCAATCAAGACGACGCGCAATAATAATAACCGTAGAAATTTACCCAAATGCGTTTTATGCGATCGAGAACATTCGTTATACACGTGCATAACCTTTCTTAACATGTCCGTTAAGGAGCGAATCCGATTCATTGATGACAAGAAGGTGTGTGCTAATTGCCTGCGAACCGGTCACGCGTTAAATGAATGTAGGTTCGGGCCGTGCAAGCAATGCCCGCGTAAACACAACAGTTTACTACATTTAGATTTACAAAGTAACAGCGCTTGTGTGCGTGCGTCTCGCGGAGAGGCGGCGGGCGAAACACACAGCCTAACTACTGCATTACATTCCAATGACTCACATAGTACTGTTGTGTGTGATTCGAGCACCACCGAACTTAAATTAATTAATACGGTTTTGCTTTCTACGGCATTGATAGAGGTAGCGGACAACAATAATGTATACCATACGGCTCGCGCGCTTCTAGACAGCGGAAGTCAGAACTGTTTTATCACAGAAAAATTGGCAAAACAAATAAATGCATCTTATATACAGTCCACTGTTCAAATCTCGGGTGTGGGACTAACGGTCTCACAGTCGCGTTATTCCTGTGATGTAGCAATACGTTCAAAAATAAGTGACTATTACACCAAGCTACGATGTATAGTCCTGCCATGCATAACATCCAGTTTGCCCGCGATGAATATCGAAGTAGGTAATATACGTTTACCCGAATTTTTACAATTAGCAGATCCGACGTTTAATGTTAGTTCAGATATTGATCTGTTGATTGGCGCGGATAGATTTTGGGATCTTTTGGAAGCAGATAAAATACGTTTAGCTAGTGGTCCATTCCTACAAAATTCGAAATTAGGATGGTTATTATGTGGTCCTGTATTCGTGAGGAACCCAAAACCTACTCACGTTCACTGCCACTTCAGTCAGGAGATTGACAAACAACTCCGGCTGTTCTGGGAAATCGAAAACATTCCTTCATCATCATGCGTACCCCTAAAGGCGGGTCCAGACATGTATCTATTGCCCGATCCGATCACCGTATCCGTATCGTCGACGCGTATCATGATCGCATATGTGGACGGGTAATGATACGCGTATCATGATACGCGATCTCGATACGCCGTTATGATACGGCCCGTCCCATGTCATGTCGGTTTTTGTCCGATCATCAAAGGTGATACAGATACGGACGTGGGTCAGTCTGGACGCGTCACTCGCGACGCTCGGTCGGTTGCACGTGCGCGTCATTTTCAGTCCTTGCCGTGAAGTAAAAACAATGAATTGGAACAATGAAAATGTTATTAAATTTATCGAGGCCTATAAAGAAAAGCAAGTATTATGGGACCCCAGCCACAAAAGCTATTACAACAGGAATCTGAAGCAGGAGGCCTGGGATGAACTCTCCGTCGAAATGGAGTGTCCAGTTGGCGAATTGAAGAAAAAGATGGATTATTTGTTGGCTGCCCTTCGCCGTGAAAAATCAAAAATCGCTAAAACCAGCACAACAGGAAAAGGTAAGTAGATACTGCTATATAGTGCGTTCAAAATCTATGCTGGTTTGTGAAGTTCGCACAAGTCGCCCGCCCTCCCCTCCCCGGTCGACGAACAGAGTGGCATTATTTTGCACGCACTCTACTCGTACCCGTTCATGAAAACTCAATTGATATTTTATAATTATTATTTTATTATTATTCCTCTTTATTTATCTTTAATCTTAGATTAAGTTTTTTACAATATGGATATAAAAGTAAAATACATATTAAATGAAATTACAAAACATAAACACATTATAAAAAAAATGTTATTATTATTTTTAATTTAACTACACACTAATACCAGAAAAAGCCAGAAATTAAAAACTTTACTCTGAATGTGATGGGATTAGAATAGTTATACTTATTTCTATATCGTAGTAGTAATCATTGCATAATTTTAAATTATAGGAGCTGATGAAGTATACCAGTCTTCTTGGTTCGCTTTCAAATTTTTGCAATTTCTGATGGACAGAAACAAGCCTCGCCCGAGAATTAATACTGTGAGTATCTTCAGCACAACCACATTATTACGTTTAACTTTAATTATTTTGACTTTGATTTTTTTTAAAACAATTTTTTTATTAGGAGACACCATGTGGTTGCCGCGGCGGCATATGCTACGGCCTTTAAGTCTAATTCATATGATCTTGCCATGATAATTTTCCGACTGTACAGCAATATTCAGCAATTTTATCCCTCATTACCTGGGCCGACAAAGAAGGTCTGCGTGGGGTATTCGTGATAGGCAATAATGAAGTTATATCGTTATTTTCGAGACGCCATCTTCCCATTGTTACTGACCCTTCTACTTCACTATCAATACTACCTGGTGGTGCATAAATTTTAGCAGAATTAGTACTTTTTATTAAGAAGTTGTGAAGATGACATATTGTCATCACAATCAGTTGTGCCGTTTCAGGTTGGAGTAGAATTGGCTTTCGTAGTACTCTAAAAACACTAGCTGAAATGCCAAAAGCATTTTCAACCACTCGTCGAACTCTTGATAATCGATAATTAAATGTTTTTTTTAATGATCCTTTAGGATGTACACCTGGATATGGCTTCATCATATGGATACCTAACGGGAATGCACTGTCTGCTACAAAATAGTATGGTATAATGCTATTCGTTCCTTCTAATAGTTTCGGAGATGGAAAATTTAATGAGTTGTTTGAAATTTTTTCCTTGAGAATGGAATCATTAAATACACCTCCATCGGAAATTCTCCCTTGACACCCTACATCGACAAATATAAATTTATATGAAGCATCAACTAAAGCGAACATAACAATACTAAAAAATTGTTTATAATTATAAAACTCCGACCCGCTATTGAAAGGTGCCTGCAACATGATGTGTTTCCCGTCCATAGCACCAACCACGTGTGGAAGGTCCCAACAGTTTTGAAACTCGGAACTAATTTTCTCCCATTCTTGATGCGATGTAGGCAACTGTAACAAATATATTAATTATTTTATTTTGCTTGCAGGAAGACCAAGACCGCGCTTTGAAGGATAATACATCTGAAAATGAGGAAAATGACGACATAGGTGAAGATCATGATCAGTCACAAGATAAACAACCCCGTTCCACCGCGAGCACTGAATCGGTCCTAACAACCGATAATGCAAAGAATTCATCAAAATCGCAATTCAAATCTCCACTTCCGAAAAAGAGAAAATACGTCGCGAACCAGAACCCAATGTTGCAATCGGCATTTGATTTGCTGAAATCATCAGCTTCGGCTGCTAAAGCGGTAGCTACTGCTTCGACTGCACCCGCTTCTGGATTAGACCAGTATCAGCTATACGCTAATTATTTGGCAAGCAAATTTAGGGGTTATTCCAAGCAAACCTACATGACTGTGGAACATCAAATAAACAACATCCTATATAACGCTGATTGTGGACAATATGAATATCAGCGCGGGTACTCCACTCCGTCATCTACGAATCCCATGGCTGAGACTACAACTCCACAAATGTCTGTCAATTCTTCTTATTCAAACAGAGCACAAAGTTTAGCCCCGCACATGACTGAAAATCAAGCACATTGTCCAGTGACTCAAGTGGATGATTCGTCGATGGATTCCGAAGATTCTTTTCGTGATTTGATCCATGACATCAATTATTAGTAATAAACAATAATTGTTTATAAAATTATAAATAATTGATGGCATGGATCAATAATTATTTCTATAATAAAAAATATCCTACCTTGATGTTGTCTTTTAATGCCTCCACGATAGCTTGACAGGTCTCTGGCACTATAACACTTATCGATTGTTTCGAAACTCTGAATAAATATTGTAGGCTTGTATAGGAATCTCCGCTGACTAAAAATCTCAAAGTGATACTTAATCTTTCTTCAACAGAAATTGCTTTCCTGTATGTAGTATCCTTTTTTTTAATTTTGTGGCCAATCAAATTTATCAAATATTCGAAGTCACTAGGTGCCATACGGGTGAAGTTTTTGTATTTACCACTTATGTGTTGAAATCTTAGGTCTCTCATCAAAGCTCTTCCTCCAAGTCTGTATCTGTTTCTAAATAATTCCGTTTGCCACCATCGTCTCTGTTTTGGTTTTGAAGTTAGAATATTGTGAATGACAATAAAACAGGCACATGAAATTGCTAAATTCTCGTACACTTCAACCAACTGCGACGACATGTTTGATCGAGAGCAGAAACTGAACTGGGCAATTTGATACGCGATCATGACTATTGTGAAGATACGGATACGGAGCAAATCGGAGGCGTCCAAAACTTGATACGGGGCTTGATACAATACGCAGATACGGATACGGTGATCGGATCGGGCAAATGATACATGTCTGGACCCGCCTTAACAGATGATGAACGTACGTGCGAGGAGTTATTCCTTAACACGACGAAACGCGTTGAACACGGTAGATTTTCGGTTCGTATACCGTTGAGAGAACCACCAGATACGTTAGGTGATTCTTATACGTCAGCGACGAAGCGATTTCTAACCTTAGAACGTAAGCTCGAACGCTTACCGGAATTTAAACGTTTATACACTAACTTTATGCGTGAATACAATGACTTAGGTCATATGTCGAAGTTAGAAACTTGTAGTCAACCAAACTACTATCTCCCACACCATGGTGTTGTCAGGGAGTCTAGTTCGACTACAAAACTACGCGTTGTCTTCGACGCTAGTGCCGTCACTAGCTCGAATAAATCATTAAACGATATTCAGTATCCGGGACCCGCGTTACAAAATGATATCTTTACGATTTTGTTGCGATTTAGACAATACAAGTACGTAGCCTGTGCAGACGTGGAGAAAATGTTTCGTCAAGTTCTTCTCCAGCCTGACCAAAGGTCATTACAATTGATATTGTGGCGCGAAACCCCCTCGGATCCATAAGACATATATCAACTTAACACTGTCACTTATGGAACTGCGTCAGCTCCATATTTAAGTATGCGTTATATAAGACAGTTAGCGTTAGAATGCGATGACGACGTTATCGCTCGTGTCATCTCGCAGGACATATTCGTGTATGATAGAGGAAAGAACTATGGTGGCATGGTCCGTCTTATTTACATAATCGTTTATACAAGTTCAATCATACTAAATTTAATAATTCCGATACATGCGGCCTACCAGATTTAAAATGTAAACAAACCTGTTTACCTTCTGTACAGTGTGAAGACTTAATTAACTTCGAAAGATACGCGTCATTCATCAAACTTAAACGGATAGGCGCATACGTACTTAGATTTATATATAACTCACGCGTCAACGCAGCTGACCGAGACAAACGTAAAACCGGTTTCTTATCAGCGAGCGAGCTGAGTGCCGCGCAAAGAATGTTGGTTAGGTTCGCACAAATAAAATCCTTTCCAGATGTCTATAATAACTTAGTTAGTAATAATCCTGTTAAACGAAATTGTAAACAATATAACAAAGTCTCTAGTCTTAACGTTTTTATCGATGAACATAAATTAATTCGAGTTGGCGGAAGACTATGTAATGCATCTGGTTTTACCTACGACAAAAAACATCCAGTTTTATTGTGTAGTAAACACCCTTTTACGATTAGCTTATTTAGATACGAACATATACGTTTATTACACGCCGGTCCTCAACTTCTCTTAGCTACCGTGCGTGAATGTTGGTGGCCATTAAATGCTAGAAATTTAGCAAGAAAAATAGTGCATGAATGTGTGAAGTGTACACGTATTCGGGGTAAGACGTTGGCACCTATTATGGGCAACTTACCACTTGAACGTTTGGAACCGGGCTACCCGTTTATGCGAACCGGTGTAGACTATGCGGGGCCAGTCTTCATATTAACTAGAAAAGGCAGAGGTTCTAGATTGACTAAGGCTTACATATGTCTCTTCATTTGCTTCACAACGCGAGCAATGCATTTGGAGCTCGTTACGAGTCTCACCACAAACGACTACATTCTAGCATTAAAACGTTTTATCAGTAGGCGAGGTAAACCTTGCACCATTTTCTCAGATAATGGCAAGAATTTCGTGGGTGCGGAGAAAGAATTTCCCTTATTTCTGGAGAATGGGTCGGAAGCCATCACTAACTATGCGTGCGATAATAATATTGAATTCCGATTTATTCCTTCTTATTCTCCACACTTTGGCGGCCTATGGGAGAGTGGGGTACGATCATGCAAGTATCACCTGAGACGCATAGTGGGTAACGCGCGACTAACGTACGAGGAATTTTCCACAGCTTTGACACAAATCGAAGCTGTCTTAAATTCCCGTCCAATCTCACCTCTCTCCTCAGGCCCTTCTGACCTTACCCCTCTCACCCCCTCCCATTTCCTCATTGGCTGACCGTTGACGTCGCCACCTTCGAGAAATGTTACAGAACAGCCAACTTCAAGGCTAACACGTTACGAACGCATCGAGCAGCTGCGGCAGCACTTCTGGCGGCGCTGGTCCACGGAATACGTGTCGGAGCTGCAACTGCGAACCAAGTGGAAGACCAGGCAGGATGACATCACGCTGGGCAGCCTTGTCCTCATTAAGGACGACCAGCTGCCACCGTTAAAGTGGCGGCTAGGTCGCATTCTGCGTATATTTCCAGGAAAGGACGGCGTGGCTCGCGTGGCTGACATCCACACAGCTACCGGGACAGTCAGACGAGCCTTCTCCAAGATCTGCCCGCTGCCACCGTAGCACGTGAGCGACTTCGCCTGACTCCGTGCCAAGAACCATTTTGGAAGCAGTGTTCCAAGGCCGGGGGCATGTCTACGCCAACTGCCAGCCCCATCTGTTGGCTCGGTGCACACAACCTGGCTATGCAGCGAGCGACATCTATCGGCGAGAGGAGGATCCGGCCACACCTGTCAAACAGCGATGCGATCTCCAGTCATTCATACTTCAATCCTGCTCAGAAGTTCATTCAAGGCCACTATAAAAGGCATTGCATTGTATAAAATCGTCCCCTTTTTCTCCTTTCTCTCATCACCTCAACATCCATCAACAATGTAGCAATAATCTATTTTAATACAGGGTGTTTGGCAGAACGTTGAACATACGAAAATGGTGGGTAGGTGGGGTCATCTGCTACTTACTCAGCCCGAATTTATTTGGCCCTGGCCGACAGGGTATTTTTAAAAAAAAAAAAAAGTTTTTTTCTTGTTTCACCACTTTCTTAACTTTAAAGTGTATTTTTTTTTATTAAAAATGGGCAATAAAACAGGCAATTTTTTTTTTTTAATCTTTGATGTTGGCAGATTCTTATAAAATTATTGCTTTGTTCAGATGTTAGCTAGAAAAAAAGTTATGAGTCCTCAAACTTACAGAAAGATGTAAAAAATACTTGAATGTTAATTTCAACTTGCATTTAAAAAAAAACAAAAAATGATTGAGGAGTTCCAATTCTAGCAAAACATCCCTAGTGTGTGAGCTTTCTAATGGTATGTAATTTGCTTTTATAAAAAAAAAACTTTAAGAGTTATTTCATAATTTTATCAAGCAGGAAATTTTTGACGAAACTCTACCTTTACGGAAAGTTAAATGTTTTGCGAAATTTAATACTGCAAAGTTGGTAAAAATTATGGATTGACGGCTTGCCAGTAGCAGTGGTGCAAATTGACATTCACTATTCCCTTGAGATGGTTACACAAAGCAGGTAGAAATTTTGTTTCACTCTTGCGCAGTCATAGCGTATTTTTGCTCTCTTTCGCTCTCGTGGCACCGTGACGCCTCAGAATGAATTCTTTTCTTTTATTCAGTCGAGACTTAACTGCCTCTGCGATCTCACGTGCCCGTTACGCTTACGTTTGTTTTTGTTCACTTCGTTTTCTTTTATTGTTATCACTAGTTAAGTTTAAGTTTAAGTTTGTTAAGTTTTTTGTTATTACTGTTACCTGTTGTTATTGGTAAAGAAATGGCTGCTTTTACCAGTGAGGAATACGCGGACATGTTGTTAGCGTATGGAAGCGCTAATACAAATTCGCGTGAAGCGCGAAGAATTTATCAAGAGCGTTATCCCAACCGCCGAGTACCCAGTCATCAGACGTTTGCGAGTACTTACCGACGTTTACGACAAACCGGTAACCTGAACTTACAAGAACCACGAGTGAACGCAGCACGACCCGATGCTACCATTGACGAACAAGTTCTTGCCGAGTTTGACGCGGATCCTACCAAAAGCATTAGACAGATAGCTTCAATACTTGGCTTAAGCATATGGAAAGTGTGGTCTGTTCTCCGGCAAGATGGTAGACATGCTTTTCACTACACTCCAGTGCAAGGTAAGATTAAGCCGTTTATGCACTGCATCTGATACGATTTTGTGGAAGTAAGTAAATTATGAGACAGTTCAATTGATCGTTCCATTTAACCTTGATTTCGTCACTTTCTTTATTAGTTGTTTTGCCTCATGTTGTTTTTAGCGCATTCAATTCTAATTTCAAATTAAATTCAATAAACTATTCCTATTCGGCCGCATTCACGTAACAATCAGGCGGCCAGCGCTTACAGGATTCGGATTTCGGATTCGGTTTGCGCAGGTGGTCAGCGTAGGTAAACTTGCCAGCACTTATGGGTCCTTTTTAGAACAAAATTGGAAAGTCGCACGCCCTTTTGTGAATTTGGTCTTACGTCTTTATGGCTAAGCCATAAAGCCAATTAGTGTACTTAAAAATTGAAGATGAAAAATTTGGATAATTGTAGAGTTTGAACTCGGAGGAAGAAAAGATTCAGTATTGAAATCAATTCTTAGACATGTTTTGTTTGTTCTAGGTCTCGATGACAGTGATTTTGGGAGACGTGTGCAATTTTGTCGCCATTTGCTGCATACCGATGTGGACGACGTTAACTTTTTAAAAAGTATTTTGTGGACAGACGAGTCCAAATTTGACAAAGAAGGGATTGTCAATTATCACAATCTTCACCATTGGGCACTTACAAATCAAAACCCACACGTGAAGAGACAAAGAGGCTTCCAGAGGAGATTCAGTGTGAATGTCTGGGCAGGAGTGATTGGCGATAAGCTAATAGGGCCTCATTATTTGCCCGACAACATCAACGCGAACAACTACTTGGATTTTTTGATAAATGATTTACCACCATTAGTGGAAGAAGTGTTCCAAGTAGACATAAACAGGCCTATTGTCTTTCAACACGATGGTTGCCCAGCTCACTTTAGTCTAGTTGTACGTGAGCATTTGGATAATTGTTTCCCAAATTCGTGGATTGGCAGGGGAGGACCAATTCCCTGGCCTCCGCGATCGCCCGACCTCACTCCGCTCGATTTTCACGTGTGGGGAAGGGCAAAGGAACTAGTTTACACTACAGAAGTAGAAAGTCGGGAAGATTTGATAAATCGAATTAATGCTGCTTTCGAAGTTATGCGACAGGAGATGCTGCTGCGCACAACAACTGTAGAAATCAGACGTAGATGCCGCACCTGTATTGCGAATGAAGGGCGTCAATTTGAACATCTAATATGATTTATTATTTAAATAAATTATTTAAAATTATTTAATTGTTTCATTAACGCACCTAACTGGTACAGCATAATTTCAATCGATCATTTAATTTTTACCAACTTTGCAGTATTAAATTTCGCAAAACATTTAACTTTCCGTAAAGGTAGAGTTTAGTCAAAAATTTCCTACTTGATAAAATTATGAAATAACTCTTAAAGTTTTTTTTTTATAAAAGCAAATTACGTACCATTAGAAAGCTCACACACTAGGGATGTTTTGCTAGAATTGGAACTCCTCAATCATTTTTTGTTTTTTTTTAAATGCAAGTTGAAATTAACATTCAAGTATTTTTTACATCTTTCTGTAAGTTTGAGGACTCATAACTTTTTTTCTAGCTAACATCTGAACAAAGCAATAATTTTATAAGAATCTGCCAACATCAAAGATTAAAAAAAAAAAATTGCCTGTTTTATTGCCCATTTTTAATAAAAAAAATACACTTTAAAGTTAGGAAAGTGGTGAAACAAGAAAAAAACTTTTTTTTTTTTTTTTAAAATACCCAGTCGGCCAGGGCCAAATAAATTAGGGCTGAGTAAGTAGCAGATGACCCCACCTACCCACCATTTTCGTATGTTCAACGTTCTGCCAAACACCCTGTATATTCATGTAACTATCAAAGTTGCTTCATTTAAACCGGGAACAGACCTCATCCTGCACACGTTTATAGAGCTTTTTAGAGTTATGAGCTGAAATAATAGGACTGAATTGCTGGTTGGGTTCATTCTCATCCCTTCATTAGTTATAATTTGACAACTTATGGAAGCGAACGTGTCGATCGGTTTTACAAAAATGGAAAAAGAGCAATATCGTTCGGTGATTCGATTCCTATTTTTGGAAGGGAAAACGCGCATCGAAATCAAAGAGCGCTTGGATGCTGTGTACGGTGACTCTTCTCCATCGATGGCCACCGTCAAGAATTGGTTCAACGAGTTTGCACGTGGCCGTACGTCGGTTTTTGATGAACCACGTCCAGGTGCACCGAAAACAGCTACGGAGGAAAACATTAAAAAAATCCATGATCTCGTATTGGCAGATAGTCGATTGAAGGTTCGGGAGCTAGCTGAGACTGTAGGCTTTCAGAAGGAACAGTGCATCATATTCTTCACGAGGAACTCGGCATGAGAAAGCTGTCGGCGCGATGGGTGCCGCGTTTACTCACACCGGAAAACAAGCGCAACCGTGAGACCACATCGGAGACGTGTTTGGCGCTGTTTAAGCGGAATCCAGCGGAGTTTTGCGTCGTTTTGTGACCGTCGATGAAACCTGGAACCACTGGTACACACCAGAGACCAAGGAGCAATCAAAACAATGGATCCAGACCGGGGAACGTGCTCCAAAGAAGGCGAAAACTGTAAAATCGGCCGGAAAAGTTATGGCCACCGTTTCCTGGGATTCACAAGGTGTGATCTACATCAATTACCTCGACAAGGGTAAAACAATTACAGGGCTTTACTATGCCGAGTTATTGGGCCGATTCGACGCCGAATTAAAGAAAAAACGACCCCATCTGGCGAAGAAAAAAGTTCTGTTTCACCACGACAACGCACCGGTTCACACGTCTGCCGTTGCCATGGCCAAATTGGTCGAATTACGCTACGAATTGCTGCCCCATCAACCGTATTCTCCAGATTTGGCCCCTTCTGACTTCTTTTTGTTTCCTAATCTGAAAAAATCACTCGCCGGGAATAAATATGGATCAAATGAGGAGGTCATCGCCGCCACGGAGGCCTATTTTGCAGAGTTTGACAAAAACTATTTTTCGGACGGGTTAAAAAAGTTGGAGCATCGCTGGGCTAAGTGTATCGAACTAAAAGGAGACCATGTTGAAAAATAAATTGCCACTTTTCTAAAATTTTCGTTTACTTTTTGTAGGCTAAGTATTTATTGAATGACCCTCGTACCATTGTCGAAAAAAGAGTTTTCACGCATGATTGGATCAGTATGGGCCCAAATAGATCCGCAAATATTATGTAACGGTTTTAAAAAGGTGGTATTTATCCTTTTAATCCTGCTGCAGTTGAAGAGTCAAAATTCGATGCTCTGAAGTTGAGCCACTGGAAGGAACACATAAGAACTAATAATCCTGCTTTGTCTGATAATGACCTTCCAGTCAATGATGTGATCCAGATGACAGAACCGCATACATTGCATTTCATAGCTTTAAATGTTTTTAATCAGAACTTTATAGCGACAGATAACCCAGGTTATATTAAAACCTGGGTGTTCGAGCACCTCGATGACATCATCATTTGCGCTCAGGACGTTCATTCTTAGCGTTCGTTCGCCAGTCGTACGCCATCTTCGACATAGCTAACACTCTTGTAACCTTGTAAATAAACCATTGAAAAATCAGAAATATACGCAATAATTTGGAGTCAGATTTTATTCATTTTGGATCCTGGATCAATCCTGCGCCAAAACATGGTGACCACGACGTGATTCGACGCAGCTATCGGCATATTTTATTCGTCGCATCGTACTTCACTGTCAAGCGGACTTTGGACCCGACGCACGCTAATTTGAAAACATTGCCCAGCCGTTGAACATCGTTGCATCTTTTAATTTAGAGATTGGTTTCTTTGCAAACCGAGTAGAAACCGCTTGAACATCTCAATTGTGGACACGGATATAATAGTGACGAGGAAACACGAGTGGAGTGCAACACCACATCGCCAAGAGATCATCTTAACCACAGCTTGTAGCCCGCCGGTCAGCTGATTCGTGAACGAGGAGCACCGCAGCCACGGTTAAGCCAGGGAAGTGATCCATCCTGTATTTTCCCCTATTATTCCCATATTTCCGTCCTTTAGTTGTCTGAGCGTTGTGCTAATTTTCTTCATTAGTTATCCGCCTGCGGGGGAAGTGTTACTTCATTGTGAGGCAAACGCAAAACCAAAGGCAAGATTATACCAGATTTTCCATCTTTATTCCCTATTAAGTACATTAA
Organism: Lycophotia porphyrea; assembly: GCA_950005105.1. Taxonomy (NCBI): domain Eukaryota; kingdom Metazoa; phylum Arthropoda; class Insecta; order Lepidoptera; family Noctuidae; genus Lycophotia; species Lycophotia porphyrea. The sequence goes on along the minus strand of OX465391.1, from coordinate 10,141,294 downwards.
AAAAAAAAAAATGTGTCAATAGGGTGGATGAAAAGCTGACAAAAATCGCATCATTATTAAGCGAATGTCATTTATTTAGAGGTATTTTGCATAAGTTTGTTAGCTATCCATCATTTTATTTCATTAAAATACTGTCTAAAATCAGTAATACATCGCAAGCCGTGCAGCTCATTGTTTTTTCAGCCACGTGCGCATGCGCTAATTGCCAATCCAAAGTTTAATCGCACTTATTTCTTAAGATTTTCATTACATAAGCACGTAGTTGCCGTTCAAACTATAAAATATTCAATATTTTTGCTAAAATTCATCTCATACAGTTTATAGGTTAGTACATTACCTAATCGCTAATCCACTTAAATTATCTCAACTTATCTCCCTTGGTTTCACCTAAAACCAAACGTTTCTTATAAGTATCTAATGTTTATTTAATTACGCATTCCAGTGCATCTTTTGTGTGAGCGAGGTGCGTGCGGACCAGCTGACGCCTATTGTTCTTTCGGCGCGTTATCTATCGCCAGCCGTCCCATCAGCTGATTTGTCCCGCTACTTGCGATCGTGAGTTTGAATCACCGTCGCATACGCTGGAGTAAATTTAAGTATTTCTTTGTTTATTTCATTATCTTTGTGCGTTCAATTCTGTATTGCTGAATTTTTAGTATGTCGCATACAAGTACAAGTGATTTGCGTTCAAGATCACCAGTTGAAGGTGTTAAACTTCAAGTTCCTACAGCTAGTCATTCAATAAAGGACTTGAAGGATTTAATTGTAAAACGTAGTTCAGTTAAAGGTCGAATTACAAAGTTTAAGAACTTTTTAAATGAAGTCATTTCTTTAGAAAAACCTACCGATGCTCAAATGCATACTTTATTAAATAGGTACGAAAGGTTTCGTGAATTGTTTATTTATTTTGAAGATCTGCAATCAGACATAGAATTATTAAATTCCTCTGAGTTAGATAGTGAACTCGACATTAGAGATGCCATAGAAGGTGATTTTAGTTCCTTGATTGCAGAGACGAAACTATTTATAGATGCTAATCTTTTAAAACCAAGTAGTAATGCTGATTCTTTACATTCTGCACGTGATTCTTCTAAATGCTGTAATATTAAGCCTATGGGTTTCAAATTGCCTTTGATAAAAATAGCTAAGTTTGATGGTGACTTCTTTAAGTGGATGGAGTTCCGTGATACATTTATTTCGTTGATACACCGCAATGACAGAATTGAACCGGTACACAAGTTTCACTACTTGAACTCGTACCTTGAGGGGGAGGCTTCCAACGTCGTTAGCAACTTGCCAGTATGTTCTGCTAACTATGAGGATGCCTGGAATCTTCTCTGCGAGAGATATAACAATATTAAACAATTGAAAAAAAATCACTATAATTTATTTTGTAATTTTCCACCTACCACTCGAGATTCTGCTAAATCTATGCGATATTTAATAGATCATGTTTCCAAAGGTTTACGTGCCTTGAAGACTTTGGGTGAGCCCACAGACTCGTGGGACGGTCTAGTTGTCGAATTGGCCTCAGCGAAATTCGACAGTGGCACTAAGTTCAAATGGGAGGAATATACGAATTCATTAGAAAAATCTCCTACATTACAGGATCTTTTTAAATTTCTCAATAGTCGAGCTAATGTTTTAGATGCTGTTAAAATTAATAAATCGAAAGGTGAAACAACTTCTTCTTCTCATAAATGTGATAAGTCTCACACTAAATCTTTTGCGATTTCAGCTGATGTTAGTGCTGTGTCTACTGACGCGTGTCTCCTGTGCAAGGGTAGTCATCGGGTGTACGATTGTGCGTCTTTCTTGGCCAAGTCACCAGCAGATCGAGCCGCAGAGGCGATAAAATTGAGGCTATGTCTCAATTGTTTGCGTAAGGGACACTCATCGCGCCAATGCAGGTTAGGTCCATGCTCTGCTTGTAATAGGCGACACAACACTCTGTTGCATAGGGAACTGTCTCAACCTGTGAACACATCGAATGTTCACACGTCTGCATCCTCAACTGTGAGTGCAGTCGAGCAAGCTTCTACAGATAAGGTTGCTACTGATGACGTAGTCAGTATGTCGGTCAAGGCCAACCATAGTGTGCTGCTTTCAACAGCCCTGGTTGATGTTTTTAATCCAGGTACAAATCAATACGTAACAATTCGAGCTCTGCTAGACAGCGGGAGTCAGTCTTCTTTAATCACTGATAGTTTAAAAAATAAGCTTCAGTTGACTCCTCAGCCAATCCAGGTCGATATTGTAGGTATAGGAAATGAGTCTACGTCTCATTCACTACAAAGATGTGTAGTGCAAGTTAAATCAAAACACAATGATTTTAAATCAAATGTGTCGTGTTTAGTATTGCCTCAATTAACAGGTAACTTACCTAAGAAAACAGTTAATATTTCGCAAGTTAACTTACCTCCTAATATTAAGTTAGCCGATCCCACCTTTAACCAATCTGATAAAGTTGATATGTTAATAGGTGTTGATTTGTTTTGGTCGGTTATAGAGGGTGAGCAAATATCTCTTGGTCCCAACCAACCTATCATGCGCAAGTCGAAGTTAGGTTGGATTTTGGCAGGCCCACTGTATGTTCAAGATATTAGCAAGTCACAAAATAAAACTGTGAATTGTCATCATATTTCTGTCAATTGTTCAGATAGTTGCTCAAATGAAGTACTAGACAAGCAATTAACCAAGTTCTGGGAGTTGGAACAAATCCCTCACTTAACCAATATTGAAACTGAGGAGGAGATTGCATGTGAGAATCATTTTGTTATCAATACTACCCGAAATGATGATGGCAGATTCATAGTTAAATTGCCACTTCATACAGAACCCGATTGTCTAGGCAATTCATTCATAATGGCTAAAAGGCAATTCTTCGCGTTAGAAAAACGTTTTAATAAAAATCCGGAACTGAAGGATATGTATTCAAAATTCATTCAAGAGTATTCTGATCTAGGGCATCTATCGGAATCCAAAGTTTTGATTCCCGAACAATCTTATTTCATTCCGCATCATGCAGTATTAAAACCAACCAGCGAATCGACCAAATTACGTGTCGTATTCAATGGTAGTGCACCGACAACGTCAGGATATTCCATTAATGATCTACAGTTAACCGGTCCAAACATACAAGATTCATTGTTAAATATTTTACTTAGATTTCGTCAATACGCTTATGTTATGTCAGGCGATATAGAAAAAATGTACAGGCAAGTACTGATTCACGAAGATCATCGTAATTTGCAATTAATTTTATGGCGTAATTGTGATAATGAGCCATTAAAGTCACTCAGATTAAATACGGTTACGTACGGGTATACCAGTTCAAGTTTTTTAAGCACTCGTTGTTTATGGCAATTAGGCGAGGAGTGTAGTAACCCTAAAATACGAACCATAATACAAAATGATTTTCTTGTGGATGATTTGTTAACCGGTTGCGATAGTGAAGCTGAATTGATACTAATTAAAGACGAAAAGCTTCGTTAGAAGGACTAGTGCGTCTAGCTCAACAAGAACTTTTCGGTTCAGAATTGAAAACACTTCATTCTCAAAGGACGTTAGGTTCTAAAAATCCATTGTTGGCTCTGAGTCCGTTCTTAGATAGTAAAAATATCATGAGAGTTGGAGGGCGTCTGAAATATTCTTGTTATTCATTCGAAAAACGTCATCCAATGGTGTTGCATGCTAAGCATAGACTTGTAAAATTATTGTTTCGGAATGAGCACTTACGTCTTCTCCATGCTGGTCCACAGCTACTACTTGCATCCATTCGCGAATTCGTCTGGCCCATTGCTGGTCGAGATCTTGCACGAACTACCGCTAGGCAGTGTATTGTTTGTAGGAAGGTTAGCGGGAATACGTTGGCTCCTTTGATGGGTTCCTTGCCCGAGCAGCGTGTGAACCCCGATTTTCCATTTGCTAGTGCTGGTGTCGATTTCGCTGGACCATTTTTGATAACAGATAGGAAAGGGAGAGGATGTAAAATTACAAAATGTTACCTTTGTATTTTTGTCTGTTTACGATTTAAATGTTTACATCTCGAAGCTGTGAGTGAGCTTTCGAAAGATGCTTTTATACTTTCGCTGCGACGTTTTATCTCTCGCAGAGGAAAACCTACTGAAATATTTTGCGACAACGGCCGTAATTTTGTTGCCGCTGACAAGGAAATTCAGGACTTGATCGCAAGGCATGCTGATGATATTGCGAGTTTCGCTTCTGGGGAGGGTATTAAATTTAAATTTCAACCAGCGTATGCGCCCCATTTCGGAGGCTTATGGGAGGCTGGCGATTTTAGGTAGTTCACATTTGACATTCGAAGAATTAGCCACCTTGTTCAGTCAAATCGAGGCTATCTTCAACAGCCGCCCTTTGTATCCCTTATCCTCATGTCCTGATGACCTTCAGTCCTTAACCCCAGGTCACTTCCTGATTGGGCGGCCGCTAACTTCGATGCCGTCTCCCAGTCTGGAACACTTAAACTTCAACAGGCTAGATCGCTTTCAGCGCCTAGAACGTCTGCGCCAGGATTTTTGGAGACGCTGGCAGCTGGAATACTTGGCTGAGCTGCAGCAGAGGCGGAAGTGGAAGATTCCAACTCAGCCATTTCAAGCTGGCGATTTAGTATTGCTAAAGGAAGAAAATACTCCACCCATGTCATGGAAATTGGGTCGAATTCAATGCCTGTTTCCAGGAAAGGACGGCGTGGTTCGTGTCGCCGAGATTAAGACTGTTTCCGGCACCTATCGAAGGGGTGTGAAGTATCTGTGTCCCCTGCTGGACGCTGCTGCAGACTCATTGGAGTCAGGACACTCCAACGCCCCCCAGTATGTTCGAGCACCTCGATGACATCATCATTTGCGCTCAGGACGTTCATTCTTAGCGTTCGTTCGCCAGTCGTACGCCATCTTCGACATAGCTAACACTCTTGTAACCTTGTAAATAAACCATTGAAAAATCAGAAATATACGCAATAATTTGGAGTCAGATTTTATTCATTTTGGATCCTGGATCAATCCTGCGCCAAAACACTGGGTTATCTGTCGCTATAAAGTTCTGATTAAAAACATTTAAAGCTATGAAATGCAATGTATGCGACTGGAAAATGAATGTTGATGAATGATGATATTGATGACAGCAGCAATAACTTAGATTTAAGACAGCCTATTGAAAAGAAGAATGTCACATTTGAGGAACTACTATTGCAAAAAGTAAAGCGTGGTGATAACTCTGAAAAAATAAAACGTTGCAGGGTGGCACCAGGTGCTGAAGTCATAACTCATAACGATGTCATACAGTTGAAAAAAGAAAAACTACTTAAAAATATTAAGAAAGAAAATTTTGGAAAACGAAAGAACCGCAGTCCTGCACCTAAACGTACCCATGCTGTCGTTATGCTAAGTAAACCCCTGAAAAGTAACACTGAGTTCCAACCATTTATCGTGGAGAAAGTTGAAGACCTTCCTCATTGTTTAAAAAATCAAATAGTTGACTCTCCTAAGATACAAATTTTGTGAAACATTGTACTTAATAGTCCAACAGTGCCTGATGAGGAACGCTTATTAACAGAACCTGGACCTTCGGGGATTAATAAAGTGAATACGCCAAGAAAAAGAAGAGTTATTAACAAATTTGCTGCATCATTTGAAATTAATAATAAAAAAAAAATAACTACTATAACACCTAAAGGTAAAGGAAACGGAAAAAAGAGCAAAAACAGTATTGGTAAAGAAAATAAAAGACAATCCCCTCACGATGATAAAGAAGATATCTATGATGATTTAAAATTTCTCGGATATCGGAAACAGAAGAAACATGAAATGTCTTACACGAGTTCAACTACTAGTGTATCTGGAACAATTAGTACTCATAGTGATTCCGACATAATAAATGCTGTATCCGACATAATCCGACATAATATATTTTAGGAGACACAAAGTTATCAGACTTTATTAATCTAGGACAGACAGAGGAGACAATTTTAATTCAAGACGAAGAGGCCAAAAATATAAATAAATCAAATATAGTCATAATGATACGGAGCACGAATACGAACAGACTGAGGAGACCATATTACTCCAAAACGAAGAGACTGAAAACATGAGTAAAATAGAATTTATAAGTAATGAGAATAGTTATATGGAGCAGAACTATGAAAACTATTCTGTGAATGATCATGTTCTGGTAAAATATTTTGTTTAAAAAAAGTGGACTTATTATGTTGGCATCATAGATGCGGTCTACGCCGACGAACAGACGAATGAACCGTACTTTTCAGTAAAATTTTACAAAACAGTAAAGACACCGAAACTTACATTTAAGATAACAAGAATAATAGATCGAGATGTGGTTCCACAGAATTCAATAGTAAAAAGAATTAACCTGTCAAAAGATCCGGAAAAAAGAAATGATTTCTTTTTAAATGATGAAGATGATACAAAGTGCTTTTCCTAGATAAAAAAAAAATGATTGTGATTATTTTGTTTTTGTTTATGCGATCAATGATTTATCATATTTTTGAGGTATTTTATTTCTAATTATTGTATTTTGATAACTTAAAGATTTATGTTTGTTAAGTAAGGATATTTTGTTAATTTTTAACTGTTTTGTTTATGCTATCACTGCTGATAGATCAGATAATTATATTTCATTTCCAATGTTCTAATTTAAATGTTCTATTATGTCATCATTAATAAAACCATTTATTTTCGGAAACTGATTTTTATTTAAGCACTTAAGGCGGCGGTTCGCGCCAAGACAGAGACTGCCGCTCATACAGTAAAGGTGGCGGTTCGCGCCGCGACAGAGACGGGAGACCGAGACAGGAGACTGAGACCAAAGACAGCGACCATTACTTGACGTTAGGCAATATATACGCGACAGTTCGCGAGTGAGACAGAGACAGGAGACCGAGACGCGAGACAGGAGACAGCGAGACGGTCGCTGTTCCGGACCAGTAGTGTCTCGTGTCGCGCTTGTGAAAGCACACGTGTTTAGGTTTAAAAATGAGTTTTTGTGATGAAGACTGTGAGACTCTGATTGAACTAATCAGACAGCATCCTCCGCTATACAATGCACAGTTAGACTCCTACAGAGATGAAAATTTGAAGGATAATATTTGGAAAAGCATAGCTGAAAGCATAAATAAAACAGGTGAGTTATTCTTATTTTATTTATTTTGCATAAAATTAATATTTGGAAGGAAACATATAAGAAAGAAAAGGTGGAGTGGAATCAGCTCAAACAAGCCGTGTGACATGTTGTTCTTGCCAGTCTACTGCTCCTTGCTGTGACGTGAAGTAATTGGTTAATTTTACTCTAATATCGAGTCCGTTGCTGTTCGAAAACCCTCCTGTTCCACGTAATGAAACAAAATTTGAAGGCAAATTTTCTTCTTCTCGGTTTCATTGGTGTACGGGCATTTGAGCAGATTCCAAAAATCCATCTCTTAATAGGTTATGCATGCAACAGACAACCAAAATCATGTCGGTGCATGTTTCTGGCGCTATTCCAATGGGAGTGTAAAATACTCTAAACACCTGAGACAGCAAACCGAACGCGTTTTCCGATACTCGTCTCGCACGACAACGTCGGTAGTTAAATATTTCTTTGCTTAAATCGTTTTTTGCAACTCTTCTAGCGTAAGGTTTCATCATAAAAGTATCAAGACTAAATGCTTCATCTCCAACTAAAAAATGTGGTAATATTATGTTCGAATTTGGTAGATTTTTTGGTTCTGGAAAATTAAATTCATTTCTCATGATTTGTTTTCCCATTGTAGACTTTTGGAATATTCCACTATCTCCTTCTTTGCCATAAGAGCCGACGTCTACTGCAATGAACTTGTAATTATGGTCTACAATAGCCAAAAGAACAATTGAGTAATACTCCTTATAATTAAAATACAACGACCCACTATTTTCAGGGGCTCTTATTCTTACGTGCTTCCCATCAATAGCACCTGTGCAATTGGGGAATTGCCATTTATCCCAAAATCCTTCAGATACAAGCCTAAAATCACTTTCTTTTGGAACAGGCATAAAAAATGGCACCAAAACAGTCTTTAAATGTTTTAACATCTCTTTGACTATTTGTGAAATATAAGAAGGTGATATACGAAATTCGAATGATAGCGAAGCATATGTTTCTCCAGTCGCCAGGAATCTGAAAAAGAAAAAAAAAATATTATTATTTATTACAGATTCGGAATGCCGTAAAAAATGGAAACTGATCAGGGACTCTTACAACAGATATAAGCGCAAACAAAAACAATCTGCAGCACCAGCTAAAAATTCAAAGTGGCAGTTTTATGAACGCTTAAGATTTTTAGAAAACACACCATCAGAACGGCAAAGCTGCACCAGTGTAGAACAAGAACAGCAAAGCTCCGCCAGTGTAGAAAAAGAAGTTACTAATACCTCCCCAGGAGTAGAACATGCAGATACTCCTCACGAAGCTGCAGACACGTCAGTACATAACACTCCTTCAAAGGAGTTACCAGGCACTTCTAAATCTACACAAGAGAAATCTAATATACCAAGTAACAGTTCTGCCAAGAATACAAAGAGAAAGAGACCAAAAGAAGATGAATTTATAAAATTTATGAAGGACAGACAGGAAAACCGAAATAGACAGCTGGAGTCATTAAAATCTCAAGAATCAGTTGATGATATATCGACATTTACAAAACATATTGAAATGATGTTAAGAAAATTGAGCGCACGTTCAAGAGCAATGGCAAAAACTGAAATTTTTAATATTGTCTCGAAGTATGAGATCACAGATATCGAGAGTCAAACTGAACGCCCCTATACAAGTTCACCTTACAATTCACATTTTCCAACAATAGCGGCTTTATCAGGACCTCAAGCACAGAGTGATTCATCACGCCAGTTATCATATAATTCAAATTCATCATACAATTCATATTCTCCGATAAGTGCAGCTTCATCAGAACACCAAACACAGACTGGATTGATTGATTTAACATCTCGCCAATTACCAAATATTTCCGGTGAACCATTTCAAAGCAATTACGGTGAAATCGACCAGAATAATTTCGATGAATTGGCAAACTTACCTTAAAGTTAGTGCTAATTTTTCTTTCACTGATATTCTTCCCTTTTCTTGCATAGATTTTTTCAGTAAATTTAATACGTAATCAAACTGTGTTTTATTCAGCCGAAAATACTTCCTGAATATATTGTCATCAAACATCAGGTGCTTCTTTACTAATAGCGAAAATGATCCTTCTTGACCTCTAGTTAAATATAAATCCTTAATAGGTAATCGTCTTTCAGTTTTGTATTTGTAATAATAATATAAGAGCAAATCATCGTCTTCTTCTTCCTCCAATAGCAGTTTCGTTACTTGGTTTTCCATCACGACACAAAACATCACTGACTTCATCGACAGACTCTCTTGAACTGAGCGTATTGAAAAGCTACCGTTTACATTTAGCTATCTTTCATTGACTTGAATGTGCCCTGGCAGTTGAGAGAATGTCATGCTCACTCGAATGTCTTGCTGATGGTGGCGGGTGTGTCGGGTCATTTGGTTCCCTTCAAAATGGTTGAGTTGAATGGCGCTGATCCATGCGTTATGTTCGTGAACGGGCGCTGTCAGTTGGGACTGGTCATCTCTTAGTTGTCACGGTTTATTTTAATTAAGTACTTTATTTTTAAATTATTGTTGATTTATTCTGTTACTCTGGACGCTCTTAATTCGCACGCCTCTTTACATCGTTCTCACATACATGTATAATCTCAACATGAATGATGTAACCAAGATTTTGTAATAATATTTTGATTGAAAAGAGTGTCCATGGAGTTTCTTGCCCATTCTTCTCCATAGAGATCTACGCTTTGGAATGGGCAACTACAGTACTTTCACAAGTTATTATGCCTTGTGACTGTGACTGTAGCTTAGCCTTCTTTGTTTTTCCGACATTCAAAAGTGCCTGTAAGGGTCTAGTTGAAATAAATGCTTTTGAGTTTGAGTTTGAGTTTGAGCGGTCGCTCCACGACACTTGTCGCGATCTTCGGTCTCAGTCTCGACCTACAGTACATGCCGAAGAGACCGAGACATTTGTCGCTGTCTCTGGTCTCAGTCTCCTGTCTCGGTCTCCCGTCTCTGTCGCGGCGCGAACCGCCACCTTTACAGTCGCGATTTCCTGTCGCGGTCTCCGGTCGCGGTCTCCTGTCTCTGTCGCGGCGCGAACCGCCAACTTTAAGGTGCAATCACCTTAATTCAATTTTTAATACAACATGTGAAGTGCAGCATTGTTTAAAATTGTAATGCTCTTATACCTAACTGAATTCATTAAAATAACCCTGTTTATTTAAGTTAATACCATAAATACTCGTAGCTTGCCAAAATCGAGGAGGTCGTTTGTATTCCATCACAATATAATGTATAAAAAAAAATATAAGCTGCACTTCCTACTAATTCTGGAGGCGGCATGTTTGCACCGACCGTCTGTCGTATGTCGACTGGAGACCGGAGCGCGGAATGTTTGTGCTCCGACAGGAGCACTGATGTTGCAGCCTAAGTGTGTACACTGTACACGTTCACGTTCGCGGAGCACACAGTGTTCGCAAACCACGGGGAACCTAAGTGGATACCCGGCTTTACAGAAGTCGTCTAGAAGAGTATTGGACCATTGGAGTTTTAGCGATGCCGGAATTTCGTAAAATCATGGCCATAAACCGTTTTTTGCTTATAATGCGATTCTTACATTTTGTTAACAACTATCAACTAGACATGAGTATCCATGGAAACGATCACAAAACAGCTAAAATAGACCCCGTCGTGCAGCATTGTAATGAGAAATTTGGACAGCTTTATACTCCACGAAGACACCTCAGCTTGGACGAATCCCTATTATTATGGAAAGGAAGGCTGACTTGGGTACAATGCATTAGAACAAAAGCTGCACGCTTCGGGATAAAGACTTATGAGTTATGTGAGTCTGAATCTGGCTATTTATTAAAACTTTATATATATTGTGGCAAAGAATCAGGATCATCCGAGCCTTTACATGACAATACCGCGTATGTCATCAGGTGTCATTGGGAGCGTATTTTGTGGTTTATTTTTGTTGTTAAACTCAGTATTTACGTTGAAAATATTAATAACAACATCAGGTAAGTGTTGATTAAGTATTTTCTATGTGAAATGTCAGTACTAAGCATCATTTAAATACATTTTAATTTCATTTACTTTTCCTAACCTATTTTTTATTGCAAAAAATAACTAATTATTATAAAGTGAACGTGTCTAAGCTATCAAGTCTTTATAAATACTTTTAATATTGAAGCAGATCATCGAATTATGTAAATCAATTATGGTTTTGTCTGTTTTTACACATGTTATGTAGTTACGCGGTTTTGCTGTCCATTAAAGTAATTTTATTTTAATGAACAGTAAAAAACCGCGTAAGTTACGTGCTATGCTGATGCATTTGATTACATGTTTTATTTTTATTTGTTTTAGCATTAAAATGGCGAATGAGTCATGTAGCAAAGACGAAACACTTCAGGTCACAACATTAATCGATTTAAAGAAAAGGCGCGAAAAATTATTGGAGGTTAAAAAAATGATTTTGCGTAGGCAATCGGCAGCTGATAAAAATACCAAAGAATTCCCCGAAAACTTACCTAATACCAGTCTTGTTAATACGGAGAACCAAGAAGAGCTTCCTAAAGAAACTGAAGCTTTAGCTTATTGTGACACAACCACTTTTAGTGCTTCCTGCTTAGAAAATCTGCCGGAAATTAATGATCACGACAATGTTTCTGGCCTGACTGTGACTTCTATTAATAATTTGGTATCTAATGTTTCTAAAGAGGATGTATGCACTGAAATCAATAATGAACTAAGTGAATTAGGTTTTGACTTTTCATCAGATGATTCTGTTGCCGACCCAAATTACTTTCCACTCTCTGAAATAACCAATGTTGCACCGATAGTTTCAACATCAACTGACAGCAATAATGATTTGTTTCCTGAAACAATCTTGGAACGTGAGGTTGCCATTGAGTCCAGAGTAAGAAAACGAAAAGCAGACGTAATGTCTACGAAAAGATTAAGAAACAAGACGTTAAGAATGCTGGGTCAAGGGGAGGGTTTGCATTTGTGCTTTTGCGGTTGCACAACGACACGCTTTGCTTCTGCTTTGCTTGGTAGTATAGATGCAGGCCTACCTTACTGCTTTCCTCAGAGGCGGTAAGGTGGCGGGGCTTTGAGGGGGAGCGCTACAGTCGTGTAGATCCTCAAGGCAAGTCTGGTGGTTCCTCCTTCACGTGGTTGCCGCCCTGTTCTTGGTCTAATTCCCTAAGAAATAGACGAAACAAAAACCGCCAGGCGCCCTTTTTCCTCAAACTCCCGAAAGCCAACTCCCAGGCCTAGGGAAACTCTAACCCCACTCCCATGATCCCATGCCCAATACCTTCCCTCCTTTTCCCTTTTCTCCCTTCGGTCCATGAGGAGGGGTAACCTCAACTCCGAAAAAAGCCCACAAACCCTTTCAATGTCGCAGAAAGTTAAAAATATTCCCCAGGTGGGTCCCGGCAATGCCGGGGAATCCCACACCGACTCGTCGGTCAGCCTCCACCGTAATCTGGGGGGGGGCAACAATCTGCCACTTAGTGCCGCGCCTTCTGCGCGGCAGGCTGCTTTAGCGCCAACAACACTGGCTGCGGCTCACGCGCCACCCAACCCTACCCTGGCTGCGACCTCTGCGCCACCTGACACGATGGCTGCGAATCCTGCGCCAACCGATACGACGGCTGCGACTTCCGCGCCTACTACCCTGACACCCGTTTTACCTTCCACGAGGGCCTGGCAACAGAGCATCGTTCGGAACAGTAAAACGAACAACCCTGACAACGACACCGACAATGCACGACTCTCCAGTCTTGACGACGAACTCCGCATGCTGGCGCTCCAGCGCGAGAGGATCGAAGCAAGGCTGAGGGAAATTGACTCTGGACGCCACGGAACGGGAAAGGAAGTGGAATCCAGTGGCTCCGACTTTGTCTCTGTGGACGAAGTACGCACGCTTAAACGCAAGTGCGGAAAAATCCGGAGCAGAGAGAAGGTCCTCAGCAGCCGTTTGTGCAAAATCCGCGAAGGCACTAGCCAGCGCGATGCGCAGACGGCCGCTGGGAGGGAAGTACGCGACCAGCCGCGAGTACGCGAAGGGGAAACCCAGCGCGATAAGCAGCCGGATGCGGAAACCCGCGGGCAAGGGCCAGTACGCGAAGGAGAAACCCAGCGCGAAAAGTCACTGCCTGCACCAGGACCATCCGGAGGACGCGACCAGTACCACACCGAGTCGACTAAAGACCGACACCGACCCAGACAAAGGCGAGGCAAGCGATCTGGATTGACACGCAGGGTATCCCTGGCACAAAACCCCGTACCACGCTCCTCGGAGCCGCAACCAGGACCAAGTGGTCTGGGTAAGGCGAAGAGGGTGCGCCCGGACGACACGGCTTCGCCGAGTACGCTCCAGGGGGACGCCAAGCGGGTCAAAATCCAGACCGCTCAAGGGGAGCAGAGAACCTACGCACGGGCCTCAAAGGACATTCCCGCGCGGCTCGCCGTAGCGATCTGCCTCTCGCCTGAGGCGACATGACCCCTGGCGAGGCGGAGCATATCAAGCTCAGCCTCGAAGACCTCGTCATGGACACCGACCCCTCCAAGCCGCTCCCTGCCTTCCGCGGTGTCCCACGGGTAGCGGACGGCACGGTCCAGATGTGGTGCGAAGACGACGGCGCCCTGACCTGGCTTACTGAGAATGTCCCGAAAATTAGACTGCCCAACAGACGCGACCCTGAACGTAATGAAACAGTCCGACGTACCGACCCGTGTCCGAGCTGCGCTTTTCGTGCCCAGATATAATGGGGACATAGCGAGTATTCTGATTCGTCAGAATACTTGGTACGACATAGGGAGGTGGTCACTGTACAGGGCGACTTCAGTCGGTGGAGATAAGCATGGGACTTTTTTGACCCTGGGTATCCCACCGGAGGAGGTCGTAAAGGTCTTGGGGAGGGAGCGGCGGGTATCGTACCTACTTGGGTCGATATACGTGCGCTTTTTCCCCAACACCCAACCCTCTGACACCCAGACCGAGACCACAGACCTTGCACAGACACGACCGGGACCGACGGTAGATCTGACCATGACCGGACTGGAGGAGGAGATGGCCAGAGCGGCGATGGCTGATGCCGACGCCGTGAGCATGCCTACCTCACCACCAGAGTGGACAGAGCACCCGTTCGCCTCCTCACCAACACTGAGCGACGGCCGGCATGGGCTGGAGGGCGGGGGGGACCTATCCGATGGATCCGTCTCCTCATAACTCCACTCCACCGCCGCCGACGCCCACATCCGCTCCCCTAAACATCATCCAGACAAACCTCCAGCATAGCCAGACTGCCACGGCTTGCCTACGCAGGGCGCTGGAGATGAAACCCCGAACCATCGCACTGATCCAAGAGCCATGGATCCGTAATAACAGGATATGTGGCCTTGGAAACATTGGAGGTAAGCTGATCCTCGACACACAGGGCACAGAAAAACGCCTATATACCTAAAGATGTACCTACCACAACACTAACACAATTATGTTCCAGAGACCTGACGGCCGTCAGGCTCAAAACTGACGGCGACGCACCTGACATCGTCCTAGCCTCGGTCTATATGCCAGGCGAAGATGTAGACTGCCCACCAAAAGAGATGGCCGACCTAGTAAGATACTGTGAGGACGCCAACCTGGACCTGGTCATCTGCACAGACTCGAACGCCCATCACCCGCTTTGGGGTTGCAACAAAGCCAACACTAGAGGTGAGGTATTATGCACATACTTATTCGCCACTAACCTTAACATCGTAAACCGCGGCTCGGAACCCACTTGGGTCACAGCTCGCGGACAAACGATAATTGATCTAACGCTGGCTTCAGAAAGCGCGGCAAAACATATATCCAACTGGCACGTATCCAACGAGCCTTCCTGCTCCGACCATAGAAGGATTCGTTTCTCACTAGAAGCTAACACAAAAAAACCAAAACCTAGGCGAAATCCGCGCCGCACCAACGTGCCCGGCTACAGGCGGCTTCTGGCCACACTGCTAACACGGCACCAAACACCCCTAGTTTTAACGGACCCCAAACAACTTGAAGACACTGTAACAAAACTCTCAGAATGCATAATAGAAGCCTATCATGCCTGCTGCAAGCTACCAGAGCCAAACACCAAAAGTAAGGGGAACTCTTGGTGGAATGCAGAACTCAGCAAGCTCAGGCAAGCGATGCGCAAACAATTCAACAGAGCTAAAAACTCCAGGCTCCCAGAGGACTGGGACCTATACAAAAAGACACAATACTCCTTCAAGAAACAAGTCAGGACCGCCAGCAGGGCGGCCTGGCGGAAATTCTGTGAGGAAATCGAAACAGCGAAGCCGCGCGAGTAAGGAAGATCCTATCTACCGATCAGGATCGCACCCTCGGGTCGCTGAAAAACCCAGACAACACCTACACAAAATCAGACTACGAAACTAGCAAAGTCCTCCTGGAAACCCACTTCCCATGCTGCAATCTCTCCGAAGATACAGCATGGACAAGTGAGCCAACGCACATTCCAAATGACCAGGACTGGTCCAGAGCCCGCACGGTAGTAACCGCAGAAGGAATAAAATGGGCAATCAAAACCTTCAAACCATACAAATCCGCAGGCTTAGATGACATTTTCCCGGCCTTGCTGCAATGGGGTGTAGACGCCCTTGCGCCATGGCTGGCTGTCACTTTCCAGGCCTGCTTAGCACATAACTATGTACCACTCCAATGGCGAGAGGTGAAAGTCATTTTCATCCCCAAACCAGGCAAATCCGACTATACACAACCTAAAGCGTACCGACCAATAAGCCTGACATCCTTCCTACTGAAAACCCTCGAGAGATTCTGTGACCGACACATTCGGGACGGACCTCTCCGAGAGCTACCACTCCACAGGCAACAACACGCCTACTCCACAGGCAAATCAACAGAATCCGCACTACACAGTGTGATCTCAAAGATTGAATGTGCAGTAGACTCCAAAGGATCCTCACTAGCTGTCTTTATTGACATAGAAGGAGCTTTTGACAAAACCAATTTCCACAGCATCAACGCAGCCCTCGAGGAAAACGGCGTGGACTCGACCCTGAGAGGATGGATAACAAACATGCTCAGACTGAGAGCCGTACAGGTTACGGTAAACGACACCACCAGAGCCATCGTGGCGAAGGGTTGCCCTCAAGGGGGCGTCCTCTCGCCACTGCTATGGAACCTCGTGGTAGACACCCTTATTAGGCGTCTAAACGACAAAGGTTACTTCACGGTGGGCTACACCGATGATATAACCATAATAATAAACGGCATACACGAAAACACACTGTGTAATCTTATGCGCCAAGCCTTGAAGATAGTAGAGGACTGGTGCAAGGAATATAAACTAGCAGTGAATCCTACCAAGACAGAACTTGTCCTCTTCACAAAAAAAAGGAAGCTGGCAACCCTACAGTTGCCACGCTTCTTTGGGACCACCCTAAGCCTGTCGACTGAAGCCAAATACCTGGGCATCTATTTGGACAAACAGCTGAACTGGGCAAAGCACACCGATTACATCACCACAAGGGCCAGCATAGCCCTATGGCAATGTAAAAGACTGCTCGGTAGAAATTGGGGCCTAAGCCCCAAAATCACCTACTGGCTATATACTACAGTCATCCGACCAATCATCACATACGGCTCTTTAGTTTGGTGGCCCAGGACCAACCTGAGCACCGCCCAGAAAGAACTCGAGAAGCTACAGAGATATGCATGTGTAGCAATCACTGGAAGCATGAGGACATCACCCACTGCCGCTCTACAGGTGATGCTGGGACTGCCACCTCTACACCTCGTCGTAAGAGAGGAAGCAACCCTAGGGATCTTCAGGCTTGAAGTATCCGGCACCCTAAGTAACGACTCCAGAATAAAACATACACGCATAAAGGATGATGCAATCAAACAACAGCCTATGATGGCATCACCCAATGACAGAACCCTGAAGGCCCACTATTTTCAAAAACACTATAACATTGAGCTCACAGCGGAAATGTGTGACTACTCAGGTCCACACGAGCTAAGGATCTACACGGATGGATCAAAGACTGACGATGGGACAGGTGTCGGAGTTTTCTCTGACGACCTAAACATCAAAATATCCAGACCCCTGGGAATGCTCAACTCTGTGTATCAAGCAGAGTGTGTAGGCATTATCCAAGCGGCACACGCCATAGAAGCCAGGGGAGTTACGGATACCCATATTCGTATACTTTTAGACAGTGCCTCAGTTCTACAATCCTTAAAGAGAAACCAAATCACATCAAAATTAATACTAGAATGTCACAATGCCCCATAACGTGTTACGGTGCTAAACCGCAACACTGTGACACTGCAATGGATAAAAGGACACAGTGGATCACTCGGAAACGATGCGGCTGATGAGCTTGCCAGAAGGGGATCCAGCACAAAGGCCATCGGACCCGAACCCATTGTGCCCTTTCCGTTTAAGCAGCTAAGGCGCGGAACACACCAATGTGGCGCCTGGCAAGGGCATGGCGCGGACATTATTTCGTTTCATATAAATCTCGTACTTAATAGCACAGTAATTAGGTACATTGTTGAATACATCCTACGGCGTAACCGTCGAGCGGTCGTTTCGGCGCCCGCGTCCGATCACCGCCTGATTGCAGTCAGTTCGGCGTCAGTTCGCAAGCAGTACGCACGCATGTCTACTAGGGTCAGAAAATTAAATAAAATGCGTGACGATATTGAGTTTAATATTACATTCTGTGAAATAGTCGAGAAAAATCCATCTATATATGATCATACTCGCCATGATTATTGTAATATTAACGTACAGGACAAAATTTGGCAAGAAATTGGACGAGAATTAAAAGAATCCGATTTTTTATCGTGTTTTATTTAAAGTTTGTAAAGAAATTCTACAGGACCTCGTAATTCTACTAAATAAGCTACAAGTACGTACGCAAGTAAGTAAATATTTTGTCCGAGCGAACTTGAACATCAATCATCGGAGGGAGATAGCAATATTTATTTCTTGGAACTCATGCGCTTAACGGCGTTCACGCACCTCACGCTCTCGCTCTTAAGTAGGAATCTATTGTGTGTGTTAGGGATGGACAAAGCTATAGTCGATAAACAGGGTTCATATCGATAACGAGTCCGCGCGCGCCGCGTGCGCCTATCACTAGAATACCTAACAAACTTAATGATTTATGACCAAGTTCGCACGGACAAAATAATTTTACTATAATGTCTAGGAAAATCACACAGCAAATCTATTTTGAAATGGAATTGGTGATCGAAATTCAAAGTATCTTGTTAGATATTCTCTAACGTTATTAGCATATGCCGCGTTATTCTGTATTTGTGTGTCAATGATTGGCTCCATTAAGATATTATTGAATTTAGGTACCGCAAATTTTCCGTCCCATCTTCTAACAACATTATGTAATACACACATTGCTTGAATAATAGTATCAATTTTGTCCGGGTGGCAGGTAATAGGCTTGCTCAAACCCTCAAATTTTGCCCTGAGCATTCCGAAAGCACACTCAACTGATTTTCGCCCCCTTGAAAGTCTATTGTTGAATATTTTTCGAGAATTAGTCAACTGCTCCCGGCCATAAGGTTTCATAATGTTTTCTTTAAGAGGAAACGCTTCGTCTCCAACAAAGTAATATGGCACGTTTTGTGTTTGCCCAGGCAATGGTGAAGGCGCAGGTAAATTAAGTTCTCCTTGTTGTAAGGCTCGTCCAAAATTACTTTCTTGTAATGCACGTGCGTCACCATTTCGTCCATATTCTCCAACATCTATGGTTAGGAATAAACCGTCGGCATCGACCACTGCCAATAAGATAATAGAAAAAAAACTTTTATAGTTAATATAACTAGAGCCGGAATTCGGTGCTGCTCTTATTCTTATGTGTTTCCCATCAAGACTTCCTACACAATTTGGTAGATTCCATAGTGTGTGAAAACGTTGAGAAACTTCTAACCACATTTCTTCTGTAAGTGTCGGCATGTATTCGGGCTGTAGATGTATCCAAAGTACCGTACAAGTTTCATGAACAATTTTACGAACTGTGCTTTGTCCTCTTATGAAATATAGCGCAAGTGACTTGAAAGAACATCCATCTGCAAAGTACCTAAAAAGTAAAAATAATAATATGTAGTCTATCTGTCATCGCACCAAAGCGGCAAACTGTAGGTTCGGTACCAGCCAGAAACAATAACAATTTTTTTAGCCCCAGTTTGTCATTTAGCACGTATAACCCATCCATACGCCTCGCCCCTAATACACGATGTATTTATTTATACAGGATGTTTTGTGACGATGAAATAGTAATATCCGATTCGTGATAGGAGAGAGGTATTTTAAGGTGCAACATCAGTGAGCGTTCCGAACTACACTTTTTTTAAAACTATTTTTTATTTTTTGGAAAAACTATGTTATTTAGACGTGTGATTTTAAACAGCCGGCAATAATAGATTATTTTCTAAATTTTTATAGATATTTCTACAACGAAAACAACCTATTATTGCCGGCTGTTTAAAATCACACGTCTAAATAACATAGTTTTTCCAAAAATTAAAAAATAGTGTAAAAAAAAGTGTAGTTCGGAACGCTTACTGATGTTGCACCCATGGTTGCACCTTAAGTAAGGACTCCATATGGATACTAGCGCCGTTGGAACTAACAATTTTTATGAGAAGTCGAAAAAAACGTGTGATAAAATATTATTTCATAGTCATGTAACACCTGTATACTTTAAAGTAAAAAAAAAACTCATTAAAGTGGCCATCCTTAGATCTTATAGCCTATCTGATGCATCTTTAGAGAAAAGAAATGTTATGTTTTTGTTTTTTCTTTTACAGCAAAAGACTGCAAACAGCGTTGGCAGAATATTCGAGGCAGATACTCTAAGTTTAAAAAAGCACAATCTCTTCCATCCGGTTCAGAAGCGAAAATTACCAAAGAGTATTATCTCGCGCCCCATTTGCGTTTTTTGGATGGTTTTCTTAAGTCGCGAAAACCTAAAGGCAATATTCAGAAAAATAATGACTCGGATTCAGAGTCCGAACGGTCAGTGTACTCTTCAAATACTACAGCATCCCCGATGGGATCTGAGTTATCAGGATCTGCTAAGCCCCAGAAAAGGACATTAAATGACGTTAATGATGTGGCCTATGAATATTTCAATCGGAAAAATAAATATTCCTCTACAGTGTCTACACTTGCAAGAAATTGTAAATCAGGATCTATTGGGTTCTCAGAAGAACCCAATAGATCCTGATTTACAATTTCTACAAAGTGTTCTTCCGGACATGAAGTTAATGACATTTAACCAGAAAAGAAATTTTAAAATTGGTATACTAAATCTATGTAACAAAATTCTTAACGAAAAATCATACGATACACAACAAACTAATCAACCTTATCATCAAGTAAATCCCCAAAAAACAAATGAAGGTAATATTCCGCCGTTCTCTCCAAACAGCCCTGCAACTCCGGGACAATCTCCATTGAACAGACAGCTGCCGCGATACGATACACAGGAGCTGTATGCACAACAAACTGATCTAGAATTTCAGAACCGACAGGATAATGAACAGCAGTACACACGGGTGCAGTATGCACAACAAACTGATCAACCTAATTATCAAGTAAATCCCCAAAAAACAAATGAAGGTAATATTCCACCGTTCTCTCCAATCAGCCCTGCAACTCCAGGACAATCTCCATTGAACAGAGTGACACATATTATGTTGAACAATTTCTATGAAGACTCCTAAACAACTTTTCATCACCACCAATATTCATCGTAAAATTGTACACTTTTGATAATAAATGATTATTTGATTATAATACTGTTTTTTTCAACATACCTTAACGTTATTAACAGTCTTTCTTCTGGACAAACGGGTTCCCTGTAGTTTGTAAATTTCTTCTGAAGGTGCCGTTTAGTCCTTTGCAGTAGAAAATGGAAACATCGTGGAGACATTTTGTATACATCACAAAAACGATCAGGATAATTTGTTACGTCTCGCATAGATAGGTAAAGTCTTGAATTTTGTCCCCGTCGCCACACAGGATGAACCCAGTACCGTCGAGGCACCTGCATCTGTATATTTATTAATTGTACGAGAGCGAGAGCGTCCTCGTCTTCGGACGACGACATGGCTCAATATCTAGCAATCGACTAAACGTGCCTACCCTATGTGCCTGCCAGCGCCGTATCTGCGCCAGGTCCGCGCCAGGTCCGCGCCAGGTCCGAGCCATGTCCTAGCCAGGCGCCAGATTGGTGTGCTTCGCGCCTAAGGGGCTGGCTAAAGGAGCACACTAAGACACAAGCGGAAAAATGGTGGACCTCGACACCAGGGTGCAGGCAATCCAAGGAGGCTATGCCATCCCTGGATGCAAAGCTGACCAAGCGCCTTCTGCGCCTGGATAGAGATAGCCTGCGACTGGTGGCGGGGACCATCACGGGACACTGCTCACTGAATAAACACTTCCACACCCTAGGAATCACGGATAGCCCTCTGTGCAGAGCGTGCATGGAGGCGGAGGAAACGGTGGCGCATGTGCTCCTCGAGTGCACCGGTGTCACCCAGATCCGCGAGGAGACTCTTGGTACACCGAGATCCCTCGCGGATGCCCTGAGAAGACCACGAAATCTAATCTGCTTCTGGAGGGAGGTGGGCTGGTTGGAGTAACGGCCACCATGGCTCACGCACAATGGTCACCTTTAGAGACTAAGTGCGGAAACCAAACCCTTTAGATAGATAGATAGATGCTGGGTCAAGAATACGTAGGTTTTAGAAAGACTGGAGATGAAAAATTTTCACAAGACTCTATCAAACCCGCGCGACAACTTGGACCGCCATGTAATTCAAGCAAATGTTTAAGGAGGAAAGTATTTCACTGCGATACATTTACAGAAACGGTACGATTAAATATTTTTAACGAATTTTGGAAAATAACCTGGATAGCGAAGAAAATGTTTGTTTCATCTTTAGTAGATAGAAAAACAACTAAAAGGAAAACCACTAAAAGTGTTGATACAAGACGAAGTGCTACAAAAGTCTATTATTTAAAATTAAATGACCAAAAAATGAGAGTATGTTTAAAGATGTTCTTGGGAACATTGGGAATTAAGGAGTGGACTGTGAGGTAGTGGCTAGGAGAAAAACCAAATAAAGAATCGAGGAAAGGCCAGAGAGATGTTGCATTGCCTCAGTTGAAAGAGTTGGTACAAATATTTTTGAGAGCCATGCCCAAAATGCCTTCTCACTACTGTAGAAAAGAAAGTACAAAACTATATTTAGAACCACAGTCTAAGCGTGAACTCTATCGTGTTTATGTTAAAGAGGCAACAAAAACTGGATAGAAAGTTGCTTCCAGAAAACTTTTCGAGGATGTTTTGAAAGATGAAAACATAGCTTTGTTTCAACCAAAAAAAGATGCGTGTGATCTATGTTGTTCATACAAAGCTGGCAATATTACAGAGGAAATATATCAACAACATGTGTCACGAAAAGATTTAGCAAGACAGGAAAAGACTTTAGATAAAGAAGCTGCGAAAAAAGGAACGCTTCACGTAGTAACCGCCGATTTACAAGCTGTGAAATTATGTCCATTTTTAAAAGCCAGTGCATTGTAATTTAAAACCAAATTAATGGTTCATAATTTTACAGTATATAATCTGGGTACTAATGACGTAAAAGTGCTATTGGTTTGACGAGACAGCATCAGATTTAAAAGCATCAACATACGCTTCCTTTTTTGTCGATTATTTGAAGAAACTCATAGAAGAAAGTCCTAAAAACGTCGTAATTTTCCCCCGTTCCATATACCCCTACTGACATATCCCCGCTGGTAGGGATACTTGTTTTTTTTTCCAATTAGCGCAACCGGTTGGGATATATGGAATTTTCCCTTTGTTCGCAACGAGTCACACTAAATCGTGTCACCGTGTGACTGGTTGAGAAAAATATTCGCATGGAGTAACAGTGTGACTCAATGCGAATTTTTATTTTCATCTAGTAACACTAGTACACGAGTAGTGTTACTCGTTCGGAAAACCAAATCGCATGGAGTAGCAGCGTCATTCGATGCGAATTTTTATTCTCAACTAGTAACATTTTTCAGAATGTCTATTTGACAACGATAAAGTTAAATAAAAATTATAAAATAATGTATGAGTTTCTGATATTTTTTACGCACCGATCTGGCAACATTGCTTCATGGTGAATCGTGCAATGCGTGTGACAAGTTCAGTACACGCTCCGCTGTCATTCAAAATGGAAGCTACGTCTGGTTCGTCAAACAGTGTTGATTTAGTTTTTGTTAATAAAAACGGTGGCACTGTTCTTCTTCGAGCTGGTCATCAATATTACGCCAGGAAAAAACATAAAAGTGGATTGATTGTGTGGGCGTGTACAAAACGAAAGGTGTGCAAAGGGCTTGTAAGAATAAAGGTAAGAAAACTATATTACCAAAATGTATTCCATAGCTTCGTTGTATATAATATTATTGATTTATATGTTAAATGTAAAAAAAATAAAATGTAAAATAGTGATTGTATATAATCATTTAATAAATAATAATACTGCATCTTGAAAAACTTTCCTCGCGTCCTTTAGTGGCAGCCATTTTGTTTTATCACGCTCACTTGAGATTTGTTGAAACCACAGTGACGTATTTTGGGTGCTAAAGCTTTGTCTTGATTTATTTATAGCTTTACAACTAGTTTTATATAAACATTAGCTTATTGAGAGAACAGGCTTTTTAGTATTAACCAATATTTTACCAAGAGAACAGGCTTTTTAGTTTTAAGTCAATATTTTACCAATATTTTATTTTACTAATATTCTATCCCATTTTACAGTGGCGTGCAGTGGTTCTCCACGGAGGGTAGGCCACGTATACTGACTTCCGAAAAAAAAAATCGCGCAACATTACAGTGTCGTTCTACTTAAGATGACCTTCAAAGTAGTCACCTTTATTGATTTATAATATTTTAAATTTATTGGGTCTTATAAAGGGGGTCGAAATTTTCATTATTTTTGCGATAGGACACACTGTTTTCGAGAAATAAGCAAAAAAAAAGAAAAAAAAAGACAGTACTGGTTTTGCACCTGAACTCGAGGTGTTGGTATGAATTTTAGTCCATGACAACTAATTTTATTCCACACCTTTTTAATCGCAAAATTTTGGGTGAAAAACGTCATATTCAGAATAGCTAAATTTGCCATTTTCAATAAATTAATATCTCCGTGCCATCTTAGTGCTGTCACACTAAAATATTAATTTGTGTCACTTAAGTCAATTTCAGAATGGGAAATTGTCGTTTGACAGGAATAATCTAATTTTTGGTGATTTTTAGTCTAATTTAGAGGTATTTGTGACAAGAGAATCGGCACCATTATCAGCGCAAAGTTCACAGATCACCATTTTTATGTAAATAAACAAATAATAAACAACAAATAATATTTACAGTAACTGTACGTTTTGAAACTAATTATTTATAACTTAGTAAGTTAGAAAAAGCAAAACATTCAAGATTGCGATACAAATCACAAAAAACGTAAGACAATTTGAATTTCGCGGGCTACCGTGACCTTACGTCTTGACTTTTGTGGGGCAGCCATTCGTCCAATCACAACACACGATGGCCGTCTACAGTCCAAGGAGGTGACTCCCATATCTATACATGTGTGCCGTTCATACACGCGAAAATATGCATCAGTATGCGTAAATTTATGAATGCACAGGTAGGCCGTACGACTTCTTGCCTTATAATCGTAGTATTGTGAAATACGTCACATGGGCGCGACAAGTTGCTATAAGTGTTGCTCAGGAGTTTTAACTTTCTTTTTTAATATTTTGTGTTATTTTATTACATAGTTATAATAAATGCATTTGGCGTTGTTGGTAGGGTAGGCTAGGCCTAATTGCCTCTATGGACGGCACGCCCCTGCCATTTTACTATTTTAGGAAGAGCGTATATTAGAAGAAACTCCTCATTTATGTACACCAGATTTTGCGAACAACGAAATCCTGAAATCTGTCCAACATTTAAAAAAAGATATAACTACGCAGGAATTTCCCAGTGTTCCTCAAAAATACAATGCCATGGTCGGAAAGCTAAAAGATGCGAGAATAGACATAATTACTTCAATACCTAAATTTAGTTCCATTAAAGACACGTTATATAGAACACGTAATTCAGCGGCTCAAGTACAAAAACTACAACATAAAAATGTGCTGGAAGTCGAAGTCCCACCTCGTTATCAAGATTTTTTGTTAACGGAGTACACATGTGATGATACACGAATACTAGTATTTTCTTCTTCCGAAGCAAGGCAAACTTTGTGCGAGCTAACATACTTTTATGGCGATGGAACTTTCAAAAGTTGTCATATTCCATTTACGCAACTATATTCAATCCATGGCGATATCGGCAGCACGATTAATCACACTAATATAATACCTCTAGTCTACGCTTTGATGAGTCACCGAAACACAGAAGCCTACGTGATTCTGTTCTCTATAATAAAGTCGCAGTTACCCAATTGGAATCCAATAATATTTAAAGTAGACTACGAAAAGGCCGCCATGCGAGCAATTGCTACAGTTTTTCCTTCAATTGCAGTCAAGGGCTGCTATTACCACTATAATAAGGCAATTTTTAAGAAAGGCTGTGAATTGCATATAACAAATACTCAAGACCCAAAGAAGAAACGCATGGTAAGCCTAAGCGCAGTTCTACCACTGTTACCTCAAGAAGAAATCATGAACGGATGGGAGTATATTATTTCGCGATATGATGATAATGACCCACAAATCCAAAAATTTGTGAATTATATGAAAAAGCAATGGCTCCACGAAGATTTTTTAAAAGTCTGGTGTGCTTTTGGGGAGACTCATCGAACCACAAACTTCATTGAAGGCTGGCACCATAAATTGAACAAAGCCGTCGGTAAGAAGAACCCAAATTTGATGCAGTTGTTGCTCATACTTAAAGAAGATTCCCAATTATACACCGTTCGCAACATTCAACATCAAAACAATACACAACCATCCAGAAAACGATTATCAAAGTCAATACTTAATGATAATTTTATACAAGATGCTCAGATGGATTTCGTAAATGGTACTATTACGATTGGGACCCTCCTGGAGATTTTACGACACTAAACTTACGAATGGTCAAAAAGCGAATATTTCTGAATAACTGTTGATTATATTGTGATAAAAGAGAGACTGATTTTAAAGAGAAATTATTAATGTGATATTAGTTGGTAACTAATCTTAATATATAAATGTGATTATTTTGTGTTATAAAGAAGGCTGATTTTATAGGAAAAATTATATAATAGTAGGTAAAAAAGAATTATTTACATTTTGTACTGTAACCAGGTTGTTTTTTTTATTATTACATCGAAGTACAATTAGACAAAAACACTTTGTTTTAGATTAAGAAATGATTTAAACTAATCTTAATAAATAAGTAGAAAACCTGATCAGTTTTTTTCTGTTACGTCCCTACCTACTAATATGTTAGAAATTTAAACATTATTTTATAATTTTTATTTAACTTTATCGTTGTCAAATAGACATTCTGAAAAATGTTACTAGTTGAGAATAAAAATTCGCATCGAATGACGCTGCTACTCCATGCGATTTGGTTTTCCGAACGAGTAACACTACTCGTGTACTAGTGTTACTAGATGAGAATAAAAATTCGCATTGAGTCACACTGTTACTCCATGCGAATATTTTTCTCAACCAGTCACACGGTGACACGATTTAGTGTGACTCGTTGCGAACAAAGGGAATTTTCTACTCCATATATCCCTACCGATCCGCACTGGTGGGGATAGTTGGATTTTTTTTTCCATTTATCGCTACCAGTAGGGATAAGTTTTCAAGGGTTTCTTTATATGATTAATTATGGGTTCTTGAATTACTTGTGATAGTGAATCTTTTTATAAATGTGAAGTATTTTTTTATGTTTTATTGACGCTGAAAATAATAAATTGTCTTTATGACATTGTCAATTTTCTTAGCGTAATAGGTACAAGGAAATATTATTTATTTTCCACTTGTATGTAACAACTTAGCAAAAATGACTGAACTAATTTTTATAAAACGGGGTCGAGGTCATTGTTTACTTAACGATGGGTATCAATACCATTTTGAGGCGGCATTGCGAAGGCCTTGACGTCAGTATTTCCAAAAGTACAAATACGGGGCTGCTACTATCAGTTTCACAAGGCAATATGGAGAAAAGAAAAAGAGTTAAAGTTGACAAATCGTATAAAGAAACCTTTTAAAACTTATCCCTACTGGTAGCGATAAATGGAAAAAAAAATCCAACTATCCCCACCAGTGCGGATCGGTAGGGATATATGGAGTAGAAAATTCCATATATCCCAACCGGTAGCGATAATTGGAAAAAAAATCCAAGTATCCCTACCAGCGGGGATATGTCAGTAGGGATATATGGAACGGGCGGTAATTTTCACTGATGGATGTACATCCCAAAACCGAAATGTTGTAGTTTCAAACGCTCTTCTGCAATTGGCGATGGAAAAAAACGAGGTCATCACACAAATTTTTTTAAAAAAGGCCATACTCAAATGGAGGTGGATTCAGTTCACTCCGTAATTGAAAGAAAGTTAAAACATCGGGAAATATTTTTACCTAGCCAATACTCTTCAGTTACCAAAGAAGCTAGGCTGAATCCATGTCCATATCGAGGGGTGAAAAGCTATTTGTTTGAAGCGACATTTTAACCTATATTGAGTTATATATATATATTTAGAATCAGCGAATTTTTCTCCATTAATTGAGCCGTGTTTCATTAAAAACGGAGCACTTTTTTGGCGCTTAAAACAACCCACTTTGTGGGTTCAACGCCGCGAGACAATGTATGATCCGACATCTAATTTGTTTTTTGTTTTTAAGACTTCAGTTAAGCTATAAACAGAGATACGAAATCGGAGCATAAACTATTTTTCTCTTCCCAGAATTGCAGTAGAATGGCAGATAATGCGTTTTTCGTTATCGCTAACCTTTGATGATAAGTCCCATCATACATTTTGCGTGCACTAGTAACACAATGCAATGACACTTCAACTAATTTCCCGTCAGCCACATTCATTATAGCATGTCGGTTCAACCATTTTCGCTGCAACTGTTTATCACTCTGTTTAGAGCTTCAAACAATATTTCTTTTCTTAAAACTGACTTGATTAGTCGCTTGAGCCGTTTGTTAGTATAGATTTTTTAAAATAAAGACACTTAAGATAAACATAATACATAAGTGGTTGGACTAAATACATTTTTTTCCTGTGTCATAATATAAACATATTGTCTTTTAAACCATCCGATTTTAGTATGACACTATCAATTTAAGTCATTTCAAACAAATAAATGTAGGTATATTCTTCGTACGCCGTTGCAATATAAATACCGCCCCGCCCCGCGCGGGCGTTTCTTTCAGTCGTTACCCAAAGATACATATACTACACCCTGACAAGTGTATCCCAGGGAATATCAAAAGAAGATGGGAGAGGAAGATGTGTTCCAGCCAACAAAACTCCAGAAACTGTAAGGGAATCTGCAAATAATTTCATTAAAAACTTACCTGCACTTCCATCCCATTATTCCCAATTGAATTCAAAAACATTAAAAATCTGTATCGTACTATAAAGAGGACCGGACTAGTAAAGGAGTAGACATTTTGAGTGAAAAAATCTTTCGCACGATATTCAATACAGATTTTAATATAGGATTTCATGTCCTTAAGAAGGATAAATGTTTAAAATGCTTGCGTTTTGAAGGCCAGAATCCGACTGAATGCCCCGAAATGCAGGCCCATTTAGAAGAAAAACAAGCATCAAAACAACGCCTAGAATGTCATCGAGAATTAGGCAAAGAAAACACTTCTATTTTGTGTGCCTCTTTTGACCTCCAGAAGGTTCTCAACACTCCTCATGGGAATAGTATGCTGCTTTTTTACTCCCGAAAATATACTGTTTATAACTTATGTTTTTACGAAAGCATAACAAGAAATGGTTTTTGTTACGTCTGGGGAGAAACTGAAGGAAAGAGAGGGGCAAATGAAATTCTATTTTGCATAAATATATTTTAACAGACGTAGACTCTCGAACCACCGTAAAAACTTTAATTTTATATTACGACTCCTGCCCTGGACAAAACAAGAATAAAATTGTCCTTGCTGCTGTCCATAATGCGTTGTTACAATCTAAAAATCTAGAAACCATTCAGATGAATTTTCTTCTTCCCGGACACACAGAGATGACAGTAGACAGCATCCACTCGACTATTGAACACTCCGTGCGAAATACCATAGTGTGGGCTCCTTCTCAGTGGGCAACAGTGTGCCAGCTAGCCCGCAAAGAGCCAGCACCTTATAATGTCGAAAATCTTACGCATACTGACTTCAAAAATTTTGAAGAGTTCTCCGACAAATATTTTAAGAGTAACCTGGTAGGAAAAATTAGCAAAATACGGACGGCGACGTTCAAAAAATCCTGTCCAAATGAAGTGAAAATTAAGTATAGTATGAAGAATGATGCCCCCGAAGAAAAGATACCAATAAATGCAAAACCTAAGTCTGTCAATTTCAAATATTAATCTTCGTTAGCCATTACCAAAGCTAAATACAACGATCTTAAGAAATTATGTGACACTAACGTCATTCCAAAAATATTTCATGCTGAGTACTTAAATTTGCAAACCAACAATGGTAAAGACGAGTTATTGGATACTGATATTGAAGATGAAACAGAGGAAGTAAATTAGTAATTATTTTCACGTATTTAAACATAATTATGTCGTTTTTTAGTTATTTTCATTTAATTTTATAAGGGCATGGTAATCAGATGTTTTTTACCTTTGCACATTAAATTTGAAAGATTTTCTATGAAAATAATGTTTGTTACAAAATAGAGATAGTCCAGCACTTGACACACAAATGATAATTTGATTTTTATAGTATTTTGTTTTTTAAAGAATATTCTTTTATGTTCATTATTATTTTTATAAATTAGTTAACTCTTGGCAATTTTCCAAATAAGTGTGTGCAGCTGCTTTCAATGATGATTATGACAAATGAGCCGCACGCCTATAGAAATACTTTTAACAACTTCGCTGCCAGCTCCGCGAATTAGCGGGGTGCGGGGTGAGCGCGGGGTGCCGGCCCCGCTAATATGCGGAGTAGCGCCGCTCGGTATCACGAATTAGTACGAGCCCGGCACTGCGCTTGGCAACACGTTTGTAGGCTGGCTCTGCGCTTGAATAATGTAAAATACCGTTACAGGTTGCGGTTTTTTAAAATTGACTTTTATTGTCAAACAAATAAGGTATTTACATGGATGACGAAGCCGGGCCGTCAAGGCCAAAACGAAGCAAATTCCCACTAAATTATAATGTTACGGACAGTGATATTGAAGATCAGCTCTTTGGAGATGATGGTAGTGATGATGAGTACCATTTTGAGGGCTTGGATGTCTCATCAGATGACGAAGAAGAGGCGGCTGACCGGCGGCATATTCAGCAAAATGCGGCTATGGATTTGGTACCGCTGTCGCAGTCTCCAAGCCCATCCGAAGAGTCCTAACCATCAGAAAGCACTGCAACATCTACAGTAGGGTGGACCACGACATGTGAGTTACAAAATATAGATTTTACTAAACAGAATGCGTTTTCCGGCAACCCTGGACTAACTCCAATAACATTTTTCAACTTCTTCTTCGAAGATGATTTTCTTGCTATGATTTGCGAAACTAATGCTCAAGCTGCCAAGTTACTAGGAAATAACGTATTAGCAAATTCAAGAATAAATGCTTGGAAGGAATTGAATATTCCTGAGTTGAGAATATTCTTAGGCTTATTATTTCACATGGGGTTCATTCAACTACCCCGCCTACAAGATTATTGGAAAACGAACCGTTTATTTTCAATACCTATTTTTGGGCAATATATGAGTAGAAACAGATATCTGCTTATAATGAGATGTCTCCACTTCAGCTCAGAGACAGTGACTGACCCAGACCCACTGTACAAAATACGCAGCGTCATTGATTATTTCAATCAATAAATGGATAGCTGCTATTATCCTGCGAAAGAGTTGTCTTTGGACGAGAGTATGGTGCTATGGAGAGGGCGTCTCAAATTTAGACAGTACATCAAAAATAAAAGACAAGTATGGAGTCAAACTGTACATGCTGACTGAACCTGATGGTCTCATTCTCAAATTTCGTGTTTATGCAGGGAGCCAAGACATTGAAGTGGCAGGAAAAGGGCACGCAGAAAAAGTTGTGATGCAATTGATGGAGAAGCATCTTCAGAACGGCCACTCATTGTATATGGACAACTATTACAATAGCTTCCATTTGGCAAAGCGTCTTTTAGAAAATAGAACATACTGCACTGGAACCTTGCGAAAAGATTTGAAGGAAAATCCAAAGGAAGTGTACCAAAAAACACTGAAAAAAGGTGAAAATATATCACGTTTTCAAGAAAGTGTACACATCGGAAAGTGGAAAGACAAACGCCCAGTGATGTACATCACCACAGAATATGAAGACAGAAGGGTGCCAGTTGCCAATAAACGTGGCCAGATCAGTGAAAAGCCAGAAGCTATTGCAAAATACAATGAGTTTATGTCTGGAGTTGATAGACAAGACCAGTTGCTCGCATTTTATCCATGTGAAAGAAAAACACTACGTTGGTATCTGAAGTTAGCAATCCATACCTTTCAACTTCTCTTTATAAACTCATACAAAATTTATAACAAATATTCTGGCCAACCGAAAATGACACTCTATGATTACCGTTTATCTGTGATAAATGAGCTGTTACCCGAAAACAATGCAACAGTGGTTGCTGGTTCAAGCAGAGCAAGAACAAGTAGAGAAGTGCTGCACAAAATCAGTAAAATTACTGAGGGAAATTCCAAAGGATTTCTTAGGCGTAAAATGTGCCGCATGTGCTCAAAAACACAAAAAAAAACGAAAAGACTCTATGTGGCATTGCGAAATGTGTATAGACAAACCTGGTCTATGCTATGAATGTTTCGATGAATACCACTTGTCCATCTAAATTTAACTATGTTTTTTTTATTTAGTTACCAAAAATTTGGTATTTGTATTCATCAGCAGTATGATTATATAGCATTAGCAGTTTTATTAGTAAAAAATGTTTATTTAGACCGCGATCATACAGCGGGCTAGTGAGTTGATTTTATAATGTTCTAACAAAACATTTTATAGAAGATTTTATTAATTAGGTATTTAGAAGTTTATTTTTTGTGAGTTGGGGAAGCTGTGATTATTTTTAGAGGTTTTGTGTTTATTTTTACTTAGAATGCTGTAATTCAGCTATTTTTGTTGCAATCGTAAGTTACGTCGGAGTTTTTTTTTAATATTTTATACTATTTTTTGTAAGATTATCCTGTGAAAGACTTTAGTAAATGTTACCAAAGGTATTAGAATTAAGCAAACTACTATTTTCTTGTGTTAAAATACCATAGATAATTTTAAATAAACCATAATACATAAAAGAAACTACTCCGCAAAATTGCGGACTTGGCACTGGGGTTGAAAATGTCAATCTTAGTGCCAGGTCCGCAAATTCGCGGATTTTTTTTATTTAGCATTTTCTTACCAAAACCTTCTAAAAATAGTTAAATAATTCCAAAATAACAATATAAAAACATTGGATTTTCCTATGACGTCACCATATTCCAGTTGGCAGCGAAGCTGTTAATTTTTGATCTCAGATTTTTTATTTTTTGGCAAACGAAATAAAAGATAATTTTAATTTACAGATTTTTTTTATTTACTCGTGATAGTAATTGGACTGCGTTATGTAATAACGAATTAAGCGACGAAATCGAAAAAAAAGAGTTATGAATGCAGATCGATTATAGGTATGATAAACTATGTATTCAGCTATTTTTGTGTTCAAAAATCACTCTTACGGCCTTATAATAAGGGGTTGAATCAAGCGACATTTCGAACTTTGCTAGAATTTGTGCACACATTCGTTTTGTATTAAAGAATTATGCGTCAAAGTTACAGTTACAAACAGTTTTCAAATTGCATAAACGAATTAAACACGTCCACGATGAAGATAATTCAGTTTTGCCTTTTGATTTAACCGTTTTTAAACCGCAGCATCGAATTAACCACCTAAAATGGTATTTAATTCGTTAATGCGTATCACCACACGCGCAATCTTTCATCCGTTCGTGAATGAAGCGCCAGCTTCTGGCGTTTCATTCGTTATTGCATTCTATTTTCGCGGGTTTTTGCGTACGGGACGGGGTGGGGCGGCAGCGGGTGGTCTCATTACGCATCTAACGTAATAACGGAAGGATGTTTTGTTTACTTATCCATCATTTTTGTTGTTCATAAGTGAATTTATTGAAAAACAGCGTTAAAATGGATAAATTTAATAAGAATACTCGTGGTTACCGTTTCATTGCTTCATTAACAAGCAGTGATGCAATGCAAAGTAATTCTCTACAGGTATGTATCGTATACCTACTTACTACTCGTTTATTACCTACATTACATTATGTTGTCTAGTAATTCTGTTTACCTATTTATCTATACATATCCTATTAAAGATAAATAGCTATTCATTTATTTATCTACATACAGATAGTGCAATCTACGAAGACGCGCCCCACTCTTCTTCCTATTATAATCGCTTACAGTACAAGTGTACGCGCTAATTACTGTATAAGTAATTACATAATATAGGTAATTAGTGTGTATCGACAAAACTAAAGCACTAACAGACTGTAACACACTTGTACGCGACTAGGGAGAAGAGTGGGGCGCGTCTTCGTGGATTGCACTATCTATACCTACTAATGTAATAGGTATAAAATGACGAAATCGTCGCGCGCTTTTTGACATTACTAAATAAAATCCTTGATGAAATCCAACTTAAACATTAAGTGGTGAATTACACACATCAACGAACGACAACGAATACCTAAATCATAATTGACATGATTTTATTGTTTTAAGGACACTACTCAGATTTACGACAAAACCCGGATACAAAATAAATACACCCAGCTGCATGATGAGGTACTTATCTGTCAAATACTTTTTTATGTTTTCAAATCTTGCATGTTAGTGATTTGTGGGTTTGGTGTTAGTATGTGAGGTTTTGCCTAGCATGTGGAGAGTATGAATGTGTGACTTGTACCGATTTAAAGATTTTTCTTGTATTCGATAAGACTTGCCTTGCCTCTTTACTCGTTAAAATAAAGTTATGTACAATGACCCCTTAAGAGGTATTGCGTTTATTCTGTTACTCCCTGTATATTTTTGTACAATAATATACGTATAACCTGCAGTAGATGGTTCGCTCAATATTACCATTACTTGTTTTATATTTTTAGATAACCAAAGTATCTGAGGCTACCCATTACAATGTTTTACCTGAAGATGAGTTATTGGAAGCTAATGAACAAAGAGTATTACTAGATATATCTAACTCCATAAATCTTGTTCATACAACGACAGAAATTGACGAAAATAATATAAGCGTCTGTACCGAAGTAGATGATGCGTACCAAAATTTAATTCAGATGGAAAATGATGACTTAGGCTCAAGGTATTTAGATTCCATAGAATTCAATACTACAGCAAATTCAAACCATGAGTTACAACAAGAACCACAAGAAAAAAGTTACAACAACATTGAATGTTCTCAGCAAGAAAATGCAGATCTTACAAACATCGATTTATCTATATCAACAGTCAATCTATGTGACAATAGCCCCAGTATACTAGACAATAATATGACTACATCTCAAGTTAGTGTTTTAGCTGAAGAAAATTCACTTATAACTATATCAGAAATATCAACTGGCAATCATAGTGAAGGTGATCTACAGAACCCGATGATATCTGAACCAATAATAAATGAAAATAGAACTGGACGACCAAAGAAGGGCAGAAAACGGAAATATCCTGATCAAACACGTGAAATTCGTAAAAAGTTATGTGAAACTAACAATCAATACATAAATCAAAAGGGAGAAGTAGTCAATCAACGAAAGTTTATCGATGTTCGCTGTAATGATGGTTGTCATGAAAAAATATCGGTAAAAGAGCGCCAAGAAGAATTTTCAAAATTTTGGGAGTTATGTTTTGAAGGAAAGTGCTTGTATATATGAGGCGTATAGTTGCAAAACCCCCTAAAAGACTTTTTTTTATAAATTAACTTTTTTACATCAACGGACAGTATTTCAAATTCTCTTCGAAATAAGAAAAAAAAATCTTAGCAAATCCCACTATAAGCGTACAAATTTACAAGGGCTAATTCGTGTTTAGTAGCAAAAACCGCTATAACGACATGTGTCACTTTCAAACGGCCCTAAAACCAAATACACCAATCAGAGCGCTTCATTCATTCGTTCGCAGTATGGCGATTTCTGTTGTTGAGTGGTGAATTACGTGCGGTAATATTGTGTTTTTAGTAATAAATAATGGAGGAATTAATGCAAAATGTTCAAAAATCGGAACTTGGCAAATCCAGGAAACGTCCTGTTATAAAAGCTAAGTGGAAACGAGAGGTAGCACGTGAAAAAAGGTATGTTGAATGTTTACTAGTTTGCACGTTCTGTTAGTATTAGGATGGTGTTATACAAACCTGCGATAGTAGCACTAATAAAAAAAGCTTTTATAATATTATTTTATTGAATTTCATTAGGAAAAGATAAATGATAGGTATTTAGAAAGTATATTTTTGTGATTTTATTAGTTCTTTGTTTAGTGAGTCGAGTTTTAATTTTAATTTGTTTCGTTCAGGTACAAGCCTGCGGGTTTTCCAACATATCCTTCATGTAATCACAACCAAAAGGCATTTAAATGTAAGGAACTAACTATGCAAATGATTAGAAAATTTAACGAGAAATTCTACAAATGTTCCACCAAAATTACCCAAGACAATTTTATTTTAAGTTTTTGCTCAGTACAAGAAGCAAAACGTATTAAAAATGAAAGCAATCGAACAAAGGCTATAAAATACTTCATTTTAGGTAATAAAGGTGCCAAAGTGCCAGTGTGTCAGAAAACATTTATGGGTGTTCTGTTAGTTAAGAAAGATCGAATACAGGGTGTTCTGAAACGATTTTATGAAAGTGGGGGACAAATGCCTCAAGAAAATCGGGGCGGGGATAGAAAAACTGACAAGTTTATTGCTAGAAAATTGTCTGTTCAGAGGTTCATTGAATCATTTAAAGGCCAAGAGAGTCACTATTGCCGATCTAAAAATATGAATAGATTGTATCTTTCGTCAGAACTAAACATACGCAAAATGTGGCGCATGTATTACCAATCTCATGAACCGTGTAAAACACCAAGTAAAACAAAATTTTTTCAGAAAAATCTTTAACCAATGCTATAATATCGGGTTTGGAACACCAAGAACCGACGTATGTTCAACGTGTACAGAGATTGGTGAACGTTTAAAAACAGAAACAGATACGTCAAAAAAAAAATCAATTAATTATTGAAAAACGTATTCACAGATTGAAATACAAAGCCTTTTACAGCATACTGCGGGAAGAAGTTGATGGGCTTTTGACAATTTCTTTTGACTGCCAAAAAAACCAAGCACTTCCTAAATTACCGGATCAGTCTGCTTATTATAGCAGACAGTTTAGTTTCTACCACTTCGCTATAGTAGCAGGGAACTCGAAGGCAAAATTGACGCCAAATAATGTTTATTCCTATTACTGGGACGATACAACCCACGCAAAAGGCAGTAATGAAATAATCAGTGCTGTATACCACTTTCTGCAAAATATTAATATGACTGACAATATTAAGGTATTAAGAATAATATCAGATGGATGTTCTGGACAGAACAAGAATACTGGCATGATCTCAATGCTCGGTAAATGGCTTTACTCAGAATCGCCAAGGCACCTTAAAAGAATCGAATTGATTTACCCCATTGTTGGTCACTCATTTATTCCCCCAGACAGGGTATTCGCCAAAATTGAAAAGGTTTTAAAAACTAAAGAAGTCATTACATCACCAGCTGAATATGTGTCCGTATTGCAAGAGCATACAAAATGTACAGATTTAGCATCAATTCCTGTATATGACTGGAAGACTAGTTATCAAAATATTATAAAGCCTACTACTAGTTGGCATTTTGCTTTCATGAAGAGTAAACGAGTTTTTATTACCCGGACTAAGACTGAAAATGTATTTGTACAAGGAGAAGTTAATTATCGGGCAGAAAACAATATAAAAATGACGATTACCAAGAAAGAAAAAAAAATTACTATGATACACCCTAATATCATTCAACCTAATAAAATAATTCCGAATGCTGCCAAATTACACGATGTTTTGAAATTATTAAAAACCCATTTCGGTGATAATTGGGAAACCTTGGACATATTAATTTTTTATAAAAAAATTAAAGAAAGAGCACAAGAACAACCGGAAAATATGATTGAAAATCCTGAAAGCAATGACCATAACACGTCTGACTTGTGTGAGCCTGGATTTGCGGAAAATAATAACTATGTGTAATATTTCAACTAAGCAAAAATAAAAACTTTTAATTTCTTTTATACATCTTGTTTTATTACACTTAATAAAACTAACCACCACCGTTCTTTGTTAACAACAAACTATTCATAAACCCATCCAAGTTTAATTTTATGTTGCTTGCAAAGTCCTCTAAAACGTAACGAGTCAAAATCAAATCCCACTATAATGAATGATGAGTTTCAAAATACACTATAATGAAACAATTTTATTTAATCCTCTTTTTTCTAAGACTATAATGACAGTTCCATTTTTTTCTTTGGTGTTATCGTGCGTCCTTTCGTAAAAAATGTTAACAGGTACAATTAGTACTGTGCATTATTAAGTAATAAAGTAAAAAAAATACTTCCTCATTTTTTTCCGAGAATCATTTTAGGGGGTTTTGCAACTATACGCCTCATATCTTCCAACGTGAAAGTGACATCAATAAAAAGGAAAAGAAACAAGAATTCAAATAAAAGAAATAACACTCGTGTCTATTCTTTAAAAAACATAGTTGTTTGTGCCAAAATGTTTATCGATACTTTAAGAATTTCATCTGCAAGGATTGACAGATACTTAAAAAAATGCTCACGTCCGGAAAAAATTGAAGACAAAAGGGGAAAGGTATCAGGAAACACTCGTAAGATGCCTCAGGATGTTGAACAAAGTATTATCGAACACATTGATAAATTCCCAAAATATAAGTCCCATTACTGTAGAGCGCAAACAGACAGGATGTATTTACCACCGGATATGACTTTGTCGAAAATGTACGACTTATATTTATCGGAAGCAAGCTTTGATGAATCAAGAAAGACAGTTTCATTTGCATCGTATAAAAGAATATTTTATACCAAATTTAATCTACAAAGGAAAAAGCCACAGAAAGACACGTGTAATAAGTGCGACCTATTTGCTGTAAAAATCAGAGATACCACTTCACAAGAAACCAAATTAAATTTAGAGAAGGAAAGAGAGCAGCACCATAAAGAAGCCGAAGACGCACGTGCAATGAAAAGACAAGATATAACTTTGGCTAAGACTTATGATCATATTGAAACCCTGACATTTGATATGGAAAAAACACTGCCACTGCCAAGAATTCCAACCAACATCGTATTTTACAAACGCCAACTGTGGCTTTACAACTGCGGTGTGCATTCAGGAAAAACCGGTAAAGGGTTTTGTTACGTCTGGGTGGAAGGAATAGCAGGCAGGGGAGCACAAGAAGTAGGCTCCACTTTACGTAAACATATATCTTTAAATCTAGACTCAAAAGTCAAAGAACTAATCCTATGGTCAGACTCCTGTGGTGGCCAGAACCGAAATATTAAGTTGACTCTGCTACTATTTGCAGTACTAGAAGAAAATGACAACCTAGAAAAAATCACCCTACGATTTATGGTCCCTGGGCATAGCTTCTTAGAAAATGATAGCGAGTTTAGTGATATCGAATCAGCGTTAAAAACCCATACTCGGCTTTACACTCCACAAGACTACATTGATGTGATGACCAGTTGTCGTAAGAGAAACAAGTTAATAGCTAATAAAATGGAAAGTTTAGACTTTGTCGGAGTTTCTAAAATGCTGAAGACAATAGTGAATAGAAAAAAAGATATAGAAGGAAATCCTATAAGCTGGTTGAAAACTAAAGAAATAAACATTTTTAAGGATAGACCTGGTCGGATATTTCTTTCAACCTGTCATGGCGGTCAAACCCATGAAGTAGATCTTAATAAAAGACTAAAAAGAGGGGCAATAAATAACCCATTGACATTATCAAGGCATTATGAGCAACTTTGGCCACAAGGAAAACCTATTTCTCAACCGAAGCTAGATGATATAAAATCCCTCCTTCATCTCATACCATCTGATGCGAGAAAATATTACGAAAATTTAACTGGATCTCGTGATTTAGAAGATGATGTTGAAGGTTTTGATGGATCCATTGATTTTGAAGTAGAAGATGAAGAATAAAAAATAATATGGTACAGTGTATAGGTAATTAATAAAAGAAAAAAAAGGAATAAAAGTATTAATAAGATGTAGAAGTGTTACAACATTTGTTTTGTTTAAGTAAATGTTATTAAAATAACTGGATTTAATCTTATGTTCCAATTTATTTCACCCGAAAAAAATCGCAATAAAGTATCAAACGACAATAATGCCGTATAGTACGTTATTGATAAATAAAATGGTCTGAATATGGCTTAAAACACATTAACAAATTAAGCGGAAAAATGGCTATAACT
Organism: Lycophotia porphyrea; assembly: GCA_950005105.1. Lineage (NCBI taxonomy): Eukaryota > Metazoa > Arthropoda > Insecta > Lepidoptera > Noctuidae > Lycophotia > Lycophotia porphyrea. The sequence goes on along the minus strand of OX465391.1, from coordinate 10,101,307 downwards.
ACAAAACTGTATAGTTTAGCCTTATATTTTTTTAACAAATGTGAACTTATACATATTTTATATGTTCAGAATAAAAATTATACTCTTGACATATTAAATGTATGCACAGCGACCATTTTAAGTTTGAAATTTTTGAAGCTCATTTTCTCAGGATTCGTTAAATGGCGCTTAATCGGTTCTTACATAACGCAGTCCAATTATTCACCTGTTTAAATACTATAACTTTTTAACTTACCCATAATTTTACATTATTATCTTGTATCAACAACCAAGTTTTATAAAACACTTTTCAAACATGAGACATCAAACAACTAATTAGGAGTTTTCATAGTTGCTTAAGTCAAATTGCCTATCTCCCTGCAAAAACCCAATTGGTAGTTAAACAAAATAGCCTGCTCCTATTATCAATGAGTGACGTCGATTAAATCATTTTGCTTCTACTGAATAAGCACTGCAGCGTGACTTAAACCATTTTGCCTGTTGCTGATTTGTAACACTGTTGGCACTTAAATCATTTTTCATTACTCCAGAAAAAAGGCGATACGGAACATTTTGTATCAAGCGACATTTATCTTGGTACCTCTAGCTGTTTTTTTATTACAAACTATACCAAAATATCACATGATTCATTTTCAGTAAAGACAAATTATCCGCTCCAAAGTATCAGCAGTAGTTTTTATAAAACGATTTTTTTTCGAAATTTTGAATCTTTAAATGGCTCTCCTGTAAAGTTCATAAAATGTCGCTTAGAACACATAGCCTTTCACCCCTCGATATGAAGTAGTAACGGCTGACCACACTTTTTTCAAGGATTACAGCATTAAAAGTAATCTTATTTACGATACAATCCGCCCTGGAAGAGGGACTGGCGCAAAGTGCGTAGTTGACATCAGAATTCTTAAGTACAATCCCAATGGTACTATTGAATTCAAACTGAACTACAATGACGAATTTCAGGCATTACCACAAAGACCAAAAAAAGTTGCTCCAGTTATTCCTCCACAGCTCTTTACTGAGACATTGCCAATCACAAAATCAAAGTATGACCATTTACTACAATTAAAAAGTGTCATACCCGTAGATTGTCATGAATTCTATGACAACTTACCTTATAAGAGCAATTAATTTACTTCTTCTTCTTAGCGTGTCGATGGCAATCTATTAATTTACTTTAAATGTTTATTTTTATATACTTAGCTGAAATAACTCTTTTGTCTCGACAGATGACTCTATAATTTAAATTTTATGAGTTAAAATATTGTTTATTAATTTTTTAAACTAAAAGACATTTTATTTTTGTTGCTGCTGCTGAAGCTGAAGAACTGAACTTTTCTAGTAGTTTTTTTTATAATTTAAATGTGTAAGTGTAATTTGTTATTAAAATGGTTGAGAGATAAAGCTTATTTTTGTTAGATAGCTGAAGAACCTAATATTGTTATTATAATTTAAATGTGTAAGAGTAATTTGTTTTTAAAATGACTTATAGATATTTTTGTTATATAGCTGAAGAAGCTCTTACTTTTTTGTTTTATACTTCGAAAAGATTTATACTTGTGATACTTAATAGACACCTTGTTGAAAAGGCTGATAATGAATCTAAGATCAAGATTCTCTCTGATTAAGAGTTCTGTTCTGAGTATTTTTAAGCTTATATTTAAGGAAGATTGTATAGAAAAATACTTTGATTAATAAGTAAAAGTTTTCTTTGTAAGAACAACGCTCAAAAGCTTGTAAAGATCAGATTTTGTAAGCCGTATTTTGCTTTGATTATTAAATATTATTTGTAAAATTAATTACCTGTTTGATTTCAAAACCGCGCAACTTACTTTTAGGTTCCATTTTGATAAGATTGTGGGCAAATCAAATCCGCGTAAGTAGCGTAGTGGTTAAATAAATCATTGTAACGGATAATCTATGGTAAAAATACAAAGAAAACGTCAATTATTACTATCTATGTAAAAATGAGGCCATTTGCCCTTAAAATAACGATATTAAACTGTTTTAACCTGCCCCTGTAAAATTAGATCAAATGCAGATACGCGGCCTTTACCTATAGTAGATTCGCGGTTTTGCACTATCCCCGAAGATATATATTTCATTATATGGCCAATGTCCTGTCGAGCCACAACAAAGAAAAAACAACATGAAGTATGAACTAACAACAGACTCCGATTCGAAAGTATGCATTGTAACGTTACATTTTCCCGGGAGGAGAAAAGGTTGAAAAACTACCACCTACCTAACATCAGGGTCGTTTTAATTACAACAGTTTTTTAATAAATAGAATATTGAGAAAAAGTTATAGGCCCTACCCAAATGCTGGAGAGACCTAATAGACAAACCTATAAAACCAGGGAAGCCGGGGGAAGAAAATTTAAGGTTCTCGGGCCGTAGTGGAGAGAGGCCGTCGAGCCAGGCTTCTATCGTCTTAGGCTCGCAGCAGGGTGCAGTGGAGAGAGGCCCTCGAGCCAGGCTTCCTTCGCCTTAGGCTTGCAGGCTGTAGTGGAGAGAGGCCGAGGGTCACCAGTCGACCGATTGTTCAGACTGCCCTCCGTTTTTCTTACTTTGGATAGCTTTACATAGCTTTCCAGAGAAGATGAGTTCGAAAACTCCAAGGAAGAGGTGATCATTGCCCAGAACGCCGCTGCGGGTAATCCAACGATGCGATATTAAGTAATTCACCAACAATTTTCCATCTGAGCACCAAAAGCAGACTGACGTTTGACAGCCCCGGTTCCCTTCATCTCTAGCTGATCGTACTTTTTTATATTTTTGACAAGATATTTCTAGAACATAAAAGAAAGCAGATTATAACAAGGTCTATAATAATAACAATTACCCATACAACCTAACCTCCTAGCTCCAGCCGTAGATTAGAAATAAGTACCTGGATGACCGAGCTTTGCTCGCTTTTTTTTTTTTGACATTTTCGAAAAATGAAACCTAGCTAGATCGATTTATAGCCCCCGAAACCCCCTGCATACAAAATTTCATGAAAATCGTTGGAGCCGTTTCCGAGATTCTGAAAATATATATATAAGTACATATATAAAAGAATTGCTAGTTTAAAGATATAAGATAAGATAACTTAGGCTTGTCATTATCTGACATTATATATAGATGGTCAAAACGTAAGTAAAAAAAAAAAAAAAAACAGCACCCTTTCGAACAATAACACTAAAATGTTAGGTGACCCTAGTTTCGAAGTAACCTTAACTGTTTTTAACCTTGGAATGAACGAAATGTACTTTTCTCGAATATATAATGGCTAAAACACAGTCTATACATACATACAAATAAATAAAATTGAAGTTTCTGTTAGTATTTTCAAAATAACAGCTTTTTACTGAATGCCTAAAAAGTATATATAAATTTTAAAAAAATATCCGTCTGTTCTGGCTGAAAAGGCTGGACTGATTTTGACGGGAATTTTACTGGCAGATAGCTGATGTTATAAAGAATAACTAAGGCTACGAAAAAACCCTTGAAATTGTCAACAAAATCCAATTCAAACAGTGTAGTAACGGGCAACAGCAATTCTGACAAGTGATGAAGATTCAATTACACCATTAACTAGATTACTACACAATACTAAACCCAGTTGATACTAGGTAATACGCTACTTATTGGTAAGACTGATAGCCAGAGTTTTAGACCTCTGTCTACCCGTAATGACAATCAAGGATCAATAAATAATAGCTAGGACCAACAGCTTAATATGCTTTCCGAGACACAGTGGGAACTGTTTACTATATGTTACTTATACTTAGAATATTGGCCCGTGCAGCAGTTATTATTAAGTCAAAATTAGTAAGAATATGTTGCATAGGAACATAGACAGACAGCCTTCTTATCACCTTGCTGACTGGATTGCATTTTTACCAGTTGGAGCTCTTCTTATATTTTGTGCCCAGTGATAGGACGGAACCAACCTCTTACAGTTATTAACAGGTCTTCACAACAATTTTATTGGTCTGAACTGACTTGCTACTGTTGGTGAATGGATTCCACAAAATAAAACAAAAGTTTCAGTATCTCCTAAATTGTTTCTTAAACTTTTCATAATGATAATCATCAGTAGCCCGTTCGCCTTTGGCTTTCTTAACTATTTTTTCCACACTATCGTCTATAACATTAGTATCAGTTTTTGTCACTTCTGGCTTTTCTACTTTCCTTTTCTTCCCAACATCACTGTCCATATTAAAACGATTATGTTGTACAAAATTCACTGCCATGTTAGTTGGCACAAATTGTGACGGACAATCTTTTTTGTTTTGTCTCTCCCATAGAACTTTCATTTTAGCTTCTTCAGTAGCTTCAATGTTTTTAATTTTTGCATCAATGCCCAAATCAACTTCAGGTATGCCACTGAGCATTTGATTTGACAACATTTCTTCAGAGCGATGTGCTGATGAAACTCGCAGATGTTCAGGCAGAGATAACAAAGCAGCTTCTTCAGGTGACAAATATTTTAATGTGTCATTATGCTCGGATTCCTTCATTTCTTCATTATGTCTTTCTGTAAAGAGGAAATAGATAACATTTTAAAAAAACATGATAAAAAATCCACTGAACTGTCTGTTAACAATCAATCCAAACTAATTCCTGTAATTGACATAGAATATAATACTTATGCCTTTTTTTTACGGGCATGAACTCACACTTAATAAATTTACAATGATCGCACTGTAAGGCCAGTATAACAGAACGTCACTTAATACTTCAGCATTACTTAAAACTAGATTCAATTCATTTGATTGCTTGAAACTAGTTTTAAGCAATTGAGTCTGGAGTGACGTTCGGAATTACAGCACTTAGATTATGATTTGTCCGCAATGGGCCAAGCATACAAAATCCCTCAAAGCACTTTTATTTACGTCTTGCCTGGTGTCAGTCAAAACAGGTTGGAATTTCTGGTTACTTAAAGTTGATTCATTACTATTAGAGCAATATTGTGAGTTTAATGTGCATTGTCCACCCAGACAAAATATCCAAAGAGATGTATTCAGAATTCTTCGAGACACTTGGCAGTCCGTTTATAGCGGTTGGAGATTAGATCTCCAAAAACAAGCACTGGGAATCCAGGTTAACTACCACCAGAGAAAGACAGCTAAAACTCAGTATACATACTAATAACTGGTAACTCTTTCGAACAGTCCTGCAGCCCTGGAGGAGTACCCCTTTACTAGACCCTAAGAAGCGGATAAATAACTACCCTCTTGAAATAAAAAAGCAGTCTTAGAAAGACGTAGGCTATGCCGTGTCTGGCAACTGAGCAGACTTGCATCAGCTAAAAAAAATTTTAACAGGCAAGCGTCACGTCTAAGAGAAATGCTTCAGACTTGGCACAATAAGACTCTTGAGGCTCAACTGAAATCGCTTACAACCACTGCAGCCATTGTTTTATTGATACTGCACTGTGGAAGTTTACGAAGATCGCATCGCAGGAAAAGGAAAACCTATTCGCGGAACATTTAGCCAATGTATTTAGGCCGAATCACTCCAGCGACATTGAGTCCGAGAAAGAGGTTAAATTTGTTCTTACCCAGCCTATTCAGATGTCGCTCCCACCTGCATCGGTCAATGTACGAGAAGTTTGGAGGGCTATTAATGACCTCAGACAAGAATGCACCAGGATATGACCTCATTAAGGCAGAAATTGTGAGAGAACTTCCAAGAAAGGTGCTGGTTTTCCCGACTATGGAATACTTAGGGTTCAACACTTCCCAGACCTTTGGAAGGTATCACAAATTCGTATGATACATAAGGTAGGGAAGCCAGCAATCCAAACCACTTCATATAGGTCCATCAGCCTTATACCCATCTTGTAAAAAGTCTGTGAAAAACTGATCCTTCAACGAATTCTGCCTCTATTAAAAAGCAATAATGCCATCCCGAATCACCAATTTGGATTTAGGCAGTCAGCATTCTCCTGTCGAACAAGTACAGTCAGCGTCACGATGTGGGTACCCCTTTTGAAAGCACCTACGTTACCAATTGATGCAGCCCATCGTACATAGCGTGGTCGAGAAAATCAGAAATTCTCCGGAGGAAAAGGAGTACTGTTTGTCTGCATTTTTGGACATTTGAAAAGGGTCTGTTACGAGGGCCAACAAGCCTTCCACACAGCTACTACATTCTGCTGAAATCCTATCTCACAGACAGAATCTTCCAAGTGAATGAATCTGAATCAACCTCCAAATTCTGTACTATAAGAGCAGAGTTTGGTGTTGGGTCTAATTTTGTATACCTTGTACACCTCTGACCTACCACAGGTAGACGGGAGTCACGACTGCTACATATGCCGACAACACAGCTATTATGTCAAGTAACAAGCAGCCAGAGCTGGCCACAACAAGGCCTCGATGCTATTAAAAAGTGCACAAATACAGTGTCAGGTACCTAAACATGCACCTGGATCAACATAAGGCACAGAAACCTCTACTGGATGCTGGGTCGTAATAGCAATTTATCGATAGATAACAAACTCCTGATCTACAAGTCTATATTAAAACCAACTCGGACATATTATGGCATTCAGCTCTGGGGCAGTGCAAGTAATTCAAACATCGCAATATTGCAAAGAAAGCAAAATGCAATATTAAGAACAATAGGGAATGTTCTGTGGTTCATTATTATTGCTGTCTTCGCTGGGGAACGCAGTTGACCTGACAAAGCCTCACAAACTATCTGCTTATAGTATACTACGGAATGCAGATAAGTACAGAAAAAAAATGTGCATTGATAATACTGTATCATACTAAGTACAGTTGGTCTGCAGTGATATTACACTTTTCAAATATCTTGGTCCAATGTACATTTGATTTCAGAAGTTGAATGACTTCATCAAATGTATTGAATGGGATTCTTTCAAAAAAAATTGGACAAAGACATTTGAAAAATGTAATTAGCCTTTTCCCGACATAATGTTGGGGTCGGCTTCCAGTAGCAGCTGAAATAGCTATACTAAGTACATTTAAGATCTGTAAAATTGTTTCTTCGTACTATATAACTACTGCTTAGCCAGCTAACGAAATTAGGTTATTACTGCATAGTAATAATCAAAGATTGGCCAAGAAGTGCACTGGCACTTCTTGGCCAATCTTTCCAGTGAAAGGGATAAGTGAAGGGAGGGAAGAGAAGCTTTTGCTTTGCAGTGGGACGATGGCTTTTAAAGAATGAATAAACATACCTTTTCGTTTCGCCAACTGTTCTTCAATATACTTCATCATCTCCTCGTCTTCATCGCGTTTGTTTGTCTCAGCTGAGAACTGAGTACCGATGCCTGTATCGTACGCGTCATCTACTTGCTTAACTTTTCCACTTTTCAACGCCTGCATGTTTACCATACCACCAGATTTCACCTTAAACGGGTCTTTACAAGTAATCTCCTCTTCTAACGTGGTCTTTTGACCCGTAGCCAAAGCAACTACACTTACGCCATTCGGCCTTTCTCGAAGTTTCTGTAACACTTTTGTCTCCTCTAATTTGGCTAAGATGTATTGTTCATCCTCCGAATCATCATCTTCTTTGACTCGTTGACGAAGGTTCTTCTTCTTTTTTGGTTTAAACTTTATTTCTTCAACAACTGTATCATGAACAGTTTCATCCTCCATAATTGATTGAATAACGTATGATTAACGTCGAGATGGAACCAACACAATACAACGAAGGTGTCAAGTTAAAATAATAAAATTACGATATCTTTCGCTTTCTATTTAATAGCACAGAAACAAGTGGATGGCTTAGCTATAAAAATCACTAAAATTAGTTCTTGTGAAGTTGTGGTCCTTCGTCCATTGTTGTTTATGGATAATATTGATATATTGAGTTTGCCAGTTCAGAAAACTTATTTTTTTTCACTCTATGGATTATTTTTTTTTAATTTTCAATTGACGTTAAGTCAAAGCTGAGTTCGTTATTTTCCAACTTCTAAAATCAGATAGCAACCCAACGGCAGGTATTCTAATAAAATTCATTCAAGGAACACTTAACACTTTGACCTAAAAATGTTTACCAATAGGTAGGTAGTTTTTATATGCTGAGTGACACTGACAAATGACAGTAATGTCAACAAACGCGTTCTCCCTGCGGATGTTGATTGTAGGTACCGCGCGACCGATGGTATGTTTATTGATAAGAATGTGATAACGCTAAAGACAACAAGTTCATTCGAAGTGATCGAGTGGCGTAGTTCGGAATCATAAGTGCATAGAGTAAAGTAACATTAGGGCTATAGCTGTACACGAGTTGAAACATTTACATGCGTTCTATAAAACAGATTTAAAAATGATAAAAGTACTGTTTTTACAATCGGCGCCGCCAAAATTTGAAGATATACAGAAAACAATTTTTGCTGAAGGCGCTGTGGAGTTTTTATTTCGTATACACAAAACGTTTGAAAAACAGATCGAACAACTGTTTAAAGATAGGTTGCGGCGCACTGTGTCAACACAAGCACTTTCGACTTTGGACTTCAAAAAATCACCAGAAAGGAATGATAAGTCCTGGGCTATAGCTCCGTTACCTCCAAGATTACTGTAAGTATCACTATCTGTAATATTAACATCTTAATGTGCTTCCAGAAACATGGCTATGTTTCTGGCAATTCATTGCGTTTTTTAAAGCTTTTAGCTTAATCTTTAGTAATATTTTAGTCAGCATTACTATCGTCAATAAGTGATTGACTCTTAAGTTAGTAGTCTGCCACTCATTGATCAATATAATGCCTTCGAATATTAGATTAAAACATCATTAAAGAAAATGTGTAGCAAAATTATTATTTTTTAACTTTTCAACTTTCTATTAATTCTCAATCTGCATCTTGCTATAAATATATAAATAAAGTTTTGTCTCATCAACACAATCCACCAAACATTTTGAGTATTCTTGTGTTTAATTCCATTTAATACAATAAAGAAAGGAAACATTAATAAATAATTGGTTATAGCAACCGTCACCTAGACCTTGGAGATGTCTCAGCATCAAATACTGCTCACTTTGTATCCTCGCTCAACGAGGATGTGCAAGGTATCCAAGTAGACTTTGATGATGGTCACTGCCCCACTTGGAAGAACCAGTTGCAAGCATACCAAAACATAAGACTGGCAGTGAATGGGAAACTTCTTGGAGCTCCTGTCACTGTCACTACTAGCCCAATACTCATGTTGAGACCCAGAGCTTGGAATATGGTTGAACATAATATTTTGGTGAGGAAAGAGTTTATTTACGATTTTGAATACTTTGCTACTATACTTATATTTTAAAGGTTTTTACTTTTCACACCTATTTTGGTATACAACATAACTAACTAATCATCTGCTCTATAATCTCGCTCATTTGTAACTCAATACATTTCTAAATTAATAAAAATCTTTTAGATTGACGGCAAAGAAGCTCTTGGACCCTTAGTAGACTTTGCAATTTTGATGTACCACAATGCAAAAACACTTTATGAGGCCAACAGTGGCCCTTACTTCTATCTGTCGAAGTTAGAGGGTGCCTCAGAAGCTCGACTGTGGAACGAAATATTTATCTGGACACAAAACGAACTTGGTCTACCACAAGGGACTATAAAAGCATGTGTTTTAATAGAGAATATTGTCTCTAGTTTTGAACTTGAAGAAATTTTATATGCACTTAAAGACCACTCTTTGGGCCTCAACTGTGGGATATGGGATTATTGTGCCTCTATCATATCCAAGTTTGGTGAATATTACTTTTAGATTATATTTAATTTATTTTCTTTACTTTATCTTTATTATGCATGTTTAACAAAGCTTAACACTTTTCTTACAACCTCATACTAGTTAGTTATTGTAAAACATTTAATTAAACCCTGAAGAATTGCCAAACTTCTGGAAATTTCTGGAGTGGCGACTGCGAACTGGAAGATGTTGCGTTGGAAGGCCTCCCACTAGCTAGGTGAACTGATTTTTTTTTTTCGGATGGGAAATCATCAAATGACTTCTCCCGCTCCAGGCAGAGCGGAAGGGAGTGCCAGACTTGTACTGACTAAAACCATGTTCCTTTCTTGCCCTTTGTGTTCCAGGGCCGCGGTATCTATTTCTAACAGCCCGCAGCGGATAAGCTGGCCTCTTATTCCATTGAAACTCCATACTATGTCAGGCCAGCTCAAGGTCTAAGTGTTACGGTACCACAAACATGCGGTCTACCCAGTAGGTAGCCAGGATTTCGATGATACTACTGTTTGTTTTTTATACCATATTAATTGAATACACATATTGCAATGGAACTGGGGCGATAGTATGCAACTTTGTACTAGATTTTTATTATTAATTACTAGGACTACTTTTTTAAGGATAAGGGTAAGGGAATGATAACTTCTTTTTTGCAGACAAGGACTTATTTTTCTAATTTCTTTCTGTTATTTTCTAATGCCCAGGTGATCGTGAGGAGTTCCTGCTACCGGATAGGAATAAGTATGTGAACATGGACCGTCACTTCCTGAACAGTTACTTGAAACTGGTTGTGAGTACTTGCCATGCTAGGGGTGCCCCAGCTACTGGCGGTATGGCAGCTGCTATGCTGAAACCCGGATCTGATATAACTGATAAGGAGTAAGTAGCAAAACAACTTTTCTTCTTTTGTATCGATGGTATCTCTAGCGTGTGTAATCTTTACACTTGTGAAGATAAAAACAAATAAAAAGTTGATTTTCTAGACTCATACGTAAAGTTATCACAAAGGCACCCATTGTGTCTGCAGAGTTACGCTAGCTAATTTATTTTGACCTTATATTGGTTATTTTATTACGTTTTCTCAAATGTCATTGTTTGAAGTAAAACGCGAACAATTTCAGATCCAAAGCTATAATAACCAAGATACTCGCTGCAAAACAGAAAGAGATAGAACATGGTGTTGATGGCTTCATGGTATACGACGCTAGAGTCGTGCCGCATGTCAATGAGGTTTGTTTAAATTTTTCTGTAGGATATGCGTTCCTGCATTTAAGGTGGGCTTCAGGGTAGCCCTCGAATTTCAAATTTTCTTAGGTTTTTTGCAATGTGCAGGTCAGTGTAGGGTTGTATGTTGATGTAAAATGACTTTTTCATGAAACAGTTCTTGAATAGGGTTGAATGAACTTAGGTTGTATTGATGATTTTAATGATTGTAATTCAGTAACTACATACGTGTTACTTGCGCAACTCATTTTACATCAACATACAACCTAACACTAACGTGCCCTGCCAGGGCTGCGGGACTGTTCGACAGAGATACCGCGGCCCTGGAACACAAAGGGCAAGGAAGGAACATGGATGGGTTTTAGTCAGTACAAGTCTGACACTCCCTCCCGCTCTGCCCAGAGCGGGAGAAGTCATTTGATGATTTCCCTTAGGTAAAAAAAAAGAAACTAAAAAAAACTAACCTGCAAATTGCAAAACATCTACAAAAATGAATTTCGCGGGCTACCCTGACGCTTCCACCTTAATGACTGTGTTGTGAAACGAGATGGAGTCATACCGGAGTATATTGTCATTCCTTTTTCGCACTGGGCGATATCTATAAAGCTAATACAACCCAACAGCCCCTGATTTTAACTAACTACGGCGGAACCGGAACTGAGCATCTTCGATGGTCTCTTTTTTTATGAATACCCTTGAGAGTAAGGCCTCCGGCCAGAGAAAATAACTTAAAAAATCAGCTACCCTTTGTACAAACCACGGCTTAGCGCATCGCTGGGGAAGGCAGCATTGGACAGGCTAGATCGGATTAGCCCTCTTCATTTTATCTTTCTACAGGCTATTAACTACAAATGCGTACAAAAAACTGTAAACGCAAATATTTTTTTGTAATCAAAGTAACAATTGGAAACTTTACGGAAACGCCTTGTCAGTAAATTGAGTTTTTACTTACTGTATCATTCATGGACAATTTCATCGCTTTACAGAGATCATCTTTTTTCTTAAGTTATGTACCATGGTATGAAAAGTACGTAATGTCATTGATATAAGGTTCAATTTGCAAAGACGCGCCATCGTGAAATGTAACAACTACCTGTAGGTACCACGACTCGTCGAATGGTTTTGGGCAATCGTGATAATTACAAACTTAGGTAATTACTAGATTTTTCGTTTACCTAATTAGATAGGCTACCTATTAGTAGCCTATTCAAATAAACTAGGATGACTTGCGGTGTAGTCTTAAATTCAAATTAAGTTTTTTTTTTGTATTTGTCGTTTTATTCATTACTAGCTCTTGCCCGCGGCTTCGCTCTCGTTAATTAAGAATTTGACAATCAATTCGTGTTGTACTCTGCTTGTAATAATAAAATTCAACCATGATTCCAAAGACACGTGGCGCCATCTACTATCATAAGAACGTTATTGTTGTTTTCCTCGAGAACAGTATTTTTTTTCTGGATGAAAGGTACCCTATGTCCGTTTCTGTACACCTGACAACGTATATGCAAAATTTCAGGATGATCGGTTCAGTGGTTTAGGCGTGTAAAGGTAACAAAGAAACTTTAGGATAGGATTCGTAATATTTGCATAAAACTCGTTTTACTCTCAAACTCAAACTCAGAAGCATTGAATGTCAGAAAAACAAAGAAGGCTAAGCTACAGTCACAGACACAAGGCATAATAACTTGTGAAAGTACTGTAGTTGCTCATTCCAAAGCGTAGATCTCTATGGAGAAGAATGGGCAAGAAACTCCATGGACACTATACTTCTATACTATCTATACTAATATTAAAAAGAGGTAAAATTTGTTTGTTAGTTTGTATATAAGGAGTAATCTTCAGAACTACTGATCCGATTCCGAAAATTCTTTCACTAACCTCAAAAGGATAGTTTTCGAGGCTGATTATAAAAACAATCGCATTGTTAAACATATTTTATGTTGATGTCTAAATATGAAAATATTTCTTCGTAATAGAGAATGGCGGTTGCGTTATAAAGAGTGAATGAAGGTATGGGTTTTGTGGTAAACCAACCAAATTGAACTAATTTCAATGTTATAGAGAGTGTTTCGTTATAACCAACGACGTTATAAAGAGTTTACACTGTATAAAATATAATCATAAAAATACTTTTAATCAACCCCTATTTCACCCGCTTAGGCATTGAATATTCCAAAATCTTAGCAGATGCTTACGTCATACATAATAGATACCTGTATGCCAATTTTTCCCCGATCCATCCAGTAGTTTGAGTTGTGCGTTGATAAGTACTCAGTCACAGAAGCCAGAACACTTATAGTATAGATAGAAAATTATCTCATTTGTTATAATGCCGTAAACTGCGCGGTATCGTTTCTTACACGGCTTGATTTCATCCAATGTTTATCTGGTATAAATATATTAATTATGTACTTTTAGCGATAGGACTGACTATTTGGGTACCTACTTAAGAGTACTACCGCATTTGTTTACTTTTTAACTGAATTCCTGTTTTGTTTGCTCAGTTATTGTATAATTAAGAATACTTTACAAAGTAGATATCCATTTCTACAGCTTTGGAAGAAAAGCGGTGCAACACCTAATCAGATCTGCAAGAAGTTCGAAGTGAATATAACGCCTCAGGACCTATTGTCTATACCTCGCGATGGAGTGACACTGCAAGGGCTCAAGCATAACGTGGCTATTTCCATCCTCTTCATATATTACTGGTTAGCGGGGATTGGCCACTTCTTTTATAGCGGCAATGTTGAAGACTCTGCTACCGCTGAAATATCAAGGTTCCAAATCTGGCAGTGGATTCGGTTTTCTGTAAGTTTTTTATCTGTCGGATTAGACGAAGTTGATTATTTTTGACCTTAATAAAAATACGAACCTTGTCTCAGTTTCTGGTAGGAAAAGGCCTCTTATAATACGATGGAGACGACTAGAGCATTGCGACAAAATTATTAAACCCATATTTATTGATGGTTTTCTTCAACGTATGTCCACGAAAGAAACAAAGAAAGTACATTATGCACATTATTTCAATATCTTAAAAAGCTTTATTTTAATTTCAGCCGCCATTAGAAGACGATCCAATGGTGCGTGTCACAGCCAAACAAGTCGAGAAGGCGGCTGCAAGCTTCGCGACGCACGCGCACAAGAACCTTTGTCGCTCGAACGCAGAACGCAAACGCTTGACCGCTGCCCGGTACATGAGCATGGAACTGTTCCTAAGTAGAAACCCTCCGGAGTTCATCACTAGCTATCTAAATGATAATCATAAATTCAGGACTTTGCACAATAAAGCGCTTCTAAGTAATTTATAAGATAAAGATAGGAACATTGTGTCTAAGCGGGCGGTAATATGACAAGCACAAATCAGCATTTCCTTCCATATTTTCGCTTTGTCACTTAGAACTGCAGCACACTAAGTGAGAGCAGTGAGAGGTCCAATCGCACGATAAAGTGCTTCCGATGCGAATGAATGTGGATGCTTGTGACCGGACTGCTCGCTCTACCAAACACTTGAAATTGCTGATCTGTGCGTGTCAATGTGATTTCACTCTAATCAAACAGTAGCGGCAACGTCGGCTAATCACAGCGGTGCTAAACTCGGCATCCGCGGAAGAGTTTTCATAGAGTTACATAGGAACCTGTTTTGACGCTGCGGTCTATCATTGCGATTGGGTGACGTCACCGATGCGGTTTGCGACTTCCGAAGAGCACCTTTGTCACAAGCATCCATGTGGGAGTGACATGGGCATGAATGATGTTATAATTAGTTGTCTAAATATCTGTTGCCGTGCTGTAACTATACAGATTTTATACTTTGATAATAATCATCAATAACTCATTAAAAGCCATATTTTTGTTGTTGTTTTAATATTGACTAACTTTGCAACTAACTCTGTGATATTTCTTGATTTGACGTATTTACGTAGTAAGTGTTTTATTATTCGCGCTATTATATATTATGGGTTAAGATTTGTTTTTCATTTACATTCAAGGAAAATTATTGGTATACATTTAGAATGGTCTACTGCCTATGGGAAAAACGTGTTAATTAATGTATGTATTTAGACATACATTCATTCTTACGTTTTTCCCATAGGCAGAAGACAACAACGTAAAAAACGCCACCTTTATCCTCGCCCACGTCAGGCGCAGATTCAACCTTAAAAAAAGGTTGTGGTCACGGCCGCCCGAAAATGGGCAAAACGACGACGAAACAAAACAAAAAGGAAATATCTTCGTGGAGTGGTAGTAGTTTAATGATTAATTTTACATGACGAAACTAATAACATGCATGAGTAAGTACAGCGAGCTCGATCTTTTTGCACCCGCCGCTGTTAAATTTTTGAAAATTTTAGCAGCTCTACTGCGATTTGTAACACTATTTCTATCATTTAAATAGGTGTTATTGAAATGATTTTGCGGATTTTTGGCAAAGAAGTCTCAGAACCATGAACACTTAAGTAACTAGCTGATGCCCGCGGCTTCGCCTGCGTGGATGTCGGTTATTGCGACCAAAAGTAATCATGATGATCCCATTTCCTCAACTCAGGAACCTAGTTTGCCCATTTTCAAAGTATTAAAATGTATATAGTATATTATCGGTTTAAAGATTCTTTAATTATTCTAAAAGAACATAAATTGTTCACTTGCAGAATAAATACATAACTAAGGTAAATTGTAGTCCAGTAGTTAACAGTTTTGTTAGCTTAATACACGTGGGTACGATGTCGACATATTATTGTGAGTAAGTTAATAGTTTTGTGTTGTTAGTGACGTGCTGCCTGAGTTTAGCTTTAAATAGGTTGAAAGAAGATGTGTTCCTGATATCTGCTGGTAGACTGTTGTAAAGTTGAACACCTTCGTACTTTATATTTTTCCTGCCATATTGCGTTCGCGGGGAGCGCGTCTGGATTTGGTTAGGGTTTCTTTGGCTGTATTTGGATGTTTTCGTGTTAAAGGACAACTGTGTGTGTATGGTTTTGTTAAGAATTTTTCGAATGAGAACGCAAGAATTGAATTTGTAAAATTGATTAATGCTCATTAGTTTCGTGTGTTTTGTATAGTTCGAATGTGAGTGTGTGATAATCGTAGTTGAATAGAAGTTTAATTATTTTATTTTGTGCTATTTGTAGATCATAGAGATCCTTAAGAGATAGCACATAAGCCATCGCGGATTTTTCTGTAAATCTATATAAGATATACAATTCTACCATTCATCATTTTGTTATATCTTAAAGGGCAGCGTTTTCGTTGAAACCTCCACCAGACGGCTTATTTTTTTCCAACACCTCCAACATATATCATTATATTTTAGCCAATCTAGGTACAAAAACTTGACAAATTATATACTAAAAAATTCCTTTAGTACCACTCTATCTATTTAAGAAAACAACATGAAAATCAGTGCAGTAAGTTTATCGCGAACAGACAGATAGACGCGGCGGAGACACGTCATCATCAGCCTATAATGTTCCCACTGCTGGGACACAGGCCTCCTCTCTATAAGAGGGATTGGGCTATAATCCACCATGCGGGCCCAGTGCAGATTGGTAGATGTCACATGACTTCGAATTTTTGGTTCTAGGCCATGCCGGTTTCCTAACGATGTTTTCCTTCACCGTTTTTGAGAGCAGTGGTGATGAAATAAATTACACAAAGTAATACGCCTGCCTGGGTTCGAACCCACGACTTACTGTTCGTAAGTCGGGATCGCTACCACTGGCCCACCGCTGCTCACCCACATTGTGTTATAATATGTAGTGATGTTGGGTTCGGCTTCCAGTACAACCAGATGCAGCTGAATACCAGTATTTTACATGGAACGACTGTCTATCTGCCCTCCACAACCCAGTTAGTTCTGGGTAATACGATACCCCTTGGTAGAAATACAGTGAAATTAGTGATAGCTTTAATTTCCACATCAGGTGTTCCAGATCTTCAATGTTTATACCTACGTCAAAAGAGAGTGCTCATCAGGCTGAACAACTTTTGCTAAGACGTCATTCCTATATATATTATTATAGTGTAACTGGGCTCTTGGAGCTCCACAACAGGTGTTCCACATCTTCAATTTTTATACGTCAACAGAGAGTGCTTATCAGTCTGAACAACTCTTGCTAAGACGCCATTCCTATATATGTTATAGTGTGGCTGGGCTCTTGGAGTTCCACATCAGCTGTTCCAGATCTTCAAATTTATTCTCTTAGCAGAAAATGCTCATTACGTGGAACAATTTTTGGCTTATTCCACTTTTCCCCGTTGGATGATCCCCATTGATGGGGATTAGTGAACTTTTTGTTCACTATTCCCCGTTGACCCAAAATTTTTATTTAATGGGGATAATTGAACTAAAAAGTTCAATAATCCCCATTAGGTAGGTACGTTAAAAAAATAAAATATATGAATCATGTTACATTTATTAATTAAAAATATAACTTTCTTTTTTGTACATTGTACAATTATTAATTTAAAATAAAAAATATAACTTTCTTATACCTAATAAAATCACAGATTGTACAATTATTAATTTAAAATAAAAAATATAACTTTCTTATACCTAGTAAAATCACAGATTGTACAATTATTAATTTAAAATAAAAAATATAACTTTCTTATACCTAATAAAGTCACAGATTGTACAATTATTAATTTAAAATAAAAAATATAACTTTCTTATACCTAGTAAAATCACAGATTGTACAATTATTAATTTAAAATAAAAAATATAACTTTCTTATACCTAATAAAGTCACAGATTGTTACAATCATTAATTTAAAATTGTAGCATGAAAATATTTCTTTCTTATACCTTGTAAAATCAAAGATTACACTCACTTAAGTTTTTCTAAACAGTGCCCAATCGTAATTTCATTATTAATGAGTTCCATTTGGACCTCCTGTATATAATTATCGCGATTGATGCTTTTTTTTGTTTTTTCCGCTATACCTTTATTTTCAGAAACCCCCAATGCAAGAACTTCGTAATACGATGCATCTTCAGCCAACGCTGTGAGGAGCTTCATAATGTTGGGTTTCTTTATTTTCACACGCTTTTTTATTTTATTATTCCATGCTTCGGCTAAATTCGTAGTGCGATGAGTCTGTCCAAATACACACCACGTTTTAATAAAATCATCTTGTAGCCATTGTCTGAGCATGTAATTTCTAAACTCCTTGCTATTATCATCATCAGGGCTTTGAGAGGCAACATAAAACCAACCCGCAATGATTTTATCTGATGGTAACAAAGCCAAAGCAGTGCTAAGTGCAACTTGTCTTCTGGTTAATTTATCTTTTGTTAGTTTGAGTTGTTTTCCTTTCTTCCATATTGCCTGGGTGAAATGGAAATAACAGCCGCTAATAGATATATTTACAAAAACATTTCGCATTGCGTTCATCGGAGCCACTTCATAGTCACATTTAAATATTTCTGGATTCCAATCAGGTAATGCAGATTTTAGCATACTAAATAAAATTTCATATGTTTGTTGATTTTTATGGCTCATGAGGGCATAAACAAGTGGCACAATGTTTATGTGTTTTTCTGTACTGCCCAAATCCCCATGAATGGTGTAGAGTTGGTAAAAGGGAGATGGACAGATCCAAAACGTTCCATCACCCAAGAACATCTTCAAATTTTTCATTTGATGTCGGGCAAATTCAGAGCAAAAAGCTATTACACGGATACCACTGTCATTGTAGTCTGCTAAAATAAATTCCTGATGAGCTGGAGGTACTTTAACTTCTTCAACATTTTTGAACTCAATTTTACTTACTTCAAATGCTGCATTTCTGTGTTTATATAATGTTGTTTTGATAGACTTCAGGGCAGGGAATTCTTTTATTTTGTCAATTCCGGTATCTTTTAGTGAGCTCACAGCCGCGTTGTAAGCAGTGGGAATAGCAGGTGCTTCTGGATCCGCAATTGTAGTTTTTAGTTTGAATAACCTCAAGGTAACTTCATTCCGCGCAAAATCAGGTTCACAAACATTGTGTCGTTTCTCAGCTACAACTTGATTGTCCTGTAAAATTAAGTAATAATAATTAATTACTTTACATTATTTTTTAAGTAAACAATATTGCACTTACATAGAATACAAAATTAAATAGGCTATTTAACAACCTTTAAAACTTATAACAAATTGTTGTTATCCTATCAGAATAGTTCAACAAAACATATTTCACTTTATGCTTAACTAAAATATGTAATAATAATTAAATATATACAATTCACTTCAGCTACACTCTTTTACACTAGGTGTAATAGACTTGTTTGACAAAAGAATGACGTCACACGTGCCGCCATGACAGAAACAGTGTTTAAACTTTAACGTTGATTTTTAAATTTTGATATTGATAAACGTGATATTGATAACACACATAACCTGAGTTATTATTGTCATTATTAATCACAAAATATAATAAGTAACTTACCATGACAGTGATGGATCCGGCACATTTACTTTGTTTTCTTGTGGTACACTCCCACAAAACTCCACCATTTTTATATTTGCATTTTTTACTGTATTGATGTCCGGCCCAGAGAAGTATGGTAGCTTTACCTTTTTTAACGTACTCTAAACAAACGTCAGTTGAACTACCAGCCATTTCCTTTATTTATTCCTATATTAAACTAATAACTGCGAACTGATAAGAACTGCACGCTTGAACTACACTACACACTACTAACCCTTAACGACTACGAAACAAAAACAAAAGATGGGTCGACCAATCACATACGAGCTAACTCGCACCCCGCTCCGCCACCGCCTTGCGCGCGCGCCTCTAGAAAATGAGCATCTTTTACAGTATTGTGTATCTTATTAGATAGATAGATATAAGGTCTTATTCCCAAACATCGTTAGAACAATTTCGTTGGGGCAACAATCTGTTTTTCGTTCTAATAAAATCGTAAAGTAGGTATGTAGGTAATTTAAAATTTTGTTCTTACCTTATAAAAATAAAAGTACATGACCCATATATTTTATTTTTATATTGTTTTTATTTAACGTACCTAATTAGAAAAACTTAAGTGATTGTAATCTTTGATTTTACAAGGTATAAGAAAGAAATATTTTCATGCTACAATTTTAAATTAATAATTGTACAATCTGTGATTTTATTAGGTAAAAGAAAGTTATATTTTTAATTAATAAATGTAACATGATTCATATATTTTATTTTTTTAACGTACCTACCTAATGGGGATTATTGAACTTTTTAGTTCAATTATCCCCATTAAATAAAAATTTTGGGTCAACGGGGAATAGTGAACAAAAAGTTCACTAATCCCCATCAATGGGGATCATCCAACGGGGAAAAGTGGAATAAGCCCAATTTTTGCTATGGTACCATTTTTGTATCTCTTATAGTTTAGCTGGTCTGTTGCGGTTCTGCATCAGGTGTTCAAGTTTCCAAGATAAATTATAGCCTATATGTTGCCCAGACTTAATAACTTTACAACAAAAAAAAATCATTCAAATCCGTCGAGTAGTTCCGAAGATTAGCGTGTACAGACAAACAGACGGATTTTTTTTTTTGGGTTCGTGCTCTATTACTGATTCTAAACACCCCACATTTTTTTTTTTTTAATATATTTAATGTACAGACACAGTTTTTTTACTGTCTTATTATATGTATATAGATTTGGACTCCAGAATGCAAAAGCGAGTGAAAAGAGCTCGAAAAACTTATATGATTTTATTTAAGTAGTCCGTCAGTTAGATTAATTGAATACGTATTTTTTGTTTAATCAAATCAATAAAAACTGACAAAGACAAAACGCGCGATCATGAGTGGGGGCTTGTGAAGTCACTGCGCCAGTAAAAGTGTACTTTTTTTTTTTATCGGATGGGAATTCTTCAAATGACTTCTCCTGCTCCGGGCAGCGCGGAAAGGAGTGTCAGCTAGACTTGTACTAACTAAAACCCATCTATGTTCCTTCCTTGCCCTTTGTGTTCCAGGGCCGCGGTATCTCTTTCGAACAGTCCCGCAGCCCTGGCAGGCATCGGCCCTTGCGGGCCCCTCCCTGTTTGCCGACATCTTTTTGAGGCACGCGTGGAACATGAACGCGAGGTCTACACGGCCTGTCGTCAAAAGAAGGACGGACGGCGAGCTAGCCCATTACTCACCGTCCACAGGTCCGCGTCTACGGTGGCCGGAAGCCACCACGTGATCCCCGACGCCCGGGGCGTCTACCGCGGCGGCTGGGACGAGAGGTTCTCTCCCTCTCACGCTCCGCCACCTCCTTCGCTAGCATGACTGCTTCGCAGAAGGAGGTGACGGCGAGTAAGTGTACTGACATTATGACGTCACACGAGTTTTCGACGCACTGTATCTTCTTCATTTTTTGTTTACGTCAAAAAAGAAAAATACTTGTCCAATAATTTTTGGAAATCTATGTGACGGGCTAATTAGATTTTTTTGGTAAACTACCCTATTAGGGTTAGGTTTTCTTTTGATCACTAAGCAATAACTACATGCTAGAACATAATTGGTGCTTTTATGAACAAGTGAAAAGCAGTTCTCGCCGCCCCAGGCCATAGCCTTCTTGGCTTAAGGGTAAATAAATACGCCACTGCTTAGCTCTTCTTCTCCTTGTTCTTGCCGAGTGTGTAGGTCCACGCAGGTAAAAGCGTGTGGCGGACACTAATTAAATAATAAACCTATACAATGTTAGCCTGTTTCCTTACAAAAGTATGTTTTGTTTGAATGCATGTCTCACATTTAAACTCTAAAGTATTCAATCGATTCTGGTGAATCATTACATTTTTTTTGTCGCAGCTTGAAAATGATCTCTTCGCAGTGGCCACTCTGACCGGGCGAGTCACGTAAGAAAATTTAAATGCTAGGGTAAACTAGGGGTTATGTTTTTTTTAAATTTGATTAAGACCTTGTGTAGTTCATCAGACTTTCCACCTCAATTACGGTTGTAGTCATGCCTATCGTGCCCACAGCGGTCGATCCGCGCTTGACTCCACGTTCAAACAACAGGTCGTACACACACGCCGGTTGCAAGCACTACGCCGCACCTAAACTTTTAAAAAAAATCACAAATAAGGACACAAAACTCACAAACACTAGAAAGACGATACGACCTCCTTGCATAAGATTGACGACTAAATTCAAAATTTTCCTGTTGAGATAAAAAATGAATAATTAAACAATGACAATCATAATGAATATGTCACGAACGTCATCATAAACCTGTATTCGTATTTTATATGTTTTTGTAGTTATACACTTTTTTTATTATAAGTACACCATTTTAATTTAATTTTACCTATGACATCCTGAAGATAAAATAAAATGAGTACAACAGTGTCTCTACCTGCACTTCGAGGCGGCAATGTGCTGACGGTGCGTCCTCTTTTTTTCCGATTTTACAGCGAATAGTTTAAGCATTATATAACAAAATCGTGAACGTTACCCCAGCAGGAAAGTAGCTCTTAGAGCGATATGAGTGGAACGAATAATTAGTAACGTTTTTCCAGCAGGAAATTTCTCAACGAATGATCGGAGAGAGAAATATTGTGCATGGCCAGAGAGCTTATATTTATGTCAAAAACTGCACCGAAAATAAAACTTGTGCGCCTTTAGGTTTTCGAGATATTGCATTTCCTGCTGGAGTAACGTTTTGCAGAATCGTGTACCGCTAAAATCATAGCATGTACGCCTGTAGAATAAACATACACGAGTAGCTCTTAATTTGTGCGTATTTCTGACAGAATTAAATAAAATATTAAATCAAAATTAAATTAATTAATTATATTAAATAAAATATTTATAATTTTCCAGTAATCGCAGTTTTATATTATTCTATAATGCATGCATGTACTCTTTTGAAACTTTTTTATGGTTATTAAACACCTGACCGTTAACCCATTCAGTGCCCAGAACCCAGCATATGAGTCGAACAATAATTTGTTTGTTCGCACAATCCGTATCTGTAGCTATGGACTCGATAGTCGGGTTCTGGGCATGAATTTTAACTGAAGACGTCTTCACGACCCCCGTACAATTTAATCCATCCATCAGCATAATGTTTTGAATGCGTTAATTTGAGTCCTACCGTAAAAAGTGATTTTTCACCCCAAAAAAAAAGTCGATTCCCAGCACAATTTTTTGCGTAATGTTACTTAGTTTGATGTACATAATGCTTATTAATGAAGAGTCTGTTTACACCCTGTATAAGTACCTGGATGACCGAACTTTGCACGTTTTTTTTTTTGATGTTTTCTAAAAATGAAACCTAGCTAGATCGATTTATCGCCCCCGAAACTCCCAGCATACTAAATTTCATGAAAATCGTTGGAGCCATTTCCGAGATTCAGAAAATATATATATATAGGTACATATATACAAGAATTGGTCGTTTAAAGGTATAAAGGCCTGTATCATTAATGGTTATTGAAAATCAAGAATACGGCATTTTTGTAATATAGTGTATCTGCTACTCAGATCAAGTAAAAAAAGGTAGATACCGCACGGCCTTTGTTATTAGTGAAGCCAAAAAACTCAGCTCCTTCAAGTAAACACACGCGCACACGCACACAGATGCATCAAACTAAGCTCCTTTTCGTTAGTATCTCACGGGTCGTCGTGCAGTAACTTTGCCTAAAAATGCTATCCTGTGTGATTAAATGGGGTAAAAACAATACAAAGGTGAAAAGTCTGAAGGAATATCGTTTCACACGTAAGTACACACAAAACTATATATTTTTAAGTTATTCAAACACAATTTTGAGGTTATTCGACGCAAATAATACCTATCAACGTCCCGAAATGACGTACCGGGAGAGTGTTGCCAGTAGTTCGTATTTCTCATCTGCCTAGCCTTTTCCCAACTATGTTGGGGTCGGCTTCCAGTCTAACCGGATACAGCTGAATACCAGTATTTTACATGGAGCGACTGCCTATCTGACCTCCACAACCCAGTTACTACTGGGAAATACGATACCCCTTGGTAAGACTGGTTGTCAGACTTTTTGGGCCACTGACTACTTTAACGACTGTCAAAGATCTTCAAATGACAGCCGGGACCAACGGCTTAACGTGCTTTCCGAGGCACGGAGGAAACTCGGTATGTAATGGGTGGTCACCCATTACATACCACAGACCAACCTAGGCAAGCACGGCTTAACCTAAAGATCGACCCGAGCGGCTGTTATTGTTTAGCCACGAGCTCCTCCGTAGTAGTTCGTATTTCTAATAGCCCAAAAATGTGGGTAAGTAAATTATAGGCAATCATAATTATAGGACATAATTATTGTTTTATTTTCCGTTATAATCCATTATTCCAATTAAAACCATGCATCCATTATTATAATGGATTATCTCGGAAGATATCCCAAAAGTGACATTATACGTTTATGTATGTTACATAAATTGAAAAGAAGTTTTTTTTTTTTAATTCTTTGTTTCTGTTTGCATTCTCGACTACTTACCTTCTTTTTTTACTTTCAAATGTTATGGTTTTAAGTTGCCAGTATTTTAATACGAGATGAATGGTAGCTCCTATAAGATTGATTAGAAATAACGCGACCGCGACACAACCGCCGCAATTCTTTTATTGTGACACTGGAAAAGATAAAGAAGATGGATTATTTTACCTACAAGAATTGTTTAAATTATGATTTCAAAGGAACCCTAATTTATTTAACCTCTTTGAAGCCCATGACCGGTGTTCAACATTTTGTTCCGAAACCATTACCGATGATGCCAGGGCACGATTGGCAACGAACGGGGAACCCACCACTGACTAATTATTTTAAGACGCGTGAGTTAAACCTCAGCGAACTTGCTTTACCTGATATTTCCTTTTATTCTGCTGACTATTACTATGAGCCGGTATATGACTACTACACGGACGGTAATACTGTTACATTGTTTGCGGCTTTGACTACAACGTCAATATGACTGATCCCAACTTTACTATAACTTCCGATAATCAGGTGGAAAATGAGGCAGAGCCTCACCCAGGCCCTAGCAATGCGAACCAAAATCAGAACCAGGATTTTCGTCTGACAAGACGTCCAAAGAGCGAAAATAGATCTTAACTTACAGACCCAAAGACAGTAACCCTACATAGAAATTTCTTGCCCTCCTTTAAAGTTTTTGATTGATACTGGCGCTAACCAGTCATTTATAAGCCCCGAGGCTTTACAAAAGTATTTCTATGAGTATCCTCTCAACTATGATCCTTTCGAAGTTTCAATCGTACACGGCGTGAGCAGAAATAATTATTCCATAACTTTACCGTGTTTTCATGAATTGCACTTGCATTTATCACGAAGTCGTCTTCTTTTCTTCCTTGATGCACTATTTTGGTGAGAAAAGTCACTTTCCAGGAACTCTAACACTTCATACTCGTCACACATGATATCTTGTTTTGATAGCGAGATAGCACACGAGCAATTTCGCCAAATAAACCCAAAACAATTCAATAAAAGCTCCTCTGATGCAGCGTAAACAGAATGGATTGTGAGGTTACTTTTTGGCAGTTGTAATAGGAAAAGAAATGTCAAACGAACGTTCATAATACGGTATTACCAGGCAATATTCGGGTAGAAGTCGGCCAGGGTGTCACCTGACCGCTGACTGGCTTATTTGACTAGTTCATAATACGAAATTGCCATGCAGTTTTGTTTACGCCGTAAACTGTCTGGAAATAAGAGTTCGTAATAGGCCCCCAGAACTAACTCACGTTGTACTCAAATACGGGTCATCTAACTCCGAGGTTATGGTCCCCCGGGGTCGGGCCTATAGACCGCAGGTTTGTTTTTATTGATTTACTTTAAAAAAGAAAATGAAACTTATAGTAAAACTTCATCCATAACTTAACAGGCTATTTACCCCGAAGAGATTACCGACATTCCAACTTGAGGTTTAGTTCTCAACGTCAGAAGCAAGTGATGCTGAGCCGATTCAGTTTAGTACAGACACCAGCTCACCAAGCTACTACAATCTGCCAAATTTCTTTAATAGATTTTCAACCGTCGAACTTAACTTAACTGAACTTGTCAGAGTTGATTAGGACTGCGGGACTGTTCGAAAGAGATACCGCGGTCCTGGAACACAAAGGGCAAGGAAGGAACAGGATGGGTTTTAGTCAGTACAAGTCTGACACTCCCTTCCGCTTTGCCCAGAGCGGGAGAAGTCATTTAATGATTTCCCATCCGAAAAAAAAAGGTTTGGTTGGGAAACTTTGCCGTTTTCGGGTAGGTTGATGTGCTGGTGTCTGTACGTGCTTAAGTGGGAAAAACGCCTAGTCGACGACGGGCCCATGTACCGACGACGTATCCCGTGCAGTGCTTGTTATCAAATACTCGTTAAGCCTCTAGCACGCGAATAATCAATATAAAAAAAACGGAGCGACAACACTGCGGGGGCACCCAACTTGCACCCGCATATTGAATTCATTGTAATTTTTTGATTTTATAGAAAGTGATGACATCCCGTCTTCGAGGTGTTGCATTGACAGTGGCGGCGCCGATGACAAAGGCTCAAAGCAATGCAACAACTGCTACATTTGACATCCAGGTAGCTTTTATTACTTTGACCTTCTTAAGTTACTGATAGGTAATGAAAAAAAAAAAGAAACAACTAAGATGTAGTAACAAAAATTTAAAAGAGTATGCTTTGGTCAAGTTATGGTTTGGTCATGTGGAGAGGATGAGTGAAAGGCGACTAACAAAAGGTATTTACAAGGCAGATGTGGGTGGCACCGCCGGGAGGGGACGCCCTATAGAAGCACATACGCTGACCTCATTGGTGAGGTTCTTCAGAAAGGTCAGGTGCGTAGTACTCGGAACCGGCGTGCGTGTATGACCAGATGTATGAACGTCGACGAGGCAAAAGGAGTATGTAAGGATCGTAGCAGGTGGCGTTTTGTGGTTTCTGCCTACCCCCATGGGAAAAGGGCGTGAGTTTATGTATGTATATGTATGTAAGTTACTGTTACTGCATCTTCCCACTGCTGGCCAAAGGCCCATGACTTCCAGTTCTTGCGATTCACGTTACGTACCATGTGGACCACTGGTCATTGGATTTGTCCAGCTACTGCTCATTGTGTTTTTCAAGTCATGTATCAATGATGGATGCCCTGAATGTACTAGTTGCGCGTGTGGTAAAAGACGCGCGTACACGCGAAAGAAAATGAGCTTATACGCGCTGAAAAAACGCTAATCTGTAAAATGCTCTGTGTCCAAATGCTAAACCAAAACTTTGCTGTTTCTAAAGCGAGTCTTGTTTTACTAGCCCTACAAACTCCACAAATTGGATAAAGCCCCCGCTCATACATCGACCATAGGCACTGAAGAAGCAATCAAACTGTATACATTGTTGCAAACTTTGCGGCGACTTGAAACGGGTACCGCGACCTTGTACAAAGAGAAGCAGATTCGCGGATTTTGTCACTTATATTCAGGTGCGACTTTATTATTCATTAGTATTCCTCTAGTAATCGCAAAATACTCAAAGGAGTCTCGAGCCCGATTTTGATGACAAATAAAACTGCATCATTGGATTTTTGAAAAATCAATATTCCTAGACAGGAACCAATTTTGAAAAAAAAAACATACTGTTTTATTACAACATTCGATGGAGCCGCTATCGGTAAAATTTTGGGAAGTAAAGACATACAAACAAAAATCAATATTCATTATAATAATCTATATTTAATATACTATATGTTTTTAATAAGCAGATGCAGTTTTTTTTTTAATTAAAATCGGGCCCGAGACTCCTTAGAGCATTTCGTCGTTGCAACTTTAAGGCCCACTTGCGCCAAAACTATGAGTTAAATAAATAACTCAAGGTTTACTAACTCAGTGTTAACGTTTTAAATTTGTAACCGACAGTTTATATTGCACCAGTAAAAATGAACCCAGAATCAACTAGCCCGAGTCATGTTATGTTCATTAATACTTTTTAAATCCGGCAAAATATGGTAGATCGAATGCTGAATGAAATAAGTGTATTGCTCTCTCTCGCTCCACAGTACTTTGAATAAGTCTATCCCTCTATATCAGATTAGAAATGGCATGTAGATCTTTGTCGCATTATCTTGACTGTTATCCTTGTCTGTTGTGACATAAGCGTGTTGCATTTGCATTACCGATGCCGATGATTAATTCTTCTGTTATAATAGTCTGAACTAATGTATTCGATGATCTGTTCATCATCATCCGACAACAACCATTAATGTATCATTGTTCAGGACAAAATAAAAACGATATCACAGAATGCAACAAACACAATAGTCCGGCAGGTAGCGTTGCATATTTTTAGCTAATGTTTTTACGCCGATCAGTTGCCATTTTTTTCAATAGATCTCGATTGACTGATAAGTGAACCAAGCGTCAGCTGACGCACCCGCGGTGGGTTTAGGGTTGGAAGGGCACGGAAGTGGTAAAAAAAAAATGTCATAGTATGCCGGCTGAAACTTTTTTCATAAATAGTTTACATCATACTGAGCTTAAAAAAAATCGTCAGCTACTATAATTTAGTAGCTGACGATTTTTTTTAAGCTCGCTTTTTTAAGCTCTAACTTCTCGAGATTATCATTCAATTGTCACTATGCCAGTTGAAAGTTACTGATACTGATACTGTTAGTCTACGTCATCCCACTGCTGGGCAAAGGCCTCTCCCCATGACTTCCAGTTGCTTCGATCCAGGGCTAATGTGGGCCACTGGTCGTTGGTTTTATCCAGCTCGTCCCGCCATCTTCTACGAGGTCTGCCGCGACGCCTTCTGAAAGTTACGTTTGCAAAAACAATCAGTCAGCTGGGTGCGTAGAGGAGAGTTCTGTCAGCTGGACCCAGAAAGAAACTGTGCAATTTATGAAAAAACTTTCAGCCGGTATACTATGACTTCATTTTTTTTTCCACTTCCGTGCCCTTCCAACCCTAAACCCACCGCGGGTGCGTCAGCTGACGCTTGGTTCACTTATCAGTCAATCGAGATCTATTGAAAAAAATGGCAGCCGATCGGCGTTTACCACTTCCGTAACCACTCACACCCGCACCCACCGCTACTTGAGCAGTGCTTATCTGAAAACAGCTGTTTACCATGAATTTTCGTGTTCACAAAAGCAAATCTGATGATTAAGGGCCATGTTCACCGATATTGAATTAGCGATAACAGTTGATTACTGTGTTTAATCATCAGATTTACTTTTGTGAACACGAAAATTCATGGTAAACAGCTGTTTTCAGATAATCAGACCGTTATGTTGTCGGTGAACTTGGCCCTTAACCCTCCCACATCAGTGGGTTAAAAATTTAAATATTTATCTCATAGTTAACTCAACTTTTGATGGTGCAAGACATAAATAGAATTTAACCCCAAAGTAGCATTTACCTTTGCAAGTGGGCCTAAGACCTCTTATGTGTCACTTTTGGCAAAATCACTTTTTTACGCCAGCCGAATCCACTTTTTGAAGTTCTATCGAATGCAAAAACACTCATGTCTATAGGACTTTTTAATCGTAATTTATTTACCATTTTCAAGATCTCCAATGTGTTTGCACATTAAAAGTTGGAGCTTAAAATATCTTGTGTCAATTTACACATACGAGTTTTTAGTTGTATTTCATATTCCTGGTCTTTAAATAATTATTAGAACAAGATATCTTGAATTAAAACGAGAAAGGCCGGTATTTTTTTTTAATTACTAAGTGCTTTTAGACCAATAATATCACGGGAAAAGCGAGACATATAAATCGTGTGATTGTTCCTCCAATTGTATAAAAAGTTAGCTTATAAATGGACAGCGTTAAGGGAGAAGAGCCAGGGTAGCACGCGAAATTCAAATTTTCTTAGGTATGTTTAAAATTGAGGATTGCAGAGCCACCTTAACCCATAATTTCACAGAAGTACTGCCAGAAGTCAGCCAAGACGAAATCGAGGCGGCTCTTAGCTTGAGAATGGAAAAGCCCCTGGTGAGGATGGAAAAACGACTGAGTGCGCCTGAAAGCGGAAGGAAGACCTGTATTAAGAGAGCTTCAGGAGCTTTTCAACTCGGTCCTGTTCTCTGGATGTATTCCAGAAACGTGGAGAAAGAGCATGGTCGTTCTTTTCTTTTAAGGGGGAAAAAGACCTTATTAAAGAATTACAGACCCATTTCACTCCTTAGTTACGTGTAAAAGCCGTTTTAAAGAGTCGTCACGAATCGCTTAGCACGAAGACTCGACGACTTCCAGCCACCGGAGTAGGCCCGGTTTCGAGGAGGTTACAGCGGTTAGACCACATCCACACAGTGCGGCAGATCATACAGAAGTCCGAAGAATAAATCGGCCGTTGTGGCTTGCATTTGTGGACTAAGAAAGGCTTTTAACTCTGTCGAGACCTGGTCAGTTCTGGAGTCTGTGCAGCGATGCCAAGTCGACTGGCGATACATCCAAGTGCTGAGAAATCTCTATGAAAACGCTGCAATGATCGTCCAAACTCAGAACCAGCAAACAGAGTATATTCAATTGCGTAGAGGGGTGAGGCAAGGGGACTTAATTACCCTTAAATTGTTCACCAACGCATTCATTGTTCATTGTTTAGACGCTAAAATGGGAAGAACATGGCATTAATAAAAACGGCGAGTCCATCTCACACTTGAGATTGCAGATGACATCGTCTTATCAGCTAAATCGCTGCACGGCAGATGCTGGATGGCCTAGTTGATTCTTCAAAACGCATTAGTTTCAGGGTGAACTTGTTCGACGACCACACGTCACCCCTTTTTTTGTTTTTTTACGGATGGGAAATCATCAAATGACTTCTCCCGCTCTGGGCAGAGCGGAAGGGAGTGTCAGACTTGTACTGACTAAAACCCATCCATGTTCCTTCCTTGCCCTTTGTGTTCCAGAGCCGCGGTATCTCTTTCGAACAGCCCGCAGCCCTGGCAGGCATCGACCCTTGCGGGCCCCTCCCTGTTTACTGACATCTCTTTGAGGCGCGCGTGGAACACGAACGCGCCGTCTACACGGCTTGTCGTCAAAAGACGGACGGCGAGCTAGCCCATTACTCACCGTCCACAGGTCCGCGTCTACGGTGGCCGGAAGCCACCACGTGACCCCCGAAGCCGGAGGCGTCTCCCGCGGCGTCTGGGACGAGAGGTTCTCTCCCTCTCACGCTCCGTCACCTCCTTCGCTAGCATGACTGCTTCGCTTCGCAGAAGGAGGTGACGGCGTCCCATTCCCTCTCGCTCCGGACCATGGCTTGGACCAGGGCTGGACGCGATAGGTCGCCGCCGCCGATTGCCGCCACGAGGACACGGCGGTGCTCCGCCCAAGCGGGGCAGACCTGCACCGTGTGCTCCACCGTGTCCCCCGGGCGATCCACGCAGTGGTAACACCCGGGCGTTTCCTCCCGCCCGATTCGGTGCAGGAACCTCCCGAAACAACCGTGTCCGGTGAGGACCTGCGTCAGGCGGAAGGTGAGGGTGCCGTGGCGCCTCTCCAGCCACTCCTCAAAGAGGGGACTTATCGCCATTATTGTGGCGTGCCCTGCACGGGGTTGCGATAGTCGCTCTCTCCATGACACGTCACCCCTGGACCTATTGTTGTCAAAGGCGGTACTCTCAAGGTTGTTTGAGAATATATTTACCTCGGGAAAACTGTGTAGTTTGGTAAGACCAACTTTGAGAGAGACTGACAGAAGAATTCAACTAGGCTGGGCAACATTTGGGAAACTTCGTCGGGTCTTCTCGTCGCGTATTCCACGGAGCCTAAAGACTGGGGTCTTCAACCAGTGCGTCTTGCCTGTAATGACTTACGGGGCTGAAACGTGGACACTTACGATACGGCTGGTCCATAAGTTCAAGGTCGCTCAGTGAGACATGGAACGGGCAATCCATGGAGGTACTGAGGGATCGAATGCGGAACGAGGTGATCCGACAGAAAACCAGAGTTGTCGACATAACTCACAGAATAAGTAAGCACAAGCGGCAATGGGTCGGTCAAATTAGCCGTAGAACCGATGACCGTTGGGGTAGACGTGTTCTTGAATGGAGGCCGCGATTCGGCAAACGTAAGGTGGGACGCCCTCAGGCCCGGTGGACTGGTACAACTGGATCAGAGTTGCCGAGAATCGAGTTGAGTGGCGTGTGAAGAGGCCTATCCAGCCAGTAGTAGACTGCTGTAGGCTGATGATGAACATGGTAATAATCATAATAATAGATTAGGATTACCTACCATTCTTTCATGGTAATAATAGATCAGGATTACCTACCATTCTTTTTACAATGTATTACAATTTAATCCGACCTTGTGATTCAACTGTTATCATGATTATATCTTAACTACATAGATTAGTTGGGGATTTTTTTTTCAATAAAATGCATTTTCTTTTTTTTATTATTATATGCATTTAAGTGCAAAAGCTCTGATGTGATGCATATAACGCAATCATATTCTCTTAAGTGATAAATGAAATTGTTTTTA
Organism: Lycophotia porphyrea; assembly: GCA_950005105.1. NCBI lineage: Eukaryota > Metazoa > Arthropoda > Insecta > Lepidoptera > Noctuidae > Lycophotia > Lycophotia porphyrea. The sequence continues at coordinate 10,068,952 of OX465391.1, read as the reverse complement.
TTTTGTGGCTCTGCATTAAAAATATTAAATTCTTATCTTATTAATAGGTACCAAGTAGTCGGTATTGGTGAACATCGAAGCGAACCTAAACCCATTACCTGTGGAGTACCACAAGGTTCTATACCTAGCCTCTATTATTCCTTATCTACATCAACAATATTAATTAAATCGGACTTAAAGGAGTTATTTCACTGTATGCCGACGATACTAGTAATTTTTACTTTGGCAGTAATATACAGGGTATAAACAGACTCTTCACGAAGCCGTCAACCGAGCATTATGCACATCAAACTAAGTAACTTTACGCAAAAATTAGTGCTGGGAAACGACTCTTTTTTTTTGGGCTGAAAAATCACGTTTTACAGTAGGACAGTTCAATGTAATGCACTAAAAATATAATGCTGATGGATGGATTGAATAGTAAAGGGGTCTGGAAGTGTTTAAAGTAAAAAGCTTACCATTAAAAACATGCTTTAAAAAAAAAAACTTGTGAAAAAGTTGGATCTTTGACCCCTCAATATCTCCGTAACTAGAAGTTTCCCAGTATGGTCTATTACAAAAAAAATATCGCAATGACGGGGAGAACAAGTGCCTTTCGGCTTCGTTAAGAGTCTGTTTACACCCTTTAGAAGGAATTGTCAAAGAAGCACAAAGTGGTTTAGATAAATTAGCTATCTGGTTCCAATGCAATCTGCTTACTATAATTGCTAGCAAAACCAAATACATGATATTTAGTGCTAAAAATAAAAAACTTCATACACATGGTGAATTAAATATAAACAGTCAACCATTATTAAAAACAAATACTGATAAATAATACTGAGAAATATCTAGGTCTTACTCTTGATGATAAACTTTCAATGAAACACATTAAGAAAGTAAGAAAAAAGATATCGTCACTAACTGGTGCACTTAGAGGAATTGCCCGATGTCTCCCACTACAGGTCAGATATACTATTTATAACTCGATGGTTAAACCACATCTCGATTATTTAATCGAAGTATGGGGAAGCGCTGCCAAAACTCACCTTAAAAAGCTACAAACATCTCAAAATAAAATTATTAATGTTTTATTCAATTATGATTATTTAACATCTTCTCAAAAAGTTTTTAAAGAGACAAAATTAATCTTCTTAGCGTGTCGATGGCAAATTTTTGCTAAATATTTTTGGCCCAAAATTTAGCGACGCGAACTCCGCTTGCTGATGCAATCAAGTGGTCGTCAAGTGCGCAAGCGTCAGGGCATGCAGTGCAAGATGGGAGATGGGCCATTGTCTGTACACACGTCACACCGCATACACATTTGAGATCTGAGCCGTCTATGAACCCCCATCTGAAGAGATTGTCTTTGCTACGGCCGACTTGGGTTCGGAGTCTATTCAAAAAACAAAATTAATGAATGTTGATCAAATTTATAAATATAACACTTGCATACTAGTACGAAGAATAATTAATAGAGACATACATACACAAATAACATTTACAAAAAGAATGCAAATTCAAAAGGGCATGACGAGGCAGGCGAACCATATAATCTTAGAGCACCGAGGATAAACTACGGTAGAAAGACTGTCGTATATGAGGGGGCTGAACTCTATAACTCTATACCTAAAGTAATCAAGGAATCCAAATCACTTCCAATAGAAGTGAATAATTGTATTCTTTTTGAGCGAAATTAATTTCTTAAACCGTTAACCGATTTTTTTTACTATGATATTATTTTTCATTTTAAGTGACTATAGCAAAGTATAAAGCACGAAATCATGTGGCTGATACCTATATTTTTTGTTGCAGTTGGTTTCATTATAGTTTTTTCACTAGACGGTTTTTATCGATTTTCCCTAAAAAGTGATTTTTACACATCTCATCGTCTTAAAGTTGCAACGACGATTTTTTGCTATTTCTCATTGTTTCGAATTTGGGCATCCACACCCACTTGAAAAAATTACCCTGCATATACCTACCTACACTTAGCAGCTTTTAAACGTGATTTTTCCGCACTGTATTTTATTACGAATAGAAGTGTAGTCGTATAGTGTTTTGGAACCAATACTATTATGATGTAGGTTTTATTTAAAAGTTACAATCATTATTCCACGTGAAAGTTACTAATGACTTTAGCTCGTAACTGTACACAACAGTAAAGCGTTCTGAGAAGACTTGTCCAACTGAGGCAAAATTTTATTTTCACAGAGGTTCTGAATTTTAACAGTTTAGGTATTTATTTGAACACTATAGGTATTTTTGAGGCTGGTTGTACTTACTACACAACCTAATAAGTAAATAACTATTAGGTCAAGAGGCAATAGCTGTGGGTATGAAAGACGTGATGCGTCCCCAGGACACAGTTATAACATCATACCGTTGCCACGCGTGGACGTACTTAATGGGCGGCACCGCGGTGGCAGTGTTAGCTGAGCTGACCGGCCGCAAGTCAGGCTGCGTGCGAGGCAAAGGAGGTTCCATGCATATGTACGGGAAACAATTCTTTGGTGGCAACGGTATTGTAGGCGCTCAAGTAAGTTTCTTACATCATCATCATCATTGGTAGCCTTATTCCACCCACCTTATTACTTTTGTGTTTTGGTTCCCTGGTCTGTGTTTTTGCTAGGCACGGCCGTTGAAGGCGCACCCACAATGCTCACTCAAAAAACTTTTGTCACCGTCAGGATGGCTGGACCAAACGAGATATGTCCTTGAGACCATGTGCACTATTTAATACCTATTTGCTACTATTTACTACCTATAGTGAAATATTTGCTACCTTTTTGTTAAGAAATTTATCAAAGAAATAAAGTGGTCAGCGGTTCTGACGTCAGGTTGGCTGACCACTTCAAAGTTCTCATAGTTTTAGCGTTGTATTAACCGCGTTATTAATGTAAATATTTACTACCTGATTGCTACCTTAATATATATGTTTTCCACAACTCTTAAGAAGCTCCTATAAAAAGTTATTAATAAAAGCCATTTAAACGCCTGTACATCAATTATTGACATCTTTTCTTCTCAGAAAAATTGCTAACAATGTTTTGTAGGCGCTTAGTGGCTTATGAACAACTTGTTTCTGGATAATTTTATAATTATTAACATAACGCATTTACGTTATAAGTATGTATGTAACTACTTGGGGATTTATTAAATTGATCTTTATTAAATTACGATACAATATTTGATAATAATTAATTGACATCTTAGATTATTTTTATTTAAAACTACCTACAATATTCACAACTATAATGATAAATTATTCTGTTCAACTTTAGTTTTGATGTTTGTGACGTTTTTTTGAAAAAACACTTTTTTTGATCTTCTAACGATACTTTTTAATTGTCTTCCTCGCTTCATCGTGAAAACACTCTTATATCTAATATGATGTTTAATAAATTATTGTTAACGTGTATAAAAAATCCCCAAGTAGGTACATACATACTTATAACATAAATGCGATATGTTAATAATTATAAAATTATCCAGAAACAAGTTGTTCATAAGGGTCAACTCACACCGAAAAAGCGGCGAAGGGCAGCCAAGCGGAGCGCAGTTTCAGTGTCATATGAATTTTAACTTTATTTTCATGACTATAATACTTATTATCGCATGATAAACTTGAACGAGTCGTGCGAATTCCATAAACGGAGCCGTGCGAGTGCGCGAGAAGTCGCGGGAAGTCCCGAGAATGCTCGAGCAGTCGCGAGCGGTTGCTGGCAATATCACGCCCCTCGCGCGTCTGTTGCGTGCGAGCATTCGCATTCATTCCTTGCAATGCCACGAATACAGAAATGATGGAAATGGATGAAGAAAAGCTTATTTATTTGGTGCAAATGTACGACTGCCTATACAATATCAAATCAAGGTAAGGCTCACTGCTTAAATACAAGTTTCCTCGAGTTTTGTTTAAAGTGAACTGCGCATAGGAGAGCGACCCGTGAATTCATCATGGGCGGGCTTGAGAAGGCGCGCGGAGTCCAGCGTCTTCTCGAGCATTCCAGCGACGTCTCGAGCAGTCGCGGGAATCAGCGCGCCTTCTCTACCGAGCGGGTCGCTGCGCTTCACTGCCCTTCGCCGCTCTTTCGGTGTGAGTTGACCCTAAGTCACTAAGCGCTTACAAAAACATTGTTAGCAATTGTTCTGAGAAGAAAAGATGTCAATAATTGATGTATAGGCGTTTAAATGGCTTTTATTAATAACTTTTTATAGGAGCTTCTTAGAGTTGTGGAAAACATATATGTTAAGGTAGCAGTCAGGTAGTAAATATTTACATTAACAACGCGGTTAATACAACGCTAAAGCTATGAGAGCTTGGAAGTGGTCAGCCAACCTGACGTCAGAACGGCTGACCACTTTATTTCTTTGATAAATTTCTTAACGAAAAGGTAGCAAATATTTCACTATAGGTAGTAAATAGTGCACATGGTCTCAAGGATATATCTCGTTTGGTCCAGCCATCCTGATGGTGACAAACCTTTTTATCTATCATGAATAATGACAAAGCATGCAGACGTGATGTTACGTTATGAAATTGTGTAAACAATAAATATCCAAGCGATTGCAGCAATCACAACACATTTCCCGTTTATTATTGATGAGTTCCAGTGTATATCTCCGAAGATGAACATCAGATCTTCGCAAAATTTAAACGGGATCACCGCGAAATGATACTCTTGTTGCTCCACAAAAAGTAAGTTATTTTTTGCAGAGCCCATTGGGCACTGGTATAGCCTTCGCGCACAAATACAAGGGTGATGATGGCATTTGCTTCACAATGTATGGTGACGGTGCCGCTAACCAAGGACAGCTATTCGAAGCGATGAACCTCGCCAAACTATGGATGTTGCCATGCGTGTTTATCTGCGAAAACAACAGATATGGTGATAACTTTGTTTGTGATAGAATAGAATAATCTTTATTATGTTCGCACGACGGCTCATCAAGCTATACAAAACCAGTTTATGCGGATCTCTCATTGTACAGAAAATATATACAAAGCGAGGCCACGTTATACTGTAAATATAAAGCTTGACGTGCCGCCGTGTGTACACCATATACCTAACATTCATAAAAGAAAAGATTTCACATAGGGTGACACAATGTTAACTCGGCACTGCCTCCTAAAGGATTACTTTGGAAGTGGTCTCTAACTAATGTGTGCCATAAAAGAGCTGCTGCCCGTTTTGACTCATAAAATTCTAAGCACCTAAATATTTTTTGTGTCGCCTAGCAAAAGGCAAAAAACCTTGAGACATGAACTCTCAACCACCAAGCCACTAGAATAATTTGAGATACAACTTGAGTTCTAGACTATTAGAACTGTCCTGTTTGACTTGTATGTTTGACCCCTAGGTTTGGGAACGAGCATGCAACGTTCGTCAGCCAGCACAGACTACTGGGCGCGTGGCGACTACATCCCCGGCCTCTGGGTCGATGGCATGGACGTACTAGCTTGTAAGGAGGCAACCATATATGCCATCGAATGGGTCACGAGTGGAAAAGGTTTGGGTTCCGATCGTCTTCATTCTACTTCCCTTATCCGGGTTCAAGTGTCTTTTGTTAGATTAGTCATAAACTCACTCAGTAACCTCTCTAATTTCATATCGATATCACCTTACACACAGTCCCATTCAGATTTTTGATAAAAGCACACGGCAACAAGGCACAAGTATCATTTGCCCCGGTACAAACAAAAAGCACTTTGCTTATCGGATAAGGATTGTCTTATAAATGGAAAGTTTCAACTTTCAGTTAAGTATGACGGACCGGCTTCACCAATTTTAAAAATTGCGATGGACTGATACACCCAACGTCTATTACTTGCCAGGTCCACTTGTGATAGAGATGGAAACGTACAGGTACTACGGCCACTCGATGTCGGACCCCGGTACAACATACCGTACGCGCGAAGAAGTGGCGACCGTCCGTAAGACTAGAGACCCCATCACCGTCTTCAAGGAAAAAATCATTAGAAAGGAACTCGTAACTGCCGAAAAAATTAAGGTGACTAACGCTGTTGTAATATGTATGTCAAGTCCCCTATTACATAGAACACAAAAAGTGAGTCCACTTAACATGCGTCGACATGCGATGTTGTTTTATTCGCTTGGGCACGCTTGGGTTCTATTATTATTATTTCTACGCGCAAGATCCTCGAAACCCAGGAACATTTATAGGCTAGTCAACAAGTTTAAAAACGTGTTAATTCTTGATCTCACTCCCAAAAATATGAGCCTCCTTCGATTCGGAATGACGTCTAGAAAAATGTATCGACAATTAATATTCATAAACACGTTTTTGTAACTAGCCCAACTAAAAAGTAGAAAATAAATCAGAAACTAGTAAATTTTTATCATTTTATTATAATTTTTCAATTAATTGATTCTATTAGGAACACTTCCTTATATAGTGCCTGTCTTTATGTGGATTTTGTCTTCACATGAATATATAACGAGTACATTATACACCCCTTCATTTTTTTTTTTATAGAAAATAATCCAAAAAATACAATTATACCCCGTAAAAGTAAGAAAATACAGTAGATTAACGAAAACTATTTGGTATTAATTTTATTATGAATAATAATAATAATTTCTGTACAAAAAGTAATGATATCCCATCAAAAACATAAATGTGAAAGGAGAGCCAAGTTCAACGACAAAAGAAGTGAGATTTAAATGGGTGCCAAGTTCTATGGTCAGTCCTGAAATTTATTTATAACAACATAGAATATCATTTCTTCTTATAACTTAAGATAATATATTGAAGTTTTAGGTCTGACTTGGCTAGTTTTCATATACGAATTATATTATAGCCTTCGCAAGTTCTAAAGCTGTAAGTTCTTATTTTATTCTTTCGAAAATATGGCTTGCTGGTAGAAACTAGCCATCTAAAGGGCTCTTCCATGACTGTTTTAGTAGGTACTTAATAATAATTCAAGTACATATAGCGTGGCGAAATTCAGAACTAAAGCTGCCATTTTATTTGTTGAATACATTTGACAAATCTTTACAAAGCGCGCTCTCCTGTCAATCACTATCGAACGTCAAAATTTTAGCTGTTACTTTCACTGTTACCTTTAACTTTACTGTTCTAAGGTGAGGCTAAAGCAAAAGTCATCGTCATTTTGACAAAGTTGTAGGTAGAAAGGGTTGTCGTGAGAAATTAAAGAAGTGGAGTGGCTGTGGGACAGAGTAAGCTAGAAAAATAGCTAGCTTTTATTTGCTATTAAAATGTTATCACGGTCTTCGTCCAATGAAAGTTCAAAGTATCACAGGCTGTAGCCTCTTTAGCAGGGATGTTAATACAAATGCCAAGAAATTAAGAACTAGAAAGCATATCTTGTAAATTTTGTGACATATCCACATTACCAAATGTATGGTTGTAGGCAACGTACACTATCACTTTGTTGATGTTGGTTTAGTTATGGAGTACAGAGAAAGAACCACAAGTTGATTTTACAGTAATATTAAAATGTATTAGGTACAAGTTAAAATTGTAGCTATATAGACTCGATCTGCCTTGCGTGAAAAGTTACAATTATAGTTTAATTATTATTTGTGACGCACGGCTTCCAAATAGGTTTTTGCGTTCACACTTACCAAAAGTAATTGGAGCTCTTGACTGTACCCATTTAGTAACTATATCACCTGGTAGATAATATTTATTGCCAACCTCCACTGCAACTACTTAATTCCCCAGGACAAATAGTATCCTATGTGTTAATCCAGGACGTGGTCTGAGTGCTATAAGGATCTTTTAACGCTCGATAGAGGTTGACAGGATAGTGGCTCTAGGTAAATATTTGTGAAATGTAATAATAAAATAAAATGGCAGCTTTAGTTCTGAATTTGGCCACGCTATATGTATTGTTATAAATCACGTTATTCCAGCCAAACCCAAACTTAAAAAATATGCTGTGATTAGCTTTTATCTTAGTTTGATCGAGATCTATATTTTGAGAGTAATTTTACGAAAGAACGTAAGCTTTTACGAATGTAAGTGCGATCCGTCCTTATTCATTTTACCTACTTTTAAGGAATTGACATTTGATTTTGGCACGACTTGACAGTGATATAACGGAGCTGTTATGTGTAAAAAAGCTCCCCACGTTTTTTTGGGATATTACGACGTTTGTGTAGTGGCAACTCAATTGACTTTTACTTTGAACGAAGAAACCGGCTGTAATAAAAAAAAATCTTGATTACAGGAACTCGACAAAATTATAAAAAAAGAAATTGACGCAGCTATAAAAGCATCTAGAACGGATCCCGAAGCAGGTCTGGAAGAACTAGCGGCAGACGTTTACTATGAAAATCTCGAAAACCCTATCCGAGGCGTCTCGCCAGTAGCAGCCTTGACACACTTGGCTCTTGCTAAGCGCAATGCTCCTTAGCGCATTATACAGACTCGATATCGACTTCATTCCGACTCCACTATGGCTTTCTTTCAGGTAAATGTTGAAAATTCTAATGTCTGGAACACGACTAAATACGTCGAATATATGAGTCGGTGTCGAGTTTGTGTAATGTGCGAAAACCTTAAATCTTTTAAGTACAAAAGAAAGACGGTGATAGAAATTAACTTACGAAATCCTAGTGAATAATGTCATTGTGGAAGTTAAATACACATATATCAAAATCAGGGTTTCGTAAGGGAGGGAGGAAAAATCTTCGGGGTTCAATTTAAACCGTTTTTTTTGTATGAACCTTTTTCTCAAATTATCCAGTACATGCTCTCTACATTTACGAGAATGTTGGCTATTGTTATTGTGCTTACTAGAGGGCGGCACTGGCAAGTAAGATCCTATTTGTATTTTATTTGATATGTGGCGTCAAAATATGCTAGCTGTTGCCCGCTACCTTTGGCGGAGTGAAATTTCTAAAATATGAGTAGCCTAGCCAGTGGCGCGCCAGTTAAGCCTTGTTTGAACTGTCAAGTGTCACTTTTAAGTCATTGACAACAATGTCAAATTTGGTGGTTAAGCGTTTTTTATTGCTGGGGACCGTAGTACCCGACATGTGCATCTGGATTGAGGGCTCATTTTTTAAACCTTTGAGAAACGAAACAAGACAAATAGGGAATTTACTTAAAAATTGGTAAAACTTAAAGCAATGGACCATGAATTTCTTAAACGTGAATTAAAAAAGTTATGGTTAAATGACTTGAACACTCAACCCAGACGCTTGCGTAAAGTGGCATAGTCTTAATCTCAAAAGCACTATCTCTGAGTTAATCATTTTTATTTAAGAATTTAATTAAGAATTTCTTAAACATTTTAAGAAATTCCCAAATCTGTAGAATATGACATTACAAATTTATGGCGATTTATCTTGAGCCCTCAACTCAGTAATGTCTGTACTGCGTGAATCTGCAAAACATGAATTTATCTGACGAAATACATAAATACGACTTTAATATATTGTAGTTAAATACCTCTCTAAATTAGTTTAAAAAAAAAATGACACAAAAGTGTACAGTTAAAAAGTAAATCAAAGTTGAATTTTACTAAAACGTCTGAACCGAGGGCTCAATGTTTTCGACTTTATTGACTAGGTTCAGCCTCATAGATTAACGCAAATTAGATTAAGTTATTTTACTATTTTTTAAGTAAAATGTAACATATCGTCCGTTCCTCGAAATGCCATACTTTAAGAGAAAATTGATGTTATATTTTTTAAAGGAGAAAATTGTGTAGGGTGGATATGATTCTGTTATTTTTTTAGGACTGCAAGTCGTATATTTGCGAGAGACGTCCCAATCCGCAAATCCATCTAATTCATTTCGATAAATACGATCCGATACGACGATGGGAAATCATCAAATGACTTCTCCCGCTCTGGGCAGAGCGGAAGGGAGTGTCAGACTTGTACTGACTAAAACCCATCCATGTTCCTTCCTTGCCCTTTGTGTTCCAGGGCCCCGGTATCTCTTTCGAACAGCCCGCAGCCCTGGCATTTCTTAAAATGTTTAAGAAATTATTCTAAATTCTTAAATAAAAATGATTAACTCAGAGATAGCACTTTTTGAGAATAAGGCTTTGCCACTTTACGCAAGCTTCTGGATTGAGGGCTCAAGTTATTTAATCATATCATTTTTAATTCACGTTTAAGAAATTCATGGCCCATTGCTTTAAGTTTTACCAATTTTTAAGTGATTTCCTGTCTTGTTTCGTTTCTCAAAGATTAAAAAATTGAGCCCTAAATCCAGATGCACACAAATAAAAAGTTACTCTTTATAAAATCAGCTTTCTACCAGTAAATGTCCCGTCTAAATCGGTCCAAACGTTTCGGAGATTAATCGGAACAGACAGACATTATTTTAAAAAGTGTGTGTTTTGTCATAAGTACCGTAGATATTTTTCATAATATGCATTCAGTAATGTTTGTTATTTTGAAATTACAAACAGACGCTTCAATATTATTTATTTGTTTAGATTTATGTACACACTAAAGACAGAAAAGAAGAAATAAATACAGAAAGAAACAAAAATATTACTAACCTCAAGCAAGCTCTTCTCTGCTAGAATGCATTCGTCTATTTTTCTTGGTGATGTTTTTATATGACTTTTTATGGGGAACGACTATGTTCTCTAGTCACAGATTTTTATGAATACATTTGTTACCGTAGTTTTTAATTTACGCTTACACTACTTCGGTAAAAACATATGGAAAACGTTGTTTAGAGAGTGCCACAAGTTAACACGAAAATTCAAATGCACTAGTTAACAGCCTGTAACACGACTAAGTGGGTGCAACCGGCGAGCGCAGTCCCTCTATACTTACTTTACTCTTTGGCGCAGTCTGACAAGCCGCGCCGCCGCCACTGATGGGTCGCGTCTCAAATCCAATCCACCGAGGTCCGGAACGGAGCCTTCACCTTAGTGAATGACAATTCAAAATGTGTTTTTTTTTAAAATAAAAACGAGTCTTGGTAAATTATTTATTTTCTTAACATTTATCTCAAAAATATTGCATTTATATTAAACTTAATATTTGACTTAACTGCAGTAAAAACTGTACAAGCAGATACTGTAACAAATTGTTTCAGTGAACATTATATGCGTTTAATAATTATTTATCGAATCTGTGGAACGACACACGTTTAGACCCATTTCAGAGCGAAGCCGGCGCAGCTGTTTGCGGTGATGACCGGTCGTAACAACTTTCACGGCGTTCCGCGTGCACGCGTGCGCTTTGTTGTTTACAATATTGGAAATGAAGTCGAAATTTATAAACTTAACTTAGCACTTACTGTTGCTATGCGATATTCCTGTCACTGTCGTGCAGCTGTCAAATTGCAAGTTCAAGATAGAGACCGGAACATGTCCAAGTCAAAACGTAAGTAAAGTTTATAGATCTCGGCCTGAGTGTACGCTAAGTTAGACCTGTCCGCAATGATTCACATTTGCCCGTAACACTTTCTTTCAACTGCTTAGGATCATCCAGATAGTGAAAAATACGAATCTGGTTGAATAGGTCTAGCTAGCTCAGCCCTCAAGGATTCCTAAACTCACAAAACTGAGAACAAGTAATTATGTAAGAAACCCTTTTTCTTGTAGTAGCGTGCTGTCAAGCATGTTCATAAAACACTATTATTATTCCTTTATTTATCACTTGCTGATGCCCGCGGCTTCGCTCGCGTGGAGGTCTGTTATCGCGACCAAAAGTAATCATTAAGGGAGAAAACTGAAATAGTATGAAGCGTGGTACTTTATTCAAATTGAACGCAACCACAGATTATACTGTATTTATCGGAAGAGGAGAAAACATAGTTTAACTTAATTATATCCTAGTCACGTAAATATCATGCAAAATAAAGATCTTCATTTTTAAAATTCGCTTGGTAGATTTTGGCAACACCATGTTTTACGTTCCTGTGCATACCATTGCGCTAATTATTAAAGAGTATGGTCGTACAGAAACGTATTTTTAGCAATCAAAGTCATAAGAATGGTTACGCTTACGCTTTGTTAACGCAAAGAAAAATAATGAGGTTAATAAAAATGAAAAACAGTACCTACCGACATGTTTGTGCTTAGAGCAAATATACTTGAGAATGCATTCAACTTAAATCGGAACTGCGTTGAATGACATTTGATGATTTGAAAAAAAGCCGCAGACACGAAGTCAGCGGGCGCGGGGCGGCGCTCCCACACCGCCGCCCCGCTGTTCGCTGACTTCGTGTCCGCGGCCTTAGGGATGTCTCTATGGATAATTTGGCCTTATATATATATATAAATGGCCATAAAATAGAGCGCATCATCTATTCTACATATATTACAGAGATAAGAATATCACAAGTACGTACGACGGCTGATCAAGCTATACAAAACCAGTTTATGCGGATCTCTTATTTTACAGAAAACATATACAATGCGAGGCTACGTTATACTCGGAATGTAAAGTTTGATGTGCCGCCGTGTTTACATATTTATATAAATTATAATTGGGCCAAACCTCAGCACAGCGCCATCTATTGACATTATTAAAACTTTAAGTATCTTTAAATATTAATATCTCGAAAATGCAGGCAATTTCCAGCTCGAAACTTGAGATTAGGCTTTCTATTGTGCAGTATTATCTGTGATGATTTTCTTTGCAGTGGTTAAATTATCTCAGAATAAAGTACCAAAACAAAATCATGTCCTTTTGGTCCCGTTCCCGCAACCCATGGGAACATATTCCAGTACCAAATTTCAGCCATATCCGTTCATCTGTTAGAGCCTAATTGAATAATAAACATCCAAACATCTTCACAAACTTTCACATTTATTATATTAGGAAGTAGGATAGGATTAGGAGGCAGGAGGATGGGCTAAGGAATCAAAAAGCGAAGAAAAAAATCGTGCAAGAGACGATGCGGTCATTGAATTAAATTACTAATAAATTCAATTTCATAAATGAGTAATTTAAATTACTCATTTATGAAATTGAATACAGACAGTTAGGTATTTATAGAATATAATAGAATATAATTTATTTGCTCATAAACATGTTAACAAAAGATCTTACAGTATCAGTACCGACACGAACAAATTTTCAATCAACACGGTTATTAATTCATAATTAGTCTTTTTATGTTTTTTGTTGATAATTTGCGATGGATTAAATCCAATACAATCGCAGGAATCATGAATTTTGGAAATGAAAGGCTAAAGAATGAGTGACAGGTGGCTTGTGTATGGATTCTAACAGACTTTTATTTTCCTTAAGATAATAAATAAAGCTAACAATTCGTGATGCGTGTTAAAGTAGTATTATTATAGTGAATTTGACGCGGCGTGAATACACAATACAAAAAAGAGTGATCCATAAAAACTACCGCGTCAAATCAAGAGGGCGCCACTTACACATAAAAGCTTATAAAATCTAGTGAAAAATAAATCCAGATTGAATGTCAATCAGTAACTTTATTGTCCTAAATAGGTCAAGTGGTTCTTAGCGCTTCGCTTTTGAATTCGATCTTGGTCGAGTAGCGAGCGATATTAGATTTACCCGTCAGGAAATTTTCAGTAGCAACCATTTTGTTTTTCTGGCCCTTCCTGCCTTCCCCTTTAGGGAAATTGTCGTTGTTACTTCAAAAAGACTATTTACATGAAAGCGGCACCATCTAGAATCATTCTCCTAGCCTCTTTTCTTTTGCTACGATACAGCAGCATTTGTCGAAGATTCGATATGGTTGCTAAGACACTGAGCACCTTGAGTTTTGTTCGCCGCCGACGCGTTGTCTTGTGAGAGCGCGGGCGAATGCGTTGTCCCGGGAGTGAAGGCTACCATTCTGATCTTGTAGGGATAGAGCCAAGGCGTGCGCTAACGCCTCGTCTTCAGTCTGAAAAAGGTAGAAATATTATTAGTATGAGTGGTGTGACGATCTGGAGCCGTATCGACGCTGGTTCTAGGTAGCACGTGAAAAAGAATTCTTAGAAGCACTTGGAGAAGCCTTTTCCCAGCAGTGGGACAGAATAGGTTAAAAAAATATAATACAAATGATAGGAAATTGCAACTTTGATATATGACCATAATACATTACAACACAGTATATTGATTTTGTTCCAAAATGGTGTGTATCAGAATGGCTGGTTGCCTGTGGCTTTGGTCTATGAGAGTTGATTAGAAAATTGCTACATAATTGCTTATATTTGCTACATTTAATAAATAATTGCTACATACTATATACATTTAGAAATAACATATTTTTTTTGTACAGCCATCCTGACGTTTGGTTGGCTGGTCGCCTCCTAGTTTAAAGCCAAGCATGCAGAGTTTCCCGAAATGTATTGCGTCAATAATTGCTACATATTTGCTTCATTTATCTAATTTAGTTGTATCTTCAAACATATGTTAAATAAAGGATGTAGCAATTATTTTAATTATCCCAAGGATAAGTGCCTGATAAAACAATAAAGGCAAATAGTTGCAGTGTGTCTTCAGTCAACGGTATTGCTACTTTAGGAGGCTATTATTGCTACTTTAAGTTATGAGTAGGTAAGTGGAAGTGGTGGCAAGTGGAAGCACATTAAAAGGATATCGTAAATAAAAACGTCGGGTCGTTCATAAGATTCATTTCAATAATATTACAATTTACTTAAAAAATATTCAACTATTAATTTACTTAATTTCCATATTATTTTTTCGCATATATTATACAATGTGGTATTAGCTTCTTCTTACTCTTCGTAACGTTTTTCGATTAATAATAACTTTCACATCAGCTTCACATTGTTTACAAGATCCGATGCACGTTATATTGGTGTTCATAGAAATAGAATACTGTTTAAATGACCAAGTGTGTGCTATTGGATGGACCTCCCAAATTTTTTCACGCAATTGATGGGCCCACTGATGTTTAGGCAAAAGATTTCTCATTCTAAAAACAGACTCAGATCCTTCATCTTCAAATATTATCATTTGGGCTAAAGAAATAATCAAAATTTTTCTTCACCGAAAGGTACAGTGCCTGTTTCGTAATCTTATTGTCTAAGGCAGTACTAATTTCACTAAACAGTGGATCAGTAGATGCTGGTAAATCTGACTTACTTGAAACCTCTTCATCGTCACAAACACCAAAACCACAGATTATATAATAGTTACCCAAAACACGAATTAAAAATTGGTTCTATAGGTAGGTACTTGTTCCTTATAATAACATAGATCTATTTAAATTGTCGAATAAAATTAAATAAGCCTAGACTGTGATTCCAATACGATATCTGCACTAGCAATGACTAAGAATAATTGTTATAATGATAATTATTGGATTATTGAGGGTAGGTACATTTTTTTTTAACGCAATAATCGTCTTACTTACGCTGTTGCCAGAGCCTAAACGATTAAACCGATTCAACATAACTAAGTATTTGCCTTTACTGTTTTATCAGGCACTTTCCCTTGGGATAATTAGAATAATGGCTACATCCTTTATTTAACACATGTTTGAAGATACAACTAAATTAGACAAATGAAGCAAATATGTAGCAATTATTGACGCAATACATTTCGGGAAACTGTGCATGCTTGGCTTTAAACTAGGAGGCGACCAGCCAACCAAACGTCAGGATGGCTGTACAAAAAAAATATGTTATTTCTAAATATATATAGTATGTAGCAATTATTTATGAAATGTAGCAAATATAAGCAATTTTCTAATCAACTCTCATAGACCAAAGCCACAGGCAACCAGCCATTCTGATACACACCCAAAATGGTATATTCGGTATTTACCGATATATACTTGTTAATCGAATTTCAGCTATTCATTTTCGAGAAAAGTGAAAGAGCTAACTCTTTCACTTTTCTCGAAAATGAATTAAACAACGACAGTTGGCAAAATACATGCAGAAAAAGTAGGCAAACATTAATGAAATATATGAAAAGGAAAAAGATCGACAAACAGCGAAAGCCCAAGAAGAATAACAGACTGTATAGAAGCTGTATTTGAGTTCATTTTTATACTTAGCACTCCAAATTGAGGCTGTATAAACGCTTATACATGCAGGAGCTGTTATTCGGTGTAAGGGGAACCATCTTATAAAGATAAAAGTTTTAAATAGAAGTTGGAAGATAATTAAAAAAATACAAAAATAAACGAGAAACGATGTTTCGTTCATCTCATAAAGTAAATAAATGATGGCGACGCATTGTTTATATTTCAAAGTGGATTCACAAGTACAAGATAAATCTTCGAAATCTGATGGTGTTCATTGGCAAATCAATGTGCAAAACAAAATTTTACTGTCAATATGTGGTTGGTTTTTGGCAATATATTCACACGCCAGTAAAATTATCAAGAAAATCTAAAGAAAATTATCAAATACGGGTATGTAAGTCTTTGTTTTTTTCTTTTTTAAGATTATAATACATACATTTTTTTTATTTCAAATAATATATTTGAAATTATATATTTGGGCATACTGATCATTATTTTAGCTGATAATCATGAAACGGTTCAAGTTAATATCAAATATTGGTTTGACTGTATTAAAAAAATGTTTTAATTCGTTTAAAAATGGCAACAATTTGTTTTACAGCTTAGACGATATTTGGAGTGTGTAATAGTCTTATTAGCTGTATTACGTAGGGTGTGGATTCTATAATACAACTTTTTGTTTTTAATCGGCGTTATAAGAGAATATTTTTATTATTTAGGCTATACACCGTGACTTTTTAGTCGTCTGACAACGGTAGCCCACTTGATGTATCCACTCATTGACTACTATACATTCACAACAAAACAATGGTATTTAAGAGTTTTTTTTTTTTAGTAAAATTCATTATTATGATGCATAACGTAGTTGATACATTCTGTTGCGAGCGAAGATCTATCTACTCGACACGTGCGATGGTTAGGTATGATCTACTGTTTGATACGTAAACATTATTAACAGGATGTTTCATAAATCTAATGTATTATTTCTTATTCTTTGCACCTCAATTGATTTGCAATCTTAATTAATGGTAAAAAAAAACACGCCTAGAGGTATTTTATGTCAGATAAATTGAGTGGACCGCCTTTGTCAGACGACTAAAAAATCACGGTTCTGCATTCATAACTTATAATTTCTGTGTTCTATTTGTTATTCAAATCAAATTCTCGGTTATTATCGTTGAATATAGAGTGACTGGTAATTAGTGACCGATACTTAAACACGTGATTGTACTCATGAAATAAAAATCTGCTGTTTAGTACATTTTGACCAGTTAGGCGAACAGAAATTACTGAACAGCAGATTTTTTTTCACGATTTCAGGTTTGATCCCTTAGTAAAAGTTGTTTGTTATTTTGTTATCATGAATACATTCACGTGTTTAGGTATCGGTCACTAATTACTAGTCACCCTATACAATGTGTCCGGACATGGACTAGCGATATTCTAAATACTTCAATATAAACTATTTTCAAGTACAAATACACTCAAAGCTTGGGTCCGATCTACTTCCCCGCTATGTGGCAGCCATTTTGTTTTTTTGTTGAAATATTCTCTATGAATGTACAAAAAAAATCATTACTCTCATAGTTTTGGTCATAATGAGATAAAAGTAGGCTTATTCGAAAGGCAACAATATTATCTACCGTTTACATTACAAATCAATGTATTCACATTTCCATAACTTTTGTAAAAAAAAAAAGTCAAAAAAGGTACCAAAATTATTTGCAAAGAAACAAATAATTGTTAATTACTGCAAAAACACACCCGACAGCTTTTTTTATTTTTTTACCAAATCGACAGATTTTGAGCTAAGCTACATTACAACACAAAATGTACAACTGTATGTCTAATATTTTTAGAGTTATTGTTGTTTGAACATAGCGTATGCGCAAGCACATAAGGCCATAGTGGGAACCCTAAACAGAAAATCATTAAAACCGGGGAAGTGTATTGGACCCAAGCTTTGAGTGTATTTGTACTTGAAAATCGTTTATATTTAAGTATTTTGAATATCGCTAGTCCATGTCCGGACACACTGTATATACATTTTTTCATTGGTTTTTTGACTTTGACTTAATTAATTTACAGTGGATCCACTGTAAATTAATTACGTGGTTTTGGCATATCGCGGTTATTCTACCTCGCTCTGCGCTACGAACATAATATTTGCTTATTTGATACTAGCTTCTGCCCGCGACTTCGTACGCGGATCCTGTTGCTTATGCCAGCGACAACGGGGTCGTCAAAATCGAAGATCTGAAACGTCTGATGTAGAATTCTAAGGCCCGGGGACAGGAAAACAACGGGATGAGCGAGACGATTGGAGACGTTCCAGATCTTTCATTTTTGTAAGTCCTCAGGAAATGCCCATCAGACCAAACAACTTTTGCTAAGACGTCATTCCTTAATATGTTATAATGTCGCTGGGCTTTGGAGTTCCACAACAGGTGTTCCAGATCTTCAAATTTATTCTCACAGTAGAAAATGCTCTTCACGTGGAATAATTTTTGCTATGGCACAATTTTTATATCTCTTATACTTTAGCTGGTCTGTTGCGGTTCTGCATCAGGTGTTCCATTTTCCAAAATAAATTATAGCCTATATGATGGCCAGACTTAATACCTATACAACAAAAAACTTTTCTTCCCGTTATTCCGCAGCGGATCCCAAGGGTACACTGAATTAACAATAATATTGCAAATATAACTTTTAAAAAATTTCTTTATAAACTATATTTGGGGTTTAGTGATAGCTTTGATTTCCACATCAGGCGTTTTTTTATACGTCAACAGAGAGTGCTCATCAGGCTGAACAACTTTTGCTAAGACGTCATTCCTATATATATTATAGTGTAACTGGGCTCTTGAAGCTCCGTCGAGTAGTTCCGAAGATTAGCGTGTACAGACAAACAGACAGATTTTTTTTTTTTGGATTCGTGCTCTATTACTGTTTCTAAACCCCCAATGATTATTATTTTAATATATTCAATGTTTAGACACAGTTTTTTTACTGTCTTATTATATGTATAGATATAGAAGATACAATTCTACCATACATCATTTTGTTATATCTTAAAGGGCAGCGTTTTCGTTGAAAGCTCCCCCAGACGGCTTATTTTTTTCCAACACCTCCAACAAATATCATTATATTTTAGCCAATCTGTACAAAAACTTGAGAAATTATATACTAAAAAATTCCTCGAGAACCACTTTATCTATTTAAGAAAACAACATGAAAATCAGTGCAGTAATTTTTGAGTTTATCGCGAACAGACAGATAGACGCGGCGGAGAACATTGTGTTATAATATGTAGTGCTGTTGGGTTCGGCTTCCAGTACATCCGGATGCAGCTGAATACCAGTAATTTACATGGAACGACTGTCTATCTGCCCTCCACAACCCAGTTAGTTCTGGGTAATACGATACCCTTTGGTAGAAATACAGTGAAATTAGTGATAGCTTTAATTTCCACATCTGGTGTTCCAGATCTTCAATTTTTATTCGTCAACAGAGAGTGCTCATCAGGCTGAACAACTTTTGCTAAGACGTCATTCCTATATATATTATAGTGTTACTGGGCTCTTGGAGCTCCACGACAGGTGTTCCACATCTTCAATTTTTATACGTCAACAGAGAGTGCTTATCAGTCTGAACAACTCTTGCTAAGACGTCATTCCTATATATGTTATAGTGTGGCTGGGCTCTTGGAGATCCACATCAGCTGTTCCAGATCTTCAAATTTATTCTCTTAGCAGAAAATGCTCATTACGTGGAACAATTTTTGCTATGGTACCATTTTTGTATCTCTTATAGTTTAGCTGGTCTGTTGCGGTTCTGCATCAGGTGTTCAAGTTTCCAAGATAAATAAAATTATAGCCTATGTTTTGCCCAGACTTAATACCTATACAACAAAAAAAAATCATTTAAATCCGTCGAGTAGTTCCGAAGATTAGCGTGTACAGACAAACAGACAGATTTTTTTTTTTTAATTCGTGCTCTTTTACTCTTTCTAAACACCCCCCAATTTTTTTTTTTTAATATATTCAATGTACAGACACAGATTTTTTACAGTCTTATTATATGTATAGATAGATGTTCCTCCGGGCAAGCACGCACGCATCTTGTTTTGTTTTTATGCTTCGCTATCGTACAACTAAAAAAGTCCAGCTCATTATACACTAAGTAAACTTATTGTGAAGTGTCATTAATAGTTTGTTGTGTATTAAACGTATTGTACTATACTTTTCAGAAAACTAAAGGGTGTAAACAGACTCTTAACGAAAACGAAAACCACATATTCTGCCCATCATTTGGATCATTTTTTCCTTCTAGACAATACCTGGGAAATCACAGGTTCTGGAGATATTGAAGGTCAAAATGTCAATTTTTTTTTCTACTTTTTTGCATCATCGAATTCTAAGCGTTATCACAATTTTTTCTTCCAAACAAACATTATCATTTTTTTTTATTTTTTTTAAACAAATTACGCGTTTAAAGTTACAAAAATCGATGCACACCCAAGCGCTTACTCACATTTACAAAGCCGCGAGCTCGTCGCACGCACACAAGCGCGCGGTATCAGCTGTTCCCGCTGTGCGCGTGACCTCAAGTCATTTGAGTTCAACGGCCGTGTAGGTACCTACCCGCGCACTCAGCTGATCGATTAAAGGACAGTTTATTTGTTCACATGAAACAGTTTTTGATTTCAGATGTCTTTTAAAAACGTTCATTATGGTTAAGTCTGCGGATTGTTGTGATACGGCAAGTTTAATTCATTCATTTAAAAACTGAAGTCATAACTTCTTGCAGATTCAAGTAAAAATGTTTGGCACATTATTTTTGTTATCATTGGGACTTAAACATAACTTGCAAAATATCACACCTCTGCCTAAGCCTTTGGGGATTACAGGCGTGTTGTTATGTTTTCATTGAATCCTGCCAAAATAATAATTTTTAATTAAAAATCATACCCCAACCCAAAGATAAGTCTTGAATTTCTTTGAAAAATGTGGAAGTAATCTGTCGCTTATAAAAACATGTGCGATACGTCTTTGCACAGGCGCTTAGTAATCAGGAAATTAATGCCTCATTCGATTAAACTACACAATTAGCTGAGAATTTATCTGTTTCCGTAATCAGTAAATCACTCATGCTTTTTATCTTACTTCAAATTAAATCATTTTTAAAACATGATTTTAAACAAACTGAACTTTATTTTACCAAACAACAAACGCCTTAGTGAAAATGGTTAGCAATTTAGCACTCGGAAAGTATGAGATTGAACGACTTCTTTTTTTAGATAAAAGATTGTGCTTGCATCAAAGAAGCCTTTACAATACTTTTACTAGTTACCTCAAACAAAACCTACGAACTCAAAAAAAAATCACCTGATTTTAGAATCGCTTGTCATCGCTTGTACGTAACGTTAATAAATAGCACGTAAATTGACTTCGTATTTAGTACAGTGCCCCGTATACCACAGTGCTATCACAATCATGAGGACGGTGATGATAGCCAGAGGACTAGGTTTTGCAATGAAATTTCCTCTGAAATTCTCGGAAATTTCTTTAGTTAGATTTTCAACTTTATCGCTAGAGCATTAGGTTCAAGGTTGATTGGGAAAATTTTCCAATTTCTCCAAATCATTTTAAACCATAAAGTGTTGATGGTTAAGTTCAAAATTGAGTGAGAATTCGGAATCAATAATAAATTTAAGTTTTTATTAACAAAATTGCAATGATATTGAACTCTAACGACAGTCACATCTTATCCCACCTACAACCAATTTTGACCCTTATGCCTTTAGAGTTAAGGTTTAAAAAGTGGTCAACCGCCAAGTTGTCAATTGCTAAAAAATAGCACATTAAAATGGACTCGGAGTACATCAAAGCCGCCCGCCGGCGCTGCTGCCACTAAACTTATGCCTAAAACTATCTCACAAAGAAATTTAAAATTTAAAGATTATTAGTTCCGTTTCATGCGCCATCGAAAGTGCATGTGTATTTTTATTGCGCAACTTTTATTATTTTCATCTCAGTACATAATCGTGCGTGTTTCGTGTTGTGTGATAGTGATTACGTTAGAGAGGTGATAGGTAGACGAGTGTTGCTATTGTGAGTGCATTGTGTTTGTGAGCGAGTGTATCGCCGGAATACGTAAGTACATGTTTAACTGTTGCGGTATGGCCTATGGAAATACGATCGAAGCCATTCAAGGCCCTACGCTGGCTAAAGTAGAGCGTGCGTCTGTTTTCACGTGCAGTGCCTACCGATGCTAGAATCAGCTAGGTGACAACAAAGCGATACGAAAAGTTACTTGTTTGAAAGTAGGTACGTACCTACTTTCAAAAAAGTATCTTTTCGTGTAAGTAGTTGAATCGAATTTAATTTACCTAATACTTTTTGCTTAACGGATTGGTCGGAGAGGGCTAAATGTAAACAGGGTTGGAAAGCCATGGGGGAGGCCTTTACCCAGCAGTGGGACAGAGTAGGCTAACTGAAAATAAAAGTACTTTTTGCTAGATAAGTACGCTGAGTGGCGTTGGTACTTGACGTGACTATCTACCTACAGGCCGGAGCGGTGGCGCGCCGCCGCACCGCTGTGTGTGTGCCGTGTCCGTGTACCCGTGTAGGCACAACGCACACATTGGACAGTCGCTTGCGCACAAACCATACACGCTACAAAAATCAGATTATTTTTTAGGTCCAAAAAAAAATTCGTTTCCCAGCAATTATTTTTGCGCAGTACTTCTTAGTTTCATGTACAGAATGCTTGGTTGACGGCTTCGTGAAGAGTCTGTTTACACCCCGTATGTCATTTAGATGTATGAACGTGGACGAGGCAAAAGGAGTATGTAAGGATCGAAGCAGGTGGCGTTCTGTGGTTTCTGCCTACCCCCATGGGAAAAGGGCGTGAGTTTATGTATGTATGTATGTCATTTAAAATTACAGAAACTATAGAGAAAAGGCAAAAATCGCATTGTACTGTACCAAATATTTGTGGGAAACAAAAGGCGAGTTGAGATGGCCAAAAAAGCGATTAGAAGTCAATAAGTTAGGCAAGGATGAAAACTCGAGGTCATTAGATACTTGGTCTACCTCAAAATCCTGTGTAAAGAGGTTGTCATTATCGCCATATGAAGAAGCAGTAAGAGAACTAGATCTCATGGTTCAAAATAGCAACACTAATGAGATTTTGGAAGTGAAAAAAGTGACTTTTGTTAGCAGTGGCTTAAAAATATACGGCTACAAAAGAACAGGCTTGATAGACGGTTTTAAACAACCAATCAAATAAAGTAAGAAATAAAATAGATCATGTCATCGAAAAAATGTGTTTCATTTTTTACTTGTTGTACATACAACTTTATGTCTATACTAGCACTTCGCCCGCGACTTCGTCCGCGTGGATTTCGAAGATACAGCCCTTGGAAAATATTATTTTCTTAATTAAATGCTAACCAAAGAGAATGTTTGTCACTGGGACTTGTTAATAGTCAGGGTAAATTATGTTTTAACGGGAAACTGGAGTCGCTTAAACGATATAAGCAGGTCCGTGGAAATCATTGGAATTCTGGAGAACTGTGCCAAATGGCCAGCGCCAGGTCCGACGAGCTAGTACCTACCTAACTTCCTGATACCTACCTCGCTAATACCTAACTGCCCTACGTACCTGCCTAGTCCCTACCTACCTACATCAATAGAACTTAACAACCCTACCTACCTAGTACCTGCCTACCCTACCTACCTCCGTAGTACCTACCTACCTACGTGACGTGAGCTATCAATTGCGCTAATTTACTTAAAAACGCTTTGATTTATAATTGTGATAGCTCCGTGTATGCCACCAAAATGTCTTCGGTCATCGTCAGTAAGGAGAGAGGAGTATTGCATTGAAACTTGATTGAACCAAGCTTTTATACTAAGCTTTTTTTTTTTGCAAATCATCCGCAAAGTAACTTTCTACCCCTTTTTAACCGCGTTAGACGATGAGTTTCAATAAAATACGAAACACGTCTTCCATCAATTCTGTTAAAGAATGTTTATGCAAAATTTGAAGTAGATTGGACCAAGGAATCACGTTGTCCCATACAAAATTCGCAGCCGTTTTTCACCCCCTTAGGGGTAGAATTTTGGAAAATCCTTTCTTATAGGATGCCTACGACAAACAAAGAACACACTCTCCTAGTTTCAGGTCTCTGCGATCAGCTGTTTAGGCTGTGCGTTGATCCGTCAGTCATTCTTCAGTTCCCTTCAAAATGGTTGAGTTGAATGGTGCTGATACATGCGTCATGTTCGTGAACGGGCGCTGTCAGTTGTGACTGGTCATCTCTTGGTTGCCACGGCTTATTTGAATTAATTATTTTATTTTTGAATTGTTTATTTTTTTTTTGTTTTTACTATGGACACTTTTAACGTACACACTGCACATCTTGCTACATCGTTCTCACATAATGTACCATCTCAACATGAATGATGTAACCAAGGTTTTTGTAAAAATATACTGATTTAAAAGAGTGTCCATGGAGTTTCTTGCCCGTTCTTCTCCATAGAGATCTACGCTAGGGAATGGGCAACTACAGTACTTTCACAGTTTTTATGCCTTGTGACTGGGACTGTAGCTTCATTACATTTTTATCTTGTCGACAATTCAAAAGTGCCTGTAACTGGCCTACTTGAAATAAATGCTTTGATTTTGATTGATTTTGATTTTGATTCAGGACAAAGCATTTTATATATATAGATCAATAATTGCCATATCATTACGTGGTTGTGTGTTTGGGTCTAAAGGACAATTACAGCCACGAGTTTAATTATCTACAAGAACATTTCTTGTTTATGCCATATTATATTGATTGTATAAAATTAATGTTAGATAATTTTCTATCTGATTTACTTCAGTGTTTTCCTGGATTTGTAAAGGAGTTCGAGCTTCAAACTCATCACGATGGGGGTCGACTGAAATTGTTGTCAACACTATAATAGATCCACGCAACCAGAACAAGGAATCCACACATTCGACACAACACAATCCAATTTCGGCAAAATCAGTGTATACACAAGAGTTCAATTACGCTATAAGAATAAGTTTTATAATGTACTTTGCAAATACCATTGTACAGAACAAAGTATCGAGCGATATCATAATAACACTTTGAGTTGTAGTAAGTGATCACATGCGAAATACGGCCTTTATACAGCTTTAACGATAAAACTAGCATGTCACACAATAACCCAGGATGTATAGTAGTGATTTCTTATTATGTTTTAACACCCTAAGCTTATGCGGATCCATTAATACAGATTTTATACAGTTCAAGCTGTATAACAACACAAAAATCCCTCATAAAAAGATAAAAGCATCTTTTGACACTATTGTATGTCTTTAAAAGAACTTTTAAGTTCTAAAAGAGCTGGTTAATTGGTGTTAAAAACGCTTCCGTGCTGTTTGGGAGTCGACAAAGAGCAAATACCGAAAAGACATCCATAATACTGTGTCGTAACATCAAATTAAACCAAAAACCAGATAATCAAAATCCCCCTTTGTGGGGCAGGGGGTTAAAAAAAAATACAAACCATGTTTCCTTGCACTTCTGAGAATGTAGTTACTGGTGCCACAACAGCAGTGTTATTTAGATTCACCCTATCGTTGGCTGCCTTCATACGGGCCATGGCTGCTTCACTGAATAGAACAGAAAGAAAACCTTTAATTGTTATACAAAACATAATTTGTGCAAAACAGCACATATGGCCAAAATAGTAGATTGTATTATATGACAAGGGAGCAAAATAATATCTTTACGGCGAGGGCGCTAGTTTGAATCCAGAACGAAGCGAAGGATTCTAGAGTAGAATCCCGAGCATAGAGAAGGATTCTAAAATAGAATCCTGAGCGCAGCGAGGGATTCAAAGTACATCGCCTGAGGGAAAAATATTTTTGATCTCGAGTCATATACTCTACTTTTCTATGAGAAAATAAATAACAGACATTTTTAAGTAATAAATGAATAAGTTTAATTTAAAAAAAATACATGAGTGTAAAAAGGTAAATTATATTTGACCGTTTGTACCGGATGGTGTTGGACGTAAAGAATAACACCATCCCTTATCTCCCCGTGGGTGTCGTAAGAGGCGACTAAGGGACTTACCAGAGAATGGGCAGCAGCGCTCTCTGAGCATTTGTAACAACCATACTGCGATCGCCAACCCGCCTGCCAAGCGTGGCGATTATGGCAAAACCCCCTAGTACCCGGCAGCCCATCTACCCTCGACTATGGTAGCGGTCGAGGTTACGGCGTGGCAAGGGCTGCTAAGAATCTCCGGACGGGATCCGGGTGCCTATACCGACGACTTGACCTGGCAACATACAACACGCGTACACTCTGGACCGACGAGAAGATAACGGAACTCGAAGAGGAATTGAGCAGGCTGCGATGGAGTATTCTAGGATTATCTGAAGTCCGAAGAGAGGGGGAGGACACGATAACCCTGAAATCCGGCAACCTGCTCTATTTCCGAGAGGGTGACCGGCAGTCTCAGGGTGGTGTTGGGTTTATCGTCCACAAGTCCCTCGTGAACAACGTGGTGAAGATCGAGAGTGTGTCGACCAGGGTGGCGTACCTTATACTCAGAATATCCTCAAGATTTTCGCTGAAGGTCATACAGGTCTACGCCCCGACCTCGGCACACCCCGACGACGAAGTGGAGACCATGTATGAGGATATCTCTAAAGCCATGCATGGTTTCAAAACTCACTTCACAGTTGTCATGGGGGACTTCAACACGAAGCTGGGCAAACGAGACGGTGATGAGCTGCAGGTGGGGCAATTTGGGTTTGGACGTCGGAATCACCGAGGTCGCCAAATGGCTAGTTTTATGGAGAAGGAGGGCCTCTATATGATGAACTCTTTCTTCAGAAAGCGTGAGCACAGGAAGTGGACCTGGGGGAGTCCCGATGGTGCAACTAAAAATGAGATTATCATGTCAACCAAGAACCAAATGTTCAATGATGAAAACCGGGAGCGATCACCGCATGTTAAGAGGCACATTGAACATCAATATCAAGCTTGAAAGGTCTCGACTGATGAAGTCTACGCTCCGTCCAGCACAGATCCAGATCCAAAACCCCGAGAGCTTTCAGCTTGAACTTCAGAATCGTTTCGAGTGCCTAGGAAACTCAGTGGACGAATACAACGACGGGTTCGTGGAAACTGTCCATACGACTGGATCTAAGTTCTTCAAGACTCGTCGCACAGACAAGAACAAAAAACTCTCTGAGCATACTCTCAAGGTCATGAAGGAGCGGCACGAGATGATCCTGCAGTCTTCAGACGGGGCGTGGAAATACCGGCAGCTCAATAGACGGATCTCTAAATCCTTGAAGAGCGACCTCCGCAGCTTTAATACCGAGCGTATTAAAGACGCAATTGAGAGGAATAAAGGCTCCAAGGTATTTGCAAGAGATCTGGCTATTGGGCAGATCCAGCTCACGAAACTGAAGACCGACGATGGTAGGACGCCACCATGTCAGTCTGGCTTCAGGACCAGACCTCGGAACCTATCCTTCTGCAGCGAGGTGTGAGACAGGGAGACGTCATATCTCCGAAACTGTTCACCGCTGCACTGGAGGACGTCTTCAAGGTTCTGGACTGGAGAGGGCTAGGCATAATGCCAATGGCGAGTACATCTCTCACCTTCGGTTTGCCGACGATATTGTGGTTATGGCTGAGACCATGGAGGACCTCAGTACAATGCTCGATGACCTCAGTAGAGCTTCCGAAAAAGTAGGTCTTAAAATGAACATGGACAAAACCAAAGTCATGTTGAATGCCCATGTAACACCCACTCCTGTCAAGATCGGAGACTCTACAATCGAAGTTGTAGACGATTATGTCTACCTGGGACAAACGGTCCAGTTAGGTAGGTCTAACTTCGAGAAAGAGGTCAATCGTCGAATCCGACTCGGCTGGGCAGCGTTCGGGAAGTTGCGTGGTATCTTCTCGTCCAACTTACCGCAGTGTCTCAAGACGAAAGTCTATGACCAGTGTGTGTTGCCAGTGATTACATACGGGACCGAAACGTGGTCGCTCACAATGGGCCTCATCAGAAAACTTAGTCACCCAAAGGGCAATGGAGAGGGCTATGCTTTGCTTCAGTTTCCTTGCGCGATCGAATCAGAAATGAGGACATCCGCAAGAGAACCAAGGGTACCGACGTAGCCCGAAGAATTGCCAAACTTAAGTGGCAGTGGGCAGGGCACATTGCTCGCAGAACGGATGGCTGATGGGGCCGTAAAGTTCTGGAGTGGTGACCGCGAACCGGAAGACGTTGCGTTGGAAGGCCTCCCACTAGGTGGACCGATGACCTGGTGAAAGTCGCGGTGAACGGCTGGATGCGAGTCGCACGGGACCGGTCAATGTGGCGACACTTGGGGGAGGCCTATGTTCAGCAGTGGACGTCTTTCGGCTGAAATGATGATGATGATATTTGATACACTGGCGCAATTTTGAAAATGTATTGTCACTTTTATTTGGGATTTATATAGATGTGGATTTATTTATATTTTGAGTGTTTGTAATCGCAGTATCTGGCTGGTGCTCAGGAAAAGGCACTGATTCCTTTGATGTAGAAGGGCGTGGCGACAATGGTATGAGCGAAATATCTGCAGCTCTTCATTTAATATTTTCTACAATGCGGATGCTGATTTTTTCCTTATTTTCAATGGAATCTTCGATGTAACTTTCTACTACAGAACTGGATTTCCACCCTCCGTGCCGCTTCAAAACAGTAAGGTCCGCTCCAGAATCTGCCAAAAGTGTAACGGACGCACGGCAAAAATAATATCCTGTGTACGGCAACTTCAAGTATGTAGCGATTTCTAGGGGCATTGAAGATATTTAATTTTTTCCTATAACCTGTTTAAAGCACTTTCTGTTTTGATACCTAATGAAAAATCTATTAGATTTTATATCAGAAGGACGCGGGCTCTGGTATTTTTCCACAATTCGTTTGTACTCTTCACGAACGATCGATCAATTTTTGTTTTTGTGTCAGTTAATTTTACTAAAAGTAACGTGTGCGTTTCGACCGCGCGGCCACGGCGATATTTAAAAAAAAACTATGCCAAGATTATGTAATATTATGTAAAAGTTGATTCCCAAAACCATAAATTCGTCAAAGTTATGGTTAAAAAGTTATAAGGTTGAACGTGGCCGCGCCATCGAAACGCGGAGAACCGCGCGGCCATGGAGATCTTTAAAACTAAGCTTTGCAGAGACCTGAAATTTTGGTAAGAGAAAGATTGAATTTGTAAAAAATTTGTAAAAATATAGAAAAAATCCTAGGTTTATATTTTAGGAGCTGTAAGACTAAAACTCTATGGCCGCGCCATTGAAACGGTGAACAATACGTTATCGCCGATATCTTGCTGAAAAAGCATCGCAGACATAAGATTTCAATTTGTCGAAATATGTAAAAATACAAAAAAATCCTAGGTTTATATTTCAGGAACTATAAGACTAAAACTCCATGGCCGCGCCATTGAAACGGTTGAAAAACACGTTATCGCCGATATCTCGCTGAAACAGCATCGCAGACGTCTGAAGTTTTTTTGTAGAACACAGATTTCAATTTGTCGAAATATGTAAAAATACAACAAAAAATCCTAGGTTTATATTGCAGGAGCTATAAGACTAAAACCTAATGGCCGCGCCATTGAAACGGTGAAAAACACGTTATCGCCGATTTCTCGCTGAAAAATTATCGCAGACGTCTGTAGTCTTTTGTAAAATATGGATTTCAATTTGTCGAAATATGTAAAAATACAACAAAAATCCTAGGTTTATATTTCTAGTGTATAATGAGCCAACACTTACAGCCAGTAATTTATACAATTTGCGTTCGATTTCAATGAACAATTCATGTTCCAAATTCAAATCTCATTACTGCCCGCTAAAAAGTCTAGTGGGAAAAATTATAGAGGAACAAAACGACACTTTTCGAATAGAAGGGATGAAAAGAAAAATACTAATCATCAACATCTCCATATACTCATACCAAAAGAGTTTTCTAATAGGGCATAAAATTTATAATTTCAGAAAAATCTATACAACGAGCATAAATGGGTGCACGCTCAAATAGACGCGTACGTATAGCGGTCTCGGTGGAATGCCAGTTGCGAGTGCACCTGCACTCACAGTACGTCAAGCGTGTCCTATACTGCGCCCTAATCAAAGCTAACGGGCACCTGAGTAAGTCATCGTCGCGTTCATGCCGTCACTTTGTTGTTTGGATAACCAGCAGGCGCTCTCTGTGGTGGGCGACGACGGAATGTTCAGGGTCACCTAACTAAATGAACGCGAAGGTCAGGTGTTCGCACCGCGATCGCTTTAGTTAGCAGCGGCCTTAGTTGTTAGTTCGCCTACGTTCTGTACCTATTTATTTTCTGACTCGGGCGCCTTGGGCGTCAAGATTTTCTGAATAGCAAAATACTTCCTACGATGTTAACAACACAACGATGTGGATAACTGGCCAAATGCGGGTGTACTAGTAGGTGCTCCTCTGCCTAACCCTTTGGGGATTACAGTCGCTATGTTATGTTATGTTCCTGTTAATACTTACGCTGCTTGTCTCCTCTTGGCGGCCAGTCGACCCTCGCACGCGTGGTCAGTAACGTGTCGATGGCGGAGACAGAAGTTGAGGGTACACTCGCTGCAGACCAGTGGGACCATCTCTTTGTTCTTACAACCCTTGAACGTACAGCGGTTTGTAAACACCTGGAAAATCATTTAAAATATATTATAAACTAACCATAACATATTTTGATACGCAATGCGTTTTTTTTTTTATTTAAAATACATGCACAACATAACATATTTATATCTTAGTTGTTGTAGAGTAATAAACAAATTAACAAAATGAAAAATAATAAATGAAAGAGACTCTAAGTTTGATTGGTTTGTAATACATCATAGTGTCCTTTACATAAAAACATACACCAAGGATACTTGCAAACAAAAAAGTATTAAACACTTATGTTTGATAGTAGCAATCAATAATCTTTTTTACATAAGCAATGACTAGTATTTTGTACTGTTATTTCTGCACAGACTATTTGATATTGTATTATATTATTAAGTTATATTTCAATGCTTTAGACTAGTTAAGAACTTGTGCAGAGTACTTTAAATTAATTCTGTTATTATTAATTAAAATAATTGACCAAAATCTATGCTTACTTTTTTCCGCCTCTCTTTAGCTGGGTCTGAGGTACAAAGATTATCAATATGGGCTCCTACGGCAACATCTGGAGGTTCCCCTCGTTTTCCTGGCACTGGCTTCCCACAAAGAGGGCATTCGGGAACCTGGACATTACGGGTGTTGGGCGCTGGACACTCGTGCTTTGCATATGCAAAGTGGTCAGAACTGTAATAGATAGCATTTTGATGTTAGTATTGGTGGGAAGGTTTACTTATTAATATTATTATTTTAATATAAAGGTTGTAAACAGACTCTTGACGAAGCCGAAAGGCACTTGTTCTCCCCATCATTGCGATATTTTTTTTGTTCTAGACCTTACCTGGGAATTTTCTAGTTACGGAGATATTGGGGTAAAGTACCAACGCAAAGTACCAACTTTTTCACAAGTTTTTTTTTAAATACATGTTTTTAATGTAAGATTTTTACTTAAAACACCTCCACGATCACCTTACTATTCAATCCATCCATCAGCACAATGTTTTGAGTGCGTTACATTGAGTCCTACTGTAAGACAAGATCTTTCCGCCCATAAAAAAAAGTCGTTTTCCGTGTGTAAAGTTAATTAGTTTGATGTACATAATGCTTGGTTGACGGCTTCGTGAAGAGTCTGTTTACACCCTGTATTATGTGGAGAACCCATGTTTTGATTGCAGGTGCAGTTGCAAGCTTGCAAAGTCACCCTTCAAATACAGCAGTCTTCATTGTTCTAATGTGCAAAAAGAGAACATAAGTTAACAAGATTGTTCTTTGTGAAACTACGAAAGTTATTAAATATGAATAAGTATGGGAAATTGTCATTGCTGACATTAAAAGTTTTATTTACAGCAGGAAATATAATATTTTCTATTTATAAAAGTGTATGTAAGAATAAAAGTAGGTTTTTTAGTTTCTGCCTACCCCTCATGGAAAAAAGCCCATCTTTAAGAATTTATACGTCTGATAGCACAGACTATTTTGTTACATCAGTCATGTATACTCCAAAAAAAAAGTCCCATGGTTATTCAATTAAATTTTACTAATGACTTTGCAGAATGTCAGTTTTATTATCATAATTATCAGCAACTAGCGGACGTCACGCGGTTTCACCTGCGTAGTTAGTTCCCCTTCCCGTGGGAGTACAGGCAAAATATAGCCCATTTTACTCGCTGATAATGTAGCTTTACATTGCTGAAAGAATTTTTCAAATTGGTCCAGTAGTTTTTAAGTTTATTTGTTACATACAAAAATAAAAATCTTTCCTCTTTATAATATTATTATAGAAGATAGAGATAAATATCACCTACTGTTAATAAGGTCAGAATAACAAATAATTCCAACATGTCTCGGGGGCATATATTTATATATATTTTCACAATTCTTATTTTACATGAAATATGCCAGCGTTGGGCTACAACTCGCCTGATGCAGCTTAGGATAGAGCACAATTGGATAGAAGAAACCGATTCAATCAATCTTAGAAGAGATCCGGATTATAATAATCGGATAAAAGAGAGCCTGGCAGTGAATTTCACAGACTTGCAGTTCAAACAATTATTTTCTGACATGCCATAATGTTCCCTTTTAAAATAATGAGAAGTAGGTGTTTCTATAAAATGTTGTATTGGTTTGTTACACACGTTACGATATTGTAGTCATGGCTGAGTCACTGGAAGACCTAGGACAAATGCTCGGTGACCTCAATAGTGTCTCCCAGCAAGTGGGTCTTAAAATGAACATGGACAAAACGAAATTCATGTTTAATGTCCACGTCGCACCCACCGTACTCGCAGTTGGGAACACTACTCTCGAAGCTGTCGACGAATATATCTACCTAGGACAGGCGGTCCGTTTAGGTAGGTCCAACTTCGAGAGAGAGATCAATCGTCGAATCCAACTCGGCTGGGCAGCGTTCGGGAAACTACGCGATGTCTTCTCGTCCAAAATACCTCAGTGCCTCAAAAGTAGGGTTTATAACCAGTGTGTGCTACCAGTGATGACTTACGGATCCGAAACGTGGTCTCTCGCAATAGTTCTTATACAGTAGCTCAAAGTCGCTCAGCGGGCTATGGAGAGGGCTATACTCAGGTTTCTCTACGTGATAGAATCAGAAATGAGGGAATCCGTAGACGAACCAAGGTCATCGACATAGCCCAGCGGATAAGCAAGCTGAAATGGCAATGGGCAGGCCACATAGCGCGAAGATCGGACAGCCGATGGGGCAAACAGATACTGGAGTGGAGACCATGCATTGGAAAGTGCAGCGTGGGACGGCCACCTGCCAGATGGACCGACGACATTGTAAAAACTGTAGGAGTCGTTGGATGCAGGTGGCATTGGACCGGACACGTTGGAAGTCTATTGGGGAGAACTATGTTCAGCAGTGGACAGCAACGGGCTGAAATGATGATGATGATGACACACGTTACTAATTGGTACTATTCAAAATGCTTCAATTGACTCCTTGGTGAGCATTAAACATTAATATTAAATAAATACACAATCTTACTAAAATGTAATTAGCTCTACATTCTAATGATACACTAAATACTATGACCTCAAGATCACTCACCAGAACACTTCTTTACAAGCACCACATTTGTACGGCAGGAAGTCTGAAAGAGTAAATATTATAGAGTATTCTAATGTGGTGGCCCATATTATAGCCCATTCCCTTTCATAGAGAGGAGGCCTGTGTCCCAGCAGTGGGATTTTGTTCACCAGTTTGGATCATCCACAAAATTGTGTGAAAAATGTCCTAAAAATAATTAAGAATTTTCTATCTTGTAATATACATTACAAGATAGAAAATTCTTGTTCTAATTGTGTCAATAGACAAAGTGATAATTGTGACATTCTTTTGCATTTTGACTAAAACAACAAAAGAATACTTAATCCCAATGTTACCTAAGCATACGGTTGACCGTATGCTTAGGTAACATTGGGATTAACTTATTGATTGCTAAATAATATTACTAACAAGGAAAGTAAGGATATGGTGACGAAAGTATCGTGATATTAATCATTAAAAACAACTCACCTAATTTGTTGCATGATGAGTAGGAACAATTCTTTCCAACGTGAGGGAACTCCATCGTATTTATGTTAAAGTGTTAAAATTCTGGCAAAAAGTGGTCTTCTACAAGTGTTGTACAAACAATGATGACGACAGAAAATTGTTAACACTTTTATATCTAGTTGTTGCAAAAGAATTTCACGAGTATTCGTCATCTACTGTACTGACAGGTGACAGCAGAACGATGAAACAACATTTTTGTTATTTGCATTTACGAATACTGATTCGTAGTAGCATTTTATGTTCGGGTTCTTTTCAAGAATGTTCGGGTAGTTTCTAAACTGCAACAAGTAAGATAAATTGGTCCACACACATTCAATTTTGCACAAAAAAACAGTATAAGAGTTAAAATATAGTAAAATCAAACAAATTTAGAATTATTATGTAAAAGAACGTTTACTAAAAATAAACAATAATTTACATTTTCGTAACTATCTTTATAAACACTCGTGATGTCATCCCAAAGTTTATTCCATTCCTCGCAGTACCGGTATTTATCCTCTTCTGCAAATCTCGCAATTGAAGTAAGGTTTGTTGTAAGAAAACCGAATTCTGGGTTAAGCTCACCTTTGTTTATAAGCTATAGCTTGTAATTTTGTGTGTTTTTGTGTACATTATAGAATAAAAATAATTTATATGTTTTATCACTTTCTAAGCTAACCCAACCAACCAACACCAGACCAATGAAAATTATTCAAACGATTTTACTTTGTTAGAAGTAGAAAAGGTAAATTAGGCAAATATAATAGAATAATAAGAATAAAAGACTTTTTTTATCAGGAAGAAAGGCTAAGGGCAGTATGAGAGAAACCCGTGATTAAAAAAAAAAGGTAAATGACAAATTATCAATGTCATAAACGTCATTTTCGACCTGTGCGACGTCTGGGACGATCCGTATTATTTTAGTTAATTAAAACCGATAAAATATAGGGAAAAGTGGTCCTTTTTCGAGGATCACAAAATATACTGGGGTTTTTAGAAGAACTAATAACGAAAATGAGTAAACTCGTCCCTTCGGTCGCTAAACTATTAGCCGGCAATACGGTTACGGTGGGTTCTCTGTTCTTGCTGAAGGAAATCGGCAATTATCTTGTTGATGGGTTCATGATAGGTGTTATCACAATAAGCTTGAAGAAGGAGGTTCAGTGTATATGCTTAATGCAATTTTTGATTTTAGAAAGTGGCCGTCCCAGTTACTGCGACATCTAACGCAAAATACAGTACGAAGAGCCAAGCCACATTTGAAGTCAAGGTAGCTCTATTTTTTCATCTATTTCAATCATAATTATGTTCTATGTGGTGATAGTAATACGTAAATGTTTGCCTTGTAAATGTCGGCTATTCTTTTCATTTAAATTGGTTGGACAGTTTTGTAATTATGTAACCCTAACCTTCATTGTGTCAAGAGTAACGGTTTTTTGTTGCCAGTAATCTGACGTAGGTAAGTTACCTGCTACAATGATAACAATTTACACACTGTGCCCCTAGTGAAAAGTGGTATAAGTATCATACAGATTTAATAGGACATAAACCACTTACACTTGAGGCACGGAATTAGGTAAACAATGTATTCATTTGGTTGTAGTAAATGGTCTGTGTATCCAAAAAGGAAGAATATACCAAAATAATGTTGCCCTAAATGTATGTTAGTATTAAAAAAATAACTATCTGTCCTGTCCCAACATGCTTTATTCTATGCCTCCCAACTATTACTTTTATTCATTCAAAAATTATTCAAGTGTCGAGAATATATATTCAGTGTTTCATATTGCAATTTTTTCATTACACTAGCCTTACAAACTCCACAAATTGGATAAAGGACCCTCAACAACAGCTACATTAACTTCTGAAGATGCTCTCAAACTGTATGAACAGTTGGCACTTATCCGACGAATTGAAACCGCATCGGGTAACTTGTACAGGGAGAAGATCATCCGTGGCTTCTGTCATTTGTATTCAGGTTTGTGGTTTGAGATGTTTACTTTTATTTTCAAACCATTATTACGTTTTGTTTAATAGAAATGAATATATAACAGAATAGAGATGTGTAATGTAAATTAATTACTATAGCATTTAGCATTCTATAGATACATTAAATCGTGTATTTAAAAAAAGACTTGCGAAAAAGTTGGAACTCCGACCCCCAATATCTCCGTAACTAGAAGGTTTCCAGGTATGGTCTAGAACAAAACAATGATCGCAATGACGGGGAGAACAAGTGCCTTTCGGCTTCGTTAAGAGTCTTTTTACACACTTTATCAAGCAGTAAGCGTCAGTAGTAATCAACAAAACATACTTGAATGGTTTGAACTCATGATTTTAAATTGAGTACTTTAGCTGGAGAGATAATGTTAATATACTATAGTTAAAGGTTCAAATAAAAATATCATAATCAAAAGATATTGTAATACTACAATTTACACTTTAAAGATAGTTAAGCTTTTATGAATAAAATTCTTTTATGAAAAAAAAAAATTTTTTATAAAAAATCGTTAGGTCAAGAGGCGATAGCAGTGGGTATGCGTGCAGCTATGCGTGATGTAGACTCAGTGATCACTGCGTACCGTTGCCACGGTTGGACATACCTGATGGGTGCCAGTGTGGCTGGTGTGCTCTGTGAGCTCACAGGACGCAAGAGTGGAGTCTCACGAGGCAAGGGAGGATCCATGCATTTGTACGGAAGGAACTTCTATGGTGGCAATGGTATTGTTGGTGCTCAAGTAAGTTTCTTTCTTTATTTTTATAATTCATTAATGCAATTCGAGAACAAAAAATACAAAGAAAAACTTGCAAAGGTTGAGCATTACTGACCGTCTTGAAATGCCCATCCTTTAAACTAAACTATAAAGTACAGCTACATATTGGTTATATATTTTCGATTGTTATTTTGGTAGGTATCTGCCAGATATGACCTGACCCCATCCCATTTAAGGCTTACTGCTTTTTGAGTGACATGGGCAAATTTCGTTCTGATCTGATATTTTTTTTTTTTAGAAATGTTGCCCTACACTAGGAATTTCTCCTGTATCGTGGGTGCTTTCACAAACATTTAAACTCACTTACACAAACAGCCAGACCCGGAAGAACTATCTGTAGGCCATACAAATATTTGTACCATGCGGGGATCGAACCCGCGACACGCAGCGCAGCAGTCAATCGCTCAGCCACTGCGCTAACCGTGCCGCCGAATTGTTTGATAAATTCGTAAATAATGTGTATGGTAAAATTTTATAAAACTTAATTTAACAAAACAACTGTATAAATTACAAAGCCCAAATTATGCAAAGATGATGATGCGGCCGGTGCTGCATTCTGCCTCCAGTTCATCTCCACCATCAACACCATCATCATCAGCCTTCAATGTTCCCACTGCTGGGACACAAAATAATATTTTAAATAACGTGAAATCATTCTACAGGTACCTTTAGGAGCTGGAGTAGCCTTCGCGCACAAGTACACAGGTGATGGCGGAGTGAATTTCGCCCTCTATGGTGACGGTGCTGCCAACCAAGGACAACTGTTCGAAGCTTA
The DNA here is from genome assembly GCA_950005105.1 of Lycophotia porphyrea. Classification (NCBI taxonomy): domain Eukaryota; kingdom Metazoa; phylum Arthropoda; class Insecta; order Lepidoptera; family Noctuidae; genus Lycophotia; species Lycophotia porphyrea. The sequence goes on along the minus strand of OX465391.1, from coordinate 10,031,200 downwards.
CAACATGGCCAAACTGTGGGACTTGCCGGCCGTGTTCGTCTGCGAGAACAATGGATATGGTGAGAGTTTTAGCATAATTTATTAATTTCTTTTCTTTTTCTTTTTATGGGTTAAGGGTTGGGCAACATCGTGAAAAAGTTTTAAGTATGAATGTTGATGGTTATAATAAGAGTAGAATAAGACCAAAGAATCGATAGACGAACTGTGTAAAGAAAAATATGGCTAAAGCACATATCTGATGAGACAACGAGTATTAGAGAAGTATGGAAAAAAATCATGCTGTACCAACAGGAACGGGAATGTAATGATCATTATTAGTTCCGTTTTCTTATTCAGTTGCCATATACTGTTATCCTTCTTCTACAGGCAAGCTCGATTCAACCCATCAAATGGCTTTAAATCTATGCTCATGGCGAAATCTGTTCTTGAGTATCATTCTATAGTGCGGACAATGTAGTCCATATACATTCTCTCTTGGGTAGTTTAAACAGGTCAGTAAAGTCAGTTAGTTAATTAGAAAGAATTAATATTTCTGGTAAAAAAGGTATCACAGTGAATATTTTATCAAATACTCGGGTCTACAGTACCTTTCATCTGTGAAAAAATCAAACTTGTAAGTCAACGCAATAAACAAATGACAATGTCACATATTTTGTGATTTCGCGGGGATTAAACCTATAAGGTACTTCACGTTGAGCTAGAATCATGAAAGGCAAGAAGCATATGTAAAGGATAATATCTGAAAACTGTAAATGAATAGTTTAATAGACGACTCCAAGCACGCAATGTTACTGTTTTCTAAGTAAATATAAGAATTACAATTATTTAAGCCACACTAGATGCATGTGACGTAGTGTTTGCAGTTAATTGGAAATAATGAGATGCATGAATTTTTCCTGCCACAAGAATCTAAAAAACTGTAGTTCTTTTATAATCAGAAACAGGTCTATTGGATCATTTAATGACTATAGTGAATTTTTTTGCAATATATTGTTGAAAAATATGTGAAATAAAGTCATTTCAATTGACGATGTCATACTATACATTACACATCCGACCTCTATTTGATCTTGATGACGCGACATATAAATGATAACATTCACTCTGATTACATTCAGTACTATTTTCATCTTGAAATCATAACATGTTTGATGTATACGGTGTGGGACACCGACGCGAAAACGGTCAATACATTATTCTAAGGCCCCTATATAGATCATTGCTTATTAAAAAAAAATGTGCTGTTTCCTTCCAAAGTGCAATACCTACGCAGTCAACATGTATGGAACAGCTGATTTATTTTAATAACTGATGAAAAATTTCTATATGGGAGCTCAGAATAATGTACTGAATAACCGTGGTAACCGTTTCGTTTGTCCCTTCCACTTTGTATTTTTCGGTACACCTGTCTATCTAAGCTCAGCGTTTGTTAGAAATGCCGTTTTCACTAATTTAAAGATAAACTTACTTTAATGCCTAAAAAAAGCGCATTGTTGGATTTTTAACTTTGTACTCGGCGCTGATTATCAAATTTTATTTACGAAACGTTACTAGCGTGTTCTCGTATTTGTATTTCACGTGTCTCTGTCTTATCTCATCTTTTTGTTGTTATTTTAAGGTGGTTGCGTCAGGGTAGCCCACCAAATTCAAATTTTCTTACGTTTTTTGTAATTTGCAGGTCAGTGTCAGGTTGTACGTTGATGAAAAATGAGTCGCGCCAGTAGTAAGTATGTAGTTACAGAATTACAATCATGAAAATCATCAATACAACCCTCTAAGTTCATGTAATCCTATTCAATGAATATTTCATGAAAAAGTCATTCAATAGGGTTAAATGGACTTACAGGGTTATATTTATGATTTTCATGACTGTGATTCTGTAACTACATACGTGTTACTGGCACGAATCATTTTTCATCAACATACAACCTGACAATGATCTGCAAATTGCAAAAAACGTAAGAAAATTTGAATTTCGCGGGTTACCCTGACGCAATCACCTTAAGAAATGTTTGGTCAGAAATATCTCCATCGCATTTTTTGTCGTAATTTTAAAATAATTTTCATTGAAATTGTGGCTTTGTGGTTCGATAGATAATGAGGTTATGATACCTACGTAAGGCTACGTTTGTAATTGTAAATCTTTAATTATTGTAAAAAGCAATGTCCCTTCCTCTCTAATATGTAAGACTTACAGGAGTCTGTTCGTGTCGATTCTGAACTTTATTAACTAGATAGCATGCTTCAAGTTCTTCTAATTTGTACGTTATTATTCGCGACAAATAAACACGCCCGATTACCCCCATAAGGCTGCGTTTCCACCCCCGCTTGGGCGGAGCACCGCCGTGTCCTCGTCTATTATTTTTTTTTGTTAAATTTTTGGCTATTTTTATGTTTTTAATTTGTGTTGCTGGCCCGCCATTAGTTCATCATTTGCCCAAGTGGCCCATGGTTTCAATAAGTCTGCATCCTAGGTCATGTATAGAAATTGCTTCGGGTTAACTTTTTTCGTTTAACAAATAATATCGCATCCCATCACTTATCCAATTGACATGATTAATCTATTTTATCGAATTGTTCTTCAGCTAGGATGTAAGTTTTTAAGGTGCTATCCTGCCTTTTCCATTATATTTATTCCATGTCAATAAGTAGGGTTTTCATGTGTTTTAAATAAGTCGTTCACTGTTCTCTTTAACGTATGAGTGTTCTCTCAGGTATGGGGACGAGTATGGACCGCTCGTCAGCCAGCACAGAATACTACACGCGCGGCGACTACATCCCCGGCATCTGGGTCGATGGCATGGACGTGCTCGCGACCAGGGAAGCCACCCGCTTCTGTATCGAATACTGCACCAGTGGAAAAGGTATGTTTCGCACAAAATAACACCACGCTCGTTTTGTTCAAATTAGCACGTCAACATTACGTAAGATAGACAGTCCCCTAAACGTCGCATTTGCTACAATATTTTTTAGTTTTTCATAACCTCAAAATTAAAAAAAACTTTCTTGAATATCTTACTCTTAGGTCCATTGGTAATGGAGATGGAGACGTACCGTTACTCCGGGCACTCGATGTCCGACCCCGGCACGTCCTACCGTACGCGCGACGAGATCCAAGAAGTCCGTCAGACTAGGGACCCCATCACCTCCTTCAAGGAGAAGATCATCAGCAACGAGCTCACCACGCCCGATCAACTTAAGGTGATTACTTAACTGTCCTTAGTAACTGGGTTGTGGATAGGGTTATTCACGGATGTGCGAAATTTATATGCGGGACCTGCCTCCAAATGTACAGAAACGAGAGAAAAACAATTGTAATTACTGTTTTGTCAGTTCAATTTGAAATTTAAAAAATTGAACAAAAAATACTCTTCTCTTTATGAAAGTACCTAATTATCACCTTTTTTTTATCACACAGTAAATAGAGCACTTTACGCGGGACGGAATGATCTACTGAATACGTGGTAACCGGTGTCCCTTCCACGGTTCCACCCTGTATAAAGAAGAAAGGTCCAATTATTACGAGCCTTCTCATTTAAAATTACTTTGTAATGTTCTATACTCCACAACCAACCTTTCTGATAAGACAAAAGGCAGGTCGTGGTAGTTGCGGTCATGAAACGTGGAAGAGAGACGACGCGAGGATAAGTTTTTCGATTCCCATACTAAATATTCACTGTCCTACTCGCACGTTTTAAAATCACGACTGCCGCGTCTTAGGGTTTAGTTTATTTAATCTTTCAAGACTTGTGTTTGACCAATTTTTTTTAACCTGATGTTATGCAATTCATAAGCAAATGTATTTTCTGTATTGCAGGAAATCGACTCAAAGGTGCGTAAAGTAGTCGACGAGGCCACTAAACTGGCGAAGACAGATGGTGAAATCGGCATTGAGGAGCTCGCGGGAGACGTCTACTACGACTGCCAAGAACCTATCATCCGAGGCGTAATCCCTTCCAAGCCCCTTACACATATCACCGTCGCTAATCGAGCAAACCAATAGATCACTTATTACTAAGGAAATTAGGTCTGTTTTCCAATACAATATGCTCCACTATACCCAGTGAGATTACCCAATGTAAGTGTACTTTGCCTTTATTTGGAAAGATTTTTGACATTCTGTTTATATATATTTTATAAATCCATTTTAATAGACGTAAGTAATCATGAGAATAGTACTTTTTTCCGTTAGTTAACTCGTTTATTAATATATACATAATTTGGTTTATATGACATCTGTAAAACTATATACATTATTTATTAAAAACTATTAAATAAATAAAATAAAAACAAAAAACACAAAAAGTAATAAAAAAATAAGACTAAAAGTAGTACCTAGTGTGTTTATATACAACGACGACAGTAGGACACATAGCGTCAAAGTACTCCTCCGCATCGCTGTCATCCGGAAACTAAAACGTACTGTTTTATTTAAATTTCTATTGAATTGTTTTTCTAAGCTAATATATTTTTTAAGTTTTAATGTTTTAGTGGAACATGTTGTATTGTTGAATTGATTGAGGCAATTTTATAGTTTGACTGAAAATTAACGCTGTAAGCTAGGACCATAACATTTACGCAACAAATCGCGGTGGTTATTTTTACATGATTCTGTTTATTATTAGCTTGTGGTGCTATATTTTTAATATTTTAAACAAATCATTGAACCACATAATCGTATGTTGATGTTTCTAGTGTAGTGTTTTATTTCAGTCAATTGTTTATCTGTGGCCTCACGTAGAAGAAATATTATTTTATAAATAAATACATTTTGTAGATTGACTTAAAGATATTATTGAAAGAGGGTAAAATACATGTATAATTATCATATTTGCGAACTGTTTCCGTTATGCACAATTATGAGACTTTTATATTTTGTAATTTTTTAGTGTTTCACGTATGTAAGGGAAAATGTTATACTGCCGATAATATACCACCATGTATTATTTTAAATTCAAATTGTTTATTTATTTAAGGGCAGATGATTCTTAAAGATATAAATTATAATATGACTTTTAATTTCGGTATTGAAGGTATTATGGAATGATGATGTGAAACGCGGGTGTTACTGTACACCTCTGCCCAACTGTTCGGGGGAACACAGGCGTGAATTATGTCATGTCATGTGTTAAATTTGAGATACAAGCCGAGAGAGCAGAGATCGATGTACGGCCACGTCCGTAGCTTAAAAAGTGTCAAAATTTCCTTAGAAAACTGCTCATTCTTTTTTGAAGTGAAACTTCTAATGCGACTACCAACAAGGTTGCGTTAAACGTTTAACGCTACCATGGAGGGGGTATGAAATGATGAAATTGAAGTTTAAGTTTCACTTCTTCCGCCCGGACGGACACCACGCACTATTTTTTTTTAGGTAGGACCACTCGCAGTTCAACTCGATAAGGTTGCAATACTGCTCAACCCACTATGAGTATGATACTTATAGCCGAGTGCAATGAGTAACACCAACACATCAAAATATTACTACAAAAGCCACTACATTTAATGTGCGTACTCGTGGAAATAATATTAGTTTTTGTTTCATCGAAATCGGGCCAGGATTTCGCAAAGAAACAGCGTTGTAAAGTGGTTTGCACTTATTATTTTAACTCTACGAGTGTTTACCGTTATAAAATTTGTTTTGTAAAGTGGCTTGCTCTTATTATTTCGACTCGTAGGTCGCAGCGTGACGTCACACGTTAGTCTGATTTTGCCGCGGAGGCTGTACTTTAACGTTTAATTCACAGTCATTTTTGAAGATAGGATAAAAGAACATTATTTTTTCTCGAGGTACCTGTTTAGTTGAGTTACCTATTCTTTTATCTCGAGTTATCTAGTTATTTTGTTAAAAAACGTACTCAAGAGGTGGAAGTTTATAGTGGTCGGATTTTCATAGGACTTTTGTTTCGAGTCCCTAGAGGTGTGGAGATGCAAGATAAAAAAAAATATTTCGCCGTTCGCGACTTTTTCTTTTTTGCATTTCCGTTTGAACATTTTTAATAACATGAAGTTCTGCGAATTTATATTGTGGCGTAATAATACGAATAAATTAGGAACTAAAGTAAAAGTTTTTTTTAACATCTACACGTCTAGGAACCCCATAATAATGAAAATCCGACCACTATAAACTTTGTGTCACTCGATTATAGGCCTTATAACACAAAAAGATAACGAAATGAAACCACAAATTAAAATCCACAGTTTATTATCTTGTACAACTACATCATACACTATATACTTTAATAAGCAAAACACCAATAATTATAAATCGTAATATGGTATAAAAATATCATTTTGATCACAACAAGTTACACCATTACAGTTGAGCACAACAAGTTACACCATTACAGTTGAGCACAATTTATTTGATGATTTGTTGCAGTACCTACTCTAGAAATGCTAATTAAAGATGCTTTACAATTCTAAAGCAATTTAGTATTTGTTTTTTATTATATTTTTTTCATTAGTAAGTACCAAAATAATAATATAATATAAATATTGATTTACTTAATAATACAATTCTTTGGTTATTACAGCCGAACTTGGCTGCTGTTAATTTAATTTGTTTCTATGGCACCGTCATAGACAAAGCTTGTATAATTCGTATTTACAATAAAATCATAAAAAATAAAAGATATAAAATATCAGTAAATATATTAATATTATGTTGAAGCGCATAATCTATAATGTCATTAATTTATTCACTTTCGTAAGCTAAGATGTTCCGCGTATTGTACCTATATCGATAAGAAAATATTCGAAAAATAAATGATTAAAAATATTTTACAAAGCTGTATTGTGTTAAATAATCATTATTAAAGATTCTTTTAACCGCTTTAAAGCTATTTTAAGCAGACATGCAATATTTTGGGTAATATTAAATAGGGTAAAGGTATATCTACATTATTTGAAAATGAAATTGTCTTTTATCAAGCTAACGTAAAGGAGTGGGTAGGGAATGTCAAGGAACATGGGAGGAATGTTTTTGAACAATACGTAGAATTGTAACTAGGTAGGTACCAAATTCTAGCACTATCAGGGTTTGACACATTCATGTATTCTTTCAATTAAATTGGAAGGGAAGGGTGATTGGAGGTGCCCATTGTATCGCAAAACATGATACAATGGGCACCTGACGATCTTACCGGCCGAAAGACTTCGTGTCTCAAGCTGTTGTAAAAACGAGTAGTTTTAAAAATCGCCACAGTACTGCGAGGTCCAAGTTTTAATGCACGAGAAGCCTCAACGTAATAATAAATCTGTTCCGTAGAGCTGGCCAAATAGGAACCTAACACATGTTTGATACCACTTCTAGGGTTAAATTCAACCGGAGTAAACCAATTTATTTGGCCGATCGAGGTTCTATGCGCGCCTATCTTTGGTAGATTGGGTTTCTACAGGCTAGACATAAATGTTCTAAAAAATCACCTAAAGGTTCACTCTTCGTTCTCTTCAGCGAAACCGCACTGCAATTCATACAGATTCGCGTATATGCCTCTTTTAGCAATAAGTTCTTTGTGTGTGCCCATTTCGGCGACAACGCCTTTTGAGATGACCACGATCATATCTGCATTTTGTATGGTTGATAATCGATGCGCTATTATAAGATTTGTTCGGCCTTCGCTCGCTCTATCCAGGGCTTCTTGGACTATCTGGAAAATAACAAAAGAATGATGATGATGATGTCAGTTTCCGAATTTGAAATTAAGAACAAGAGGCCTGCTATAGGATAATTGTATTTTCGATTCAAAAATTGACGTATTTATGTTACGGTTATACCGCGCGCTCGTGCTAGAGCCTCAGGTGGGAATGGGACATTGATTTTTTAAGCATATTATGCCTATAACATCCCCACAGCTGGGACAGACACCTCCTCTCGGTGAGTTTGCGCCAGCGCGGGCCCAATGCGGGTTGGTAGAACTCTTCGAATTTTCAGTTATAGAACATGTCTGTTTCCTCACGATGTTTTCCTTCACCTTTTTGAGAGCCGTTGTAATGAATTGACTTGTTTATCATTCAATAATACAAATCAGTCATTCGTACCTTTTCGCTGTGTGTGTCGAGAGCCGACGTTGCTTCGTCCAGTAGTAGAACGCGGGGGTTGCGCACGAGTGCACGTGCGATTGCAATGCGCTGCTTTTGACCTCCGGACAGCTGAGATGCGCGGGCGCCGATACGTGTCTCGTATGCCTGAACAAATCACAAAAAAATAAATTATAGAAATGATGTAGGTTATATCTATCGCCTATGTAATACAAATTATTATTCAATAGAAAGTATTGCAACTCAGCATCAATAACTACAAGAGAAAACACACAGACCTAAATTGCAGAAGAGGTCAGGACGACATACCTACAAGGCGATTGAAGTTTGTTGATAAATTGAACTATTAGCTAGGTATTGCCCGCGGCTTCGCTCGCGTTGTAGTCGGAAATTAAGTAACTCGGGAGCGCACTACTGCGTGCCGGGATAAAAAATCCCATACCCTAAACTTGGTCACAGACTTTAAGCATGGCAAATTACTTACTTTAGGCAACGCCGCTATAAAATTATGCACGTTGGCTTGCTTGGCTGCGGTGACAATCTCTTCAATGGGGACCACCCGTTTGTTGTCACCATACGCAATGTTCTCGGCAATAGTGCGATCGAAGAGCACCGGCTCTTGCGAAACCAGGCCAATGTTCCCCCGCAGAGTACACAGGCGCATGTCTGATACTATGTTGTGGTCGTCCAGCTCCTGAGAAAAAAAAAATGATAGGTAATAAAAGCTGAGATAGGTAAAGTTCAAGATAAGTACAGAAAAAAAAACTAAGACGCGTTATGTTTCTGTACTTATAGCTTCATCATCTGGCTAGCATTTTCAAGACTATGTCGGAGTCGGTTTCTATTCTAACCAGATGTAGCTGAGTATCAGTATTTTAAATGGAGCGGTTGCCTTTCTGTCCTCCAAAAACCAGTAAAAACTGGGTATCCCTTGGTAAGACTGGCTGTCACTTTCGGGACCAACAACTTAACGAGCTTTTCGAGGCACGGATGAAACTCGGGATGTAATGCATTGTCAACCATCCACAGATTAGCTTATTATTTTTCAACAATTGGCGCCCAACATGGGGCATAGGTATCATGATTTTAAGCTTGCAACTTTACATTTAATCGGTAATTCACGTTGACAGTTTTCTTAGTAATTTTGAGATATCTCATTGATAGTTCTAACACCAGGTACCTTCAGAAACTTCTATGGCCCACGTTGGGCGCAACAGAGTAAAGAAACCATCTTTTCAATTAATTCCAGTGAGAAGTACCGACGAATGCACCTAAAGCTATAGGATATGTCAAGCTTCATTGCCTTAGTATTTGGTCTAGTTGGGCACCATTACAAATTTTACACTAATGTAGTGTAAAATTGCTGCATGGTTCTACAAGTGCTTAAATGACATTGACAGAAGAGCACTGTTTGTAAACATTTGTGAAACCGTCTGTGGACATTGTATTGAAAAATCATGGAAGAGTGAGTTACGATAAAGGTCACGTGCCAAAAGATCCTATACACGTACAAGATCCTATATATGTACAACTATAGGTACTTTACATATACAGCTTAATGTAATGTTCAAAAAGTTTGACAGGCTAGCCTGTCAGATTTAGGCGGTGACTTACCACACTGCCGTCATCTGGGTCGTAGAGTCGCTGCAACAATTGCAAGAGGGTGGACTTGCCACAGCCGCTGGGCCCTACCAAGGCGACGCGCTTGCCGAAGGGGATCAGCAAGGACAGGTCACGCAACACCTGCACTTCACGTCGCGTTGGGTAACGGAACTTTACGTGATTGTACTGAATCTTGCCCTGTGCGACCTGGAAATTACAATGATTTATCGATCAACGCTTGTGTTTTTCATCTTTAGTAGGTAATTGGGTCTTCAGAAAGAGGACCCTCCGAGATATGATTATAAATTATCAATCTTTAACGTTACTAGGCACGGGTCTCTCTCGTGAGAATGAGCGGACTACAATCAACCCGGTGGACATGTGATGTTCTTCCATACTTATCTTCATTTTTTTGGTTCAAGGACCTGCTGGTTACCTTACGACCGCTTTGAGAGGAGTGATGACGAAATAAATTACACCAAGCGCCTGGCTCGACCGCACGATCGAAGACACATGAGTCAGACACTAATACCTCTGGACCACCACAGCTGATTATTTTTATTATACGCTCGTATAACTCGCGGAGATACGAGCATATTATAATAAAACGTGTCGTAAGTTGATTTAAATAAAAGTTCATACGTAATTTGCAGGCAAGCAAGGCGAGGCTGTGTCGACGACGACTGGTTTACGTTGCAGGAGTTTCATGACTCGACCGGCGGCGCTCACTGCTGCGCCGAAGTTGGGGGCGAACGCTAAGGCCTGCCCCATCATCCATGCGCCGAAGATCAGCGCTTCGGATACCCTGCACAATGAGCACATTATAATAATACAAGGGTTTTGTCAGGATGTTCTTGAGAAAGGTCAGGTGCGTTGTATTCGCATTTGGGGTGCGTATTAACGTGGACAAAGCAAAAGGAGTAGGTATGTAAGGATCGTAGTAGGTAGCGATCTGTAGTGTCTGCGTTGGCGTGAGTTTATGTACCTATAAGTGGATGTAATAATCATCATCATCTACCTAGCCTTTTCCCAACTATGTTGGGGTCGGCTTCCAGTCTAACCGGATGCCGCTGAATACCTGTATAAGTGCATGTAATAAAATGTAGACCAACTATTAGAAAGTCATTTAAGGGGTAAAAATCTGCCTGCCAGGGCTGCGGGACTGTTCTAAAGAGATACCGCGGCCCTGAAACATAAAGGGCAAGGAAGGAACATGGATGGGTTTTAGTCTATACAAGTCTGACACTCCCTTCTGCTCTGCCCAGAGAAGAGAGAGAGAAGTCATTTGATGATTTCCCATCCGAATAAAAAAGAAAAAAAAACCGACTTTAAAAAAAAACAAAATAAAAACGTTTTTGAAAAAAAATAACCGACTGCCAAAAAAAAATGGTTTCGGTGGCTTTGTTTGTTTTATTGATTTTTTTGCCACCGACTTCCGCAAGTTAAGCTATTTTCCACTTTTTTTTTTTTGTTATTTTATTCTTACCATTTTTTTTTGGCTGGAACACCTGATGTGGAAATTAAAGCTATCACTAATTTCACTGCATTTCTACCAAGGGGTATCGTATTACCCAGAACTAACTGGGTTGTGGAGGGCAGATAGACAGTCGTTCCATGTAAAATACTGGTATTCAGCTACATCCGGTTGTACTGGAAGCCGAACCCAACATCACTACATATTATAACACAATGTGGGTGAGCAGCGGTGGCCCAGGAGTAGCGACCCCGACTTACGAACAGTAAGTCGTGGGTTCGAACCCAGGCAGGCGTATTACTTTGTGTAATTTATTTCATCACCACTGCTCCCAAAAACGGTGAAGGGAAACATCGTGAGGAAACCGGCATGTCCTAGAACCAAAAATTCGAAGACATGTGACATCTACCAATCCGCACTGGGCCCGCGTGGTGGATTATAGCCCAATCTCTCTCACAGAGAGGAGGCCTGTGTCCCAGCAGTGGGAACATTATAGGCTGATGATGACGTGTCTCCGCCGCGTCTATCGGTCTGTTCGCGATAAACTCAAAAATTACTGCACTGATTTTCATGTTGTTTTCTTAAATAGATAGAGTAGTACTAAAGGAACTTTTTAGTATATAATTTGTCAAGTTTTTGTACAGATTGGCTAAAATATAACGATATATGTTGGAGGTGTTGGAAAAAAATAAGCCGTCTGGGGGAGGTTTCAACGAAAACGCTGCCCTTTAAGAATATAACAAAATGATGAATGGTAGAATTGTATATCTTATATAGGTCTACAGAAAAATCCGCGATGGTTTATGTCTATCTCTTAAGGATAATATACTATATCCATTTTAATACTTTGAAAATGGGCAAACTAGGTTCCCATGAGTTGAGGAAATGGGATCATCATGATTACTTTTGGTCGCGATAACCGACTTCCACGCAGACGAAGCCGCGGGCATCAGCTAGTTTTAAATAAATGAATAAATTAAACTTTATTTTCAGACTACAGTCCATAGTTGTGTTAGTATTTTAGTGTTACTAAGAATGGTGCTTAAGTAATTAAGTTAGTATTGTGAGTGTTTACACCTTAATTATTTATTTAGACCTATGACTGTGACCTATAATAATAATAAATAATAATAATAATATCTTGGGACAACCAACACACCGCCATCTGATCCCAAACTAGGCAGAGCCTGTACTATGGCAACCAGACAACTGATAAACATACTTATATATTTCTAAATACATACATATTATAGATAAATGTACACCCAGGTACAGAACAAATAATCGCACTCATCGCACAAAGATTTGCCCTGCGTGGGAACCGAACCCACGACCTCCGTCCTAGCAGTCCGGATCACTAACCACTAGACCAACAGGCCAATCTCAACTATCTATCTATATGACTGTGTGTCTCTGAAAGGAGCAGTCCGATTTGACCGCAATCGTCTTCAAAATGCTGTTGACACTACCATACAGGCGCTGCAGTAAGGAGGCCAATTTTCTTCGCATGATAGCGTGGAAGCCATCTGTGCGAGCTTCCGTGAACATTCCCATCGCACTTCAGCCCCATGGCAGTCCCAACAGCATCCTGAAGGCGTTATTAAATTGGATGCACAGGATATTGTATTCTCGACGTAATTTCCCAACCGCCGAAAAATAAAATAACTGCGCATTATTTTTTTCAACTGACCATTATAACCTGCCGAATGATTAAATAACAGTTTTTAAAAATGATTTTCCTCAAAATACCGTGAGTGGACCAACGAAGTCAAAATCGTCATTTTATGAGATTTTCACCTGTAAACCTTAATCTGCCGTTTGTGTGGAACCTGACACTGAGATGGCCATGTCAAGATTTAAGATTTATAACTAATCTTAATTCTTCTTACCAATATTTATAATATGATTAGTAAAAAACTGGCCAAGTGCCAGTCGGACTCGTGCACGAAGGGTTCCGTACCATAAACCGAAAAAACACGTTTCTTGTATGGGAGCCCCCTTTAAATATTAAATAATTTATATTTTTATTATTTGTTGTTATAGCGGCAACAGAAATAATGTATTTCTGTTGCCGCTATAACTGTGAAAATTTCAACTGTCTAGCTATCACGGTTCATGACATACAGCCTGGTGACTGACAGACGGACGGACAGACAGCGAAGTCTTAGTAACAGGGTCCCGTTTTTACCCTTTGGGTACGAAACCCTAAAAAGCGAAAGTTTGTGAGGATGGATGGATGAGTGTATGTTTATTACTCTTTCACGTGAAAACTACTGAACGGATTTGGATTAAATTTGGCATAAAGATAGTTTATAATCTGGTTTAATATATAAGATACTTTTTATCCCAGTAGTCTGGTCCGTGGGATAGTTACCGAACTTCACGCGGCCGAAGCCGCGGGCATAAGCTAGAACCTACATAAAATACGACAATTTGGGACTCAAACGCTGTTAAAACATCCTTCCAAACAAATCACCGAAAAGAAAATTACTGACTTAGTTTTATGGTGAAAGATTACAGAGGAAAGGAATGAAATCAATTTCATGAATAATTAGACTCACTTGATGACATTCTTGTAGGGTATCTCCCCATTGGCGACCAACACGCCACCGTACCAGAGTGAGAGCGCGTACCCGGCGACGGGAGCGGTCTGTCCAAACGAGAAGACACATCCGCGCCAGCGCAAGCTCTTCTTCGCCTCCCTACGACCGACTATGAACGCGTCGTAATAGCGCTTCATCACACCTTCCTCACCACCTAGGCAGCAGTAGTAAGTGCATTATTTTTAGAAATGAGAGCACATGAAAGAGTAGCCGTATGTGCGATATAACTTTTTAAGCACTCAAACACTTTTAAAAGGTGTTTAACCAACCACCAGATTAAGTATCAAATGTAATGGCAAAAAAATTACTTTTGATTGCCAAAAATAGTAAATGATCACCAAAATTAGATCCCCATTTTAGCGTGAAATTAGAACCAAAAATAGTTAATGACCACCAGAAATTGAACTGTTATGCTTCTGCATCCAAGTCAAGGGAGACCCGGCTCATTAACTAAAGATGATCAATAGATAATTTAGGTGATAGATGTTAGTGGTCACAAAGTTATTTTTGGTGGTCATTATATTTATCCCCCTTTTAAAATTAGGTTTTCGTTAACAGCATATAAATACCAAATAGCTTGTTTGACTGCACTTTACGTTTCTTCCACAAGTTTATAAAGTTAATAATATTTTGGGAATCGCCTTGAACTTAAAAGTGCGTAGGTAAAGTTACTTTTTATTTTACTAAGTTCGAACTCAACATCTGCAGCCGCGATCTCTCCTGCGTAATCTAAGAAAATTACTCAATATTTTTGTAATAGAATACTTACAGAACGCACAAACAGTTTTGATATTAGTAATAGCTTCCGTAGCAATCGTAGTGGCTTTGTACGACGCTTCCCTAACGCGGGCCAGACCGACCGACAGGATCCTGCCTTCAAGGACCACTGCACCAATAACCATGGGAACCGAGATCAAAGAGACCAGGGTCATCTTCCACGTGAAGTACAGAGATAGTAACACGCCTATCACTATGGTGGCTCCAGCCTGCATTAAGGCGCCGATGCGAGTTCCTGTGGCCTGGTTATAAAAATAAAAAGAAAGAATAGATTAATTATTTACGAGGCTGAAATCTGAAACACAAAACATAACATAACATCACGCCTATAATCCCAGAAGGGTTAAGCAGAGGTGTACCTATTAGTAAACCCACATTTCGCTAGTAATGTTTAAGTCCCATGTAATAGGGAGCGAGCCTATTGTCATCAACCGGGCACAATTCCAGACTCTGTGGCAACAAAAATAATATTTTTTATAGCTAGCCCATATTGTCCCACTGCTGGGCAAAGGCCTCCCTCCATTCCTTCCAACGGTCGCGATTCTGTGCTACTTCTTTCCAATTCTCAAGGAAGACATCCAGTTCGTCCCGCCATCTCCTACGTGGTCTGCCGCGACCCCGTGTCACTGTTTCAGGGCACCAATCCTGAGCTTTACGGGCCCACAGTTCGTTCGGCATGCGACAGACATGTCCCGCCCAGTCCCATTTAAGTTGGGCAGCTTTTTGAGCCACATCAACGATTTGCGTTTTGGAGCGAAAAATAATAATTAACAAACAAAAATAATAATAAACCTTCAGCCCTCTCAGTAAACTGCTGGAGGGTTCAGGTCTAGGCTATCGGTTGAGGACAAATGGTCAGGCCATATCTCACCTTCTTTACATAGATGATCTGAAACTCTGCCCCAAACAATTTGCAACTGATGGAGCTACTGAAGGTAACAGCAACTTTCAGTAGCGCCATCAGAATAGAATTTGGTGTGGACAAATGTGCAGTCATGCAAGCGAGGGGAGATTATGGAATCGGTGGGAACTCAACTCTCGGATTCCATACACCTTAGATCCCTCTGCTCATCAGAAACTTACAATTATTTGGGTATGCCGGAAGCATTAGGCATCAATACTACTGACTTAAAACAATCGTTGAGGGAGTGCTTCTTTGGCCGCCTGAATAATGTGCTAAGTAGTCTTTTGTCAGGCGGAAATAAGGTGCGCGCCTTCAACGGGTTAGGTCATGCCGGTTTTGATTCTTTCGGCAGGAGAGGTATGCAGTCTCAGGGAATACTTCCTAGAGGGCGACGTGGGGATGCACCGAGATGTGGTCTCAGTAGACAAGGGCCTTACCCCGCTCTCCCTGCATGCCTAACGAGAACTAGCGCAAACCTAGAGTATTAGACTCTAAGGACCGCAAGGAGGTATGGCAGGGCAAGGACCTTCACAGACGCTTTTACCGGGCCCTACATGGGCCCAATATCCTTCCCCTCTATACTCCTTCTTAGGGTCCGTATCTTGACTGCGCTTCGGTGACCAATTCGGGGAAACCGAAGGATTTGTCTGTGCAATAATGGACGAAGTTATGATGACGAATAACTGTAGGAAATACATTGTGACTGTGTTACTGGATGTTTTGGAGTTTGGATTTGTGTCTGGTTGATGGCAATACATATATTCGCCCTATCAGACGGGACTTTAACATAACTAACGAAATGTGGTTGTATTACACCGCTGCCTAACTAAAATTATGTTATGTGTTGGTTAAGTCTTAAAAAAATATAATGGCTCACCCCTTGCACTGCAGCCGCGTCAGAAGCCAGTCGGGCAGATAAGGCACCGACTCCGTTGTTGGCGTCGTCGAACCAACCAATCTCTTGATTCAACATAGATTCAAATGCTGCCACCCTAAAATATAGTGTTTCTTTATTTTTAAGTAAATAAGTACAGACAATAAAGGTACTTTATACGGGGTGGCGCCTACAATAATGCAATATATTAATCTGGATATGTATAAAAGTCTGACAACCAATCTAACCAAGGGGTATCGTATTACCCAGTACTAACTGGGTTGTGGAGGTCAGATAGGCAGAAGCTCCATGTAAAATACTGGTATTCAGCTGCATCCGGTTAGACTGGAAGCCGACCCCAACATAGTTGGGAAAAGGCTAGGCAGATGATGATGATTAAGTTGGATATGACACATAAAAATTAATTCGTATATTTCCAGTATTTAAGTCTCAGGACATTATTTTTCATTTTCAGTATTGTATAAATCACTTGTTTCGCTGGATGAGATTTCGTTAACAGTTTTATGCTCTTTAGTTATTATTATTATATTTTTTATTTCGATGTTCAGATTTATTTAAAAGTTTAAAAATATTCCTATGATGTCAGTGTTGTTGTTGATGTGCATAATGTGTTATTGTCGGCCCCACCTTGTGACACGCATTAAAAAGTTGTTATATGATAATTTAAACATTAGCTCAGTTGCAAACAAAATAGCTTCCAAACTGGTATTGACAAATTGCCAATATCGAATTTCGACAAATAGGTACTGTGCCGACGTATCAGAGTCCTGTGTCCGCAGTCGATCCACAACTTGCCTGTTTCTAACTGTTATGGCCATTTAAACGTGTATGGATGTTTTCAACTTAAGTATTTGTCAGGAAACCAAGTTCAAAGATGTTAAAGTAACACATGGAGTTTTAGAAAACAATCGACTTTGTAGAGTATCCTGGTTTGAAATTTTTACTCGTCCGTCATTTTAACTTTTTTCGAAATAGCACCTGTCTATTTTATTATTTGACATCAATACAAACACGTATTGTATGCCACAAAATCTTCTAGAGCGTCACGATTCCGAAATAAATGTAAGCTATCAAGTTGTACTGAAGGCTCCATTAGTAAATAGAGTCTAACTTTGACAGTTTATATATCGGAAATGTGAATTACGAGGGCAGTCCTACACCAAGACCGATCTGGCCTGACTAAGAAAACACAAAAACGTTTTTTTTTTCCTCCACTTATTTTTAGCTAACACTCGACTGAAACATCTTCACTACTCATTTTTTTTTTGTTTTTATGAAGATTAGCGGCAGCCATTTTGGGCACAGCTTTTTCATGTCCAATACGATATAAAGAGCACTTTCTGAAATCCCTATACCTTATCTGATCGTTCGTGCACTTTCAATTTAAGGTCATCAAATTAGGTCATCATAACCATTTCCGGTGAAGCCACCTCATTTGGTCGACCACTGTAATATTCAACTTCTAGCAGATCATATAGCCTCCTTTAAGCTCGGCCACCCAATATTGTATTGATGTAAATGAAGCTAACTCAGCTTCGATATTGGCATATTGGTCGGACTGAAGTTTCTCAAATAAAATATTTGTATCACGTAACGGTAACCAATTTTCTCCACGTTCATTAAATCAGTGACGTGTTCACTATTGATGGGCGCAAAACAAACTAAACTAAAATCTGGAATTTCGCCATATTATTTATATGGCGAAATTCCAGATTTTAGTTTTGTAAGGTTGGCACTCTCTACCAAAGATAATATTTTAAACAACAACCGCCATTCAGTTCGTTAGGCAGCTGAGGCAGGCCGGGCACTTTGGGGACTGCCCTAGTAGTTTTATATTGTATTGATGTACAAATAAGAGGTGTGAGAAAAAATTACGTCAGCTATTGTTATACAGGTTTGATGCGTGGCTGTTATTTTGAAAATAAAATGACGGACAGGAACCAGGAGGCCAGGCCTATACCATAATATTCAAACCCGTTTCACCTTAGATAAGCGGTTTACATGACATTTGTTGATGGCGTTCAGTTTCATTAGTGTTAAAGCATATAATGGATGCGTTTGTGAGTATATATTGTAAAAAGTTAAATGAATATACCTTAATCTAGCAGTCAGTCGAACTCCGGTCAAGTTGAATATAAACAATTGACAGAAGATGCCAATGCCAGTGTAGACACCTACAGCAAGGAACAGCACTGCGATGAAATTCGCCTCGCCACGCACCCAGTCATCGTCGGAACTTTCAAAAAACTAAAAAAAATATTACCACCACATATACCTACAATAAAGTAGGACAGGACATTTTGACAGGGAACGAAGTTTGCAACGTGATGTAGCCCCGTATTATACGTTCTGAAGCGCGAAATATGGGACCAGTGAAAAGCTGGTTAAAAAAATGCGCAGGAGAGTTCTGGAGCAAGTTCGTGAGAGGCGAAGGAGCCCCACCTCTGTGCTGATACACGGTGGCTCTGGTATCGAGTGAGCAAGCTGAGCCCTCGAATGGAGTGCCAGGAATGGAGTGTTGGGGCTGTTTGGCCTCCGGCCTGAAGTGTCAAGGTCGCGGTCTCCATACATAGGAACCGGTCTTTAGGTTTTCCTGTCAATCCCGCAGGAGAGGGTAGGAGTGCTCTACCCTACCTACTTACAAGTGGGGTTTGCATATACCCAGTGCGCTTCAGTGTGTTTATAGTATGTGACTGTAGAAGCGCCCTATGAGGAAATAATATGGGATTTTTACTCCGTAAGGCGCTTTTCCCTACAAGTATGTGCAGCCCAGCGTAGTAAAACAATACATACCCCATAAGTCTCCCCGAAGAGAATAGCGAATGTCGGGAAGGAAGAGCCGACAGCTATCGCAGCCAGGACACCAGACACCATCCACCACTTCTCCGGCTTACATAACTTCATGATCTCCCAGGTCGTCGGGTGGTACTCCTCTTGTTCTTTGTTTTTTGCCAAAGAACTAACCGATGACGCTTTGCTGGTCCGTGTACTGCTTACTGTAGATTCTATAGATTTCTTTCTCTCATGGCTCGGCTTATGTTCTGCTTTAACAACTGTTATCAAGAAAATCTCTATATTAAACTGACTATGAACATGGAGAAGAGATGAAAATAAAAATATATCCTTTCTATTGTGTTTTGGGCAACCAAGTCACGTCAAAAACGTTCGAACGAGACGAACGAGACTCACGGAAGTGATAGCAAAACGAAAGTGGAAGTGGGCGGGCCATATAAGCCGTAGACAGGATGGAAGATGGGGGAAGAAAGTGCTGGAGTGGAGACCACGGACGGGACGGAGTAATGTGGGAAAACAACCGAGTAGGTGGACAGACGATCTCATTAAAGCGGCCGGAGGAATCTGGATAGCCATGTCACAAAACCGCCAAAAGTGGAGAGATTTGGAAGAGACCTACACTCAGCATTGGGTGGCCAAGGGTTGAAGAAGAGATCGAGAAAAACGTTCGAAGTCTGTGTCCTGCGGATTTGGCCACTTCATCACTGCCTTTAGTTGTTACGTAAAATTGCTTTAATCGCCTGGATTTTTACCCCTTTTTTTCGGATGGGAAATCATCAAATGACTTCTCCCGCTCCAGGCAGAACGGAAGGGAGTATCAGACTTGTTCTGACTAAAACCCATCCATGTTCCTTGCATGCCCTTTGAGTTCCAGGGCCGCGGTATCCCTTTCGAACAGTCCCGCAGCCCTGGTGGCCTTTTACCCCTGCAGATTCCACGTACGTACGTTTTGTAATCTAATATTGTTTGTTAATCACCTTTCATAATTTTTTAAGGCTAAACCATGAAAGTAGCATGCACGCACGTCAAGTTAATTCCTGCACCAAATAGCTCGAAGCGTTTAGCAACAGATATTATAGTCGACATAAGAGAAGGGGAAACTCTTACGTTTTTCATCAGATTTCTCAGCGATGTGGTCAGTGACTTCGCCTGTCTTAACTTGATTCTCTTTATTGAGCTGGTAAAATCGTCCTTTCTTTTCCATTAGTTCTGAGTACGTGCCTGATTCGACCACCTCGCCTTTGTCCATAAATACAATGCGGTCCGCATTCCGCACTGTTGATAACCTGTATGATGGATTACAGAATTCATAAATTACAGAATTAGGAATGAATGAATGAATTAGAATTAGGGAAAAATTAAAATTACAGAATTCATAAGTAAGGTTATTTACACCCAGCCCAGGTAACTGGTAATATCAGACTAAAATTAATTTTGTGACTCCGACGGAGTTCTGCTGGGTTAAGCATCATTCTAGTTTTGCATTTCGTCGTCCGAGTCCAATCTGCCGTCACCATCTTCTGTAAGAGTCCATCCGATTGTGATTGAAACTAAGTAATTATTTAATGAATACCTATTTTTTTGATTGTTAGTACTTAAGCCTTACTACAACTTCTGAATTGATCGTGCAGTAGATCCAAAAATAGCACAAATGAATTACTTCGGCCTATTACTATCGTATGTACCTGTGGCTCACCATAAT
This sequence comes from Lycophotia porphyrea, assembly GCA_950005105.1. NCBI lineage: Eukaryota > Metazoa > Arthropoda > Insecta > Lepidoptera > Noctuidae > Lycophotia > Lycophotia porphyrea. Next base: position 10,010,410 of record OX465391.1, on the reverse strand, counting down.
GGTGGTCCTTCCTTCCGCCGCATCATCCAGAGCCTGCTGTACTTTGGCCTCACTCGAAGAATCAAGAGCCGAAGTGGCCTCATCAAGAAGCAGGATCCTAGGCGTCCTTACCAAGGCCCTCGCTATAGCAATGCGTTGCTTTTGTCCTCCGGAAAGTTGGGCGCCTCTCTCACCGATCAAGGTGTCGTATCCCTGTGTATTGGACATGATAATAGTAAAATGTACATTTCGGGCTCGTAGCTTCACTTTAGTTTAGGACAAAAGGGTCTTGAACAAAATGGGCGTAACTCCAACAGAATTGAAATATATATCAAATTATAGCTCATAATAAGTTCTCCAATTCCATCATTTTTTTGTTTTCAATACACTTGCTCGAAAACTGACCCTTATCGCACAAGGATTAGGACTTGCAATGTATTTCACACTCGCGGATTTTTTCATTTATCTCAACTAGTGTTTTATTTCCACAGATAACAATAAACAATTGTTTAATTAATTACACATGATTAGGCCGGTGAAGCCCTAGAATTGACTAAAGACTATAGAAACTATTTTAATTTTTAGTCTGAATAATAGATTAAATCATTGGCAAAATACAAAAAAAAGACAACATATAACAATATTATTTCAAGTGTATCTGTTAACGGAAAACTATGTAATCCGTCATTGTAACCAATTCCTAGGAAATGTGTACAATTCCTAAAATAGATAGGAAATCTATGATAAATTTTGTAATATGCACTTTTTCTAGGAAAGCTATACATTTCCTGAATATCGATCGGAAATGTATTAACATCCTTGATGTTCTTAAGAACAGCGGGTATAGCGGTGCAAGAGGCGACTACACAAAGTCGAGAGCATCTATCGTAATCTTATTTGTTATATATTACCTTAATACATATACACTATTAGATCAGACCGTTGGACTTTAAAAGGGATAAATGCAAGGCATTTGCTGAGATGAGAATGCTAAGGCACCACACATCCCTGTGGTGTTACACGAAAGGATAAAATAAGAAATAGTGGCGCCGAAGACTGAAAAATTGTCTGGTAATCGGTTGTCGAGGTATGGGCATGTGATGCGGAGGATTGAGAAAAATGTTGTGAAGTAAATTCTGAGTATGAATGTGGATGGATATACGGGTGGAAGGGATACCGACGTGAACCGTTTGGTTACCACGTATTCAGTACATCATTCTGAGCAACAATCAGCTGCTCCATACATATTCGCCGTGTAGGTATTGCACTTTTGTAGGAAATAGCTGATTTTAATAATATTTTTTTTTTTAGAAAGGTGGTGGCTGATGTAAATTACGAGTAATAGAGAGTTATGGAAGAGGAAGACATGCTACGCCAACCCCAAATGAATTGGGATAGGGGCAAGAGAGTGATGATGACCCTAATATACTCCACACCGAATAGGAATTGTGTACAATTCCTAGGTTTCGTACATTTCCGGTAACATAATATCTATTTCTATTCTCCGGCAAAGTAGGTACTTGTTGTTTTCGAATTAATTGTAGTCCTAACTGTAAGCTATTTTTTGAGATTCAATTTAATTTTGTTGGTCCTTTGTTTACTGTGCAAAATAGGAATTCTAGCTGTTCAGTAATTATGAGAAAACCTAGGTTTAGAATGAAGAACCCAAATCTGACTAAATATCAGCCCCAAACACACAACTGCTCGGTCCGAGATTTGAATTTTCGAAAGCCCATGTCCATCTCGTTTTGGCAAAAAAAAGATAAACATGACTTCTGGAACGAAATGTCGGACCGAGCGTTTGTGAATACGAGGGCAGAAGGAATGTGCGGGTATTTATATAGAGGGGGGGAACAAGACCCTTACCGAAGCCAAAAGCCACTTATTCTACCCGTCATTGCGATCATTTTTTTGTTCTAGACCATAATTTCTATGTTACGGAGATATTGGGGGTCAAAGTTCCTATTTTTTTATAAGTTTTCTTTTTTAATGTAAGTTTTTATTTTACTTCCACGACCCCCGTACTATTCAATTCAACCATCACAATTAACGCACAATTTAAGTGCGTTACATTTAAAACGTGATTTTTCTCGCAAAAAAAGTCTTAAGTTTCCCAGCAGTAATTTCTGCGTAAAGTTACTTAGTTTGATGTACATAATGCTTGGTTGGCGGCTTCGTGAAGAGTCCGTTTAAACCCTGTAGAATTAAGCGTAACATACATCAGGCAGTTTTCTGATGAAGGAATGGCAATAGGCGTCCTTTGCCGCTGCAATGACGTCTGCATCCGTAGCCGCTGGGTTACTCAATCTAGAATAAATGTAAAATACTACATCACAAGAGGAAAAGGAATCACAAAAGGAAACAATCGGCGAAAGCAGATGCTTCTCTAAAAAAAACACTTTTCGCTGGTTTCTGAAAGCCTACTTTAACGCGGTGAGCTGGTTGGAAAACGTATGCAGCGCCATCTTTTTCACTGGGCAAACTGGGCACGTGCCCAGGGCCCTAAGATCCAAGGGGACCCTAAGTTCCTGTAACTGTCAAAGCTAGAGGCTGTCAAAAGAAACTTAACTTATCCCAGACAGGACCGCAGGATACCAAAATTAGCGAAAAATCATGAACAGAGTTTAAAAAAAGGGTGTGCTTTATTGCACGGGTCTGTATGGCGCTCTCTTTCTACAGTTTGATGTGACATATTATGAGTCTGTACCTGCTATATATAAAATCTAAGTAACGTTCTTACCTAATATTGTCCCTGATGGTTCCAGCAAAAAGAACAGGTTCTTGTCCAACGACCGCGATATGGTTCCGGTAATGTCTGACGTTCAAGTTCCTCAAGTCATTTTCGCACGCCATCACTTTCCCCATGTCAGGGTCGTACATCCTCTGTATGAGCTGCAACACGGTTGACTTGCCGCATCCACTTGGACCCACCAATGCCACCGTCTCGTTGGCATTTATTGTCAAATTTAGCCCGTTTAATACCTACGATTGCAGAATTTAGGTCAGAGATACTAGTATTAAATATTGTGTAATTATTCATTCATCACAAAATAAATAAACATAACAAAATAAATAAATCACGAATTTATTTATTTTGTTACTGGTAATGATGTTGACGACGCCCGTCTTGAGCATCTTGCAGTATCAAATCATGCCATTAAAATGATATTGGTGCCAATTCCCTTGTTGACAAACTAAACTAAATTTAAGTTAAGTGCATCTTTTTCTTTCTATTTCATTATGAAAAAGACAGAACATAAATATTAGTTTAGTCCTGTCAAATTACGTGACGTAATTTGATGTAATTTTAGTAGTCAACTTTTTAATCACGTCTAAACTTGTGTCAGGCGCTGGTTAATTTGACAGGACTAAACTAAAATTTATCTTTTGTCCTTTTCTTAATGAAATAGAAAGAAAAAGATGCACTCAACTTAAATTTAGTTTAGTTTGTGAACAAGGGAATCGGCACCATTGTGATGTCTTGTTAATGGCATGATTTGCTCTATAAAGTTATACCTGTACGTCACTTCGTGCTGGGTAATGAAAATACACATCCTTAAACACAATGTTCCCTACGAGTACAGGTTTTTCGCCTGCAGTGGAAAATACGTCTATTGCTGGTTGTCGGTCAATGACCGCGTAGACGGACGCGGCGGATGCTTGGGCAGTAGAAATGGCTTCCAAGTGGGGAGCTGTCAAACCCACGTTTTGAGCTCCTTGTAGCACACTAAAGAATACCTGAAAGCAAAGTACGTTTTTGGTGTATTACAAAGAACTAGTGTTTAACCACGACTTCGTTTCATTAGCTTTTTAATATGGTGCGTCACAATGCCTACTTTTAGCAATGAAATATCAGAAATCAACGGTTGTTTCTGACAAGGTACTATTTAAATGTGATGTGATGATTCAATCTAATAACCTACTTATAAATCCTGTCCTACTTGACTACTTCCTATTAATATTGTAGAAAAATCCAAAAGTAGACTTACAATCATGAGAACAGCTGGCGTATAAGCAGGATCTTTATCGTGCCTGCAATCTATGATGAGACCGACTCCGTACCAGAAGGCCAGCGCATACGTGGCATATATGATGAACCACATAACCCCGCTGCCCACCCCTGCGAACACTCCTTTTCTTATGCCCATCTTCTTCGTTGGTTCTAAGCGAAGTGCATATCTGAAAAGTATTATGTGTCTTTTGAATGATTTTACGATATTAAGTGTACCGGTCGTATTGAAGCACCGTCCCAACGCCGGAGAGAGGCTAGCAACTAAACAAGTTGGCGGGCATCTATCACTTACCGATCATAGATCAAGCGCCGTCAAATGAATGGCACTCGTTCAGGTTGATCTGAATGTCAGACTGTGAGGGAAATAGCAATAATCTATACTTTTAGGATTGATGATTGATTATTTTTAGTATCTATGATTGGCAACTGAAGGCCGACTAATAAACTGCCAATCAAGCAACATAGCGACGGCCTCTTTCTGGAGGCTGTCGCTATATTGCCGATCGCCGATGCTAAATGTATCGTGTAGTATTATTCCCTCAACGTCTGCTGCAGCTGTACCCTATTTATCATTTGCATGAGCAATTGTTGCTTCTAAAAAACTGTGTTGATAGGAACCTGTCTATTTCTTTCTTTTGTCCACCAAAGGCGACCACCGTTCTGATCGCAGAGAGTACTTCTTCTGCGATAACACCTGCTGTGCTGTACGCCTTTAATTCTTGAGATGTTAACGAAGATTGCACCTAAAACAAACGTTTTATTACTACAAAGCGAAACTTTGGTTTCTGTTCTCATTCAGCAGAACATCAACATAAGCTGTACCAAAATTGGTCGGTAAATTAATACAGAGATTTCATTAACAGGCAGCAACAAACATCATTGGCAGAAAGTACAAAAAGTCACCAGCTACTATGCTAACATACTCTTTTTGCATCGTCCACGTACAGACAACTAGTCACTGATGAACGCCGTTACATTCATCTTGCAGTCACCAAATTCTTCGTTTTTACACACTTTTCATAATCCATCAAGGATGCAATAAAGAATTTACGAACCCTTGCAACAACAGCTGTGGTGATGATCACCACGGGTGTACACGACAAGATCACGAGGGTGAGCTCCCAGCCGTAAACCAAGGAGATGATCACGGCAGTCACGAACGACATCACCAGGTAGATGAAGATCGGCACCTTCTCCGCGATCCCTTCGCGAAACTTCTCGATGTCACTTAACATAAATAACAGAGTTAAATAAATAATAATATACCTAATAATCAAGTATCTTGACTTGGCTCACGAGGTTGTCGATATGTGGGATGTGAGCTCAGCGATCATTGTGCTGATAGTCGTTTCAGCCAATGGCTTAATTGCCAAGAGCTTCGACCAACACCTGAGGGGGCTCTCGTTAGGCAGCTGGATCAAGGGCTTGATTCAGAAAGCGTTACTCCTGGACACGGCTCGTATTGTTAGGAGATTCCTCTCTCTGGAGCCCTGACCGCCGGTAGGTTGGACCCTGTTCCCGATACTACCTGGGCTAGTATTTTTTATATTTTTAAATGTTTTTTTTTAATACTTATGTTTTAAGAAATATGTAAAAATATAAAAAAGTGTATATAAAATGAATAAACTACATAATAATATACAATAACATCACTATTGAATTCTCTGAAGAGGTAAGTAAAAGTAGCTCACACAGTTTTGTTGAAGTCGCATGTATAGGGAGTGACAGCATTGTTAATAACAAGGTCAAAATCTTGACTCCATACTGGTTCTACAATAGTAACAAAACAATAAAATTTGCCTAATCAGGGCCTCGATAAAATCATCTTGCGTTCAGTTGCGTTACGTTTACAATTTAGGTACAGACGCCATTACATCAAGCTACTCCAATCTGACATATTTCTATAATAAATTTTGAACTTTATCACTGAAAATCATCAGGTTTTAGGTTGAATGGGTAAAGATAGTTTCGGGTGGCTTGATGTACTGTCGTTTCATTATTATTATAAAATACAGCAATTTATTGCTTTCGGTACTACTTTACGGCTTCTTTAGGTCAATCATTATTTAATTCAGTCTCTATCTTACTGTATGCTACACGAGCTAAGAACATAACAGAGAAATCCAGGGTATAAAGCTGCATTGACACGATCAGAGTACCCGGAGCTCGAACCGACTGGACTCGGATACCTTCTCGGACACAACTGGTATTGTGACAACCCATAGTCCGAGCGCACTCGGATGGGTTGGTATGGAGTCCACTCAGTCCGAGCATACTCTCATCGTGTCAACGCGGCTTAAACGTTTCACCAGGGGAGTCTTTGAAGAGAATCGTCGAAGAATAAGAAAAAAACTTTAACGAGACAACTGACACCAATTGTTATGACAATATTTACTTACTCGGACACTTTAGTTGCGAAGTTCATTGTAGTGTTCAAATCATACCACGACATGTCTTGGCGAAGTACAGCTCGCAGAAACAAAGCCTTTAGCCTGTCGACCTGGAAATAAAATCGTTCATTGTAATAATAAAAAGGTGCAACTTAAAAAGTGCAGCCTACGTTATGGATGCCACTGATCGTTGGTTCTGTTCAGCTTGTCTCACCATCTTCTTTGAGATAAAAAATAAATAAATCCCAGACTAGAAATGTCCGAGAAATTATATTTTATACTAGCACTTCGCTCGCGACTTCGTCCGCAAATTGTGATAGCTCGGCTAATATGCATGATATAAATATAATTTATAGCACCAACGATTAATTTTAACTTTCTGCCAGTGAAAGAATTTGTAGAATTGGATCATTGGTTCCGGAAATTACCCCCTACTTAACATTACAAACAAATAAAACAACAAATCCTCTTTATAATAAGTATGGATATAGATAACTAGAATTCTTACTCTTCTTTTTCGAATTCTTATTCTCTATCTTATTCATTTCCATAACACATTATGCTTGGTCTTTGATCCCTTCTTGACTCGTTTAGCAAATCTACTTGACTTGGTGAGATTGTTTCAAAAGTCTTTCATTTAGTATTGAATCTTGACAGAAGGGGAATTATCAGCCAGGGCTGCGGGACTGTTCGAAAGAGATACCGCGGCCCTGGAACACAAAGGGCAAGGAAGGAACATGGATGGGTTTTAGTCAGTACAAGTCTGACACTCCCTTCCGCTCTGCCCGGAGCGGGAGAAGTCATTTGATGATTTCCCATCCGAAAAAAAGGGGAACTATCAGGGGAATAATTATTTTGTAGTTTTATACAGGCAGACAGCCTGTTCTATCTTATGTTCCTGCCCTGTTTTCCTAGGAACGGTTTTTTTAAGTTCGAAGTATGCCTTCTTTGAACCTTACCTACCTGTCTAAGTGCTATATGATTGAAGATATCAACACTGATGGCGCCGACGATGAACTGTCCGATCGAGAACGCTGTGCAGCCGATGCCGAAGGCCTGGGAGTCCTTAATGAGTTCCACTCTGTTCTCCTCTCTGGATGCATTTGTGCTGTTACACATTTACACGTTAGAATGTTTTTATTATATGTCTGTGGAGGTCAGATAAGCAGTCGCTCCATGTAAAATAGTGGTTTTCAGCTGTAACTGGTTAGACTGGATGCCCAACATAGTTGGGGAAAGGCAGATAATGATGAGTGTCTTATTAAACCAGGTAAACTGCTGAACATAAACAAAAGCAAACACCACCCCAGTCGTGTAAAACCTTTTTCTAACATAAATTTTAAAGAAATTCGTTTGTTTGAAAACATCTGATCGGCAACGAAAAAAATGTTGTTGAGTTGTCAAAATAAATAGCAGGAATGGATGATCGGAAACATGGGAAACTTATCCATCTAGTGCGTAGCTTCTTAGTAAGCAGAAGTTGATGAAATGGGACCTAATTTTACCAAGACATCAGAGAATGCCAATGTTATGACAAAACATACAAATTCAGTAGTAATTTAGATAGAGATACAAATAGATAACTTACAGTATTTTTCCTCCTCCGAAGATCTCTAGGGTGTAGGTCTGTGTCGAAGTTCCAACCATGACCGTGCGGTCGATGAGAAGTGCTGTGAACTCGCCGTAGATGATGACACTCACAGGCACGAACAAGCCATTGACACAAGCGAGGAAAACAGCAACCAGCAGTAATAGTATCTCCCATACATTAGCATACCTATACTGTGGAGTGAATTAATCATAGTGATATCAAGTTGGTTTGTCAAACAAATAGAGGTTTTGGCGGCCCGTGGTTGAACATGGGCTAACCTCGAAGGGTAAGGTATAGGTTTATTTTGTTAAGTGAAACATTAGTAGATACACCTACATTGTGACAGACGTGTTTAAGTCCCATGTGCATAGCTCCATACTCCGTTTTCTTTTCGTTTCTTTGTTGCCTAACCTGGTATCAGAGTATTTATGCCGCCTATGGGCCTCTGCTGCATGCCGCGGCATGTAAAGCCTAGACAGAGGCCCAGTCGAGGGATATCTCTCAGGCATCCTGGTTTGGTTTCTTCACGATATTTTCCTTCACCGAGGTAAGTGATAATAATATAATATGCACATGAATCCTAAAAATCAGAGGTGCGTGTCTTGTTCTATATTCCGTGGCTGCTACTGATTAATTACTGATTGGAAAACCCAATAACATTTTGTCGCACCTGGGAATTTAATCCAGGACCATATGCTAAGCAGTCGCATTTGCGACCGCTAAACAAATAAACCATATTTAAACTAGGAAGTGAGACAACAGAAGGTACCATTAACAATATTGTTAAACCTACCAATAGCAAGGTATCTTCTTGCACTCAATTAGTTCGTAGGAAAGGGCCTCAGCAGACCACATTAAAATTATTCCATCAAAATATCCAAGGCATTTCTTCCAAATTATTAGAAATTGAATTGTTTTTAGAAAAGAAAATGTTTGACATTATTTGTTTTACTGAACATTGGCTAAAGGATTACCAAATGCTTATTAATTATGAGAACTATACGGTGGGTAGCTGTTTTAACCGTAAATCTATGCTGCGCGGAGGTTCCTTAATATTATTGAAAATTTAATATAAACAACGTAATGACATAGTAGGTCTCTCGGTTGAACAGTGCGTCGAACTGTCCTGTGTTGAGCTAGATAAGCATGTAATTGTGTGTGTGTACAGACCCCCAAACTATCAAAACTTTTCTTTATTTGAATCAATAATGGAAGATGTTCTGGCAAAACTTGTAGCCAGTAATAAATCTACAATTATTTGTGGTGATTTCAATATCAATATTTTAGAAGAAAATTCAGATAGCAGTCGGTTATTAAATCTTTTTAAGTCATTTGACTTGACCAACATTTTTATAGAACCTACTAGAGTCACACCATCTTCCGCTACTTGTATAGATAATGTTTTCTGCGATTGTGATTACTTAGATAAAGCCATAGTAAATAGTTTGCCGTCCGACCATAGCGGGCAAACTGTAACTTTCAGGTGTAACACACCATTGCAAAAAGTTGAAATTAAATTTAGACCTATAACTACTAGAAAATTAAATATGTATAATATTTCCCTACAGAACAAGTTAAGTGTTATGAGCCATCATATGGACGATTGGAAAGTCATAAATATCGAGACTAACAGGAAGAAAATACGTAACACTAGCTACACATTAAATACAGCTTGTGGTCCTGAAAGCTCAAATCAAGAAGTAGCTCAAGAATTTGTAAATTTCTTTATACGATACGATATACCATTAAAAACTATGGAGGCTCTTAATTCTTCTCCTGAAGTCTCAATTGGTTTATTGAAGGCGAATGTGTCTGGCTGCTCGGCTGAATTTAAATTTAAACACATAAACCCTATGATAGTTATTAAAGCTTTTCGGCAAATAAAAGTTAAACTGACCGAAGATTTATGGGGAATGTCTATCAAAGTTTGTACATCCATAGTTGAGACTATAGCACCATACTTAGCTTTAATTTTTAATTTGTGTATAGACCAAGGAGTTTTCCCTGATTTAATGAAATACAGTAAAGTCATACCTCTTTTCAAATCCGGGGATAGTAAAGATACTAATAATTATAGACCTGTATCCGTGTTGCCAGTTTTTAGTAAGGTGTTTGAAAAAGTAATGCTTAATCAAATGCTCAATCATTTTAACAACAACAGAATCTTACACGATCAACAGTATGGTTTCACCAACGGACGTTGTACAACCGACGCCGGTGTAACTTTATTAAAGAACATATTTACTGCGTGGGAAGAGTCCCAAGACGCTATTGGAATATTTTGTGACCTTTCCAAAGCATTCGATTGCGTAAATCACGACACATTACTTTTGAAACTTGAGCGTTATGGACTAGGTAAACTTGCACTTAGTTTGGTAAAATCTTATTTGAGTGATAAACAGCAACATGTTCAAATAAATGGTGTTAATTCACAGGGTTTAAAAGTAAAAATGGGGGTTCCGCAAGGCTCAATATTGGGTCCTTTCCTCTTTCTAGTATATATTAATGATCTGCCTTATTTATTGAAAAACCAGCCTCAAAATATGGTGCTATTTGCTGATAATACTTCTCTAATTTTTAAGATAAATAGAAGGGCCCAAAATCTAGATGACGTGAATAATGCCCTAATTCAAGTCCATAATTGGTTCACAGCAAACAATTTAGTATTCAATGAAAAAAAACGAAATGCATAAGATTTGCTTTACCGAATGTTTAGCGATTGCGATATAGTTTTGAGTAAAGAGAAACTTGAATTCGTAGATAAAACGGTTTTCCTAGGGATTGGGGTTGGGCTTCAATGGGGTTCTCATTTAAGTACTCTTGCAGGGCGGCTAAGTTCAGCAGCATACGCTATTAGAAAATTCCGTCAATTTACTGATGTCGATACCGCTAGACTGGTCTATTTTAGTTACTTTCATAGCATAATGTCTTATGGCATTTTGTTATGGGGACGGGCTGCAGACATTGAGTCTATATTTATTCTGCAAAAAAGAGCCATCAGAGTCATATATAATCTTCGTAGTCGCGATTCTCTAAGGGAATTGTTTAAAGAAATTAACATCATGACGGTACATTGTCAATACATCTATGTAAACATAATGTACGTAAGAAAAAATCTACATCTTTTTAATAAAAGAGGTGACAGACATAATTACAGTACTAGAAATAGGGACCAATTAGTTCAGCCAGGCTTCAGACTCGCTAAAGTAGACTCATCTTTCGTGGGGTACTGTTTGAGATGCTACAATAAAATTCCACAAAGTATTCTTGAACTGAATGAGACGAAATTTAAAACATGCATTAAACGCACACTATGTAAGCAAGCATATTACAAGTTGGACGATTATATCGCTGATAAAAATGCTTGGCTCAATGCCGGTCCTGCTCCACAAGGACAGGGGCGCATAAATGGATAGAATTAAACTGTATTGTTGGAGCTGCTGAAGATTGCACAACTATCTTTGCATTGTATAAATTCAATATCTTTAGTATTATATAGCCGCATAGGCCATATTGTGTGAGTACTTTGTACTAGATAGCTATCGTTCACTGGTAACCTACTCTTTTCTTGACTTGAATGTGCCTGGCGGTTAGGAGTATGTCATGCTCACTCAAAGGTCTCGCTGATGGTGGCGCGTGTGTCGGATCATTTAGTTCCCTTCAAAATGGTTGAGTTGAATGGTGCTGATACATGCGTCATGTTCGTGAACGGGCGCTGTCAGTTGTGACTGGTCATCTCTTGGTTGCCACGGCTTATTTGAATTCATTATTTTATTTTTGTATTTTTTTTTGTTTTTACTATGGACACTTTTAACGTGCACACTGCACATCTTGCTACATCGGTCTCACATAATGTACCATCTCAACATGAATGATGAAACCAAGGTTTTTGTAAAAATGTACTGATTTAAAAGAGTGTCCAGAGGAGTTTCTTGCCCGTTCTTCTCCATAGAGATCTACGCTAGGGAATGGGCAACTACAGAACTTTCACAGTTTTTATGCCATACATTTTTATCTTGTCGACAGTTCAAAAGTTTCTGTAACTTGAAATAAATGCTTTGATTTTGATATCTTTAAAAGATTAGATTAAAAGGTTCAACGTCGCGTATTTTTGATGAAACGAATCAAGCTCTATCTACCTATAGTGTTCTGGATTATAAGCTATCTAAAAGATGGATTATTTTAAGACAAAAAAAGAATTTCTTTGTTATTTGTACGAAATAGAAATAGGTTGTTTTTAGTGAAAACTTCTTTGGTGTATAAAAGTAAAACATTTAGTAAAATTACTTACTAATTGGAGCCAAGATACTGGTTCTGACTGTAACTTTTCTTCTTTTTCACTGAAAACATAAAATATTAACTAAATTAGTCTTGGAAATATAGTAAATACCTAATAATACAAACATTTTTTTACACAGAATTTGCTAACAGTCATAAGAGATTATAGATGTTTGCTTATGACGATGGTATAAGAAGCAATCGAATTTGTAAAAGATCATATGGCTAGGAAGAAGGTGATTACAGAGCTGGCCATTATTAGGGATAGGATAAGACAGGGGCACGCAAAGCAGACATTAATACATTGGGAAAAGGGCATGAAAATGATGAGGAATAGATCCGGATTTGTCACTTAAAATCGACATAGACATAAATTCACACAAATGTAATGTGATATGTGTGTGTAAGTATGTGTGTGTGTGTATGTGTATTATGTGTGTGTGTATGTATGTGTGTATAATGTTGAAATATTTATGTATGTGTAATGTTAAAATATGCAACATAAAATTAAATTAAATACAGCTACTACTTAAACAGAGTTTTTTTAATATAATTTATACTGTTCTAAATACAATTGAGCCCTCTATTAACTTGAAACCGATCGTTCTACAGCCACACAGGTCAATTAGCACAATCTCACTTTTTCACGGTTTTTGCATTTTTCTTGTTAGACACAGTTAAGGTTAAAGGAAAGACGCCCAAAAATGCTTGTGTGATTTTGGTCAAACTATGCATAACTTTATAAACAGCCACCATAATATTACTTAAATGAAAATGCATGTGCATATAATCTGGTATTTAATGAACGATGACTATCGTTTTTGTTATTAGTAAAAATACGTACAGTTCTGCGAGGTAGAGTTTCTCAGAGAGATAAGCAGAGTTCTGTGCAACTGTGTTTATAGTCAAAGAGTTTTGCCGCCATCCGGCTATGGCAAAGGACGTTCCATGTCCACTCATGCGACGCTGCGAGTACATGCTTTTGTTTGATTCATTGCGATGCATTATCGCCCCACCCGATCTGAAAAAGACAAGAAATAAAAATAACGAATAGAAAAGTTTAGGGTTTCATAAACTCCAGACTTCCAGAGACTCAAAGAATGGCTAAATTAACTTTGATTTACACCAGAGGGAAGGCCGTACTCACTACTAGTCAGGTACCTATATAAATAAGGAATAGTTTCGTCATGTTTGTCTCTACTTCGCCGGAAGACTTCCACTTAGACCATGAGCGCCTGCGGCCTACATTTTGCGTTCTTTTCAGTTTTTCTTTATAAACTGACACAATTTCTGACCTATCAAACCTAACCTTATCCTAACCTACCTATCCTATCAAATTCGAGCTGGGTGCTATATTATAAGAGCTTGCTGCGCTCGTTCTTGGATCCTGAGTCTTCTCTATTGATAGAATTATCCATATTAGTAGACAAAATTATTCCTTGCATGAATCGACACCGACAAACGAAAACCTAATATATCCGTGGTGCAAGCTCTTTTTGGGAAGCTAAACATTCCCATTCAATAACTATTTCATGAAAAAGTCAATCAATGGGGTTACATGAACTTAGAGGGTTGTATTGATGATTTTAATGATCGTAATTCTGTAACCGCATACGTGATACTAGCGCGACGCATTTTTCATTGACCTGACACTGACCTGCATATTGAAAAAAACGTAAGAAAGGGGTTTGAATTTCCTGCCAGGGCTGCGGGACTGTTCGAAAGAGATACCGCCGCGGCCCTGGAACACTAAGGGCAAGGAAGGAAAATGGATGGGTTTTAGTCACTACAAGTCTGACACTCCCTTCCGCTCTGCCCGGAGTGGGAGAAGCCATTTGATGATTTCCCATCCGTAAAAAAAAAGGGGTTTGAATTTAATGGCCTAACTTCCGCCTCTTAAATTTTCATTAATGTTGCGGACACACATTAAACCTATATTCATCGATAGCTGGTATGAATACAAACCAGTTTTGTATGAGACAGAATGTTCTAAAGTGTCACGTTTCCAATGAGATATCAAAGTTAAAGTCCATTCACTAATGGCATCTTCAGCACAACTTTAATTTGATCAGCCACGCATAAAATCTGTATCAATCGATAGCTGGCATGAATAGAAATAAGCTTAGTATGAGACAAAATGTTCTATAGTGTCACGTTTCCGAGATATGAGCTATTAAAGTTAAAGTCCATTTACTGATGACATCTTCAGGACAACTTTGATAGCTTATATCTCGGAAACATGATACTTTTCAACATTTTGTCTAATACAAAACTGGTTTGTATTGACAGCTATCGATTAATATAGGTTTTAAATGTGGCCGCAACTTTGAAAAAAAAAAAAATGGCGGATGTTAGGCCGGCCAGGCTTAATACTAAAATCTTCCAAGCACTTTGGATTTCGCGGGCCATCCTGACACTTCCACCTTGAAGGGAAACTAGTACATTTTTAAACTCAGTACAACAATAAGGCATACCAGCTGACTAAAGAAAGCTGAAAAAGAAGCTTCATCTATTGATTCTCATCTTAGCCATTAATTGGTCGCGCCTAAAAAGTTACGAAAACGGTCACGTGTGGTGCGTGACACCCCGATCATATAAATCAAATAAGTAAAACACGCAAACTCACGATTATGCTCGATACTTGAGCATAAAGGACACTTGTTTTATGAAGCCAACCAAAACTTCAGCGCTCAAAAAAATTTTAGAACCCTTATAAATTTTATTTACTTTGCTTAGATTCGTATTCTAAATAATCTCAACCATTTACGCAAAGTTGGGTCAGCTAATTGCTATTAGTAACTCTACCTATGGGTAACTTTAATATAGGTAACTAACTGAACTACATGAAGAAATTCGATAATATCACAACATACTGTAACTAACTACAAATCTTTCTTTCTCGTGCAGATAATACTCTTAGAGGAGCATTCTATAAACATTAAAGATAATTTAACTTTTAGTTATAGTGTGATATAATATATATCACACATAAAACGTAACTTTACTAACCCTCAGTGCCACAACAAACACAAAATTCAGATTATTTTTCCAGCTTAAACAAAAAATAAAATATCAGCACTAAATGAATTCACGTGTAATTTGTATGTAGCTGTCTCTTGTAGTTTATTTCACCTCCCATAATTTATTTAATTTAATTGCAATTCTTTGTAAAATAAGTCAACGGCTGATAACCAAAATTTTGTGATAACGTGATGTTGTTGAAAGTGACACAGTCAGTTTGACAGTTATGGTTATTCTCGACTTCTAGAGGTATGAGGTTTCACGGTCCTCCTCGTAAAACGGGATTTGTTTTTGGTCACCGAATTCTTTGGGCTTTTTGACGCAGAAGAATCTCATTTTCATTTAAAAGATGGGGTGCGGTGTTACGACGACGATGACGCCCAAATAAAATGTTTCAACAGAGTCATCATCATTATCATCATCAGCCTATAATGTTCCCACTGCTGGGACACAGGCCTCCTCTCTTTGAGAGGGAATGGGCTATAATCCGCCACGCGGGCCCAGTGCGGATTGGTAGATGTCACATGTCTTCGAATTTTTGGTTCTAGGACATGTCGGTTTCCTCACGATGTTTTCCTTCACCGTTTTTGAGAGCAGTGGTGATGAAATAAATTACACAAAGCAATGCGCCTGGGTTCGAACCCACGACTTACTGTTCGTAAGTCGGGGTCGCTACCACTGGGCCACCGCTGTTTGGGCGTAATACGATCTGTTTTCTGAACTCCCTCATAAAAAGTCGTCATCTTTGAGTTCATTTCCTTTCTAGCAAAAATTCTTCGAATTGTTTGAGAAGTTGTTCTCAAACAATTCAAAGAATTTTTGTAATCTATATTTAGTTTTTTCACTTTTATTTAATATCAAAGCAAACAAATTAATGTTCATTTTCGCATTGCGGACCTCTCGCTAAAAGCTAACTTCCTATGCATAGTATCGGTAAATAAAGAAAGAAAAGCTTTGCTTACTTCTTAGGAATAATATCAAATAGCTCCGCCAATGGCCACGAAGCAAATTGAGTAAAATAATAATTAAGAAAGAATCGGGAATGGTGAAAATATCTATTCTTAATAATTAAAGCTGCTAATTAATTTCATCATCATCCTCCACAGTTCCACTTCACCCGCTGCTGAGTATGGGCCTCTCTTTGCTAGTGCCAAACTCCACGTTCTTGTGCTAGCCTCATGCAGGATATTCCCGCTATTATTTTACTGAACCATTTAACTAAAAGTTACTTTATTTCTTCGATTGAAGAATATTGATGATTTCTTTGATTGACGGCGTCTGGATTTGTGCCCGGTTGATGGCAATAGGCTCGCCCCCTATTACATGGGACTTAAACATAACTGGCGAAATGTGGGTGTACTATTTGGTACACCTCTGCCTATCCCTACGGGGATTACAGGCGTGATTTGAAGATGAGTTGCGGGTAGGAAAGTATAGCCCGAAAGTGTGAAAACCAATCTTAACAAAGGTATTGTGTGTCCCCAAACTGGACTGTGGAGCTCAGTTGAGCAATAGCTAAACTGATATTCATCTGCGGTTAGAGTGGACGCCGACTCCAACAAAAGTCGTAGAGTAAAGGTATTGGACTATGATGAGGATGACGGTACAGAAATAGAGGCTATAAGTACATAAGTACATCAACAAACAAGTAATTTGAAGTACCATATAAATAAATCTCGATTCCTTGTAAATATTGATCTTTAGTATCGTATCGTATTGTCCGTTATCTGTCAAGTTACATCGAAGTAAACAAACCTACGAACACGTGATTCCGTGGGATAAACCTCAGTCTTATTTCACTTGGTTCTTATTAATGTTTCGTTCGAAAAGAACCTATAGATAGCACACCTTAAATCTGTATCCTTATAATATTATAAAATGCGAACGTAAGTTTGTTTATATGTCACCTTTTCACGCCTAAAACAATGAACCGGAGCTATACCTGCCAACGGATATAACATCGCAAGAGGGGTGACTTTTAAGCACCCCGTCACAATGCGAGGTATCGTTCAGCGCTATGTCAACTTCTCTAGCGTGAGCATTCAGCTCACGCTAGAGAAGTTCGCATGCCCCCATGCCCCCTTTGTGTTCCAGGGCCGCGGTATATCTTTCGAACAGTCGCACAGCCCTGGCAGGCAACGGCCTTTGCGGGCCCCTCCCTGTTTGCTGACATCTCTTTGAGGCGCGCGTGGAGCACGAACGCACCGTCAACACGGCCTGTCGTCAAAATACGGACGGACGGCGAGCTAGCCCATTACTCACCGTCCACAGGTCCGCGTCTACGATGGCCGAAAGCCACCTCGTGACCCCCGATGCCCGGGGCGTCTCCCGCGGCATCTGGGACGGGAGGTACTACACCTTATGTAACCTTTATAAACTTTTGTGCAAGTTCCATTCTTCTAGACCATTTCTAGGCCCAGTGGTTTGTCTTTCAGTGAATTAGATACAGGTAGATACCTTAGTTCATTCATCAAGACGATATATTTGCTAGACAGATTTCGACCTAAAAACCGACTAGACATGCGATTACCTAACTCAAATTAGATCAAGGGCTGCCAGACTATAGTTAAATTAGAATATTGTTACAAGCCAAGTACACCTGGCAGGAACACTACGCTATTATTATAATCAACTTTTTGTTATCGAAATATGAACCTTGTCTCGTTACGATAAGATACTCCGTACCACTAAACGTGGTATGAAATCATTTCATTCAGTCATAGTCTAAGGAATTTATAATGTGATATGTAACGTAAGTTTGTCTGTTTGTTTGACGTGGGTAGCTGTTACGTAAAAATAATATTCGTTGGGATTGTGACGCGAAAAGGGAATTTCGCGACATACTTTGTAAGACATTGGAATGTACCAAAAGCGGTTTTAAAGCCATAGAATTCTTTACAGGTCAGTGAGGTGCGAAGCTTTTACGAATATTGTGGATTTATAGGTACTACCTGAATAAACATTCGGCACTAACGGAATGTGGGAAGACAACCGACTAGGCGGACAGACGATCTCATTAAAGTGGCCGGAAGAAACTGGATAGTCATGACACAAAACTGCCAAAGTGGTGAGATTTGGAAGAGACCTCCATTGGGACACTCCATTGGGTGGGCGAAGGTTGAAGAAGAGAGAGAGGAAGTTAGGATAGTACTACCTGTACTATCCTAACTTCCTAACTATAATATTATAAATGCTAAAGTAAGTTTATCTGTTGGCCGAAAGTAAGTTTGTTTGTAACCTTTTCACGCCTAAACCACTGAACAGATCATCCTGAAATTTTGAATATGCGTTGTCAGGTGTACAGAAATGGACATAGAGTAAAAGTACTGTTCCAGAGGAAATCAACAATAACGTTCTTATGATAATACATGGCGCCACGTGTCTTCCTAACCATGATTGAATTATATTATTACAATAGTACAACCCGAATTCATTGTCAAATTCTATTAACGCGAGTGAAGCTGCAGGCAAAAGCTAGTATTTCATACTTCCACACATATTTTCAATCCTTTCTAATCCAAACTATCGAAACAGCGGAAATTATAAGCGTTCCGAATCTGGAAACCCAAGTCACGTGCATCGGGAAGAAACGAAAATAGGTAGGTACCACGGCAGTGCTAGAATCCCATCTCCTTAGAAAAGTTAATCGATTCCAAACCGGTTATTTAATTAATTTAATTGTTACCATTTGTGACCAACCTCGACAGTAGAGTACAGTTATGAGCACCAATACGCAAACGCTTAACAACTTACATATAATAGTTATTTGTGCAACAAGAGAGCAAAGTGGGTTTTTGCTGCGAGTGTTGATTTTGAATCCCGAGTAAGCGAAGGATTCTATGGTTGAATCACGAGCGTAGCGAGTGATTCTAGGTTCAAAGACACGAGATGCAAATAACTTTGGTCTCGTGTAACACATACAACTTTTCACCTCAGCAGCGAGAACATATACCTAAAGGTAAAAAAAAACAACATGGTAAAAATTAAACCACCACACCGCCATAATATATTATATTCTAATGTTAGCGGGCGAAAATATTTTGGACTTTTTGGATTTGTGCCCTACCGACATATTTTTCAAAAATGCAATAAGTTTGGGATAGGTTTCAATGTGCACGTCATCTTTTGTTTTTATTGTGGCTTTCAACATTGAGTAAATACTCCACATTATAGATGGTTGCCTAGTTTGTGATAATTCTATGAAGTAAGATAACAGTACAGTCTCCGAAAAAGTGTTTGCACCCTTTGTAAGTCTCCATTGCTTAAAAATATCATAAGTTTATACATATTTTTCGCGAGAGTTTTCAGGTGGGAAACTTAATTCTGCATTTTTTACATTATGCTTTAATTCTTCGGATGTTAACGACAGACTTCGTCACTGGACTCACTCATATTTATTTTATTTATTATTATTATCAACGTGGCAACGCCGCCAGTCTCTTGGGCACATTACCATCTGACAGCGTTGAGGAGGAGTTTTTCGATGCCCTTTTATAGTTTGTTGTTAGTTTATCTATTTTAGTTTAATAGTTTTTAATTATCAATGTATATAGTTAGTTTAACCTAATAAAATTTAAGAAAAAAAAATAAAAATATTATTACTTTATTTTCCAAATTTTATTTTGTAGCTAGCGTACATTGACCTAATCATTGCTAGCGTAACAGAGAATAAAATAACAAAAAATTGAATCCCGCTATTTTTTTTAAATGCGTTCTGAAACTACACTCGCGGTATTCTGTCTCAATATTAATGATTGTTTAAACTATAAATAAATAAGTAGATACATGATAAATTTCGTATTTTTTTCTTCAACATTCTTCATCTAGATTTAGTTATAAAAAATATAATTCGATTATTCTATTTTTTTTTTTTTCATTTAAAACCTAAACACGTGATTTACAATATTAGGGTAATCGATTTACAATATCGGTAACCGAACGTTTTATTGTTTGTTTCTTTTTTGGGCCTACTAGATATAGAATTTGAAAATCGAATTTCGAATCGACTTGTTTCTATCTCTCGCTTTTTTCGTATCGAAGTGAAAGTGACAGAACAAAGTGAAGTTGAAATCGTTCGAATTTTGTGAGTAGACAGACCTGCACAGTTACCGGTATTTAAAAATAATAATTAAAAAGTTACTTTGTCTCACGCTCGCAGCAAAATCGAATTTTGCTCACTGTCTGTAAATAGCAAAACCTGCTTGTTTGAGGTGCTGAGGTGAAAAAGTGTATTTCTCCTTCTGTTCTGATAAAAATTTCATGTTGTTACGGTGATAGTATTGGAATTCATATTTTTATGAAAAAGATCCTATCTCCAAGTTACAATCGTTATTTCTCGAGAAAATTGCTTTTAAATTTCGGAAAGTGTATAAATATTGGTGCTCGTGACTGTACTTATTCGTTCCTGTAACGTTCCAATAAAACCTATGTAGGTGTGTGCCATGTTATTTTCTCTGAACTCTCTACGTCATGTCTTAAAGGGCAATGCATCCGTTCGTGTCACATGTAGCAATCGGGGACTGGCCAACAACAGGTACTTGCACGTATTTCAGACATCGTCTATCAAAATCACGAGTTTCACAACTTTTTGTAGCTCAGCGGCAATAGGCTCGCCCCCTATTACACTGGACTTAAACATAACTGGCGAAATGTAGGTGTATTAAGCACACCTCTGCCTAACCCATCGGGGATTACAGGCGTTGGTATTTTATGTTATGTTATGTACATGTTATATAATTAGGTATCTAACAGCCTATAACGCGCTCACTGCTGGGATACAGGTCTGCTCTCTGCGCGAGTGGCCATAATCCATCTTGCGTGGCCAGTGGTGGCCAGTGGTAATGATGTCACATGCCTTTGATATTTTAGTTTTAGGACCTGACGGTTGGCTCACGTTGTTTTCCTTCACGGCTTTGAGAGCAGTAGTGATGAAATATCTACTCAAAATAAATGTCTGCCTGGATGAAACCTAAGACCTTACGACATGCAAGTTGAGAACATTACCACTGGGCCCCCAGCCATCCACTAATCTCAGCTTTTTGTGTTTATCAGCGTAGGTACCTATACCAAAAGTGTGATACCTACTTACTTAGGTAAGAATTGCACATATGTGCTAACTTGACAATGTAATAAACAGACATCAAATAAATACTTTGTTTGAATACCGATAATGTTGAAGACCACCTTAAAATTACACAAGACAAAAGTAAGGTTTTAATGATGTAAAGCAATGTTATAAAGATGTTGTGCATAGGGGTTACTCGAGTCAAATTGGTCGATGTACAGACGCTAGCACAGCAATCTACCCGAAACTGTCAAATTTTCCCAATCAACCTTGAACCTAATACATCAGCGATAAAGTTGAAAATCTAAAAAAGAAATTTGACAGATTGTAGTAGCTTGACGTGCTGGTGTCTGCACATTCATGTGTTTACGAACCGTTGACTATATATCAAAATTGGAATCCATTTTGATCGCCATAAGTTTGTTTAATTCTTCAAGATTTCTATAATTAGCAGATGTTTCATTAACAGGCATTTGGCAAGATACCACAAGTGTGAGTTCTTCTCTGGCGCAAGATGAAACGGAAACGGCTTAACTCTGTCTACTAAAATTGCTATACTTTGGCATAAATATGATGGAAACATCGATCTTACAGTGATAGGTTGTCGGCCCATGGCGTCGAGAGTTCGAGACCACGCCTAGAAAAGTATAATTGACTAAAAGTATGTAAACACTTAAGGCCTAGTAAAGGTACATACAGTTATACCGAACGAACTGGAGAGCTAACCGAAATGTAAAAATGGTGTTGCTTTATGTTACTACTATCTACCAATCCGCACTGGGCCCGCGTGGTGGATTATAGCCCATTCCCTCTCATAGTAGGAGGCCTGTGTCCCAGCAGTGGGAACATTATAGGCTGATGATGATGATGATGATATCTACAATTGTTGTCGTATAGTTGTACGAAGTATGCAATCTGTAATAACAACAACAACATCAAAAGCCTTTTGTAACACATTTTTAAACTTATGGAACGCAAAATAAATGAATATGAATCTGAATTATAAAAATATGTAGGTATTTGATCGTGTATATTTTTATGAATATGTCGATGTAACCAATATAATACCGCCAACCGGGACTTGATTCATACTGAACTAGTTTATTTACGAAAACAAGTTTCAAATGTTTTAACTAAACTTTACCCTCATTATCCCCATGACTACTGTATGTACCGTTGTACGCATCCCTCTCATAAGTAAGTATGTTACACGTCGCACTTAAGAAAACAGTGGTTTTTCACACCAAAGAAATGGCTCAGTAATTTTTATTTTCCTGTGAATACAGAATGTTTAGAAGTCTAATATGAGATAGGTACACCCTATATTGAGAGAAAATTGCATTTATTTGGTAATTTAGTAAACACATAACATAACATCACGCCTGTAATCCCCGAAGGGTTAGGCAAAGGTGTACCTAGAGGTGTACTATTGTACACCCACATTTCGCCAATTTTGTTTCAGTTCCATGTAATAAGTGGAGAGGCTATTGCCATCAACCGGGCGCTAATCCAGACTCCGTAGCTGCTACTGAAAAATTTCTGATGGAAAACCCCAATAACACTTGCCTGACCTGAGAATCGAACCCTGGAACTCACGCTCAGCAGTCGCGCTTGCGAAATGCCTCAGGAAATATTAACCCTTGACGGTTGAGGACGTAACTGGCTTGGCTCATGGCTGATAAGATACGGTTTCATGAGTTTCCGATATGGCTCATTATGGTGTCTATTCCTGTTCCGTTTACCTCGGTTTGGCTGCTGAGTGACATGGTCACCAAGAACGTAATCTAAAGGTCACACATTCCAATACTCGTACTAGCTGATCAATGTTTCTCAACTGGGGTATTATTTTAATATTATAATAACGTCATACTTTCTCCGTGTTTATTTTCAACATGTATCAATTCTTGATAAACTAACTTTAAACATTGACTTTAAACATTAATAATTAAAAACTATTAAATAATATTTCTCAACGTAGATTCCAATAAATAAATTGTAGCTATAAAACTATCAATTGTATTTTATAATACAATTGATAGTTTCAAGTATAAGTATAGTAGTAAGTCTCAAATATTTTTAATCATTATTGATTAAAAATATTTGAGACTTACTGGTACACATAACTAGCTGGTTTAACAAAACTACAACAATAAACACAACACAAATTAATCATTCCATTTACCACTCTACTAATTCTACTATAGCCATCAAATCTTAGATCGACGTAAAACAGATCGCTAGTTTTCCCGTATTCAGATTTCCGTGAATGTCATCTTTTTTCGTAGCTCGTAGCCGTAGCCCGTAGCCAAAGTCTACGAGAGCTACGAATTACGTAGACTGGGTTTTAACAAAATTCCTATCTTTACGACGTTCATGAATATTATTTATTTATTGTAAAATCATTTTTTTTATATTGAAATCTATTTATTGAACTTACCTACTTACGAGTAGTATAGAAACACAATGTAACGCAGAAAATTCTTTGTTTTGGCGTTTAGTTCCAGTACCGTAACCGTCTATTTTTTAAAGTTTTGTAAAAACGTAGTGAATAATCATATAATCTATTTGTAAATGTTTTATTGTTACTCAGAAAAATAATATCAGTCGGCCTGCATCAAAAGAATTTTAAAGCATGAAAAAACAGTAATAGTCAGGTCGCAATCTTATTTCACTTTATTTTTACGCATACTACTGAAAAGCTTGGCACTGCATCATACTATCCGGAATCCCGGCTGTACGGGTCATAGGGTTAAAAACCTTGCCAGGGGGTTATAAACGCCAAGGATAAGCGGCGTTTCCGACAAGCGTCACAGTAGACATACATACAGTATATCAACTGGGAACAATTTGGTCGGAATCCGGTCAACACGTACAGCTCTTACCCGAATTCTAACCATGTTTTAGGTAACAGGTTAACAATAACTGTCCACACGACGTGGTCTCCCACGACATTTTACAGTAAGAGTTGGGATCACACTTCAATAACACTCTGTTCATAACATAACATCACGCCTGTAATTCCCGAAGGGTTAGGGAGATGTGTATCTAATAGTGCACCCACATTCGCCAGTTATGTTTAAGTCCCATGTAATAACGGGCGAGCATTCCAGCTGAAAAAAACCCAATATCGCTCATCCTAATACCACCCTAATACGCGCGTTTGATTTCACAAAAGAACCAAGTTGGTTTACTGGTTACCTATCTTTATACTGTGCAGTACAGGCGTCGACTAGGCGAGACACATTACACCATTTTACGAGATAATTGTTCTCTTAAGACGGCTTCCTTTAATATCCATTCTTCATTATGGAATATGTTTCCATCATTTAGAAATGATGGACTTGCTTCTTCAACTGAAAATTATGATCGTCGTGAAACTAGACAAAAAAAGTATCAGTTCGGTTACGATTTGTTTTAAATGCTTCTTTTATGTTTGCCGGCTAAACTGATTTTGAAGTCATCATCATCTTCCTGCTACTTAGGGTCGGTACACGTCTTCTTCTTCCATTCTCTCCTGTCAGACACGGCATAATTTACTCCTTTCTCTTTCATATCAGTTCTCACACAATCCATCCATCTTTTCTTTGACCTGCCGTGCCTGTCCATCATACCATACCACTATAGGTATGTAATAAGTGGTTACCCATCCACAGACCACCAACCTGAAGATCGGCACGAGCGTCTCTTATTATTTAGCCACGAGCTCCTTCATGAAAATCTAACCCGACAATTGAAATTACTTTCTTAGATGAAACAAATTTAGTAAGGCCGTGAGCCTAATAGAAGTCACAGATCATAAATAATACTTATAAAATGGTTCAGACATCTGTCTCGATCACTGAAAAGTTATTACACCCTGAAACGAAGTCGACATTGGGTGAACGAAACTGGCACTGTGCCAATTGCCAAGTCTCCCCCTAGACAACATAGCACACATAATATTGAAAAGCTATGACCTAACTACCATATAAGTAGTTCAGTCACCGTATGCTTTGGACTAAGTCAAATAAGTGCCCAGATTTGAGTGAAAAGTTGGATCAAAATTAAGTTTCCCAATAGGTTATAGGTAGACACAAAAAAATATTACATAATGACTTACTTATATTCTGTAGAAATTATTGTCCTTTAAACACGTTAAAGTTGTTACGAAGTCCCAAGGAAAACTCGCGAAATTTTCTTCCTTCATAAGGACTCAGTGAGCTTAAAGACGTGTTTCGCCAAAAAGGCGCGGGAAAGTTATGAAAGACGATAAAACAGTTATGACGCACTTCGTCAACCCTCCGTGGCGGTTGGCATGGCACTGGGTAGTTTTTGGCACTAAACCGACTTATCAAGCCAGTGGTTTTGCAGTTATAACACAGCTGCACTGTGATCATATTTGTCAATAGAACTTCTATATCGAGAGTGCCTGATACAGAAAATGGGAAAAGTGCCACTTTTAGCCTTTGATGTACCTACATGACGTCATTGCTGGTTAACGATAAACAACCCTGGCTTGGCTTCTTGTAATTTTAAAAGTTATTTTTGGTTCCATAGTTTGTTGTACATACATGGTCGAAAATCTATCGCGAATAAAAGTAGGTAAACACAGCACGATCACTAAATATACACAATTCAAAAGCGATTTGATCGTGGAATAAAGATTGCAACTTTGAGGTAAGGTCCATTTCATAAGGGTGCGGGTACCCAAAGACAATGTTCGTAAAGCCAAAACCAGCACAGGAGGAGAAAACCACTTTTAAAGTTGCTATGTGAATAATATTAAATGCTCATGGATGAGGGTATTAAAGCGGCATCAACTGCTTCTCTTTCCACGCTTGTCACGGGGGCCAACTAACGAGCCTATTGGATTCAACACGCTTTTATAAGGTTGGCATGTGCGAGTATTTAATATATTAATAAGTGTCTTCTGTGAATTGTTATACGCTCATTGGCGAGCTCAAACACAATATCTATGGCGTGTTTTTTTTTTGTTATCTGTGTAGGTGTTCGTCTTTATACTTCTCCGGGTAATCGTACCTTGGATTTCGAGTGCTTCGGTGACGACGCCCATATTCAAGCAACGACTCTTTGGGGATTAGTCCATCTGTAAGTGGTCATTCTTTAGCCTCACGGACTTATAAAAAGCATCAGCGGTGCCAGTCTGCCTGAGTAGATTGCGGTAGTGATGTGAAGGGTGCGGGACCGATTAATCAGGTTAAAAAGTTAACCGGTTAGGCCTGTGGCGTATTGTGTCATAAATCTGTACGCAAAATACGCGCTTTGGACGAGGAGTTGCGGACTCCAGCCCGTTATACAGTACAACACAACCCATAGGTATGTTTGATTAACCATCATTTTCCTACCCTTGCAAGCTGCCCAGCTTCACATCCGGAATCCCGGCTGTACGAGTCATAGGGTTAAAATCCTGGCAAAGGGGTTATAAACGCTAAGGCTAGGCGGCGTTTCCGACAAGCGTCACAGTAGACCTACATACAGTATGTCAACTAGGGACCATTGGTCGGTATCCAGTCAACACGTAAAGCGTTTACCCAAAGTCTAACCATGTTTTAGGTAACAAAGTTAACAACGACTGTTCACACGGCGTTGTCTCTCACGTTATTTTTCAATAAAAATTGGGATCACACTTCAGTAACTCAATGTTCATCATCATCATGTTTTTGCCCGTGTCCCATGTTCTTTGGGGTCGGCGCAACACGTTTTCTTCTTCCATTCACCCCTGTCTATCGTCACGCTATCATGTACTCACACAATCATCCATCGTTTCTTTGGTCTTCCTCTCCCTCTCCATCGATCAAAATTTACATTCATCACTTTTTTAGTCACACGTGTTCCATCACACGTCATCACATGACTCTGTTTCCGACTATTAACCCTCATGGGACAGAGGTGTGAGTATAATTATATACGTGCACCTGTCAATTAGTTCGTACGCCGACTTCAATGAAATTTGTATTTAGGTATGGTTGTTTCCAGCTTAAAAGATAGGACAGTTTTAGACCCGGTGGCGGCGTTGTCGCATAAAAATCTCGATGTTTTGTCATGTCATTTCCATTGCGCCCGTGCGAAGCAGGGGCGGGTTGAAAGTTCATTTTAGTACTGTTCAAACTTAATGACAGCTGGGGAGTTAGCTGCCAGTGACAATCTGCGCAGGTATAATGGTTCAAACTTTATGGGGGCTCGGAACATCTAACGTAAAGCTGTGCAGAACATAATTTTAGGTATCAACGAGGCGCAGAGGCCGCATCGTCTTGACAGTCTTATGCGCAGACCGTCACTCGCAGCTAACTTCCCAGCCGTCATAGAGTTTGAACTGACTGTTACCGTCTCACGCAATAGCCGCAGGACTTATTTGGATATGGCACATGGATAGACCACGACATAGGACATAGAACGCTTTTCGCGCTGTCTTGGGATAATATTCACACTCCACGCAGACTAAACCATGGATAAAATCTGGTATAGGTAATATAGTTCGATGAACAGTTCTTCCGAAGGTCTGGCGACCTTTAAAGGTAGCAAGATCAGAAATATTTTGTAACAATATTTTGATTGAAAAGAGTGTCCATGGAATTTCTTGCCCATTCTTCTCCATAGTGATCTTACGCTTTAGAATGGGCAACTACAGTACATTCACAAGTTATTATGCCTTGTGTCTGTTACTGTAGCTTAGCCTTCTTTGTTTTTCTGACATTCAAAAGTGCCTGTAATGGTCTAATTGAAATAAATGCTTTTGAGTTTGAGACAGAATGCGGAAGACGGAGCATATGATGTTGTTGCGCAACTTGGAAAGGCCATGTCCAAAAGTATGTCATATGTCCAAAGGTGGGCAGCGGTTGGCCGAGCATACCTTAACATTGGAAGTTTTTAAATAAAACTTTAAAATAATTATAACGTATTTATTTCCACTAGAAACTCTGAACTAGACATTATTGCACTAAAACATTATATTAAAAATAAAGTTTTCTAATCACAAAACTTCCATTGACATTTAATTTTTGGTGCGAAATAGAAAAAGTCGCGGCCTTAGTTCATAAATGGTGAGAATGTTACAAAACAAGTAATTACTTACAATTAACACTGAAAACCGTTTTAGAATACACTAAGCGAAATATCTAAATGAATGCCTTAATAAATATAACGATGTTTTTATTTCAACTCTCTGCGCTTTTATTTCGGCATACATTTAGATGTCACCTATTGTTAGCGAAAACCAGCATTACATTCCGAGGAACTTCATTCAAACAGTTCATCCATGAAGCATTTTTCCATGAGATGTTATTATTTAGAATATAAAAAAAATCTTAATAAATGTACAAATTCCCATCCCATAGGCGTCAGTTTACAAACTGAACAAACGCCGGTATCTATCAGTATTCGGTTGTAAATTCAGGAAAACTATGTAATTGCTATGCGAATTGACGACCAACATAAAATGTCCGTAACTTCAAATCACAACTGTCATTTTTGACAGGTGTATGCAGTGGTTATATATAATACGACAAAATGATATGACAAAATGGTATCAAATTGCTTAACAATTAATTTCCCTGACGTTATATACATAATTGTGCTCCCAATGCGAGTGAAACGCCTTCTTATTATGCTTTGTAATAAGTGCAGTCCCCATGCTTCTATTAATTAGCAATAATACGGGAATAATCGCCCTTATTAACCAACGCAAAATAAAGTTACACCAAAACCAGTACGACCAATCACCACGATGAAACCAGAGTCGCTTCTATGATTGGTGCCCAGTTTTGTACTTACGTCTCCGCTTTCGTGGAAGTCGGGTCTAAACCCGACAAAAGTACTAAGAACCACCGATAGTGTGTAAATAGCATTTAATCGAAACGACAATAAATAAAATTGTATTTTTATTTTTGTAAAAATCTTAGTCAAGTATAAATTTTACACTGTAACTAGAAGTTATTAGCACATCATGTCACATAGACGAAGAAGAAAAAAAATGCATATTAATGAGGATAACTCAGAAAGTACCGAAGCAAAGTTAATAAAATTTATATGGGACCACCGCGTGAACTTCCTCTACCAAATGAAAAAAGAATCACCAGTCTTAAATCGGACCAGTAACTATGGAGAAATCGGTGTAGGAGGTTATGTGAATACATAACCTCCTAGTTTTTTTAGAAGTCGGGTGAAAACCGTGGAGCTCTTACGTGCAGATTGTAGGCTATCGTTGGACGAATTAAGTTTGGCGTAACTTTACTTAGCGTTTATAAATCGGGGTAGGATATTGCTTCATTAGGACGCACCATAAAAGGGATCGGTAAACATCACCTAAGGATAATATTCACCAAGATGATTTAAAAAGACTAGCTGTTTTAATATCTCCGCCTTGTATGACACCATTACGATATTTATGCTATCAACTCGCCGTCGTTAATCAATAACAGCAACAGTGACAGCAAGTTTGAGGAGGCCCTAGAAGCAGTTTTATGACTAACGAATTTTATGCAATTTTGCACTTTTTTACGTTAATTTTAAAGTGTAATATTGAATGTTCTCACAAAATTCTCTATGCTATTTTGGTTTGCGCGGACCCTTGTACGCACGACGACCAATCAAGCTATACAAAGCCAGTTTATGCAGATCTCCCATTGTACGGGAAATCTATACAAAGCGAGGCCATGTTATACTGGAAATGTATAGTTTGATGTGTCGCCGTGTGTAATTTTTATGATGTTCAAAACGCAACGACTGTCTTATCCAGTATATTTATGCATTCCTACTCCCATTGCGATAGACTTTCCAATGACTTTGGTTCTCTTTTATTTATTCTTCTTGCATATCATGTGATTATTATTTTAAACCTACATTATCCCACTGCTGGGATACAGGCCTTCTCTCTATTAGAGGGAATGGGCTATAATCCACCACGCGGGCCTAGTGCGGGTTGGTAGATGTCACATGTCTTCGAATTTTTGGTTCTAGGACATGCTGGTTTCCTCACGATGTTATCCTTCACCATTTTGAGAGCAGTGGTGTTGAAATAAATTACACAAAGTAATGCGCCTGCCGGGGTTCGAACCCACGACTTACTGCTCGTAAGTCAGGACCGCCACCATTGGGCCACTGCTGCTCTCACCTTCACCTTCCCTCTTACCGCGATCTTTTCCTCTAGAATCTTTATTCTCAATTAAATGCTATTGTAGACCCAATCCTTCAAAAATGAGTCCAAGTCATAATATGGCAAATAAGTTTACAATACAATTTCAAATACGTGAATAAGTTAAATTAAAATAGTAGTACGTTATAAATAGTGCATTCCAAGTATTTGTAGTTGATACAATGATATTACACAATATTATACACATGTGCAAATGTATGAATATATTATTTGTGACATTTGCACAAGGGACCCGATGTTTTCGTTTACATTAAACAGTGTAATAACACCGATTCATCACATCAAAGTGGAAATAAAACATTGAGCACGCTGTTTTGAATTTGCAACATTACATTTAGCGCCGAAAGTTCAAAATTCAACAACACGCTCAATGGATTACGAGATTTCAATTTGATTTTTATACCTGCGCTCTGTTGTACATAGTTTTTGACAAAATGTCATGATTATTACTCTTCCAATAACTTTGATCAACGACGGCGCGACTATTAGCTTACAAATATAACAATATAATAATAATAATCTACACTTAACTAATGCCACTTCACATACCCACGGAATGATTCCACGCAATCGAAAAAATATAATTCGAGTTTACATTTAACATTAAACTTAATAAATTGTCCAATTAAATGTCTTATGTTTTACCCAGAAATAGTGCTATGTACAAAATAAGTACCCGATAATTATTATTACATAGCAGTAAATTCACATCGGTGAGACATCCCTATTCGCGATCAAACTGATCTAAGTTGCGTATATAAAAATATCTGCTCAAATATAACACTAAAGCTGAGCTACTTAAATAATAAATTAAAAATATATCTCGTAAAATATTGGCTCCACATGTCTTTGAAACACAACTCTGTGATACGTACGACAATCTGGTGACCTAACATGACCTCTTATGCTCGTGCATTCTGAAAATTGGCAAATATTTCACTGTTTTGATGAATTCATTGATACTATTAAAACAATTATGAGATATCGCTCTGTGTAGCATTAAAATATTGATTTCGAATCACAAAAATAAAACTGAATAACATTTTGTACCAGTTTTTTTGGCGAAAAAGATATATTGAAGGTTTGCAACTGACCTTTTAGAATCTAAATCTAAATATTCATTTTCACGATTTAAATAATTGCAAATAAATATATATAGGAAATATCCCGCCGAATGGTTGACACTTTGGGTGACCAGAGGGCTGGCTATTTCTTTGGCCAAAGAATTAACATTGCCATTCAACGTGGCAATGCTGCCAGTCTTCTGGGCACGTTTCCGGATGACAGCGATGCGGAGGGGTACTTTGACGCCTAAGTGTCCTATTTTTGTAATTGTAAATATTAGTCTTCCCCTGCTTTAGCATTATTTTTGTAGTCTGTATATAATGTAAATATTGATTAACTTAAAAAATTTCATATTATATTAATAATTGCAATTAATAAATCAATACTTTAGTACAACTCCGAGCGATTTCATATAGTAATATAATTACATATTCAAAATAGATAGAGAGAGAGAAATATGAAATATTTGACAGCTATTCGCGACGTTGTCAACTTCCAGAAGGCCCAATATTGTTTTAATCATACTCTAGTGTGGAAAAGAGAAGGAGCTAGACGTCCTGTATAGCGCCTCTCTCTCTCTCCCACTGAAGTAATTTTGCTATAAGAGGGGTTGTACGGGCCCTGTACAGAAAGTCATTGCTTCTTTATCAGTTAATCATTGCTTATTTGTGTGATAACACAGATTTAAAACGAAATCATCTCGATATCGGCACGCACTAGTGCCGTTCTATACAGAATTATGATACCCACCACCAGTTCTTTCATTTTACCCCTGACAAACAAACAGCAACTTTATGTTCACGACAATAAAGTTCACTATCGCGCAAATCAGAGGTACAATGTTTTGAAAGAACTGTACCATGTTCCAAAAATCAAGTAGGTTGGATATTATATAACCGTTACATTATAAATCCTTAGCATAAAGGACACGACACATCTTCCGAATTAAGACGATTGCCATAAATTACATCTAATTTTAATTGATATCTCGAGATGTTACGTCTTTAAGCTTGATTCTAACGACATTACAATCTAATCGAGCAACATAATGTTCATTCTTGTCGCACCATGCTTGAGAGATGCAGGTGTGAGTGAGACAGAAAGCTGGTGCAGTTTAGTAGAAGAAGAGCAGTCGCTCCTGAGCCGTGCCGGAGAGAAGACGCCAGCCGCGCTTGATGTTCAAGTACTGGATGATAGCGCGCACGCAGATTAAAATGCCTGTAAAAAGTACATTGTAGGGATTAATAAAAACATAACATTAACATCACGCCTGTAATCCCCGAAGGGTTTGGCAGAGGTGTACCTAATAGTAAACCCACATTTCGCCATTTATGTTTAAGTGTTACGTAATAGGGGGCGAGCCTATTGCTAACAACCGGGCACGGATGCAGACTCCGCGGCTGCTACTGAGAAATCCCTGATGGAAAACCCCATAACTTGCCCGACTCGGGAATCGAACCCAGGACCTCATACTAATATTATAAAGAGGTCTGTAAAGTCTCGATGTAGGAGGTAATCATCGAAACTACATTTGATTTAAAGTTACCCCTATAGTTTCCGGAAAGAAAACCTTTACCTAAAGTTGATAGTAAAAACCTAACAATGGGGTATTAAACGCAATGGCAAAATATTAATTACTCAGGTGTGTGTTAGTGATCGATCATTGCACCTGAACACATGTTAAGCAGAGGGCGTTTACACGCTGGTATTATTATGAGTGCGATAACAATAGATCGCAAAGAACAATAGCATTTTTGAATGAACCCCTTGTAGCATGTAATTTTCGGATGGAAACATGTGTAGTGTTATAAATAAAGATAACAAATTTGTACGAATGAATTAGTGGGAGAATGCGATTATATGGTATTTTGTGTAAAATTATTTTACTTAATTATTTTTTATTTCCTGTATTTTAATTAAAAAACTTTGTTTGGGGATAAATATATAAACGAATGTAAATGAAATATAATTGTATTTCGGGTTTGTACAACAATATCGCCCCATGCACTTGCAGGACCAACGAAATTGTCTAATGTCGGCAGACACCGAAGTATACCAGATAATGCTCACGGTTTGTGCGCATCACCAACTGTCCTCATGCCCGTTAAGCATGTGCAATAATATTCTTTTATGGCAGATCTGCCCTCCAAGGTGGAATTAATCAGTAAATAACTGTAAGAAGTTTTATTTGACAGGTGTCTCGATGAGATACAACCTCCCCGGAGCATACACTCTTCTCTTTGGATGACATACTGTGCCATCCTTGGACTTGTTCTCCTCGACATTGCGATCATTTTTTTCTTCTAAGCCATACTTGGGAACCTTCTAGTTACGGAGATATTGGGGGTCAAAGTTCCAACTTTTTCACTTTACCTACTTTTTTTTTTAATACATGTTTTTAATGAAAGATTTTTATTTTAAACATCTCCAGGACCCCCTTACTATTCAATCCATCCATCAGCACAATGTTTTGAGTGCGCTACATTGAGTCCTACTGTAAAACGTGATTTTTCAGTCCAAAAAAAAATCGTTTCCCAGCACTAATTTTTGCGTAAAGTTACTTAGTTTGATGTACAGTCAACAAAATAGATAAGTATCCAGGGTCGAAAGATATAGTTGATTTTTTCTTAAAAACCGATCGATGTTTTCGAATGAAATTAAAATTAAATGAAGAAAAATAAACAATTGGTTAAATTAATTCAATTTCATTTCAAGATGTGCAACAGTTTCTAAAAAAGCTGCAACTATATCTAACGACCATGGATACCTATCTATTTTGTTGACTGTACATAATGCTTGGTTGACGGCTTCGTGAAGAGTCTGTTTACACCCTGTATATACACCTCCTCGCATATGTTCGCTAACATAGGACGTGCCAGGCGTAAAAGATAGGTCCCCAAACAAAACAAAATGACGTCTTCTTCGGTGAGGACAGGAAAGGAAATATCAGCTACGGCGTTCATTGATACGAATGCCGCTCCCAGCCTGTTGTGACCATTCATTGGTTGCTGTATTATCTCTGCAATAATTTCGGCATAGCGGACATCTTTTAAAGGCTCTCTGAATGAATCGAGCAAGGCTCCAGCTAAGCGAAAGTCTGTAAATAAGTGTAGTAAAGATTTGTTGAACAGTTGGTTTCGAAATATCTTATAATCTCTTTTGAACCATTAATTTATGACTTCTACGACCCATCGCACAATAGTGATTTTTCTTGACTCATTTGCTCGTTAGTCAATTGAGTAGCTTTTTGATTTTTAGAGTGCGGCATGTGACTGTCATAGCCATGTTCTTCTAGGTCGGGAATTGCGTCTCTAAAGCCGCAATCTAGTTGAAATGCATCATTTTCGTGCAATATACAGGGTTATTTGTAAAACACCAACAACCTCGCAGGAGTAGATTACTAACATCATAAACAACAACATTATTTTGTTCTACGACTTTTTCGAAAACAGCCAAAAAAAAAACGACTTTTCATACAAAACTCGATCAGCTGTTCGGTTATATGTATCGTGAGTTGATTTTTTTTTGTTTGTTTTTTTTGTTTGTTGGTGTTTTACAAATAACCCTGTATAGTGTATGACGTAATAAATTAAATTGAATTATGCTGCATTAAATTAGATTGAAGAGATACATGAATTCTACCAAACGTTATGAAACGTTTGTATTTTGATTTCTGAGTCCCAATAACTTTTTTCCCCACGTTTTATAGGTTTGCTGTCATACAATGAAATTATAAACTTTTCAAGTACTTTAATTTGATACATAGATTGGAGTGCTACAAAGGGAGCGACATTTTGCCCATGGTTCTTTGATAACTTCGCAACCATGTTAAAAACTATTACGTCACACCTTTTTTCCCAATTGCGAATGGCAGAGGTTGTACAAGCAAACTCACATTTCGTCAATTATTATGAGTGGTTAAGTATGTTTTAGTCCCCAGAAAAAGGGGTGAGCATATAGCCATCAGCTACATCACCATACCAGCCCGGAATCACCTAATACTGGGTATAGGCCTCCCTTTTTTACCACACTTCTCGGTTCTGTGCGTCCCTTACCCAGGTGTCTTTGACGATATCGTCGACCCAACGAGCTTTAGGACGGCTCTGGTTTCTTTTGCCTAACCTTGCCATAAATTACATAAAATCACTAAATAAACCCAATAAATCGAATCGAAAGTGGTTGCGAACGCTACTGCTGAACATGTCCTGCACGGTCAGCGGTAGCGCTTGCCACCAGTAGACCAACTAGGCAATTGTGACATGGTTCACAAAAACAAACGATTTGCTCGACTATGTGTTAAGTATTTGTTAAATAAAGCTAATGAATAAATCACACAGAGGCGCTAAAAAAGCGGACAGCACAGTTTTTTGGGACAAGGCAAATTGTGTTGAGGCCAAAAAAAGAACAAAAAGTAAAAGTACGTGGTCCAAAAATAAATGCAAATATTATGTCAATGTAAGTCAAAGGTACAGTGCTATCACAGCATCTATTCGTACTTGAATGACATTGCTTTTTTTGTGTTTTGCATCTCGCGAGGTCAACCTAGGAGGTTGTCGTCTGCTTAAGAGGAAATGCGGTAGGTATTTGAAGAAACTATCGCTGTCGCTGTGAGCGCGATTTCGACATTGGTGGGATAAGGACAACTATAGTAAAAAGTCATAATTCGAGGTTTGGGTCTTGACTATTTCCTCCTCCAATATTCGACCAATTTGAAAGATATTTCATAAACTGAATAAGAAGGTTATATACTCTGTCCTTATGTTTTTGGTTTTTCATTAATAGTTGTCAAATTTGTACACTAGGTCTCTGTTGACAGGCGATCTAAATAGGCAATTTTGAGCATTTTGTAAAGTTTCTTGTGCTTATACAGTGTATACACCGTGATTTTTTTGTCGTCTGACAAAGGTGGTCCACTCAATGTGTCCGACATAAAATACCTCTGGGCGTTTTTTTTTTTACCATTAATTAAGATAATAGGTACGAAGAAAAATAAATAATACATTCGAATTATGAAACATCCTGTTAATAATGTTAACGTATCAAACAGTAGAACATACCGAGTAGATAGATCTTCGCTCGCAACAGAATGTTTCAACAACGTTATGCATCATAATAATGAATAAAATATATTCTTTTTTTTTTAACTCTTAAATATCATTTGTTTGTTATGAATGTATAGTAGTCATTGGATACATGAAGTGGGCTGCCGTTGTCAGACGACTAGAAAGTCACGGTGTATATAAAAAAAAATATCATCAAAAAGGAAAGCATAGGGACATAGAAGAGGTTGATATATATTTAACTGTAAAATGTCATTGCTTTAAAGTCATAAACCAGAAAGATAACAGGCGAGAGCGTTTGTATGGAGAAAAGACCACCCGCATTTCTTCTTAAGTGGTCTATCCGGTGGGGGTCCTGACTCCTGAGTGTAAGAGCTCCAGCCAGGGCAAAAAACTTACAAACTAAGCGACTACACGCTAAGGGCTGGGGTACGAGCCTCGGTTTAGGGCGTCGCTGGGGGAGGACAGCAAAAGATCTTTTTACAACTAATATGGGTAGTGCAGTGTTAGCGTGCCAAACGTAAAACTGACCAAGTGCTAGTCGGACTCGCGCACGAAGGGTTCTGTACCATAAACCGAAAAAAAAACAGGTTTCTTGTACGAGAGCCTCTTTTAATTACTAAATAATTTATATCATCCACCGAAAAAAATAAAACCGAAATAGCACCGAAATACATCATCTGTGAAAATTTCAACTGTCTAGCTATCACGGTTCCTGAGATACAGCTTGGTGACAGATAGCCAGACAAACAGACGGACAGTGGAGTCTTAGTAATGGGGTCTCGTTTTTAGGTTTCCGTACCCAAAGAGTAAAAGGGAACCCTATTACTAACACTTCGCTGAACCGTGATACTCGTAGCTAGACAGTTGAAGATGATGTATTACTGTTGCTGCTATAACAACAGATACTAAAAACAGAATAAAATAGCTATTTAAGAGAGCCCCTCCCCATACAACAAACGTGATTTTATGCCATTTTCAATATTAATAACGGCGACAGGTACACGCTTGAAATATTCACCGAATATTTAGTTGTAAGTATATTCACTTTAAAAATAAATAATAAATTAAAATAAAATAAATATTTAAGGGGTACAACAACCCCCATACAACAAACCTTTTTTGTCAAAGGTTGTATGGATAATGGTACGGAACCCTTCGTGCGCGAGTCCGACTCGCACTTGGCCAGTTTTACCCTTTGGGTACCGAACCCTAAAAAGACACGGAAAGTTTTTGTCACACTGCGAATGCAGTTCTCTAAAATGAATGGAATGCAGGAAAATAAGTAATAAATGGATTTAATTTTATCATGAAACTTATTCATTGATTATGCGGTTTAATTAATTGCGCAATAAAACGTATAATTAATTCCGTTTTGCGGGATAATTTACATAATAGTAGGAAAAACATTTTAAGTTTATCATGAACTGATATGCGATCAATTAGGGCTAAGTTTAGAAAATACTTTATTACTTCAATAAAACTTTAGTTACTTCGTGATTAGAGTCAGACAGTTTGAAAAAAGACACCAACAAAAAACAAAAATCGTACAAAATAAAACGCTACATGCATAATAACAGCCGCTCAGATCGATCTTCAGTTGCTTGCCTAGGTTGGTCCTTGGATGGGTGACCACCCATTACATACCGAGTTTCCTCCGTGCCTCGGAAAGCACGTTAAGCCATGAGTCCCGGCTGACATTTGTTGATTTGACAGGTAGTCCGTGGCCCGAAAGTCTGACAATCACTCTTACCAAGGGGTATAGTGTTACCCAGTACTAAGTTGTGAAGGTCAATTGGCAACCGCTCCAAGTAAAATACTGGTATTCAGCTGCATCCGGTTAGACTGCAAGCCGACCCCAATATAGTTGGGAAAAGGCTAGGCAGGTGATGGAGAGACAGACTTAGCTATGACAATAATTACCGGCGCGAAATCAGCTTTAGCCAGTCTGGAAGAGCCTTAACTATGTCCATGTTACGACAAAGACGTCATTCGCCTCGTTTCGGTTCGAACGACGCAATTCAACGTGCACGTCTACACGTTTTTATTGCATGGAAATCAAGTTATTAGCGACCGGTTTAAGCCAACTCTGCGTCGAAACGTGTGGTCATTCCTTTACCCGACTGCGGTGAAGCCCAAAAGAAGGGTAATGTTTTTCGCAATGAAGCCAATGATGGCATTATTAATTCATAGTAGGCCCTTGATCTCTTTGCGATTTCTGTATTTACGAGTGCTTAATTCAATAAATCAACACAGCCGCGCAGTTCCCTGCTAGGCACACCTAACGCTAACACCCTGTCCTCTGGTTTCAACATGCAGTCTATCCCAGCCACCTTGTCAAGGTCATCGGTCCATTTAGCTGGAACTATTCCCACCGCCAGTCTATTCCAATAAAGGGTGTAAACAGAACGAAGCCGAAAGGCACTTGTTCTCCCTGTCATTGCGATATTTTTTTTGTTCTAGACCATACCAGGGAACCTTCTAGTTACGGAGATATTGGGGGTCAAAGTTCCAACTTTTACACAAGTTTTTTTTTTTTTAATATATATGTTTGTAATTTAAGATTTTTATTTTAAACACCTCCAGGACACCCTTACTATTCAATTCATCCATCAGCACAATGTTTTAAGTGCGTTACATTGAGTCGTACTGTAAAACGTGATGTCTCAGCCCAAAAAAAAAGTCGTTTCCCAGCACTCATTTTTGCGTAAAGCTACTTAGTTTGATGTACAGACGCCAGCACATCACGCTACTACAATCTGTCAGATTTCTTTACTAGATTTTCAACTTTATCTCTATGATATTAAGTTCAAGGTTGTTTGGGAAAATCTGACAGATTCGGGTAGGTTGACGTGCTGGCGTCTGTACATAATGCTTGGTTGACGGCTTCGTGAAGAGTCTGTTTACACCCTGTATGCTTAATAGAGCTTCTATACTAATACTTATTTACTTATACTTATTACCTATAATCTTATCTTAATAATATATAAATTACGCGTCACGTTTTTGTCCGGGATGGACTCCTACACTTAACCGATTTTAATCAAATTTGCACACCGTGTGCAGTTTGATCCAACTTGAAAGATAGGATAGCTTACATCTCAAATAAAACCGAATTCCACGCGGAAGAAGTCGCGGGGAACAGCTAGTTTACTTATCTATATATAAAAATCAATGCCACTTTTCGTTGTAATTTTATAACTCAAGAACGGGCTCACCTATCCAAACCAAATGTTAGGCTTTGTTCGGACTATTTAGTAGATGGTTTATGGGTATGTAGGGTAGGGTAGGGTAGGTAGAGTAGGTAGAGTAGGGTAGGTAGGGTAGGGTAGGGTAGGGTAGGGTAGGTAGGGTAGGGTAGGGTAGGGTAGTATACTTTTTTTACGGATGGGAAATCATCAAATGACTTCTCCCGCCGGGCAGAGCGGAAGGGAGTGTCAGACTTGTACTGACTAAAACCCATCCATGTTCTTTCCTTGCCCTTTGTGTTCCAGGGCCGCGGTATCTCTTTCGAACAGTCCCGCAGCCCTGTCAGCTATTATACTTATTACTTATATTAATATTATAAAGACGTAAAATGTGTTTGTAAGTTTGTATGTAGGGGGTAATATACGGAATTAATGATCCAATTCTAAGAAATCTATCACTGGCAAAGATCTATATTATTACTAGGTGTTATAAATTATTTTTATATCATGCATAATTGCATATTAGCCGAGCTATCACATTTTTTGCGGACAAAGTGTCATTTATAAAAATAACCACATGGAGTCTTGGCTTAACTGGTTTTGCTCAGTCTCCTTCGACTGTACTGAATTTGACATTTCCTTTACCGAACTTGCATTAATTCCAAGGCACAACTGTCTTATCCGCGTACGTATTGCCCATGAATATGCAACGCGTTTTCCTTTCCTCTTTTCTCTTATCTGCTGAGGTATGAAACAATATGGTGCAATGAACCTCCTCGCATTATCTCAATGACTTGTAACCATGAATGCAAACAACCATTGTCCGAGTCTACGTCACATTGTTGACCGACAACAACAAGAAAGATATTCAGTATTAAAAATTAAGAGAATGATATGTTACATATGACGTTTAAGTTTGTTTGTCCGTCATGTTTTCACGGCTTAATAGCTTCTTCTTCTTAGAGTATCGATGGCAATCTATATTGTGTCGGCCCAGAACTGAGCTATTAGGTTGGCGCTTTCAGTAGTATCCATCAGTTCGTGTAGTGAAGGACACGATATTAAGTGCCCCATCGTTTGTGGAATAGCACCACATTTACACTCCAGGGCAGAGTCATTTATGAATATAATGTGTTCCCTCTCACATTTAACCCGTCTGCCTTCAAAGCAAGAATGAACAGGCATCTTCTGGGCACGCTCGTTCCATCATAGACCTCATCCATCGCTTTCCATCAGGCGGGATCGAGGTCAAGAGCAAGCTCATCATGTAATAATAAAAAATAAAAACAAAACTCCACCTGAGCAGGTTTTCCTTGCAGCTTTGCAGCAGAACGGATTTTGATGTTTGTTGGCACACACGTAAACCATGACATTCTTTTTAGGACACATGGTACTTCTTATCCCGTTAATAACTTCCCGTGGGACATGATTTCTGAGCTTCACACGACCCAAGCCGCGGGCAAAAGCCTCTCTATAATAAACCATCTAAAGATACACCAGAACAATAACAAGGACTTACTGGGCAGGATTTGTAATATAAACAAAATCACGCACAAGTATTGACGTAATAGTTTTGCATAACGACTAGTGACTCCCAAACTTATAATTTTTTTTTTCTTCTCTCATTAAATCGATATAGGTGTATAGTCACATTATGAATAATGATTATATTGTATTAAAATTCTAACATCTCTACACTGGCGACGGTAGTATATGTGAACTAAAATAAATTGTACCTACCATATACTCAGAAATAAATGATATTCTATTCTATTCTAAAGTGTGAGTGCAAACAAAACACGTGATTCTGTCGTGTGATTGGTCAATAGCGTTAGTAGTGGCATAGGTGGCCAAGGTAACAGGCTAGCAAAACAGTCTCACGACCCATGAAATATTAATTAACATGTGTATTTTTTCGACCTATACAAATGGCACACCTATCTTGATATCACTGTTCGTACACTCTAATCTCCAGAACCAACCAACCGATTTCAATAAAATTTTGTGAATGATAGTTTTGGAAATTTGGACCCGATACATGGCGGTGTTGTTAGTTACTTGCACCCGTGCAAAGCCAGGGAGGGTGGCTAGTAGGTATTATAAATGAAAATTGCTTTTTGTGCCTGTCTAAAGCGCAGGCCACACCGCTAGCTAGCGAGCGAGCGAGCCGGGCGAGGCATCGTTTCACCTCTTTCCATATTTTGGTTTACATTGTGAACTACCGAAAGAGCCGGAACGGAGTATGAAAAGAGGCTCGCCCGGCTCGCTAGCTCCGTTTATTCCCGGTTGTCCCCACCTCGTCGTCCCCACTGGGTACGAATGGGAAAAAAAGTTTCGTTACTCGAAACGGTCGGTTCGTTACGGTCTATAGCGAAACGAGTGTGAAATAAAAAGTTCCAATCGTCACCACTGGGGAGTAACGAAACTTTTTTTTCCCATTCGTACCCAGTGGGGACGACGAGGTGGGTACGACCGGGAATAAACCGCTCGCTCGCTCGCGGCTGTGTGGCCTGCGCTTCAGTGACCGCTTTGCGCGCTGAAAAATAATTAAATGCGGTTTTCACCGCTTTTCGAATACGAATTCAAGTATTTCATCTGAAAAGTTTATGAGCATTAAATATTCACATTAAACACAATATTTTATCAAGACCTAAAAACCGTGCAAAGCAGGGGCGGGAAACTAGTAATTATTATTATAATACTGGTATTTAAAATATAAATTGTTTTAACTTTGTGAAGTTTACGTTTCACCTTCATAATATTGAAGGTGATTAAAACAAAAATATTTACATTATTGAATAACACGCGGTATCGCGATACGCGATATCTACTTGTAAAACACGCTGTTCTAACTTCTGCTCTAGCAACGCAATGCAATAATGCATAGTTATTATAAATTAATATTCTAGCAATTATCTATGCAAATGTCACGTTGAATACTTGTTAAGCTACAATCGCAGTTCTATTTGTATCTTTCTTTAGTAAACTCTATAACATGGGCGCTTTAACAGCAATCAAATTGACAAGTTCAATCACCTAGATATGTGTATAGAATCGAGCCCAATTTTTTTTTTCATAGTTCTACTAGTACTGTCGCTAGCCACTAGTGCGTGTACTAGCTGATACTAATAAGTGTAGTAACTAGTACGACATAGTATAACTGGTGAAACGTTAGTGTAATGTTTGTGTACTATTGGTACACCTCTAATAAAGCCTTTGGGGTATTACAAGGTGCGATGTTATGTTAATTCTTTCATTGCGAAACTCGAACTCCTGACCAGCGCAGGCTTTTTCACATTTTGCGGATGTCTTCTGGGGTTTGTGCTCATTAAATACACGGCGTGTTTAGCAGGATTCATATTTGTTTCAACATATTTATTACTTTATTTATCTTTAATTCGAGGACATTTGTGTCATCTACTAATCCGCACTGGGCCCGCGTGGTGGA
Source organism: Lycophotia porphyrea (assembly GCA_950005105.1). Lineage (NCBI taxonomy): Eukaryota > Metazoa > Arthropoda > Insecta > Lepidoptera > Noctuidae > Lycophotia > Lycophotia porphyrea. The sequence continues at coordinate 9,967,163 of OX465391.1, read as the reverse complement.
TTATAGCCCATTTCCGGCATTCCCTCTCATAGAGAGGAGGCCTGTGTTGTGTCCCAGCAGTGGAAACATTATAGGCTGATGATGTGTGTGTGATGTGATTTATTACTAGTTATCAATCAGGCTCGTCCCCTAATATTATATGGGATTTAAAAATAACTGGCGAAATGTGTGTACTGTAAGTTACAACTCTGTGTAACACTTCGAGGATTACAAGGCCACAAGTTATGTTATGGTACTAGCTAAATCAGATTTGTTTTAAAGCAAATATCTAAATAGCCATACCTATGCCTACATCTACAAAATATTGAAAGGAACAGAATGATGTTTTAAATAAAGGGTGTAAACAGACTCTTAACGAAGCCGAAAGGCACTTGTTCTGCCCGTCATTGCGATCATTTTTTTTGTTCTAGACCATACCTGGGAACCTTCTAGTTACGGAGATATTGGGGGTCAAAGTTCCAACTTTTTCACAAGTTTTTTTTTAAATACATGTTTTTTTTTAATGTAAGATTTTTATCAAGTGTGCATTACATTGAGTCCTACTGTAAAACGTGACTTTTCACCCCAAAAAAAAAGTCGTTTCCCAGCACTATTTTTTACGAAAAGTTACTTAGTTTGATGTACATAATGCTTGGTAGGCTTGGTGGCTTCGTGAAGAGTCTGTTTACACCCTGTAGATTCTGCGTTAAGTGATTTGTGTTGCAAGCGGGGTTAGGATTTGCAGAACAGGGCTCATAAGCCCCTGAAATCCAGGGATATGTAAGTGTAACTAACAGTTTTTTTTATGGCATCTCACATGTCAGCCTAGGTGGTTGTTGTCTGCTTAACCGGACAATCCTGTGGGTGCCTTGAGCGAAGGACTCCAGCCAAGGGAACTAACTATTCGAATTAGTTGTTCTATTTTACAAAGAACCGTAGGTCGCCTCTCGGTTAGTACTCATTGGCTAAGTGGCGTGGCGGACTGACTCGTATTGAGCGGATTTGAGCGGGCAGCGGACGTTGACACATATTGTGTTGTGTCTGTTAGGACCGGCAGCCTTGATTGAATGAAGCATTTCTATAATTTGGCTATGAATAAAGGTCCATGACCTTTTTATTTTGGTGTTAGAGACATCATTTAACATGAACATTTATTATTTAAGAAGGATAATCCACACATCTCGTTTGCGGGGCGAACATGGCCAGATATTGCACAGGATAAACAGGTTTGGAAGGAGAAAGTGGAGGCCTTTTCCCAGCAGTGGGCCAGTGAATAGGCTAACAAAAAAAACCCACACAGATTATTGAAAAGGATTGCCAACGAGTTAAATGCACCAATTTTATAAAAAATAATACTTATGATACGTCCATTAAGTTTAATCCCGTAAGTCTTGCGAAACACTATTAGGTACTCCTCTGCCTAACCCTTCAGGGATCACTGGCGTGATGTTATGTGCAGTTCTCGACGTTGACTCAATTTTATCGATTATCCAGAAAATAGAATACTGCAAAAACCATAAATACAGTTGCAAAGAACGTTTTAAACGGGTTTAAAACGGTTTTTTTTTTACTATAGCCATAAACTAAACTACACCTGATAAACAGCTGTAGGTATATTGACACGTTTCTAGGTTTTATTAGCGTGAATAAAACTTGTCGTAACCTATTAGTACTGGGTGAACTATGAGTACCTAGTTGTCAGTACGAATGTCTAGTACCTACTACGCGGCGTATTGATTTTTATCCTGCTTTCAACCTCTGAATTTAAAAAAAAAAAACTTAATAACTGACGCATTGTTTTAACGTCTTCTCAGCACTGTGAATCGCACTTGATTAATGACGACTGTTAAAGTAGTTAAAGTATGGGTCACCACGCGATCATGGCGCTTACAACAGCATCGAAATATTGGAAGATCAGAATAATTGATAATCACGGAAGATACCCCGACTGTGTAAGTTAAGTATGAGGTAGGTTTTTTTCAAAAGGTTCATTCAAATTGGAGTAGACGTTTCATGCCAATCAATTCGGTCAATAGCAGTCCATAGGCCTGTTCTGATCCCAGTTGCCCTCCATACTAATTCATATAATAAATGAAAAAGTAACTTTGTCAGTCTGTCTGTTTGCTACCACTTCACGCCTAAACGGTTGAATAGATTTGGAAGAAATTCGTGACACGGATTGATCATGTACCGGTTAACGTAATAGGAAATATTTTATCCCGGTAATACGTTCTGGTGCGACCTGGGAAACCCTGAGGCCAGAAGCTAATAAGAAATGTAAAACTTCAACTTACCAAAAGCCATGATAAGCCACCAGAGCCAAGAGTTCTCATGCGACGCGAGCTCAGTGGAATGCTTGACGATGAGTGTCCATTTAGCGAGGGACAGTCCGAAGCCGGCGAGCGCTCCGTAGCGGCTCGCCACCGTATGGCAGAAGCACATCAGAAGCAGGAAACCGATCCAGTTGAATAGGAATGCCACTGAAAATGTTCAAATTATTTTAGGTGCTTTTCTTCCGAGTCGATCGTAAACATAGAGTCGCCAGCACATCAATTTACTACAAACTGACAAATTTCTCCAAATGATTTTAAACCATAAAATGTTATTGGTTAAGTTCAAAATCGATTACATATTTATTTATTTATTTATTTATTTAACACTTCAAGCACAAAGTACAGAGGCGGACTTAATGCCATAGGCATTAAGACGATACAGATTAGATTACACAGACACACACACACAGACACACAGAGAGAGAGATAGAGATTAGAGATTTAGGCGATTACATATCGATTATGATTTATGACTGTACATTCATGATAATTTTAAATTATGGTTTTAGGTGTGGCATATTATTTCTGGGCGTAGTAAAATCAAACTATGTATTCCTTTCCAAACGCAACAGAATTACCTTTTTGAAAATTCATGATAAACCCAAATTGTGTCTTTTTTGTCGCCATGTACAATGAATAAACTGCCGAAGTTGTAGTGCAATGTTTTTTATTGAAAATTTTTAAGTTCCTTCAATCTTAGGACACAAAACAAGAAAATAAATGCGATTTTTGATCGGCTCAAACCGACTCAGCGTCGATAAGTGTGGCAATAAAAAGCTAGTGAATACCCAGCATTTTTTTAAATTTTCACAATAGATTCACCCAAACAATACTTATGAAAATTTAGTAGTATCTTACCAAAGAATGATGTTAAGAACATGATATCTGTGCCAAGTAAACTGTTCTCTGGATCCAGTTGCTCAGCCGTCCCTTCTGTGGGCTCCACCGTTACAAAGGCAGCAAACGATGGGTGGTTCGGAGGGGGACCTTGCATCTGAGTAAATAAATAAACGTAAGGCAATTTGTCAAGAAAATGATATAATAATATGCTGTTAATGAGTGGAAGAAATAGAGGGGTCGAACGAAAAACATATCCATCCATACTAATATTATAAATGCGAAATTAACTCTGTTTTTTACCTTTTTGACCTTAACGGCTGTCTGGATTTCGATGAAATTTGGCACACAGGTGCATGGCCTGAGTTAGGACATAGGACATAGAATAGATGTGCGCTGGTTGTACGTTCCCGGTTGTTTCTTTTTTACTAATACGGGCGACGCCGCCGTGCAAAATCAAGTAAACATAATTCCAAGATCTCATTGTGTATTGTTTTTTTGTACATTTGTTTTTGTTTTATCTGTGTTCTGTCTAGTTCCAATAAATATTTACGATATTATCTTTTTAAATAACATGTCATGTTGTGTATCATCACAATTTATCACACTACATTATGGTGGGGTACCTGCATCAAAGAGTAGTTAATTGCTATCTGATCTTTGAGCAGGTCAGATGGCAATTAACTAATCTGAGTCCACAATATAAGCAATAGGCAATTATCCTACGCAGCTAACATAATTTAACAGTCTGCCATAAAATACGGTCAGATTTATCCATACTGACCTATCTTAAATCTGAGTCACCATTTTTCTAAACAAGAAGTATTTAAATATGAAATGATACAGAAGTAGACAGTACTCCTTATCTATGGTAAGTGGGTATTTATGATAAAATAAAAATGAATCACAAACTCAACATGATATACCTATGCAACTGGTATTTCAGAATGTTGTCATGTTTATAAATAAAGGAGGTAAATATAAAAAAAAAAACATGTGTGCAATTCACACGTGGTAGAAGTGAAACCTTCAAAAATGTTGGGTTCAAGATAAACACTGTATAATGCTTCCTATCTCGTTTTCTCCCACGTTAAATCTTATGAATGTATGTGTCTGTCTCTTTTTATAGTCGCTTTTTCACTTTCAAATCACAACAATGCTAAAGAAGTTTTCACTTCAAAAATATCAGTACCTAAGTTCCTGCCTATTTCAAGCTTGCAACATGTTACTATAGTACAATGATATGTTAACATAGATATTGCATAGACTTGGAATTCACGGTAAAGATTCATTTTATACCAACTAGAGATATCACAAATTGTGCATCATCAATGAGACATATAAAAAGGTGCAGACACTAACAGACATACCATTACTTAAAACCAAAAACAATATTCTGATGTTTGGTACCTACTTACAAAACATGCATTCAAACTTCGTTCCATAAATGAGAAAGGTGTTATTTAATTAGCACATATAAATGCCTGAACGAAGTACATACAATTTTAATGAAAATACTCCATGACTTTCAGGATAATTGCATAAGACAGTCAAATAAATATTGTTCAACTAGTTTTTTAAACCTATGAATTGCAAATTTACTTCAAAACTTTTTGTTTTGTGATTGAAAAGTGTATTATGCAATTGGGATGCTGTATTAAGACATGGAATGCTGTTCATCTAGGTTACTTGGACACGAAGAGCATTCACAAGAAGCAAGCAAGTGCGAGTTGGACTTGCGGATGTAGGGTTTCGTACCATCGTAGTAGAGGAACCCCCTTTAATTTTTATTATTTGTTAATATGCGGCAACAGAAATACACATCATGTGAAAATTTCAACTGCCTACCTATAATGGATCATGAGATACAGCCCGCTGACAGACAGACGGACAGAAGGATGGATCTGTTGGTTACCATCTGGGTACGGAACCCTAAAAATAAATTCTTTTTCAAGTCATACCTGGTTGAATACCTGAGGCAGGTCCTCTCCCTCCATCTGTTTTTCCCTTTGAACCTCCTCATATGTGGGTAATTTGGAGTTAGCCGCTACATCATAAGGTGGAGGGGCTGAGAAGTCCGCTTGTGGCGGTGGTATGTCATGGAGATTATCTACAAAGGAAAGATTACTGTTATTTATTTTATTCATTAACACATACAATTAATAATTTATAATTTGTAATAGTGCACATATACTTGACTTACTTTCAATTACATTAAGCATTTATTTCAAATAGCCTATTTACAGGCCATTTTAAGAAACAAAAGAATTTATCACAAACAAAAGAAGAAGGTACAGTCACAAGGCATGACACCTGTGAAAGGACTTTAGTGAGAGTTTTTACCATCGTTTCGTGAATTTATTCAAGGTTTGTTTAAAACAAAGCATAAAACAAACCCTCCAATGTGGGTAGGCAGAAATGACAGAACGCCACCACCTGCTTTGATTCTTAATGCATTGTAAAATCATTAAGTATATAATTACTGTGGTTGAATAGTTTTTATTCACAGCATCATCATGCCATTGTTTTGATTTAAATAAATAGTGACATTTCTTTTCTTTAGGTTTACAATTCATGACGTAAATGACTGGACGCAGTGCTATAGTAATGATTTAAAAAAAAAAAAACTTGCATTTTTATAACCTACTTACGTTTAGGATTGTTGGCAAAATAGTTCTATTCACAGATAGCAAAACTTTAGATTGCATATGAAATACTGTCATTCAAACAATGTCAATATTTATAAAACATATGAGGTATGAGTCAACACAATACAGGTAAATCTTGTTAGACTCATATTGTTATCGCGTACAGTATGTAAATATGAGTGCGTGTGTCGTAGCAATTAATTACTCACTTAGATCGAGAAATGGTGGAGGCATACTATGATCCACTGATGTCGGCAACATCACTCTCAATTGCCCCGCTGTGCATATATTCACTTCACTTCGAGGGTTCTGCTGCAACAATATAACGACTTTCACATTATCACATATTCTACGCAAGTAGTTACATAAATAAACAATTGAAAAAAAAACATTGATGTCACCAGCCCTACCATGTTCACTGTTTGATAACGTACGATTGAACTAGCCCACTGTTTTCACAAAAACTCGTGTTAGATACAATTTATCAATTCAAGCACAATTTAATAATGATCTTCGCATCGTTCAAGGTTTTTCCGACAATTTATCAATGCAAGCTATAGCAGGCGCACCTCCCTTCATTCACTTGAATGACGTCTAAACTCTATCATCAAAGTTCAAATAGCAAAAAAATATCTATTTTTGCTTAAGATTAGGGATTTAAAATGTGGTGCTATGCGATGATTTCTGCGTCAATTTATATAGAAAAGTATTTTGTTTTTGGACAATTTTATATTGTTCATTACCCATAGAAAACCAAATAAAATACTTAAAATTAAAAAGATCCCAACCACCGTGATTACGTTCGTAGTTAATTTTAGAACGCACACTGCGAAAGTCAATAACACCGGTGTTACCACTCTCCAAAGTGTGATCCATAGTAGTATAACTTCTTTAGCCAACAAATCATTATTTATAAAAAAATAAATATAAAAAAAAACCATCCATAAAATCAAGTAAACCAAAAACGTTTTGCAAAATCTTCATCCAATTCCAACTTTTGTTAACAGTTTCTTTTTTGATGTGGCAAACATTTGTATGTTGACAGTACACTAAATGTCATGTCAATAAGAAATGATTTCTAATTTTCAGGACATTTGTCGATCGCAAATCGTTGATGAAATTATTTTCATGATAGGCAGATCCTCTGGTTTAACCAAAATAAGATGAAGACAGCTTTGATGGTGGCTGAAAAGCCATCTTTAGCTCAGAATGTCGCTAATTTACTCAGCAATGGCAAATGCGCCACCGCTAAAGGTTCGTGTCATAACCAATTTTAGATTGTTGTAACTAATTTGTTTTCATAATTTGTTGTGAAGAAACTATTAATAAATTCTTGTTTCGACAGCATCGAATAACGCTTGTAATATACACGAATGGAACGGAACATTTAAAAACGAGCCTGTTCATTTCAAAATGACTTCCGTCTGTGGTCACGTTATGAGTTTGGATTTCACCGGTAAATACAACAACTGGGATAAAGTGGACCCTGTGGAGTTGTTCAGTTGTCCAACGGAGAAGAAAGAAGCTATGCCCAGGCTCAGAATACCTGCACTGTTGGCACAGGAGTCCAAATCTTGTGACTATCTCATATTGTGGTTGGATTGCGATAAAGAAGGCGAGAATATTTGTTTTGAAGTGAGTTGAGAGCATTTTTTTGTAATAAAAGGACAGTAAATTAGTTGAAGAACTTAAAAGAAGTATTGAAAGCAATCTGTATGAATGAGCAGTATTCATACATCATAATACATTGCTGACTCCAAAAGCAGTCTCAGCACAGGCTTTATGTATTAAAAAATATTAAATGTAAGAGAATGCATACAACAGGTATAGAACGTTTCTCAATATAATATAAATCCTTTTCCAGGTAATGAGTTGTGTACAGCAATACATGAAAGGCGACATTTGTTCACCCCTAGTGACTTACCGTGCTAAGTTTTCGGCTATCACAGAGAAGGACATCAAGGCAGCCATGTTGAATCTCGGTCGGCCCAATGAGAATGAGTCTCGGAGTGTTGACGCTAGACAAGAACTTGATTTGCGAATTGGTTGTGCGTTTACACGGTTCCAGACTAAATATTTTCAAGGTAAAAGATGTCTTGGATTGATAATGAGTCACTAATAATTAAAGCCAATTCAGAAAAAAATAGATTTAACTAGCTTATGCGGTTTGACCCATGTGCAGTTAGATAATTGTCCAATGGGATCATGGTAATGGGTTAAAAAGTATCATATGTGTTAATCCAAGTTATAAACTATCTGCTAACAAAAAAAAGCTAACATAAATTCATACATAAACTCATCACTCATCATCAAAGAAGATATTTTAAAAGAAGATAACTATGGCCATCAGACCCAATTTTGAAAGATAAAATATGGCTATTTTGAGCAATCAAGTGTAAAAAAAACTGCCTTGGCTTACATAGTAGAAAGCAGCTATAGCCACATCCAATAATTACTATCCAGTTATCCACTGCTTAACTATTTCTGATTTGGTTCTTGTTGATTTATTCTACAAATCTTTTTTTCAAATTCACAGGTAGATATGGTGATTTGGATGCATCACTTATTTCATATGGTCCTTGTCAGACACCAACTCTAGGCTTCTGTGTTCAACGTCACGATGAAATCCAGACGTTCAAGCCCGAGACGTACTGGGTGCTCCGGGTTACTGCTAGTACTTCTGAGGGCAGAGAACTACCGCTTGAGTGGAAGAGAATGCGGAGTTTTGAGAAAGACATTGCTAATATGTTCCTTGCTGGAATCAAAGAGATTAAGGAGGCAGTGTAAGTTTTTTATGACTATGCAAGTTATTTCCTATACAAAAAAGAGCTAAATCCAACAACATAGGCAACACGTCATGTGAAGTTCCATAGAAAGTCTAGTATAGTTAGTAAGAACTCGAGAATTCAAACTTGGTTTAGAAATTATGGGATTTTTTCTGGTTTTAGCCTAAAACATGCTTAAGTTTTCTATCAAAAGTATTTAATAGTTACTTTAAATGGTGAGTTTGTCCAACAGTGTGGTGAACATCCAAGCTAAGGAGAAAATAAAGCCGCGTCCGGTTGCCCTGAACACTGTTGAACTGATGCGAGTGGCTAGTGCAGGCCTCGGCATGGGACCTCATCACGCGATGCAGGTGTGTATTATACAATTTTATGGTTCTGTTTCGGTCTGTTCTTATTTGCGGGGCAGGACATAGCTTCTTTTATTTGGTCGGACCATCGTGTTGGCGACCGGCCTCGTGCTCTCTTGCCTTCGGTGTTGCCAACAATGACCAGCTTTTCAAGGCTGCCATCTCCTCTTGGCCGAAATAGGTCAGGTATGCTGTAGGCAAACCGTAGACAATCTAGTCTTGATATAGAGCTAGGAAATGATAAACACATTTGTGCGTTTGGCTGTCAATGGAATTCGGAGCTTCCGCCTCCAGCACCGCATTTCTAATGTGTCTATCCTCTGTCTTTCTCTTGCTGGGATTGTCCTCGTCTCAACTCCGTAGAGGAAAATCGGGAAAACTAGTGCTCTGACCAATCGGGCCTTCGTTTTATAGCTTATGCCACGATTTTTCCAAATTTTTTGGAGGCGTGTCATAGCATCTTTAGCCATGGCTATCCGCCGTTTTATTTCTGGGACGCAACTACCCTCATTAGAGCCCAGATAAACGAAACTGTCCGCTGTATCGATGCTTTGGATGTTAAAGACGCCCGATGGCATTTCCGCATGATCTATCACCATAAGCTTGGTTTTCTGCCGATTTACTGCAAGCCCTAATTTGCCACTTTTCACCTCCAATCCATCCTTCATGTCGCCTAATGTAGCAAGAAGAACGCTGTCGTCAGCGTACCTCAGACTGGAAACGCGCTTTCCGAAATTTCCTTTTGGAAATAGTCACAAGGCATAAAATAAAGGGGAAAAAATGCGAGAGTGATTGAATGTAATTGTGTGAAAACTTGCAAGGCAATTGACTATGTGAAATATCTCGAAGCTTATGCATGCTATTAGAGTAAGTACAATTGACACGTATACTTCGACTCTACGTAGTTTGGACTGAACGTAGTATAGACGCAAGTGTACATGTACGGATACTCGAGCTTTAGATCAGTATAATTATGTATGTCTCTTTTTAAATACGAACTGAGCAGGCCGAGTATGTGTGCAGTTAGGCGTGGTGTGGTGCGTACGTCTGTGTGAGCATACACCGCACTAAAATTACAAAGCGATGTGCCTACCCTTATCAAATAAATCTATGTGATCCCTTACCTTTGTAATGATGAAATAATGTTATGTAAATAATGCAATAATATATATGACTGTATCCACGACAAACTGTCCTGCAGTTAGGCAGAAAATTTGTGTAATACCCATCTTTTTTCCTTTTTTTTTAAAGGTCTCTAATAAGCTATGAATTGTAGTGTACCTTAAAGCATTGAAATTTTCTATGCTTACAGATAGCTGAGCGCCTGTATACACAGGGTTATATCTCATACCCGCGTACTGAGACCACCACCTACCCTGAGAATTACGACTTGATGTAAGTGAAATAATCGTTTTTCGCGAATGAACATTCTGGCGTAGTAAACTTCGAAATCCTTCGTATTTGTTTGCGATTGCCTGTCCATGATTGTTGGCTCAGTTACATCAAAATATGAATGAGTTTAGGTAATGTTGTTTTTAGGGTTCCGGACGTTTTTTAAAAAACGGGCAATAGGATAACATAACATCACGCCTGTAATCCCCGTAGGGTTAGGCAGAGGTGTACCTAATAGTACACTCACATTTCGCCAGTTATGCTTTAAGTCCCATGTAATAGGGGGCGAGCCTATTGCCATCAACCGGGCACAAATCCAGACTCCGTGGCCGCTACTGAGAAATTCCTGATGGAAAAACCCAATAGCACTTTGCCCGACCTGGGAATGGAACCCAGGACCTCATGCTCAGCAGTCGCGTTTGCGACCACTCGACCAACGAGGCAGTCGCAGTAGGATTGCTCGGTTGTCTGTCTATCTGTCTGTCACAGCAGATTTTTTCCGAATCTACTCTACCGATTCAGATGAAATTTGGCACACAAATGTAAGTCGGTGACCCTAATACGAACGTGTAACGGAAATTAAAATTAATGAATTTTAAACAAGGGGTCCACTTTTGGAGGTTAAATTGGAAAATGAAAAAAAAAAACTATACCGTGTTACATATTATCAAATGAAAGGGTTCATTGTGAGCAACTCAAATATATTTATATTTTTTTTTAAGATTAATAGTTTGAAGTTATTTAAGAAGAGGCGAAAATTTACCAATCGCGCCCCCCCCCTCAACTCGGAAACTACAGGGAAGAAAATTTTGAAAAAAATACAAAAAGTAGTTCTTTGCCTATAGATTACAGAAAAACCTTTAACAAATCTATGGTATTAAAAGTAACATAGGAAATTCAATATTTTTGCGTTTACTTATTAACAAAATCTGATTCAAAAAGGGTAGTAAGCTAATTTAATTTCTCAGTCGTTATTATGTATTAATCAATTAAAATATGCACTCAATAATGAATTTTGGTGATCATTTTGCCCTATTTCATACTTTAATAACGTGAGTGAATATTAAACTTTACCAAAGTTTTCAACAGATGGCGCTGTACGCTGACGTCACGTTTCTGGGCAATCGCGGTGTTAAGATTCTCCGCGAGTGAATGAGTACCGCGGTCTCTTGACAACGCTTTGTCTTCAATAAAAATCATCGTTCTGAGGCAAATCGGACCGTAGGAAGTGTCCGCATATTTTGATGGGCAACTACGGAACCACACTACATTGTGCGTGGCCACGCACTTGATTTATAAAATGACTCTGTATTCGATGTAAATATAACAACATTTGCTCTTCCAAGGGGAACACTCCGGCAACAGCAGAACTCTAGCAAGTGGGGCACAGAAGTTCGCGCCATTATCGCCAACGGCATCAACCGACCCAAGAAAGGACATGACGCCGGCGACCATCCACCTATCACACCGATGAGGCCCGCTGGTAAACGACTTGTATATGAGTGTTTTATAGCATTTGATATTTGAATTAAAACTCATGGCTTAATGACCAGAGTTGGTTTTAATTAAGGGTCTGAGCAAAAGATGGACTATTTGTCCGCCGGACAGTTGTGTTTGTCAAATTGACAGTAATTTGACAAACACAAAATGGATGAAAAAAAAATTAGTTGTCTGTAAAGTTGGTTTACGGGCGTCCCGTTACGCTCATTGCAGGCATGCGCCGCATCTATCTCTCTTCCACTCGATTTTATGACGTTGTCACGTCAAAACAATGCAGCAATCAATGTTCTGGATCATTTCTGTCCGGCGTACAAATAGTCCATCATCTGGTCATGGCCTAATGCCGTGTTCCCACTATAATTCGCTGTCACATGTACTTTCTTATTTGTAGGTCCATTTAGATGTTAACAGTTGAATGAATAGTCACAAGTACTTCCCTATCTATTTAGACGACACTTAATTTATAGTGGGAACCCGGTTCAAACAAAGATTTAAGTCATTAAATTCGCCCTACTGCGTCAAACAATGACATTTGAATAGTATTGTCTCCTTAACTCAATCGTATTACTCGTTGTATGCAGTATGTGTGTGGAACCGAAGAAAAAAATGAGAATTGTAATAATTGCTGCTTTCTTTATTTACATGAAAAATGTTGGCATTTTTGTAATGTTTTTAATCTTATGATGTATCACATCACAGTACCGACATAAATGTCGGCACATGACATGTGATGCCCACAGATGTGTATGGCAGGAATCGGCTTCTTAGGGGCCTTCGGGCCGGCTTCTCTGTTTTCGCGTGATCCAAGTTCGGTCAGGGCAAATCTGATGATTTAAATCTTTGGGCTCATAGCTTTCACATTGCTTCCAATCCGAATGTTTGATACAGAATATTTTCTTTTATTGCAACCACAATGGATACTGCAGATGAGATAGGTAAAATAAAATATTTATTCGTGCATTCATACAAATAACGGTTTTAAAAAGTCCCGACCGCAAAGTTCTGACTTTTTTCATGTTTCCTTAAGAATACAAGTTTAAAATGTTATTGCTGTACTGTAAATACCTCCGTGACCCCTGCACTGTTGCATCCATATGCACATTTTTTTGCGCGCTATTGTAAACAGCGATTATATACACTAACAATGAAATCGCTACTCGGTTTGATGAACTTTTCACACCCTATTTTCTTTCCACTTTCCTGTCTTTACTGCCTCGTTGGTCTAGTGGTCGCATGCGCTACTACTAATATGTGCCCAGTTGATGGCAATAAGCTCGCCCTCTGTTACAAGGGGCCAACATAACTGGCGAAATGTGGGTGTACTATTGGGTATACCTGTACCTAACCCTTCTTGGGTTACGTTATGTAAAATTAAAGTCGTTACTTGATTTGATGTACAGAATGTTTGTGTGACGACTAGGTGATTGCTCATTTTACGCTCTGTATTTTCTCGCTAGTGGAGTCAGATCTAGAAGGCGACGCGTGGCGCATCTACGACTACGTGACGCGGCACTTCATCGCCACTCTGTCGCGCGACTGCAAGTACCTGTCCACCATCATCACCTTCCAGATCGGTACCGAGACCTTCAAGTATACGGGGAACACGCTCGTTGATGCCGGGTACACCGAGATCATGCATTGGCAGGTATGGATAAACGTTTTCAGGTAGAATTTTTAGAAGTTCCATCCATGAGGCATTGCAAACGATGGCAAAATCATGTAAGAAAAGCTAATATTAGTTATCTGAGAACTTAAGTTATTTGTCCTTGTTTCCAATTGATGTTATTTCCAACTAGATGAAAAGCAACTGTATGGAGAACTAGCTAGTACAAGTTTGTAATGGCTGGCACTTTTTAAAAAGTTATAAAAAAGTTAGATGTTGTAGTACAAAATGATCTTTATTATTGGGGGTTAAAGGTTTTTTTCAAAAACATACACACATGTTTGGATTTGAAGCTAAAATCTCAAACGCAGTATAAGTTGGCAATTTGCTCCTTTGACTATGGCAATATTATGCTCAGCAGACTGTCGGCATTTACTCTTTAGGTATGAATTGTAGTGTCACTGGAAATCCTAGTTTTATTACTCTGATTAGAATAACAGAAAGTAACCTGACAATTTCAAACCTTCAGGCGTTCGGTAAAGACGAGTTCGTGCCGGTATTGAACGTCGATGACATACTGCGCGCTCACGACCATAGGCTAGTGGAGTGTCAAACGTCACCGCCCGACTACCTCACCGAATCTGAGGTAAGGATTACGGCTTTTATTTTATAAACATTGTGTTGTCTATTGACTTTTATAGCCTGACAGTCTTAAGTTCTGGTGACGTTTCGGGTCATTTAAATTTTGAACAGCTTGTCATCAAGCATACAAGCCTGTGCTTCCCAAAAAGCTGGACAGTATTGCCGGGTACACTGGACTCTAGGTCCTCGAGAAAACTTTGCCCAATGCACGTAAATCGATCTAAAGATTCCACGCGCAGTTGTCGCTTGTGACCACTCGACCAACGAGGCAGCCAGGGCAAAAGAAAGCAAACAAATTCATGTATTGCCGCCATGACGGCGCGGTAGGCGCAGTGGCTGAGCGATCGACTGCTGCACTGCGTGTCGTGGGTTCGATTCCCGCACGGAACAAATATTTGTATGGCCTACAGGTAGTTGTTTCGGGTCAGGCTGTTTGTGTATGGGAGTTTAAATGATTGTAAACGCACCCACGATACAGGAGAAATTCCTAGTGTGGGGAAACTTTTTTTTTTTTTTAAACAAGCAAATGAAAAAGTACCTGCAGAAGCCACATGTAAACATTTAGTTCTTTCTACAAAATATTTTCACTTACAGTATTAATTGTAATTTCATGCTTTTAGGTTACTATTATTAAATAGTTCCTATTTCAAAGTTGCAGTGGTGGTTCCAAGAGAACATTGCTTTTGAATTTCGCTAAGTGTATGCATCACCCAAAGGGCAATGGAGAAGGCTATACTCGGAGTTTCCTTGCGTGATCGAATCAGAAATGAAGACATCCGCAACAGAACCAAAGTTACCGACGTAGCCCGAAGAATTGCCAAACTTAAGTGGCAGTGGGCAGGGCACATTGCTCGCAGAACGGATGGCCGGTGGGGCCGTATAGTTCTGCAGTGGCGACCGCGAACCGGAATACGTTGCGTTGGAAGGCCTCCCACTAGGTGTACCGATGACCTGGTGAAAGTCGCGGTGATCCGCTGGATGCGAGTGGCACGGGACCGGTCAATGTGGCGACACTTGGGGGAGGCCTATGTCCAGCAGTGGACGTCTTTCGGCTGAAATAATGATGATGAATGATGAAGTGTACGCATATGAGTGCTCGTGACTGTAGATGTTATGTCTGAACTCAGGTAATCACCTTGATGGAGAAACACGGCATCGGTACGGACGCGTCTATCCCCGTGCACATCAACAACATCTGTCAACGTAACTACGTCACAGTGGGCAGCGGTAGAAAACTGGTGCCCACTAACTTGGGTATCGTGCTGGTGCATGGATACCAGAAGGTAAGCTGCTGTTGAAACTAACGCTAGTTGTTGGATTTTGAACACTTTGCTCATCGTTGAAAGCTGAAAATCCAACAGCGCACTCTTATTGATGTCACCTAGTCATAGTGAAAACGGGAATTACGATATTTTCTTGTACTGGTACAAACTATCTACCTCCCCTTTACTAAGTGGCCACACAAAGGTTGAGAGTTAAGTAGGTAACTTGACTCTCAACTCTTTCAATCATCATCTTCGTGTCCCATATTCCTTGGGCCCAACCCGATTTTTTTCCATTCTTGTCAGCCGTCACTCAAGTAATTGTAACTCTAAGTAAGTAATAACATATCATTCCTCACATAATCCAATCATCGTTTTTAACAAGCCTTTATTAACTTCACCTGTAATTATCTATGTTATCAAAAATCTTAAAGTTAAATTCGTCTCATTTCCCAGTTTCTGATTGAGCTGAAATTTTGTATACTTACATTTTTAGTTTGGATGACAGTGCATGATTAGCTAAGTGACGTCATTTTAAATCCAATAAGGCGGACTTTATTATTAACTCTCAATCCTTTTCAAAACCTATCCAGATCGACCCCGAACTAGTCCTACCAACAATGCGCTCGGCTCTAGAAGAGCAGCTGAATCTCATCGCGGTAGGGCGCGCCGACTTCCACGCGGTCCTCACCCACACCACGGAAATCTTCAGGAGAAAGTTCCAGTACTTCGTGAGGTCTATCGAGGCGATGGATCAGCTATTCGAGGTTAACTTCTCATCGTTGAAGACGAGCGGAAAAGCGCTGTCTAGGTGTGGCAAGTGTAGGCGGTATATGAGGTATATTCAGGTGAGTTTCTGCAAGTTTTTTTCTATGCAATTTTTAATGCTATCAAGGTCAACCTGTTTTGAAATATAAAATTTCATTGAAGTATTTTCAACCAAAGGAGATGTTAGTAACTAGCTATACCAGCGCCATTAGTTACATCATTACATTTCCCGTTGTAAGTGAAGTTGACTAACAATGTGATCCACTCCACATTAACGCGGACGAAGTCGCGGGCACAGCTAACACTTGTATAACAATATGGTAGTACTGGGCTGTTTCCCGATTCCTACGCCGACGAAGTGTGGAGTCCAGCTAGAAACAAAAAAAAATGGTACCTTTTTTAGGGTTCCATACCCAAAGGGTAAAACGGGACCCTATTACTAAGACTCCGCTGTCCGTCCGTCTGGCATCAGGTTGTATCTCATCAACCGTGATAACTAGACAGTTGAAATTTTCACAGATGTATTTCTGTTGCCGCTATAACAACAAATAATAAAAATATAAATTATTTAATAATTAAAAGGGGCTTCGACTCCCAGGTAGGGGAAAGTGTTATTGGGTTTTACCATCAGGATTTTCTCAATAGCTGTCACGGAGGGTTTTGTGACTGGTTCATGGCAAATGGTTCGCTCCCTATTACAGGGGACTTAAACATAACTAGCGAAATTTGGGTTTACTATTAGGTACACCTCTGCCTAACCCTTGGGGAATATGGCGTTATGATAATAATAATTTATTTGATTTCGTCACGTACAGGCTAAGCCCGCCCGCCTGCATTGCTCCCACTGCGACGACACGTACGGTCTACCTCAGAACGGCACGGTCCGCATATACCGCGAGCTCAAGTGTCCTCTCGACGACTTCGAGCTGCTGTCCTGGTCGTCCGGCAACAAGGGAAAGAGCTTCCCGCTGTGTCCCTACTGCTACAACCATCCGCCTTTCAGGTATGTGCTCATTGACAGATCTTCTATACAGGGTCAGATTAAATAAACTGGCGAAACTTTCTAACAATTACCACACTTAAATGTTTGTTTAGATATGTAGATACCCATCACGTCTGTCGAGTTTCACTAGTTAATTTAATTTAATCTTGTTTAAGTGAGTATTATAGATCCAAAAATTCAAAGATACGTGACGTTCACGCACCCATTTGGGCGTCCCATGGGGGCCCAGTTTCTGTCAGCATTGAGATCATTGTAGGATTATGATACAACAAAAGTAATTTTGTTTGAAGACTTGTTAAATTTCCATTCACCGACGAAAAATCTGACCCGCTCTGCTTCGACATCATTTTTTTATTGTTATGCTAATTGCAACCTTATTTCCAGGGACATGAAGAAGGGTTTCGGCTGCAACTCATGCACGCATCCTACGTGTCCTTACGGCGTGAACTCGACTGGCGTGTCGGGTTGTGTGGAGTGTGAATCGGGAGTGCTTGTGTTGGACCCCTCTGCACCCAAGTGGAAGTTGGCATGCAACCGGTATGTATGACGTCACTGTGCTTTAAATGAATATCGAATACGAACTCGATCAAGTGTAATATTAGTTAGTTATTTCCTTTTCTATACGTTATCATAGATCGATAGAATACTGTTTATTAAAATGACACTAGACATTTTCACCAGTAGGCATCGGGTTGAATGAACGCTTCGCCACTGCTAGCTCGACTCGCTTTTCGCTGTTCGTCGTCACAGTGTTGGATTTTATCGCTAAAATCGCATGTTTAATTTCAGTTGCGACGTAATAATAAACGTGTTCGAGGACGCGACCCGCGTGACGGTGTGCGACCTCGCGTGCGGCGCGTGCGGCGCGCAGCAGGTCACGGTGGAGTACCGCGCCGAGCGGACCCGCCTCCCCGCCGCCATCACGGAGATGACGGCCTGTCTGTACTGCGAGCCCACCTTCAGTGCACTGGTTAGTATTAGTGATCCAGTTAGTCTATCTACACCGTAAATCCTTCTACACGAAATGAAAACAACGTAATAATTTTTGGACTTTAGTTGGATACGATATGAACACGAGTTAGATTTTAAATAAGTTAACCAGTAATCGACTTTTAGTGGTCTGTGGTGTGAGCAAGCCTTTAAAGGAAGCTTTGAATAAGTCTGGCTGTTAATGGCTCTCCATTAGGAAGCAATGTCGAGCTAACTAGCCCAGTTGAGCACTCCTACGTTGTTGCCTCAGGTGGAGAAGCACCGCGCGGTGGCGGTGGGGCCGCGGGGCGGGCGGGGGCGCGGGGGGCGCGCGAGAGGCAACAAGCACCGCAACAAGCAGCCCAAGGACAAGATGGCGCAGCTCGCCGCATACTTCGTGTAGAACCGACCTTAACCCCTCTACCCACTTCCACTATCCCTCCCCCTTTTTTGCGATTTTTAGCTAGCCAACTATTTTTAGCTAATAATTTTGGACCAACTTTTTTTTATGCGTATTGACTAAAATTTTCGCAATATTGGATTAAAACAAAATGTTCTTTATGCGAAATGCGATAAAGGTCACTTTGTTGTAGAAGGCGAATATTAGCCCAGATCTGCCAAGTGTAGTGCCACCATAAGCCTATTTTTGCCGTTACGACCGATCCGTACCGACTTGTTCGTGCAGATATCCTATATGCAAGAACCCTATCAATGCATGGCGCCGTTTCGGGTGACGGACTGGCTCTATCTGTTCCGAAAATAACTGAAATGATATCTTAGATTATTTTTGGGGAGTGGGGAGGAACTCTACATGGAAGTACAGTTTGTAAAAGTCTATTAAAATCATAATATCGGTAACACATTCTGTACCATATTTCATCGTTGATTTATAGATCATACATACATAATATTTCAACAGTTGATTGTAATACCACACTTCTGTTTAACGCTAAACTTGGTCAAATCTCCGATCAAGTTAAGTTTTTCATGGAAGTATAATTTTAATTTTACGATCTGAGTTGCATTTTCCATTTTAAAGCTTCACGATAGAATAAGAAATTCCTACATAATAAATTAACAATCTAATTCTTAATATAGGATTTTGTAAAATTTAGTCGGAACTCTTTAATACTTTTGTATTAAACTCATTGATATATAAAAAACCCAAGATACACACTCAGCGTCTCAAAAAAAGTATGTACAATTTCGAATTGTGCGCACTTTTCACTGCTTACTTTAAACTTTCTGTGGTCGCTGTAAGTTTGAATTTGTGTTTAGTTAATCAGAACTTGTGATTTTTTTGGAAGACATTTTCTGATGTGACATTTGCAAGGAACAGTGCATCCTGGTTTCGAATATATCAATGATTAAATTCAAGTAATATGTTTTAAGGACATTCTACGGGGTGGCAGGGACACCGACGCGAAAACTTACCCCGTATTCAGTGCATCATTCTGAGCCCGTCTACATAGAAATATTTCATCGGTTATTTAAAAAAAAACTCTGCTGTTCCATACATTTGACCGTGTCGGTATTGCACTTTTGTAGGAAACAGCTATATTTTTTTTTGTTTTAAAAATTTCTATTTCCGAGGCTCAGAATAATGTACTTAATACCGTGGTAACCGTTTTCGCGACGGTGTCCCTTCCATCCCGTATACTTGATGAATTCTCCGTTATTTTTATTTAGCAAAGTTTAATGTTTAAATCTTGACTCTTTTCACATATTCACACGTTTCAATGCAGGTGGCATTGAAACGTGTGAAAACAGTTTTATGGAAAGGTTTACGCATATCCTTTTATTAGCTCTGGTAGCTACAGTCTTGCATTTTTTCTTTTAAGAGTACCTTCCACATTATGTTTAAAACATAGCCTAAGCGTGTATTATTTGGTTTGTATTTATTTGTAAAATAAGTAAATAAATCAACTTTTATTTAACCAAGTTTTTAAGTTTTTGAATTTTCAACTAACTTCGTCCTAATTTTGTGATCAAACTACCAAGTTATGTGATTTTTATAGTGAAGTTGGGATAGTTCGAATACTCTAAAATAGTAACTAAATATTTTCATTAACTACTAGCTTATACCCGCGGCTTCGCCCCCGTGGAGTTCGGTAATTGTCCCTCGGGATGGTACTACCGGGATGAAAAGTTAAGAAAAAAAAAGCATTAATGATAATATTTATCCGTGGTGTCAGGTAACTGGGCTTATACCAGTTGTAAACGTCTCTAGTGCCTATTGGCCTTGTTTTTTTCTATCTCCTGCTGATACGGAGGGAAGTGGAGATAATGTATTTCCTACTCCTCCGCTATTATTTTCTGATTAATTTCGTTGCGGGATACAAAACAGTTAAATTGTTTCTGTGGGACTTTGTCGACCTTCGTTGCCTCTGTTCGTTCTGGCTTTCAGGAGTTGTAGTGGTTTGGGAGGACTGTGGCGGGCTTGTCCCAATATAAAAAAAGCCATTATGAAAAAGTAGATTTTGCGAAAGTGTTGGACGCATGTAGGTCGGAAATCATCCCACAGGAACGTACTTGAAGGGATAAAAAGTGTCCTATGCCTAACTCAACCCAGGTAATGGTTTATTTCTGTACCAAACATCGCGATCCGTCCATTCGTTAAGGCTTGAAGGTATGACAATCAAATATAAGAAAGTGTAGTTAGGATTGAATAAAACAAATATAATATTGAAGTCTTCATTTTATTGTGAAGGTTGTCACCTAGTATAATGTATAGATACAGTACGACATAAGCTTACAATGTATTACTGTATTTTTCATTACATTTAATAATAACACTGCTCGTATTCGTAAGAGGGCGAACAGTATCAATGATTCGTATTAAAACTGGGACTTAACTGGCTACCTATACCTATGTAGTTGGAGCGACAAAGTAAACTCGATTGATAAAAAAAACTTAGTATGGCAATGCCTGTGTTGCAAATATTTCCTTATAATATTTGGGATCGAATATTAGTATAAGAAAGTACTGAAAGTACTGGCTGAAAACAATCTATACCATGTTTTCTTTTTGCGAGTTCATAGGTTTAAAATGAAACTTTTAATACAAACAAACTCACGCCTTATTCCCATGAGGATAGGCAAAAATAATAAAATAAGGATAGAAATCTTATTTTCGGTTTATTTCGTAGCTCCATCAACACAGTACCATGATTGATATGAAGATATCAGCGTGAGCATTATACTATTGGTAATATGTTACGAGTGCAGCGTAGTGTAGCGAGGTTAGGTATGATAAAAAAATCTATGAGGCTCATTATAGAAAATTGATGTCTTTTTATAAACAATACTGTTCTATGTGCTATCCATATATTTTAAGTAAATATTAACAATATGCGTTGTTTATTTTGTAATATAAATACTTTATGCTTCTTGCCAATGATAACAATCAGACGAATATTTCTCTACCGAATATCATGCGGTCATAAAATTAATATCACATATAACGGTAAAACGATACTTGAAAAGTCAACCGCAAAATATGTCTCCTTAGTATTACGTGAACTATTCCTTGATTTTTAAATAATTTTCAAATAATTGTGGGTTTGTGCCAATTTCTATTATATATCACAGATTAAGCCAATATGAAATACATTATATATGAATACGTATTTACACAAGATCGAATTCGGAATATAAGGAATGAAAGGAATAGGTACATAAACTTACTAAGTATATATTAGGTACGCGATAATGCAGATTTATTGTTATATATTACTCCATAAAGATATAACTGAAGGTTCTCGTAAAGTAACAAATACGGATATATTTGTTTGGTGTCAGTTTTGGTCACATGGAGAATAGTACCTACATAATAATTCTATATTTGTCTACGTGCAACTGCGTTAAATAAATTGATAGACATCCCATTTTTTGTGACAGCGACACCCTGCGTAATTTACCAAATAATAGTATCAAGCAATTTAATTTACAAAAATAGGAAAAAATTATACATCCCTTACATACTTAAACAGCACTGATATGCTTCAAAAACTTCACAACTTCGAATAAAATCAATTTAATGTCCATCGGACAGACTTAATGCTCGAAATTATTTTACACAAGTAATATACAATTGTATTTTTTTTGATCGATTACTTTTAATGGAATGTGCTTATATTGGTTATGTGAGACAATTGCAGTTTAGTAAATTGATGTTGATTTGACTGACTGATTCAGCATTTATTTACAAATATTGTTTAATCTGAACGTACGAAAGGTTGTATATTTGTGTAATGTACTTTGGTTCCTCCAGCCTGATTTTTTTTGAGATAGTCGATAGGTACTGAAATATATTTGCTGACATTTTCCACTTTAATAAACTGCAAATGTCACTTACGTGGTCGACAGTCACAGACTTATAATGAAGACTTACATAAAGATATTAAATTAATAGGTACAGTAACGGTTGTGCATTTTATATATAGGTATACCTCCTAACCGCTACAGTCCAGTATTTATCTAATGTGTACATTTCTAGTGACACTGGGACATCTGTACATTTAATATTTTCCCCAAAAGTCTGTTTGAGATTCATTTAAATATAGAAAATATTAAATACTCAGCCACGTGTTCATTGTTTTATATTTACTATAACTATAATATTAATTTTAATCTCACTTTGATTTCTTGATAACATAATTAATTTCTAATAGCTTTATATACTTATAGCGATTATTTACAGTACAATACCAAATACTTTCCAACGTTACCGTGTAAGCAATGCTGCCATATCGTTTGATCCATATTTGTTAAGTTTGTACAAATTAGAGGGACTCCGGTTGGTTCCATGGTCATTGCTAGTTCCCTTCACATATAATAATCATAATAAAAATGTGTTCCTTTTTAAAATATTCGCCATATTATGATTTTAATATGATACTCTTTGGGCAATATGTTTTGGCTTCTATTTAGAAAAAAGAAAATGCATTTTTGTAATGAGTGACGATCGATTCTTTTAACAGAAAATGTTGATGGTTAGGTATATAATGTTCAAGTTGTATAATGTAATTAATGATTCTGTAGCTGCGGTACATATATAAATATTTTATTAACTTATCTAAGTAAATACTTATGAACTAATACGCCGATAAAAAGAAATATAAAATTCGTTATTTTCACTTATAAAAAATGTTAATACGGTTTTTCAAAGAAGATTAGTTTTATCTTGGAACGTAAAATTTCAAAGTATAGGGGGAGGTTTTCAGTTGAAATTGTAACAAAATGTATATTTAGCATTGTGTTAGATGGCGACATTCGATTCCGTTTCCTATCCTCGTAATTTAAACAAACGAAAAGTAAACATAGTTTATGGTACCCTATGATAAATTGATCAACATAAGATCAGATAAAAACTTAGTTGGAAAAATATTTAAATAAAAATAATAAACGGAATGTATGAAGAACTAAACGAAACCGTCAGTACTGTGGCTGTAAAAAGATAAATATTTCATTACACGGATCTAAAAAGGTAAATTCCGGAAGGTGAAGCGAAAAAAGAAAAGTACACTAACAGTAGGTTACGAGTATGGAACAAATAATAATTCATGGATGTATTTTGTACTCTCAAGTATACGTATAATCAAAGAGACTTCCTGTACTTGGCAGTACGGGAAGTCTCTTTGATTATGCGTATCTACCACGACTAAATCCTCTAACTTTACTAAATGGTCCAAATTTAGTATGAAATGTATAAACGTTGCGATATCGGTGCCAAGATAATACGGTTGACCCATACATGACATATACAATTTGTATGAGAATGAGAGGCCAGCTCGATATTATTCATTTGAAGAATTAAAGTATATTTTCAGAACACCTGATTATTAATAAGATAATATTTCAATAAAAAAGTCAACCATAATCCAAAACCGAAATATTAGTGGGAATAAAATGTATGCATGATGGATGTGTCGGGGAACTAAAAACAATTTGGATGACCTCATTGCTACGGTTCTGTTATTGTCATAGAACGATTATAATTAATCTGAATATTTTCATTGTACCTAATTATTTTGGTCTTGGAGTATGGTCTAATTCGTTATACCTATAAGTATGTGAGAATAACGTTACAATTTTCTGTAGGTATACATAAACGTCAGAGTAAATAAGCTATGAATAGCTTATATAATATTGAGCCACTGAAGTATATAATATATTATATTTAATTTTTTCACTATTTAAAGCTCTTAGTTTTCATTCATGCGAATTCTATAATCGCATCGAATACTAATGCCCGTTGTGGCAAACATAGTTTTAACCAAGAGTTATTAACATGGACACTGTTCACGTAGACACGGATACATTACCGATATGTTGTACAGATACAATTACGAGTAATGTAGCCCCTAGGAACTGATAGGTCAATAACTCCCGTTAAGCCACGTTCTGCGATGGGCAACGAAATTGTTAAGATTATATTAGAAATAACAACTAGTAAACTTTTATAGAGTGACTAGAATATATGATTAAAAAACAAAAGCTTTGCTTTTGGCATTTTCGCATAGGTTTAACACATTTTATAAGAACCGCATTTCACGTGTAAATGTCCTTAACACTCACTTACGAGTTTGTTATGAAGGTCACTTGGTTGTAAACACTGCACTTATTAGTGTCCTATGTTCATTATTTAATGTTCAAAATCTTCACTATTTCATAAGATTATAGAATACGAACCAGAATAATTTATTATCATCAGCCCTTAAATATACCAGCAACGAAACCTTTTATCAGCCATTAGACAAAGAGTGAGTACACTATAAGTCCATTAAATGGTCCATACTTGAACTTTTTCTGCTATGACACACCAGCTGGCCTGGTCGTAGTACGAGGACACGACGTGTAGACTCTCCACGTACTTCTCGATCAGCTGATCCAGCTCCCCTCGCTTGAAGACGTGGTAGTACCGGTGGTACGTCACGGCTCCTCCTTCCGAAGGCAGACTGTCCGAGCCGTCACTGAGAGAAGGTAACAGCGGGGCGTGCGGGAAAGCACGGGGCGGCGGAATAACCGGAACAGGGGCTGTATCTTCCGACGATGAGCGTGTCTCCAATAGTTTCCGATCTTTGGAGCATTCGCTATATGAAGGCAAGGATGCTAAACTAGCACAGCCGAGCGATGCTGTGCTCCCGGTCTTGTCGCGCCGGCTCCAGTCACTACCAGCCGATGTATCGCTCGACTCGATCGAAAAACCAGACTTCAATGGAGCCGTGCTGGCACTAGAACGCGATGTTACGGATTCAGGACTTATTTCCATTTTGTCTAAATCACTTGAATCCGTTGACTGTCCCACTTTTAGAGAGGACCTCTTGTCGGTACTGGTACATAACGAATCTACACTAATTTCGGACTCTAAGGAGTATCCAGTTTCGAGCGATTGGCTCGTATCGTATGACGCACCAGAGTCGATGGTGATTTCGGGATTACCATTGCTTGACGAAATTGCACTGTCGTCATCAGGGTTCTTGGCGTCAATATCCGGTATTTTTTCAGTTGTTGTAACTGGTTTTGCTGTGAATTGGATATTGGCACAATTATTGAGGTATATATCCTCTTCACTTGAGACTTTCATAGATTTCTTCAGTTCTCTATATTTGTTAATAATTGGATCGACATCCTTTGATCTTTTCTTGCTTTTCGTTTTTGACATACATTTAGGGAACAGCTTGCTTATATCAGTTTCTTGTACTTCGTTTAAAGATGCAATGTATTTATTTCTTTCTTGGAGTTCTGCACTTAGCTTATTAAGGCCTTGCATTTCTGTGCTTATTTTATGAATATACGGATCTTCCAGGTGTTGTAAACTATCTGATAGCTCATCTAAAATTTTCTGCGTGTTTCTATCTTCTTCTTCTCGCTTTAACCTCAATGATATACTCTTTTCACTACTACTGCTACTCGGTAAGTCGAAGTCTTCCTCATTGATCCTTTTTGAGTATTGGTCAATTTCTTGCAATAATTTTTCACTTAGTTTTTCTGCAAATTCAGTCAAATGTTGACCTCGATCTTGTTGATCAGGCCACTCGTCTTCAGTAGCTATCATGTCTGACTTGCACGTCACAAGAGGCTCGTTGGCTTGTATCCTATTAAAGCTTTCGGATTTTGAAATAGATTTATCTGAATCTGTGCTGGATATTGAAATGGAATCGTACGGTAACCTAGTTGGGCTCCTGTGGGTTTTACTGAAATTTTCGTCAAGTGACCGACCTTCGGGCCTGTTAGGAGATAACCTGTTTAAGCTCCAAGTTGAATTACTTGTGCTTCCTAGTTTCGGTGAGCGGTCTTTAGATCTTTTTCCAGGTGAAAGTCGTTCCAGACTTGAAGAGCTTCCACTAGAGCTGGTGTGTGATTGAGATCTTGATTCTAATATCCGTAAATCTCCAGGTGATAGTTTATTTAGGCTCCAGTTACTACTACTGCTGCTGCTCGAAGTTCCTTGTACGATGGCCATGGCTTCAGCACTTTCTATTTTTTCAAGGTGTTTCCTTTTTGATCGAGGGCTACTTTGAATGACAGTTTCGCAGGTTTCATCCAAAGAATGCGCAACTTCTGCTATGGCTTCTATTAGACATGGCGCTATTGTTGGCAGTAGAGGAGTTTTTTCTGACGTTGGTTGCCCCTTTTCATCGGTTTCCTTTTTATCGGCTTCCTTGTTCCCTTTCTTCACCTCTGATGTGGTCGGATTTGCTAGATCTGAAATAATAAAACAAACATTAAACACAGGTCTCATTGTTTTTCCTTTTACTTACAAATGTACACAAACAACCAGCACCAGAACAATATGTAGGTTGAAAATTGAAATGCACAGGTAATTAGGTACCTATGATATTTGCCTTTTACCACATATTTGTATATTTTGTTCTGTGTGGGATTTGAACCTGAAACACGGAACTAGATTGTTTTCACATGGGGAACCCAATTGGGAACAAGATTTTCTTACAACCGCATAAGTCTAGTGGTCAAACGTAACAGCTGCTTGACCCCTTGATTATGAGAATTACCTAGTTAACATTGGTAAAACATGGTTATCGATTATGACCATGACATCGATAAATTAAGGACGTACCTTTTTCTGCGGCTGTTTTCCGTAGTTCATCTGGCACAACGCTAATTACGCTATCCACTGAGTCCGGGGATGAAACACCACTCGAGTCACTATCCATATCATCTGTGGCAGGATTGAATAGTTCCAGTGACATGAGAGTAGGCCGACTCTTTACTATTGGCTCTGCATTTCTCGTTCCTCGAACTATTGGGAACGGAGGTCTTCTACTCACACTGCCAGAAGGGATACCCTTGTTCAACATTTCTTTAATTTGTCGTATCCTTTCCTTTCGCTTTCGTTCTGCAGATCTAGAATCTAAAGTATCTGTTGTTGGTTTATTTGATGATTCTTTTGGCTTGAACTGTGGTATTTCAGGTAGCTCTGCCACAGTTTGCAATGTTATTTTTGGGTAGGGCTTAACATCTTGCAATACAACTCGAGGTTGGTATTGGTTAGTTTCAGCTGTTAATTTATGTATTTCTTCAATGTCTTTATTTATTTCCGCGAGTAATTCTTTAGTGACGTCGCTCGTTGGTGTTTCTTCTTCCTCTTTTATTGGTGGTATAGGATCTATCTCTTCAAATACATCAATGGATATATTACTATTAAGGACTGGTAGAGGTTCAGGTTTAATAATTATTGTTGTTGTATCATCGGACTCCGATTTCGGCGGAGAGTTAGGCTGACTCTTAGATTGAGGTTTTAATGGAATTGTGGCTACAGAAGTAGTTGTCGAGTAATTCTTCAAGCTATATTGAGCTACCAAAATCTTATTCACTGTTGTTGGTGCTGTAATCGAGTTTGGCGATGCTGGTGGTCTTATTAGCGGGAAAGCTTGTTTGATCCTTGGGGATGGCAATCCCGGTGAAGTCTTCAATCTAGGTGACGTGGGAACGGAGGAAACTTTAAGTCGGGGTGAAGTGGGTCCAGGTGACAAGGGTGTAGGCGAAAGAGGATCGCTCGAACCATCAGCTTTTGGGACGTATATTACAGATGCAAAACTGTCTTCTGAGTCAACACTAGTATCACTTTGAAGGCTGCTGTCTTTTGAAGAATCCGATCCATCCTCCTTTGAATGTCTTCTTTCAGGATAACTTTTTTCGCTTCCAGTATTACTATTGTCACCCGGCGTAGTAGGAACTTCTGGTGCCGGTCCGTGACTCTTCCAGCCCTGAAGCATTCGCACAAACACGGTTACTTTATCTATATTCGTTGTAGACGTTTTAAACTTACTAGTGAGGCCGTTTTTCAGTGATTGGAACTTTTTGCCAGTGGTTGCGGAAGTGGAAAATATTGAGTCGCGAATAGAATCTAAAACTCCAGGTCTATGATAAAGGTACTCTTCGTTTAGTGAAGCTTGTTTCTGTATATTTTTTCTTAGTCTTTCTTTTTCCCTTAACCGCTCAACAGACATCAATTCCTCATTAAGAGAAGTTTGCTTGAATACGCCAGGTTTTTTACTTGATTGTAACCTAGGGGTGTGTACTTTGAAGTTAGGCATTTCTTCCACCATACTTTTCATATCGGTAGGCTTATCTAGATCCTCTTCTGCGTCATCTTCGTTTATTGACTTCTTTTGTTTAACAAGTCGAGGTTTTTTCCGAGGCTCATTTATTTCTGGTATTGGAACTGCTGGTGGCGGTGGTTCGATTTCCTCGCCACCCAGGCTGGGTAGACTTGATCGTGATCGAACTAATGCGCGCCTTTCTATGTCAGCAATATCTGTTAGGCTTCGTGACTTTGTTGTTGAAGCGTCTGAAGCTTGTGTTAGTAATCTCGGAGGGAGTGCTTCATCCAGGCGTCGTAGTTCTATGGGTAGATCAGCAGCGGGTGGTTCAGGGCGCAAACAGGGTCGTTGCGGTACCCGCGCACCGATACTCCACGATGGGAGGAATGACCGTCGCCCCGCTAGCCGCTGGAGAGCTCTTCTCACAAAGGAGTAGCAGGTTTCGTTGGGTGATGAAAGGGATGACGATCCTGGGGAACCATCCCGGCTTTTCCAATGTTCAGCATTGCTGTAAAAAAAACAAATGCTATCTTAGAAACTGAAAACAATTATTTAAAATAATTTAAATAGTACCTAGATAATATTATGTTAACAGCTATTGTGACACTTACTGGTCATGGTCAACTGAAAGGAATCTTGGAGCCGGCGTTGGTGGGCACAGTGTGACCGATCGGTGCCAGGGGATCAATACATCCTGAAAAGTAAAAAAAAAACTTAGTACCAATTAGTCAACTCTCAAGCTGCATGAGATCTCTCTAAAATTTATTATTTTTTTCACTTAATCTTCTTTACATTTTAAACAAATTATTTAAAATTAAAAACATTTAAGTGCTCTTAATATTAGTTAATCACAAAAGTAAGACTTAAGATTGTTTCGCTTACTAAGTTCTGCATACATCAGCGATAATACCAAGTAGACATTAGTTAGAACATTACCCACTTACGAGACTGTCCAATGTGTCCATCCAACTGCACTTTTGAGGACATCATGAACGCCACTGACGCTGCTATGGACTGTCCACTTTCTGGGCCCAACATATTTAGAAAAACGGCTACGCCAAATGAAGAAAAATAGTCAGTTACCTGTGAATGAAAGTTTCGTCCCTCATGCTCCATGGCCCACACGGTGAGGAGTAGCCTGCCACCTATCCTGGTGACTCGGGCCAGTTCCCGCAGCGCCATCGCCCGCCGCTCCACCGTGGCGAAGTGGTGAACCACGGCAATCGATAGCACTGCGTCGAACGACTCATCGCGGAATGGCAGGCATAGGTTGTCGCATGCAACCACCTGGAGGGTTGAGAAGGAACGTTAGAAGATTCATTTAGAATGGTCTAAAATTCATTCGTAATTTGAATAAAGCCTAGTAGTCTTTTCGACAGAAGTACCTACTTTACTTCGTATTCACTGCTGCTCTCATATCGGTGAAGAAACATCGTGAGGGCATCTCCTAGAGTCAAAAATTTTAAGACGTGTGGTAGCCGCACTTAGCTCACGTAGTATATATATGCCCCTTCCCTCTTACAGAGCTGTGCCCCAGCAGTAGGAACGATATAGGCTGTTTATGCTCACAAACTGACCCAAAAAGACCAATTTTAATATGGGAAATCATCAAATGACTTCTCCCGCACTGGGCAGACCGAAAGGGAGTGTCAGACTTAAACCCTGACTAAAACCCATCCATGTTCCTTCCTTGCCCTTTGTGTTCCAGGGCCGCGGTATGAGTTCCAGGGTAATAAGTGCCTCATTGCGGCATAATTGAGACGATCCTAAAATGTTCTGGTATATCTAAACTATGTTTCACTTTTATATCCTGCCCTCTGTTATTCTAAACATGCAGTCAAAGTAACCTCTGCACTGCCACCGACGTCGTGGAAGTGGTAAAGTTTTGGACCAACAAATTTCAAATTCTGGCGTGCCAATGACTCAAGGGCCCGCATTTTAGAACGATCCTTAAGCACAGATCGGCAGGTTGGATCGAACTTCAAAAAGAGTTCCAATTTGAGAATTGCCCCATGATACGGGTCTAAGAAGAAGAAGAAGAATCCTTGTTTGTCACAATGAACTGACCTCATTATTGTGATGCCGCGCCTGCGCTGTGAGCCGAGTACACCGGTCTCCTCCTACTGTGTACACGGACGGATTTACGCTCAGGTATTTGCCATTGCCGCAGCCTGGAGAATACAAAAAAAACTGCTGTTAATATATGTGTAATTATTTGATACTGCGTTCTGCCTGTGGCTTCGCCCGCATGGTAGTCTGAGATTACCCCACGGGGACGAAGTATTGGGATAAAATGTTCTATGTCCTACTTAACCAAGGTAATGGTCTACCCACCTGTGCGCTAACAGCTTTAGACGAACTAAGCTACTTAATTTAGTCGTGCTGGGTTCGGATTCAGACAGGCGCATTACTTTGTGTAATTTATTTCATCGCCACTGCTCTCAAAACGGTGAATGAAAACATCGTGAAGAGACCGGCATGTCCTAGAACCAAAGTTTCGAAAACATGTCATATCTACCAACACGCACTGGGCCCGCGTGGTGGAATAGCCCATTCCTTCTCAAAGAGAGGAGGCTTGTGTCCCAGCAGTGGGAACATTATAGGCTGATTATGCTTAAGCTACTTCCACATTTATAATATTAGTATGTACCAGTCTGGTAACGGTTCAATGTTGAACCATACTAAATTAGCCATTAGAAATATCAAAAAATTTGATCTTGGGCTTATGTTTCCGTGTTTGACAGGATCCTTCTGAACCTTATACGGTTACTTTTACAAATATGTTGCGGGGTTATGAAGGTCAGTTAGGCAGTTGCTCCACGTAATATACTGGTAATTAGTTGCATCCGGTAAATCTGAAAACTAAGCCCAACACAGTTGGTAAAACGCTAGCTGCCTATCTGACGTCATCAACCTAGTGACTGGCTTATACAATATCGATTGGTAGAATGGTGGTCAAGTTTTGCAATTAGGTACTAAAAAGTTTCAGGTTTATGTTCCAACATTCCCCCATATTCATGATTTTTTGAACTATTTATGATTCTAAGTACCCTATAGCTATTCAAAATCACCGTCTCCGTTTCGCGTGGGTAAACTTATTAACATATAAATATAAGCATATTTTTATAAACATTTCAAATAATAAATTCGGTTTGCAATATTTTATTTCAGTTGTAAAGGTTAAAATAACGCTCGCATAGATTTTCAACCTACGCGTTACACCTACGTTCGGGGGAATATTATCAAGCAAAAAATATTAATGCTTTCGTAGTTTTATCAGATAATAATGTAAGTATTTCAGTGTATTCCAGTTTCCTAAAAATTAAGTACTTAATTTGGTCATTGGAGATGATATCAGAAAAAAAACTTGTATATGAATCAACAAGATGATTCGATTTTTTATCCGCTTTATTGTTAAATTGTGACTGCCTCGTTGGTCTAGTAGTCGCAAGCGACTGCTAAATAAGAGGACCTGGGTTTGATTCCCGTATCGGGCAGAGCGTTATTAGGTTTTTCCCTCAGAAACTTCTTAGTAGTAGCCACGGAGTCTGGATCTGTGCTCAGTTGATGCTGGCGAAATGTGGGTTTACTATTAGGTACACCTCTAGGAGAAGGGTTAGGTTAGGTTAGCCCTTCGGGGATTACAGGCGTGATGTTGTTATATGTTTATTGTAAAATAGTCTCATTTTTTTATTCCTACCTGAAATAATCACTCTTTACTAATATTCTTTACAAATATCGTCCAACAGTATAGATTAATAACTGAAGCTGCTACGGATACTGACACCTCCACAGAAACGCTACTGATGTAAGTATCTTTTAGTGATGTTCGCAGCCGTTAAAAAGTCGTTTCCCAGCACTAATTTTTGCGTAAAGTTACTTAGTTTGATACATAGTGCTTAGTTGACGACTTCGTGAAGAGTCTGTTTACACCCTGTATAACTTAAATCCTCTAATATGCGAAAGTAAGTTTGTTTGTTACCTTTTCAATTACACATAAACCACTGAACCGATCATCTTGAAATTTTGCATATACGTTTTCAGGTGTACAGAAACGCACATAGGATACCTTTCATCCCAAAAAAAAATACTGATCCCGAGGAAAACAACAATAACATTCTTATGATAATAGATGGCGCCACGCGTCTTTCGAATTCGAATGATTGAATTATATTATTACAAGCATAGTAATGATTATCAAATTCTAAATTAACGCGATTATTGATTGTCAAATTCTAAATTAACGCAAGTGAAGCCGCGGGAAAATGTAAGTATTTTATAGATAGTAGAACAGTATTTATTTATTTATTGCTACGTGTTTGTAAACGCAATACAATACCTAGCACGTGCCATTATATATCACAGCTATACATAGACCAACTTTCCAAGGACCTAGCCTGAACGCGCGTAGTCAACGAAGTAGGTTGTAACGATTTTTGTTTTGAAATACTCCTTTCTTTTTGGACAATTTTGAAATGGGGAAAAACAATTGAACTCGCGACACCGCTAAACGACCTGTTTTTCGTTGTAGAATTAGCCGTGTTGCTACATATTACAAGCCCAAAAAAATACAGTGTATATAGTCAAATGTATAATTAAAAGAATTATGCAAAAATATTTTCTAAAAATAATCCAGAATCGTTGGGTTTTATTTTTGTTTCCGGGGGGAAACCCAAAATAAACACTCTCTAAAACCATTCGCACATGGGAGGAGGCACCATTTCCTCTCAAAAGGCCTGTCCGGAGCACCCTCTGTACAACGCCTGAAATACACCTATCCTATAGCATTTTGGTTTTATTTTTGTGACTATTAAATTTGTAGATTAAAGTTTGAACACTAAGGGTATCGTCGTAGGTCAGATAGGCAGTCGCTCCATGTAAAGTTAGGCTGGAAACTGACCCAAACATAATTGTTAAAAATAGCCTTTTACAGCAGATGATAATATTTAAGTCTTAAGAAGTAGTCTCCGAGCCTAGTTGACGCTTCTCGTGACCCAAGGGCTGGCTTTTACCTCGGCCAGAGATTAAGTGTTGCCATACAACGTGGTAACTCCGCCAGTCTCTTTGGCATAAATTACCAGCTGACAGCGTTGAAGAGTTTTTCGATGCCCTTTTATAGTTTGTTGTTAGTTGGCTGTTTGTGTATGTGAGTTTAAATATTTGTAAACGCACCCACGATACAGGAGAAATTGCTTGTGTGGGGTAATGTTTAAAAAAGAAAAAGAAAGAAAAAAGTTTATTTGTTTGAATAAATGTGTTAATGTTTATTTATTAATAAATGTATAAAGTTAGTTTATTTTATTAAAAACAGAACAACTCAAAAATAAAACAGAACTAAATAAATATTATGTGAGAAGCGAGTGTAATCCATTTTAAAATCATTCGTAGGTATCTAAGTTATTTTTACATTAATTTTACTCCGCGCGTTCATGCTAGACAGTGTGTGGGCAGTGGGCACTGTTAGTGTTAACCCCGTGACATTTCTCTAACGATTCGTCACTGAGTTATATAATGTTCCCGGAATGATATAAACCGTATAAACAGTTTGATTAGTTATCTGATTTGTTTGTCGATGTGTGTTATCCCTATCACTACGCAGTACAGACAGGCTGTTGTACGTCATTTGAATTCCCGGAAGACTGGATGGGTATATGAGTAGAGGAAAACCAAAGAAACGATGGATGGACTGTGTAAATAATATATATGGCAAGAAAGGAGGTCTGGTCTGGTGAGATGATGATTAATACAGATTTATGGAAGAAGAAGACATGCTGCTCCGACCATAAATGAATTGGGATAAGGGGAAGAGAATGATGATGATGACTTATTAACAAGACGTTTCGGCTACAGGACGCAGCCATTATGAGGGTAGAGACTTAGACGAAATTTTTATTCATGTTTGTGTGGTAGGGACAATACCTACGTTTTATAAATCTGGACATTTTTCTAAGGCGGTGATCACACTTATTGATGTAGTATTGACACCGTGCCGAGTTAAATGCCACAAATAATATTTGTCAACACATAACAGCATATTATGCTGTTATGTGTTGAGCTCAAGCACATTCCGCGTCGATAAGTGTGGTCACTCCTCTAGATTCTATGTGCCTTCTTGATGGCATCTTGTCCGAGTACTGTAGGTAACCATAGCATGCTTCTACATCTATTCGTTTCCAGAATTTTATCGATCACGCCAATAACATGACATTTCTGTATAGGTATTCCTTATATACCTTTTTTTTACGGATGGGAAATCATCAAATGACTTCTCCCGTTCTGGGCAGAGCGGAGGGAGTGTCAGACTTGTATTGACTAAAACCCATCCATGTTCTTTCCTTGCCCTTTGTGTTCCAGGGCCGCGGTATCTCTTTCGAACAGCCCGCAGCCCTGGCAGGCATCGGCCCTTGCAGGCCCATTCCTTATATACCTGAGGTGTGAAATTGGAAACAATAAAACCAAAACAAAAATCAAAAATGTGCACATCGTTGTAGAAGGTTAAAATGGCGTTGTGCCGGACATATGTTACGGTATACGAAAGAAAAGTGTACCAAAATAATAACAGAAATTAAACATTGGGAAGACTACTTCAGACAAATGGCAGGCCCTAAGTGTACTCAAATAGCTAAGGATCGAGCTGCATGGAAGTCCTTGGAGGAGGCCTTTGTCGAGCGGCAAGCTGCTACAGAAAATTAAACCGATTACCGATATACTATAAAGACCATAATTAGGTGTAACGAGTATTAATGTAAATAGTGATTAGTTTAACATGAAAGATTAAGATTGTAAAGAGTAACAGTAATAAAGGCTTATTTAATTTATTTATGTATATACATATATACCTGAGGTGATTATGGTATGTTGGTATTAAATTCTCAAAGCAGTGTGGGTAGCTAAAAGCTCCATATTTAATACTAATACTTGGAATATTCAATACACTGAAGCGAAGATTTTGATGATATTGCTGCCGGGGACGTGTGGGCGTTTCTGCGAATATGCAATATCCTAGGATTTACAGTAATTTTGCGGATCTGCCAGTTCGTAGTATTTGGACTGCTGCTAATACATCTAACATCATAGGGTTCAGGTCGGAGCGACAGCATTTTGATTGAAATGCAAAACATTTTCCTGTTTTACAATGCTAGCTCATTCAGCTCACGGGTTTGCTCGCGTGTATGTCTGTAATTATCGCACAGGAATACAAAATACCAAAATAAGTAGTATCCTTTGCCCAAACACTAGTCATGGTAGGTATATCCAGGTGCCAAATTTCATCGTTGTACTTGTGCACTATGATTTCTTCTGCACTGATGGCAAGACTCCGCTGGGATTAGCCATGGCCGAAATTTAGGGGGACTACGTCCCCAAAACTAGACTTGTTTGAAAACTCAGTTTCACACAGTCCACGCGGGTATTTAGAGAACTTACCACCAGTCTACCAAGGAGTATTAGACGTCACAGGGTTATAGAGGTCAGAGGCAGTCGCTCCATGTACAAAACAGGTATTCACCTACATCCGACTAGGCTTTAAACCGACTCTAACATAGTTGAGATAAGGTTAGGCAGATACTAATGCGTCGATGACCAGTCTCTGCTGAGATTGCTTAAATTGCCATGGCCGAAATTCGGTCAGGAGGTCCTTCCATCCGGACCGAATTTCGGTCCCCGTTTTTTGTACATGTTGATTTACTGACCGACATCACAGACAAGGGCGCCGGGCTCAAGCTCGGACAGGAAGGCCTGCACCCCAGGCGCGGGCGCCCGCGAGCTCTCGTCGCCATCGTCGCCCGCTTGTTCGTAGACGTCATGCACGTACGCGCGCTCGAGAGCCGCGCCGCGCGCCGCCGACTCGCCCGCCCCCTCCGCTACCGCGCCCGCGCCGCCATCCGCCATCACCGCACCGCCATTGCACCACGCTGAAACAGAGAAGATTTTCTGGTTAATATTTCAAAAACAATTGGCCAAATAGAAACAACCACGCAGACGGTTGGGTTGGTCCGACCATCCCTTGCATATCAAGATCTACTCTTCTTAAGAAAGCATACTAAGCTTTTCCGCTGTTTTCATAACATCACGCATACAGGGTGTAAACAGACTCTTCACGAAGCCGTCAACCAAGCATTGTGTACATCAAACTAAGTAACTTTACACAAAAATTAGTGCTGGGAAACGACTTTTTTTTTTGGGCTGAAAAATCACGTTTCACAGCAGGACTCAATGTAACGTACTCAAAACATTGTGCTGATGGATGTATTGAATAGTAAGGAGGTCCTGGAGGTGTTTTTAGTAAAAGTCTTACATTAAAAACATGTATTTAAAAAAATACTTGTGAAAAAGTTGGAACTTTGACCCCCAATATCTCCGTAACTAGAAGTTTCCCAGGAATGGTGTAGAACAAAAAAATGATCGCAATGACGAAGAGAACAAGTGCTTTTCGGCTTCGTTAAGAGTCTGTTTACACCCTTTATAATCCCCGAAGGATTAGGCAGAGATGAACCACAGTACACCCGCATTTCACCAGTTATGTTTATTAATACACTGAGGGTCGAAAGGTTGGAATCGCACCACAAGATCAACTTTAAGTCATTCGTGGTACGAGTTCCAACTCACCATCTACAGACCTTCATGAAAGAGGACTTTTGGCCGAAAGGTGTCATATTCCGACGATTCCGAGGTCGGTTACGCGACACGACGCAGCAGAACACGATGCCGTCTACGATACGTGTTTAGTTGTTATTAAATAAGGTTTTTATTTTTATATGTATTAGTTTATTATTGTACTAGCTGATGCCCGCGGCTTTGCCTGCGTGGATATCGGTTATCGCGACCAAAAGTAATCATGATGATCCCATTCCCTCAACTCATGGGAACCTAGTTTGCCCATTTTCATAGTATTAAAATGGATATAGTATATTATCCTTAAGAGATAGACATAAGCCATAGCGGATTTTTCTGTAGACCTATATAAGATATACAATTCTACCATTCATTATTTTGTTATATCTTAAAGGGCAGCGTTTTCGTTGAAAGCTCCCCCAGACGGCTTATTTTTTTCCAACACCTCCAACAAATAGCATTATATTTTAGCCAATCTGTACAAATACTTGACGAATTACATACTTAAAAATTCCTCGAGAACCACTCTATCTATTTAAGAAAACAACATGAAAATCAGTGCAGTAATTTTTGAGTTTATCGCGAACAGACAGATAGACGCGGCGGAGAACATTGTGTTATAATATGTAGTGTTATTGGGTTCGGCTTCCAGTACATCCGGATGCAGCTGAATACTAGTAATTTACATGGTACGACTGTCTATCTGCCCTCCACAACCCAGTTAATTATGGGTAATACGATACCCTTTGGTAGAAATACAGTGAAATTAGTGATAGCTTTAATTCCCACATCAGGTGTTCCAGATCTTCAATTTTTATACGTCAACAGAGAGTGCTCATCAGGCTGAACAACTTTTGCTAAGACGTCATTTCTATAGATATTATAGTGTAACTGGGCTCTTGGAACTCCACGACAGGTGTTCCACATCTTCAATTTTTATACGTCAACAGAGAGTGCTTATCAGTCTGAACAACTCTTGCTAAGACGTCATTCCTATATATGTTATAGTGTGGCTGGGCTTTTGGAGTTCCACATCAGCTGTTCCAGATCTTCAAATTTATTCTTTTAGCAGAAAATGCTCATTACGTGGAACATTTTTTTTATGGTACCATTTTTGTATCTCTTATAGTTTAGCTGGTCTGTTGCGGTTCTGCATCAGGTGTTCAAGTTTCCAAGATAAATATGACCATAAAATAAAATAATATAATACAATATAATATGCCTATATGTTGCCCAGACTTAATACCTATACAACAAAAAAAAACATTCAAATCCGTCGAGTAGTTCCGAAGATTAGCGTGTACAGACAAACAGACCGATTTTTTTTTTTGATTCGTGCTCTATTGCTGTTTCTAAACACCCCCCAATTTTTTTTTTTAATATATTCAATGTACAGTCACAGTTTTTTTACTGTCTTATTATATGTATAGATAGATAAGATTATTTTGTGTATTTTACCTATGGGCCTTAGTTGCTTGAAATAAAAGGATTATTATTATTATTAATGTCCCACGTAACGTAATAGAACCGAGCATATTACCAGCGACCGGGCACAAATTTTCTGAGAAACCCAATAACACTTTGCTGAACTCGGAATCGAATCCAGGACCTCATGGTCAGCAGTAGCGCTTGCGACCACTATACCAACCAGGCAGTTAATAATGTCGCGTACCTACTCCTCTAATTTTAATCGTTGTCTTACAACTGACCAACACCTTACACTGTTTCCTAACTCGCCAACCTCAGTATCATAACACTTTTAAAAAGCGTCAAAACACTAAACCAACAATGAATGACGATAAAACAGAATACCTATGACGTTACTACTGCATTTTTTATGACGCTAACGTTTTTCTATTGATCCTCCATTCTAAATTTAAACGACACAGTTCGCGTGGGTTCAGTCGCAACTGTCGTCATTTACTCATGATTTTTTAATGGAATCAATATTAGCGTTTCTGCGTTGCATCGGCCCATAGGTACCAATCGATATAGCCACGAGGAGGCTTTGCATGTACCTTTTAATAGAAATAATGACCTAATTGTCCTAGCGATAGAACGTAGACGTCATACTGACGCATTGTGTATTGCAGCTGTCTTTCGCAATGTTTTCTTACTAGAATTTCGTCGTTTACATTTTATTGAAAGGGGTTGTGGAATATTTGAATTATGTTTGTGGGAAACGTATAATTTTGCATGGTTTTATGGGTGTTTTGCTACGCTTAGGTAGGTAGGTAGTTAGATACCTACTTAGATAGCAAAGAGCAACACGAACGCGTTAAACTCAGAACTCTTAAAAGTAGACGACTCTAAATACGAGGTGGAAGTGACACCGACGTGAAAACGGTTTCCACATATGCAGTATATCATTCTGGTCACGGACATTTCTTTGTACAGTCTTCACAAACTGTATTAAGTTGTTAATTATGGTATTACACTTATTTTATACAGTCCACTAGTTTCCTTGAAAAGTCCCAACTTTTTTTTTTGTAGGAAACAGCTATTTTTTTTTTTAGTTATCTACGAATAATTTCTATGGGGGGGGGGGCTCAGAATTATGCGCTGAATACGTGGTAACCGTTTTCGTGTCGGTGTATAAGTTAGTTTTATTTAGACACTTACCTAGATGTATGATAAAAATGATCTTATCAATCAACATTAGAAAAAATTTGAGCAAACGAACGAATTTGAATGCTTTTAAAACAATTTACGACAACCAGTCTTCAAAACAGTCAATCAAATCGACCGAACATCACAATTCGTGTTGCAATACATTCGATAAATAAATTCAAGTAGTTTTTCCCCGTGCCTCCCCAGCGTTCCTATGATTGAGCGGGCGGAGTTAATTACGCCGCCATTATAAACAAAAGCTATGTGTAATTGTGTTTATCACGTGTAGCGCGACCCGCTGACCCGAGTCTCCCTCCCCGCGATATCTCAGGATAGGGGCGCCACATCCCAGATGTTTCTCGGTTAACGATTTTCCGGGAAAACAACTAAGTACCTACCTGAGGATTTGATTTGTTTTGGTCGATTAATCAAATTACTTACTTAATAATTGATGATGGCTTTGTATTTACGTAAATAGCGCACACGTGTTTGATGTTTTATTGAGTTATAGTGGGTTTCTTATATTAAATTGATACTTTTTCAGTATCAATATAAGAAAGAAATGATGTCAACTACTGGACAGTATTCAAGTTTGTCTGAAACTGGAGTTCCACACGTAGTTTCAGGCGTATGTAGTTTTTTTTATGAGTCTTATTAAATCTACTTTGACCCATAGATATATACCTTACAGGCTATGATATAATTTATAAATTGTGTCCGTAAATAAAACCTAAAACTATGTTAGTAACACTTCATTTGTGCACTATGTCACTGCGCGTTCATGTGGCACTTGTCCGTGGAAGCGACGGAACACCACTCCCTGCGGCCAAAAGTCCTCCTCCAAGACGAGGTGCAGATAGCACGTCAAAGCAAACGGCAAAGGCCTCTTCTCACACAGAGAAGGCACGAGCATTGATTAACAAAACCCGATTAAAAAAGGGAATTCATATTTTTGTATAATAATTTCACGCGAACGAACGTCGCGAGTGTAGTTGTAAAAAAATCGTTTTAAACCGGTTTAAAACGTTTTTATGCAAGTATAGTCGCGAGCAACAGCTGGTTATAAGTAAGTTTATTAGGAAAAAAAATATCATTGCAGTTTAATTTTTTTTTATGTACTAACGAAATCAAAGGGCTAATCAAAAAATCCTATCTTTTGTTATTATAGTGTAGGCTCCCTTTATTCAACAAAAGACAGTCGCTCTACCGAGCAGCCCTGTGCGTTTCTCCGCGGTCCCGCCCCGGCACCTATCAGCTTTTAACTTAACCCCATAAATCTGAACAGTTCACAGACGTGACTACGCTACTTCCGTGTTCCCTTAAATTGAACCGCGCCACTTTTTGCCCCCAACTCTTCGCATTCTAGCAAATTCTCCCCGAGAATTCTCCACTGGCAATTTCGCGTATTCGATATTGCCATTGTATAAATTGTTATCGCCGAATGCAGACGTTTCACGTTCTTTTTTCTATTGTTTTTATTTTTAAACTGTTATTTAAAAGCGTTGTAGATTTTCTTGGAATTTTAATGTAACTCGCTGAATCTGTTTAGGTGCCGTTTATGTAGATCGCAAATGTTCACAAGTATTTGGGGTATTTGCATTGATTTTTAATACATTTTCTTTTCAAATATTTAACTAAACTGTTCCTTTTCTAGTGTTAATTATAATAAATACGATTTGAAATTACATAAAGAAAGAAAGAAAAAGTATTAAATTATACTCGAACATCGCAGCCTAGCTACGGCGTAGCGATTGCAAAGCTACGGCGTAGCTAAGGCGGGGCTTCGAGCTTTATGGGTACCTAAATGCATTAATGCTGCTCAATGATCTGACCTACGGATCCGTGCAGGAATTTTTTCTTAAGTAAAAAAATAGGTTAGATATGAAGAGTTCTTAGTATTGTTAAATCGATCAACGAACTTTGAACAACAGCCAACATTTGCGACCACATCAATAGAAACCTCTTCTCAGAAACTCTCACTGACCAAAATCCATATAAAATCCAAGTGTTATATGTATTTTATTGGTTGTAACATCAGATCTGGTCGTTAGTAAACAAAGAATAATATAAAATATGTGACGCATGTGTGCCGCGGGTGCTCGCCCAAACATTTTATTAACAAAGTTTAGGAATCAGCTAAACGCTCGTCCGGGATCCTACGCCTTGCCCTTATTGTGGGATCCTTTAAAATATAAGGACAGCTATTTATAGGATACAGGAGGAAATGTAACATTGCGTCGTTGGAATTACCATTTTGTATTTTGCTAAGGCTTTCAGTTTTGGGTCGTTATTTTGTTTGTGAAGAAGAGAAATGGCATATGTGATGGTTTTATGTCTCATAGCTATAAAATACTTTAAGAATCTTTTACAAATGACAAGCTAGAGCATTAAAAAAATACCATAAGCAGACAAAATTACCGCGACAGAACGCTTGTATGGAATATGGGCAAACCCTTTAATGTTAAGCCGCAATCAACCAAGTGGCGTGCGTTTGAATAGGCCTATGTTCAGCAGTCGACTGTTGTAGGCTGATAATGATGATGACTTCAAGGTATCACTAAGATATGGTCTACAATTCTTTGGATAGCCAGGACACTAAAAAAAATTGGGTTGAAGCTAAGAGATGGAAGGTACTATGGAGACATAATAGTGTCTTACCTTCAACCTAATTTTTCATAAACAACACCACAGCCATCTAAATCCCATTAAACAAACGCCGTCTCGCAGGATTAATTTAACATAGTTTTCTATCATAACACGTTTATAAAATAATCGAATGGTCGGGAATGGAGCGTGCTGGTTGCTTGGCAACGCATCTGGGACATAAACCGGGTCGCCGGGAAACCTTCAACCCTCCCCGGGCGGGCGCCTGAATGCACCGGTACTACGTACCGAGCGACGGTGATAATATCGATGTACTCGCGAACCGTGTTAGAATTTGAAATTTAAAACGAACTGTGGATCGGTTGGAGAAGTGATTCTTATTCTTCGATAGCTTTTGCCCGCGGCTTAGCTCGCGTTCATATAGAATTTGACAGTCAATCCGGGTTGTACTCTGCTTGTAATTCAATCCTGATCCGAAAGACACGGGGCACCATCTATGAGCATTATACATAGCGATTTGGATATACTACACTTGTTATATCATTT
The DNA here is from genome assembly GCA_950005105.1 of Lycophotia porphyrea. Classification (NCBI taxonomy): domain Eukaryota; kingdom Metazoa; phylum Arthropoda; class Insecta; order Lepidoptera; family Noctuidae; genus Lycophotia; species Lycophotia porphyrea. Next base: position 9,924,153 of record OX465391.1, on the reverse strand, counting down.
TTTGCTTGTTAGTCTGTAAGCCTTCTGTAAAATAAAATAAATAAATAAATAAATTATAACGTTGTTGTTGTTTTTCTCGGGAACAGTACTTTTTTTCGGGATGAAAGATATTCTATGTCCGTTTCTATACATCTAATAACGTATATGCAAAATTTCAGGATAATCGGTTCAGTGGTTTAGGCGTGGAAAGGTAACAAACAAACTTACTTTCGCATTTAAAATATTATAGTAATAATATGGAAGGATTGTACGCAAAAATTACATGGATATTGTTGTAATATTACAACTTAAAGGAAGATTAACCCCGAATTGAGTTTTCTTCTTACAGAAAACCTCATTGTGACCGTGAAGACCGTGAAGAGCACAATCACAAATAGAAGGTCCTTATTTTTAAGTTTAATATAAACTAAACTTATACGTATTGTTAAAATATTTTGCTATAGAGAGTTCCTTCATTAATCGTGAATTTGTGGTGTATGTTTTTAAGGAAAATATAAAATTGCTTTGCGTGAAACCATTGAAATCTTTGGCTATATTTAGGTAATCTAAGATAGTTTTTGCAGAGTGATTTCTAACGCTAAAAGTTTCATCTTAACCCAGCATTACTTGAATGTAAACTCATTCTAATTGTATCTGTATTAGTGAACACATCAGCTGTGTTATCAACCTTAACAACCTCAACTAAGACTTCTTTTCGACTACCTCAAACCGTCGTCATTATCATCCTCTTCTCCATAGGCCCAACTCTTTTTCAAGGATTGTCGCCAGAATACAGTAAAATTCGAATCATAACCACGTTCGTCAACAAAACGTTTATCAATATTTTATAAAAATGATACCTATACAAACTATATCCATATCTATTCGTTGAAAGCCGTGTATTAGTGGGGGTCGCAATGCGGGCTGCCTATCGGATAGCTATTTGTGGCCCTCTCGCCTTTCCATCAACAGCATTCGAAACGGATTAGTCTTCAAAAGGCATTTATTGATTTCTCTTGCAGTTTGCAGCTAAACGACTGACAGCTCGTTTGACCAGTGGGATTTGAAAACTCTATAGTGGTGTAGATTTTATTTTTTTGAATTATTTTTGAAATCTTTATAAGTATTTCGTTTGGCAGGGCTTAACGAGGCTTCGTGTTATTGTTGTTAGCTAGATTTGTGCTTAGAGTTAGGTATGTACGCATCATAATCTGCCTAGCCTTTTCCCAACTATGTTGGGGTCGGCTTCCAGTCTAACCGGATACAGTTAAATATCAGTATTTTACATGAAACGACTGCCTCCACAACCCAGTTAGTACTGGCTAATACGATACCCCTTTGTAAGACTGGTTGTCAGACTTTCGGGGGCAGATTACCTATAAAGAATGTCAAAGGTCTACAAATGACAGCCGGGATCAACCGCTTGACGTGCTTTCCGAGGCACGGAGGAAACTCGGTATGTAATTGGTGGTCACCCATCCATAGAAACCTTGGTAAGCGCGGTTTAACCTGAAAACCGACCCGTGCGGCTATTATCATTTAGCTACGAAGAATCAGGAACACAAATATGGTGTTCCTGGTAAAAATACCTATACGTAGTAGTAAAAAACATGTATGTCGTTAAATACACAAAGTGTCTCCATACAATTAACCTATGCTAAGCCGAATGCTTGTCATTTAAAAGTAATGAATAGTTCATATCCGTAGTGGTAATCGATCGTTTAAACTTAGTAGCTGCTGGCGTATTCATGGTATAGAACATTATAGTCAGAAATAATTTGTACGCAATAGTAATTATAGAAAATAGTAGGCATATTGATCAGGTAGCACAGTTAGCAGGTTAACGGAAGTTGAGTTGACATGATAGGTTAAATGTTATCTACAACTAGGTTACAAAGTAGATATTAACAACACTCACTGCCTCAACTGATACTGCCTCGTAGGTCTAGTGGCCGTAAGCGCGACTGCTGAGTATGAGGTCATGGGTTCGATTCCCAGGTCGGGCAAAGTGTTATTGGGTTTTTCCCATTTCTCAATCGCAGCTACGGAGTGGATTTGCCGGTTGATGGCTTGCCCACTATGGGCTTGCCCCCTATTGCATGCGAATTAAATATATCTAGTGAAATGTGGGTACTATTAGGTACAGTCACGAGCACCATTATGTATGCATTAAGCAACTTTTAAAAGGATTTTTTTTTCTATGGTTCTGATGGTAATTTTATATTGTTGCTAACATAATATCTTGGAGCCAATGACAATTAAATATAATTAATTATTTAGTACAATGAAATTGGTCTTATTAATTCAAAGTTGCAATCGTTATTACATATAGGAATCGGATTTGAATTTAGGTAAGTGTACATGTTGATGTACATGACTGTACATCTCTGCCTAACCCTTCGGGAATTACAGGCGTGATGCTATGTGAACCCGAAACAAGACTGTCAGTCTGTGTCTTGGAACTCGGTACGGTAGCGTGGAGCATGGTTGATACCGTCACTACATCGTCGTTAGAAGTTGAAACCTCTGGCACGTGTAATAACATTGTATCCTATCATACCTAGTTATTATCCGTGATATTGATTCGTGTCATGACTCTCGTACGTCATATTTGATTTGCATCGCGAGCGGGTCTTCGGTGAATCCTATTGACTTTATCTTTGTCTCCTGTATTTTTGCTGCACGCACAGCACCTGATTCGATTTGCGTTTCGTCGATTTTTATATTTTAAAGTTGTCTAGAAAGATACAAATTTTAAACTTGACGATTTGCTTTATTTTAAAAGTTCCGTCCGAAACCGATACAATGTTATAACCACATGATCAATCTTACTTAGATCATCATCACATTCATTATCCCAATTTATTTGGGCTCAACGACGTTTTAGGGTTGAACCTCATCTGGCAGCACAGAGTCGCACTTTTGCGAAGCAGAGCGGGAATGCTACTGCACGCGGCAGTATCGACGATGCGATCGGCAGCACGCTCTATTTCTCGGTGCAGCAAAAGACGTTCCTGAGCGACAGAAAAGATTAGGAGCATGGTAAAGCGCGATTCCCTACTTCCAGATGAGGTTCAACCCTTATTAGATATTAAGAGCGAATTTCACCCAAATAACTGAACGGGATCAGTAAGTACATCTAAACCGCACTCAACCAACATTCTAAAGCAATGATGACACTGACAGGCCTTATACAATTTCGCTACTAAAAACTTCAGCGAATTTACTTCGAAAGTAACCAAAAACCGGGTAGTAGTTTTAAGTGCAAGATCCGCAAGATACCAGGCGCGCAGAAAACAGTAGGAGATATAAATATTAAAATGTTAAATTAAAAGCTCGTTTGTGTGCATCGTTCGGTGGGGCGGGTCGTCGGCCGCGCGACCTACTTGCAGCCGAAGCCGCGTGCTGCAGACATCCACCATGAAATATGGACGGAATCTGATACTGTTACAACGTTTCTATTTGAATAATATGGAAATAGTTCTCCCATTTTCTTAACGGCCCCGTTTGGATTACTATTCTGGGAATTTATTTTTCGATAGTGAAGTAGCTGCGTGTAGCAGCTACTTTTACATCTGATCTAATGTTTGCTGTGGTTTTCTCTATTGGGTAATGTAATCACCGAAAAAATGGAATGTTATGGGGCCTTTGCCCAGCAAAAGGACAATAAAGTTTATTAAAAAAACTGCTGAAAATAATATCCGATCGTACTGCCACATTAAAACAATGAAGAAGTTTTGGTAATGCAATAATTATCAGGTATTACGGTGGTTATTCCACCAACCCTGGTTAAAGACGAAGGACATTACTAAAAATAAACGTAAATGACGTTTGGATTGTGTCCTTATATCTTAGTCCTCTTCGATACGACAACAAAATAAAAATCGAGTAAAGCGCAGAGCGCCATTATGTACAATACTATACCGCATGTATCTCCACAAGGAACTAGTACGCAATAAGTTTGCAGTTACTGCACACATACACACTGCACACTTTACATACGAACAGCGGGGCTATAAAGTCATTAAAACTTCCCAAGCTGGTATTTTTGCTGGCTTTCCTTAGCTAAGTTTCCATGAAATGTATACCACTTGGCGTCATTAGTATTAGCTCGAAATCTTCAGATGTATAACTAAACAAAGTTTAGATATTATGCATATAGATTTTATCGGTGCTTTCTTTGAAATAAGGAAACAACAGTAAACATGGTAAAATGTCGTTTTCAGTGTTAATAATGTTAGTGACCATTTCAGTTTAAAAACTTATAAGGAAAAAGAATGGTATGAGGATTTATAGATATATTTTCCTTACCAACGTTGTGTGCCACTGCTGGGCAAAGGCCACCCGTTTCTTCTTCCATACCACTTTATCCTGTGCGATATCTGGCCAGGTTAGCACCTCAAACGTGATATTTATTCAGTAAAAATGTTTTAATTTCTGCTTGAGTTCAATTTTTCCAGCAGTGTTCTTGTACTTAGTCCATTTGCTGTAACGTCTATACGCACATTAAATACTTTTGTTTTTAACTTTCAGCGAGTTAAGACTAAGGAGCAAATTCTCATTCTGTCCCTATTCTATGTGAAGGAAGACCATTCCTAACAAAAATCAATGAAATCGACCAAGAATACGATATTGATAAAGGAAAGGCTAATAAAAAAAGGCTTGTTCCATGTTTAAATCAAAAGTAAATTAGTTCCTAACTGATAATGAATGAAGTGCCCGATTGATGGTAATAGGCTCGCCCCCTATTATACAGGGTGTAAACAGACTCTTCACGAAGCCGTCAACCAAGCATTATGTACATCAAACTAAGTAACTTTACGCAAAAATTAGTGCTGGGAAACGACTTTTTTTTTTGGGCTGAAAAGTCACGTTTTGCAGTAGGACTCAATGTAACGCACTCGACACATGCTGATGGATGGATTGAATAGTAAAGGGGTCCTTGAGGTGTTTAAAGTAAAAATCACACATTAAAAACAAGTATTTAAAAAAAAAGTTGTGAAAAAGTTCGATCTTTGACCTCCAATATCTCCGTAACTAGAAGGTTCCCAGGTATGGTCTAGAACAAAAAAAATATTGCAATGACGGGGAAAACAAGTGCCTTTCGGCTTTGTTAAGAGTCTGTTTACACCCTTTATGGGACTTAAACATAACTGACGAAAAGTGGGTGTATTAGGTACACCTTTACCTAACCCTACGGAGATTACAGGCGTGATGTTATGTTATGTTATGGTAATGAGTAGAGAGAATTGCATATTAGAGAAATAGTAATTATATTATACAGGGTGTAAACAGACTCTTCACGAAGCCGTTAACCAAGCATTATGTTGTACATCAAACTAAGTAACTTTACGCAAAAATTAGTGCTGGGAAACGACTTTTTTTTGGGCTGAAAAGTCACGTTTTACGGTAGGACTCAATGTAACGCACTCGAAACATGCTGATGGATGGATTGAATAGTAAAGGGGTCCTTGAGGTGTTTTAAGTAAAAATCTTACATTAAAAACATGTATTGAAAAAAAAAACTTGTGAAAAAGTTGGAACTTTCACCCCCAATATCTCCGTAACTAGAAGGTTACCTGGTATGGTCTAGAACAAAAAAATGATTGCAATGACGGGGAGAACAAGTGCCTTTCGGCTTCGTTAAGAGTCTGTTAACACCCTTTATGAATACATTTTGAAGACTAAGACTTGAGATGAGGGCAGGATAATGGTGACACTCCCTTCCGCTCTACCCAGAGCGGGAGAAGCTATTTCACGATTTCCCATACGAAAAAAAAATAGTATTTCCATTTCAAAGAATACTATCTATAAGAGCACGATATGGACTTGACACGACACGAAGTTTTTGTTATGGGCGAGTCTTCTTCGAATGTATCCAGTGTATATCTAAACAGTTGTAGTAAGTAACAACATTCAAGTAACTGTACTATGATTTTAAATAAAATAAAACAAAGTAATCAAAATATTTTCTAGCTATAAAACTAAAATTTTTATTCCACGCCATCATTTTTTACAAGGACTTGTAAATTGCTCTGAGGTGGTAAATGTCGCTATTACGGCTGAAACTTTATAAGTTTACCATCAATCCATCATCGCGTAAGTGCACAGCAATTTAAATAATGTTCTTTTATAGTGTACGAAATACTAAACGGTGAGGTCCCATATCGGGCGCAATAATTTTTTTTACTGAAAAACGGTATTGGCGCCCGACATGGGACCTCTTTATGGGACTGAAAACTGAGAAAATTAGATTTAACAAATAGGATTTACGGAACGTACCGAGCTAAAAACAACAGTAAACTCCGATTTCGATTCATGTTGAAACTTTTATACAATTCCAATACTTACGAGCAACACGGTACCGTTGCAAAAACTAAACAATAAAATGATTTTTCTTGGCAACTCCTGCAGCGTTTTGCAGATTCAAAGTTGAATGAACTGAGCTTGTCCCGGCCGACCAATGGGGCGTCCGTACGCGCAATGCGACGACCTCATTGGACGGCGGTGCATTCAAAAGAGCTGCACATATGACGTTTTTGGAACAACACCACATTATTCATTGTCTCACGTGTTTTGAATACCGTACTTTTTGTTTCATTTTTAACAGTTTCCAGACTATTTATGAGTGTCTGAAAGACTATGGTTATAAATCGTGATAGTGCATGTTTAACTATCACGATAACTTTACACAGGTAACCATAAACCACACTTATATCTTTAAAAGTGCACTTTAAAATTAATTATTTTACTGAATATTGTAAGAGTCTCAACAATCTTTATAACATAACATCACGCCTTGCAACCCCCGAAGGGTCCACCCAGAGGTGCACCTAACAAGTACACCCTCATTCCGCCAGTTATATTTAAGTCCCATGTAAAAGAGGTCGAGCCTTGTCAGCAATAATATAATCAATATATTTTAAATGTTAGCCAAATAGGTTGGTTTCATAACGAAGAGGGAAATCCAAAGATGTAAAAGTGTTTGACGAAATCTTGAACGTAAAACTAATTTCCGTCAACGTTTAAGAAGAAGACGCTAAGAAGTTTTTAAGCTAGTCTCGTGTCTGTGCAGCAGACACAGTAGATTGTCATTAAATAGTTGTTTTGCAGTACATGTAAATTACTCGGCGTCGCTTATTTGGAAGCCGCCCAGAAATCTGAATAGCTTAAGTTCATGCAAGCCATACCTTACTATATTTAGGTCAATTTTACTTCGTGTAATATTATTGTTTAAGCGGAAAACGTTCTCATCGACTTTTGAAAGATTTCGAATCCTTATTTTTACCTATTCTTAAATTAAATTTTATTTTGTAAAAAAGGTGCAACGATACAAGTTACTTGCGTCCTTATATCAAAAACATGTAATTCGCATAGGTTTTGTACTTTGGCTAGATAACACAATTAATAGGGCGGCAAAAAGCTATAGCATCGGTAAGTGAATGGAGAATATAATGAAATATACTCCATTTTATGAAGTAAAACACCTAATAGAAGACGCGGCCCCTTAATAAATTGGATTGATGACGATAAAAGGGGAATCTTTGATTTGAATACGATTGTAGCTTCCCCATACGTTTTGATTTTTCTCTGCGTTAGGACTTCATTTGCTCAGTTACAGTCACGATAAAATAAGAAGTGGGAAATGGGATCATCTTCTCGCAAATCGTATCGGCTCGAAAAATATAAAAAAGCTTGTACAATGTAGGGAATGACACAGGAGAATAAAAGAAGAAAAAAGTGGTGTTGCGCCGACCTCAATTAACTAATTCTTAAGCTATATTATTTTCTTATTAAATGACACTTTTAGTTATAAAGTGGAACAGTTCAACCTACTGGGGCAAGCAACAAATTCTCCAATGACACAACAACATGAATGCAGCCGCGTTTGAAGACGTTGAATCCGTTTAGCGGCTGACAAGATTAGCCTCTCTCACCCTCCCGCTACTTATCCTTATTCATACAGACAACTCGGTTATAACTTTATTCGTTTATGCTCCATTCCTATATTGAACCATCCGTTCTAAACGTCTTTGTTTTTTCAGTGAACTAGCCAATAAATACTACCAAAGTATACAATTTTCATTGTAGAATTGCGACAATGTACGAAAACAAACGAACTAATCAACAAATATTCTCGAATCTCTCATAATGATTAAGATTACCCGTAATATTTCGGAATATCTACAGAATTTTGATAACACAATTTAGGTTTACAGTTTTAGGTTCGTTGAAAGATATCTTAAAAATGTCATCTATACATATAACAAGACAGTAAAAAAACTGTGTCTGTACATTGAATACATTAAAAAAAAAAATCGGGGGTTGTTTAGAAACAGTAATAGAGCACGAATCCAAAAAAAAAATTCTGTCTGTTTGTCTGTTTGTCTGTACACGCTAATCTTCGGAACTACTCGACGGATTTGAATGTTTTTTTTTTGTTGTATAGGTATTAAGTCTGGGCAAAACATAGGCTATAATTTATCTTGGAAACTTGAACACCTGATGCAGAACCGCAACAGACCAGCTAAACTATAAGAGATACAAAAATGGTACCATAGCAAAAATTGTTCCACGTAATGAGCATTTTCTGCTAAGAGAATAAATTTGAAGATCTGGAACAGCTGATGTGGAACTCCAAGAGCCCAGCCACACTTTAACATATATAGGAATGACGTCTTAGCAAGAGTTGTTCAGACTGATAAGCACTCTCTGTTGACGTATAAAAATTGAAGATGTGGAACACCTGTCGTGGAGCTCCAAGAGCCCAGTAACACTATAATATATATAGGAATGACGTCTTAGCAAAAGTTGTTCAGCCTGATGAGCACTCTCTGATGACGAATAAAAATTGAAGATCTGGAACACCAGATGTGGAAATTAAAGCTATCACTAATTTCACTGTATTTCTACCAAAGGGTATCGTATTACCCATAACTAACTGGGTTGTGGAGGGCAGATAGACAGTCGTTCCATGTAAAATACTGGTATTCAGCTGCATCCGGATGTACTGGAAGCCGAACCCAATAGCACTACATATTATAACACAATGTTCTCCGCCGCGTCTATCTGTCTGTTCGCGATAAACTCAAAAATTACTGCACTGATTTTCATGTTGTTTTCTTAAATAGATAGAGTGGTTCTCGAGGTATTTTTTAGTATATAATTCGTCAAGTTTTTGTACAGATTGGCTAAAATATAATGATATTTGTTGGAGGTGTTGGAAAAAAATAAGCCATCTGGGGGAGCTTTCAACGAAAACGCTGCCCTTTAAGATATAACAAATTGATGAATGGTAGAATTGTATATCTTATATAGGTCTACCGAAAAAACTCAATGGCTTATGTCTATCTCTTAAGGATAATATACTATATCCATTTTAATACTTTGAAAATGGGCAAACTAGGTTCCCATGAGTTGAGGGAATGGGATAATCATGATTACTTTTGGTCGCGATAACCGATATCCACGCGGGCGAAGCCGCGGGCGTCAGCTAGTATCAAATAACGAAGAAACTTCTCATCACACGCTAGCCAGTTGATTTGATTTAACGAATTTGTCATCACTTGCTGATTCACCTTTAAGCATATACCTTTGTTTTTATAACGAGCGAACCGGTATATTTTAATATATTATAATAAGCCATGCAGTATTAAACAAAAGTAGTTTTTCATTTGATTTGGCAATTTTAATCTCTTCACATACACACTGGCCATAATTTAAAATAATATTCAGAATCGAACCGTACCCAATATTTCTTTTTACACTATTATAAATTCCAAAGATTTTCTTAACTGCCATATCACGCAATTACCTTTCATCAGGCTAATTTTAATGTTCCTTACCGTTATAATTAAAGCACATTATGAGCGAAAAGAAACTAACTACACATTATTAGTGGCCCTAATTTTCTCTGCATTTAAAACATAAACATTAAAATAAAGCTAAAGCAAAACTGAAACGTAAAATAGTTTATAACACATTTGCTCGTAAAGGGTCTCTTATTTCACCAATTCCAAAATTGTATTGTATCTCATTACGTACTTGTGCGATAATGTAATGTAAAATGTACGGTTTCAAGATGCTCCGTCAAAAACGAACGGTACTTTTTTAAATCTTAGCAATGAGTTTTTATGTCAGAAAAGTGGTCAACGTTTTATGAATAAACTTAACTTTGGGAGATAAAATATAATAAATAAACATTAAATTCTTTAATTTAATTAATTTTGACAATAGATTACAACCATTTATCTGTAACAAAAACACAAAAATATTAATTTACTGTATTGGTAATACTGGCTGTTTTTGTGGCTTTGCCTTAAAAAAAAGCGCTGATGCGCGCGGCTCACAAATTTGTGAACCAGTAAAAATTATTCCGCGCGCTTTTTCTTTTCGCTTTATTGTTTTTATATAAAATGTCGTCAAGTAATGATGAATTTATTAATTCGACACCGCCTGAAATCTCAGAGGCAGCGAAAAAGGCTACTCTCAGCTTCTTGCCCGAAAAATCGACCGATAGATACTTACAAGCGTATCAAAATTTCGTTTAAGAAAGTCCGAGTTTTATTTATTTCCTCGCAAATATGTTATAAAACGTCGTATGACACGTGCGCTTTGATAATTACAGCCTCTGGTTTCTTGTAGCCCTCGCCTACGGCTCGGGCTAGCAATATCGCCTCGGCTGTAGTTTTCAACTTACCGCACTTATATCATAATGTACTATTATTACTTTTGCACCAATTGGTACCAATTGGGTGAACACTATTGAAAACTTTTTTCAACAAATGAGACCGTAAATAGTGTTCAGTTTGTGTTAACATGAAAATGCGGAGGCTTGCATCATAAAATGCAGGGAAGCAAGCTTGGATGGGCGTTATCTTGAAAGTAACGTCAAAATAAAAGGACGTAAAGACTCTTTGTGAAGCACCTCCGCATTTGACATTGAGCTTTTAAAATTTCGCATGCTTCAAAGGGAAATTTTAAAAAGCTTTTATGTTGGTGCATAGCGTCATTGTTTACCTGTAAAGACGGGAAGAGATGTAAAGCCTTTGTTTCTAATTTTTTTATTAAATACAGACTTCTTTTAGACGATATTCACTATTCTACTGTTATTTGTTTGAAGAAAATGTTTATTTTTTTATCTCTCAAACTTATATATGGAATAAATCTTTATAGTTACGAATAAACTTAATTGGCTCTAAAACATATCAAAACTAAAGTGTCTGATCAAAATTAGGTGGCCCCACGCTGGGCGCCAAGAGCTATTGGCGCCCAACTGTCTGATTTATACACTGTTATTCTGTTCATTTTTAGTATCTATAGCTCTTAAAAAAATGGAGGAGGAGAAAATAAGCTGAAATTTCTCCATAGCATAAATATTGATGAGTGGAGACAAACGATTACATAGACTTGTCGCAGACGAGTACTTTCAATCGGTACCTTGATGTTCAACAACGACAGTTGATTCCGAACTATCCATGATTTTGATCATGAGAAGCGTTGTTGTTGTCATTAAAGGAGCAAATAAGATTAGGTTCATTATTATATGAGGCAATAAGAAGCAGTAAAAAAGTACCACTAGACTGCCTCGTTGGTCTGAAGTGTTATATGTATTTTTCTATCAGGAATTTCTCAGAAGCAGCCACGGATTCTGAATTTGTGACCGGTTGATGGCAATAGGGTCACCCCCTATTCTCATGGTACTTAACAACTGGCGAAATGTGGGCGTTCTATTAAGTAGACCTGTTTAACCCTTCGGGGACAAACAGAACGTCTGTACGTTCTGTTATAAGAAGTGTTACTATATCGATAACTAGCTCAATGCCCGCGGCGTCGCCCGCGTGGAGTTCAATTTATGTCCCACGGGAACATACTATCGGGATAAAAAGTATCCTATGTGTTAATCCAGATTATAAACTATCTGTGTTCCAAATTTTATCCAAATCCGTCCAGTAGTTACCTAAGTAGGAGCCTATTCGGTACAAACAAACAAACAAACAAAAAAATCTTTCCTCTTTATAATATTGGTATAGAGTATAGATTATCGTCTACGCATCTAATTATTGGATAAAGAAAGATAACAAAAAAACGAATGTATCACAGAGCATTTCAATTTCATTGGTCATTTGGTTGTGGCGGGTATGGGTAGCGATTGTCAAAGTTCCAACTGTGCGCGGAAGTGGAACGCATTTGGCAACTAGACCGCGAACTCGAACGCGAATCGAAATTATGTCTCGCGTTCGTAGACTATATTTAATTGCAGTAGAGTTTTGTTGAAACTTTTGTGTAAGTATGAGGTTTCTTACGAATTTTTGAGTGGAAATTGAAATAAATTGGTATCTTAAACAGTCGGTTTTACAAATTAATAGTTTTAATATAAATAGGGAGTACGTTTTTAAGCTCGAAAATTCATCATCAATCAGATAGCTATAGAATACTCTTTATTGTACCATTGTACCTACACCATAACAACTTGCCAATAAGAATATCATATTCATATTTACATGAATGGGCTTATTGAGTAGCTGAGGAGGGCAGGTATCGGTTGCCACATAGGAGGCGTGTGCTTCAATAATATAAGCTACGCCGATGACATGGTCCTCTTGAGTCTCTCAATAAAGGCCCTTAGGCAGTTTGTAGCGATCTGCGAGCGTTATGCCAGTACTCATGGTATGGTATATAATGTCGGTAAGACAGAAATGTTAGTTTTTAGAGCTGAAAAGGGACCGGAGAATGTCCCTGACGTTTATATCTGTGGTTCACCAGTGAGGGTTGTACGAACGTTTCAATATCTGGGCCACATCCTCACTGACGATCTCACAGATGACGCCGACATAGAACGGGAAAGACGAGCACTCTCGATTCGCTGCAATATGCTTGCACGCAGATTTTCACTTTGTAGCACGTGCGTTAAAAAGACATTGTTCTGTGTCTACTGTCTCTGTTTCTACACATGCCAGCTGTGGACAAAATTTAAAAGATCTTCATTCAGTACTATGCGTGTACAGTACAACGATGCTTATCGCATTTTAATTAAATTTCCGCGATATTGTAGTGCGTCGAGCATGTTCGCTAAAGCGAGAGTGCCGGACTTCTATGCCGTTATTCGATCGCGCGTTGCTTCGTTCTGCAGCATTCTTCGGAAGTCAACCAATCAACTGCTGAGAGTCGTTAGTGAGGATTGGAATAGTCCGATCCGCAGGTATTGGTTCGAAGTCTACCGGAGTGCCAACCGAAGGTAAAGTTTATATTTAATTGTTTTGTTGTTTTCATTTTACTTTTATATTGGTTTATTTTATTTTTATATTGATTTATTTTATATTTTATGATTTATTTCTTATGTAATTTTGTAATTTTAAAGTAATTATGTATTTAAATTGGGATTTAATGCCTTTCTGAATAAATAAATAATAATAATAATAATATTGTCTTAGCACAATATCTGTCAGTAAGCTCTATCTTCCATTTATTACTTGCCTGTCCATGTTGTTGTGTGTTCCATCTATTACTTATTTTGTTGAAAAGGTGAAATGAGGCAATAAAGTATTATTAAAAAGATTTTCTCTGGTCAAAAATAAACCGAAATGTTTATTTGACAACCCTTGTTTTTATTGCAACTTCCGATACTGTCCTACTTCCTACTACTAAGCAATGGCTACCACTCTCTATTTCTTACGGCGGACCCTTATTGTTGACTGTTATTTACTAATCTCTAATTCATGAAATCAAATAATTTATTCGCATAATATGGGTAGAGAGATGGTACATAAATGTTACGTTACATAATATAACAATAAGGATCCGCATATTAACCATTTCTGGTATACGAAACTTAAACTTAAAATAACAATGAAACGAAATGGTATAGGTATTTCGCTTTCATTTTATACTACATACTAACTTAACTAGCTATGATTGCACTAATAGGAACATAGTAAGCTGTTACAATAATTTTCTATTCCCGTATAACATCCCCAAATAACAAACAAACATTTGAACTAAAGCTAAAAGCACCAACTTTCAAATCTTTCAATTAAATCCAGTGCATGTACATACTATGCACATGTGCTTACAATATTTTCAAGGGGCGAGTTCGCACCGCATCTGGCAGGCGGCGTGGTTGGCCAACCGCCCAACGATCGGCGACCCAATTACTATGTCGAGTTACGAGCCACTACTTAGTCAGTTGTGGTGTAAATGATTATTTACTGCTGTTGGTACCACTGCTTTGTTTACGCACGTACTATTTGGGGACGATGAAGTATCAAGATTAGGTGGTGCTACTATAAGTTGCAGGAAAGTTTTAAATTTGTCAGTTTTTGTGCTGCTGGTACCTATTTTAGCTGCTAGTTAGTTGAGAAAGAGTAATGTTACTAACTCTTACTGTCACGTTTCTATGACTGCTGGTCAACCTATTTTATTTACCTGAAATAGAGCAATATTTGGAAAATATTTTTTTTTTATTTATTTTTTTCTTTTTAAAAAGACGTTGCCCCACACTAGGAATTTCTCCTGTATCGTGGGTGCGTTTACAAACATTTAAACTCACAAACACAAACAGCCAGACCCGGAACAACTACCTGTAGGTCATACAAATATTTGTTCCGTGCGGGGATCGAACCCGCGACACGCAGCTCAGCAACCAATCGCTCAGGCACTGCGCCAACCGTGCCGTCAATAATTGATAGTTTGTTGAGATTTTCAGCTGAATAACAAATATAATTATTTGAATGAATATATATGCACACAGACTAGTTAAAAAAAAAACAAATAATGTTTATCTTTGGTATTATCATCATCACGAACGTTATTAACCCTAACATTTCGAACATTAAAATCTAGGTATTATCCAATTTATATCTAGGTATAATTCATATTCTGTGTATATATATAAATTGTCGTAGACACAAAACATCAATTTATTCATATCACGGCTTACAAAAACCCCAATCGAGACATAATAGAGTATTGGAATAACATTTGTTTTGGCAGTCGGTCCACAGACAGAATAATTAGCAGCCGCTGCTTTCATTGAAGGCTATCATCATGTTGTGACGTCATACTCACCCCGCTCCCCATACATAAAGGTCAAATATCGTAGGTACCTACGTAACAGATGCGTTTGAGCAAAACAAGTAGCTTTGATGGCATTAGTTTAATAAGTAATTTTCGAATGAAAAGGTTTAAAATAACTTTGTTTTTGTTACATATTAATAAAGTAAGAAAAATCTACCGATATCATAAAAAAACAGTATTTTTCTGGACATTCAAAATTAGTCCCACGCTGGGCGCCATTAAAGTTTTTAATTGCTACAAAATGAAGGTATCACGACAATTCGATCCACAGTCAATATATAAGTAGAATAGGTAAATTGTTGGGGCAGAGTCAATGTGGCGAGTCGGCGACATCGCGTATCATGCGATGAATAACTGCAGGAATCAGCCAAGGTCGGCTAAAATAAGGTTTTATTGCTAAATCTACACGACTATTTTTGGTTTGTATTCGACGGTGAAATGGATTTTGGTGTATCTTAAATACTTTGGCTCTGGTTTTTGTAGTTTAGCAATTTGGTTTTCATAAGAAATGATTTTTTCTAAATTATATTATTAAGCTATTGCATAGCTTCTATTGCGGGCCTTGAGCGTGGAGACCGAATCCAGAAATTCCGTAACGAAAATAACGTAACGAAAATAACACCTAGTGCCTAACACGTACTGTCAGATATTGACAAGCCTAGGTTATTATTTTTAATCTACTGCTGGAGCTAGGAGCTTAGGTTGTATACGTATTTACCTATGCGCGGGCATTGAGCGTGGAGACCGAATCCAGAAATTCCGTAACGAAAATAACCTAACGCGTTAGCTTAGTGTCAGATATTGACAAGCCTAGGTTAAGCTAGGAGGTTAGGTTGTATAGGTAAAACGTATACAACCTAACCTCCTAGCTCCAGCGGTAGATTAAAAATAATAACCTAGGCTTGTCAATATCTGACACTACGAAAGTGAATAAATAATTATAATTACATAAGTTGATAAAAAATGCTATGCAATAGCTTTACCGCGGCAGTCTCCGAGTGCCACACGTTTTTTTTTTGTTACGGGTATCGCCAATTAACTATTTAAACGTACTGAAATGGATAAATAACAGTAAAAGCAATTAATGAATATAATTGCCTACTTAACCATTATAAATAAACTTCCTTACCGAATATTTTATATCAAAAATATATAACACATCCCATGGCCACAAAACAAAGAAACTCATCCAACAAGAACACATGATCACACTAGTGAGTGAGGATAATATATTATCTCGGCTTGCCTAAATATAATTATCTGTTGGTAGTGCAGTCATTAATCAAAGTGAGCCAGTCAAGGGCCCATTCACAAGTGCTCTGTTAGAGCCGTCGGTGTTGGCACTACTCCCAGACCCAATGTCTATCCTCCAACTTTCCTCATTTGCACTACAGATATAGCTCGGAATATATCACAGATACTGGGATTTTGGCATGAACTACATAGGGTTTGCGCACAGACAGCGAGAGCGACTTTGTTTTATACATACTATGTAAAGATGCGAAAGTAAGTTTGTTACGTTTTCACGCCTAAACCACTGAACAGATCATCCTGAAATTATGCATAAACGTTGTCAGGTGTACAGAAACGGACAACGTATTGTTCCCGAAGAAAACAACAGTAACGTTCTTGTGAAATAGATGGCGCCACGTGTCTTTCGAATCATGATTGAATTATATTTTTACAAGCAGAGTACAACCTGAATTGATTGTCAAATTCTAAATTAACGAGAGCGAAGCCGTAGGCAAAACTAGTAGCGTATAAAAATTGAAAATTGAAAATCTTTTATTTCGAAGGGCATATTCAGTTTCATCAAGTACATACATACATACAAACCTTGGTTGGGATGAATCAGTATATCATATATATATATATATATATATATATATATATTCAGTGATTCTGGCTATAATTTCCCCGTTATTATAGTATATTGAGCACATGTTGGACAATATAATCGAATCGGTGTAATAAAATTACTAGTACTAATAAAAAGTTGTATAACCTTCTATCTATGTGGGTCGATGGGGATTGATAACGGGTAGGTCAGTTTTAAATCATAGTAATATTGTAATGTGTTTATAATAATCTGTAATAGTTCCGTGTTTGTTATTAAATTGTAAGTTGAGCATGAGGTCCTGGGTTTGATTCTCTGGCCAGGAGAAGTGCTATTAGGTTTATCTATCAGGAATTTCTCAGTCGCAGCCTCGGAGTTTGTATTTGTACCCGTTTGATGGCAATAAGCTCGCCCACTATAACATGGAACTTAATCATAACTGGCGAACTGTGGATGTGCTGTTAGGTGCAACTGTGCCTAACCCTTCTGGGATTATAAGGCTGAATGTTATGCTTTTTTCTCTTTTGTTTTCTAATAGCTTCCTGAAAGTCGTTAGGGCTTGTCTACCTACAAATCAATATTTGATATAAAATTATATTATTAGTTAAAATAATGAACACAATCGTTTTCAAATAGCAGGTAATTCAGGTATTACTATGAGCCGTCAAAATCTTAGGACGAAATCTTCATGAAATATCGATGTTTGCTTCATAAGTATGCAAAATGCTTGTCTTCCCACCTATTGATTTCAAAGAAGAGCTATCTCTGACCTACTTGGAAATAGTAATATCATGTGTACAGTAAAAAGATAAAACCTTTATGAAGATAAAAATAATATCGTAAAAATAGCCTCTTTGTCATCTTCGGGCAAGAATAGATTCTGAAGACTACAACACATAGAGGTATATTAATATCTATTATTAGATAAAGGACACAGGACCAAGTAGTATGAATATTAGTACAGGATCCTGTTGGCTCAATATTTAATAAGATGAAGATATTATACAGCCACCATTCTTTAAGAAAATCAATGTTAAAATAATTATGTGAACTTTGGGCAGTGTGGTTATTGAATAATTTCTATTCTGTGAAAGAAACACACCCACCCATTCCACCCACTTTACAATGCAGATTTAATTATTATTGACACTTAATAATCAATGTAGTTTCTAGCAAAAAATAAACAAGTCTCTAACTATTTTATTTATGTATTAAAACTTTATGCACAAGTAAAATTACTGTACAAAGGTGGACTTAATGCCTTGGGCATTTTCTACCAGTCCACCTTGGTATTTTACCCTCTAGTTAGAGTATAAAATCAACTGATTCCCATCTGGCAACCTCATTGAGGTAGAAGGGTGGACATCATAGAAAGGACAATATTTTAAATAAAAAAAAAGGAACAATCAAGCCCTTCATCAAGTTAATTGCTTCATCCAGCACTAAGTTGGTCCTCACTATAAGAATAGTTTGACATCAGAATGAACTGCTAGATTGAAACAGAAAATTATAAAAATGCAAAAGAAAGTTTGTTTGTTACCTTTTCACGCCTAAACCACTCAACCGATCATCCTGAAATTTCACATTATGCGTTGTCAGGTGTTCAGAAACGGACATAGGGTAGGTACCTTTCATCAAGAAAAAAATTAATGTTCCCGAGGAAAACAATAATAACGTTCTTATGGTAATAGATGGCGCTACGTGTCTTTTGAATCATGTTTAAATTATATTATTACAAGTAGTGTTCAACCTGAATCGATTGTCGAATTCTAAATGGCTTAGTCCCAGGGGCTCCATAAATTAACTGCCCCCAAAAAAAAAAAATTGTCTTTTATTATTTTACTAATAAAATTATGGAGCTGTTGGAAATCAATGTATGTAGAGAAATTGTTTGGAGAACAATAGATTTGGAGCTCCTGGGAATAAGCCTTCTAAATTAACGCGCGAAGCCGCGGGCAAAAACTAAATATATAGCTAATAAATAAAACTTTCCTAATGACACCGTTCTCTCCCTCCAAAGTCAGACTGATTGTATTATAACTAAGCTTACCTTTATCATATTCTGTCGACAGGTTGCAAGTTGTCTGGGACTCCAGTCATAGCTGGCGGCGCGTGCGTTGAAATTCTCCGGTCATTTTGAAAGCGGCATGCGATCGGCTGATTAAAATCTCCCACACTTTACTTCGAAAAATCACGGATTTATAGTTTTGGTTTTACATTGTTTTTTTAGCTTATTTTAAATGGAATTTGAATGTCACTTGGATAATCCACTAAAGAAATTGGGTCACGAAGTTAGGGAGTTTGTAGGATTTCATTAACTTGTATGTTTGGTTACAGTTGTGAATACCTGAAACAAAATATAACTAAACATTAGTAATTTGTTCTGACGACAATCGTTTGTACCTACATAACATATAATTATACGGGACCCTTTCCTTATTGTCAAAAACGTATGTGATTTGCTTCTTTGATCTAGTAATTTCAAGATCGACGACGGCTGAACAAGAGGTCATGAGTTTGATTCCCAGATTATATGAGGTTTTTTCAACCACGAACTTGCAAGCATAAATTGTGAATGATGTTGTTTTTTCTACATCTCTGCCGGCCCCTTTTGGGAATACTGGTGCGATGTTTTATAAGATTTGTGTTGTAGGTGTTATTATGATAGTAATTCTAAAAACCTACGGCACCCAAAGGGCGTAGGTCAGATTAGACACTTATAATGGCTAGTAATTGAACAGTGGGCGGTGTTGGAGATGTATGTAGGTTCAAATCCAGGAAAACATTTTGAAGAAACCGATATTTTGTAGAACAAAAAATCGAAGGTATGTAACATCCCAATCCGCACTGGGCCCACGTAGTGGATAGCGGCCCAAGCTTGTGTCCCAACAGTGGGGAAGTTACAGGCTGATGATATTGATTTCCCGCAAACACATGACTTGCATGCAAAATAACAACGGATAATTATAAACATACAAAGCGTTAGAAATATTTATTAACACAACGGGACGGAACAAAAAAGTTTCACGGCTTAGATTTGAACCTACTGCCTACGATATGTAAGTCAGCCATAACACCAAAATGTGTTTTAATTTAAAAAGTGAAAACAGTCAAAAATGGGTTTATTTTTTTACTGTTATTTGGATGACTTTAAGAGAGGAGGTAGATCCAAAAGATGAAGAAAGGATCGTGAAAAGATAAAGATTTTGAATAAAAGAGAGTTGCAGTAAGAAAACATGCTACGTCTACCCCAAAATTGGGATTAGGGGAAGTCGTCTATGACTATGATAATGTATTGTGTTATTAAGGTTCAGTTTTGGCAGATAATATACAATTTAGGAAAAGTTGCTGCAGGAAAAGGGAATTTATCGTTTTTGACCCAGCAACTACATATATTCCAAATCAGTTTTTTATCCTATCACATTTTCACCCGTCTGGGAACCGAACCTAGAACCTCATGCTTGCCAATAGCAACAAAGGTGTTGGTATAACACATTTCTTTCTTCATAACATGGTCTCGTTAATTTCCCCAAGGTGAGCAGACTTGCTACTACTATCACTGGCTACTATTCTGTTCGGTATCCCGTTGATTATGTTTGTATTTGTCTAGTTTATTTTAGCTGTAAATCTTCCATACTCTATTATTATTAAAAATAACATTTAAAAATAACATTCTGAGAAAATTCAAACCAATGGTTACAAGCAATGCCAAATCTAGCTAACCTATAAAAAAACATTATGGGCCTGTGTCACTAGCTACTTTTAAGTTCCCGTTTATTTAATTGATAGATAATTTCAAACAAATTGTGTTCCATTTTTGAATTTATTCGGTAAGTAGTGGCTATTCGGATATCGAGAAACAGGCCCTAAGTGAAATTAAAAACATGATTATTTTTATAAACAAAAGCAAGAAAGTTATAGAAATTACCTATAACTTAAATGCATTATTCGACATTGCCATGCTGTTTGTTACATGTAATTTCGCACAAGGTTGCAATATCGATTGAGAAATGAGCTGTTAGTTACTTCCGAGCTTTAATAATAACCTCCCACGCGACACCTTCAACTATTTCGCAAAAAAAAAAAAACTATATTGTACCAAACAATCGATTTCTCGAATCCACGCCGAAAATAACTCTCATTCAACAATCGATACCCAAATATACCCCTAAAATAGCGTTACTGTTGTTCTCAAGATGAATATTTCTCACGGAGACGCTACAATTAACTTTCGTGTCTTATCCACCGAGTTATCGACGTAAATACTGAATTCCCTACACTCGCTAGGTCAGATCTAAAAATAATAGTTGACAAGGCCTGTTATTGGATAGATAGTGGTGTGGAACGTTATCAAACAGACATTAGCCGCGGTCCCCCCACGTCATCGTCATTCATCGCTTCGATCGCACACACGCGCGCCCACGCGCCCACCACACCCGCACACCACTCGCCACCACCCGCCACAACCACCGCTCGCTCATCACCAGCCACTCCACTCACCGTACATCACCACCGAACCTAACCACGACGGCGCCCGACACTCTCACACAGCCGTCCACCATCTTAAATTCATTCACAAAAATCGCTATGCTACAGCGCCTATTTGTTTACCGTTTTACGCCTCTCTGAGCACATTGAAACACTAACATTGAACACAACTACCTTCTCCGGGCGAGGATGTTCCGATTCACACTCGTTTTCTTGTTGTGAATGCGTTTTTAGCTCGTTTTTTGTTGGCAATACGGTCGTTTGGTTGTGCACGGGGACATAACGTCGGTACGTCGCGGCGGAGAGTGTGCAACTGAAGAATGGTGGCAGGACTGCGGACGGCCGCGGGACGCGCCTGCGCGCTACTACCCGCCAAAATACACCTACGCGCATGTATGGGTTATGTCGGCTGTAGTTCTCTTTTAAAAGTTGCACAGATAACATTACATCTTTAACTGTCACATCAGTTTTATCTTGCATTTTAATAAAACTTAATCAAGTTAAACAATCAACCCCAAATTACTGTAGCAAGATTAACTATACTACGCGAAAAGAAATATGGGTGGCGTAGACCCGTAGCATCTTCGTGCTACGAATGGCTACGGCGTAGCTTGTTTGTCGAATTTAAATGTTTTTTTTTTTAATTTATATGTTGTTTTAAATCTTTTTACAGTGCTTTAAAACCACTATTTAACTAGTATTTATGTACTTAACTATAACTAAGAACATCAATACCTTGTGATGAACAATAGTATGAACGTAGTTAATTTAACTACTTTTCATTTAAGTTCTTGTTTTTAGTTATATTTATCGGTGTTGCAATGAAAACATAACATTTTTTTATTTAATCTGTACAAGTGCGTAGAGAAACTGCCAACAAGTAATATCACTAGCTAAGATAGAGCCAGGAAAGTTTTATTTTGTGAGTTTGCCAATATTAGTACATATTTGTAATACTTATATTGCAATATGACATAGACCTCTTTTCAGGTATTTTCCATATAAAACATTTAAAATTAGCTCACTAGTCTAATAAACACGTTAGGTGCTTGTTTTGTGTTCAAAACAAAAACAATGGTTTGTTTTCCTTTCTATTTTTAGATCTGTCATGGTACGCAGTACGCAGGTACTCTCGCGACCCATGTAAAAGCGTGTGACGTTTAAAATAGGTTTTTACCAACACTTTTACACGTCATATTTTTTTAACTAGTTATATTTTTAAGTCCTACTTAAGTGTTTCGTGCCTGACTACTCTGACATGAAACTGCCGAAATAAACATAGTCTAGACATAATCTTGGTCAACTCACATGAGGACTATGGAGTATTAGTATCCGAGATGGTCTTTTGAAGAAAGAACCAAACAGTTTAGAGTGGACCTGTCCAGTTAGTGCAAGCATTTGTCAAAATGTCGTTTATCGAAATGGAGAAAAAAAGGTTTTTTTAAGTGGGGTGTTTTATTAAACGCTCCTTAAAATTAAGTGATGATTAACGCTTAACTATACATTCTTTAAATGTATACGTCTCTTAACTTTAAGTAGTGCTCATGCATAAAACCCTATAAGTACACATTTGAACAACAATAGAAAAATATCGTGATACATGAAACGGTAATCATGTAGAGAGCAAGTGTGGAGAAGAGTATTCATATCGTTTCTGTATTACTAGAAGACCTTTGGACTATTGATGGATGAAGAGGGAGAGGAAGGCCAAAGAAAAGATGGATGGATTATGTGAGGAATGAGAATATGTAAAAAAAGGAATCAATGATGCCGTGGCGTCTTAGAAGGGAAAATTGAAGAAGAAAACGTGTTGCCCTGACCCCAAATAGAATGGGACAAGGGCAGGAAGATGATGGTTACTAGAAGACCATTCCTGGTTCCTTAAAATTTTAATTTGAATGAATGAAAATTTTAATTTGATTAATTTTGTCAAAGAAGGTTGGACATGACAAACAAGCTTGGCTTGGTTTAGCTCAGATTCAAATTCAATCGAAATAAGAAGGTGGAGTCTGTTATTAATTTTTGTAAAACAATGAGTAAGATTAAGGTCTAAATTTCAGGAAATAATATGTACCAAACGGTCGTATTATTAACTCCGCACGTCCGAACTAGGCCTTCACGTCGAAAATAAAAATAATCTATTTCAATTTGGTACATGTCCACCTGAATATTATTTTGGTAGCTAATTTAATTGTCTGGTATTTTATTTTAGCTTCTGTTAACAAACCCTAATGTCGGTTCGGTGTTTCGACCTTTACAGCATTTATAAAAAGGTCGCCCTCCAGGATGTCCAGCCAGGTATACCGAATATTAGGAGACAATTTTAATGTCATCAAAGATTTACTTTTAACTCAGGTAGGCGGGTGAAGAATTCTAAAAAAGGCAAAAATTTTATGAAGATATTTAAGTAGATGTACTAAGTAGTAGGTATTGTAGGGATTTAACCGTGATGTGTGTAGTTTTATTGTGTTAGAATAATTATAAAAAGAATGACTGGCACTATGAATATGAAGAAAATAAACGATTTATTCTTCGTTCGTCCTAAATTTTTGTCCCACATTCCGAAAAATTCTTAGTTCGTCCCATATCACTATTGAAGTCCTGCTTCGTCCCAAATTACAAGTTCGATAAAGGTACAGCCAATAAAAAAAACGAATGTACTTTTTAACAGAAACTAAAAAAGAATTACCCCAAATTTATAGTTTTCTTTGGCAATGTTACAGATACCCATCTAAATTACTGTATCGGGACAACCTTTTGGAATCTGCTGTTGGCTGTCAACAAGGTGACCCCCTCGGGCCAGTGATTTTTAGTTTAGCTATTCACCCAATTGTTCGACAGCTAAATTCCAAATTTAACGTTTGGTATCTAGATGATGGAACCTTGGGGGGCGATGTAGATTCTGTTTTAAAAGATCTAAATTTCCTAAAAAATGAACTTCATTCCATTGGCCTCGACCTCAACCTTTCAAAATGTGAAATTTATGTAGCGGACAGTACCGACAGACAACAGACTCTATCAAAATTTAACGCCATAGCCCCCGGCATCAAAATTACAGAAAAAAGCTCTCTTCGTCTCCTTGGGTCTCCCATCTTTGAAAATTCTTTTCCCGATTTTATCGAGGAAAAAATTCAAAATTTCAATGATGTTTCGGAAAGATTGCTCAAAATTAACATACATTCGGCCATCACAATAATTCGTTACTGCTGTTTCAGTCCAAAATTAACGTATTTCCTTCGTGCTTCCCCTTTATGGAAGCACACTCCCCTTTTGGACAAAATGGATGAAATTATCAGACATACTCTAACGTCAATTTTAAATGTGGCTTTGGACGACCGAGCTTGGGCACAAGCTACTCTTCCTATTCGCATGGGAGGACTCGGCGTCCGCAAAATTTCCAGTATTAGTTTACCGGCTTTTATATCCTCGGTCCACGGCACTAAGAAATTAATCAGGAATATCCTGTCTTCCACACTGATTGATTTTGATGTGCCGTGCATGCCCGAGGCTATCGATGCTTGGAAACTCGCTTGCCCGAATACTGAAGAACCCGACCATCCATTTTCCCAGAGACGGTGGGACGAGCCGCTCTGCAGCGTAGTTCAGAGCAATCTGCTGAACACATCTGCTACTACTGCTGAGCGTGCGCGCCTGCGGGCTGTGGGTGAGTGGGAGTCGGGTCTTTGGCTTCACGCACTACCGTCGTCGAGCATAGGCACATTGTTCGACGTCACAACCTTCCGCCTCGCTGTTTCTTTACGCCTTGGTGCCGCTTGCTGTTCTCCTCATCGCTGTCACTGCGGTGAAGCTGTCAACAACCTCGGTCACCACGGCCTGTCATGCAGCCGAAATGCGGGCCGTTTTGCACGGCACGCAAATATAAACAACATTATCCGACGAGCTCTTGTCACCGTCGGCGTCCCAGCTGTTTTAGAACCCAATGGCTTGGCACGCGACGATGGCAAGAGACCGGACGGCATGTCTTTGTTTCCTTGGAAGATGGGTAGGCCTTTAGTGTGGGACGCAACATGCGTCGATACTCTTGCGCCATCCCATCTTCCAAGCTCATCGTGCTGTGCTGGTGCTGCCGCTGCGGCTGCAGAGAACCTCAAGCGGCGTAAATATAGAAACCTGTGTGGTAACTATATTTTCGAGCCGTTTGGGGTTGAAACTCTAGGGCCGTGGGGTCCGAGTGCTCATAGCCTATTTAAGGAAATTTCGAAACGCCTAGTTGACGCTTCCCGTGACCCAAGGGCTGGCTTTTACTTTGGCCAGAGGCTAAGTGTTGCCATACAACGTGGCAACGCCGCCAGTCTCTTGGGCACATTACCATCTGACAGCGTTGAGGAGGAGTTTTTCGATGCCCTTTTATAGTTTGTTGTTAGTTTATCTATTTTAGTTTAATAGTTTTTAATTATCAATGTATATAGTTAATACAATAATAAAATTTTTACATTGTTAAAAAAAAAAAAAAAATGTACTTAAACACTAAGTTTGGAATTTAGAATGACAATAGTTTAGATAGTTAGGGATCTATCAATGTAAATAACATGTAAAGAAAAATATGACTTTTGTTTGTTTGATTCAGGGTTTTGTCACCGATTTCTGAAGCTAAAGTTATTTTTCACTTTGTTGTGTTTTTGAAGTCGGTTTTTTTTAGCAAAAAGTTTTTTTAATTTTCCATTTTTAGTTTTTAGTTAGTGCTATGCATTTATACATCATTAACAATTCATTTCATGGTAATAGGCTTATCTCCAATATAATGGAAATTAACATACCTAACTGTCGAAATATGGGTGTACTGTACACAACTGCGTACCCCCTCAGAGCAAACAGGCGTAATGTTATGTTATGGTGTTGTGTAAAAAAAAAACATCCAAGCGATTGCAGCAATCACGACAGATTTACTGTTTATTTTTGAAGAGTTCCGTTCCATATCTCCGAAATCCATGATCAGATCATAACAATATTTCTATGGGATCAACAATGAGAGTATACTTTTTCAAACAAAAAAGAATTTTCCAAAACGGTTCAGGCATCGTTGAAAATTCGGTGAACATACATAAAAAAATACTCCATCGAATTGAGAACTTCTCCTTCTTTTTTGAAGTCGGGTTAAAAGGCATTAAATAGAAGAATCTTATTTCTTTACATGTAATTTACTTTACTAGATCCCTAACTATCTAAAATTTTGTCATTCTTAATTCCAAAGTTAGTGTTTATTTTTTTCTTATTCAGAGTGTCATTCTTTTTAAACGGCCACAAAGGTTAAGTCTAATATACACATATCCATATTATTATCTGTATTTCTTATGAATTATTTAAAGCCAATGACATTTAGGGCTTGATTTACTCCTTACTGATACAGCCATTATGGTTGATGTATATGTGCGTATGCAGACTGAGACATGTAGGCAGAGGCACTTTGATTTTCAAGTCACAACGATTTTCAATACCTTGCCCAGACGAAATTAAAATATTGCATACTAATATTACAAATTACGTGGATGGAAATCATTCCGTGCCCTGTCTGTTACCATCTTCGGCCTTTAAAGCTGATTCGATTTGGGTGAAATGCATTAATACTTACTTTTTTCATCAAGGTAATAAGAATAAGAATGGAGGATAATTTTGAACTAGCCTCAAAGACTAAGTCTTTGTGAATACACTGTCTTTAGATTGCATGGCCCCCACGCCTCTCAACAAGCTCAATTCTCAATGAAATGACGCTGTTCATAGCATACCATCATGTCTGGCCGTATTGATGAAATGTTCATTTCCGAGGGAACGCTGGGAATCGAAACGGGTATGAAAAGGCATTTTAACCGGATCCAAATAGAGGACGGAACGCTTTTCAGCTTTGTTTGTTTGTGATATCTCTTTGATTGGTGTAAGCAGCTCTTAAATTCAAAAGTTTGTTATACAAGAAGTAATAACACAATTGTGACATTCTGTGAGCTATAAATTAAGTCACGCTTGTATCTTGTGGCTCCTAATTGCTAATTTCCATGCAGTTATTGTCTTAATTTAAACTAATTTGTCATTTCAAGATTACCAGCTCATAACATGAGTGTATTAATGTCAAATCTAAAAAATATCTTAAATGTAAGTTTTTTTTTCATGTGTCAAGGCTTTTCGCAACTATATTGGGATCGGCTGCAAGTGGATACCAGTATTTTACATGGATCGACTGCATATCTGACCTCCATTCCATATCCCAGCTAGTACTGGGCAATACCCTTGGTGAGACTGGTTGTCAGACTTTCAGGCCACTGACAACCTGTAACGACACTCAAAGATCTGCAAATGACAGCCGGGACCAACGGCTTAACGTACTTTCCGGTATACGGAGGAAACTCGGTATGTCAACCATCCACAGACCAACATAGGCAAACCCAAAGAACGACCCGAGTGGGTGTTATTATTTAGTCTCGATCTCGAGCTCCTCAACTGTAAGTTTTTTAATGGTTTGGAGATGCGTTGACGTCATTATTTGGCCTGACTTCTGTTTTCATAAGTACTTTTTTCTTTTTTTGTAAAATGTAGTGCGTCTAAAAATTCATAGATACATATACCTTTCTATAATCACCTAGTCAGAAAGCAAAGGAATTAAATGAACTCTTGTTATATTTGTACACATACCAAGCACATCAAGCTACTCAAATAATAAGCTAATAAAAAGCTCAATGAGCTCAATGAGCTTTGGCGATAAAGTTGAAAATCGATTAAGGAAATTTGACAGGCAGTAGCTTGATGTGCTGGCGTCTGTACATGGATCTTGGCGCATGGCCATAACCGGAATTTTGTTTTTTTATTAATTCAATTTTCACAGAGTATGACACAGATGTTTACTACAATATCTTTCAAGCGCTAAACAGATCCTTGCAGCACTGCTTATCTGGACAGTCTTCGTCACTGCTACTTAAGGTGGAAGTACCAGGGAGCCCGCGAAATTCATTTTTTTTTACGTTTGTCTTGTAATCTGCAGTTTAGTTTTTTTATTAACAGACAACCTGACACTGATGTTAATAAAAAAAAAGTCACGACCGACCATCGAAATATGATTCGCGAACGTAACACGTATTTATTTACAGAATTATTGTCATTAAAATCATTGAAACAACCCTCTTAAGTTCATTTAATCCCATTGAATGACTATCTCATGAAAAGGTAATATATTTGTTACGGTATTTGAATTTGAAACATGCGTTTTCACTACTGCAAACGTTCTCTCATAACAAAAATACGTAAAGAACTGTATGTGTACCAGCCAGTGACGTCAGAGTTGTGTGATGCAGTCGAGTAAGGTTTCCATAGTTCTATGTACGCGTATAATAAGCCAGCGTTGGGACAGAATTCAGTGTTCATTGATAAAATACTGAATTAACTAGGTCAATTATTTACTCGTACATAGTTACATAAGTATTTTTATTACGACCGTAAATCACTGCTAATAGATAGGAGTACTTATTACAAGCCACCAATATTATAATCGTATTTAAAAGAGATATTTTTTCAACAAACTGAATAAGGGGTCGTCTATAGGTTTTACCGACCAACCGACTAGCCATAGCGAATAAACTATGGGTTTTATTTGATTGAACTCTTGTATTTATACTGGGAACGTTATTCAAAATCAACGAAACCTATTGCAGTCCACAGCTGGGACGTAAGCCTCTCCTAAATGGCGTCACAACACCCTGTCTTACGTATGTCTACTCTAGCTACCTCTTTAACGTCGTCCGTCCGTTTTACTGGGGGTGTCCCAAACTACGCTTCGCTTGCCAAAACGCGGCCTGCACTCCAGGAACCGTTTGTTCCATCGGTTTTCGGCCTTTCAGACATGGCCGAAGACCGACCCTCTGCTACTTCAGCTTGCTTTGTGGATACATTCATTTAATTAGATTAAATTCTTCAAGGAAACTCCTAAAATTTATAACGCAAATCTCTGCAATTGCACAATCTTCACACATCTCACAAACAAAGATTACAGCTCCAAATCCTGAGATCAATACCGCCATCCATTCAGTTTCATCTGCAGGATCCCCGTTACAATGACGCACGAAGATTCGACCAGGCCCAGACACTCAGGCGCCGGTCTGGCTAGACCGAGGTCAGACGAGCCTGTTCCAGCCAAAAAATATATAGATCTAACGTTCATTTATCTTCTCTTTCAATAAAAATATTGCGTAATTTGTATTCGTTGCCAAAAGTAGTGTGTAGGTTTTATGGGGATGTTCGGACTTGTTTAAGTCTGAAATCTTGAAATCTGGGAATTTGGTGCATTGTATCTACTCTGGGTAGATGGGGTCATTATCATCATTATTTTAAGCGAGTGACGTCCACTGCTGCTCTCCCCACAAGCGTCACAAGTCGTAATCAGAGCGAGTATACTGCACTGAATTATTCTTGGGACTATAAAACACTGCACTCATTAATAAGAAGTATATTTTGGTTTTTACTTTAAACCTTCGGCCAATGGTGTAAGGTGTTTGTAATTTTCATTAAAAAAAATTTAGAACGACGTTTGCAGGAAAATTACAGATTTCAAGTTAAAATAGCTGGATCAAAACATCCAACAATTCTTAGAATGTTATTGTATCTATAAACTCCAGATTAAAAATAAACCCTTACACCATGTTCAGTACTAAAGTATTTCTTAGTTAAATTAAAAAACATTGATTTAAAACAAAATTAATATATTATTGCAATAAAGAACTTTGTCATGATACAATGACGTCATTGCTAAAATGTCTCACAACTCCTAGACTCAGCATAAGCTACAGTATGTCTATAAATAACGCCGTTTATAAAGTTATTAATCATGTAGAGATATAATGAGACATTTACGAGTATATAAGTGCTGTTTCTTATGTGACATTTTCGTCCGGACAAAGTTATTTACCAACAAAACAAAACTCTAAAATAAACCAATATCGTAAATATCTGTCGCACTACCTCGCTACAGCGACCGACTACGCACGATCCGCCTACGGTTTTGAGTTTCAAAGCATTCATATATGCGAGAACGAGATGGCAATCACCGAACCTGTGCTGTAACGCCTAAGAGGGAAAAGGATGGAGGAAGTTATCGATTGGCTTGCGTCACAGAGAAAGCGTGGGCGCTCTGACGTCACGGCGCACCCGCCAATCACCACTTAAGGAAAAGGCGCCACGAATTAGCGAAGTGTTGGAATATATTCATGTTGAGTTTTTCCTTAGTTTTATATCATTTTTGGGAAGCATCAATGAAGCTCCAATCCTTTCGTTTATAATGATACCCACCTTTTGGAAAAGTATCTACTAATAAGTTTTAGGAATGACTATACATAATCATTCCTTATCTTTGATTTCTTCCTTTATAGAAACCTTGATGATGAAATGCCAGATAGTTTTTGTTGTTTCAGATTCAAAACTATTAATTACGAAACAGATAAGTGCGAAGTTTTAAATTAAACAGGTAACTTTAAATTAAAACAATTTATTTAAATTTAAATGTAGTTATTAGAAAAATAAAATAACGTACTGGCAGAAGTAGGTCATATTTCGCATCTTTACATGTTTTGCTAAACTATTTTTAGTACTTTGCAGAAAATTGCTACAGATAAGGCCTACGAACTTTCGTAGGCGCTAGGCTGGCCTACGAAACTCAGGAGCTTCGTAGTATTTTAATAGGGTTGTCATTTCGTGCTACGAGCGCTACGAGAAAAGAAGCATAATACGACATCTAGTAGTATTTTTAGTAAACATTTTTGTCATTTGAATCCATAGTGTACATCTTGAAACAAGATGGCGCCATTTTCTACGATGCGACATCTAGTAGTACATAATGGAACTAAAAAAGAAGCACATTAACTTATGTAGTACATGAAATGTACAATAGATGGCGGTTTAACAAATCTTGAAGAATATTTTTTTTTTTTAATTATTTTGGAAAAATATCTTTTGTGATCCAAATTCTGTGATCTGTCATAAGTGTCAACGCTAACTTTTGTTTTTTTCGTTCTTCATTTGTTTGCCCCGGGAATTGCATCATTAGTTAAAATGAAGCTATTCTAGGTATTATCATATATATAAATAGATAGTATTATGATAAGCAATTCAGAGTTCATTGTTCTTGACATTCATATTTAATAGTGATGATGGCTTAAATGTCAATAATTCTGGTTAGTGATTTATTTGTACTAGTTTTTTGAGGATTTTTTATGACGGGTCGATTTAATTAAATTTCCTATGCGTTTTTTGCTACTTAATGCCAACAGCGTCAGTTCAGAGACCGCTTTGATTGCATCCGCTTATTTTATTGTTATGTACGTGTAAAATAGGAATAATCATTTACAATTAACGAATGATATTTCTTCAGGGTTTCAGGGTCTAAATTTAAGAAAAACTGGACAAATTCCTTAACATTATTCTATAAAAACGACCAAGTGCGAGTTAGGCTCGCACATGAAGAGTTCCGTACCATCGGCATCGTAGTCCCCTTTAATTTTTGTTTATTATTTGATGTTATAGCGGCAACAGAAATGCACATTTTGTAAAAGTTTTAACTGTCTCCCTATTACGGATCACGAGATACAGCCCACTGGCAGACACACGGACGGATAGCGGAGGCTACTAATAGGGTCCCGTTGGGTACAGAACCCTAAAAACGAATAATCGAGATGAACAGCTACAATACAGTTGAGTTTCAAAATAATTTCTGCCCATTTCATATTATTTTACCAATGATTTTAAATGGTGGCTTACTCTGTGTGTTATTGACCTGATTTTTGTTGAAGGCAGTTGGGTAGTGACATGTTTTTACTCTTCTTTTGGGTTTTTCAAAGGAAATGAGTAGACACTAACATTTAAAAACGTTAGTCATGCTGTTGCTCAAGTAGATGGGTTCGGTAAATAAAGCTATTGTTTTTTTTAATTTGTTTTTATTCGGTTAAATACGCAGTCTTTTTATTTTTATGTTTGTAGGTACGTGCTACCGTAGGCAAAATTTTATTAACCATGTGGGGTGACTGGTAATTAGTGACCGATACCTAAACACGTGATTGTACTCATGATAACAAACAACTTTTATTATGGGACTAAACAGAAATCGCGAAAAAAAATTCTGCTGTTCAGTAATTTCTGTTCGCCTAACTGGTCAAAATGTACTAAACAGCAGATTTTTTTTTCGCTATTTCATTATTGGTCCCATAAAAGTTGTTTGTTACAATCACGAGTTTAAGTATCGGTCACTTATTACCAGTCACCCTATATAACATCATTCCTTGTAATCCTTGAAGTTCGGCAGAGCTGTAATTTCACCAGTTATGTTTTAATCCCATGTGATTGGGCAAGGCTATTGCCATCAACCGGGCGCAAATCCAGACTTCGTCACAGAGAAACTGCTACTGAGAAATGATTGAAGGAAAAACCCAATAACACTTTGCTCGACCTGGGAATTGAACCCAGGACCTCGGCTCAGCAGTCGCGCTTGCGACCGATAGACCAACGAGGCAGTGAACTTGACTATCCCTTTATTGGTCCAGTGCAGATCAAAGGCCTCGTCTTAGAAAGAACGTACATAGTTATTTGGAACACATTTATTGATGAACATTACCCATGTCCGTAAAAAAATCCATTATGAACGTCTATAATTGTATTAGGTCGTATTTCTCTACTCTTTTCTGTCCGCATACAGCCCACCATAACTAATAATTTACAAAATAATTTCCTGCCAAATCTTGTGATTGAAAAACCATAAAAGTTATTTGTTACCTACAATTACTAACCTCTAAAGTCTAAACGGTAAAATATTGTAACCAACAGACGCCTACCAGGCATTATCCTTAGTGTACAATAATACACCTCAATGAATTTCTTACAAAATGATTCACAGAATAGAAAATCATCACAACGTGCTGTTAATTCCATTAACGTTTTAGTGGGGTTATTTACAAGCGATTCCGATAGCTAAGCACTTCTAGTCATGCTAAGTGTATGTGGGTGTATCATTCTATCATCTTTCGTAAGTGTCTGGAGAACTGACTTATTGGAGAAGTGAGGAAGGTAAAGTAGATAGCTATGACACTCCCGGTGTACATAATAACTAGCTTATGCCCGCGGCTTCGCCCGCGTTGAGTTCGATAATTGTCCCACGGGATCATACTACCGGCATAAAAAGTATCCTTTGTGTTAATCCAGGTTATAAACTATCTGTGTGCAAAAATTCATCCAAATCCGTTCGGTAGTTTTTTTTGCGTGAAAGTGTAACAAACATCCTTACAAACTTTCGCTTTTATATAATTATGTAAGATAGTAAGATTATGCCCGTTTTCAATGTTTTAAACAAAAGTGCACTTCGGGTTTTTAAACGCTACGCTCAGGGCCGACCGTTGATCCTATATGCCAGTTGTATTTAGGCCTTACATTTAGTTGTTATCTATTACTGTATGGAGCTCGCGGTTAAATAATAACAGTCGCTCGGGTCTATCTTCTGGTTCAGCCGCGTTTGCCTAGGTTGGTTAATGGATGGGTGAATACCCATTACATACCGAGTTTTTTCCGCGCCTCGGAAAGTACGTTAAGCCGTTGGTCCCGGCTGTCATTTGTAGATCTTTGACAGTCGTTACAGGTAGTTAATAGTGACCCGATAGTCTGACAAAAAGTCTTACTTACCTGTACTAACTGGTTTGTGGAGGACAGAAAGGCAGTCGCTCCATGTAAAATACTGGTATTTGCGAATTTTATAAATAGCTGTATCCGGTTAGACTTGAAGCCGACCCCAACATAGTTGGGAAAATGTTAGGTAGATGATGATGAACGGGCATAGTCAGCTTTCATAAGGAAAATATGAAAATTTGTCACTGCTGATCAGTCTTGCGAAATAATAATGTCGAGATCCAAAAATAATATTACATTTAGTTAGATTCTCATTGTTCAGGGTGAGATCATTTCCTACATAAAATAAAATTGCAAAATGTAATTAAGTATTTACCTGGCTAATTTTACATAGGATAAGTAGATAATTATTACTTATTTATACTTCATTATTAATAATGTTTTTTTAATAACTGAAGTGGCCTTAACAATACTAATTAATGAGTAATCTGCTTAATTACTGAAATAGAAACAAAAACGGTAATTTTCGTCTTCCTGTAAGTTATCTTTGAATAATTGGTGTCTACTTACTGATTGTAATCCATCCATATCGTTTCTTTGGTCTCCCAGACTAAACGAAAACCCAAGAAATGATAAACTGTGTGAAGGATGATAAATATAAACTATAGAAACCCATTTTTTCACTTTGCTAGGTCGCATGGATTTCAGTAAGTTCAAGGTCATACAGATAGAGTAAACCATGACTCCCAAACTAGGAGATCCTGTGACTTAGGAGTCAGTGTTCTACTGTCACTGTGATATAAAAAACCTTTTAAAAAGTGTGTTATATCTAAAGGCTAGAAAGGAGGTGACTGTTCAGATGACGAGTAATAGAGAAGTATGGAAGAAGAAGACATGCTGCGCTAACCCTAAATAATTTGGGATAAGATCAGAAGAATGTTATCACTGATTTCAATTCAAATGATGTACTAAATCAATGTCTGTTTATGGACATCTGTACCGAATGCCATAGCAAATAGCAATCATATTATGCAATGAAGCTTGACTATGTGAAACCACCTTAAACTTGGCAGTTAACCTCCACTTCACATATTTTTATATTGTTCCCTTGAGAAAATGGGCAGTGCAGACACGTTAAAAAAATGCATTACGAAGGCGTTTTGGATAAGTGAAAAGTTGTTTTTTTATCATTGTTTATAGGTAGACTTCAAAGTCAATGTATAGGTAAAAGATAAGTATAAGGTCGTACGTAGGTACGTTATAACCTATTTAACGGGATGGGAGTGATCTATGTGAGAGGGGGAAGATAATATCGAGCTAAAAAATTGATCACTAAGAATCATCATTGATTCCAAGACCTCTTCTGATTTTTCGGGTCCATGTACGTATTGTATTGTAGTTATTACTTGCTTCCGTGAAGGAAAACATCATGAGGAAACCAGCATGCCTGAGAGATACTTCTCGACGGCATGTAAAGCCAACTCAGAGGCCCATGGGCGGCATAAAATCTCTGACAGCAGGTTAGGCACTAACCACACGAGAAAGAAGAAAGATCATTGATTTTATAGGACATCATTATTTTATTTTATCTGGGAAAAGGCTAGGCAGATGATGATTTAACCCTGTATAAACCCTGTATCTTCTTTTGAAAACATACAATTATTTTAGGATTGCTATTTGCTACAAACAAACAAATATAACACAAAAGTTTCGACCATACAAATAATAAAAGCGAATATTTTTTTTCTGAAATAACACATAATAGATGTCCATATTGCCTGATATTGCAAAAGTTATATTTCTGTAACCTTGCTAATATCAAATGCGTGAGGTTTTTTTTTCAATACCACAATATCCGAACAATGGATTGCTAAACTATTTCATTCAATATCTATGAGAAATGTTATTAGCCCCTGGGCTATTGTCTTGTCCAATCATGTAATGACTTGTAACATTAGGTTACAATCATTGTGGACCGCCCTATGATTTCTTACTGGTTGTAAAGGTACGAATGATTTAGGTTTTTTTACCTGTATCATTAAAAATGCGAAAGTATGTTTGTTCATCATCCTGAAATTTTGCATATACGAGTACGTTGTCAGGTGTACAGAAACGGACATAGGGTACCTTTCATCCAGAAAAAAGACCTGATCCCGAAGAAAACAACAATAATGTTCTTAAGATAATAGATGGCGCCACGTGTCGTTAGAATCATGAATTATATTATTATTATAAGCAGGCAAATTCTTAATTAACGCGAGCGAAACCGCGGGCAAAAGCTAGTTTACTTATATAGCCGACTAAATGGTAACCTAACGGCACGTTTGGTGCATTTAAAGACTAGTCATAGCTCACAGCACAGCAGCAGCTTCATTTTTCGCCTAATCTGAGTGACAGGGCCAAATTCGCCTAGAAAATGATCAGCTCAACAAATTGCAGAATCCGCAGTCCAATCAAGATATACCGGACTCGCAGTAGGAAGTGAAGGGAATTTTAACCGATAGCGATAGAATATAATTGGTCTGTCTGTCGGTCTGCCCCAGTTTCGCGTGCCCTACGGAAAGGTGAAGGCTTCGCAAAGGTTACGAGATTAAACAAATAGGTTAACCTTTGTACCGCATAATTGTATTACAATAAGGTGTGTCCCTTTAGAGTTCCAAGGCTGAGGAGTGGAGATAATGGAACCCTGAGGGTCTCTCTGTAATAAAGACTCTTGCACTTGGGAACCATGTCGCATGAACTCATAATTTTGCTGATAAATAAAGCTAGGTACTCCGCTCTTCGTATGTGAGCGTCGTTCTTCATGTACTTAAGTAGGTAGAAATCTATCTTCTCGACGTATCTAATCAGCCTAATCTCATGAGTTTTCACTCAAAATGAAAATGAAAATTGTAGCAACAAAAATGATGCATTTCAAAACCTAAAATGAACCTAATACTTATGTCGCATAACGTCGTTTTTTTTTTCGGAAAAAGAATTGCGCCCGCGCTCAAGAAAGGAGAGAAAGATCGTGTTCTCTATTACGGAACCCAAGACAGTGATCTTAGTACACAATCGACCATCGCAACTTCGTGATGTAGTTAGATAAACTTTTCAGAATGCAAAAGGAACGAGGTGGCCAAAATAATTACCTAATTGTATGATAGGATATACAACATGCTGGATACTGTGATGAATTGTGATACGACTCAAGAAACTCTATAATATTATGTCATTTGTATTTCGTTTACAAATAAAATTCAAGTCCATTTCTTTGGGCTCAAAGATTGCAAAACAACTATGAAGTTCTAAATATTTTCAGTCGATTTATTTGCCAATAAATGCTTGTTTTAAAACCAATTAGTATTTAGGATTTATTTTATTACACTTTTGAGTTTAAGTTTTATTGTGGCTTTTAATGTAGTTTTGAATGGTAAAAGTCATCAGCCTCATTAACACCAAATAGGCCATCGAAATTAGTGCCTAGAGCTGTAAATTAAATTCTAAGATGGTACTGCTAGGTATTAGGTATGTACCTATTGAACACCCACATAATTATACCATTTCTGGTTATTTGTGAATGGCATAGGTTATCATTCAAAATCTAGCTCTAGATCAAGAACTTTAGTCTTAACTGCTTTCATGTTAATGGATATTTCACTATTTATATCGATACAGTAATTTGTTTTTGTAGAAAACCATGGATTTAGATGCCTAAGCCTGTTACACAGTTCACAACTGCTAAAACGATCCACCCTATAACGATCTTGCTAAAGTTAAAAACAAGTAAACAATCGATTTCTGGCTTCAGAAGAAATAACGCAGCTTTCTCTACATTAGCGATCTGACTCACTTCAAGTGTTTATCGAGTCTAAATGTACAGTCACCAGCTACTCGAAACCGTCAATTTTTCCCAATCAACCTTGAACCTAATGCTTTAGCGATAAAGTTGAAAATCCAGTAATGAGATAGCTTGATGTGGTACCTACTAACTAATCATATCTGGTCAAGCAAGGGGAGTGAACTGTTCTTCGCCCTGAACGAATTGATATTGCTTCGGGAGATGCTGTTGTATCTGTCAGAACATTTGTTAATAATCGTCTCAATTGGCAATAATTAAAACTAAATTGAAAAAAAATAAGTTAATTCCCAGTTACGTTGTTACTTAGTAACATATTATAATAAAGCTGTGTAAGTACCTACTTAATCAAATTTATTTCTAGCAACAGCTTTTATAGATTTTATGTAAATCATAACCATATTCCTACAAGGCACTTAGTTTTTGTAAAATTCAGGTTTTAGAAGCATAACACAGATACACCCACGGCTTATTTTGATGGTTAGGTACAGGCAGACGCCAGCACATCAAGATAATACAATATGTCAAATTTCTTTAATAGATTTTCAACTTTACTTATCGCTAAAACATTACGTTCAAGGTTGATTGGGAAAATTTGACAGTTTCGGATAGCTTGATGTGCTGGTATCTGTACATTGGTACTTAAT
Organism: Lycophotia porphyrea; assembly: GCA_950005105.1. NCBI lineage: Eukaryota > Metazoa > Arthropoda > Insecta > Lepidoptera > Noctuidae > Lycophotia > Lycophotia porphyrea. The sequence goes on along the minus strand of OX465391.1, from coordinate 9,885,689 downwards.
ATTTATTCAATGTGCATAGGTACAGCTGAAAGTTGATATTTCGATCCTGTTTCAGTGTGTGACCACACAAACTACACATGTAAGAATCTATAAGAACTTGGTTAACCTGAACATTCTCTTTATTACAGAGATTGGCAAGTTATTATGTCCTTATTATGTCCACAATAGCCCCGGAGTCGTAGGTCGTGAAATGTCAATGTGGCTTTATTTAACCCGTAACCACAACTTACGTGATTTTGTCGTGTAGTACCTACTGTTCTTTTATTTGGAAAATTATTATAATTACAATTTGGTTTGTTGCCAAAAGTTTTGAAATTAGAATTGTGTTTCTACGTTGCGATATTTAGATTTATTACTTTTTAGAGGCTGAGTATATATCGTACAGGTTGTAACAAGGCTCGTCAACCAAGCATTCTGTACATCAAAGTAAGTAAGTTTACGCAAAAATTGTTGCTACTTTTTTTTTGGGTAAAAAATCACATTTTACGGTAGTAACTTACATACTTTTACACGTCAAACTCTTGGTAAAATGGCGATAAAAAAATGGGAAGATTGAAGGTTTAATTTGTTCTAAAATTCCCTGAAAGTTCATTTTGCAACAGCGACAAATGTTTCATGTGTATGGTACTGCAAGGCACCCTCCTATAGTCGAACATACTTGGTTATAGTTCTAAATTTTCACCATCTTATGGGAATTAGAAATTTCGAAGAGAGGATCATCCGCCTCCGTGGCGCAATTGGCTAGCGCGTTCGGCTGTTAACCGAAAGGTTGGTGGTTCGAGCCCACCCGGGGGCGTTTATTTTTGTGTTTTTTTACCGTTGTTTCGTACTGTTTGCGTAAATAATAAACATGTAATTACGAATTTGAACAGTTTTGATAAATTATGTTCGTTGTTTATTTAAAATTGTTTTTCGTTTCCTACACTATTTCTTATTTATTACTATTTTGGTTAACATTTTTATATATTTATATTATTTAACGCTATATAGCTTGTTTAAAAAACAAGTAAACTAATATGCAAAATCTGAAAAAAAGAAATAGTATTACACATTTTTTTTATTGCAATTTGAATTCACAATGATTCTATTATCTTCATAATGCATATTATGTATTCACAAGACACGAACGACAATTTCAACCATATCCGTAAGCCTTCGATAGCTCAGTTGGTAGAGCGGTGGACTGTAGTTGTAACGAGTAGCTGATATCCATAGGTCGCTGGTTCAAATCCGGCTCGAAGGAATTCTTTTTGTCAATGTTTGTTCTTGTTTTATTTCATTTTTCAGTAGATAAGGTGAAACGTTTTACTGTGCTGTTATTTCATGTATTGAATAATCTACTATTATATTATTTATTAGGGATAATTTTTAGGATCTGCCACTTTCATTCAAATATAACCTTGTACCTGTTATCATAGTTAAATTAGAACAAAGAAGAAATAAAGTAGAAATACATAAAAATATTGGACATAATTTTTTTTTAATCAAAAATAAAACACAAAACATAATCAATAATTTATAACATATTTTCTCGTAAAGGGTCTCTTATTTCACCAATTTCAATATCGTATTGTATCTCATTACGTACTTGTGCGGTAATGTAAAGTAAAACGCACGGTTTCAAGATGCTCCGTCAAAACAAACGGTACTTTTTTAAATCTTAGCAAAGAGTTTTTATGTCAGAAAAGTGGACAAAATTTTATGAATAAAATTAACTTTGGGAGATAAAATATAATAAATAAACATTAAATTCTTTAATTTAATTAATTTTGACAATAGATTACAACCTGTAACAAAAACACAAAAATATTAATTTACTATATTAGTAATACTGGCTGATTTTGTGCCTTTGCCTTAAAAAAAAAGCGCTAATGCGCGCGGCTCACTAATTGGTGAACAAGTAAAAATTATTCCGCGCGCTTTTTCTTTCCGCTGTATTGTTTTTATTTAAAAATGTCGTCAAGTAATGATGAATTTATTAATTCGACACCGCCTGAAGTCTTAGAGGCAGCGAAACGGCTACTCTAAGAATCTGCCCGAAAAATCGACCGATTGATACTTACAAGCGTATCAAAATTTCGTTTAAGAAAGTCTGAGTTTTATTGATTTCCTCGCCAATATGTTATAAAACGTCGTATGACATACGTGCGGTTTGATAATTACAGCCTCTGCTTTCATATAGCCCTCGCCTACGGCTCGGGCTAGCAATATCGCCTCGGCTGTAATTTTCAACTTACCGCACTTATATCATAATGTACTATTATATTTAATTGTAATACATCATAATATTTGGCAGGAAGGTCGATGCTTTCAAGGCTAAGTCACACGTACACCGATAATTTCCTGCAGATATAAATTAAGTATATATTTTTGCTTACCCTCGACCGAGACCGATATCCGCTGATATTTTGAAAGATATTGTATTATTGACCTTTAATCGGTATTTTTAACAATGACGTCACGTGAATATTGTAAATAAGGTTTTAGCTGTATTTTAGATAGACTTAACAGCCGCTTATTTTGCTTGATTTTTTTTACCTGTATGATTACATCACTGTATTGCTATGAGCGTGTGCCTATAACTTTTATTTTCAAGTTGTTTTCCTCTCGATTTTTGATTGTCATCAGCAGCCATTACCTATATTGAATTTCAGCTGATTTTTATAAAGTGGGAACATGAATCATAACATAACGTATACAAAGCTTCCCACTGCAGGGACACCTAGGCCTCTTTTATTAATTATTTAATATAATCATTCTCGGAATAAATAAATTGGTACAACCTGCCTATGTGTTTATAGCTATTATTTTATTAAGTTCTATAGATACATGAAGGATACATGACCTAAACTAAACAACCTTTTTTAAGACATTTTTTTTTTTTTATAAAAATCAGCACATCACAAACAGCTTTGTGTCAACAAAATATAAGACTCGACGGCTCTCTTTGAGCTTCCGTCACTACATGACGCTGGCAGAATAGTCGACATCAACTCATCAGCTAAAGAGGAAAAAAAAAGACCCGACAGACAGTCAGACATTTTTCTATTGCGACCAGTAGCACCAAATAAAACCTACGTTCAAATGAGTTAGCTAGGACATTCATATCAAGATTTCGAAACAGTCTGACTTAGAAGTCCTAGAACCTAACACCGACTAGTTTCGGTTAACTAGACCACCTTGAAATGAATCCTTTTCCTTTCTAAATATACTTTGCATACGACGCGTGAGAAAAATATGCGGTGTAACGAATCTACAGTGTGTTTTTATTTGATTATATTGTTTCGTAAACAAATATGGCGGATTGACACACCGATTAAAAAAAAAAGTTATTCCCGATTCATCACTGCTATGTCTAAATAGTTGATTCGAAGAATTTACCTTGAACCATAATGCTTTAGCGATAAAGTTGAAAATCTATTAAAGAAATATGACAGATTGTGGTATCTCGTGGTCGCTCGTGAAGCTTTCGGGGATCTGCTGAATGCGAGTCCCACTGGACCGGTCAATGTGGCGACACTTGGGGAGGCCTATGTCCAGCAGTGGACGTCTTTCAGCTGATCATCATTTGATGATGATGTAATAGCTTGATGTGCTGGCGTTTGTACAATAAGACGCATGTCAGTTGTAACTTTGTAAGAAACAAAACCAGTATAAGTTGGCATATTCTTTGAACTTCCTCTTACGTCCGCGAGGCCAGCTCAAAATCTAAGTATTTTCGTTTCGCCTTTGTTTACAAAGTAGGATAAGTAAATAAAAATACACTTTAAAGCAAACAATCTCATGTTTTATTGATCTACACTGACAATCTACGAGTGCGCGGATGTCCTTTATTGTAGTTTTTAATTTATGTGAATTGATATAATTACTGCGCCACGTCATATTGTAAGTGATAGATGAGGTTGTGAGCTAACGTGAGTCATGAATCCAGAAAATTAGTAATTAATGTGAGTCAAATAATTAGTGAGACCAGCGGTGGCCAAATAGTAGCGACCCCGACTTACGAACAGTAAGTCGTGGTTTCGAACCCAGGCAGGTGCATTACTTTGTGTAATTTATTTCATCACCACTGCTCTCAAAAAAGGTGAAGGAAAACATCGTGAGGAAACCGGCATGTCCTAGAACCAAAAATTCGAAGACATGTGACATCTACCAATCAGCACAGGGCCCGCGTGGTGGATTATAGCCCATTCCCTCTAATAGAGAGGAGGCCTGTGTCCCAGCAGTGGGAACATAATAGGCTGATGATGAATTAATTAGTTATTCGAGTAGCCCTATAATATGGATATAGCGGATATTAAATAAAGTACTTAAAACCTTCTAATTCAGTCGTATTGTAGAACTTGTGGAATAATGAATGAACTACGAGTGTAACTTGTCTTTGTGAGGTCAGTTACAACATGAACTCCACTAATATTTTCCATGACTAGATTTATTTTTATTTACTGGCTATGTTTATCATAGAAAGCATTGACATCGGTGAAGGATAACATTGATAGGAAACCTAGATACTAGATAGTTATTATAAGTCTGAAATCGCCAATTCACCTTGAGCAAGCGTGGTGATTAATGATCAATTGCTCATAGCTTCTCTCTGTGAGTGGAGGCCTTTGGCCAGCTGTGGGACTGTAAGAGGCTGGTATTATTACATAACATAATGCCTGTAATCCACAAAGGGTTAGACAGAGCTGAACCCATTAGTACACACCCACATTTCACTAGTTATATTTAAGTCCCATGTAATAGGGGGCGAGACTATTGCCATCAACCGGGCGCAAATCCAAACTCCTTGGCTGAAATTCCTGATAGATAAACCCAAAAACACCTTGTCCGAACCATAACCTTGTCCGTCGTATTTCCCAGTAGTAACTGGGTTGTGGAGGTCAGATAGGCAGTCGCTCCATGTTAAATACTGGTATTCAGCTGCATCCGGTTAGACTGGAAGCCGACCCCAACATAGTTGGGAAAAGGCTAGGCAGATGATGATGACCTTGTCCGAACCAGGAATCGAACCTAGGATCTCATGCTCAGCAGTCGCGCTTGCCACCACTAGACCAACGAGGCAGTAGAGGCAGGCTGGTATTATTTTATTTCCCAAGGGATCTCCCATAAATCAATAATAATAAATAAATGACTGATCCAATAAATAACACTATAACCTGTGCTATTACGCTGTCTGTCGCAGCATGGCGCTTGCTATTCCAGACGTAAGGGCAGTGTGTCCCTGATCTTAGCACAGTAGTTATTTAGAAAGCAATGGACTTGTGTTTAATGTTTAATGGACTGAACAGTTCTATGTACCAAAGGCACCTATTGTACCAAAGGTATGATCTTTTCCTAAATAGAAGACCCTTTGATCGGCACAAAATTCGATAAAAATCATATTTAAGAGATTTTTATCACCCTTATGATTTAATCTCAACGAATTTAATATATTTATATTTAACGTGGACGAGGCACAAGGAGTATATAAGGATCGTAGCAGGTGGCGCTCTCTGGTTTCTGCCTACCCCCATGGGAAAAAGGCGTGAGTTTATGTATGTATGTATGCAAGTAAAAAGGTACAAAGACAAACTTAATGCCTGAGACGTTCTCTACTAGCCGAATAAGGGTACTGCAGAGATTACAAGACAATCGTATTGTTTGAGATTGGAGCCTTACCGATTATGTTGATCAGTGGTTTTTCAGGTTCTTTTGACGTGACAACGTCTAATAAATCGGTGAACGCCAGCTGCATGTACGAAAAAGTGTCCCGTCCCGTTACGCTCATTGTAGGCATGCACCACTTTCGTAGTGTCAGATATTGACAAGCCTAGGTTATTATTTTTAATCTACTGCTGGAGCTAGGAGGTTAGGTTGTATAGGTAATTTCTCTCTTCCACTCGATTTTATGACGTTATCACGTTAAGCTATCGTCCGTAAACCAACTTTACAGACTTTTTTTTTTTAATATTTTTAAGCATTTGTTGCGGTTCGATACCTTTATCAGAGAAGTAAAAAAGTATTTTTCTTCGAGGTTGAAGTCCATTCACAGAAGGCATTCATTTTTAAGTGAAGGAAGAATTTAAGTAAAAATTATTTATACCTATAGGTGGAATTTATCAACTTAACCAAAAAAAAAACTCGACCAAATGTTAAATCTTCAGGAATTTCATAAATATTCAACGTTAACATGATTCCTGCTAATCTTAGACAAATTATTATCGTTTATTTTTCTACCAAACTAGTTCTAAGTTATGTCATTCGGATTCCGGATGTTCTCGTTCTGCTTTGTGTGTTAATAAATTAAATTATAATTTATTAAATCCAGTCATTTATATCAAAGCATAAATAATTATAAAGACAATGAGTTTCTATATAAAACAAACTAGGTGGGTAATGGTTTGGAAAAACTACTTTTTATGCTGGATGGGTTATTCCGCTGAATTTAAATACAACATTCATCACAACAATATATAAATTCAGCGAAAAAACCCATCCAACCAGACAACTAACAAGAAATTTAAACGAATTTGAATAATCAAATTAGTTTAAATTTCTTGTAAGTAGTCTGAATAAATGTTCCATAGCCAGTTTAAGTTATTATTTAAAGCTCTATTTTAGTTTTACTATTTTCTGACCTTTCACAATGTATTTTGTTTGAAACCAGTTTCCAACCGACTGACTAAAGTTTGAGTAAATAAATTGATTAATACTTAATATTTTGGGTTAATCCTAAGATTTAATGCAGTTTTTCATGTTGCCGAAACTATAAAACCAATTGCCATGACCATTACCATTGGTATTTTTGAGTAGTGTAAGTTTTAAATATACTTTGTAATGTTAAAGAACAAAGTAGCATCTTTCCAAATTGCTAGTAGGTCCGATCTTTTATTTAAAATAACATCTAAATGCAGATCGTTTAATAACATTATGACACAAATATGTCAAATGAATAGCATGTTATGATATATTAGATGTTAGAATGTATGTAGATGATCGCTACTAATTTATTTTTGGATCATCTCTCAGTTTTGTAATGTTTTGCAATAACGTGTCGGATTTAACGATGGTTTATTTATACGGAAGAGAAAGGTCGTTTCGACTGGTTTTATTTTTGGTTAACGGTATAATGCAATTTAAAAAAAAAAGATAAACACAACCACTCCGGGAGTGCCGACAAAAGTAAAAACTTTTTTTTTCAAGATTCTGAATTATTTTTAGAAAATATTTTTGCATAAGTCTTTTACTTATACATTTTACTATACACTGTATTTTGTGGGGCTTATAATATGTAGCAATACGACTAACCAACAAAAAAGAGGTGGTTTAACGGTGGCGCGAGTTCAATTGTTTTTCCCCATCTCAAAAATGCCCAACGCGCCTAAAGAAGTTTTCACTTCAATAAAACATGTTGCAGAGTAATAAGGGACAAGGACAGGAAGATGATGATACTAATAGTGAAGTTAAAACTAAATGTTGCATAATGCAATAAATAGTTTTTTAACTTCTTATACAAGGTGTATTAAAATTAACACACAACTTCTCGTGTGGTGTCTCGTATCATGGAACTATGCAACTTTTGTTCTAAGAATTACTGAAATTAGAGAAAAATAAATGGACTTTCTATAGGTATAACGTGATCAGCTGATCAACATGTATGGTAAAGCTAAAAAAACCTATGTATGTATTTCCAAAAGTCATAGAACAACAGTTGTTTAGTATGATGGTCTGAGTCACCGCACGAGAGCTTGTGCGTTAATTATGTAACACCAATTTTTGAAGTGGGCGTGGATGGCCAAATCCAAAACTATGAGAAATAGCGAAAAATACTCAAAGGATAGATGGAAAAGGGGGGTTTGTAAAAGCGGTTTTGCCTGCAATTTTCTGCCGTATATATTTATTTAAGGAGCTAGATGCAGAGTACCGCCGATGAAGCAAATCATATCAAGGTCGGTTCGGTAAAATCGCGTCAGAAATTCCTCTCATTTTAATTTATTAGACGATATCTACTACATTAATCGTATTTTAATTGCTCATTTATTTGTATATTCATTAAAAATCATTTCAAATAACAATATTTTGGTATTTTTTTGGATGGGAAATCATCAAATGACTGCTCCCGCTCTGGGCAGAGCGGAAGCGAGTGTCAGACTTGTACTGACTAAAACCCATCCATGTTCCTTCCTTGCCCTTTGTGTTCCAGAGCCGCGGTATCTCTTTCGAACAGCCCGCAGCACAATATTGGTATTGTGACTGGCCGCTTAAAAGGCCTAAGATGCTTTTAACCTTTAATCATTGCCATAAAAAAAAGCTGTTGATTGAATATTTTACGAGTATTTTGTAATAATTGATCTCAAAGAGGAATGGTGGAGCATTGTAAGATATAAATACTCAAGAATGTTGTATAACATTTATTTATAGGTCACTTATTTGATATTTATTTGAATATAAAATGTTTATTTCATCAGTGATTGACCTTTTAAAGTTTAATTGTAGCGCTACCTTTTTATATACAGACGTAGGTAATTAATAATTTATTTTATATATAAATAAATATAATTGGTTTTTAGATATTAAACCGACCAAGAGCGAGTCAGAGAATTAAAAAAAAATATTTTTAATAAAATCATCATCATTTTATATTCATTATTCATTTAGATCATTTTTACACCTAACAGCAAAACTAAATTTGTTTTTCATAGTATGTTAATGAAAAACAAAGTTACAGCTGCAGTTTCGCGAAAAAGATCCATAATCACAAATGCTAAATTTCAAATCTCATTCAAACCAATTATCGCTGAAACTTCTTTTTACGCTCTACAAACCCATATTTTTCAGAATTTTCTTTTTTACTTTGAAAATTAGAAGGCACATTACGGAAAAAAGAAAAAAGTATTTTTATAATCTCTTTGTCATTTTTTTAAGAACTGTCGCTATACCCCACACAGATAATAGTACATTATGGTACAAGTGTGTAATGTTGGTGATTACCGCTGAGGCGCCATTGAGACCCGAGCCGTTAGGTGAGGGTCTTAAGAGAGCCGAGGACGGTAATCATCAATACACACGTGTATCATACGACGTTTTTCAACACACTTGTGAAGAAAATTAATTTATTTGTACTATTGAACACGATCATTTTTGTATCGAAACTTTTTTAAGAACAAAGCACCTACAACCTATAACTCACTTGTGAATAATAGCAATGAAAAAGTCACAGTTTGATTACAGGTGATAATACTAATTGCGGTGAAATTAGAGCCATTTTATGAGCAAGTGTGTTGAAAATTAATATATTTATAGTATTGAACACGATCTTTTTTGTATCGAAACTTTTTTAAGAACAAAGCAACTCAGCCAATAAAATAAAAAAAAAAACCCTATAACTCACTTGTGAGTAATAGCAATGAAAAAGTCACAGTTTGATTACAGGTGTCATTACGTGCCTTATTGTAGTGAAATTATAGCCATTTTATGAGCAAGTGTGTTGAAAATAAATAAAAAAATACTTCACTTTTGTGCAGCGGTTCTTAGAAAACATCTCATCAAATTTTAACTACGTGACCAATAGTCTCTGAGTAAAATGGCTGTGACATACGGGAGGACAGACAGTCGGACAGGGCAAATCTATAAGGATTCCGTTTTTTGCTATTTGGCAACGAAACCTTAAAAATACGCTAGGGATTATACAGTACTTTCACAGTTTTTATGCCTTGTGACTGGGACTGTAACATCATTACATCGTTATCTTTGTCGACAATTCAAAAGTGCCTGTAACTGGCCTACTTGAAATAAATGCTTTGATTTTGATTTTGAATAGAACAGCATTTTATATAAAGTGGCGTATCGACAAACTTCAAAGCCTCTTTTCTTCTGAGTCGCTACATATTCAGAAAAATATGTTATTACGACTATTGGAGTTTCTTACTTCTTTGACTGTAGTAGATACTGTATACAGTACACGTTGTAAAAACATCTGTTTTAGTACAAGTGCTCTGTCAAGCTATTTCTGTCCGTGAATGTACCGAGTGGGTGTTCTATTTTCATTGCATCAGACTGATGTATAGCAAATCTGTGATACATGACCTTGTCTGTCTGTCTGTTTACGTTACACAACATTCAAAGTATACTAATGTATCGTGTTATTTCGATACTTTTAAACAGAACTAGTTTTAACATCATGTTTTCATGTGATTTAGTCATTATAATTGGCACTTAGTAACTACGGCGAAAAATTTGTATAGCTTTGGTACGCATTGGTGGTTGCCACTTCTTAATTTACTTCTGCAGGTCCTCTTACGTCAATTTGTTATCTTTATCTCCATAAACCTACCTTAAATACCACAATAACCTCTGCAATATGAAGTGTATCCATCATCATAATGTTTTGAGTGCGTTACATTGAGTCCTCTAACAACGTCCTCCGTGATTTTTTATCTCAAACAAAAGTCGTTTCCCAGAAATATTTTTAACGGCTTCGTGAAGCGTCCGTTTACAACTTGTATAATGAAGGTGAGTAGTAAGGATTGAAAATTCATCCCCTAATGCGTGATACGGGCAAAAAATTGTATTGATGGCCGTTCAGGAAAATCCTAACCCAGCAATGACTTTTTTGAAAAAAAAGCGAAATATGAAAGGTACGACTTGCGATTTAAGAAAAGTGTATGATTTTCCTGAAATAGAGTATTATACTTACAGTATCTGGTAACCTTGCACCCATAACTCATCTAAATATAAGTAGATCATTACAGTCATATTATAAAACAACGTCCTCCGCCGCGTCTGTCTGTTCGCGATGAACTCAAAAACTACTGCATCGATTTCTATGCTGTTTTCACCAATGGATAGAGTGGTTCTCGAGAAAGATTTGAGTATAATTATAATTTGTCAAGTTTTTGTTGCGGGAACGGGAACAATATTTCATGATTACTTTTGGTCGCGAAAACCGACATCCACGCGGGTGAAGCCGCGGGTATCAGCTAGTATAAAATAAACCTGATTGGGATCGGATGTAGCCCATTAGACTATAACAAGTTTCATATATTTTGCGTAACTTTGTGAAGAAATGTGGCTCAAATTACTTCTCGTTGGCAACTTAGAGCTGACGGCCTATTGGTACGAGAGAATATGCCGTAATCTCTAACTCATAAATAATTATCTTCGGTAGATATAATTAGTATCATTATTTTAAATTGTTATAGGGAAAATTAGATAGGAATTTTATAGAAAATGATATTGTGTCGTATTTATTTCTGTTATTATTGCGACAATTTTGTACTGTTTGGTATTGTTTCAAAACCATAAAATTATGTTCCAAAGTCCTTGATTTTGCTAGTTTACCTTATTCTCTACACTTCTTTTGTTTGGGGAGTAACCACAGTTATCGAAGCAGAATCAGTTTAATCCAATTCAAAGCCAATCAAAAAGAGCATTAGCCCAAGTCGTAACAAAATTGGTTCTTTTATTATTCAAATATGATTATAAGCCATTATAGCCATTATTTAACTTTAGACCCATTAACACAATTGGTCCAAATCGACAAAATAATTCTTGTAATGTCAAAGCATGCGCTATCTAAAAGTTTATAATGCGCTGTTATGGCTGTGACGAAATCATTCACTAGTGGCAATTACGCTGCTCACCTCGTATCTCGAATCGTGGGCAAATACGCACGACAATCTATTACATGGGATTACAGTTTACTACAAAGAATTCCTTTTCGGAATTTCTCAGTAGCAGCTTGTGCAGTGGGAGTTAGGATATGTGATCGGTTGATGGCAATAGGCTCGCCCCATAATACTTGGGACTTAAACATAACTGGCCAAATAATTAGCTGTATTATTGACCATAGGTACCTCTGCCTGTGTGATTTTATGTTATGTTATATGTATGATCAAGATTTCCCAATACTACTCATAGCATCAAAACTTCCAACGGTATTGCCCCTTAAAGGTATGCTTAACAGTAAGCTGCCAACCTAAAGGTCACGATAATGGATGGGGTTCCAGCAGCTGTCTTCAAATGTCAGGATAACACGTTTTCCACAGTTCATTTGTTTCGTCTTGATCAACTTTCGCGGGAGCTAAAGTGGCATGTACCTTGTCTTGAAAGTTTGAGCAAATTATTGTGTTAGAAAACAATAAGCCATTTAGGTATAAAATAAAGAAAAAAAATTTATTTGTCTCAAATTAGACAAAATTAAATTATTAAAATTAACAATGAAACAAAAAATATATAAGTAAACATAAGAAAACCTAAAAGATAAGACATATATTAAACTAAAATTGGTTCTGTACGAGGTCAAAAGGCTCGTGTCACAGCCTGGTGCTGTTACATTTAAAAAATTATAACAGCGCCGTTATTCTGATAGGGCCCAAAAAAATAAAGTGTACAAACATAAAAACACGCCTGTAATCCCTGAAGGTTTAGCCAGAGGTGTGCCTAATACTGCCGTCATAAGGAAAAAGGGCACAACTAACATTTTTTTTCGAAATTGAGTTATATACATATTCGGAATCAGAAAAAAAGGCAATTCTGCCAGATCTTTCAACTCAATTTTGTGCCCTTTATCCTTATGACGGCAGAATAGTACACCCACATTTCGGCAGTTATGTGTAAGTCTATTGAATAGGTTTTTTTTTTAAGTAAAGTTTAACATCCTGAACTGCGTAGATTTCTCACAATCAGCACTTTATGGTGAAGAGCATTTCGAAAAAACTTTAAAAGTTCAATTTCTCAAAGACCACCCAGTTTGGACCCCAAATTATCGGGGTCAAAATTGTTGCAAATGAGGCTAGTATCAGTCATTTCAAGGACTGCACCCAATTACCAATCACCCAGTTTGTTTGTTTGTTACCTTTTCACGCCTGAAAAACTGAACCGATCATCCCGAAATTTTGCATATACATTCTTAGGTGTACAGAAACGGACATAGCGCTCGTTTGCGACAAGGAAGACATAACTTAAAAATTTAGTTATTTCGATTTTGTTTGTAGTTGAATATAAAATTAATGAAAGTAAGTATCAAATTAAGTATCGGAATACGTAAAAACAACCTTATATCTTTTGATAAAAGGTTTCTATGTAAAAAAAAACATTGGCATGTGAAAATATTTTTAGTCTTACTTAAAAAACGCTGTCCTGTATTTCTTATTTTTGGGGTTATGTCATTATTGTAGCAAACAAGCGATAGGGTGTATGTACATTAGCTGTTTTCACATCTAGACAGTAAAATATCACGTCTTATGAACAGTCTAATGTATGCAAATAACCGTGTGAATCCATTTCTTCAGTTAAAATTAACAAAAGGCAACTAAAAAGTTACATACAGTGTTCGTCTCAACTCTTTAGAAGACATTACAAGGATCGCTGAACACACAAAATGAAATAAATCCACAAATTCTTGTTTCCTAAAAACCGCTTAAATTAATCGTTTATTCACTGTGGACGTATGAATCGTTGCAATCGTTCTTTGTTACCCGATTACACAAAGTTTACTGAAACCGTTATTCTTACATCGAGCGTTAGTATTGCATGGCGGGTAAACTTTCTAGTATGAGAAGCAATGTATGTTGCATGTAAGTTTCAGCCGTTAGTAGATTGCGATACGATTGTCAACCTGCGTTGACCGATGCGCGGGGGAACGAACGCGCCCGACTCCGTATGCAACAGTTCGCAGTCATCGTCTCGGACGGCGCGAAACCACTCGCCCGTTCCCGCACAGTTTTCAAATTTCGAACTACGATTCAAAAAAGAACGCGTGCGGACTTTTTTCTCCGAGAAAGTGACTCGTGAAATAAAATAAAAATAAAAAACCGGTGTTGCATCAATAAAAATTCGAAAGTTGAAAGGATATTTTTTGGTATAAGTTTTTGTGTTAAGAATTACGTCGTCTCCCTTACGGTGAGTTTTTTGTTAATTAAAAAAAACTAAGAATGTATTTTAATTAAAAATAATATGTAGCTAATTATCACGTGATAGCGTGCGTCTGTAACGATACAAGAAGAGATTCGTTTTCTTTTGCTTGTGCAGTTACAATGACATTTAAAATTACAAATCTTGTGTGAATAACTGCTCTGACGTGAGGCTTACGTCCACGTATAATTAACCATAATCACGTAAAGTAGGAAAATTCTCCACATAATCTTGTATCAAGTTACTGCAGTAAAAACATGACATTTAGAATGGACGAAAATAAATAATCGCGAAATAAAATGGGAAGGCGAGTTTACGAAAAGAGCGCGCTTATTAGAGAATGAAAATAAGCTTTTCCGTTTACATGTTATCTACGGCTCAGATTAAAAAACTAAATAGGAAAGAGGTTCCCATATCTCAAACGACAACGAATAAATCGTTTGGTCAGAGTGGAGCTTTTTTTATGACAATTTAAATTGTATTTCTCCAATCTTAGTTTTTTTTTTATGAATATACAAGACACTGTCTTGTTACAATAGAAATAAGCAAAACGACATAAAATCATTCTAATATTGCCTTTTATCTATTCAACGACTCCTGCGCACAAAAAATCATAGCAAAAGACATCAACGAACGCTGCACATTTTTATCTAGCTTACATAATAAGAAGAAAAGTTACGTAAAAAAATAACTATATTACACCTACCTGTGGCAGGTACACTGTCCGCAAATTTCAATTATTTAATAACACCTCTATATTATGTTTGTGATACAGGTCAGTATCAACTAATTTGATCCATATTTTATGTTACGTAAATGTAAAATGGTTCAGATTGGTATAATTTTGTACAACGGTTTCTAAGCTTCGTCAGGCCTACGCTGTTCCCCCATACTTAAGTACTAATGCTTTAACACGATAATATTGTAATACCAAATGATATGAAAAGAGTAACCATGGAGTTTCTTGCCGGTTCTTCTCCATAGAAAACAACCAACCGAACCGTACATCTTTTAGTCGACGTTTTATAAGTGCCCATCTGGGCCTATTTAAAATAATTTATTTTGAATTTGATTTCGAGTACCCTGTGCTTTATCTAAATACAATTTTAATGTTATATAGACATAAATCTTCCGGAATTAATGTTCTAAATGATGTTAAATAAAAACTGTTTCAAAATTTAAGCGGTCATATGGCATATCAGCAACAAAGAAAGTTTTTTTTTTTTAATATAAGAAGAAAACTTCCCTACCGAAGCCAAAGTATTTTACTTTCAAAGAGGTTTCCTGAAATTAATTTTCTTCCAATGGGCTTGCGGCTAACAAGATCTTTGTCAGTATGGAGTCTTGAAATGTATAAGATACTATTCGTTTCGTAAGAGCAGGAATCAATTGAATGGCTGGACTATGATGAAAGTTCTCAGAGATTAACAGTGCCATAAAGAGCATAGGTTATAAATGCGATTAGTGCAGGTAGGATTAGCCAATAAGTAAAGGCCTATGTGGAACAAGCGTTTTAATCAGAGATATCTATTTTATAACAAGTATATTACCTTCGTATAACATGAAAAACATGCTTTTAAATATTGTGATTTCTACATCTTTAACGAGATCTAGGCCATTTTAAATTACATGATCTACACTTTGGTCAAATATGCAAAATATTGTTGTGTTTCTAAATTAATTATTTCCTTTCA
The DNA here is from genome assembly GCA_950005105.1 of Lycophotia porphyrea. Classification (NCBI taxonomy): domain Eukaryota; kingdom Metazoa; phylum Arthropoda; class Insecta; order Lepidoptera; family Noctuidae; genus Lycophotia; species Lycophotia porphyrea. The sequence goes on along the minus strand of OX465391.1, from coordinate 9,870,099 downwards.
CGGATCAATAAGAATGTTGACATTTTTATAGCAAGGAAATGAACTTTACTAATCTTAAATACATACATAAATCTATAATAAGTTATCTAGATAATTATACAATAAGTAAATACACTGTAATCTTTTTTAAATCCGGTTCAAATAAAAATTGATAGGCGAAAATAATTATAAAAACCTGTAATAACCCAAATAAATACATAAGTGCAATTTTTTGCTCAACACATGAGTAATTTTACCATCAAAAATTGCATCATGGTCCCACAGTTAACTAGTTCACAGGAAAAACTACTAGTGTATGAAAAAAAAACGATTGTTACGTACTTGTTATAATGAATTATCGTTTTCTTTGAAGTTAAGTAATTATTTTTCTATGAGTTGTTAATGGTATCCGTGTATAATAAATGCAGATACGACATTCTGACAAAATAATTTGCGTCATTCAAAGATGGAACATGACAGTTAAAACTATTTTTTTATGATTGTGACTAGTTTAGTGTCTAATAAAACACGCGAAAGGTTATGTAATATGTGTCCACGGACGTTATAAATCATTATATTTAATCTTCAAATTAATTTCAGCTTGCATTTAATTGGAAATGGCGTCCCAATAGTGGAGTCTGGAAAAGCTGAGTGCGTTTTTTGAAGTTTTTTCTGATTCTTTTTCTTATCCGATGCAGATTGTAGTATAGCTTTGTAATAGAAGTTACAATCTTGTTCATTTTTACAGAGAGTATCGATACTTTAATAAGTCTATTACTGCGTTAATTATTAACCTATTATCTTCATTTATCCATGCCGTGACCAAAATGTCATTCGTTTTTTTATTATTCGAATTTTAAAACAGAAATAACGGTTATTTCATGGTTGAGTCATCACGTTTCAAAAATAAAATTATGCATAAAATGCAATAGTCCCGTTTTTCTATTTGGCATGCAACTTTGTGTTAGGTTCAAAGATCGCCATAAATCAATACCATACGGTTTCTTTTTATTTTGATAGCACCCATAAATATGATTTTTATCTTATAAATAAGGTATATTTCATAATTAACATTGATATAATGCATACTGACCTTTGTGGTAAAAGGTTTTTCTTAATGTCCTTAGGTCATTATGTATGTAGGTATTCGATCAGTATCCTCATATCTCACGATTTTTTTTCATTTTATTGTATTGCCAATTAATATTAATTTGAATTCTGAAAGATATATTTATCGGACTATCGACTGTACCTATTCGTCCGTACTATAGTAACAGGAAACATTAGGTTTATTTAAAGTAAATAATAATAATGCTATGATAAAGCAATGTAAAAATATGAATATCCTCAGTTTAACAATAATTGCATATAAAAAGAAGTACCTTTTCTCACCTACGCGGAAATATTCTAATATTCAAGTATAAGCTTCGCTTTTTTGAATTTGTAAAGAATGTCGAGTTAGTGGGTGGCCTAACTGAAATGACACATATTATGATTAATGTACCAAGCCTGATAAATAGCTCAATACATCATTATAAATCCCAGTAATCTATTCACGTACTACGGTATAACTTTAATGAAAAATTATGTTAATATTTAAATATCGGTCTACGAAATCTTACGTACACCGCGTGCCTACTTGACACATTTTAATTATTTCTATCCGCATAAGGCAATAAATTTTCATAAACAAACCATTTACATTGTTGATTAACAATTTTTTAATGCTAAGTGGTCATTGTAGTGCTAATGTGGTCTAAAGAATTCTTCACGCGAGTGTACCATGCAACTTTACTTGTGTACACTGACCACGTCAAATTCATATTGTTTGTAAACCAACGGTGGGGAAGCACGCGCAGTTTCGAGGGTGGCCCATTACTATGCGCAGATGTACAGCGAAAAATATTTTCGAGTACGGTGATAAATATTTTATGTGTAAAACTTTCTAAAGGAGTGTTACGGAAGCGGACGCACGGAATGGACGCATATCGTAATGTATGAATCTAAGTGTGTGGCGAATGTTGATGATAACCGGTATTGGTGCATTTATGCGATGAGAAACAAGTAAAAAAGTTACCATTCCGACGCTTTCAATAGCGCACTTACAAACAGCTGTTTTCAAAGTGTAAATGTCATCGGAGTTACACAGCATAAAAAAAATCTTCAATAGCAATAAAATTAAAAACTCATTCATGAAGTGATTTAATACTACTCACTAACAGTAACCGTTCATACGTACATACATGTATGGGCTTGCATGGGGAGATTTTTTGGGCTTATTCGAAATACAAAAAAGTGGATAAAATTCACTTGCGTTTCTGATCGAACACTCACGTGCGATGTAAACATCTATTCGATGGCCACTTCTGTTCACATGTCAAATTATTCAAGACGTTTATGTTTATCTACGACTAAACTAGAAATAGAGATTTAAGATAATATATAAATCATCATCATTCTCTTGCCCTTATCCCCATTCATTTGAGGTCGGCGCAGCAAGTCTTCTTCTTCCATATTTTTCTATGACGTAGGAGTGTTCGACTAAACGCCGACGGACACTACGCCGACAGACTGAACACCGACAAGACTTTACTTCGACGAGACTCTTTGCTCCTAGTTAAAAATAAAAATATCACAAAAACCTAAATCTATAATATATATTGATTTTCAAAGTAAGTAACTAATTATATCGGAGATAAGTTGCGTCGCTGATGAGCACTGTCGGCGAAGAGTCCAGTCGGCGAAGAGTCCCGTCGAAGTAAAGTCTGGTCGGTCTTCAGTCTGTCGTGTCGGCGTAGTGTCCGTCGGCGTTTAGTCGTACACTCGTGGTATGGTAGTTATGTTATCAGACACCTCCTTTGTTGCCATATCTAATTTAAAAAAAATATGAATATTACTCGTATAAACTTTCCGGAATAAATTCTCTAACTAAATAACGATAGAAACTGCATCAAAATTCATTGCGTAGTTTAGGAGAACAGCGCGGTCAGACAGACACACACGAAAAGCAACTTTAATTTATAATTCGTGTAGATTAGGTTCAAGTATAGTATAATCTGTGTATCATCACAGAATATACTATACTTGAGTTTACTACTGAGATTTAGAATTAATAAGTGCCCTTTTATTCATTAACGAGTTTCCACGTACAAGGTCGTGAGAACTTGTTACTTATCTCCAAATTGTACGCTAAGTAGGTTATGGTAATATTTGTGTTGTAGGTTACCGGGTTCTCAATCTCGACACACCCGAAACATTGGTCTGTGACCCAACACGTGTCAGATGAGTAGTTTGGTAGAACGTGTGGTTTGTGATTCCTTTCGAGACAATTTTACAATCATTTTTATGTTTGTGTTAGCCTATTTCTAGTACATTATAATAAGGGGGTATAACATAAACATAACATCACGCCTGTAATCTCTGAAGGGTTACGCAGAGGTGTACCTAATATGTAGTAAAAACAGAATTTGCCAGTTATGTTTAAGTCCCATGTAATAGAGGGCGAGCTTATTGCCATTAAACGGGCACAAATTCAGACTCTGAGACTGCTAATGAGAAATTCTTGATGGGAGAACCCAATATAAATTTGCCCGGCCCGGGAATCGACCTCGGTACCTCATGCTCAGCAGTTGCGATTGCAACCAACGAGGTAGTCATGGTCATGTCAGGTAAGGCATGCGTTGCATAAAATCAGTCCCACTGCTGGAACACGAACCTCCTCTCGATCATTGTAATGGGCTGCTGTAATCCACCAATTTTTAATTAGGTATTTTTGCTTTAGTCAGACCACTGTCTTTTTATTGCCATTGTGCTTTTAATTAAAGAACTTAATGTAGTAAGTAGCACATCCATAATCGGGTTATACCGCCATACCCTAAACTTTTTCTTCCTATATCTAAAGTTTCATGATAAATCCATATCTGCATCACTTTAACAAAATTTTGGCAATAATTAGGTTCGTCCGCTGAATACAAGATTATACAGCATAGCCTTGACTTCTGCTTATAACATTAAAATATAACAAGGATGTAGATAAAATTAAGCCTTGAATCAACTCAAGATACAGGATTTTCGTTTATAATAACGTCTAAGCATGAACTTAGATATGTTATCGGCAATCTGTATGATCTGGTATTCTATAAACTACCTAGCACACATTCTACAGAATTAACCAATTCATAATTTACTTGATCTCACTGACGGTCTGCGACTTTTCATCTTATGCGTAACGAAATAAGGTTGAAAGTGGTCGAGCGTTAGTAAGAGTCGGTGGTATATAATCTTATACGATAGAAAATATATTTTAACATTGCCTAGACGAGCTTGTATAGAACAACAAGGGATTATATTTTTACTTGAAGGTGCAAATAAACTATTTTATTTTATTTGTATTCTATACAATGCCTGAATGATATGCTTTGCTGGTAACAAACAGTTAAAAACTCAACATATATTTTATTATAAAAATGACGTTTATCGTTTTGCTAACACGCATCGATAATATAACAGGATTCAATCATAGTATTTGTTTTAAACAATGTAATCGTATATTTTTAATGCTATTTTGTTAAGAATGCATTATAATCTGTGGTGGCGTTACGTGCAGTCACAGTTTTCTTATTTTACACCTTTAGATTCGACTGATAAACATTATTTCTAGCAGTTGACTGCAAGAATAATTGCCAGTGAAAAGGACCAGGAAATCTCAAACTCTATTAACAGATTGCAGGCCCACGTTGGCCGCTGTAGATATAATCTACCCAAATGATCTTCGATCCATTCAATCCATTCCAAACAGAACGCCAGTGTGCAGCCCATTTGCAAGATATGCCCCACCTACTGTCCGGCCTATCCTGCACAAACACCTGCTCTTTTCAGGATTTAATCGAAGCAAATAGAGCTGTGCAGGTGGCTACATACTAGTCTTACACAATTTGAGTGTCATCGAGGAACATTTGCCTTCCGGGAGTGATCTATATTAGCTCTCAAGCTGAGCACTCCTCTCTTTAAGAGGGAGTGTGTGACACGGGTTTCAGAACCTATAGCTTAGTTGACTGTAAGATATCATCATTTGCCCACCCTTTTCCCTTACGATTAGGCTGGCTTTCAGTCTATCTAGATGCAGCTGAACTACTGAACACATTATTTTACATGGAGCGACTGCCTATCTGACTTCCAAAGCCCAGTCCTAGGTAATACGATACCACTCAGTAAGACTAGTTGACGACCATTTTTAAATAAACTTTGATATGATATTAGACAATATCGAGTAGTAGGCGTGTCCTTGTAACTTTCAAGATATATCTATTCGTCATAATAGTCGATTGTTTGGTTATACAGTATACATAATAATTGTTTTTTTTTTTGTAATAGGTACGTAATCTTTGTTGAACTTTGATGTAGTTGCGAGTATTTTTTCTCGCCACGAATGCACCTCGCAATAAGGAAGCATTTATGACATAATTGAGTAAAGTTATTGTAGTTTTTTTATTATTTTAAATTGTATATAATTGTAATGTCGTAGAAAAGTAAGACGTGGACGTTTTTACACTAAATTATTATGTTTTTGTATGTTTGGTGCATATTTCCTCGATATTCTAAAGAATTTTAAAGAAAATACCAGTATTTTACATGGAGCGACTGCCTATCTGACCTCCACAACCCAGTTAGTACTGGGTAATAATCCGAGAAAAATAATCCGAACGGTTGTTATTATTTAGCCACGAGCTCCTACTATATACTGGACTCGGACTATACTATATACTGCTATCTGTAAATATCATTGAAGCCGTCTATTTTAGGCTAGACGTCGGTTTCAGAACAGGATGCCGTCTAAGTATTTAGATGGTAAACGTGTCACCTGTCAGGGGCATTAACGTATAACTGCCAAGCTGAATAAAACCAATGATTAAGCACAGAGGAAGTGCACTCAACATTAATTATTAATTTTGACACATACCGAGCACATTTTCCTGGTCGTCGACACATTGTTAAATGGCTGATTTATAGTTTCCTGGTTTGCCGTAAAAAAGTAGCCTAACTAGTGGAGAAAGGAAATAGACTGGCACCAAAATGGTGTCCAACAAGATGACAGTGGTACCTATAGTTAAAAAGAAATTCTAACTGTCTATAGATACTCGTAAGTCCACCAAGGTATTTATCATTATCATATCAATCGAAAAAAATGCACTGCTGGACTTAGGCCTCCTCAATTGTCATTACATCAACCGGTTCTGTGCTTCCCTTCAAGATTTTAAGACAGTCATAACAATATTACTTAAAGTAGGTTTTATAAAAATATTTTTTCGGTTTTTCATCGAGGAAACGAACCTGTCTTCACAATAACAACCAGTTATTTCTTAATTAGTTTCAGCAATATATCTTGTAGTGTCAATCATTGGCTATCAACACTTAACCGATATGATATGCTAAATGGGTTGTTTATGAAAGGCTCTCACTCAGGCCAGTAATCGCGTCAGCCACTCCTCAATAACCGGGTGGTTATCAAGGTTACCGCAATCACTAACTAACTCTTTAATTTTCTCTAGGTATCGAGAGATACGGAGTAGTTTTAAGGGCAATGCTACAAGTTGCAAGATTAGATATGGAATTTTAGATATTTAGGCAAAATCATTTGCGATCTTTTACACCTGAACCTTTCACCATTACCCATCTTTTTTTATAGAAAATCTTTGACTGCACTTTCAGAATTCGATAAAGCATAGATCACACAGCAACTGTCCACTTACAAAACCACAAGTCATTTACAAATCCGGCTGCCATTCACATCCTATCAGGCTGCCTTTAGCCTAGGAAAACATTAGACAAAATAGTTCTACTAAATTCTCGTAATGTGACCGCAGTGCAATTCTATTGGTATTTTTGCGCCTGTTCAGTCCACTCGGGCTCAATTACCCTGAAGGCTTAGGGTCCCTGTTTCAATAGATAGGGATTAGGGAGCCTTAAAACCTTATCAAAATGGTGAAGCCCCCAGCAACAAGTTAAGGTTAAAACCAAGATTAAAGAATTAACCACAATAACTTATATTGTAACCGCAATCTTGTGGTTTGCGTCTCACTGTTCAGTTTCCGCATTCTTCTGCTTAATTGTTTTGCATTGTTCTTTTCGTCTGGTGTGCAATATTTGTTTTAAAACTATTGTAATTTCGTGTAACATCTTAGTAGGTAGTATCCTACTAGTAGGTTTGTTACGGAGTTTGATTCGTGGTTCTTATTGATAATGTCACCGTTTAGGTTGATGAACAATTGAGCTGTCACCGTTTTCTATCTAGATCTTCCAAGTTTTAAAGCTTAAAAAAATAATTAACGTGGCAGGTTGTAACAAAGACTGGTCGTACAAATGGTGTAAATTACCTTTGAGATAACAGAGAAAGCAGAGATGTTCTAAAGCCCCATGCCCCACGTAATAAAGAGCGAGCCTATTGCTATCAACCGGGCACAAATCCAAACTCCCAGCTGCTACCGAGATATTTCAGACGAAAAATCCAATAACAATTTGCCCGACTTGGGAAACGATCCCAGTACCTCATTCTCTGACGTCAATTGCGCTTTCGACCACTAGAGTCGTGAGATGTCGATGCGCCCCCGCGAGGGGGCGCGGCAGGCGGTCGCAGGGCTTTGCCCTCTGGCCGCGGAAGCCAACCTGGGCCTGCTATCGCAGAGCCCGTCCTCATGATTGCCATATAGGCAGTGGTAGTACGAGCGCAAGTACACGACGCGCGCTCTGTGTGTGGTTGCAGTGCGAGTGACTGCAGGCACGCCACAGCGCTGTCAGACAGCGCTGATTTCTTCACGACACCTCGGCGGTCTGTCCCCGCCAGGTGAGACCTCCGGTTGCCCGGAGGAGGCCCAGCGGGGGACGACCAGCGACAGATGTGCCGACTCCGACGTACCTGCAGGACCACTAGAGCGCGAACAACACTTCTTTTATATGTATAATGACAGTTGTGTGGTAGCCCTGAGTGCAGTATTGCCAACGTCCGCCGCACGCATCATTGCTGCGTGTATTGAAAGTCGTTGCGTCGGATTCTCGCTACTCTTTTGGACGCAATATCAAGCAATACTCTGGTTAGAGGTCCTTCTTTTGAGGTATATTTTTGTAAGCTTTCGTAGGCTATGATATTGGGATTGACGGGTTACAAAAGGCACGGTTATAGCGATGTAAATGAGCTTGAACATATTTATTTTGACAGCAGTTGTTACGCCACGCCTATGTTAAAAGATGGAGATGCCTTTAACCAGCCATTTTATGTTTCATTAACTAGCTATCTTAAAATTACGATCAATAAAACGCCAGAAGGATGAGAAAAGATATCTTTAACATCAAAATTGCAGCAACTCACATTATACACAGATATGGGCCCAAAATTGATATTAAATCGGCAATTAAGGTTAATTAAATCGAATAGACAATCTTAAGTCCTCGCCAAGGTCCCTCTACCGTAACCTCACCCTTGGACCTTGAGTTCACCTTTTATAATATTTTCATGACCACTTTCACAGGCACGGTCATAGCACCGAAATTTCCGGAAACAAGTACTCAATCAAGATAAGGTTTACTTTATTTACAATGACTGGTTCGGAGACCATGATTGGGCACATTCGAAAATTATGGCTTGGATGGCGGCACGAATAAAAGTGTTTATTTTCAACTCTTAATTTGTGACCTTTGTTTACAATAAGAAATATATTTATCATGTAAGAAAACTTGATTTCTAATTTTGAGTGATAGGTACTTACATGAAAGTTTATGACTTATTTGGCTTCTAGAGCGCGTTGCGGAAGACCCCTCGAACACTTTTGACGGTCTGCACAAAGGACCTATTTTTATTAAACATAACGATGATTTAAGAATCGATCGATTTTTGAATTTTTATCGTTTTAACAAACTTGATATTTACTTTTTTAGTTCTGTGTTTTCTCGTCTGAACAGATAAGTTGGTTGAAGTGTAGGTTTGAAAGCAATTGCTGCTTGTCTTAGCTTCAATTTAGTAGAAGTTCCAAGCAGTTTCTAGTTTAATAAGGTCGGTAACACATAAATCACATCTTCATATTACCTAACATCGTCATTCAATTAAGTACAGCTCCACATATCTTATGTAAGCCTAGTACCAACCCATTTATTACATAACTGCTCGAGATTCTGCTATTACACTTATAACAGCTGTGACAGATTATAAACAGGGCCGACCTTGGAATAAAAACGAGCGGTAATTTGAGAATGAACACTGACAGGCTTCTGACAGGTGAGTCTCGATGCAATATCTTGTGAGGCGTTGAGTTACAACCTCCTTGGTTGAGTGGGTTGTTGCAAGTGGGAAACAACGTGTATTGATTCTAGTGGTAAAATGCAGTTCTTTGAGGAAATCATCAATGAAACTAAAAATGATGCGATTTTTACAGAAATAGAAAAAAAAATGAATCACACTTTTGGAAACTGGATCGTATAAAAGTTTTTTAAAAGCTATCTTTAATAGACGTATTTAGAATTTTTGTCCAAAGTACTGACAATATAAAAATACTAAATAAATGCACTATAAAAATATCTACCTAGTCATTGCAAAACAACCGTGCTGTTTGTCAAAGCTACATTAAGTTACTCGATACTCTGCATACAAAACGATTGCACCTACTTATAAGATCAGAGATCAGCTCCTGAATAGGGTCAATTGAAAACGTCAAGAGCAATTAATTGCCCGCTATTGCCCAGAGTCCTAGACATTGGGTTAGGTCGAATCAATGAAGTGAAGGAAAAACCGTTGGTTTGTGGTTCTGACTTCTTATTGCGTAGTAGTCTTTGGATCAGTTTTAATTGTTCCAATGTGTCTGTCACGTAAACGGGATTATGTGTGATTAACTGCGATGTTTAATTTTTTTTTAGATGTTACCTGATATAGCGGAGTTTTTGCGGCAATTTTATATGGGCAGTCAAAATTTTCGTCATGGATCAGCCTTGACAAAATTTCGATAAAGCACATGAGTTTACTCGCGTCATTTTATTTTTGATCTCATCATCATAAGTGATGAGTTAGGCAGAGACACACCCACTTGTCAACAGCCATCAACCAGGGACAAATCCGGGCTGCCACTGAGATATTTCTGATGGAAAACCACATCACCACTGTACCAAAGTGGCCCAGTCTTATCTGCCCTAGCCATTGAGATGATATATCTTTATAGTAATAACATAACATCACGCCTGTAATCCCCGAAGGGTTAGGCTGTAAGAGTGTTCTTAATAGTTCACCCACATTTTGCCAGTTATGTTTAAGTCCCTATTGCTGTCAACCTTACACAAATCCAGACCGTGACTGCTACTGAGAAATTGCAGATGGAAAAACCTAATAACACTTTGCCCGACCTGGGAATCGAACCCAGGACCTCAAGCTCAGCTGTTGCGTAGGCCAACGAGGTGGTCTTTAAAGTAATATAATTATTATATTATTTATATGTATGTCGCAACGTTTAATCTAAGTAAAGCCACGTGAAAAATGTATGGCTCCTGATGAGATAAAGACCACTGGTACTGGTGCAGCATGAATTGTTTAATATTACATTATGCAAAGCAGAATAAGTTAAAAAATAATTAGCTCTAGTAAAAAAATACAGAATATACCACTTATTATACGAGACAGATATGTAGACTGTACATACCTCATACTACATACTCTCATACTAAAAAATAATATAAATTCGAAAGTAACTCTGTCTGTTTAAATGCTCATAGGTTAGTGATCATGAGTCAGGGCATAGGTTAGGTACATTTTATCCCAGTAGTAAACATTCTATCCCGTGTCTTTTTACAAAACCCATACGATGCAAGCCATGGACAAAAGATAATTCTTCTCGTAAATAGGTCATTTTAAAAATGTTTGGCTAGCTTAAAGTACGTTAACGTTAGAAAATTTGAATTTCGCGGGCTACCCTGACGCTTCCACCTTAAGGCCTGGACTCCACCAAAGCGGAGACGAGCGGAGCGGAGAGGGAAGTGCAAGATTCGATCAATCACAAGAGAGACGAGAAACGTGATATAGATTTCAACCAAAGTGATTGGTCGGTTTTCACACTTATCTTAAGCTTAAGCTAGCCGTATATTCTACAAGGATGACCTTTTATGTACCTGTGTATACCTATCCTGCCTAGCTTAAGGCGTGCCTAACTAAGCATGCATAGGCAAACCTGCACCTTTATATAGTTCAGTAGATAAGGTATGAAGCGGGTGTCGACCTTTTGTACACTAGTAGTGGTCTGACCTGACATATAAATGATTGATCGTTGAGAAAATACAGTGATACAAGAGTTAACGATGAAATGGCAATTTGGTTGAGTTATCATTTCGTAAGCATGTTGTTCTGTTACGAAAACAAGGGTTTGGTCATTGCATTAACAATATCCTAAAATAACAAACATAGGTACATACATAGTCTACTAAAATCATAATTCTTTGCTTTGCCGTTGACAAGTCAAAAAAACGCGAGGAACAGAATGCTTAGTAGGGAAAAAAATGGAGTATTCCCATTTGAGCACCAATTTTAAGCGCACCCATGCTTAGAGCCATAGATATTCCCTTTGCACAATAGGGAAAATCTTTGGTGCTCTTGAAATCGGTGCTCAAATGGGAATACTCCAAAAAAATAATAGCTGCGCCAACCTCAAATAAATTGGGAAAAGAATGAACCGAGGAAAATGATGACCGTGTACAGACGCCAGCACATCAAGCTACTACAATTTGTCAGATTTCTTTAATAGATTTTCGACTTTATTTCTAATGCATTAGGTTCAAGGTAGTTTGGGAAAATCTGACAGTTTCGGGTAGCTTGACCTGCTGGCGTCTGTACATAAGCACCCGAATGGGAAACAATGTCGAATAAAATCCTAACAAAACTGAAAACACATTGCGGAAATTTTGTACAGAAATTGTTGCTTCTAGCTAGACCTTTAGTTGTGGGTTAGTAAGTGAAGTTACTATTTACAGTTTTATTATAGGCTCTTTTAATTTGTTAGGTAGTCTACTTTTTCTAAGTCATAACTAGATTCGTCTACATATTCGCACTGGATCTTTTTATTGAACCCCTCCGTAACTCTGTTATCTAACTTACTTGATCACAAGTAGACTGTGACTTTCTTAGTACACGTTTCTGAAGTTAATTAAGACTTAATTACTAATTTATTTCAAATCTTCACGGTTTTTAAGCTTTTCTAAATTGGTGAGTGAGTTATGGAAGAGTATATTGTGACTTAAGTATAAAAATATTAAATTGAGTGCCTATTGTACGCTTAAATTATGTACAATGATGATGTTTTTATTTATTTATCAAATGTCGAACTGAAATTTTCTCCCAATTTTACTTGTTTAAATTAACAGGAAAGGGCAAGAACATACACAAACGTTTCTTTAACTTTTTGTTTTAATAAACATAGTAGTCAATTGATAGAGCTTGTGATCTCATAGCTTTGTGTACCATCGAAGACCACCACCACTGCAGGCCCAGTGCAGGTTGATGAAGTCACATGACTTCATCAACCTGCACTGGGCCTGCAGTGGCTGTTTATAACCCGCTCCCACTAGTAGAGAGGAGGCCTATGTCCCAGCACTGGGAACATTATAGGCCGATTATGCGTAGCTTTGTATAGTTATAAAACTAAAAGCACATATGACTACTTTTGTAACATTTCCTGTATTTTTGTATATATAAAGTTGCGTTATATTCCGCTTTACAAACCGAGAGGGGAACCTTGAGAAGTTTATAGTGCGGTCGAATTCACGTACAAGGGGCGACGTTCATAGGCACTAAACGTCATATTAGTGCAGGCAATAATGCGCACTAAACATAGAATATACGGGAGGTATTCGCGTAAAATATTGTGGGCAAAGTTTCAGATGTGATGCGATTTAGAGTCCCAAAGTGACCAGTATTCGCGATTGCAATAATGAGGCAGTCAAGTACTTTAATTTAAATAATGACTCTGTATTAAAGATTAAATGCTTGGATATTTATCGTTTAAAACTAAATTGAGGATGTAGCATGTTTTTATACGAAATAGTTAAGTTTTGAATTTAATCGTTCTACTAAAAGACTAAATACCTGCAAAACTATTTCGAAAAAAAAACCCAAAATGAAAAAAAAAATAGAAGAGCAACGACTATTGAATTCTTTTTTTAAATCCCGCTTCGTCATTGCCAATCATGACTTGTTTTTCTTGTTGCTATTAGACATGCCTCCACATATGGGTATAAATCTTATCACCGAAGCATTACGCAGAATGTGATGATAAGTATCTTAAACCTGACAGTTTTACAGACACCGACAGAATCGTTAATCACAGCTACACGTATGGTGAATGAGCAGCGAATGTCTTTGCATGTTGTGGTTTTTCTAGATTTAATTTGAATTGATTATGAGAAATTTTAAGATTTTTTTCTGAAAGTTTCATGTTTGTAGGTATAACATTAAAACCTTCATAAAAAAGGTACTTATAGGATGTTAAAAGGTAAGCAGAAAAGAGTCGCTAGTACTTATATTTTTATTATTTTAAGCTAAGAACTTGCATGCTGTCGGGTTTTGTGCAAATATTTAGTTGGTTCTGATTGCCGCTGTAGTATACCAACTACAACATTTTATTTACAAGGCACATCCTGCATTTAGGGAGACAGATACAACATACTAGGCAAGCAGCTGTCTTGCTGATTTGTGTGTTACTTACCTTGAAAGCGAAGGATATTCTGTGTTTGAATTATAGAAGTGCCTCCTAATAAGTATTTACTGAATAAACGCTTCGAATATATAATATATTCGCTGCTTCTTATTTTGTGAAACCAACTAAACTAAGGGAAACTAAGGTATTCAAATACCTACGTAGTTTCCCTTAGTTTAGTTGGCAAAGCCTAACTTTGACACAAGTCTGAATAAATGTTCTTCTTTTAATCGCCATGAGCATCGTCCCAGGTCTGCATTGTATAGATTTTTCTCTTTGTAGCCATGGATATCCCACTTCTCTTTATGAATATTGTGTTTCAATTCAATTTTTCACATTTTATGGACAATTTCAAAATATTTTCCCCTCAACATTGTCAAAATTCTCATCGTACTTTACGTTTAGGTACCATAAAACTGTTTAATACCTACTTAAACAGATCCGTTTCTCAACATGTTACTTGAACAATGAGCAAGGTCGCAGTTTATTTAATAAAATTATTAAATTACTTACAATGTCTACAAAATTAATGACGCGTAACGTACCTAACGTAAATGATTGCGAGATTCACACCCGCTTTATTATTTAAGTCATTATATGTAACTGTGACGAAAGTGACGTAAATTGTGCGAAATTCGTCACACGTTGACATTACTCGCACATTTCGTACGTTTTGGTAACGATAGAAGCTTGGACGAGATTTTCGTGAATATTAGGAAACGTCATGATTATTATCTTTTTATACATGGTGGCCAGTCATTAGGTACTGTTTATTTTGTTAACTTGTTTGAGTATAGGAATTTATTTTTATTTTTTGACTTGTTACTTATGCAGTTGTTGTCCTTATCACACATTTCTTACGTAACAGTAAAATAAATAATCAATTTATCGTGATCAACTTTTGGTTTCAACAATAATTCTTTATTTTGTTTCGCATTTGGTCATTGCTCTCAAGGATTGTGTAAATGGGTCATAAATTCAATGTTTTCTATTTATTTCCTAGTTTTATTAACTATATTTTCGAGCCGTTTGGGGTTGAAACTCTAGGGCCGTGGGTTCCGAGTGCTCATAGCCTATTTAAGGAAATTTCGAAACGCCTAGTTGACGCTTCCCGTGACCCAAGTGGCTTTTACTTTGGCCAGAGGCTAAGTGTTGCCATACAACGTGGCAACGCCGCCAGTCTCTTGGGCACATTACCATCTGACAGCGTTGAGGAGGAGTTTTTCGATGCCCTTTTATAGTTTGTTGTTAGTTTATCTATTTTAGTTTAATAGTTTTTAATTATCAATGTATATAGTTAGTTTAACCTAATAAAGTTTAATTAAGTTTTATTATAATTATGTAGACTTACAATAAATTACTTACCCTTCCTACTTACCTTTGAACTGAATGTAGCCTGGCTCAATTAATCATTTTATATTTATTACTGATATCAATTATATAATAGACGAATGTTTTAGTACAGAACCAAAGCATTCTATTCTCTAATTTCATTAGGTAATTGTGTTTATGATAGGCTAAATATCCGCTAGTCAATAAAAATAAATATAAAAAAACTGGCCAAGTGCGAGTCGGACTCGCGCACGAAGGGTTCCGTACCATCTATACATTAGACTAAATTGCGGTTTACGATTTATGACGTATTAAAAAAAAGCAACTTACTAGATCTCGTTCAAACCAATTTCGGTGGAAGTTTGCATGGTAAGTACATCATATATTTTTTTTAGTTTTATCATTCTCTTATCTTAGAAGTTACAGGGGGTGAACACACATTTACCACTTTTGAAGTGTCTCTCGCGCAAACTATTCAGTTTAGAAAAAAATGATATTAGAAACCTCAATATCATTTTTGAAGACCTATCCATAGATACACACACATGGGTACCCACACGTATGGGTTTGAGGAAAAAAATAATTGAGTTTCAGTTCTAAGTATGGGGAACCGCCAATTTTTTTTTTTTTTTCTTATTTTTGTGTGAAAATCTTAGTGCGGTTCACAGAATACATCTACTTACCAATTTTCAACAGTTTAGTTCTTATAATTTCGGAAAAAAAAGGCTGTGACATACGGACGGACAGACAGACAGACAGACATGACGAATCCATAAGGGTTCCGTTTAGCTACGGAACCCTAAAAAGCGCCATCATCGTGGGATGACTGGAGAATGCGGTCGGATGAAAAAAAAATCGTTAGGTGAAGACAAAAACACACAGTAACAGTATCTTTTTAAACCGTGAACGCTGAAATTTATTTATTTTAGTATGCAATTGCTTATACATATAAGCTAATTGATGACTAAGTTTGCAGTAAAAGTACGCATGTCTAGAGCTTTAAAAATACCTACGCGTTGTTTGAAATTTTATGCATCGTTGCATTTTTCTGTTAATTTAAATAATTGAGAGAATACACAGGTTTAAAAAAATCCTTGTCACGAATTACCAATAATTTGATATTAGATATTGATTAGTGACGGGCCACGTAATAAGACCTCCTTTATACCTTTGAGTTGAAACCTATGATTAAAATTAACTTTCAACTTTCAACTAATCTGTGATTAATTAAGCATAATAATTATCATTTGACTGACTGATATTTCCTGTTCCACTGACTGTCAAAACCGCACCGCGCACCTTTCCTGTCGTAACGATAATCTCAATTATGCATTTCACAATCGTCAGATCAGAAAATATACTGTACGACTATCTGTACGCACACATCGTTAGCAATTTTTTTTAGTTCAAGTGTCAGTCATTAATTTATTCTCATTCATGTTTTGTGGCTAGTTCGGAATCGTAAACATGTCCTTATGTGTGTATACATATAACTTAGTTGGGCTAACGAGTCTTGCGAAATTGCATTGAATAACGAGTCTTGTGTGTGAATGATTATGGCAACCCTGATCCTAGCAAGTAAATAAAACATCTTTATTAATTTATATTACAATATACCATTAGCAGATAGGTAATCTCTATGTACAAATCTGCACGTCTTTAGTAACCTTAACTTCTTTCAATGGGTCCTGCACATACTGAGGGCAATATGGTGTTTCAGACTAAATTGAAAGCATACCTATGTAGGGTTTGAAGAACAGGGTGTAAAGTTGTTCATCCCTCAGCCTCATAGAAAAGGAAGGCTCTTCCGACCAGACGGTTGTTGTGTCTGGTAGGCTACTGCCCGACAGTTGAGATCGGGTTTTTCCATATAGTCTTAAGTCACGGATAACTTTAACTATGTGATTTAGGAATTTCATGTTAGTTCTTCATTTGTGACATAGATTACGCTGTACTCAGTACTTTTTGTTCTATGTTGCTATAGTACTTCAGTGCGGTCATATTTACAGTTAACTCGCACGCATACATTAATATCGTGTCGCAATCTAATATATTTTATCTCCAATTCAAACCAGCCAAGAATTGACTACATGTCTAAGATGGCATGAATGATAAATATATGTATCATTGCTAGATTTTCATTTCTAGCAATAAATTATGAAGAGTGATGGTACTTACATATTTTCCCACCGACAGAACAAGTGAACATCTCTTTGTTTGCTCAACACAAAGTGATAGCGGGGTTATTCTGATAATCTACAAGGTAATGTGAGACAGATAATGTTTATTAATTATAAGGGAAATTGAACAAGAACAGTTCTTTTGAAATAAAAGAAGCAGCTGTTGTATAGCTTGGTGCTAGAGGTAGGAAGCTCTGGACCGGTAGATGTGGCGCTGGCGACGTTAGGAGAGGGTGTGCCAGTTGTGACCGTCTTATACTAATTAAAATGAGAATTAGCCTATATTGAAATCAGGCTAAAAAGGGTGTAAAATACTCTTAACGAAGTCGAAAAACACGTATTCTCCCCATCATTGCGATCATGTTTTTATTCTAGACCATGCCTGGGAACCTTCTAGTTATGGAGGTATTGGGGGTCAAAATTCCAAGTTATTCACTAGTTTTTTTTTTTTTAATACATGTGTATTTTTTTTTGCTTAAGACACCTTCAAGACCCCCGTACTATTAAATCCATCCATCAGCACAATGTTTTGAATGCGTTACATTGAGTCCTATAGCAAAAAGTGATTTTTCACCCCAAAAAAAAAGTCGCTTCCCAGCAATAATTTTTGCATAAAGTTACTTACGTCTGTTTACATCTGGTAGATGCTCTGCTACGAGAAAATTAGGCGTAACGCGGGGTCTAGCAGAGGTATTTAACCTAGACATTTTATTTACCGGTTCATTGAACTTTGGAATCGAGAGCTGTATTTTCCAAGCAGATTTTAACTTTGACGTCCAAAATGAACCGCCTTTGTAACAGCTTAGTTCATCCAGACCTAACTTGAGCTACTTAATGGTCGAACAGTACTAGGCCCTAATTACTTAGTCTCTACTACAATTTTACGTAACTCCAACATAACAGTACCAATTTTCGTGCTGAGAATCTATAATAAACTTTCTTCCAAGCACTTATCACTATAACACTGACCTACGGCGAACCGTTTAGATACACGTTACAGAATAAGCAAGTAAAGTAGAACGGTTACGTCAGCTCACTCGCGAGGTTTTGTTTTCTCCGCACTTTCGATTTTATTCGCGACGTGGGCGCACGACATCTTGTCATAGAGTAACAGAATGTAGAAGATCAATAGCTTAGAACGCGAGCACAAGCTTACCCGGAAACTTCTTCTGTGTTAGTAGAAGTTTCTTTTTGCCGCAAACTTTGTAAAGCTACGTCCCTCATAAACAATACTTAATGGACTCTTTGCTGTGCGGACACATAGCATTGAATGGGGCGCTGTGATTGGTTAACGTTGTGAAGCGACTTCACTCGGGTTGACTGACTGAAAGAATAAACGTCAACCAAGATATTTTAAGAAAAAGACTGTTTGAAGGTGCTTGCGTCAGGGTAGCCCGCGAAATTCTTAGAGGGATGTATTGATGATTTTCACGATTATAATTCTGTAAATGCATACGCGTTACTGGCGCGACTCAATTTTCATCAACGTACCACCTGACACTGACCTGCAAATTGCAAAAAACGTAAGAAAATTTGAGTTTCGCGGGCTACCCTGACGCACAGGTTTTACATTATTTCAAATAAACTTTTCTTTATGAATAATAGTTGCTTGCCTATAATGATATAATAAGATAATGATATAATATTAGAATATAATCATCAAAATCATCTTTGCTGCTGTAATCACTACAACATAACCTAATACCCGATACCAGTTTGACATTTGTGTTGATTTGTCGCACTATGCGTTGCGTAAAGTAGCAAGTGAGCTATTTTATCTGTGCGTTCATTATAATGAGCGCATATTGTCGTCCATCCTTCAAGTATTGTTTATGAATAGGTTTTTGGGACACTGTGCGTCCGCGCGCACTGTGGGACCTCATAGTAACGTTCATGAATACCGGTGTACACCTCTGTGGCACTCACTTAGATAATCTAATGTTTTTTAGGTCAAGCATCATTAGCCAAATTAGGAATTTACGCCGACTGCAATACAATTTCACCAATGTTGACCAACAACGCCCTCGTGCCTCGTGTCAATGTCATTCAAGCGTCAAAATACCCTTGTACAGCAGGTTGGGATGCGATCAATAGCTGCGTGGTACATGTGGTTATAATACTCTGTGAGTAGTGATAACCTAGTGGTGTGACCGTCGGACTGCTAAGTCATAGACTCGAGTTCGAACCCAAGATCTCTGATTTTTCAGATTCATGAAGCGTATTACCTCAATTACTTCGGTGAAAGAAAACATCGTGAGAACACCAAACCAGCATGCCTGAGAGATATTTCTCGATAGCATGTAAAACCAAGTCAGAGACCCATAGCCGGCATAACATCTCTTAACCAGGTTAGGAACTATGCACGAAAAATAAATAAGGTACTCTGTAATAATGTTGCAGTGTTGGTATACTGTTAGCGATAGTCTGTGGTTAAGTCCGCGCGTGCGTGAACTTTTTATCGTATGAAGTAGCCTTTTGTTAATCTTTTTCGCGATGAATGTCTGGTGGAAATAAACGCTCTCTTGCAGATAATACGGCATTAATTATGTCATTGATGGTCACAATGCTGTGGAAAGCATTTAACTAGAAAGTTGCGATTTAGATCAAGACACGGTCAATAAAACGAGAACAACTTGTCTCGTCTCACTGTTGTTTTGTTGTGGAAATTCGAGATTTGTTGTAGGATTGAATTCGTGAAAAATACAACTGGTAAATTAACGTTGTTTTTATTCTGACCCAATGATCGTGAATTAACTTTTACTTAGATACCTTGATTTTTTTGATATCACGGACTTATATATATATATATATGTATATAAACTATGTATATATATTTTTCTTAAATACGAGTGTAGATTGGTGTTGATATTATTTAGATTTTCAATATTTTCTCCAGTGGTATAATTTCATAAAATTCCATTGACCTTCAATAAATTGTATTTTATGTCCATCATACTTAACCTTAAAGTATAAACAATTGCATTAAGTATAAGTACGACATCGCATTGCAAAAATAACTACTTTGAATGTAAATCACCTATTTCTATGTATAAAACTGCTGTTTAGCTTACGTAGGCCGTTAATGTAATATGCACACACTTAGAATAATATACATAAGGCCAATGATTATTGTTTTGATACTTACTAAGATTGTGCAATGCTTTGAAAAATGAGGATGGACGTTTTTGTGTCAAGAGCAAAATTTATATCATTAAAATCGTACCACGTGAAAAATTTTAGAATAGAGAAATATTTGAATTTATAATAACATAGTTATTAGTATTAATCATTACCTCTAAAATAATATATAAGAATGAGATTGATCCACTGTTTGGTTTTATGCAATAATTCTGTACCTTGGTACTTAGTATGTCATCTGAGGAACTGCATAATTATTCCTGATATTTAATTACATGTCAATTTTATTCTATCTGCCTGTAGAAAAAAAAAACACGCAACAAATAATAACCTTGTTCATCAAGATAAGAAACATACGCAAGCTTGTATAAGAAATCAATGCAAATACCAAAACAGCCTTAGCTGTCAATAACAATTACTAGATTATTGCTGCTTATCTACTGCAACTTAATTACTGGTGGGTATGGACTAAGTAAGTACATCTAATGCCTGGTTCTCACGAGACTAGTTTTTTTTTAAGTGTGGATAGTAAACGAGTTAGCTATTTAATATTACAAAGAAAGAGGTAAAAGTTTGTAAGTTTGCTCGTTCCAGTGACTAGATTGAGGTCAAGAGTAGGCCCATTTAATTTAAAAAAGTGGGTAATTTTCGAAACTCCCGATTTCAAAAATTCATGCACTTACAAGAAGCTACATTATTACGGTGTGTAGGTTACATTTAAATGTTCCCGTGCAAAACGGGAGCGAAGCCGCGAGAAAAAGTTAGCCACTGAATAAATGTAGATTTTGTGGATAGAACTAGTTTCATTGCTAGCAAAAAAGTGTCTAAAATATACACGGTAATTTTAAAAACTTTATTAGGACTTTATTTTTGTGCTAGTACTGCTTTCTAGTAATGATTTTACTGTTTGCCAGTACAGTAAGTTATAGCAGACTTTTGGATGTTTTAGAATACGAATCGATAGAATTTTATAATTCTTTTATATTTTACTAGCGACCCGCCCCGGCTTTGCATAAATGCAATGTACCACATATAAACTCTCCTCTTGAATCACCCTTATATCTATTGCTGATAACTGCATTAAAATCCGTTGCGTAGTTTAAAAGATCTAAGCGTACAGACAGCGGGAGCGACTTCGTTTTATGAAATAAATAAAATATGATTAGGTTTTAAAATCCAGTTGCAAGATTTGACGTAAACAAACATACATTGCAAGTTAAATAAAAGCTTATCTTCTATACTATCTATACTTCTATACTAATAGGTATTATAAAAAGATAAAATTTGTTTGTTTGTTTGTAAGTTCGTTTGCAGGGGGTCTCCGGAACTGATGATCCAATTCTAAAAAATCTTTCTCTGGCACACACAGCTACATTACTCATGAGTGCTATAGGCTATATATGATATTTATATCATGCATATTAGCTGAGATATCAAAATTTTTGCAGACGAAATCGCGGCCGGCAGTTAATTTAAAAAAAAAGACTCGTGTCACCCAGTCTTTACAGTTCGCGTGTTGACATCTCATAACAATAAAAGATGAGTATCTGATAGTTACCTACTGCTGCAGTAATCTTAGATTCATGTTCTCTAGATTTAGGATAATTTACTGATTATGTGTTTAATGATTTATCATTCGCATTCCAGCTTCGAAATCGTCAGTCTATCTTGTAATGTTGTCAGTATCATGGTCTAAGTAATTGGTGTTATTTAGTGATTTAGAAATGTGATGACGTATAATTGAGATGTGTGGAAGTCGACGATATGTTGCAACGTTCCCTTGTAAATTGGAATTGGATAGTGATTTAAGTATCATAATCTGCCTTTTTCATATTCTATGCGAATGCAGCTGAATTTCAGTATTTTATTATAAAATACTTAACAAAATGGCTTTTTTTTATATGGAACTCCCCATCTGACCTCTACAACTGGTGTGTGTTTTTGATAATGTTGGAATATCGTTTGAATTAAATCAATAGACTCGGTCCCTATTACATGGGACTTAAACATAACTGGCGAAATTTGTGTGTACTACTACTAGGTACACCTCTGCCTAACCCTTCGAGGATTACAGGCGTGATATAGTGTTTGAATTACTGTCTCTATTTTTAAACTGGTCTAATTAACCTTATAACATTTTAAAGGCTCACCTTTCGAACCTCACTTGTATTATATAGTTTAGATTTCAAAATCTAAACCGTGATTCTAGTACTGATATGATCATTACGATACAGTCCACAAACCGGTTCACGTTGACCCATATAACAATGTCTAGAAACCAGCTCAAATAAATACGCCACTTTTATTGGTTATAGAACTATGATGTTGTACAATCGTTGAGACAACTCACTTCACATTAATTTCAAACAAGGAAAAGCTTTTGGTAGCCGGTGGACAGAACTTGGGTGGGATCAAATGGAAATTATTTGTTAGACCATGCATGAAGTGAAAACCTTCAATTTATTCGCTTTGTATCCACCTATTAATACCTTTGTCTGAGGAAGGCAGGACCTTCCCCTCTACTGAATTTAGCGAAAAAATTAAAATGAGGTACCTAAACGGAAACCTCAATTTTGCCCCGGAGCAACTGGACAGATTCGTAACTGGACAGATTCTCAGCTGTACAGATATAATAATAATGTTTATTCACATAAATATGTACATTTTTCACAAGTACAGTGCTTAATCTAAACTTATAGTACACAAAAGTATTAGCATTTGAGGCCGAACTAGGCAAAGCCTGTATTTCAGCCCTCAACGCCGATCCCCCTGAGTTACAAATTAATTATTTTGATTATGATGTTATAATGACTCCATGTATGAATGTACGTATCTTAAACAACATATAAAATAAAATTTAGAGATTAGCAACTGGACAGAACGTGTACCGTCCATGACACAATTAAAGTGAATGAGTTGGCATATGGACGTTTTGAAAAAATGGTCAAGTTAAGAAAGTGAACATTAAAAAAAAAGATTCTAATACATCAAAATCATCAGATCACTCATTACCATCATTTATTACTAAAAAGGATACATTATATTATACAGACATCGCAAAAAAAATCCATTGTGTGGATAGGTGCAAAAGCGACAAGATCGAAGACTCATCATCCTCATCCACAGTTCGACTTCAATCACTGGTATAGCCGGTCTCTGTTTGTGTCAACCACCACGATTATAGTATATTTATTATTTACCTTCTACAAAAAGCAACATTTCGATTGAAAATGTAGATATATGTATAACTCAGTCCATTCGTTCAAATTGAGAGTGGGTTTGTGAACGTGTTGCGGATATCTAGATCCGTCTGGTGACGTCCGCCTCCGCGTAGTGACCGGCTCAAACGCAGACGCACAAAATCTACATATCAATGCATAGAAAGCTGTATAGCAGGAAATATAAACTATTTTAAAAGAAAAAAAACCTAAGGCATCGGTTTTGCAACATCTATACAAATAAAATGAATTGCTTTGGATTTTGCATAGTGAATTTTAGTATTTTTGTGGCTTTCGTAAGAAGCAGAAATGTTTTGACCAAAAATAGATATCTATTATTAGATACCTACTGACATGATAGTCTAGAGCTAAAAATCTAGACCATATTCGTATATCATTATAATGAATTACATTATATAAAGATTCAAATAATTATGTATTACCTATATGTAATAACTAAATAAAGAAATGAAAATAGAGTAACTGTAGGTGCTCTCAATTTAAACAATTCTTACATCATACTCCTTTTTGTAAACTTACACTTAAATAATAACACAGTTAATAGTGGAAATTCACTACGTTATATTTCGCACGTTAATATTTGTTCGTGTTAAAATCAAAATTGCCTAATCTAAGGCTATTAGTACCAGCCGAGCTACTTCAAAATATTTATTCGTTGCTACAATTACACACTTCTGTCTTGTTTTTTAAATAAATTCTAATTAAAACGGGAAGTCGAGCTTGGATTTGTGCCTGCCTAGTCATAGTATTGAACTAAATAAGGATGTAAACTAAACGTCTATTATTATAAATGTAGCTAAGTAGTACCTGATGCTCCTTAATATATATTATTTAAGTAAAGGGCGAACCAATGAAAATGCAATCAGCACATTTAAAACTGCGTGTCACAGTTATCATTGATAGGTAATATTGACCCCGACGGTCGGTTTATTTTTGATGAAATTAGTTTTAAGGCCGGAATCTATAAACGTCACATCAATTGACTCGTACTTTGACCTAGGCATGTCCCGTCCTCTGACTTGAACTTTTGGTTTAACAGTTGTTCGACAATGACAGGAATAATGCTTAACCAAAGTTGATTCTAAATAACATCTGTAGATCTCGGTGTAAGTATTGCACAAAACATACAAAATAACCACCACCACTCAACCACTCTTACCACGTAAATCATTGAACGCTGTCTAATGATAGGTACCTACTGCTAATAGTTTTCTCATCGGCTACTTACGTCTAACTTATTAAGTTACTAATAAGTTAGACGTAACAGCTCCGGCCGTGTTACACTTTGGTCCGGTTCCTTATATAAAAGTTACATAAAGCTTGGACACATGGGCGGACGCGCGTGCGGCCGTTTTTCATTCATCTATTGTAGCACGTGACCATATCTTGTACTATTAATAAATCATATTTTAAAAGTATCGATCGATATCGTCATTATTATCGATAAAAACTATAAATAATTATACTTTTATGTACTTGGACGAAGCAAATAGTATGTAAAAATTGTAACGCTCTGCTAATTTATTTTTAATGTAGGCAGTAGACTAGGGTTTCTCTTGTATCGTGGGTGCGCTTACAAACATTTGATCTCACATAAAAAAACAGCCAGACCCGGAACAACTACCAGTAGGTCATAATATTTGATCCGGGCGGGGATCAAACCCGCGACACGCAGTGGAATACCCTATCGCTGAGATGCATATTCCCAACATAGCCTGCGAATGTGGGTGTATACGTAACCCTCTGTCTAATCCTTCAGGCATAACAGGCGTAATGTGTTGTTCTTTAATTACTAGCTTTTGCCGACGGCTTCGCTCGCGTTTTGTTCGTAAATAATCCCACGGAAACCTTTTAAATAGAGCATATGGCATTTGGGAATAATTTATCTTTCCATTATTGAAAGGATTTTCGGAATCGGTTCAGAAGTTCCAAAGAAATTCACACATGTGCCTTTTTATAACATTAGCATAGAATAACACAAAGTTAACATTACTATGTTGATTGCATACCTAACTACAGGTTCTTAGTCTTATAAGACGGCTGATCTATGACGGCTTTATCACTTCAGTGAAACCACATAATCGTCACGAATGCAATCCTTGTATGGTCAGACTGGTAATGCAGAACCTATAGCTTCATTACGGTTATACCATAATCACATCTTACGACACCCACTGGAAGTGAAGAAAATATGCGTAGATAGGTACCTAAGGACATCTAAATTAATTGGCTACCAAGGGAAGTAGCCTGTCGTCCCCACAGGATATGGTGATGGTGAACTCAATGCGTTTGTAAAGTATGAGCTCTCTATTACTCAGCTGGAACTCGTCTATTCGACTGAAATCCGTACTTTGTTATGCCACCAGATCAAAGAATTACCGCCGACTTGCGGTTAAATGTCACTAAAGGCAAAAAATTTAGTTAGTATAATAATGGTTAATTGGAATATTACAGTTATACTGTTGCAGGATATGTTTTAGCAACGATATTTTGGTCATAAATTTAGCAGGGCATACCACACAGGCGCGAACCTTGGCAAACATTTTACTACTACAAAAGCTATGACTTTTTATAATGAGGGCTATAAAAAGTTATAATTTGCCTCCAGAATAGTGATTTCCTTTTTTGCTTGTACATACTCAAAAGTATTCCACAAAACAATGTCGAGCATAAACCGCAGAAGGTTAGGCCAATCGTAATCTAGTGTGACCTAGACTGTCCAGTAATTGTCTGCAATACCAGTATAGAACATGAATTGCTATTGTGCCCCAATCAACGGTAATACACCAGCTATTAGTGCTTTATTACATTTCTGTGCATTTCCCATTATTCACGACTATTATGCTTTGTGGCTGTATGGAAATGACCAATTGGTCACATAGTGGTCATTCATAAGATAATTGTGGGCGGTTTAAATTTGATTTTGCGTTCGTGTATTGCAGCGATTGAACTGAATGGCAAATCAATTGTAGGACTTGGAAATTAACCGATGTTTTGTTAATGTTTATTTTTCCAACTTCTGAAAATACCTATTAATTATGAGCGAACGAGTAGGTGTATGGGTGAAAGCATCGATGATAATATTAAATCCACTCTGGCTAATAGCCAAAATGGCAGATGTAAGTCGCTCCATACCCTATTACATACCTGTTCATTTAAAATTGAGCAACATATTGTTTTAATCTAGTGTATAGACCGGTTTCTTCGTACAAGGCCACTCTCACAGACAACCGTTTAATGGAATACTAAAAGCCTTTTTTTAGTATTCCATTCAACAGCTGTAAAAAATACTTCATCCACCTCTAGGTGCATATGTGCCTACCCTGCTTGGGTACTACAGGCGTGATTATTTCCCCTCACTACGAGTATCAATAAATTTCTGCCGGACACAGTATAGCGAATAAATCTGACGTAATATAAAATGTAATTAAATTGTTAATGTCAGTAATACTATGTACAGACGCATCAAGCTACTACAATCTGTCAAACTTTAACAGATTTTCAACTTTATCGCTAAAGCATTAGGTGCAATGTTGATTGGGAAAATTTGACAGCTTCGAGTAGTTTGATTTAGCTGGCGTCTGTACATAATGATGTATATCTGACCTATCACCCTCGGCGGGTGTCACACTCGTCTATTTCAACATACGACGGAACTGCCTAAGAGTAATTAGAATGAATCAATGCTTGAAAATAGCCTGTAGGTATTTCCTTCTTTAGATAAAACTTACGAGGTAGCAGAAAAACTAGATTATCATCATCATCATCATTTCAGCCGAAAGACGTCCACCGCTGGACATACTTAGGCCTCCCCTAAGTGTCGCCACATTGGCCGGCCCCGTGTATCTCGCATCCAGCGGATCCCCGCCCCCTTCACCAGGTCATCGGTCCACGTAGTCGGAGGCGTTCCAACGCAACGTCTTCTGGTTCGCGGTCGCCACTCAAGAACTACAGAGAAACCAGATGGATAGATGTTATTCAAACTACGGCGAAATAAAACGAAATCAGCAAGGATAAAAGTGACTGAACTAAGTAGAATAAGAGAAGGAATCACCGTTCATCTCTACGTAAATGAAATATCTTTATGAAAGAAATATGAATAGCTTGCTTGTGTATGCCCCTCTCTTGATCAACCCGAGGTGGAATACAACTTTACACCCCACTCCTTTGAATATGCTCTGTACATTTACAAATCTTGTATCAACAAGACGCACCATTATGTCTTCTCTCGTTACTTGGGAACCGGAGGTAGTCCTCTAATCGTGGTGTGGAGTCACTTTGGGCACTCCAGCAAGTGGGCCATGGCTCTGATGGTAACTAGAGCCGTGGCCCACTTGCTTGCCCGGTAGGACACCGCGTAAACACTGAGAA
This sequence comes from Lycophotia porphyrea, assembly GCA_950005105.1. Classification (NCBI taxonomy): domain Eukaryota; kingdom Metazoa; phylum Arthropoda; class Insecta; order Lepidoptera; family Noctuidae; genus Lycophotia; species Lycophotia porphyrea. The sequence goes on along the minus strand of OX465391.1, from coordinate 9,842,145 downwards.
CAAATGAATTTCTTGTAATACAAAGCTACGGTAGTTCGGTTATTTAAGTCAGGTTGTTGATGTAGAGACATCAACAACCTGACTTAAATAAATAAATACTCCTCATTTGTCAATCGTCGACACCACTTCACACTCAGACACAGGTTTCAAACTAGTGTATTTAATACATAAATTAGCATGGTAAGCCATCGGAAGCTTCGTTTCGAATGAAAAGCAACTATTAAATGTTTTGCAACGGCCTGCCTCCGCCCCCGCAACTGCAATTATTCTGCAACTGTTGCAAGTTCGTTGCACACTGCAAAATAGAGCAATTATCTGTCCGATCGAACATTCTGTTGCGAAATTCATATCAGATTTGCATGTTTTTGAATATTTCGTCTATGGAATTTGCACTTGTAATTATGAGTGATTCAAGGTGGTCATGGAATTTAAGATACAGTTGATACAATAGTCATCGATTATTGATAATTTAATTAATATTATTAAAATCATTGTAGGCACCTACTGCCAAAATAGTGGCAGAGGAGTGCTTCAGTAAGCATATTTTTGGAGTATTCTCATTTGAGCACCGATTTCAAGAGCACCAATGCTTAGAGCTTGCTGCTCTAATCCAATTCTGATCTTGAATGCTTTGGTGCTCTTGAAATCGGTGCTCAAATGGGAATACTCCATATTTTCTTTTCTAAAACTGGTGTTTGCATGATTTTCCTGCCTTGCCACTACAAGTTAACGAGCTTTGAATTTCTCATAACATGACAATACCACACAGTCATTACCATTGAAATACCTTATTACCATTGACAAAACTAGACAATACACTTCCTTACATTTATTAAACGACCAGGTATCAGTCTTCAATCAGAATAAAGTAGACCAGAAGTAGTATACCTACTATTTAGTTATTTAACATAAGAGTCTTTAAAAATTTACTATAATCCCTATTAATAAAGTTCAGTTTGCGCTACAACTTTAATTTTTATAGCTTATTTTTAAATATTTGTTTTCTTTGCTTCCAAAAATACCACAAAAGAATACATTGAAATCAAAGGTAAAGCACCTGTCTAACTAGCCAATGTCTCATAGAATAATGACGCTAATTGCGCAAGAGCATGATAAAACAGCGCAGCTCAAACAATGGTACTAGATAAATATATCTAGCGTAGAATACAATGAAATTGTTTGTCACGTGAGTCAGTGAACGTGAGCCGTTTAAATTAAATTATTAGAAACTGGTTCTCTTCGGAAATTCTATGGGTAGAACTTAAAAAAAAACTTATCAGAAAGAGAAGTCAGCGTATCGTAGGCTCCTACCTACACAAGAGGTCTACGCCTTTATAGCGTTTCTACAGTTGACGTTGACCCAATTAAGTTTTTTGTTAGTTGTCAGTCCCAGTGGCGAAGGTTCCATACAATGATTCCTACCGGCTTCCCTTTGAAAAATGACACAGTCAGTATTCTATAGACAAATAATATTTATAGAGATAATTATGTACTCCGGTTTACCTCTTACAAAAATTTACCCATCATTGCTACTGAGTTCCATATTATGTTTTTGGCCTTTGCATCGCCGTTATCGCTGATAAAATGTCAATTTGTCCCTCTGGTCAGCAAGAGAGAAAGTGCACACAAGTAAACTTCTTATTTTCCTTTTAAAGAAAATTACACCCCAATGAATTTAATTACTTATACGTATTATCTCTTATTGTAAAGGTATGATTCCGAACTCGGCAACAAGCAGCAGTGCTGTTGCCGCAGTGCTGCCACTAAGGTGTTTTGTTTGGCATTGCTGCCGCGACATTGCTGCCTAGCTCGGAATGTAATCTCATATAAGCTTATAGAATTTGTATGGGGACCTGTAGTGTCGCGGCAGCACTGCTGCGTGCAGCGTGGTTCGGAATCATACCTTAAGTGTGTTACGTAATTAGAAAGATGGATGAGCTTTTGTAGCTATCATATTCACATGTGAAATTCTAAATAGTTATGTTTCCGTAGTATTTAATTATCTATTATGAAGTTTTGTAAAATAAAAGTCAAATTAATTAAGCTGATAGCTACAGAGAAATACAAACAAAACATAATTAATTAACAATTTCATGACGCTAATATCAGTGTAGCGAATTTAGGAACGAATTTAATTTTAACACTTGATTGGCTCTTATTCAAGAAAAATACTGAATAAAATATGATACTGAAGCTTAGAACGGTACGTACGCACGACGGCTGATCAAGTTATACAAAACCAGTTTATGCGGATCTCTCATTGTACAGAAAATACATATAAAGCGAAGCAACGTTATACTGGAAAAGTAAAGCGTAAAACTATTGTAATACCGTTCACTCTTCAGGCCATCTTGCATGGGATGAACCAAGTACCTGCTAATGCAACTGTAGATTAATCAAAATAACATACAATCGACTTTTCCAATAGACTGAGTAGCACCATGAGTCTGGATTTGTGTACGATTGATGGCAACGTAGGCTCGCTTCATATATATTATACGGAACTGGTAAACTGCGTGTGTAGCTCTGCCTAATCCTCGCACACAGGCGTGATGTTATATTAAGTAATATTACGAGTATATACTGTTTTGCGCAGATAATAAATTATAGCTTAGTACAACAAAGGTGGCATGCTGTGGGAGCCGTATAATTCTTCGTGAATCCAGTTCTATAACACAATTAATAACAAACACATGACAGAAGAATACCTCCCACAATCATAATCTGCTTAACACGGAGCACAAAACGGCCCACATCCAACTTATCTGCTGAGTGTAGGCCTCTTGTCATTGTTATTTTTAATAAAATTTCAGACACACATATTATAACTATCAACGAGCTCATGGCTAAATAATAACAGCCGCTCAGGTCGATCTTTAGGTTAAGCTGTGCTTACTTAGGTTGGTTCGTGGAGGAGTGACCAACATACCGAGTTTCCTCCGTGCCTCGGAAAGCACGTTAAGCCGTTGGACCCAGCTGCCATTTATATATCTTTGACATTCGTTACAGCCGGTAGTCAGTGGCTCGAAAGTCAGACAACCAGTCTTACCACTGAGTTGCGTTTTACTTAGTACTAACTGGATTGAGGAGGTCAGATAGGCAGTCGCTCCATGTAAAATACTGGTATTCGGTTGCAGCCGGTTAGACTGGAAACCGACTCCAACTTAGTTGGGAAAAGGCTAGGCATATGATATAACTCTCAACGAAGCCAAAGTCTGAATTATATTATGTATAATAAATCAGACTGTCTTGTTGGTCTCAGTATTACTGCATTATTGTCGCAACCACCATGCAAGCATATCATCATCATATCAGCCTTGAATCACCCTCTGCTGGGGATAGGCCTCACCTTTCTTCGGCTATACTTCTCGCTACTGTGTGTCGCTCACCCAAGTGTTACCCGCAACGCTGACGACATCGTCAACCCGCGTTCTTATGGGTAGCCCTAATTTCTTTGGACCAACCTTATCTCGGCTATCTCCGCGTCTAGCCAGAAGCATATCATGACAAGATGAAATTCGAACTCTTCTTAGTCGTGCATCAATAGGATTATAATTACAGGATAATAAAGCAGCGCCGATCGCAATTAAAGAGGACACAATAAGAAAATCATTTTTAATGAATAGATTGTACGCACGACGGCCAAACAAACTATACAAAACCAGTTTATGCGGATCTCTCTTTGTACAGAAAATATATACAAAGCGAGGACACGTTATATTGAGAATGTAAAGCTTGACGTGCCGCCGTGTATACAATGTATAGCGAGATGAGTCAGTTTTTATAGATTATATCATGTTATACCGTCAATTTTCATGAGCGTGCGTATTGGCCATTGAAATAACATTTTTTCAACTATATTTAGAATGTCAGATCATGTTAAGTGGATAATTGTGTTTATTTGATCTGATGCCTTATTTGAGCTTAAGTGATTTGAAATCGATACAAGAATAAAGACGAGTCTTGCTTTAAATAAAAATGAAATGTCTTTATTTCAGATCAAAATAATTATATCAGTCCATAAGTTGTAACCGATTGTGCTTACAATGTGCTTATGCACTGTAATGTGGTTATAAAGGTTACAGTTTAAGATCGCGTGTCTCAACGCGATATTATAATCATTGTTAATTGGTTCTGGTTGTTCGAATTAATTATGCTTTATACAGCTATTTTGCTCTCTGATCTTTTTTCTTGATTTTTTTTTAGCAGAAATGCTGCATGTTTCTAAATGGTATTAAAAAAACAAGATGGCTACGTTTTTTTAGATTAAGGCTACACGCCAAAAGATGCGTGTACCCAAAGAGTACAATACTTATACCAAATGCCTGTACCTACGACTATATTTTATTATTCAATCACAGGCAATATGAAACTGAATTTTTAGATAAAGTCATGGTCAATTTTCAACCAATCTTCGATACAAAGAACTAATATTGAAGCATCTGTTTGTAATATCAAAATAACTTTTTACTGAATGTATAATAAAGATATGCTTTTTTGTTTCTCCGTATAAGCTATCTGCTATCAATTTTTTTGTGGTAGTATAGTTAGTACGCTATGCTGTTGGCTTGCTGCACACTTTGGTGCAAACTGTAAGTGCGGCAAATAGCTATTTAAACAATAAAGTAGTAAATAATAAAACTGCTCGTAAAAGTCTCGTCGAAATCGGTCGAGCCGTTTCGGAGATTAGCCGGAACAAACAGATAGACAGACACAAATTTCCAAATAAGTAACACCATAAATACTTTCATATGCATTCAGTAAAAAGCTGATAATTTTAAATTACAAACAGACAGTTCAATTTAATTTATTTCTGTCTATACAGAGTGTAAACAGACTATTCACGAAGCCGTCAACCAAGCATTACGTACATCAAACTAAGTAACTTTACGCAAAAATTATTGCTGGGAAACGACTTTATTTTTGGGGTGTAAAATCACGTTTTCGGTGGGACTCAAAGTACTTAACTCATTCAAAACATTGTGCTGATGGATGGATTGAATAGTACGGGGGTCGTGAAGGTGTTTTATAGGTAAAAAACAAAACATTAAAAACAAATATTTAAAAAACTCGTGAAAAAGTTGGAAATTTGACCATACCTTTTAGTTACGGAAATATTATACAAGAAAAAAAAAATATCGCAATGACGGGGGGAACAAGTGCCTTTCTGCTTCGTTTTACATCCTTTAGATTCGCTTATACCAGTATCGTCAGATTGTGGTCACCAGACACTAACGGATATTTGTGTGGATATTTCAGTAGATCATAAAGTAGCTTTCAGTTTCCAGTAATGTTCGGAGCTGTATCCGTAATTTATTCTTACCGGTTTAAGCGAACCTTAACGTTAACGGTACACCATAGTTCAAAAACCTTATCATCATCATTTTCGGTGTTACCGGATTATACATTTTATATTGTAGTTCATAAACAGCGAATAAATTCGATTAATTAAAATATAAACAGGTTCCTGGTTCAGTGACCTAATGATCAGGCAATAGTTACGAATAATTAAACATCATTTTTCTCAGTATTCGTTGTGAGACTGATGTGATAACACCTGTGTATGTGCAAACGGTATGTAATATTAAAATATCTTAGGTATTTTTAATGTAAATGAATGTATTATGTTTATTTGTTAAACTGTTTGGTTCCTCTAAGTTTTCCTACTGCTAGGAAAAGCTCTACCCTAAAATAGTTTTTTACTGCACATTTCGTGTTTGTAAGAAAGTCTAAAGTCATCACGCCATTCGTTCTACCACTTGCTTCGGTTATAATTGTAGCACAGTACACCTGTGCTATAATTATTTTACAACCATTTGGCTGGCACACCACTAGTCTTCCCATGTAACGTTACCCATGTCCACCTTAGGCTTTTCAGTTTGAGAATATGCATAGGTAAGTCCCCAACGCCCATTCCACTGGTCGAACTCAAGACCCCTTGGTGGCCAGTCTGCAACCAACCATTGGGCTCGTCGACTGTTGCCTTACATAAATTTCCCTTGACCTGACTGTAGCACTCATTTTCCATCTCGACATCACTGCGTATTCAGTTAATCATCACTTGTGAAGCATAATTCTATAATGACATATCTGTGTCGACCCCTAGATGCTAGATATGACATAATGATACACGCACGGTAACTGTAGGTTGTCTTGTGATGACATGATAAGCACTAGTTGTAACACCTGTAATCTTACGACCTTTATGTGGTATAAAAGGTGTCGATTTATAAATTGATATCTGTGATACCTTTATTACCTACCCACGGCTTCGCCCGCATGGAGTTTCGTGATCGTACTACCGAAATAAAAAGTGTCCTATATGTTAACCCAGGTTATAAACTATCTGTGTGCCAAGCTTCATACAAATCCGGTCAGTAGTTTTTGTGTGAAAGGGTAACAAACAGCCATTCTTCCTCACAAACTATATTTATCTTATTAGTACCTTACTCTTGTATATATCTGAATCTTGGAAACGGCTTCAACGATTTTCATGAAATTTAGTATGCAGGGGGTTTCGGAGGCGATAAATTGATCTAGCAAGTAGGTTTCAATTTTAGAAAATGTCAATTTATCCGTGTTACCGAGCAAAGCTCGGTCATCCAGGTACTTTTTAAAAATATAAGCAGGATAGCACGATGTATAAAGCTTTCTGTATCTGTTATTATTAGGAATCATCACCAGTATCAGTGTTGCTGTGTTCCCGTTTGAAGGGTTCTGTGTACAGGGTGATCATGTAGTCTTCTTCTTTACGTGTCGATGAAACTCAAATTATGTCAGTACGTAGCCACCTGCACAGCTCTAACACTTACTTCGATTAAATCCTACAAGGTGCAATTTTTTGTGTATGATGGGCAGGACAGGAGGTGGAGCATATCCTGCCGAGGGGCTTCACATTGGCATTCTATTTGGGATCGATCGAGGAATTTCCATTTGGCCAGATTATACGTACAACAGCCAACCTGGGCCCGCAATCGGTTCAGATATTTACAGATTAACCGCTGCAGTTCGTATCCGGGTGGCAGGTGTTCTTCCTGGTTGATGAAGTGCAGGGATGGGACGCATGTTTCTCCACAGTTCGCATCTCTTGTCTGACGCACGTCTTCTAAGGAGGTCGTGGCACATGAGACGTTTCAGTTATTTTATAGATTGCTACCGAGTTTGATATGTGATGCTTCTGGATACTTCAGACGTTCCAAATAGGCATTACTAGCAGTTAGGCACTTATCTATAACATATTATTCTTTGTCTCATATACATAATTTCTAGATTTGTAATACCTTCACAAACATATTATAACTCAGAATAATCTGTCATATACGAGTAAGTAGAACAGGTTCAGATGATGTCATCTATGACCGTTGCCCCCAAATTACTAAATTATTCAAAGTGCGGAATAAATGTGCATAATTCTTAACATTCAAGAGAAAGGTATTCGATATTTGCCGCCATTTTCAAATAAATACCGTTCTAGCAATAATATGAGTAAAGCATTAAAAAGCACCCAATTACTGCACTTCGTTAATATCAATAAACTAATTAACGCCTAAAGTCATAAAATAACAGTTGATAATATCAAACGACGCTCATTTTATTGGACATCAGGCAATAACAATAAATAAATAAAGTAATTTGAGATCAGATGCATATTGTATGACAAGATAAGAAGACTTCCTATGTAGTGTGCATCAAATTACAACTTAAAGCTGAGTTTCCACTATGTTCGCGTAACAAATGTGCTTCTCTCATTTATAGTGGTGGCCGTTTCTATCGAAACACAAGGCAGGTGCGCGCAACATAGTTGGCTCCACAGCAGCCTACTTCTAAGCTACTTTACTTAACTTATATGACAATGTTGGCGAGAACTCCTCTGCAACCCACGGCCACACTACTCGCGACTGTGTGGCTCACAAAAAATGAATAGCGCAGCTCTTGCACATCAAACGTATCAATGGGCAGTAGACTTAAGATATGGTAGAATAAACATTGTATTAAAACTCGATTTGTTTTTGTTGCAGATAACTCACGCTGTAAGGACAGAAGCGAACCTCCACCGAAACGACCTGCTTTCCGTGATAACCTATACGGATGCAATGTCACTCACCAACTGACATTTAAGCAGACCACTCGTTTCTACGGCAATTTTTTGTTCGTACAAAATCGGACAGTGAAAAACTATGCGGATAAGTTCCAGAAGTAGATAATATTTGTTTGTAAAGGTTTGTTCGGGTAGTGTGATGGCGTCGTGGAAGTCTGTTGGGTTGTGGACAGTGTGTGTGGTGTTATGCCTGCTGGGCAAGATCTCGGGGCTGGACAATGGGCTCGCGCTGTCGCCGCCGATGGGCTGGCTCGCGTGGGAGCGGTTTCGATGCAACACCGACTGTAAAAACGATCCTGATAATTGTATAAGGTGAGTGTTATTATTATCATTTACTTTCCATAGGAAAAGACAGCTTGTTTTGATAGTATTTGTGTATATTCTAAATGAATTTTAGATCATCATATCATGTTTAGGGCATCTGCAAGCCTGAACATCGATGATTTGTTGTAATTTCCTTTAATCTCCTTTCCAAACTTAGACTTAGCTCATCTTTGCACTCAAATTCTATGTTTCCAGAATATTGAAGTGCAGTTTTATTAGAATTATATGTATATGTATTTCTCATTACGCTAGGAATTAGCATGCTATACTATCTTATCAGTTGGAAACTGCAACTAGGAACACCCTTGAATCTTCCCGGAAATAATTTCCTTGTTTACAAACAGATAGAGATAAATAACAAATAACATTGTTGATTATGTATTATTAGATTAATTAAATTGTGGGATTTAGTTTCTAGTTATTGATTTAATAGTAAATTGTTTTCCTTTAGAATGGCTAAACGGATACAACATTGTTCTTGACTAATGTTTTCTTCCAGCGGATTATGAATCCACTTTCATTTAGCTTGCAGAACTGAGTATTATTATTACTTCAGCCTCATTGCATAAATAATAATAAATGTCACAACCACTTGATGATAATGTTGTGTGGCATCCACGGGATATGTTCATAATAATATTTAAATTTTAATATTTACGATAATTATATTTTCACTGCCTTGTTAGCTTAGTGACCTAAGACAATTTAATGTAAATGTGGTTAAAACCAAATGAAAAAAATGTTACTCAATAATGTTAATTATAATTTGCATGAGTTTTTTGGCAAAAAATGATGTAAGTAGGTAGCACTAAGAACTAATTAATCAATTTGCTTTTCTTTAAGTATTGCATATCCGATATGGGTAGACTGTTGTTCCTAAAACAATAATAATTGCACACAGTTACGCAATAAATAATTCTTATTGTTATTCTTAGTGGTCGCAAGCGCTGCTGCTTAGCGCGAGGTCTTGGGTTCGACTCCCACTGTCCTGATCACAGGACTACCCAGGTCGGGCAGTGTTTTTGAGTTTTGCAATCAGGAATTACTCATTGCAAAACTCAAAAACACTGCCCGACCTGTCCAAATGTGAGTGTACTATAGATACACCTCTGCCGATCACTTCAGGAATTACAGACGTAATGTTATGTTTACGTTTTATGTTAATGCCCTTCGATATTATTGTGATTCCCATACTACAAGAGAGTTACGTGTCTTCGGTCGTCAAGGTAAGCTTGGCACTGACACCATTTGAGAGTTTCTTACCACAAGAACGTGCTTCGAGCTTTGACCGAGATCTTGTTTACACACATTGTTTATTTGCACTTCGGATTGGAGAACTGTCTCTCTTTCTTGTATGCTATAAAATTTCTCTATGTTGATAACATTGGTGATAACTGGTAACTAAAGATTTAAATCTTTGCTAACGGCCACCTTTTACTACATCCTAGAATAAAACCTCATGCAAGCTATACTAATATTATAAAGAGGTAAAAGTTTGTTTGTTTTTGTAAGTTTATATGTAGAGGGTAATCTCCGGAACTAATGATCCAATTCTAAAAATTCTTTCACTGGCACAAAGCTACATTATACGTGAGGGCTATAAGTAGGCTATAAATTACATTTATATCATGCATACTAACCGGGTTATCACATTTTTTGCGAACGTAGTCGCGGGCGAAGCGCTAGTTGAGTAATAAAAATATTTAAGTATGTTTCTTTTTAGTCAATTCCATAAGACTCTGTAAAGTCTCTGTAAATGTTCAGTTAAATGTCTTTAAGACAAAATAAACAGTGATATAGAAAATGGTCCATAATTGCAGATGGTTGGACGATGATTGCCATAGTTACTGTACCTGGCAGAAGAACAGGTCTTTGTAGATATTTTATTTTATTTATTAGGGACAAAAAAACAGTTACATGTTCAAGTTTAGCATTAAGAGTCGTTACATAAATATAAGTAAACATATAACCCACACCATTGTCCACGGGATAATAAATGAACAAGTAAAGAACGGAATGATAATTTTGTCTCATAAAGTTTGAATGAAGATGATGATGATGTTTGATTAGATTAAGATTGTGATGTATACATCATAGCTAGGACAAACAGAGACATGACTTGTGTGACCTAAGGTTGAAGATGAGAAATTATTTCCGTAGAACAACAAGTTCGTCTAGGCCCTCTTCTCAACTTTCCAATTCTTCTTGTCCGTTATAAAAGCCATACTTTATCCACAGTGACCGTCTATTCCGGACAATGACGGACATCCTGGTGAACGAAGGGTACGCCTCCGTGGGCTACGAGTACATCAACGTGGACGACTGCTGGCCCGAGAGGGAGCGTGACCCCCATGGCCGGCTCGTGCCCGACCGGGAACGGTTTCCGTACGGCATGAAGAGTTTGGCTGATTATGTAAGTATTGCTTAATTTTTCTACTTGGAGATAAGACCTTTTGGAACAGTTTTGTTACAGTTTAGACTTAGTTAGTCATGTAACAAAATGACAACAATCATCATCATCAGAAGTAGCTCTATGCTGTAATGACTGTTAGTTTACAAAGTTAGTTTTTGCGTGTTTTGGACTATTATGTTGTAGGTAGTCGCTCCATGTAAAACAGATGCATACGGTTAGTCTGGACACCATCGTACCAACCCTAAACCAAATTGGGAAATGGCTTGGCAATGATATTTGTCTGTAACTAAAAATGTTTTTCTTTTTGTATATTGGCACCTTAATCTTATATTCATGTAATTTGTATTCTTTAATTGTGCTTCTGTGTGTTGTGATATGTCTTTTGTCTGCACTGAATAAATGGTTTATCTATCTATGTAGATATTGTACAAGTTTGACGTTCAAAATGCCTTTTAATGGCTTAATTGAAATAAATGGTTTACTTAAACATGTCAAAAGTACTTTCAAGAGGCTGTTAACAATTAATAATCTGTTTGCTCTCGACACTAGACTGTAGGTTTCTAGTCGAAGAATAACCTGCTTAATTGTTTACATAGTAAGAACTTTAGGGTACAGAAATTAAAGATAAAACACAACAGAACTGTGTCTTTGAAAGTGGTCTATCAATTTAGCATGTCCATACTATACTATCCTTACTAATATTATAAATGCGAAAGTAAGTTTGTTTGTTATCTTTTTTACGCCTAAACCACCGAAGGGTACCTTTCATCCCGAAAAAAAGTACTGTTCCCGAGGAAAACAAGAATAACGTTCATAGGATAATAGATGGCACCACGTGTCTTTCGAATTGAATTATATTATTAGAAGCAGAGTACAACCCGAATTGATTTTCGAATTCTAAATTAACGCGAGCGAAGCCGTGGGCAAAAGCTAGTAATATATATTTCCGACAACTGGGTTTTGCCCGAATGATAACAGCTGAGAGGGAAAGTGAAAAGGATATTTGAAGCACCTTCAGTTGTTTGCCAATTACTTTCCATTTCATTTATTTGTCTTTATAATATAATTATTCTGATTGGTTGCCGGCAGACAGTAGTTTAATGGAGTACAGTATGTATATTAATTTTTGATAACAATTTATTTTTTGTATTTTCTCAAAATGCTGTCCTTTTTGGTCCTAAGGTGGTGGTCATGAAGTTTAAATAGTTAAATTAAAAGTAGACCTTGCGAGGTGTACCTAATACAACCAGTATTACTAAGACACCTGCACACCTCCTAGGTACACCTCCTGCTTAACTTAGTAACTAAGTTAAGCATTTACAAAGTTGCATCAATAACCTGCTTTTGCATGTTTGTGATGATTCAATAAAATTATTACAGCAATAGGTGCGGAAACTCGCGAAAATTACCATTTTATGTATTAACGAGTTATTAATTATGATAATTAAGCAGTGGTTGCATGACCGCAGTGGATTTATAAAGGATTAATCACCGGCTTTTATAGATAGAAGCATTTGTAACAGATTGGCCGGAGAAAACCGAGAGAAGAGTAGAAGGCTATGGGGGAGCCTTTGCTCAGCAGTGGCACAATATAGACTTAGAAAAAAAATTACCACTATTGTACATGAAGTTTAAATAAATAAATAGATAAACTCCAGTTAACAATGAAGGCACCTCAGAAAATAGGCATTAGTGCATAAGACGTATACGAGGTGTATACAGACTCTTCACGTAGCAGTCAATCAAGCATTATGAACATCGAACTAAGGAACTTTACGCAAAAATTGGTGCTGGGAAACGACTTTTTTTTTTGGGGGTTGAAAAATCACGTTTTACGGTAGGACTCAATGTAACGCACTCAAAACATTGTGCTGATGGATGGATTGAATAGAACGGGGGTCGTAAATGTGTTATAAGTAAAAATGTCTCAATAACAACTTGTAGTGAAAAAAAAAATCTTGTAAAAAAGTTGGAACTTTGACCCCTCATATCTCTAAGCCTCGTAGGTTCCCAGGTATGGTCTAGAACAAAAAAATGATCGCAATGACGGGGAAAACAAGTGCCTTTCGGCTTAATTCATACTCTTTTACACCCTTTATGTAAGAACTAACAGCCTTTTCCTAGCATTTGCATAACATGCAGTCAGCTTAGTTTTCGTAACGTGAACGAGATTTGTGTTAGCCAACCGCGCTGTATACTTGTATAGATGCATAATATCTGACGTCGTAATCAACGCTTATAAATCACTGTTTACCTACTAATATTATCCAATATTAGGAGTTTGGAAGTAACACTGATGAAACAGTAAGTGTAAATTTTCTATAAGAAGATGTTTCTGTGAATTTGTCAAAAGTTTCTTCCGAAGGCGAGTACCTACAACTGCAAATCGTAATTGCAACACCACCCAAAAGATAGACCTTAGTGACACTACTGGTTTCTATATGGAATGGGGACAAGCGACAGTGTCGCCATCTAGAGAAGCGTTCCGAAAGCACCTTTATGTTGTTTTTGTCTTATGGTGTTTTTTGATGCTAGAACCAAAGAATATGCAATTTTCAATACATTCTTTTGCTGCATTCACGCACTAGAAAATATATATTTGAAAATTTTCATTATTCGAAATATCATTCTTTTCAACTGTCTGTTCATGATGAAGAACCCCGTCTTTGCATTTTTTCAACATTCTTTCCTAAGTTTGTAAGTGTTTCTACGTATGTAATGCGTAAGAAATCGAATCATCACCTTATTATCCTAATTCACTCACTTACCGAGGATTTTAAATCAATATTTAACGGATAATGAAATCGAATTATCACCGAGAATTTAAAGTAGCTATTGAGCCACAATTTTTCCTAGAACGGAGAGTCGACCGAACAGACTTAACTGCTGTGTAGTTTTTTTATGATGGCTTGCGCACACGCATCGATGCAGTCCGAAGATTCCTTGAACCGTTACGATTACTTAACGTACTACTATTATGCTCGTAAATGATTTACCGACACATTTGGGGTAGATGCAATAACGAGAGCTGTTAAGAAAATTAAAAAAAAAAACTAAAAAAGCCTATCAATAAAGTAGCTGTCAAAAATCTCATGTTAGCTGCTGATTGGTTGATATAATTATCAGCGGCCAATCTTAAGTAGACTTGAGAGGCGAGAATAGATTACCCAAATCGTTTAAAACTTTTTATTTATAAGAACGAGTCTAGCTGACCCGCGCAACTTCGTCTGCGTCACATACCTAATGCAATTCAATAATATTGCGACTATAAATTTATATGTAAGCTATCCTATCTTTCAAGTTGGATCAAACTACTCACGGTGCGCAAATTTGATTAAAATCGGTTAAGTAGTTTAAGAGTCCATCGCGGACAAACAACGTGACACGTAATTTATACACATTATAAGATTATAAAGAAGTAAAGTTTGTGAGGTTGTAGGGGTATATCTCTGGATCTACTGAACCGATTTTGAAATTATTTTACTAATAGAAAGTCACATTATTTGTGAGTGTATATATTATAGGATATTTTTTATCCCAATAGTATAACCCCGTGGGACATTTATCGAAATCGACGCCGGCGAAGCCGCGCACATAAGATACGATCACTAGCTTTAGCTTTAAAAATAAAATCATTTAAAAGGCGTTTAGACGTCGAATTCAGATATTACTGGAAAAAAAAATATTGTTGCTATGAGGGACGGCTACGGGCTAAGTTGTCTCGAGTTTTCTAATCCTAATTTCCACCTTATTGTTTATTTCTTCGTTGGTAGAGTGGTCACAAGCGCGACTGCTGATCATAAGGTGTTGGGTTCAATTCCCGGGTCGGGCAGTGTAATTGGGTTTTTCCTATCAGGATTTTTTCAGTAGCAGCCACAGAGACTAGATTTGTGCCCGGTGGATGGCAATAGGCTCGCCTCCTACTACTGGGACTTAAAACAAGTGGGTATACTAGTACACCTCTGCCTAACCCTTCGGGGATTACAAGGCTGATATGTTATGTTTATTTTTTTAACGACGTCCTAGAGTTAATTCCTAAACGAGCACAAAGGTTAAGGTCTCTACAGTACCTGCTGATCGAGGCAGGTGGCATTCTGTAGTTTCTACCTCCATGGCAAAAGGCGCCTGTTTATGTATGTATGAGTAGCCAAACGTCGCCATTGAACGGTGCTGTGACATTCTGGCTACTCATGGGTGATCTGTAGCAAGTTATTTTCGAAGTTTCTTGGACGACGGACCTGACTAGGTATCCAAAGTGATCGATTGTATGTATGTTTCCGACACATTAGTAGTCAGACCCTTCATGACTCGTAAAACAACACACGCGCTCTGAATTTCGTTAGGAACACAAAAGCGTTAGTACACGATTACCTAACTTCAAATAGTACAGTCACGGGCACCGATGTGAATACACTGAGCCACTTTTAAACGTGATTTTCTCATACTCTTTTGATTACAATTTCATGCTTTTACGAAAATTAGTATCATGGAACCCATATTGTTATTAAAAAGGAATTATCGTAAAGTTGTTCGATTCCCAATTCGAGCAAAGTGGTATTGGGTTTTTTTCCATCTGGGTTTTCTCAGTAGCAGCCATGGAGTCTGGATTTGTTCCCGGTTGATGGCAATAGGCTCGCCTCCTATAACATGGGACTTAAACATAACTGGTGAAATGTGGGTGTACTATTAGATACACCTCTACTTTATCCGTCGGGGATTACAGACATGATGTTTTGTCAATTTGTTGTAATTGATACTCCACGAAAAAAACGCTTTTGAATTAAGGTGGATGTTTGCATATTGGTCGTGATTGTACCAGCTCAGTTTTTATACTGGCTGTATAGACAGGCTACCATTGTATGGTTATTTACTTGGGGCTGCGAAATTTTCATTGAACGTTTGTTTATTGTTCGGCATTCTCACGGCGATCGTAATAGAAACTAAAGATGCAAGATTAACAAGGTATTGAGTGAGTTTAAATATGATTGTAAAAGCTGTTATGTAAGCGTGATTTCGAGTTCTGTACGCACGATGACCAATCCAGGTATGCAAAACCAGGGCAGAGCACCGCCGTGTCCTTCATGGTCTGGAGCGAGAGGGAATGGGACGCCGTCACCTCCTTCTGCATAGCAGTCATGCTAGCGAAGGAGGTGGCGGAGCGTGAGAGGGAGAGAACCTCCCGTCCCAGCCACCGCGAGAGACGCCCCGGGCGTTGAGGGTCACGTAGTGGCTTCCGACTACCGTAGACGCGGATCTGTGGACGGTGAGTAATGGGCTAGCTCGCTGTCCGTCTGTCTTATGACGACAGGCCGTTTTGACGGTGCGTTCGTGTTCCACGCGCGCCTCAAAGAGATGTCAGCAAACAGGAATGTGACAGCAAAGGCTGATGCCTGCCAGGGCTGCGGGACTGTTCGAAAGAGATACCGCGGCCCTGGAACACAAACTGCTAGGAAGAAACATGGATGGGTTTTAGTCAGTACAAGTCTGACACTCCCTTCCGCTACGCCCAGAGCGGGAGGAGTCATTTGATGATTGGCCATCCGAAGAAAAAAAAAAGGTATGCATAACCAGTATAAGTGGATCTTTCATTGTACGGGATTTCTATACAAATGAAAATGTATAGCTTGATATATCGTCGTGTGCTACGTACATACATACATCATAAGCTAATGCCTGTTTATCACGGGGCGGGAACTGTAGGACGCAATTTTCTATGATCCTTGCGTACTACAAATTAATCGGGAAAAACCACTGCGTATCTTCAAAGCAAGAAGTGGGAAGTTGGCTCACAGAACGAAACAACCTTTAGCAAAACCTAACCCTTAAAATCAACTCGGCTTTACCATTAAATCAGCGTCAGGTGGTACACCTTGTGTTGCCATCTGGCATTATGCTGATCTGAGGCCATTTTGGCAGTATTAGTTTTATTTGTTTATTTATTTATTACTAAGGAAATTACTAAGGTAAGGTTTATAATTAAGGCGTTTTTAATGCCAAATTAACACAATTTTCTTTTTTATCAGGAAATACAAGATAGCGCAACCTCCATACATTAGTTCTTAGAACAGATTCCTAAACGTTACATAAGATGAAACAAATAATTGAAAACGAATCAGAGCTTTTTGAAGATAATTATTTATAAAATATTACCTGGTTTTTATTTCAATGTAAAAACCCGTAACCGCAATATAATTGAAACTCATAAAAACTTTTGCAAATGGTGGTCGTTATTTTATTATATCGTGTCATTGACTGCTACGGAGAAATCTCAAAGTCAAGAGCCAAAATATAATTTTCGTTATTAACATGTGTATGTTATATCATTCAATTAATGGAAATGAAACATCAATTTGAATAATGAGTGCTACTGACAAAAAGTAAAGGATTGAGTAAATAATGTCATAAATAAATGACATTTATAATTGGTCATATATTCGAGATTGGTCGGAGAAGACAAATATTAAACAAAATTAGAAAGCCATGGAGGAGGCCTTTACCCAGCAGTGGGACAGAGTTGGCTGATATAAAAATATCTGTAGGAATATACAATTTTTTTAAGCTTTATACAACGTGTAACGTTAAATGCGCGAAACCTCAGACACCCCAAATTTTTTTTAATTCAATTGACGTAATTCTGAGAGAAAAAAAAAAAAAAAAAAATTAAAGGTTTTATAATTATGTTGTTTTAGTTTTTCATTTAACGTTACTCGTTGTATTAAAATAAAATAAAAAATATAAAGAAAAAAAGAGGGGTCTACCCTGCCGGAACAAAACAGAGAACAAGGGGCTACAATGCGCTTGTCTTGTAATCTCTCCAGTACCCATATTCGGCTAGTAGAGAACGTCTCAGGCATTCAGTTTGTGGGCTGCGGGACTGTTCGAAAGAGATACCGCGCCCCTGGAACACAAAGGACAAGGAAGGAACATGGATGGGTTTTAGTCAGTACAAGTCTGACACTCCCTTCCGCTCTGCCCAGAGCGGAAGAAGTCATTTCATGATTTCCCATCCGTAAAAAAAAGGTTAATTAAAATTTGTTTGATTTATTACTCAGTTAAAAAGAATCTTATACAGAATTATTAATTATTCTGTTTTTTCCTTCAAACTCCCATGACCTGCATAGGATACAACAAACTGACTTACCTCCCTTAGGTATTGTGTACGACATCATAATATAATTAGGTGCCACTTATAATAATAGAACATGATATTATGAATTCTTCAGTTGTATGTCATTTATGCCTTGAGGCAACGAGGCAAGTGTAGGTACAAATTACTGATCCGAGCTATTAAGAGAAGCCTCAAGGGCTTTTGTAAAGCCATGTGGAACGTTATAGGCATATGAATTATTATGCTAACAGCCTTGAAGATTTCCTAGAATATAATATGTCAGCTGCACTCCAGCATATCACAGGTTGCTTAACCTGTGATATGCTGGAGTTTTCTGGGAATTATTTTCGTTGTAAAATGTCGAGCTAGGTCTTGCAATGGTAATGATGGCATTACCTTGCAACTTTCGGATAATTTTAGCGTAATCACTAATCAGTCTGCAATGTTACCAAGGGTGGTGACACTGGCCATCGAGTGCGTGTTGGAAGTCACATGTCTCATGATATTGTTAAAATTGAATTCGTTTTACGTTACTTGTAACACTGAAAAAGAGGCTTCATTCTGATAAACGCTACACAGTTCTCAAAAAACAGGACAAATTGTTATTTTATTACAAAATATACCATTGTTTTATCTTACTTGTGTTTGCTACTTATTAGTACAAGAAACATTACGCCTACTACTAAGTTTTAATTGGTATGTTTGTTTAAGAAACAATGATCACCTAAAAGTTCTGCCTACGCTACGGCCCAAAAAATACGCAAACTATTAGTTTTAACCTTGGCAACAACTATTTGAAAATGAAAGCATACCAAAGTCATTGATTCAAAAGTTGTATTTCTTATTTGACACATGACAAGCAATTTAAAAGTAAGTCAGCGCTGACAAATGAATAAATGCAGCAATATATCCCACACTTGAATGGGCATAAATTTTGTGACTTCTGCTTATTAAATTTAGATTTAAAAATTTTGTTGAATGAAACTGTCAGTATGTAGAATGACTAAACAATAAAAGTGATAAATTATATCATTCATATATAATATAATAAATATAATAAAATGAGGAGGAGGGAGGTCGTTACAAAATTGTGGGAAGATATTGGCCAAAATAACTGAATATTCATGAACTCTTTGTTAGTCAATTGCAAGCTGGATGTACAAACATGATCGTAACTGATAATATCTTAGTTTATAAATGTTGTGGTCTAGTAGGCGTCGATAGGTTCTCATGGGAACTATAATAGTTGTGTGGTCCTTGATCCACGCCCACTTCTTCATATCCTCATTCGTATATTGAAATAGATTTATCTATTGCCATTATTTCATTATGCACTAACGATATGTTTTGCAATACGAGTATGTGTATCAATTAGACCTACATTATCATATGTCCTTAAATGTTCGACTTTTCTAGACTCAGCTACATTCATATTTCTTAAGGTTACTTTAATAGACTTAAGTTTTTTTAGTTATGCTTGAATTAGTCATGCTATGACCTTCATACCTTTAATCTAGTCTAAGTCACTTTCAGATTTTACTGATATGTAGTTTCCCTTCTCCTTGGCACATAGACATAAATTTTATTTACTAAGTGTCTTATTACGTGTCGCAACAAACTTAATACCATACTTAACTACTTAAGATCCATGACAACTTATACAACAAGTGTAAAAGCGCTACTTAAGAACTTGTTTCTCATTTGACAAAGTGTATTTAAAGTATCGTCTTCGAATGATGTCTTATTTACTTTGTGACGACAGGCTAAATAATAAGAATTTGCAACATTACCCACTGATTGTTTTACATCCATCAAAGCTTTTATTGCTTGTTTCACTAATAATTTTATCAATGCGATGAAATTTAATGAATCCTTGGAAACTATCAATTTATATTGTGAGTTGCAGCATAACAATCAAATAAACTTTCACATGTTTTGTAATGTTATTAAGGATAGTTTTACACAGCGTTATGATTAGAACTTAATCATCATCATTAGCGTTGTTACTCCCAAACATGGGCCTCTCACTAGACTGCTACAATACGCAATCGGTAGCGTAGATTAGGTCTCATGCCCACTAAAATGACCCACAGTCGTGTCACGATTTACGCAACAACCTTATTGTCTGACCGTTTACAGCTTTTAACCGATGGTCGTAAAACACTTAGTTTACAGATTTTACCGTCTTTTCTCCTGATCACTTCCCGTCAATTTCGTAAAAGATCACTAAACGATAATAGGTATATCGAAAACAAGCAAAAAATGTTCTGTACATCAAACACAACAACATTTGTTAACATCTGTTTCCATAAATTCGGTAGTGTGACTGGGACTATAATCGGTCCCAAGATCGTTCCTTGTGGTACTTCCTCCTTCCGTCCTTCAGACTTTGTGATATAAATAACGTTTTCCTTTGAACAGTCCAGTTTAACGTCGTAACGGGAACTATAGATCCTAGAATTGTTCCTTGTGGTATCCCAGGAAGCAGATGCACCAAAATGTAGGTTATATTGCAAGCGTTACACAATTAATTTCCAATAAAACTGTAGACACGTAAAACAGTAATTATGATGAAGTAACAACTATTATTCGTGACAAATCTAATGTCACAATCGTCACCTATCATATCACGCTACCAGGAAATCATGAATCTGAGGGATTAACTCGTCTTCAACCATTGCCACAGTAAAGTGTTTTGGTAAATTGATTCTTACCGCAGCTTGCCCGCGGTTGGCGCGCGTGCCTAGAAAGTGGTGGCGGATCAATTACATGACATAATAGACATTCGTGAGATCTTATTGTACTTATGTGTATAGCCGTTTTTTACGACTGTATTACGTATTGAATAGAGATAATAGTTAAGTTGAATTTTGAATGAAAGTGTTTTTTGTGAATATTTTTAGAGTCTAGAGTCTAGCAAGTTAAGTATTTGCTAGACTTTCAATAGAATACATTTTATGTAAGATATGTTACTAAATCTGTATAAATTCTCAAGCTTGTAATATAAATATCAATACCTGACGATCAAACACCCAAAGACATAAAATTCGCATAAATATAGAAAAATCTATGTCATCTACGAGTACGTCGTTTAAAGAACCGTGTCTATCCTAAATTCTTAACTCCTCAATCATAATACAAATATGTATAACGGCACACTTAGACAAGACAATGCTAATTAATGGAACTACTACTTAGAAAGTATTTTCGATTTCATAAAAGCCCATGATGGATTGCTAGCAGCATCACCGTTAATCCAGTGTCATCAGCACTGTGTGTGTCTTTGTCCAGTTAATCAAATATAAACATGTCTGAGGATCAGTGCAAAGAATTAGATGTATTTACTTTAGACATTTGCACTTACTACTGCTAATGAGCTAGTGCTATGCGACACACGAGATCTTGTTTGAACGGTGAAAATAAAACTGCAAATTAACGGATTCTTTAACGGCTGTTAATAGTGTACATACTCTGTTAACATACTGTATTGTGTAAAAATAATGTATGCGACTGCTGTACTAATTAGTTTAAAGTACCTTTTTTTGAATTTGTGAACTGTGTTGTCAGACAACCTTGATTCGTCTGTTGTTATTTTTGTTGTTGAGGACTTCTTCCGTGTTCAATATTTTGAAGTGGATGATCCTTTACCTCCTGCTTTGAAGTAAGGGCAACTTCACCCACTACTTCATTTAGAGATAATGCAATGGCGTCTCTCAACAGATCCGAACAAACTCCTCTCTTAATAAAACCAGTAAGATAATCTTTCTCCAGTCCATCTTTCGCATCGTCTCCAGTCGTGAAAACTACTAAGTCATTGTATTTTACCTGCTGAATCCGATCTAAGGCCATGTTATCGTGTAATTCAGCAGATGTCGAGGCTTAATGACGCTAATTGTCGGCACGAGTGTATAAATCACTCTCATTTAGTATTATGTCTGTTAGGATCACGCGTTTATGAGTTATGAGACGATTTATTCGTATATCTTGTGATAGTGAATGTCTTTTTCGAGTTTATGCGGAGTTGATCGTTCGTAGTTGTGATCAACTTCACGTGAATTTTCGTCTCATTTTTCCAAGTGCTCAAGCATTAGGTATAGAAGAACAGTACAATTAATATGAATTCATTGGATATCGATTATGTTGTTTTCTTCTGCTAATGCGCTTGTTTGTATAGTATTATAAGATTACTGTCAATAACGTTGCTCTAGTTGAAACATATGTTTTTAATCTGACATTTGTCGAAACATTACTAAGTGAAAGTCTGTCTATTAAAGTTTATGCAGCGAAAATATTATGAAGCTTAGTATTTTCAATCAATCATTCACTCTATTTTACTCTCAATTACTAAATTCTACTCACATTTACTTTATTTTACTCTCACTTTCGTCAATTCGTCTATTGTCAGTTTAATCGAATCGTAATCCGGTACATTATTGAATTGAGAGAAAGTTACGCAGATAGAACAGCAGAAAGAACACAAATAGAATTGACATTGCCAATCTCTATACGGCAACCGTAATTACTTTCGTTAATTTCGTAAAGTCCTTAAATTGTTTACACCTTTACTATCGTTTGTGAATGATGCCTTAACAAAGGAAAAAAAAAATCAGGCGTGGATAAGTACAAGCCTTTGCTGGTCATTTCAAGCAGTATAACCAGGCAGTAAGCTTTTACCCGCCGCTTCACTCGCGTTAATTTAGAGTTTAACAATAAGTTCGGAGTATACTCTGCTTGTAATAATTTATTCAAATTCGAAAGACACGGCGCTATTTATTATTCTACTTATTGTTGCTATCCTCGGGAACAGTGCTTTTTTCGAGATGAAACGTACCCTATGTCCGTTTCTGTACACCTGGCAAGATATATGCAAAATTTCAAATCGGTTCAGTGGTTTAGGCGTGAAAAGGTAACTAACAAACTTACTTTCGCATTTATAAAATAATAAAGTATAGTATGGCATAAACTGAATAAATATTTATGTCATTCAAAGATTCAAGTAGATTTTCCTAAAAACGTCAAATATGGACAAACTTACCAAAGAGACTTGGACAAAGTTATTCTGAGTCTTCTAGTTTTGTCAGTTCTTACATCGATAACTGTTAATGGTTCTAACGGTATATTTACGTTATCGTCTTAAATTAGCATTTCAAATATTCTCTTCCACATTTGGTATTATTGCATCGACTATTCATTGCTCTTCTCTTAATGTATTTATTGGCTCCAATGTGCAATAAATAGATAAATTATTAGCAATTTTGTTAATTTAGATGCTTTTGATAGATGGGTTTAGATTGTAGTCTGTTAAATGCGTTGTGATCTCTCTTAAGCTATTCATCGCGATCTGAAGATGAATGAGCGCCTTTGTTTATCCGCAATGTTCGTTGATTATTATTATTTAACAGGCTTTGAAAGAATTTTGACTGTTAATTAATTAATTAATTGCCACCTGTTTATAAAAGCTTCACGTAATTTTGTTAGCTGCCTATACTTACTCTGATTATGTATTTAGAATTTCACTATCAGCATTATTAAATATAATAAAACTGAAAACAGCATATGTTAATGATCTTATATTATCAGCAACTCCCTCCTCATCATTATAACTTTAAACATTTTAAATGTCATATTGATTTTAATTAATACGATAATTGATTCTTTTCCTTCTTCGTATAATCACTTCAGTATTGCGAATTTTATTGGCCCAAACTTTTCCATTGTCACGACGCCATCGATTCCAGCACAATTGTTTTAAGTCTGCTGAAAAGTTGCAAAATTCTTATTTACAAAAATAAACGTAACTATGAGAAATTCCTTACTTATAAATAATTCGCCCAAACGAAGTAAAATATCGAAAACAAAGTCCTCCTTATTTCTAATGCAAACATCTGTCACCTTAAACTTCACATAAAAACAAAGGTGAATAAACTTGGTCTATTTATTTACGACCAGTTAGCAAATGTTGTTTTATTTAAATAAGATTTTAGCACATTTTTACTTACAGTGCAATGACCAAGTAATAAAACACAAAGAGTGTGCGTATATGAAATTCCAAGTTTAATAAGGATCAAATTACTTGTATTAGAATAACATACATTAAATCACGCCGGTAATTCTCGAAGGGTAAGGTAGACGTGTACCTTATAGTACACCCACATTTTGCCATTTATGTTTAAATCCCATGTAATAGGGAGCGAGCCTATTACCATCAATTGGACACAAACCCAGACTCCGTGGCTGCTACTGAGCAATTCCCGATGGAAAAACTCAATAACACTGGCTGACCGAAATCGGAATCGAACCAGGACCTAATAATAGCAGTAACGATTGCGACCACTAGACCACTGTGACTGTAGGTATGTAATCAAAAGAAATAGTAACAGGGAAACAATTTCTTCAGCAGATCGTTTGTCATTATTATCGTCATTATGCATTAATTACATTACAATACTAATTATAAATAAAATAAAAATAAAATTATAATAAAAATATAATAAAATAAATTATTAAAAATAAATAATATAATAAGTAAATAAAATAATTAATTTATTAATATTATTAATTTTAATATAATAAATTATTATATTTTTTGTTATAATTATTTTTCAATTTCTGTTATTTTTATTTATTTGCATTTATTACATTTACTTTAATTATAACTTCAAACGTTTGACTAATTACGCTCTAACATTGTTTTTAAGTTAAAGACGTTTAAAACTGTAAGAGCTCATCGTTACCTGCTGCTATAAACAGTTTATCGCTTTTAACTGGTTTCCTTGTTTCGGTATATTTTATAACACTTCCTCGTCACAGGTTGACGAACGATACATAATAAGCATTTAACGCTAAAATATGTGCGAATTCATTGGTTTTCTGTAGAAGCGGTTTCCATAGTTTGAGCTATACGATTTGGTTCCTAGTTCTATAGTTTCAGTTTAGTATTTTCTTTGAAATATCTCAAGTGTTAGTAGTAAAGCTATTATGCAGAAACTCTTGTCATCAAATACATCTTTATTCTGGTTTTTGGCATGTCTGCATTCAAACACATTCACGATCATCCACTTGCTTACTTCTTACTTCTAGTATCCTCTCCCCAGACAAATTTATATTGGATCTCATTCGGTTTAACCCATCCAAAGGTTGTCTTAAAAGATCGCTTTTGGCTTTAAATATTACAATCGATCACCCTTTTATTTTTTAATAATTTTGTACCTGTAATTTGTATGCTGTACATAATATTATATTTAACTGCCATGCATATCTCTGTAGATACAATCAATATTTGATATAATACTAACATTTATCAACATATTTAAGATTTTCGTTTCATAAAATATAATCTAAATATAATTCTAAACATCACATGTGTAACATAAATAGATGTAACAATACTGAGCTTTCTCTTAGCAATTTAGCATTTAACATTTGCTTGCATTTCCCGAGCATCAGTCATATCTTTCTTGATAGCTTCCTATCACCCATAATGTTTCGCTATTAACCTTCTTATGTGTAGACAATACAGCATAAAATACTACGCACCATTAAATCTGAATCCGTCATATCACGAATTCTATCCACAAAATGCCATACAGATTGTATCCAAGATCTAGGCCTCTTAACCTGCTTTCCTTCAACCAAATCGTCCGTGATGCTACCAAATCGTTTTCTAGACGGGGCTTACAAAGTTACGGATGGGAGACTGCAAATTGCCTTGTGGCTTCAACTTTCTTTGTGATTCAGACAAACTAGGTTAGGTTCGGTCTGGAAATTTAATAACCTTATTAGGGCTGGCTGGCTTCCTGAAGCTGATGGGAAATAGGACCTTTGTGGTGGAAGTCGCCTTTGTAATGCTTTCCGGATTTTCTTTGAACAATTTTTAAAGTGGTCTTCTTCAAACTATTGTAAGCATCTAGTAACCTTAAAGGTACGACATCCACCATCACCATCCTCTCCTTGATGAGATGAAAGTACTTAATAGTTCCTTTTATAACAGTAAAACACATGAATGAATTACGCATTTTGAAGTTTTACTACGTGAAGTTACGTTTTCTCCATCTATTTGATAATCTTGTTAACAATAATTATTTTCTACCGTAAATTATACATTCATTTCATTGCCGACTTTCGTCTTTATGTTATTAGTTAGTACGATTATTAGAAAACTGTTATTGGCTAGATAACATTTTAGAAGAAAATGTATAATAATTGTTTCAGATTTTATTAAATCTACATAATCTTACTAACAAGCTTGCAAAAAAAATCTTAGACCTGCGTCAACTTGAGCAACCATAATCTTATTGATTCTACATTTTATTCATTTTTATCAGTGAACAGTAAAACACTCAAAGTTAATTTAACATGTAGAATTGTTGTATGTGAATTCTTTGTACCTAGGCATCTTCACCAATTTTCTGCTATGTTAGTTTCATTATCACCGACTATTTTATTTTCAATCTCTACAATTGGTTTGAAACCAGAAACTTTTTTAATTGCTATATCGATGTTTATTGAGTTCACCGTGACTTTTAACAAATGCTTAGTCCAAAACTTGGGGAGCATGACGCAATGTTCACAACAATTTACATACAACTGATGATCAGTAAAACCACAAGTAATTCTCATAGCCTTGCTCCAGTTCACCCGATTTGAGCGTTGATCGCATTGATCTTGGTCAGTAAGCAAAAATAGCCTGCCTTGAGCTGCCGAAATAGCCTCAGATTGCCCATGAGCTGTCTAAAATAGGTACCGTACACACACGTACGTACACGTGTACGTACATAGAGCTAATGTGAAATTTTGCCGTAGGTGTATATTTTTTGTCTATGCAAATTTGTATGTGTGGTTAAACGCGTTACTTCGCTATTGAAATTGGCAAATGTGGTACAGAAACCAAGTAATTTCTTATCTAGCAATCAATGATATTGTCTCTTCGCGTAAAATTTTAAGTTCATAAATCTTATAATTGTCTACGACAGTGCGTTACAGATTAGGTTCAATGTCGTCTCATCGCTTACCGTGAGAAAAACCACCAAACGGCTGCCCTGAAGGTCGCGGAAAAAGTGTAAAAAACGGCCAACGCCCAACTCGCCAATATCTGGGCCAAGTGCACGCCAATTACGGAGCAATTGCACGGTGTGCGTAAACACGGAAACAGATTCGCTTTTCAATTGTTTTTACCATTGCGGAATCTTCACGCTTTCATTGGATAGGAAATTGTTCGTTTTGGATGAAAGACGATATCTGTGAGATTGAATAAATGTTTTTTTTCCTTTAGCGGCGGTGCTTGATGTCTTTCTTTTGAACTGTTACAGTAGAATTGACGCCAAAGATGTTTTTTTTAGCTTTGATTACTCGTTTTTCTGTTCTAGGTTTTAAACTAACGATTCTAATTCTTATACAATTTATTCACTACATTATACAAAACAAAAAGCGTGCACGCATCTATAATTTGGTCATAATCACATCAACACTTTAATATTGACCACTTCATAATCAATTATGTGTATGGCCTACAGGTAGTTGTTCCGGGTCTGGCTGTTTGTGTATGTGAGTTTTAATGTTTGTAAACGCACCCACGTTACAGGAGAAATGCCTAGTGTGGGGCAACGTTTTAAAAAAAAAAAAAAATATTAATGAATTATGTTCTACATTGACGAACAAAGCTTTACCTCGTTGGGAACACATTACCCTTTGGCGAAACGAATTCGTTCACCACACTGTCATTTTGTATGAAATCATGTCATGGAGACATGGATCACTCGTTTGTTATGGCCGTCATTCGGCGTCATGGAGTATCATCGCCAGGCTAGTCTTTTACCAATTTTATAAATATCAGCTGAGAATTAAGGATAATTTCTATCTAGTACTTCATCAAATCTACATGGATCTACTTTAATTTTGTGTAGAAACAATGATCACATACTTTATAAAATTCATAAATCACTCGCTGGTAGACAACGAGTGTGCGTTGTTTATAGCTTGAAGCCTGAAATTTTGCACAGAGTCACTTCTTCTTCTTCATAGAGTCACTGAGAAAGGCGTTTCAAATATCCATCTCGTAAAAGACATGGGTTTTTTTTAAGTTCATCACTATAACTTCATCATTTTTGCCAAAAGGTAAATCTCATCGGGATCAATTAAATATAGGGCAATACTATAACAATAATCTCAATAATCTTCCTATGTAGGTAAAATTAGCGAAGTTATTTTTTTACAAATTATGGAGCCTATTTTCCCGTAACCCAGACAAATTGCAGAGTAGTTAATGTCAAACCACTACACATAACATTGTAGTGTCGCTCACGCGTCAACGTTTCACGGGTGATATGCGCGTGACCTTGACACTGCGGCAGGCGCAGGCGCATCCGACACGCAGTCGTGCTTGACTGACAGCTGTCATCTTTTATGAGTATTGTGATCATTTGATTGCAATATTTCAGTCAGTCAGGATATACCCGGGTGATAGCAAGAAGCACTTTCCCTATTACATAAAAATCGCGTCCTGAAATATGATATAGCGTAATGTGGATGTTACAAAAGTAGACCTCTGCCTAACCATTTGGGTATTACAGGTGTGACGTTATCTTTATGTTTATCAACAATCAAGTTAACGCACTCGAGTACCTAAGTTTTGAGCAACGAACTCTTTATACTTCACCGTAATTAATCTCATAAAAGCATAATAACGTATAAAAAGTTTACACAACAATATCAAATACCTACACACACATTTTATTGCTAACAAGTTGCCCACAGCGTAATACATAGTTAACCTTTTCAAACTGAGTCAATTACTATATAATAATATGCAATGAGAGGTCACGGTAATTTTCTTGTCAAAACAATTAAACAGTCACACATAACATGCAGTGTCTAGCTACGTGTGTCGTTGCATGATATTACCGAATAAGTACTGTTCTTTTTCTGTTTCATGTCAAAATGTTGTTCTTTTGTCTTTTCCAAGAATCAGGTTTAGTAAGCAAACAAAAAGCTCCATTTATGCCTTATGGCTTTCGCAGCCTTATGGCTTTCATGGGATGGATACACACCTACATGCGCATTATGCATAGACAATGTGTCCTTACTTGCCACCAATCCCTGAAAGTTCACGAGGAATTTTTAGAAACTTTCAGTATCAACTGCTTGGACATTCCAACATTGCTGTACAAAAGGTAGATCATTATGGTCAGAACAGGCTACTTTTGAACAGATTTAGGTAACTCTCCAGTCTTCTTACAAAATCTGCATGAAGAGATGGAGCGATCATTATCAGCCAGAAATAAACATACCTACATTGCCCCACATATATATACGTCACACAAGTTTATTACCGCACACCAAAAACAGAATCCCTTTTACGGCATGTATGTATTTTCGTCATTTCGGGTTTCGACAACGAACAGGTCATACGAACATGGACAGAAGAAACCGGAGTACCCGCCAACAAGAAACATAAGGTCAATCGGAACAATAAAACTGAGATATCTTAAACATTTTCACTACAACTTTTTACTGTTGCATTCGCAATCTCGTTGTTACAATAGTGTTGTAAGAAAAGCCCTTACATTTATGTGAACGGACTAACAATACAGACAGACAATGACTGACAACTTAGATACACATACCTTTATTATCTGGTGACTTATCTTAAGACCTTCGTCGTAGGATCAGATTTTCCCACGCCTTCGCCGCGTGTCAGATCTGAAACAAAAGAGTTCGCAATAAGACAATGCTGCGACCTTTTTAAATTGGATTAAAATTTTAGAGACAGATTCCTTTGGAATGGGAGTACATTATTTTGTTTGTTTAATGACCGGATGTTGAGAATGGTTGGCTATATTCGCCGACAAAGTTTTTATAAGAAAAAAAAACATGTTATAATTTTAATAATCCATAAAGTTTGAGTAATACATTATGCTGGGGTAGAACACTGGATAATGTACCTATTTATAATACAGATTTACAGCCAACATTATGACTCATTTAAGTCAATTAGTGGTCATTGTCGTTGTACCTAAGATAGACTGATATTAGTGCACTCAAGAAGATCTATAATTTTTTTACTGACTCATAATTCTATATAGCTTACGCAATACAGACTGTACCCAATCATTTTGCTGGATGCTGTAAATAAGTTAAGTAATACTGAAACTAAACCAGCTCATTTCGAAATACCTTTATTAGTAACAAATATATGAGCAAATCCTCTAGTAACAACAATATTTGCTACATGCAAATAAGATCAAACTTTTGCCTCTGAGACCGACATGTATTGCAAATAAACAGGTTGTTAGCTCAGAGGAAGCAATAAATAATGTTAGCGATTATCGGCCGAGGCCTAACCGCCTAACGAGCCTGGCGGCCTACCGACCTGTCCCAATCTCCCACTCGAGGTGATATTGTAACTATGAGAACACGATTTGACTGTTCAATCGAATCGTGAATGTCGAGACTTTCTACTCCGTATCGATGATTCCAAACTGTATGAGAATAGAGATTTTGTTTATTCCACGTATGAATAATCTTTAAATAATCGTAATAGAGGATTCAAATTCGAGCAGGATGAAGAGATTATTTTTTAACGAGAAGTCACAGATCGGTCTGACATAAAAGTAAAAGCTTTTCACACAACTTCTTAACACTTTTCTCGAACTGGGGTACGAACCCAAGACCTCATGCTCTAACTAAAGTAGCGCTTGTGACGCTTGCGAGCCATTAAACCAACGAAGCAGCCAAATGCTCATACAACATCTCACTATCAACAGTTTCTACGAATCAATAGTAGCGGCATTCTACGAAATCTAGACGAGGAAGATAAAGGAAGTTATTATAGGTTCTGTACAGTGGCACATCGTCTGTTTCGAAACGAAGTCACCGTGCAGCCTTTTCCCACGGGTTTGCGCAACAGCCTGGGGCACGACGCGACATACTCGCCTAACTACCATACATGCCATCTTTGTTACAAGTGCGTGTGTTAAGCTGACATCCTATAACAGTTCTTTGTGGAATACCATTATGGATGGTAAAAAAAATGTGATTTATGATGAGGTAGTAGTAGGTAGTGTGTAGATAGTTCGCAGTTCGGATTTCTGTTTTGGTACCAACTAGGATAATAATTTTTATTTTTGTCTTCCTAGGTAGCAACTTGAAAATAAACTTAATTTGTACCTTATTCTACCTAAATATGTAGTTTAAGCGCCAAATCATTATCATCATCATTTCAGCCGAAAGACGTTCACTGCTGGATATAGACCAGTCCCGTGCGTCTCTCATCCAAATGTTATCACATAATTGACACATTTGTCGTAAAATGAGATCTGATATATATATTTTTTTTAATCGACGAAAATTGTGAAACGCCAAAGTTTTTAATCAACCTGTAAGGGTAACAAGCTTGGGATCCACATGACCTAAAAGTGTGTAAGTACATAGTTAACATAGATTCTGTAAGCAGATCAAAGGGCTTTTATGGCCAAAACGTTTACCTCCATTTTTATATTTTGACATCGAGAACGCATTTTTAAACCTACAAATCTTTTTAACGACCATTTTAATTGGTAGCTTTGTATTTTTTAGTTGAAACGTAAATCTACATGTTGTATGTACGTTATGCATATTAGGAAAGTGAATATTGTAGCAGAACAGGCAGTTTCGCTAGAAAGTTGTTGTGCGTAGATTTTCTTTATGATAGAGTACTGTAATATTGTTTGTAATTGTACGTTTGTATTGTTTACTTTCTTTTCTTGTTCTCTATTTACATCGAGACCCTTTCATGGTTTAATATCCTAGTAGCTAGCTGCCTACTATAATTTTCCAATTAAATTCATGAAAGAAAATTAAGCTCCTTAAATACAATCATGACAGGCAGCAATTTTTGCAGCATACATAACATCACACCTGAAATCCCAGGAAGGGTTAGGCAGAGGTGTACCCTACTGGGTACACCCCAAAAACAAAACATAACTGATGAAATGTAGGTATACAGTAGTACACCTACATTTCTCAGTCTCAGTCTTTATGAATATAAAATTTAGTTCAAAAACACAGCATAAAAATACCGCAGTAACTTCTTCGTTCTTTGTCCAAACGAATCCTCTGTTTTTGTTTCTATTATTGCAACTATGTAACTGACATGCAGCAAATATTATTATCAGTGAAGCATTTATCTAATTACCAACATTCAGAGGACAGCCTTAATAACACTTCCTTTGTAAAAAGTTCAAGGTGCGCCCTTCTTTTGTTTCTGACTCATACATAGTTATTATCTAGTTAAACATTTAACTTTGTAAACGCATCTACAGTTAGATGCGAACGTTTCTAACCCTTGAACTGCAGTCTACTAACTATTGAAACTAAGCGATATATTATCTGGGTATATTATTTAGTGAGCTTGCGATTTACACAAGTAGCATGTGTTGTTCGTGTGTGTTCGTTTGTGTGTGTTCTCTTTGAAAAGGAGAGGTCAGTCTCAGTAACCCCTCCACGCTGGTAAATGGCAAACAGGAGCTTTTGTTTATTGTAGGCCAATATTTGGATATGAGTGAATGAATGATGAGTGAATGAGCAACATCATTGAGAAAGCCAAAAGCAATATGCACAGTATGTGCAGGTCTAGTTTTGAAACGGTAAGATCAGTTTGAAGCTGGACTAAAATATCAGAATATTTAACAGAATCAGTTGGCAGTATTTTACCAAATTCATTTACATTGTGTTATGGTCAATTCAGATTGATTTTTAATAGCTGTAGGTATAGCAAAAGCAATCAAACATTCTGAAACCTTGCCATATTATAAGTATTTATCAAAACGTAAAGCTCGGTTACACAATATACAACAAAAGAATGCACGTAGAATAAAGACTGTATCATATCTTTTTATTTTGCCCTTGAACTGCCAAAACGCTCTGTAAAAATTGATAGATCTCCCACGAACACAATCGTTAGCTACATCAAATAAAATGTTATAGATATAGTAACTTACAGCCTTGTGGTTTAAGAGTGAATGACTTGTTCACACTAAAGACCCATGATCTCCAACAGTCTATATAATCACTATAATAGTTTTTGCAAGTGATTTTGTAACAATGTACCAAATTATCTAACAATGTTCAAATGCTCATGTTGTTACCGCTGAAGTTTTTTAGTACGCACAAAAAGTATAAGGTTTTATTGCAAGCATCTTTTTGCTGTCATTTGTTTTATTACGTTTAGTTGTTGGAGAGCACTGATGTGAGGAAAATAAGAACAAAAGAGTAGCGGTTGATTGAGGAGGACATTTAGTAAAAAGTTTTGAAGATCAAGTTCCGTGGTTTTTTGTGCGCATAAGATATGTAGAAGGTCATTGGCTTACCATATTGTGATGGCATAAAGATCGGCTTAGGAAAACTGTGCATTCTAACAAAGAGTAGGTTTCTTGTGACCTATGGTGTATTGTGAACTTCTGACCTCCGTAGTGAGAACCTGCACTATATCAGAGATCAAAGTAAGAGGAACATGTTTGTTCACACGTAAATACACTACATTTTAGCGTTGAAATATCTTTAATAACATAGGTATCCTTTCTGTTCCATAACACTCAATTGTTTTTTTTTTTACTTTATACTCACGATTTTTTATATTTGAGTCATTATTATCTGCGTAGTCTTTTCCAAACTATATTAAAGTCTGCTTCCAGTCTAACCGGATGCAGTTGAATACTAATATTTTACATGGACGGACTGCCTATCTGACTTCATAACAATTACTAGGTAGTATGATACCCCTTTTTTTTCGGATGGGAAATCATCTAATGACTTCTCCCGCTCTGGGCAGAGCGGAAGGGAGTGTCAGACTTGTACTGACTAAAACACCCATCCATGTTCCTTCCTTGCCCTTTGTGTTCCAGGGCCGCGGTATCTCTTTCGAACAGTCCCGCAGCCCAGCATGATACCCCTTGGTTAGTGAAACTGGTCGTCACTTGTGACTTTGACAATATTTATTGTTTGAATGTGTATATATGTATACACCCTAACACCGTATGGGCCTTGATGCCAGGGATTTTTTTTTAGTGAAAACTTCTTTAGCGGCGTTGTGCACTTTTTGGGATGGCTAAAAACAGTCAAACTCGCGTCAGATCGAATCGGCGGCCGGCGCAGGGTGCTTGCACGAGTTTGCCTGTAGTTTAACCTAGATGGCGTTGTTTCAAGTTTTTTCTACGGCAGCGAAATCTTTCGTTCTTGCAGAAAGCTATTGTAATTTCTGATATTTAAGCTAGATGGTGTTGTTTCAAGTTTTCACATCTGCCGGCACTCCCGGAGTGCAACCCGTTATTTTTTTATTAAAGGTTACTTTGTTTTGTTCTCAGGTACACAGCAAGGGGCTGAAGTTCGGTATCTATGAGGACTACGGCAACTTCACATGCGCAGGATATCCTGGTGTGGTCGGCCATCTTGCTGGAGGTAATTATTTTCTACAGTCGTTCGTTTACACGGTTTGATGATGTACGGAAAGTGGAACGAAATTAATATTGCGATAAAAGAGACTGAACAATTATACGAATAGGTTCTATTAAGTAAAAACTTATTACGAGGTACATAATGTACTTAATGATGATTAACTTAAATAAACCGAGAGTGAATGTTTGTAGTAACAGCACTACTGAACCGTATTAAATCTAATAAAACGATGTATTTAGTAGTATAACTTCAAAGTTATGATACTTTCGTAAAATTAAATGCCAGTAGCTTGCTAAGGAGGAATACTTATCAAACTTTATTGAGACACATCCAATTATTATTACCAGCATGAGTTCCTGGGTTCGATAACCTGGTCGGGCTAAGTGTTATTGGGTTTTTCCATCGGGATTTCTCAGTAACAGTCACGGAGTCTGGATTTGCGCCCGGTTTATGTCAATGGGCTCGCCCCCTATTAAATGGGACTTAAACATAACTGGCGAGTGTGGGTGTACTATCAGGTACACCTCTACCTAACCTTTCGGGGATTAAAAGTGTAATGTTTATGTTAAATCCAATTATTTGTCATTCGAATGCACCAGTCAAGTTTTTCGAGTTGAAACTTTCAATTCAAGAAACGCAATACATTTATAGATACCTACGTGAAACACTACATTTGTAATCAGACTACTTAAAAATAGATATACGATAACTTACAACACAACAATAGACCTATGTCTCAACTTAGCCTACATATTGGAACTAGCTATTCGATGTACCAACGCGAATGACCTAATATATACTTTTAATGCCGATATAAATTCATAGGATGTTGGGAAAAGTATTTGGACGGTGAATAACGTCGTATTTGAACGTTGAATATTGTCGTACGTGTATCTGTCATAAGGGTTGCGCAACATCGCCTGTATTGCAATAGTTCTTGTGACTTCCTGACCGACTGTGTGTACTTGGTCTTTGTAAGGATCACCAATTATGTGCGGAGTTGTGTGGACGTGCCCTCATGTGGATATGTCTAAAATGGATCATGATATAACTGTTAAAGAATTGTAATGGTTTTTTTTATGAACAGACGACATAATGGGAAGTTATAGCTCTCCTGTTGAATTTAAACAAAAACCTTATTGTATTAGAGTTAGATAACCAAGTATGTAAGAAAAGAAAGTGTAGATGAAGATACGCTAATTGTTATTCGCGGAGTTTTCAAAGTCATCTTTGTGAAATGAAGTGAACAATGGATATGCAGGCAATGTCTGATTTTGAATATAAGGAGAGATTTTAATATTATGTAAGTAATGATGATGCGATTGCTTAGTGGGAGATTTAAAGCAAATATAAAAGAAATTTTAATACGAGTTTTCACATTATTATTAGGGGTAATTTGGTGCATTTCCTATCAGTTCTAGCACTTGAGAGCTCCTTTGGGAAAGTATTTAACATCATACCGAATTGTGACATGGAACTGCAACCGTGACTATGCTGATGTCTCTTTCCTTGACGCGACTGAGGAACTTCTTAATAAGCTCGAACGTCTGCAGAATCTGTGTATCCGCTTCATTTTCGGGCTTCGTAAGTACAACCATGTGTCGGAATTTCGGAAGCAGCTGAAGAGGCTACCTATTCTGCAGCGTCGAGATTATCACAATCTTTCTTTTCTATTTTCCATTCTTCACAGTTCTAAGGCTCCTTCGTATCATCGGGAACGCTTTGAATACCTTGTCCCTAGAGGTAAACCTTGTCGCTCATCATCATCTCTTCTCCTTCGCTTCCCTCCCCACTCCTCAAGTCGGTATGATGAATCTTTCACTGTTCGTGCTGTGCGTCTTTCACACTCCTTACGGGATAGCCCTTCGTTAGAGGTGTTCAAGAAAAGAATAAAGGAGCATTTCCTGTCAACATAATCAATATGTATGTATATTTATATATGTACTGTGTGTATTACGTATATCATAATGTATAGTTTAGTTTTTGAAATGTTTTTTTTTTTTTTTCATAACAGAATTTAATGTAAATGCACATAAGTGTATCCTCTTTTGCAATTCTCATAATCTAAATTAGGTTTGCTGTAAGAAAACCCAATTCTGGGTTAAGCTCGCCATTGTACATAAGTTATACCATTGCAATTTTTATAATATATATTTTTAATTAGTGTGCAATAAAGAATAAGGAACTGCGTACAGTTATATTTCGGTTTTGAGACGTGTTTCGGAAGAAATAAAGTTCAGTATTGACTTTGACATAACACACCGTTGCTGCCCCTGATAGCTCTATTGCAGACGTTCATCTGAATAGATAACCGGTTAACCTCTTTGCTTGTTAACTATTATTTAATAATACACCATGATTTCTTAACAGTGTAACATATCAAACATGTCATGTTTCTAAAAGGATTTTTAAGTAATCGACGAAAAACGCTGGTGGATTATGTACTCTGTGTCTCTTCTAAATTGTACAAAAATGTCCTGATTTAGTAAATTATTTGGTTTACCTAGTAAGTAGACCGACTTCCTTTGACGTAGCATGTAAGTATTTAAAGTATAGTACACTAAGTTAAGTCTTGCGTGTATATTTCGCGTGCTGATTGCTTGGAAGCAATCAGGATAGGAACACTGTTAATAAAGTAAACATGAATAAATTATGGTTAATTTGTACGATATTTTCGCACTAGTGTTCATACGGATAGGGATATTGAAATCGGATGTGGCTGTAGCATCAAGTCCGGTTTTCCGGTATAACTTAGGTAAAAGTAATATTAATAGAAGTAATTAACATAATTTTGATAATATGGTGGAACAACTACCAATCCTAGGTCCTAGCTACTAATCTTATCCTAATCCCATTTTAATTAGTTGGTAAAAGATAACTAGTGACGGAAAGACGCAACTATAAAACCAAGCCTGATAGGTTTTCCTTAGTTTTAAGGCTTCTACCGGAAAGCACGCGACTCTCATGACCTCTGTCTGAGGCCTTAGACTCAAGGCACCCACAGGATAGTCCGGTTAAGTACGAGATGCCATTCACAAAAATTAAACCTTATTTTAAATCAGTAGAACTTTCACAATAAATACACGTAGAATCATTTTTCTAAATTCATTGTTAAATCAGTAAATCAAGTAGTTACACAGACACGGACAGAAGCCCAAATCCAAATGAATTGCATATCGGTAATATTTGGAGCCAAAAATACTAAATCAAACTTACCTACATCATTAACGGTACACCAAACTTCTGCTGTCAAATTGAAGAGTTGTATGATTCTAAAATTGAAATACTCACACGCATGCGTAAGATACGCATGATCAAATCTAAAATTACGCGTATGTTACGTTATTTTCTGTCAGTCGTGTTTCTAACTTCGTAACTATACATAATTGGAATTATACAGGCATACAATACACTGCGTGAGCGCATGTCTGTAACTTTGTATTGTAACGCCATCTTTTGGTCGTTTTGATAAATTATCGTTGTGATTTTCTTAGGAATTGTTTTATTGTTAGAACAATGGGTCTCAAATGATTCTATTGAACCATAACTCTGCAAAGAGTAGATTACATTTGTAAGTTAGTAGTTCGGCAACAAGCCGAGTGGACCGACGACCTGCCCTCGTATTCACAAATGCTTCGATTCAGAAATTCGTCTCTATCTCACTCACTTTCGTTATGTTTAAGAAGATTGACATACGACTTCTCGATTCGTAATCGAATCGAAGCGGGCTGAACAAGGGGGCTGGTCAGAGAGGCAAGATTAACATGTAACTTTGAGTGGGTACGGAGCCTAGCGATTTTGTTCCAACAAAATGAACTTTGTATTTAGATATATCAAATTCGATATCCATTGTATTTGCAATATTACACAATGGAAGCTACAAACATTATAATTCAACAGGATTTAATAAGCTACTAGCAACTAGTTTTATAAATTAACAAACTATCCTTGAAACGCAGTATGTAATAGTTACAAGACAACAGTTGCTTAAATACTGCTGGTTGCAACTATAAATTCGATTGCTTTGCAAGGGATTGGTAAATGTAGAGAATCCGGTTCCAAATATAATATTGAATAACAACAACACTAAAATATTCGTTTTATAACACGAAAGCTTGACAAGGACAGTGTTTAAACCGACATAACTGTAAATATAAACCTGTCTGGTACCATAAAGTCGGAAACAAAAATATCCTCTTATTGGTCCTTTAAGCATAAAGCCTTTCACCGATTTAATTGTTCTTATTATGTTTATTTTTAAAAGCGGAACGGAATTACAGAGAAACCAAACAATACAGTCTCCACAAAACTGATGATTTTCAGAAGAAACGGAACACTGTAACTGACTGTAAGAGTTTAAGGAAACAAATTAGTTTTAAAGCTACAACGCATGAAAATCCTGGAATATCTAGATATTGTTGCACCGACGCCGACTCCCAAGTAACAAAAGGCAAGGGTAGGAAAATCTTGGGCTGCGGGACTGTTCGAAAGAGATACCGCGGCCCTGGAACACAAAGGGCAAGGAAGGAACATGGATGGGTTTTAGTCAGTACAAGTCTGACACTCCCTTCCGCTCTGCCCGGAGCGGGAGAAGTCATTTGATGATTTCCCATCCGCAAAAAAAAGGGTAGGAAAATCTTTCGGTATCGCGTGGTTAGTGCCTAACCCTAGTATGTATAAAAAAACTGGCCAAGTGCGAGTTAGACTCGCGCACCAAGTGTTCCGTATGAACTTGTAGGTATATTATTATTAAACTTCATATTTTCAGTTGTTCAGATTTTTCCCCTTAAGACATTGCTTCTTGCCTAACTTCATGATTCAAGGTCAACGGGAAGTACCGTTTGAGAGTGTTGAAATTAACGTGTTTTACGGCATAAACGGTCATATCTTTTTTGACGTTAACTTAGAAGTTTCATTTCAACTTGATACCTCCACGCGTTCCCGAGGTATAAGGGTTTTGACAAACAGACGGACAGACAGACAACAAACTGATCCTATAAGCGTTCCGTTTTTTCCTTTTGAGGTACGGAACCTTAAAAACATAGGTGCGTGTCTTGGGTTCGAACTCGACACCGACGACTTGGCAGTCCGACGGTCACACCACTAGGCTACTGGACAGGAAGATAATAATGATGAAAACAAATCTACACCCTAAAACAGAAAGGGACATAATAATTCTCATTCATACAAAACACAATACTCTCAGTGGTAGTTTCCTTTTCATTACTAATGATCCAAAACTCTCTACTCCAGATGCGGCAACCTTTTCTGCGTGGGGCGTGGACTATGTGAAGCTGGATGGATGCTATGCCCTCCCTGCAGACATGGACTTCGGCTACCCTGAGTTCGGAAGACAGCTCAACCTTACTGGCCGACGGATGGTCTACTCCTGCAGTTGGCCTGTCTATCAAATATATGCTGGTATCCAGGTGAGAGTCTACTTGATTATTACGAATGTTGGGCGTGTGTTCGTGCTCATTGAGATTATTTTTTTAAGAGCAGCCTAGGTTGGTCTGTGGATGGGTAACCACCCATTACATCTGATTTTCCTCCGTGCCTCGGAAAGCACGTTTAGCCGTTGGTCCCGGCTGTCACTTGTAGATCTTTGACAGTCGTTACGTAGTCAGTGGCCCAAAAAGTCTGACAACCAGTCTTCCCAAGGGGTATCATATTACCCAGTACTAACTGGGTTGTGGAGGTCAGACAGGCAGTCGCTCCATGTAAAATATTGGTTTTCAGCTGCATCCGGTTAGACTGGAAGCCGACCCCAACAAAGTTAGGAAAAGGCTAGGCAGATGATATTAATGCAGATTTTATCATCTTTAAAAATATAGTTATAATATTGTCAGTCGGGTAAATGAAATGACATAGCTGTTCTGGGACTTTGAATTTTTCGAAATTGTTTTTACTAGACATCAGTATATTTCGTATTTAGAACAGAATGGAATATGTTTATTTCAGTATGCAGTTTATTTGTCCAAATTACCATGTCAATGTGAACATCTCCCAATAAGCAAGGACGTCTTTTGTTTATTAGTTCTGCTTACCATAAACTAAACATGCTGACTAACACACTGCTAATGTAAATAGAGAATTGTTAGGTGCGGGCGCAAAATTGCCTCTTTGGAACGTAAGGCGCCTCCATATGGCAATTGACTCAAGGCAAATAGTTGATACAACGTTAATAATATGTGTGAAGGATCTACTCGTAACAATGCGCTCATTATCTATTCAAGTGATTCAGTTAGCAGTAGCATAATGAAATTACGCAAATTATCTGAACATTCTTCAACTAGGTACCTACATAAATTATTTGAAGTTAAGCAACTTGCGTTAGGTGTTGGATGAAATAGTGCAGTTACATATAAGATTTTTTTGTGTTCTGTTGATTTATGTGATTACTATCCATTAGGTATCTAAGTCATTCTGGAA
Source organism: Lycophotia porphyrea (assembly GCA_950005105.1). Taxonomy (NCBI): domain Eukaryota; kingdom Metazoa; phylum Arthropoda; class Insecta; order Lepidoptera; family Noctuidae; genus Lycophotia; species Lycophotia porphyrea. The sequence continues at coordinate 9,801,342 of OX465391.1, read as the reverse complement.
CACGTAAAGTCTGCTGCACTTTGCAAGTTACAATGCTATACAAACTTTGCTATATCCACTGGCGATGTCTTGTTTTATGTATTACTAGCTTTTGCCCGCGGCTTCGCTCGCGTTAATTTAGAATTTGACAATCAATTCCGGTTGTACTCTGCTTGTAATTCATTTATGCATGATTCGAGAGTCACGTGGCGCCATCTATGCGCAAAGAACGTTATTGTAGTTTTCCTCGGGAACCGTACTTTTTTTCGGGATGAAAAGTACCCCTTGTCCGTTTCTGTACACTTGACAAATTTTAGGATGATCGGTCAATCAATGTTTTAGGCGTGAAAAGGAAACAAACAAACTTACTTTGCATTTATAATATTAATAAGTAAGGATCAGTAAGGATAAGGATATGTGCCTTGCTTTATTTAATGAGCAAACTGGCCCCCTACCCTTTTTCTCACTACAGGTATTCTAAACACCGAAATTTTTCGTTATATCTAAGTGAAATGTAAAAGGAACAACACGCAGACTGACACGAAAAGCGATAAAAAATATAATTTGGAACCTTAACGTTTCCAGCCGAACTTCTCGTCAATCATCGAACATTGCAACCTGTGGCGTAACTTCGACGACATACAAGACTCGTGGGCATCCGTCGAGTCTATCATAGACTACTACGGAAACCATCAGGACGTCATCGTACCTAACGCTGGGCCTGGACACTGGAATGACCCTGACATGGTGAGAACACTTATCAAAACTTATACATTTATTATCCTTATTTGCCTTTTTCATATTTACTTGTCAATTTCACCCAAATGTACACAGTACACAGTCACCTGCACAGTGCACAGACCTATTATTAGGTTTCTTTTAAATCCTGGAAGGTGCCGGTGGTGGTTGTACTCGTATGCACAACGACCAATCAAGCTATACAAAACCAGTTTATTCGGGTCTCTCATTGTATAAGAAATCTATAACTTGATGTGATTGGTCATATCCTGCAAAGCTCCACACAAACAATTTTGGATTAGAAATTATATGTACAAAATTACAAATGTCATAATTTCGAGAAGTAACAGCAACAGTCATTCGCCTTTCAATAAATTACTGTGGGTAGATAATTCTATCCCTGCTAATGAGTTCCATCATACATACTTTGATTTACCTTCCATTCAGTTGTAATGCAATCAACTGCAGTTCAATATTATGTCAGCCGTCAAATCTTTTTTACACAGAACAATATAAAACTCTACCATATTTAAGACATCATCTACAAAATATTTTGCATTTGTTTACTTATCGGTTTTCAAATGAAGCTAAAACTTGTCAATACTTTTAACTTTCTTAACTTGGCTGTTTTACCATTTCCAGTTGATTATCGGCAACTTCGGCCTATCATACGAGCAGAGTAAGACGCAGTTCGCGATCTGGGCGATCCTGGCAGCGCCGCTACTCATGAGCGTGGACCTGAGGACTATACGACCGGAGTACAAGGCGATCCTACAGAACAGGAAGATTATCGAAGTCGACCAAGACCCTCTGGGGATTCAGGGCAGGAGGATATACAAGGTAAATTAGGCTCTATCGATGTATCTGTTCTTGTATACCGAGTTTAGAGGCGTTGAAAAGATTGTTAAGTCTTTCAAAAGGATACAAGTGTGGGTATTTTAGGGTATTGATACAATTAAGGCTAATTGTATCAAACCTCAGAAAAAATATTTCAGCTTGATAAAAAATGTGTGAAGGTGTAAAAACTATAAAAGTTAGCCAATCCCATTTTTTTAACGTATCACCCAATTCATAGCGCCATTTCAAAAAAAGTAGTTACTAATTCTGTATCAGGATCTCATCAATGAAGCGATAACTGTTTAGTGTAACCATCACAATAACCTCGTCTTGTTCTTTTTCCAGCACCGAGGCATCGAGATCTGGTCGCGTCCTATCCTGCCGATCCAAGGCCAGTACTACTCATACGCGGTGGCGTTCGTTAACCGCCGCACTGACGGTACACCTTCGGATGTCGCCGTCACGCTGAGGGAACTCGGCCTGAACAACCCTGCTGGATACAGGGTTGAAGTATGTCGTCTTTATCATGTTAACGATAGGTTTAAAGACAAGTCTGTGTCTTTTTAATCATAGTAGAGTAAAGTTTGTCAAAAAGTAACTTTACAATTGTGATATTTGTTGAGCCACAACGAAACGGACCTAATTGAACTGAACGGTGTGGCCGATGAATGAAAAATCTATATCTTTAGCAGATGTAGATTGTGTTGCTCGGTGGAAGATATAATTTAAAAGTTTAAGAAAGATTTTTTTGTTTTTCAATATAATAGAGTTTTAATGTTTGTAACCAAAAGAAAGTAAATACATATGTTCATATAAACTTAAATTGATTAATTTCAATTTTATGCCTCGCCAACAAAATTCCTGTTAACTTAAAGGAATTTAATGTTTCGATTCCACCACAGTTAAAAACGAGAGTGAATCTATAAACGTCGTATTTAACCACTCTTACTTTCTTGTTACTTTATTAACGCCATAAAATCTCCTCAAACAGGATTTGTACGAAGACGTCGACTATAACGTGCTGTCGCCGCAGACCAAGATCAAAGTGAAAGTGAACCCCTCAGGTAGAAAGTGTCTCACTTGTTCGCTTTGCTAGGGCTTGGTATCACGCTGTCGCTTCACGCTGCCTACAGTATGCATGAGGTCCGACCGAATCCGATAGCGAATAATGTTTACGTTAGCTGGTGGCAGAAACTATGTTAACGTATATAAATATAATATAACTCGTTAAAATCGAGAAGAAGAAGAAGATTTTGTTGTACAGTCAACACTGGACAACAAAATCCTTGCATCAGTTTATTTAGATCTGTACCTAATTATCTATTTGGTTGAGTCTATTGTAATGACTATAATAATAAAAACAACATAATTTCGTAATATGAAAGAGATTACAGTTTTAAAATTTCATTTTTACTGAAAATAAAGAAGTAACAGGAAGCCATTTAGGATTCGGTCGGATACGAAAGATACGAAAAGGCGAATTCGTTGAAAAAGTCTACAGAAATGTTTGACGTGTTTCTTTTTTGACGAATTGTATAGTATTCACCTTAGTTCTAGGCACCATAATCATAGTAACCTTGCACATAGTAGTGAAACAGCTCAAGATTGTAAGTATTGCCTTCAACGTGAACTTTTTTATTAGTAGTTGTGACTAATACATCGCTTTTAGTAAAATTACATTTACACATACGTCTTTCTGGCTACTATTTGCCTGATAGAGCACGGAAACAGTAGACGGCCAGCAGCACAAAAAAAATAATTTGTTTAGCGACCAACTTCTGTCACCTTCAAAACTGTTCTATTATTTTCAATACGTCATGACTTGAACTGCACACTTAAAATGGTCATACTATAGTTCCAGAGTAAACGTTGTATGGAAACTGTTGACAAGGCCGCCTCTACCAGCAACTGCTGAGTCGTCTCTGTGCTCTGTAATTTGCCTAATACATGAGATTCCTTGCTCTGTCGTTAGTTGTCATCATTATCTTCCTGCCCCTGTCTAATGTTACCCGTTCTATCAACTGATACGCTATCACTTACTTTCTTTTTTTTCATCTTTAGTTTATTAGTAAGCCATTGCCATTGTCTCAATCAGTTTATTACTAGTAATTTCGTTATATAAGTTTTATTAGTACTTAGGTTGAGTTACTAATTATCATTTATTTCCGCATGTACATTTAATCTTTCATCATTACTTAATTGGTGATCATTATCATTAGTAGTTACAACTAATTGGTTTTCCATTGATTCATATCTTTTCTTTGTAATAGTAATCTTTGTATGTATTACATGATCGTATTGTTGATATACATCATTTGTTAATCCATTACCAGTAGGTTCCTAATTCCTGTTATGTTGTTAATAGATTTTGCACGTAATTTGGTAACCCTGCTAATTTACTTTTTGGAGATTTTTTTTAATTTTCTTTATGGTGTTGGGAATGTTTGTCGTCATCATTTTTTGTATTCAATTGTTTGGTTAATTCCGTTCTCCACCTTTATATATTAAATTGTTGTCCCGTTCTTTACCGTTTCTATGTTACTAACTATTTCACTGTTCGATACTTGTATGCACACTATTTAGATCCTAAACTGTTATTTCCAAAGTGGATTGGCAATCATCCGCCGTTGCTCTATTAAGTACTAAACATTTCTTTTTTTCTATGCAGGTGTCGTAATCCTCCGCGCAGACGCACAACCCCCATTTGCGTTTAATGCAATCCCGACGCGGACACCGTACGCGCCGCTCAATGACGTCTTTAGACTCAGCAGGAAATAGCGCCATCTCTCGACAGCGCATCCCAACTACAAGTCATACTCGAAACGATCTACAAGTACAATAAATAAATGATTTCGTCTATTCTTTGTCGTTTACTCGCTATGAATTTTGGATTTTATTCCGAATGCTCGCTTTGCAAAAATTAGGTAGGTAGTATATTAGATTATTCTTATAGTGTTGTGTGGTTGTGTTTGTTCTGATTCTGTTTGGTTACATGTATTTGTTAAATGTTCTAGTAATTTGTAGGTTTCATAACTGTTTACGTGGAGTGCCTTAAATCATAAGCTAAAGCGAGTGCTGTAAAAATCGTAGCGTGTAAACGATCTGTATCTGTATGTCGCTCGTTTGCGACAAGTACGACATTCAAATTTTTTTTAATTCGACAAAGACTCAAAAATTTAGATTTTTTCGATGTTATTTGTAGTTGAATATAAAATTAACGAAAGTAAGTATTAAATTAAGTAAAAAAAAAGAAATACGAAAAATAAACCTTTCATCTTTAGATAAAAGGTTTCGATGGAAAAGCATATTGGCAATATAATGAAAATATATTTAGTCTAACTTAAAAAAACCTTGTCATGTATTTCTCATTTTTCGAGTTATGTCGTTATTGTCGCAAACATGCGATGTGTACTTTAGCTTCGGTGTGAAAGATAGTTACCAGCCGGTATGTGTCTGTCTTGCCCTTAGGTTACATTTTATTTATATTTCGTTCTCGCTAGTGTGATCATTAATATGTTATTGTGTAACAAAAACACGTGGAGAATTGATTATTTGCCATTACGTTGTACCTAGGATAAGGATGTACATTTTAGGTGCCTATAAATGTAAGTTTTTTCGTAGTGAACGTCAATAAATAATTATACTTTTTAAATAATAGTTTTATTTTCTCACAAATATCAACATGCCCAAAATGCAAGGCAGAACTGCAACATGATAAAATAACTGATACTACAAGCGTTATACGTTGTCTTAAACTCGTTTACAACAGTTATCTAAAATGTCTATTATCAACATTTTCACACATTGGCAACGTAAAATCATAATTATTCAAAGCCGATACGACGAATAATTCAATATAGCCAAGTCCAAGTATTATTCACGAATGAATGTTTTTGAAAACAATGTCGTTGTTAAGTCTCGTATCTTTCCAGGTGTATCTATATCCTGCTACTGTAGAAGCAAGATTTTCCTCTTCTATTACGTTACTACCCCTGAAAATAACATAGATCAGCACAGATGAACAATAGACACATATTAGATCTATGAGGCACGTTCATTCATTATGGCATTAAGTCCGCCTCTGCAAGTTTTACAGCATAGTAAGTTTCGAGAGCAGTGGTGATGAAATAAATTACACAAAGTAATGCCTGCCTGGGTTTCGAACCCACGACTTACTGCTCGTGTTATTATATATTATATTACACTATTGCAGCAGTAAAAGAGTTATGAAATAACACCTTCTGTACGTGTCTAGTTCCTCACAAACGGAGTATAATTCAGCTTAAATTAATTAGAGAAAGTTTTTACCTTTTACTCCTGACGATTTCAGACTCCTCATAAAATTCTGTGGTTACGAATTCCTCTGGTTCTTCACTGATAATCTTGCCACTCTCTGTAATTTTATGTACGGCATCTACTAAGATGAATTCTGATTCAATTTCTTTAGATTTTTTTTTCATATCCATGACATCTACAGAAGCCTCTAGGTTTTTGCTGTCTGCGTTAAATTCAATATGTTTTACCGCAGGTGGGAATATAGGATTTCTTAAAATTTGAGTTTCATTATTTGCAGCTTCGGCAGTTGTTGTGTTGAATGGATTATTATCATTTTTAAGTTTATCTTCTTCTTCGCTATCATCATTTTGCTTTTCATTGCTTTCTTCAGAATTGTCTTCGACAGCTTCTATGCTTGTTTCATCACTGGCCATAACATTGTCCACTTTAGGGTTTAAATTGCTTTCATTCATAGTTTCTGCGTTCACCATTGGCTGTTCAGCTTCATTTTCTACAACTTTATTATTTTTATCTTGCACGTTAAGTTTCTTCATCAACGGTTTTTTCGTGCCATGCACTATTGGTTTATGAGTTGCAATTTTGTAGATCGGTTCTGGTGATATTACGTATTTCATATAGCTCTTTGGAAATAAAGAGAATTTACGCCTTTCTTCTGGTGACTTATGCTTCGGAATATCTGGTGTCTTTAATTTCTCAGCAAGCATTGAGTTTAGCTTCGGTTTGGGAATTCTTGTAACCAAAGCCGCTTGAGCCATTGATAGTGCTACCAAATATATTAGAATCTGTAACAAAATATGGTCTAATTAGTTTGTAGAAAGGAAATATTTTTATTAAGAAGAAAAAAGTATTTTTTTGCTTTAAAGTAGAACAATGAACATATGAACGTGTTGTAAAGCTTAGCGTTATAAATTTATGACACTTAAGTTATGCACTTAGATACACTTTGTTAACATAATAGTAAGTTTTCATTCAATCTGAAATTGGAAACCAAGTTATCAGTAGTAGTGTGGTGTGGTGAGTACCTATTCCCAAAAGTTTTAAACAAAGTACTAGTAAAGGAAAAATATATAAATAACTAGCATTTGTCCGCGGCTTCGCTCGCGTTAGTTTAGAATTTGACAATCAATTCTGATGGTACTCTACTTGTAATTCAATCATGATTCGAAAGACACGCGGCGCCATCTATGAGCATAAGAACGTCATTGTTGTTTCCCTCGGGAACAGTACTTTTTTTCAGGATGAAAGGTATATATTATTATCTGTTTCAGTACACCTGACAACGTACAAACACAATTACAGGATGATCAGTTAAGTGGTTTAGGTGTGAAAAGGTAACAAACAAACTTACTTTCGCATTTAAGTAAGCAATAAGTAAGGCGTAAGGATAGCAAAAAATTTCAATACTTACCGGTGCAATCTGCATTTTGTTCAAACAATACGTATTTACAATCACAATATGAAACGCGTCCTACCAAGGGTCTACTAGGCACTGTGGTCAAGTGCTACTATGATAAACTTTAAATACGCCAGGAGAAAGCTACGCATTACATTAGTTGGTAATTATTATTATATCGACAATTGTGTCCTTAATGATCGATATGAGTGTGAGTCACTTTTTTCTACAAATTATGCCTAGTTTATTAATGAGATAGAAAAGGTGGATTCCTATCCAGACATCAAATCTCTTTGAGGCAATCTGTAACCAGGTACAGTGAGATTAACGTTATGGGGATCTGCATAATCCATTTTGTCGATATTTGCAAATGCGGAGCTGCATAGGTACTCTTCAGACAATCTTAGTGTCATCGATTCGAGCTGTAGAAGTGAAAGTTCACGAATTCATCGTCCTAACTACATTCTCCCATCTTTACAAATTAATAAAATTGAAGTATCTGTTTGTAATTTCGAAAATCACCTCCAGGACCCTCTTACTATTCAATCCGTCCATGAGCACAATGTTTTGAATGCGTTACATCGAGTCCTACTGTAAAACGTGATTTTTCAACCCAAAAAAAAAGTTGTTTCCCAGCACTAATTTTTGCGTAAAGTTACTTAGTTTGATGTACATACATAATGCTTGGTTGACAGCTTCGTGAAGAGTCTGTTTACACTCTGTATACGGTCCTTGATTTTTGTCTTTTCTTCCGGCTAATCTCCGAAACGGCTGGACCGATTTGACAGGGCATTCACTGGCAGATAGCTGATGTTATAAGGAGTAACTTAGGCTACTTATATTTTAGACTAGCTTATTCCCGCAACTTCGCTCGCGTTAATTTAGAATTTAATAATTAAACTCGTAACTATAATAATATGTATAATTCAGTCATGATTCGAAAGACACGTGGCGCCATCTATTATCATAAGAACGTTATTGGGAATAGTACTTTTTTTTGGGATGAAAGTTACCCCATGTCCATTTCTGTACACCTGACAACGTATATGCAAAATTTCAGGATGATCAGATCTGTGGTTTAGGCGTGAAAAGGTAACAAACAAACTTACTTTCGCATTTATAATATTATAAATATATATATATAGTATATAAATATTATAGTTAGGAATTTAGGATTACGGTGCGTGCAAAAACCATGAAATGTTAACAATATGTTAATATACAATTCAAATATTTTTTTTATAATAATTTTACACAGACGATAGTCACAGGCAACAGTTAGTTTAGAGAACAAGAACAAGAGGGCAGTCCAGAATCTATGCACTTGTGTAGCTTTAAATATATGTAACGGTATATAATAATAATATCCTTAAGTAGTCATTTGATAAGTAGAACATAGGTACCTAACAGACCCCGAGGTCATACTGGCTGACACGACATCGGCAAAGCTGATAATATGTAACCGTAATCATATATTTATGTCAGGCCAATAACACCTTACAATGTAGATAATTATTATTCATACATGAAAAGTTTGTCTCGAAAACGATAAACTTCCAACAACAATTCTTGCTGCAATAGGGATGTTTCCTGAGTAAAAAAAATATGATTCTAATTAGTTCATCAGTTAGACTATCGAAAAATATTGGATACGTATTTTCTGTTTTATCAAATCAATCAAAACTGAAGATAAAACGCATCGAAGATCATGAGTGCTTGGGCTTGTGACGACGCTTCGCCGGTAAAAGTGTACTGACATGGTGACGTCACACGAGTTTTCGACGCACTGTATCGCCTTCTATTTTTGTTTATGTGAAAAAAGAAAAAATACGTGAAATATTTTTCGGGGATCAATCTGACGGGTTAATTAGATTCTTTTGGTAAAATCCCTATTGTTTTAAAATTATAGAATGTAGATAGGAGGTAATCATCTGCATAGCCTTTTCCCAGATATGCTGGGGTCAATATCCAGTCTAACCGGATGCAGCTGAATACCAGTATACATGGAGCGACTTACCTCCACAACCCAGTTAGTACTGGGTAATACAATACCCCTCGGTAAGACTGGTTGTTCCTTCTCATAGAGAGGAGGCCTGTGTCCCAGCATTAGGAGCATTATAGGCTGATGATGAAGACTGGTTGTCAGACTTTTCGGATGTCAAAGGTCTACAAATGACAGTCGGGACCAACGTCAACGGCTTGCCGTGCTTTCCGAGGCACGGAGGAAACTCGGTATGTAATGGGATGTCACCCGTCCATGAGCCAACCTAGGCAAGCACGACATAACCTAAAGATCGACCTGAGCGACTGTTATTATTTAACGACAAGCTCCTCCAGACTATAATAGTTCGTTAATAGAATTTTTAAAGTAGGTAAAGCTTTAAATGACAAAACATTTCTTTGTTTAAAAATGATTTATTTAGGATATCATGATTTATACACAACAAACTAGAAACAATAGTGTTTCTAGTTTGTCGTGTTCACGTCAAAAGACCATTGACTTGAAACGGCGGTAAATGTGGGACAGTCGCCCTAAAATCATTTACGGTGCAACAGAAAGTATAGCCTTCAATAGGGTTGTCAGGATGCCAAGATAACCACGAGAAGGCTTGATTGCCTCTACACACGTCTCTGCAGAAGAACATCTGGATGGCTTCGCCTGGCGTGTAGTAAGGGTTGTTGATGCCAACAAAAGCTATACCGTTTTTACTTACAGGTTCATACACAACCTTGTAATAAAACTCAGGGACTGGTATCAGTGGATTGTTATTCTCATCGGTGTGCAAGTAAAGGTCTACTCGACGGCCCATGTCGTTGCTAAGCTGCGTCAAACCAAACGTTCCAGTATAAATTACAGTGTCATAGCCAGCATCGTGGATATGGTTCCTCAGATCAACTTCCAAAGTATTCCAATTCCCACCATTAAAACCTTTCCACTGCGGAGCACAGTTCACGTAGTGGAACGTTGCGCGCTCTCCAAAAGCAAAAACAAAGTCAGTTTTAGCAGCCAAGTGTCCTCTGTCGAGGAGCACTGTCTTTGTAAAATAGTTATATATGACAGACCCCACCAACCGCGCCACTGCCGATCTTTGTCCTCCCGGTGAAAACAAGGCATTAACCGGAATGTGCCTGTAAATATCATCTGCTATGAAATAAGGACGAGTTACTCTAGTTTGGAAAAAAGAGTTGTAAGGTTTCTGAGTGTACTTTGAGTATATTGGGTTCAGACTAGCTTCGTTAAAACAGGACTCATAAACAGGATAAAATTGATCTTCGATGTTGTAGCCAACTTCGATGATTGGGTTTCTATCATAACACGTACGTTCTGTTCTTTTGCTTTTATATTCTGGAGGGAAACTACACTTGAAATGAGAGAATCGACCTGGTTCCGTCAGCCATTCTTCGTTCTTGAACATGTCTCCTCCTTCACAGCTTATCACAGCAACAGATATTCCTCGCTGTGCGTTAGGATGTTGTATGTTCCCTGTTCCTTCGCAACTCAAGGTAAGAGTATCACCGACATTCATTTCAATGTTGCCGAATTTGTCTGTCGGCTCCAAGAGTCTTCCATCTTTTACAATAACTGGTAAAGGCTCCTGAAAGTGTACCCGAGTATTAAGCGTACATTTTTGCCCATATTGAATGTTCAAAGCACATAAGATTATTAGGAAAAGTCGCTGAATCAGCGACATTTTGGACACTGCTCTTTACAGATTCTGTTTGAATATATTTATTAATAATAAAGCAAATAAAAACACCGGATAATTTTGAATTTTAACTGGCGGAATGACAATGTGAATTGAATGTCAAAACAAATATAGACTAACGAAATACCCACAGGATAATAATTCAACAACTAACCCATAATTTGGGAAAACATGGTGTTAAATCCTCTTGTTAAGAAAACAGACACATCGTGTTCCCGAATTACGACAAAACACCCTCCTGTAGGATAAAGCCGATACCGTGTCTTTAAAGCAGGCACTTAAAACCACGAACAATCTTTACTTTCAAGGACGACAAGGGTGTCAGGGACTGGTATCAGTGGATTGTTATTCTCATCGGTGTGCAAGTAAAGGTCTACTCGACGACCCATGTCGTTGCTAAGCTGCGTCAAACCAAACGTTCCAGTATAAATTACAGTGTCATAGCCAGCATCGTGGATATGGTTCCTCAGATCAACTTCCAAAGTATTCCAATTCCCACCATTAAAACCTTTCCACTGCGGAGCACAGTTCACGTAGTGGAACGTTGCGCGCTCTCAATGATTTAACGATTTGGTTTTTTCAACGCAAATGGCCTTAGAAGCCAACGTGATGAGATCGCCACATTCCTCCGCAACCATCAAATTGATATCCTCCTCATACAGGAGACCTTCCTCAGGCACTGTGACCGTGACTCGAAAATAGCCAACGATCGCATAGTTCGCAACGATCGATCGTGCTGCCACAAGGGCGGCACACTAATTTATTATAAAAAGGAAGTTCACTGCATCCCTATAGAGAGTCGAGAGTCTCCGCTCGAGATCTCCATCAGTCGGTTTGGCATGACCGGTCTTTCGCGGATAATAAATAATAATAATATCATTTATTTTCTCTACACAAATTACTTAATGCTAGGGATTAAATTGGAGCACGAACATGGAATTAACTTTGTGAGAGAATGGTGCTTGAAGTAGGTCTATAAAAACCTGTATTATAAGTCACCAGGGCCTTGCCGCACCTATTTGCCTGCTATGTACTACTTTTAATATGATAGTTTTTGCAAAGTAAGGAGAGTGCAGGAAACTTAATTAAAACATTAAAATTTAAAAAAATATAAAATAAAAAGTAGAACATTATTGTGGAAATATCAGAACGCGTGTGAGTGTGTATGAACAAAATGTGATTAATATAAGTAGACACCGTGTAATGTAATGTGTGGACTTGGGTGCCTGTGGTGCGAGGATGGTTAATAGTGTATTTGGTGCGAGTATGATTGAAGACTGCGGTTCGAGTACAATAGTTTCTAGAAGCAGCATAGAGGTTGGTTAGCCAGCAGTAGATTAAAACTATGGGCAAACGTGACATATTTAGTTTTGTTAATATTCAAAGTTAATATGTTTAATCGTATCGTATATGTCCATTCGCAGACTTGGTTAAAACTCTTTTGAGCGGTATGAAAAACATCCTCCCAGCTCTGTCCACTAAAAAAGAGGGCGTTGTCTTCAGCGAAAGTAACAATTTTGCCACCATGGAGCTGAAGTTGGCAGAGGTCATTGATATACACCAAAAATAATTTGGGGCCGAGTATACTGCCTTGAGGCACACCGAACTCGACACATACTTCATTGCTCATTCTACGGTCAAACCGAACTCTTTGCTTTCTTTCTGTAAGGTCTCATTAATTTTAAGGGAATGCCTCTTACACCAAGCCTTTCTAGCTTTTGGAGCAGGTGTGGTGGGATAGAGCCTGTGTCGAATAATAATTATTTTGATCACACGACCACGTGTTTACGCATCATGTGCTGACATGCGTGATCTATGTTGTATCTTCATTTTAACACGTACACTAGCACTAGTACCCATGTATCTATCTATCTAATCCATCTATCTATCTATACAACTCAACTTTAAACAAGCATTTCTTGTATATAATAATCTGAACCTCGGAAACGGCTCCAATGATTTTCATGGAATTTAGTATGCTGGGGGTTTCGGGGGCGATAAATCGATCTAGCTAGGCTTCATTTTTAGAAAACGTAAAAAGAAAAAACCGAGCACAGCTCGGTCATCGAGGTACTTTATTTAAGAAACACGACAAAAACCCACTGACATAATATGATTATCTCACCTGCCTACCCTTTTCCCAACTACATATATAAGTTGGGGTCGGCCTCTAATCGGATATAGCTAAGTACCAGTATTTTACATGGAGTGACTGCCTATCTGACCTCCACAACCCAGTTAGTACTGGGTAATACGATACCCCTTGGTAAGACTGGTTGTCAGACTTTCAGGCTACTGACTACCTGTAACGACTGTCAGAGATCGACAAATGACAGACGGGACCAATGGTTTAACATGCTTTCCGAGGCTGGCTTAGCCGTCCAAAAACCCATTGACATAAACAAACTAAATACTGAAAACCTAAAAGCTATATAGACTGTTGTGAAAAGGTTAAGCTTAATTACATTTACCTCATGTTCGATGCTGAAACAAGCCTATTATCTTAATATGTATTTAAAAATCCGCAGTTTATTCTTATTCTTTATTGCAAACAAAATAAAAGATTATTAAATAAACAAATTACAGGAATATATGTACAACGGCGAGTTTACCCCAGAATTGGGTTTATTGGTACATTGATCATATTGATTTAATAATTTACGAAACAAAATTGCTACCATAAGGGTTCTGGAGCATCCATCATTTCCCTGCCCTTAGCCCAATTTATTTGAAGTCGGCGAAGTATGTCGTCTTCTATCTTATGAATCACTTTCTTTTTAACTGTAAGTCTCATATTCCACACAGTTCATCCTGGGCTGAAGGGTATGGAATCATGTGCTGCAAATATTGAAACAGTCAGTGTTATCGAAGGCAAGGCAACTGTTACGCCATGCGCCTCCAGAGTACGTGCGTTCGCTGCGAATAATTAAATGCTATAGGCAGCGGCGCGTTTTTTTTTTTTTTTTGTATGGCATCTCGCAGTTGAGACGTTAAGCAACCTCTGTAGGTTGTCGTTTGCTTAACTGGACTATCATGTGGGTGCCTTGAGCGTAAGGGCTCCAGCCAGAGCATAAAAACTTTTAAAGTTAGCGACTACACGCTAAGGGCACCCCCACTAGGGTACGGGCCTCAGCTTAGGGCGTCGCTGGGGTAGGGCAGCGAGGGGACATACAGGATCTGATTAATATTATTTAGGGGCTGATTTAACACTACAGGCTCAGCCGTGCGGGCTGGCTCGAGCAAGGGACGGAGAGGGTTTGGACCGGGATTTCGCGACGGGGCGGGTGGAAAGACGGTTGTTACTACTTACATTTGCAGTTGATAAACCTGTGATCCCATACATAATGTTAGGAAAATATAATGTATATAATGTACTAATAATGTATATATATAATGTACTTTCATTTTATCAGTTGGTCGACTATTACTCGTAAACTTGTAAAGCCTACTTAGCTGCGATAGTTTTCTTTTTAACTTCGTTATATACGGGGTGTAAACAGACTCTTCACGAAGCCGTCAACCAAGCATTCTGTACATGAAACTAAGTAGCACTGCGCAAAAATAATTGCTGGGAAACGAATTTTTTTTTGGACCTAAAAATTAGTCTGATTTTTGTAGCGCGCAATGGATTGCGCGCAATCGACTGTCCGATGTGTGCGTTGTGCCTACACGGGTACACGGACACGGCACACACACAGCGGTGCGGCGGCGCGGCACCGCTCCGGCCTGTAGGTAGATAGTCAAGTCAAGTACCAACGCCACTCGGCGTACTTATCTAGCAAAAGTACTTTTATTTCAGTTAGCCTACTCTGTCCCACTGCTGGGTAAAGGCCTCCCCCATGGCTTTCCAACCCTGTTTACATTTAGCCCTCTCCGACCAATCCGTTAAGCAAAAAGTATTTGGTAAATTAAATTCGATTCAACTACTTACACGAAAAGATACTTGATTGAAAGTAGGTACGTACCTACTTTCAAACAAGTAACTTTTCGTATCGCTTTGTTGTCACCTAGCTGATCTAGCATCGGTAGCCACTGCACGTGAAAACAGACGCACGCTCTACTCTAGCCAGCGTAGGGCCTTGAATGGCTTCGATCGTATTTCCATAGGCCATACCGCAACAGTTAAACATTGTACTTACGTATTCCGGCGATGAATACTGATTACTGATAACCGGCATCGTTTGGGAACGAGACCAATCAGCTCAAACACACTTGCTCACAAACACAATGCACTCACAATAGCAACACTCGTCTACCTATCACCTCTCTCGTAATCACTATCACTCAACACGAAACACGCACGAATTTGTACTGAGATGAAAATAATAAAAGTTGCGCAATAAAAATACACATGCACTTTCGATGGCGCATGAAACGGAACTAATAATCTTGAAATTTTAAATTTCTTTATGAGATAGTTTTAGGCATAATTTCAGTGGCGGCAGCGCCGGCTTTGATGTACTCCGAGTCCATTTAAATGTGCTATTTTTTAGCAATTGACAACTTGGTGGTTGACCACTTTTTAAACCTTAACTCTAAAGGCATAAGGGTCAAAATTGGTTGTAGATGGGATAAGATGTGACTGTCGTTAGAGTTCAATATCATTGCAATTTTGTTAATAAAAACTTAAATTTATTATTGGTTCTGAATTGTCATTCAATTTTGAACTTAACCATCAACACTTTATGGTTTAAAATGATTTGGAGAAATTGGAAAATTTTCCCAATCAACCTTGAACCTAATGCTCTAGCGATAAAGTTGAAAATCTAACTAAAGAAATTTCCGAGAATTTCAGAGGAAATTTCTTTGCAAAACCTAGTCCTCTGGCTATCATCACCGTCCTCATGATTGTGATAGGACTGTGGTATTCGGGGCACTGTACTAAATACGAAGTCAATTTACGTACTATTTACAAACGTTACGTACCCGTAGGTATGTTAGTGTAGCTGAAATTCCGTATTTCCTTGCAATTGTATTGATTGACGCAGAATGACAAGCGATTCTAAAATCTGGTGTTTTTTTTTTGAGTTCGTAGCTTTTCTTTGGGGTAACTAGTAAAAGTATTGTAAAGGCTTCATTGATGCAAGCACAATCTTTTACCTAAAAAAAGAAGTCGTTCAATCTCATACTTTCCGAGTGTTAAATTGCTAACCATTTTCACTAAGGCGTTTGTTGTTTGGTAAAATAAAGTTCAGTTTGTTTAAAATCCTGCTTTAAAAATGATTTAATTTGAAGTAAGATAAAAACCATGAGTGTTATTGGTATTAACTGATTACGGAAACAGATAAATTCTCAGCTAATTGTGTAGTTTGATCGAATGAGACATTAATTTCCTGATTACTAAGCGCCTGTGCAAAGACGTATCGCACCTGTTTTTATAAGCGACAGATTACTTCCACATTTTTCAAGGAAATTCAAGACTTATCTTTGGGTTGGGGTATGATTTTTAAATTACAAATTATTCTTTTGGCAGGATTCAATGATAACAAAACAACACGCCTGTAATCCCCAAAGGCTTAGGCAGAGGTGTGATATTTCGAAAGTTACGTTTAAGTCCCAATGATAACAAAAATAATGTGCCAAATTTTTTACTTGAATCTGCAAGAAGTTAGGACTTTAGTTTTTAAATGAATGAATTAAACTTGCGGTATCACAACAATCCGCAGACTTAACCATAATCAACGTTTTTAAAAGACATCTGAAATCAAAAACTGTTTCATGCAAACAAATAAACTGTCCTTTAATCGATCAGCTGAGTGCGCGGGTAGGTACCTACACGGCCGTTGAACTCAAATGACTCGAGATCACGCGCACAGCGGGAACAGCTGATACCGCGCGCTTGTGTGCGAGCGACGAGCTCGCGGTTTTGTAAATGTGAGTAAGCGCTTGGGTGTGCATTGATTTTTGTAACTTCAAATGCGTAATTTGTTTTAAAAAAATAAAAATTTTGATAATGTCTGTTTGGAAGAAAAATTTGTGATAACGCTTAGAATTCGATGATGCAAAAAAGTAGAAAACAAAATTGACATTTTGACCTTCAATATCTCCAGAACCTGTGGTTTCCCAGGTATTGTCTAGAAGGAAAAAATTATCAAATGATGGGCAGAATATGTGGTTTTTGTTTTCGTTAAGAGTCTGTTTACACCCTTTATACTACCACCGTGAATTTTTTCGGACACCCAAACACATTCATTTAGCTGGTAGAGGGAGGAGATACATACGGGTTGTTTTCACGTACCACAACCACTCGACGTGGGCGGGCGCAATTTTGTATTGAAAATGAATAGTAGAATTCACACGGACCACATTTTGCCGTCATTATCGACCACATGGGTGATACCGATCCCAACGCAAGCACAACGCAACCACCGGCGACACCGCAAACTAGCGTCCGATCACATCACAGACACAACGTTGCGTCGACGCACCGACAATGCGCGCACGCCTACGCCTCAGTCATACTGCGTTGTTCTGTGATGCTGCGATAGAGAAGAATCGACAATACTCTTCATGGACACTCTTTTAAATCAAAATATTTTTTTCAAGATCTTGCAAGCTGGATAACTTTATGCACTAATACAATCATATCTATTAAACAAACAACTACTTTAATAGCTTTAACTCTCTTAAAACAAACATTTTCCACAAACATGGCAGAAAAGTCATTACCCTCTAAGATTTTATTAACGTGTGCATAAAAACTATATCTATTTAATTCATTTAAGTAGATACCTACTAGGTGTCTTCGCAAAAACCCGTCCAAGGTTGATGACTCTACGTGCCCCATGATCCAGCTAAAAAAGTATACATTACTAAACAGACTCAAGAAATAAGTTGTACGTATTATGTCAGCATCACTAGGTACGTACAGTCAGCGTCACGATGTGGGTACCCCTCTTGAAAGCACCTATACGTTCCCAACTGGGGTACCCAATTGATGCAGCCGACCGTACATATCAATGTATGATATGATAGCTAAACTCATATATACTAATACTATATAGAGCTACATTTGTAAGTTTGGATGTAGGAGGTAATTTCTATGAAACTATTCATCACCAGTAACATAGGAATGCTTCTTCGATGCGGATGAAGTCGTGGGCAGAAGCTAGCAAACAGTTATACTGAGTAAATGTGCGACGAAAAACGTAAGCAATGAACATCGGTGAGAGTCAAAATCGCGGGTGTACCACAGCGAATCAAATTATACCAATTACTAAACAAATGTACCTAAAAAATATTATTTTGAACCTAGCTCAAAAAAATCTGTAGCACCATCAGAACAAAATTATTTCGAAATTAAGGTACACCCGCCATATTGAATCTCATTGATCATCGATCACTACGTACGTACTGTGAAATTCAAATTGCATTCACCGTAAATTGGTGATGTTTAAGCAATTTGGAAAATTTATTTCATAGCTCTTAGGTCTCTAAGTACTGATAGGCAGGTGCTTGTAAGGTTTTGAACCCGCAACCTGATGATTCCTGAACTTCTATGATCCTAGATATTCCTAATATTTCAAACGTGACAGCGAGTTTTTTTATCTGTTTATCACCCCTTCAAATCTTAATGTATTTAATTAAATATGGCATACAGATAGACCATGACCTGGTTTAGGACATAGGATACTTCTTATCCCGGTAGCACGTTCCCGTTACTTCCGACATCCACGCGGTCGCAGCCACGGCAAAAGCTTATGCCAGAATCACGTATTATATATACTAAATAGTGTACGTACTATATGTTTACCATCTATCAATTGGCTTGTTTTATTCGCCTGACGAGCTGCGCATACGCATGCAAGTTGAACTCTGCACGTAGTTAACACGTGACATGTTCCGCTATGTACCCAGTAGTCGCCGCTTGCGATTATGATCGCATACCTAGGTACTTCTATAGCTCGTTAGTTCACAAAAAAAAGGCATTTAACGACCTCTCGAAAGGACCTCTGAGGGGTCCACTCTCTATCATAGAAAAAAAAAACATTACTTGAACTTAGGACTTTATACACTGTTACTAAGGACATATTTTAATGTGGAAATAGGGACTATATACTTACTTAGGAGAAATATACCACTACCGTTATCTATATGCTACCGGTTGTAAGACCTAACAAAAGTTTTTGCTTTCCGCCTCGGATATGTTGGTTTCTCTATAGTTACCCTGCCTACGTCCCTGATGATGGGATACGTGAGGCTAGCAAGGAGACGTGTGGCATCTCTGGGCCCCCAAAATGCCGATCTTCTTTATTGACAAGGTGATGAACTCTGAAAGCAAGACACACCTCCTTGCACCCTGCTTGAGCTGGTGGCCGTGCAGATAAACCCGTTTAGTTATTGCATCTTTAAAATCGATTTCTTTTTACAGATTAGGCGTACTTAATACACTTCCATATTTTAACGTGTCGAATCTATTAATCGTTCTATGGGTGGACGTTTGCTTTCATCATCACGTTCAGTTCATTTATGTGTTATGCTTATTACTTTAATTAAGAAAGCAATTGTAGAACGAATACTTGATTTGCGTAATACTAGCGTGCAGCTTACTGATACTGATACTGTTAGCCTGCGTCATCCCACTGCTGGGCAAAGGCCTCTCCCCATGACTTCCAGTTGTTTCGATCCAGGGCTAATGTGGGCCACTGGTCGTTGGTTTTATCCAGCTCGTCCCGCCATCTTCTACGAGGTTTCTTCTACGTGCAGCTTGGTTTTTATTTTTTACTAGCTGCTGCCCGCGACGTCGTCTGCGTGAAGGCTCTACAGCACCAAAAATACTGCCAGTGTCGCTGGCACACATAGCATTAGAAGTAAACAACTTTTAAAATAGCATTAAAATATAAGTTTTTTTTTGCAAGCGAAGCAAGTGACGAGAGTTATATGGGAATCCTGCTGAGTTCAGTCATAAGATGTGACTGAAGGAAATAGAGAAAATAATGCAGGAATACAGTCCAGGACACAAAAGAGTAAAAATACGTACAAAGGTATCATACCTTACAACACTTCCCTATAAACTACGTTGGTAGTTATGCTGCCAGGAGCCAAAATGAAATGAGAGTCAGGACTGGTGACGCGGGAGCAAGCGACGTACAGTTGCCCGTGTGAGAAGCAACTCGCCCTGAGGTCGACACCCGCTACCCTCAGTGTCTGCCCCTGCGACTTATTGATGGTCATCGCGAAGCAAACACTCACGGGGAACTGTACGCGCTTGAACTGGAACGGGAAGTTATGAGGTATGAGGGGAATGCGTGGTATAAATACTGCCTCGGCGACGCCACAACCCATAAGAATTTCCGCTTCAATGGTGTGCCTGTGGAGCGAGATGACCTTAAGGCGGGTCCTGTTACACAACTTCGGAGGAGATAGGTTCCGAAGAAACATAATCGGGACCCCGACCTTCAGATTGATGGTATGCGCTGGAAGTCCACTTGCTGACAGGGAGTTCAGAAATTCCACGGGATAATGTGTGGCATCATCTTGCTCGACAACAGTGTTTATCGAGGTGTAGACCTCTTCATTCCCCTCAATTTCCGAGAGAATGCATTCGTTAAGTGCTGCAGCCTGATCATTTTTGGGCGTCAAAATGGCCCGCTCACACACCCAAGAATTCTGCTGGTGCAGTATACGACTGATGTCCCCGTACACACAGCGAATGAGTTCTTCTAAGCTGGATACCACTCTACCGAGAGACTCTGGAAGCACCACCTGTCCACCTCTCTCTTCTGGTAGAGTGCCTTCGCCAAGACTTAGAAGGACATCGGAGAATTCATGAGCACGTGCATTGCCGCCGAGCCGAGCTCTCGTATTTAATGGTCAAGCGCAGCGTACGAACTCGTGACCACAACGAAGATCGTTTCAAAGAATCATTCACCTCGTCTGCCCTCGGTCCCCGCGTCACCACGGGAAGCGTTTGCCGGAAATCGCCACTGAACAGAATAGTGACATCAAATCCAATCCACCATCAAATGTTCGTTCCTGCGGATGTCCTGCAGGGTTCTGTTCACGGCCTCAACTGGCTTCCTATTGGAAATCGTACACTCATCCCATACGATCAGAGAGCAATCCTTGACCACGTGTCCCTTATCGCTGTTATGTGACACACCACAAACAGGCGTTTCCGCTCTCTCTAAATCGATGGGAATTTTAAACATGGCATGTGCTGTCTAGCCACCCGGAAGCAGTGTGGCAGCGATTCCCGACGACGGTACAGCAATAGCAATTTGATGAAAAAATGATCATCATCAATGAAAATAACTTTTTTGTAATACTTAACACCGCATTTTTTTTAAATTGTCTTCCTCAACTCTGCTCAAGATTTTGAGGGTTTTGTTGGCACTTGAATTTGTCAAAATGATACAACTTTTAAAAAAAGAAAATGCACTAACCTCGCCAACATGATTTAATTTATATTATTAATTTCCAAAAAGTGTTTACATGTAACTTGATTTGCTTTTATGAAATCTCATAGATGGCGCTGCTTCAAAATTGTCTTTATACTACTAACATTTATTAAACTATGTTTCTCTGCCCAAGTTACTTAAATGGCGTAGTCTTTAGAGTATAAAGCTAGATAATAGCATGGCTTACTCAAAAACAACATTTAAATATGTGTCGTCAGATTACACGCTGTCACAGAATGCGTAAGAAAAATAAAGATTCACACCTCTTCCACCCTAGGTGATAGCGTGATAATATGTAGCCTATATTTTTATGTTGACCCGACCTCTTAGTAATATACATGCAAAATTTGAAGTAAATCCATGCCGTACTTTTTGAGTTTAGCCCGGACAGACAAACAGACAAAAATTCTAAAAACTATATTTTTGGCTTCGATATCAATTGTAGATCACGCCCCAAGTATTCTTTTGAAAAAATATTCAATGTACAGTTTTGACTTTCCTACGATTTTATTATATGTATAGATAATTCCTTTTCTTCAGTTGATTGGCATCATCCGTAAACATTTCAACTGTCTAGCTATCACGGTTCATGAGATACAGCCTGGTGACTGACGGACAGGCGGACAGATAGACAGACGGACGGACAACGGAGTCTTAGTAATGGGCCGTTTTACCTTTTGGGTACGGAACCCTAAAAATAACAAGAATCATCAATTATCAAAATGTTGATCACCTCATCATCTACCTACCTAGCCTTTTCCAAACTATGTATGTTGGGGTCGGCTTCCAGTCGCACCGGTTACAGCTGAATATCAGTATTTTACATGGAGCGACTGTTGATCATCTTTTGGAGATGTAATCAACTAGGTACTATATTTTCACATATATCCTTTAGCATCATACATTAATTATTTCTCTATTGACAACAAAAATATTCGAAGTTTTTTTTAAAATATAAAATCCAGTAGGCTTACCAAACTTCAAATATAGTGATAACGGTCAATGACAAATGACCAATAAACAGTGTTTTGCGCTTTCATAAAAAGTTTGATTTGTTCAAAATATGCAAAGTTTTAATTTAGCATCGAAGAACCGTCGATGGAAGTACGACGAGAGTGTGATTTTATGTAGTTGTGTAAAGACTTATTAGGTACAGACAAAACGTTAGAAAATAAAATTGACTATTACTTAAAAAATGCTTGATTTATAATCTTAATGATTAACCGACAGATAAAAATATACAGGGCGGCAGTAGGAAAAAAATCAACTGTTCCATACATTTTGACCGTGTAGGCATTGCATTTTAGGGCACGCCACAATAGTGGCGATAAGTCCCCTCTTTGAGGAGTGGCGCCACGGCACCCTCACCTTCCGCCTGACGCAGGTCCTCACCGGACACGGTTGTTTCGGGCGGGAGGAAACGCCCGGGTGTTACCACTGCGAGGATCGCCCAGAGGACACGGTGGAGCACACGGTGGAGGTCTGACCGGCTTGGGCGGAGCACCGCCGTGTCCTCGTAGCGGCGATCGGCGGTGGCGACCAATCGCGTCCGGCCCTGGTCCAATCCATGGTCCGGAACGAGAGGGAATAGGACGCCGTCACCTCCTTCTGCGAAGCAGTCATGCTAGCAAAGGAGGTGGCGGAGCGTGAGAGGGAGGGAACCTCTCGTCACAGCCGCCGCGGGAGACGCCTCGGGCGTCGGGGGTCACGTGGTGGCTTCCGGCCACCGTAGACGCGGGCTTGTGGACGGTGAGTAATGGGCTAGCTCGCCGTCCGTCCGTCTTTTGACGACAGGCCGTGTAGACGGCGCGTTCGTGTTCCACGCGCGCCTCAAAGAGATGTCAGCAAACAGGGAGGGGCCCGCAAGGGCCGATGCCTGCCAGGGCTGCGGGCTGTTCGAAAGAGATACCGCGCCCCTGGAACACAAAGGGCAAGGAAGGAACATGGATGGGTTTTAGTCAGTACAAGTCTGACACTCCCTTCCGCTCTGCCCATAGCGGGAGAAGTCATTTGATGATTTCACATCCGTAAAAAAAAAAAAAAGTATTGCATTTTTGAAACAAACATCAGTTTTTTTTTTAATAAACGTTTAAAACGAAAGCTATGTAAGCGGGGGTTAAGAATTATGTACTGAAAACGGGGTAACAGGGTTTTAGCGTTGTTGTCCCTTCCATCTTGTAACGTTCCCACTGCTGGGACACAGGCCTCCTCTCTAAGAGAGGGAATGGGCTATAATCCACCACGCGGGCCAAGTGCGGATTGGTAGATGTCACGTCTTAGAATTTTTGGTTCTAGGACATGCCGGTTTCCTCACGATGTTTTCCTTCACCGTTTTTGAGAGCAGTGGTGATGAAATAAATTACACAAAGTAATGCGCCTGCCTAGGATCGAACCTACGACTTACTGTTCGTAAGTCTGGGTCGCTACCACTGGGCCACCGCTGCTCCAAATTATATTGGAACTAAGTAATGCAACCCAAAAATTATCAGAATAGATTATTGGAAAGAGAGGCAAACAGATGCGCGGGCGGCTATAACCCGCCCGACTACGCGTCCCAAAAATATCATAAACGTTCATGAAAAGTACGATAAATTAATGACATTTGTATTTAGGACAGAGACCCTCATTCTTCATCGCTCATTCCTGTATGAGCGTGCGTTGACGACAGACGTGTGTAGTTAAACATAGTTAGTGAATATAAACACGACATATAACTATTATTGTGACCGATAAACAATACAATGTATTCTACTGCGTTAGAAGATCTATAAACATTTGGATGCGGTGTCCAGTACAATGATGAATCGGGTTATGGTGAGTTTCATTTGTTTTTATTATGAATTTTATGATACTTGTTCAGAATATTTCAGTAAATTACTAAATACTTTTTCATTAATTTATAACTGTTATAAATCCTGATTTCTGATTTTGAGCTTTACACGTTGGTCTTTTGGTACTTCCGCGTTCACCGAAGGTCAACCCTATTCAATCTTATTACTCAAGGTATAAGGGTGAAAATTGGTCGACCGTTAGTGAGCACGATAGTACATGTAGAGTGATAATATATGATTACGTACATGTTTATTATTTTTATAGAACAAATGAGGAATACTTTAGGTCACAATGTTTCCTAAAGATACACACAGTTAGGCATAAACTTCCCGCTGACCCCACCAGTGGGGCCACGGGCGGTGGAGTCGACGGGAATACACCATTTGCCTAGCTACCTACGTCAAATATCTGAAACACGGTTTGACCGGAGTCTATCAGTCTGCCTAGTCTTTTCCCAACTATGTTAGGGTCGGCTTTCAGTCTTATCGGATGCAGCTGAATACCAGTGCGACTAATACGATACCCCTTGTTAAGACTGGTTGTCAGACTTTCGGGACACTGACTACCTGTAACGACGTCAAAGATCTACAATGACAGCCGGGACTAACGGCTTAACATGCTTTCCGAGGCACGGAGGAAACTCAGTATGTAATGGGTGGTCACCCATCCTCGGACCAACCTTAGCAAGCGCGGCTTAAAATGATCGACCCGAGCAGCTGTTATTATTTAGCCACGAGCTGTTTGACTGTAGTCATAAGTTAAATTATATGGTTTGTTTTCAAAACAAATATTACAATCATTAAACACTCATTGACTTCTTGTATGGTTATTTATAAGATGTTCGCGCTAATAGTCGAATAAAACAAATTCAGAGAGGAGATGGTTCAAAACAAACCCAGAATCGATTAGGCTAAACTGGGTACCAATTGGGTACATTGTAATGCACAATTTACCCCAACGAAAGGGCAATGCCGAAATCGATGGGGTCTGACCAAGTATACATGAAAATCTTGACTAACAATTTCATTTTTTTAACAGTTTTAGTAACCAATAAACAGAGAATCTTTACACATAATTATAATAAAATTGTAACAGGCTGATATCTGCACATTGAAGATATTGAAAAAAAAAGTAAGGGGGGTCTTATTTAGTGCAACAGAAGCCAAAACAACAGTTTTTTTAGATTTTTTATCTGTCTCTCTGTCTATATGTTTGTACACGCATTACGTAAAAACTACTGCATGGATTTGAACGCAGTTTTCTTCGCTTTAGTGCTAGATGATTAACTTAAAATATCGGCTACATTTAATCATAGGAAATGATCTTTTTCCGTTTTTTTTTTAATCTTTATAACATCGTGTTTTTTTATCTACCCGCTCCAAGTCTATTTTATTGGAATTTTATTCTTAACTATAACTGCAGAAATAAAATATAGATACTAGATTCTAAGTACCACGCGTACCAAGTCGCGGGCAAAAACTAGTTTATAGTATAATTAAGAATAGATTTCTTCATTTAAGTTCGAACAAAAGCTATTCAGTTTTCGAATTGAAGATGCCTTCGCACTCACATACTCCATAGCTTCAATAGCTTGTTAATCATCCATTACTTTTTCCTCACTCGTTTTTGTGTATGAAGTAATTTACGTCAGATGTATGATATTATTAATGGAATATTACTGCGATATTACCTCCTTGTTTTTGGGTTCGATTCCCAGTTTGGGGAAAGTATTATTAGGTTTTCCTATATGGATATGGAATTTCTCAGTTGCAGGCATAAACATAAACATAACTTGAGAAATGTAGGTGGTACTATTAGGCAGGCAGGTACACATCTGCCCAACCTCTCGGATATTACAGGCGTCACGGTCATGTTGGCACTGAAATTGTTCAGTT
This sequence comes from Lycophotia porphyrea, assembly GCA_950005105.1. Classification (NCBI taxonomy): domain Eukaryota; kingdom Metazoa; phylum Arthropoda; class Insecta; order Lepidoptera; family Noctuidae; genus Lycophotia; species Lycophotia porphyrea. The sequence continues at coordinate 9,775,265 of OX465391.1, read as the reverse complement.
CAGAGTCTGCTAGATTTAGATTGTGGAAACTAACATCCGCCTTACAATTTATAAGTGCCTGTTATCAAATTTCTGTTGTTGAAATTAATGGGGAAACAATACAACGATAATAATTAATGGTCTGATTCGCACCATGTAAAATACTGGATGATGAACAACAATCATTGGTTATCTGAACATTGTAGCCTACTAGTTTAGTGGTACGTAAATAATGGGATGTTTATTAAAATAAGCATGAAATTAATTGAAAACATAAGAGTGGTACCTACCTAAATTAGATATCCGCTTAGTCATTGCTCAGAAACCGATAAGTTATCATGAATCGCCCACAATCTATGTATCTAGATACAAACATACCAATAGATATTGGTATATGCCCCATGGGTATGTATCATATTCATCACTGGCTATTGTCAATTAGCTACAGAGCCAGGAATTTGGGGCCTACTGGGGATCCAATTAAGCTATTGTAATGGGCGATATTTTACTGTCAACAAAATTGTGTAGTTATCAATACTTACCAAACTGTATTTCATATAAGTTTGTCTTAAAACATGTTCATCATTTCACGTGTTATTTGTAGCCTACTATGAAAATCTCTGACTTGCAATTCTGCACTACTATAAAATGTCGAATACTATTGTGAAATGATTTTATTTTACGATCCAAACAGTATTTTATTAGTATGTCGATTAGAGTAGAGGCTGAGCGATTCCTACGCAATGGATCACAGGTTCGATTCTTACACGGTACGTTGCTGAATAATTTGTCTGAAATAGAGTTCTTATACGCAGCTGAGGGAATTTTATAGGCTGATTAGTGATTAGTGATTATGCTATACGTACTTGTATATGTATGTATATAAGAGGGAGCGGGCATCCATCACGCAGGCTCAGTGCGTGTTGTGTTGTTCCTATCCAATAATCATCATCATTTCAGTCGAAAGACGTCCACTGCTGGACATAGGCCTCCCCCAAATGTCACCACATTGACCAGCCCCATGCGTCTCGCATCCAGCGGATCCCCGCAACCTTTACCAGGTCATTAATCCGCCTAGTGGAAGGCCTTCCAACTCAACGTCTTCGGTTTTAAATAATCAAATTAACAATATTTTTATTCTATTTCAGGTACTTATTCTGGTGCTGTGTGCTACTATCCTAGTAAATGAAGTCACTAGCTATGTAATACTACCCGCAATTAGCAAAACTACACAAAATGCACTCGAAAAAGAGAAGAACGTCACATCGAAAAACGGAAAGTCGGATGATTATAACAAATACAGCTATATTATAACCACCTACTTATAGTACTAGGTAGTACATATTATTAGTTATTAGTATTTATAAAATAGTAACTTTATAAATTACAAATCTCAAGTATTTTTATAAGATACCCTCCCTATACATTTTATTCTTTAAAGATCTAAACTTTTTTTTATCAATAAAATGATGATTAAAAACTTAGGTGAAACACTTTTTAATTTGAAAAATCTATTTAATGCAATTAAACTAATCCCTACATGTGATAATTATTTTATTTCCTAGTTTATGTATAAAATCAGTGATAATTAACAAAAGTAAAACTTGATAAATTATACATATAGCATTTATTTTAATCCAATAGTTACCTAAACCAAAGAAAACTCTATAGCTGAGTGGTTGGGGCGTGATGGGCGAACTCCAAAACTGTATTTGAAAAGTTTCAGTGAGGAGGGTATTTCAGATTTCAAAAATCGAGCAAAGGATAACAACGGATTATTCAACGACGTTGGCCTACATCGTACGAGGCCTGAACCAAAAACAGGCAAATCTGAAGAAAATGTTGTGTTGTTGCACGATTTTTTTTAAGGCTATTCAACAAGAATACAACTTATTCTCCCTCGTCCTTGTTCCTATAGCAATATTCGCTATACATATTGAATTGAAAATCATTCTAATGCATTTACACCCTTTTTATCAAAATACAGCATTCGAAAATGTATATTTTTCTCTTATCAATAATTAACTACAAAGTATACTCTTCTATATTAATAGCAGTCAAGACTCAGTCTGTGACATATTTTAATAATTTACAGGCTTATCAAGCTCCCACTCCGGAAATAAGTGTGTCACAGAATAATGAGACTTATTTTTACATTATACAAAATGGCGAGTAGGTATTCGGAGAAAAATAATATTATTAATAAATCTGCTTCTTGTGCTTAGTGTATCGATGGCAAATCTTTTGAATATGTTTAGTTCATTATTCAGTTGTACGCGAACTCGTTTGTTGATGCAATCAAATTGTTTCAACGGTCATCAAGTACGCAGGTGACAGGGGAAGAAATCAACTTTTCATAAAGTTTAAGTAAAAAGGAATAGCCCACTTTGATAACTCTCTCTTACCCATTGGTCTACCAATCGAGTTCTGTCTGTGAGTACGTACGTACGTACAGTTTATGAAAATAATGTATGTTCAGTTGTGTAATACCTACCTACTGAAACATAACCTTTAGATAACGAGATTGTTATCAATAAATAGGCACTTTCATTTGACATTCAACGATTCTTTAAAACAGCAACTGTTAAGTTGGGAACAACAAGTCCATTCACATACAAACAAAGCCTAAATAGTTTGTTGTCGAATGTAAACATAAATATTGACATAGTCTCCCTTTGTTCGTTTCAATTGAAGTTAGTTATGTTATCAGACTACCCAGTCACAAAGTCGACATAGTTATTATTCACCAATATTATTTACACTAAGTAAGTATAACATTACTCTTGTAAATTTTTTTTTAAATCAGTAAGTATTATAAAACCATAACAATGCAAAAATCCAAATGCAGTTCGAGAAATTCATACTGAGGGGAAACTTAACGATGCATGCCGGAATCGAGGCAGCTGCCTTCTGCACTTACTCTTGTCACCAACTTGGGGCAGTTTTCAGTCTGAGATGTAGCTGAATTGCATAAAGTGACTGCTTAACCTTCACAACCACCTTCACGATTAGGGGCAGAACATATTAACAGCAACCTCTACTTCTGAACATGAGGCCCTAGGCTTGGTCCTAGGTTCGATTCTAAAGTAGGACAAGGAGTAATTGGGTTTTTCTATGAGGAATTTCGGCCCAGATGTATGATAATGTAAGGCAAACGCATGTGGCTGAGCTAAGGATGATAAGGATGTGTGGTGTAACGTGAATTGCTAAAATAAAGAATGAGTACAAGACGAAGTCTGAAAGTGGCGCCGAAAAAGTTGTGTCGTAATCGTTTATCGTGGTATGGACATGTGATGCGGAGGAAAGAGGAAAATGTAGTGAGGAAAATTTTGAATATGAATGTAGACTATAAAAGTAGAGGATGATCTAGCTAGAAAGGAGGTGTCTGCTAAGATGACGAGTAATAGAGAAGTATGAAAGAAGAAGAAGACATGCTGCACCGACCACAAGTAAATTAGGATAACGACAGGAGAATAATAACTACAGCGCGGAGTCTTGATTTGTGCCTGGTTGATGGGGATAGGATAGTGGTTAGCTGGCCCTCTCTATTACGTGAGACTTAAAAAAAGTACCGAAATGTGGTGGAGTATCGTCGTGATGTTAATTTTTGTTAGCCTATTTGAGTGTCCCACTGCTGGACAAAAGCCCCACCTTTCTCCTTCCAAATCTCTCATGTTACCGTTAACTCCATGATATTTCAAGTTTTGATTACTTCATAAGAAATGGCGAAGATTGAGAGTGCAGTTTCGTTTTTATCCACACATGCTGTGGATTTGGGCTTGACCCATGGTTGACCCCGGTAGCCACGGTTTATCTTAGAAAAAAAACGTATCTACGATACGTATAACGGGTATCTGCATCATCATTTTTACTAGGATAGTCATCGTAAGATCATCCGTTGAACCATAATATTACTGTACCTCTACCATGAGATGTCATCGAAAACTTACTCGCTAGCGTTGAACTCGCTAGCGTGCTAACGTGGATCAAATAGATTTCGATAATGCTTGCACCATGAGATTTACGGAGTCTTACGCAGGCGATAAGGTAAGCTCGATAGATCGTGTCGTCTAGCTAACTTCACTCTACTCATTAGAATACTTTCGTCTATGCTTCACTACTTATGTTTTGCTTCTTTCTTTCCTATGAATAAGAAGAGAGAACGGCTCTTATGCTCATAATGTACTGTTATCGCTATGCTAAAAATGTTAAGACAGTCAATATCACAAATAAACCGACGAATTAGAAAAGTTGACGGTTAGTCTAACTACTTAAGGTATTTAGTGGTTTTTGAATTTTTATTCCTTATAACATGTCACTGTCGTCGTCTAGTTTGAATTTATAATTTTGTTTGTTGACGTTGTGTCACAGAGCTACGTTGTGGTTTAAAAGTTTACTTTACAATTAGATTCAAAGTATTCAAACAGATTATTTTATACAATGAGGACCAATGTCTCACAGTTTTAATTGTTGGTGGATTTCATGGAAAGGTATGTTTCAACTTTCTATTCAATTTACTGTATGTATTGATATATAAAATAAATAAATTAATAATTTACGTTTTTATTAAATTAATTTGAAAGTTTGTGAGGATGGATTTTTGTTATTCTTTGACGCATTAAGATGACTTACATTAATTTACTTTCTATTAAATTATTTAAAACGTAGAGTTACAAAATTCCCAAATAGTTGCCCCTCAACTCAGGTAGATATGCCAAGTCCACTTGAAACCTTGAAAGTGTATTAGGTCAGCTTATCAGCTAAGTTCAAGTGTCCAAAATAAAGACGTGAGGAATGCAACAAATAAGTAAACAAAAAAATATAGTTATGAATTTGATTTGACTAAATTTATATGATTCTTTAGAGAGTCTGTAAAGCTTAATAAACTTTCTTTGACTTATATTTTTCAATTGGTATCCAACATGAATTCTTATTTTGGCTTGAAATTCACGTTGTTCACGTCGTTGGTCTTCAATTTCACATATTCTACGCTAAATAAACTTTTGCAGACATTATTTTCACTGTAATAGACTCAAAAACGTATTATAATTTTAATGTAAACATATGTTTCACTCGTCAAAATGCTAGTGAGCTACGTAACCACTATCGTAAGCGTATTATTCGATAGCTTCAGTGAAATTAGTGACTCATGGTACCGTTGTATATGGTGACAGCTGAAAAACGTTAGTGACTATCGAATAGAATACGTTAGGTTTTTAACCTATCGTAATCTATAGTGCTAATGGTACGAATTTTAATTCTTTCTGTGACCGCTAGGGGCGCTGTACAATATTTCATACAAATAATTTACGGAGACGCTAGCGAGTTTTGGCTGTGTAAACTCATGGTAGAGGTACTGATAGTAATATTGATAACTTCCCGGTTTGATACCACCTAACACGTAGGTAAAATATTGTTATTAAATGTAGGTAATTTTAGAATTATCAAATGATTATTTTCGGGAAAACACGAATCCTCTCTGTAAAACGGAAAATTCCACAAATAATACTTAACATTAAAACCATGGACCGTAACTAACGTCAAACGATTAATGATAATCCACGGCCACTGCTACAAGTACAAGCGGCAGTGTCAACCCTTTTTATACAAACCAAGCTTTGTCACTGCCTACTCGCACTACGACAAAAATGACGTTTAGAAACTGTCGAGCAACTCCGTGACTGAATGTGTGCCTTCAACGCCTTTTCAGCGCCACAAATTGTATTAATACAGCCGCTTCTAACCGATGTCCTGCGCTGTGGTTAAACCCAAATGAAACAGCAACTATCTTCCCTTATTTTATTCTTGATCTATACATGTAACGGAAATACATACAAACGCCAAACAAATATCCAATGTAAAGAATATCTACTATATGCAAGTGTCATCGGCCCGTCTCCTGGTGGAAGGCATAGGTTCCTTGTACCGTTGCATAGATCTCCAACAAGCCTTGGCAGTAGCACTGTATGTGTCCATATACTCTGTTCTACCTGGGTACTCCGTGAAGTAAGTCTGTATGGACCCTGGAACTACTCCCGTATGGATTACACCTGGTGGTTAAATAATTTTATCAAAGTAAAGCCCATTTGCACCACAAATAACTAAAAGTGTTTAACGGTTAACAAGCAGTACTTAACGCTTATAATGCTAACGAGGCCGTATTTTTCTTGGGTCATTTTAAATGCTAGTGAAAACATCGTGACATGAGTGCCTTGTTGGTCTAGTAGTGGTTGCAATCGCGACTGCTGAGCATGACGTTCGGGGTTCTATTACCAGGTTACACAAAGTGTTACTGGGTTTATCTTTCAGGAATTTCTCAGTAGCAGCCACGGAATCTGATTTTATGCTCGCCCCCTATTACTTGGGACTTAAAACGTAACTGGCGAATGCCCATGTAGGTCTTAACACGTGAAATAAGTACTTGGAGGTTCGATCGTCGGTCGGACCGTAGGAGGATGGTCGGTGAAGTGTGTCGGGTCCTTGTAACATCGTAAAATGCCCAGGCTGTTCCCTTCCATCGGTATAGGAGCGCTGGATTGCGAGGCTGCTATTATTTGCCTGTAGTCCGACACAGGGAATGCTGCAAGGAAAGAATTTGGGCGATAAAGGTGTATGGATGGATAAATCAATCACAAAATAAAATGTGATTGCGGTAAAAGAAGTTGAGGATAAGGCAGGTGGTAAGGTGCCATTTTGTTGTGAAACACGAAAACGTTTTAGTTGTATAGCCTGTGGACCCTATGGTGTAGCATCATATTAAACCGCTATGTTGTATAACCGTCTGTACTCTGTACGATCAATCGCGTTTCATTGTAAGAGTAACACTTGTCTTTGAAGTTCGATGAAATACATTCGGACAGATTGTGAACAGGCTACGGACAACGAACTCTGACCAACACATTATCTATCAAAGAATTTCTTGATAAAAAAGTAACTGATCTATTTATGGCTAATGAGTACTACAAATGCTACAAACTATTTGAGATTGTTATTTCATTTTTAATTATATGCATCTATAGTGTTATTGGGTTAATCTTTCGGGATGTTTTCAGTAGCAGCCACGGTGTGCAGGGCATCCCTCATGTTATGGGGCCATATGAAAAGTTTAGTTTATAATGACCCGCATCCGATCTCATCTGTTGATGTTTGAGAACAGAAAATTATCGATGCGGCAATCGAAGTTAGAAGAGGCTTAACGACTGGGGTGGTTGAAAGTGGACTAAGGCACAGAATGCAAATATGTGTGAGGAACAGAGGCGGACATGTGAAACATGTATTGTAACACACGTATTATTATATTATTATTTAGTTTGTTTTATTTCGTTTGCTGACCCAAGTGATAACTTTGTCCCACAGAAATCTTAATAATAAGGCATATTATTAAGATTTCTGTGCTTTGTCCTTACAGTACAGTTATTTTTTACTACTGCCTGAGAGCACAACACAGTTTTTTTCTGAATTCCATGATGATACCCTAGCTTTTTATACCTTGTTGGATAGCTAAAGGAACGTAGATTTTATTTAGTACATCTGCAGCATAACTGTCATAGACTTTTTTTTGAAATATTCTTAAAGGAAAAAAATGTTTCTACAAATTAGTTTATTTTTTAAACTTTCAACCGTCGACTGCTACCCAGCTGGTTCAGTTACCTGTTTTTTTTTGTGTTGAGAGTAATAAACAAACTAATCTACGACACGAATATAGCAAAAACATTATAAATTAAAGGCCGATTCCGAAAAAAAGGACAATTATACAAAAAATCTTCATTTTATTTAAAAAATAATCAAAATCCAATATCTCAATATGGGTTAGGTTTGGGGTGGGGTGTTTCATAGTCAAATCAGCTAAAAATTATGAAAACTAAAACCTCTTAAAGGATCTAGGTCGACTTAACCTGTAACCATGTTTAACCGCTTGGCCCATATTGTGTACCTACTATGTACTAGATTAGCTATCATTCACTGGAAGCCTAAGTCTTTTCTTGACTTGAATGTGTCCTGCCGGTTAAGGGTATATCATGCTCACTCAAATGTCTCACTGATGGTGGCGCGTGTGTCGGATCATTTAGTTTCCTTCAAAATGGTTGAGTTGAATGGTGCTGATACATGCAGTAACATACGTCATGTTCGTAAACGAGCGCTGTCAGTTGTGACTGGTCATCTCTTGGTTGCCACGGCTTATTTGAATTAATTATTTTATTTTTGTATTGTTTTTTTTTTGTTTTTACTATGGACACTTTTAACGTGCACATCTTGCTACATCGTTCTCACATAATGCACCATCTCAACATGAATGATGTACTTAACCAAGGTTTTGTAAAAATATTCTGATTTAAAAGAGTGTCCATGGAGTTTTTTCTCCATAGAGATCTACGCTAGGGAATGGGCTACTACATACAGTACTTTCAGTTTTAGGCCTTGTGACTGGGACTATTGCTACATTTCACTGTTATCCTGTTTCGACAGTTCAAAAGTGCCTGTAACTGGCCTATTTGAAATAAATGCTTTGATTTTTAAAAATATTGTTGTTTTATTCTATTCAGAGCACCATCCGTAATTTGTGTACTTGTTCAACTGAACAGTTAGTAGAACGTGTGATTGACTGATACGAATTATAAATCCCAAGCAAAAATATGTACTTATGAGACCAAGAGAGGGTCAGAAAGATCTGGGTATAGTACCACGAGCGTGCACTTAAAATTAAATTCCAAGTCTGTCTGAGTAATTTTAATTAGTTGATTCGACCCCGTGCTGACCCGCCATATTTATGAGGCAGTCATAATAAGCGCATTGTTCCCGTTGCCGCACAACTTATAGTATGTATCAGCCAAACAAGAACTTTCCTTAAACAAAGGAAAGATAGTAATGTGGTAACATTAACACAACATATTTGTCGGGTAAACATTTTTTTGAAATTCATATAAAAATTGTGTAGTGTAAAAATCCTTCAAATAGGACCATTAAAAAAAAAACAAATTAACGCGACGACGACTAAAAACATTAGGCAGAAACCACCTTCATTTCTATTTTAATGTAAAGTAGTCTGTGGGTTTGATGGACCACGTATATCTCTGTGGGTTACACGCATATAGTTCTACGTTTGTTTTCGCTACAACAAAGAAAAATAAAAGCCTGAAAAGTATTTCAGTTGAAGTTCATACTCACATCTCTTCTTGAACGTGGCTTGATACATCGTCTGCATTTTCCCGTCGAGGTCATCGCAGGGGTGATCTAAAATGTCATTAGTCACATCTACCATCTGCAAAGTTATAACAACAACAAATAATTAATACACGAACCTAAAATATGGTCTGACATATTAGCTGCTAAATCGATCTATGCTACTACGTCACTCTACACCTGTACGTAACACTACGCTAGTACGGCTTCAGACTACGCAGCTTCGTCATATTACGCTGGTACGTCAGACTACGCTGCTTCGTCATACTACGCTGCCACATCAAACTACGCGGCCACGTCATATTACACTGCTACGTCGGACTAACCTGCTATGTTATACTACGATGCTACGTCATACTACGCTGCTACGTCATACTACGCTGTTACGTCATACTACGCTGTTACTTCATACTACGCTTCTACGTCATACTACGCTGTTACGTCATACTAGGCTGCTACGTCATCCTAGGATGCTACATCATACTACGCTGCTACGTCACTCGTCTCTGCTACATCATACTACGCTGCTACGCCATATTGCATTGCTACGCCATACTGCCTTAAAACTCAAAATTTTTATTTCAGACCCGTTACAGAGGCTTCTGAATTGTCAAAATATAATATTAAATATGAAAAGAATCAAAATCAAAGCATTTATTTTAATTAGACAGTTGCAGGCACTTTTGAACTATCGAAACAAAGACAACAATAAAATATTGCTACAGTCCCAGTCTGAATAGGACTGTACTCGAGACTACGCAGCTACGGCGCACTAGCCTGCTACGTGTGTCTACACGGCGTCGTTGGACTAGCCGGTAACGTCAGGCTACCACCACCACTACTTACGAGTCTTACGCTATAGGTGTTCTTACAACAATAACGTTTACCAGTTTCCCAGATTACCTGTTTCCGCAGGTGCTCATAGTCCTGGCATAGCTTCTGCTCTTTCTCTAGCAGCTGTTTGTACTGCTCCACTCTCGGTGAGTAGGAGTGTGCATCGCAGTGGCAGTACGGGGCTACTGGGGCTGGTCGCACTATCGGCTTCGCGTCTGGAGAGGGAGGCTCGCATGGCCTTGGAGATCATGAGAATTAATGTTAAGTCACCGAATCCATCAGTGACTTCTGCCAACTCGCACTTGGCCCGCGTGTTTGGTTATAGGCTGTAACTAACGGTCCTTCTCATAGTCGGCTGTTGTCCCAACAGTGGGACCATTATTAATGAAGTGAATCTCTTTTCAAAGAAATTCCACGCATGCTCAATGTTTTAAAGGCCCCTTAACAAGAAATGCCCACAGTTGTAAGCAATTGAAAAATGATCTCCTTGGTACCTAAGACATACTTTACCCAATCAGGGGCCATGATGCCAGGTATTTAGGCTGGGAAGTAGATGACACTCATGTTTACGTTGCATAAAAACAAGTACAAGAATTTAAAAACTAAATCTAATACTTTAAACGAGCAATTTTTGTATATATATATAATCTGAATCTCGGATACGACTCCAATGGTTTTCATGAAATTTAGTATGCAGAGGGTTTCGGGGGCAATAAATCGATCTAGCTAGGTTTAATTTTTAGAAAACGTCAAAAAAAAACCGACCAAGGCTCGGTCATCCAGGCACTGGTCATTAAACCACTATAACCTATATTTTTATGACACTTTGTTTTTTATTTCCTTATATAACAAATTATGTATTGTGTTATGTGCGTATCTAGTACAACTGCACAAGTCACAATTTGAAAGATAGGTGCACTTTAAGTGCCATGCACCAATACGCAGTGCGACACGGCCAAGGCCTGCCCTATACCTAATGAGTATGGATTGTGGAAATCCATCAATGACGACCGTGGGAAGTAAAGCCTGTTACTACCGTTAGTATAACGAATGCAGGCTAGGGGAGGCGAGAGCCACCCTACATAATTTTCACCGAGAAAGGTGACTCATTTCTCGAGTATTACGTTATACCAATAATGTTAAAAGTTATCATTTTTTTAAAAGAGAGCTCTTTTTGGTTTGCTTGTAGCGCCACGTGCAATTTTAAGTGCAACGTAAATTCAGCGACATATTTGAGCGACAGTTTTAATTTGGGTTTCAAGTCGAAGCATAGAAGTATTCTATAAATTCTGATTCTGGTCAAGTGACATGTTAGACGCAGCCGTTCTTGTTCACAAAACCTAATACTTCAATATCATTTTCCATTCGCTCGCGAACTCAATGTGGTGAGAATACCACTACAATGAAGGCCACGCGATAGGGACAAACGAATAGGGCCACGCCACGACTATTGGCAAATAGGTCAGACCCAAATTCACAAACAAACGCGCGTTCAATAGATCAGTACTGTAATTTCCCTGATCAGCAAAAATATGGTAGACATCTTCGATTAATTTACTGTCGGTAATTATGTAAATAGCTCAAAGTACGAGAAAATAATTTCTTGCCATAACAATTTTGTTAGGCGTTTAACAATTTTAAAAAACTTTTGCTTACCTTCCAACTATGGGTTTTGGAAACGGCCACTGGAAATCGTTACTTTGAGTTGTGCTGAAATCCATGATATTTTTGAGTACCTGAAAGTAAATAGTATACTTATCTTACTTTTTCTTTTATTTATTAACTTTATCCGTCAACAAAGTGTCATTCTAACCAAACTCACTCACTTTAACTTATTACGTTAATATTTTTGAGATTTGTTATTACTACTTTAGCTAATTGACACCCTACATAATTTAGAATTGCTTTTGAAGCCAAAAATTTGAGTTGTAAAAGAATTTCTTCAATGAGGGAAGATAAAAACATTTTTGAAGTTTTGCGGTTTTTTTTCTTCTTTTGTTGTCTTCAGAAGTCAGACAGTGTTTATTTACAGTTCAAGGAGTTTTTCCATTTTTCAGAACCTCTCAATAAATACCAAAAAAAAATCCCTATTTTTTTCCAACCGACTTATTTATATTGTGATTAGTTTTATTGTTCCTCTTAATTCATAAGAGTACTTCTGCTTTTAGTTGCCTAATTACAGTATTGTCACTTGCCAAAAACACTTAGTTTGTTGGAAAATATTCTCTTTTGAGAAGAAAAATTACACATTTTGAATTTATAATGTTTGGAAAATTTAATATATATTAACACTTTAATTTTTTATTTATATTAATTTGTAAATCAATTGCGATTTTTTGCCTTTTAATGATTTTCAGTAAAGATGAAGTGATTTGGTTGGTACTTTACATTTCCACTTATGGCAGCATTAAAGCAAACTTCACATTTTTCAGCTGTCAACACCGTTGTTTTCCTGTCACCCGTCATCAAATCAGCTGTGTATCACACACAGAGAACATGTAACATAATAAATGTGCGTATTAAAATTATTGGTGTGAAAATGTCCACTGAGACATCTGATAAAAAATCAACTCAATGTTTATGATAAATTCACGGTGGAAGAGACATGGCGCGCCGGAGGAGCAGCGGCATCACGAGCCTGGGGTTTAACCAGGATCAAGGTTTGTGTTACTTCCTAGTTCGTCAACCTGAGTTCTTTGTTCTCAGGTGGTGTTACTGTTATGCGTGTTTGGGATGAGCTGGGTGCATTGGGAGGCGAGGCTGGTGTCGTGGAGTGCGACGCAGGCAGTGCGCGGAGCTTCCCTCGCCACGCTCTCGCGTAGCTGCGCTCTCCACGTGTTGTTTATATTTTTAGTGCGCGCCCACGCGCAGTTACCATTCTTCACGAGTCCGCTCGCTATTGTTTGGGCGTTGGTTTTGTTTGCCCTCGTAGTGGCGCATGTACTTACAGTTTAAAACGCAATTTTCACCAGTTTCCGAATGCACGTCAGTGTTATGATCTACACTTTTCTTATTGTTTTGATAAACAGCTGTTGTTTGTTTGGGATGTTAACTTGATTCAGGTTTGTTTCTAATGGTGTAATTGCTGTCCAGTATACAGTGTACTGGCAACAGTAATAAAATCACACCACCATGAATTTACATAAAAATGATCTGCATAATGCTAAGTGTATATTGTTGCAAAAACAGATCTATATTTACTGTTTTAGCATAGCACAATAAAACACTCATTGTAATGAATGTTATTCAAAAAATCTTATTAGATAAAGTAGTCTTTGTTCTATATAATTTCCTGAGTTACTCATAGATGTAGTTAATCACAGAATGTAATGAGTGTATTACTTTGTAGGCTGCTTCACGTGCTGCCTTAAAACCGGCTTGCGCGTCTACAATGTGGAACCACTTGTCGAGAAAGCTCACTACAGTAAGTATTTTTTCAAAATTATGGAATTTTTCTTATATAATTATGTCAAGGCTAGAACCAAATCTACAATACTCGGTATCATATTTCATTGATAATAATGTGTCAAGATACCACTGGTGTGCCACCTGGCAGCGGCAAGTGTTCTGCTGTGTCCTGGGAATCTTCGATGTTGGAAGTTATATTTCATTTCTCTCTGTAATTCAGTAAAGATTAGATGCATATACTCAACACCGTTAGGATAACAGATTGATACTATACTCCACTGATAATAGTATCAATGTACCTATACAAAGAGTACTTACGACAGCTGCTAGTTGTCCATGTAGCCTTTAAGTTGAAAGTTAGAACCATATTATACACATATCAAAAAAAGTTTGCGATTGATCTCTTTGAAAAATCGAAATCTTTTTTGTTACAGTACTACATTATATTATGATTTCTTCTTTTCTCTCCAATTTCAAACATGGTATTTCTATTTAAAGAAAAAACAACACAGAATTTTTCTTCATAAAGTTCAATTTAAAAAATTATATCAGCTTATGATTGTGATCGCAAGCTTTTTTTGGTGTGTTTATACATTATAGGAACCTAATAGAAGGGGATTCAGATAGTCCACTTGAATATAAAGTAGTACAGTAAGTAAATGTACAGATGCTTAATCTGAAAATAGATTTGACCCAGAATATGTATGTGCGCATTGTAAACAGTATTTAAATTGAAACTTGAGAGTATAACTTTATTTTTAGATACATTCAAAACATATTTGCTCATGCACTCTATCCAACTATTTATATTTTAATATTTAAAGGAAAGGAATTCGTAAAAAAAACACTCTTTTGTTTTACTTCATATTGACTCCCAAACAAATAAATAAAAGGCATTTATTTAATTAATAAATGCTCTGATTGGTTGAAGGTTTTTCACATATTTTGCGCATATTTTAAATTTATTATCGCAAATGTTGTCTTTCTTCAAACAATTGCAGAATATGCTAATTATATTTGGAGAGATAGTTCAAGGTTTCACTGAAACAGACACAAGTTTTAAAAAAACTAGCCAAGTGCGAGTCGGACTCGCGCACGAAGGGTTCCGTACCATAAACTGAAAAAACACGTTTCTTATATCGAAGCCCCCTTTAATTATTAATTAATTGATATTTTATTTATTTGTTGATATAGCGGCAACAGAAATACATCATCTGTGAAAATTTCAACTGTCTACCTATCACGGTTCATGAGATACAGCCTGGTGACAGTTAGACAGACAGACAGACGGACGGAGTCTTTGTAATAGGGTCCCGTTTTACCCTTTGGGTACGGAACCCTAAAAACTTACAATTCCTACAAGCAGGTGCAATTCTCAAAACTTTTTTAATTTTTTAGTTCAAAATTAAATGGTAAACAGAAATTATACTGATAAGTACCACTACCATAATTACCACTTTAATCATGAAATGATTGGGAGGAGTTTAATTTTATTTATTGGATTAGATTTGTCGCAAGCGATACTGCTGAGTTGGTCTTCAGTTTGGTTCCTAGGTTTGATAAAGTGTTGTTTTTTCATCACAAAATTATCAGAAGCAGTCTGGAATTAAGATTTGTGTGTGAGTCGGTGGCACATGGCACTTTGATAATTGGCGGAATATAGGTGTACTGTCGATACGCCTGTGCTTAGCCTTTCGGGGATTACAGGCGTGATGTTGTTTTACTAATCACATCACATAGCATGATAGTTCACTATCAACCGACAAATTGCCATGGCCAAGTTGATATAAACGGTACAAAAATTAAACGGATAGTTTGTACACAATATAAAATTAGCATTTTAAAATCGCACCATCGTTTCGTACGACGCAAATCATTTGCATGTATTGACATGTGAACTTTAAAGATACCTACATAAAGAAAAAACTGATGCTTAAACTTGGAAAAAAAAACTGATTGAATGTGCGGAAAATGGAAAATCGGATACTATGACGCGTCACAAAAAAACAGTATGCCCAACAGTGGTCTATGATAGGCTGAGTTGATGTATAAAGGGTGTAAACAGACTCCGAAAATTAACGAAGCCGAAACGCACTTGTTCTCCCCGTCATTGCGATCATTTTTTTGTTCTAGACCTTACCTGGGAACCTTCTAGTTACGGAGATATTGGGGGTTTGGACCCCCAATATCTCCCCCAATATAGTTCCAACTTTTTCACAAGTAAATACACGTTTTTAATGTAAGATTTTTACTTTAAATACCTCCAGGACCCCTTACTATTCAATCCATCCATCAGCACAATGTTTTGAGTGCGTTACATTAATTCCTGCCGTAAAACCTGAATTTTCAGCCCAAAAAAAAAGTCCTTTCTCAGCACTAATTTTTGCGTACTTAATTTGATGTACATAATGCTTGGTTGACGGCTTCGTGAAGAGTCTGTTTACACCCTGTATAAGAGTGATTTCGCCGTGCAAAATTATATTGTGTTTGGGAATTAAAAACACAAATAGTAGATATCCTTCTGCCAAATCTCGGTTGCCGTACGATGCAAGGAAAATCAGAAGACTGTCCCTGGACAAGTTTTTGCTGAAATAAAAACAAATTACTGAATTGTTAATTAAATAAATGAGCCTTTCGCAGTTCACTACTGGACATAAGCCTTGCTTCAATTCAAGTTAATCTGTCTTCGTCTGCTAATCTGCAATGCTTAGCCAGACAAATAGCATGATAGAAAAATCCTAAAACGTTACCTCTTGTGGAACACCGGCGTCCTCTCAGTGGCTTACGTACCCGGTCCCAAGGTACAGCATTTGTTAAAGGCATCATCATCATCTACAGCTTGAATTTACCCAGTGCCATATACAGGCCTCTCTTGACCTCTTGTGCCGATCTCTACGTTCCTGTGCCAGTTGAAAACATACAATTGAGATATAATAAGTTCAAGCTTTAGCAATATTGCGGTAAAAATGACATCATTTCATCAGCTTATTGTTGTCAACAAAATGACGTGCTAATTTACAATTTGGGGAAAACAAAATTAGCCAACCGACTGAAAATGAATCAATGTCAATACCTACTCATGCTGATGATGTGAATATCAAACGCACGTATCATTATCATCATTCATTGATAGTACTTAATTTAGTCTAATGACTTTCGCACATGCCACAATGTCTGACCATTGGAGCTCGAAACATAGTCAGAGTGAATGAACTCCTATATTTAGAACGTTCTGGCGATCTTTGATTGAAATCTTATTAAAATCTGAACGCGGTCCAAAAGTTACGATGATTTATTGTTTTTTAATGACAATGCATTTCAGGTTTGTGAAACTAAATAAGAATGTACCGTTGCACATGTTTCATAAAAATCTGGCTGGTATTCGGCCAATTTTGAAAGTCCGCAAGTTGCATTCAAATGTTTTAGTACCTAAAGGTTTGGTTACAAAGGTATTTTCACCTTGAAACACAATGTTGTTTAAACTCACTTGTTACAGAATATAATTTAAACTCAAATCTATTTGCGTCAGCTTACTGACGCTTTTTCAATAACAAACAACAAAAACATTAAATAAATCTTGAGAATTTAAAGACTGCGAACGTACCTCAGCGAGTAATGTATATCAGCCGCATATATGTACCTAATCTAAATCTCGGGCAAGACGCGTGAGTCACCGTCTACTGAGGAAAACCGGTTGTTTTTGTTACTTTAACTTGACGAGATCTTAAAAAATACAGTTTTTTCAACGAGTCAATGTACGCTTTAAAAGATGCTAATTCAAACTAAGGACAATGTTCCAATCTTCTAAAGTCAAAACCCTCGAGACTGGAGGACAGGTCATTGGACATTTTCCAATAGAGGGGCCGTTCACCACTTTCACAGCCCTTTGGGTATTGAACTCAAGTCGGTTATGACGCAAAATAAGTGAGCGATGCAAAATGTGAAGGCTAATTTGAAGTTTTGACTGCGAAAACGTTCACAATTTGTTAAGAAATTGCACTATTAGAATAAATGTAAATATTTCTCTCCCACAACCCGGTAGTCTCATCATATGATTCATAAAATATTAATGAGACTCCTCTGATTTATCCAATTCTATGACTAACAACAGACTAGCGAATTCATAAGTACATACCTAACATACCTACTCATTAATTACGTATTCTTCGTTTGTTCACCAAATTCTAAGGTCATGGTAAGCAACGTATGATATCGTCGCCTTTGTTGACATAGCTCGAGTGTGTTGTTCCGTATTACTTGGGCAAATAGATCACGAATAGCGAGCAATGCGCAGGCGCATGGGACCGTGAGAATTATATTTACGACTATAAAGTAACTAATACATAATTTAGTGTAAGCGTAACGTTTATTACTATAATGATATAAAGGGTGTAAACAGACTCTTAACGAAGCCGAAAGGCACTGTCTTGTTCTCCCCGTCATTGCGATCATTTTTTTGTTCTAGACTATACTTGGGAACCTTCTAGTTACGGAGATATTGGGGGTCAAAGTTCCAACAAGTTTTTTTTAAATACATTTTTTAAATGTAAAATGTTTACTTTAAACACCTCCAGGACCCCCTTACTATTCAATCCATCCATCAGCACAATGTTTTGAGTGCGTTACATTGAGTCCTACTGCGAAACGTGATTTTTCAACCCAAAAAAAAAGTCGTTTCCCAACACTAATTTTTGCGTAAAGTTACTTAGTTTGATGTACATAATGCTTGATTGGCGGCTTCGTGAAGAGTCTGTTTACACCCTGTAGGTGTGCAGCTGTGTTGTACCAAAAGCATCTACGCACAATGCAATATTTTGCAGGGTCCCTGAACTTTTTACTTTTATTAGAATTAAACCTAAAAATAACGCCAGTAATGAAATGAAAAGATGGGATGCACCTAGACACTAGGGAATGACAAAGAAAGCGGCTGAACTCTAAAGAGAGCAGAAGGCAAGACTCACGCTATTGAGCACACATTTACTCGATAGGTTTTTGACAATCAGACCATATTACACTGTCTTGCTGGCACTAGCCAGCAAAGACCCTTACTGAAATTAAAACCAGGCCAAGTGGATCACCAATTCACCACTCAACCCCATTAAAAAAGATAAAATTAAAGCATACACACTATAGGTACATATAAAAGAATCTCGTGCCTTTGTTCCTAATGTCATTTCCTCCTACTCCAGGCAAGGAGGAGCTCGGCGATGTGTCCCTCTGCGAGATGGTGTTCCGCACCAACTGGCTGCTGGTGGTGAAGGCGCGCCGCCCCTGCAGCCTCATGCTTTTGGACGACCAGCAGCGCGCCTTTAAGGCAGAGGTGCTGTTCAAGTCGCCCATCAGAGCGCTAAGAGCGAGGAAGGACAAGTAAGACTGGACTACAAGTTTTCGAAACTTTTTTACTTTCCTTTCAGTCTAGGTACAGTTAGTGCCCCGGATTCTCTGGCCCCTCTTCTACCTATTCTTCTTTGTAAGAGGGTCCAAGCAGGGCAAGGCATTGAATGTACCATATATGAATGAATTATTGAATGAAGCACAGAGCTGCGGAAATCCTATGCGAAAGTTTCTTAATTTGTTTGTTATCTATTTACGCCTAAACTACTGGACCGAACATCCTGAAATTTTGCATATACGTTATCAGATGTACAGAAACGGACATACCTTTCATCCCGAAAAAAAGTACTGTTCCCGAGGAAAACAACAATAACGTTCTTGTGATAATAGATGACGCCACGTGTCTTTCGAATCATGATTGAATTATATTATTACAAGCACAATTTCAACCTGAATGGATTATCAAATCCTAAATTATCGCGAGCAAAGCCGCGGGCAAAAGCTAGTCTTTCATACATCTATCGTTCCGATTCGTTTAAGTTTATTAACGGTTCTACTTCAAATACCTATTTAGTATTTTTTTATTTTTTCGACCATCATTCATTAGCGAATGATCTTTAGTCCGTTCGTAATACGGATTTGGATCACATCGGACGGATCTAAAAGCCAATGCCAAAACCAAAGAAGCCACATACCTGTGGTGGTTATAAAAATTGGTTGGTTATAAAAATTGGTTGATTGGCCTGTTGGTCTAGTGGTTAGTGACCCTGACTGCTAGGACGGAGGTCGTGGGTTCGATTCCCACACAGGACAAATCTTTGTGCGATGAGTAGGATTATTTGTTCTGTATCTGGGTGTATAATTTATCTATAATATGTATGTATTTAGAAATATATAAGTATGTTTATCAGTTGTCTGGTTGCCATAGTACAGGCTCTGCCTAGTTTGGGATCAGATGGCGGTGTGTTGGTTGTCCCAAGATATTATTATTAAAAAACTAAATAAAACAGGCTTCAGAGGTTACAAACTAGTGAGTCCATGTTTTGGTTGGATATCCTTAGTCCAGTCATTTGAAACAACAAAAGCATTTAAACTTACCCAAATCTTGTGCGACTCTAGTCTGTCTGGATATTTGACTTGATCAGAAAGTCATCTAGACAAAAAATATGATAGCGCGCTTATCGCAACAACGTTAATATTTGTAAAAATCCTTTATAACTTAACTTTATTTTAGCCTTATCTACCGTTAAGTGCAGAGCCTGGCTAGTCCAAAGAAATCCGTTTGTGATGCGATATTTGATCCCTTATTCACATAGAACATTCAATAGGACCAAACAAGTACTAACGAATCAGAAACAAGCTTGAATCTTGAACACTGTTTACAAACGAACTACGCCGTACAAATTGGAAACGAGAAACGTGACCAACCCAGCTGGCTAGACATTAATAAACGTAGTATAGTAAATCAACTTAAAAACGATAAGATAAGGCCAACCTTCACCGAATAACCCAATAAATTGTAAAAGATTGACGCCATTTTACGATGTAAGAAATACAGGCTGTAAACAGACTCTTCACGAAGCCGTCGACCAAGCATTCTGTACATCAAACTAAGTAATATATAATATATTTATTCAAAATTAGAGTTAGCACAATAAATACAATTTCAATCTTAGAAATAAGGTTGGTATAACAAAGTTCGATGCCTGTAATAGGTTAAACCTGTATCACAGGCGGCATGTTTCTAATAAATACAATTCGGACGATGAATTTCTTAACAATATTTAACATTATAGTGATATAAGTATAAGTGTAAGTATAAGTATCTTTATGTTACGACTTTTTTTTTTAAGGTTGTGTGTCGTGCGTGACTTTTGTCAGTCTTGCGCGAGATTTTCATTTGTATGTCGCAGTATCTATTATTATAAACGATTCCAATAGATTTATTTGAAGACTATTCGGTGATTTATGTGATAATTATTCAGCTGTTTCGACCAATGTCAACTTGTATACAAAAAGTGACATTGATTTGCACCTTCTGTAACCCGAAGTGTTCATAGGCTAGGTATATTCGAATTCGTACTGTTCTGTTTTGATGGGATTTTTTTTGATTAGTTTTCCATTTCGATCCGAAATTAATGAATCACCTGTTGAGGTCGGTTTTGTCCACTCCAAGTAGTTTTTGTATCAACCAGGAAAATCGTTCTTTTGTTGGTTATTAAAAGGGTGGTATTTAATACATTAACTGTAAATCCCCTTTTTTCAATCAAAATACTCGAAATTACCACCAAAAATACTGAATTGCACACTAAATTTTCTCATTAAATAAATCAATTATACTATACTGTTCGATCTTTAAAGCTTAACTGTTTTACTGGATGACTATCTGTTAACTAAAAGTAAATCTAAAACTAACCACCAGATTTAGTAAATGATCACCAAAAATTCTAAATGATCACCAAAATTAAATTTCTATTTTATTGTGGAAACTCGACGAAGCCCCGCTGTGCGAGGCTTCTATTTCTGTCTAAAGGGTTTAAAGGAACCTAACTAACCTAACCTCGTGGTGCCCTAAGTTCTCTATCGTCGCAGATCGTTCAACACCGCGACTTCGACTTGCAGTCCGAAACTCGACAAAAATTTGGTGACCAATTCAGTTTTAATATTGAATAATTTGTGTGCAAATCAGTATTTTTGTTTTACGCAGTAGGTTATTAGTGGAGAAATTTTGTTTGCTTAAATTTCTAAATAGAGGTGCAGTTAAAAATTCCCCTTATTAAAATATCGAGAATATCAAGAAAGGAATGCTCTTGGTCTTGTTCTGGTTCTATGTTCGTTTGGTTACCATTCAACTCTTAAAACAAACCATTCTGAAGCCAGCCTGCTTCTTATGATTTGGTACTACCTACAGCCAGTGTCCTGCATTACCTGACCTCTTTTCTTACTTATAGAGTCTAACTTAGAGGGGTCAAGTTCAGTAGGGCACGGACTACACCTACTAAATTACGATTTTTGGGGCCACCGCATGCAGTTTTTTAACGTTGGTTAATCATAGTTTAACCCTATTTCTCTCGCTCCAGGGTGGCGGTGGTGTTATCGTCCAGCATCCAGGTGTTATCACTACCTTCGCTCTCCCGCGTAGCTCTGGTGCGCACGCGACTGGGCGCACGGCCTCTATGCGCGCTGGCTAGCGAGCCGTCTGCGCCGCATCTGTTAGCCGCGCCTGCGCATCGGAAGGGATCGCTGCAACTGCTGGTGAGTATCTTGTAGAGAAAGGTTCCTTTTTCATGTAATCCATGTTTCTCATGTGTTTTTCATGAAATATTGAGGTTTAGCAAAGAAAAGATTGTGGGAAACGTGTAGCACAAGGGCCACTGTTGCCCTGCAGGTGAGTCTAGATTTCTCAAATAACCTGAAGAAAACCATTGCGGTTTGGAAGAAGAGTTAAAATATATCTCTTAACCTGCCCCACAAAGCCGTACACACATTTACATTCTCACTAAACACGTGTCACGGGACTTTTCTGCGCATGAGACTTTAAGTTGCTAGCCATTGATCCACTGTTCAGATGTTGCAAGTGACTTAAGGGGATATCAGACATCTAGCAACTAAACGCCCGTAATAAAACAAATTAAATTCCAGGACGTAACGCGTGCAGTAAAAGGTGCCCACTCCTCGTCTCCAGCGGTGATGGGCTGCCATCAAACCGAGCTGGTGTGCCTCAGCCTATCAGCCAACGGTGCTCGTCTAGCCACTGCGTCTGAACGAGGCACCATAATCCGCGTATGGGACACCGCTACCAAGCACATGCTGCACGAACTGAGGCGCGGCTCGGACTACGCTGATGTTTACTGGTAAATAAACAGTGCAATGGGTCCTACCCAGTAACCACCGCATCTGCACGAGGCACCATAACTTGTTTATTGATGCTTTTATGAAAAGAAGCGTTTTTGAGGCACGGTTGTTCCATTATCTGACAAAACTATGGACTTTCTTATAATCACAGGGTGACAATTAATTTGCGTACAAGTAATTTATGGCCTCATCATCATCATTTCAGCCGAAAGACGTCCACTGCTGGACATAGGCCTCCCCCAAGTGTCGCCACATTGACCGGTCCCATGCGACTAGCATCCATCGGATCCCCGTAACCTTCACCAGGTCATCGGTTCCCCTGATAGGTTGAATAGTTTTAAATGAGTTCATTGACGAGCGATTGAACGATTGAAGACTTAAGGCGATCGGCATATCTAAACGGCATTTAAAAGCTGTCATTGTATTTCGTGGTAATTATGACACTGACTGCTTTTAAACGCGGTTCCCATGTACTGAGCGCGTTCACGTTCATTGGAAATCCACTCGAATTTGACTGACATCTTTTGTTTTATACATGTCATTGTACTAACCCTTTCGTTGTATTATTTTCAGTATAAACTTCAACCAGTCGGGCTCGCTGGTGTGCTGCGTGTCGGACAAGGGCACGCTGCACGTGTGGACGGCGCGCGGCGCGTGGGCGCATCTGGCGGCGGCGCACGCCAACCCTGACGTGAAGGCTCTGTGCGCCTTCACCGACGACAACACCGCTATCTGTACGTATTCACGAACTAATATTTTTCTGCTAAAAGGCAGATAAAGCCTGGTGTGACTTGGCGCACGGTCCGATCGACGGTTAAGCTACACTTAACGACGTATGACCGTGGATAGGTGTACCATTCATTACAAATCCAGACTCCTCCGTGCCTCGGAAGCATCATTGACAGTTATGACAGTGGACTAACTGGTTGACAGAATTTCGACCTCCTGAATAATGGTTGTCAACCAGTCTTACCAAGGAGTACCTGGGTTGTGGAGGTCAGATAGACATTCGCTCCACGTAAAATACCTACTGATATTCAGCTGCATTTGGTTAGTTAGGAAGCCGACCCCAAATACATTGGAATAAGGAAAGGACAAGTAAAAGTGACACATACATACATAACTACAAAAGTCGCGTCACAAGCACCTCTAATTATATAATCTTCTTGTTATATATCTAGTTATCTTAATGACACATGGTCAATTGGTCATGCCTCTTTATCTAATATCCTCTAATAGTGCACGTAGGTAATCATTAAGTGCATATACCTTAACCTTCTTATCCATCAAAAGTCAGAAGTTATCGAGGTATTGTGAGGCCTAAATATACCCACTAATTAAAGTCCCATGTTCCCTCGAGTCGCAAAGCTTTATTCAGAGGTCACGAACACTATGGCCTATTGGGCGTTTATAAAACTCGGGACTTCTTAACATATCAAATTGGACAACGCACACGGGCCTTCCACTTATTTCTACGAAGGACTAGAGTCCATCCTAAAGTCCCCTTTAGGATTGTCTCTTAGAGAGAGAGGCTATAAGGGCAAAGGAAGGAAATCTTCTGGTCATAATATCACGCTTGGCAGACGGATTTGTGATCTTGGTTTCTTGTTAAGGTGAGAGATACGGTCTACTCGTGGCCATTTTCCCACTAGATGGCGCTGAAGTGAACACTTTTAGTTTGGCAAACATGACAGCCCTCAGTAGCAGCCCAGAGTGAGAACTTTTCCTTGTTTGATGGCAATAGAATCGCACCTATTATATGGGACTTTAGTATGTAATCCTTTGTTTGTAATTTCCAGTGATATGTGAAGACGGCACTTTCCACAAGTTCACCTTTGCGGCCGAGGGCAACTGTCATCGCAACGACTTTGAGTACTTTCTACAGGTATGTTACGTTCATGACAATATCAACTTTATTATTAATTGACGCTGTCTACCCATCTGAGATACCAACGCCAAATGTTATAGTGTACAGTAGCGGCCTTTTCCGCCTGATCAGCAACAGTTATAAAAAAAATCGCTTGAATCATGCGGGGGCGCCTCCGCATGATTCAAGCGAATTTTTTTATAACTGTACATACATTATGATCTGGCCAAATGCTTCCCCTTTTTACTTCCAAACCTCTTGGCCCCGCAAATATTATCATATCTTGTAATAAGAAAATATTCATTGATTGATTTTAACTTTCTTTTTCAGGTGGGCGACGACGACGAATTTCTGCAATGATGTTTTTTTTAAATAATAAATTGACTATGAAAGATATAGTTATGCCTATAATAAGTGATAACACAGTGAAAAGTGATGTTATGTATAGAAATATAATTATCAGTAACACTCTAATGTTACAACGCTTACCTTGAAATTCGTTATAATTTCAGGAAAATAATAATATAATATATAAAGATTTGAACTGTACGTCTAAAGAGCATGCTCTCGCGTCTTCTTATAGTAGTTATAGATATTTTTCCATAAATTTTATGTAAATAAAAAGCGCCGGTTTCATTACTAAAATTTCTAGTTAATAATTCATTATATCTTTAATATAAAAATCTCTATTTTGTAAGTGTTTGTCTATTTCCTGATACTGAAATGCATGGTTCATCGAAGAAACAAACTCTGGGCTGGAGTTGTTTATTTCGATATTCTACTACATTTCAAGACTTTTTACTGTAAGGCATTGAGGAAAGTTGAGTCAAAAATTATAAAAAAGACTAAATAATTTAGTCTTAGTGCAATATCCATTGACTAGGTTGTTTAGTAGTGACATCGGCTTAGTTTTAGTATATTATAAATCCTCCTGTAATATTTGTTTTACTATGGGAGCGCCACCTATCATAACCTGGCACGTTATATTTAATTTTGTTATTAGGATAATATTACAAGGTCAACGAAATATATATATTTGAAGTTCGTGAATTGGCTCGAAAGAAACAATAAAATATTTTGTATCTAAATTTATCTCTTGATTTTTCAACTAAAGATTTTTGTTACTGGCAAGAAGTTCTATGAATAAAGTTGCCATGTTTTATTAATATTAAAAAGTATTTTAAGGCTTGAAAAAATTCAAAAACGTAAATTATGAACATATTTCTAGTTTGTTTCTTCAGATACAGTTCGCGAACTTTAAGATTAGTTTTTAATCATTTTAATAAATTTAGTTCACCAGGGCTTTGATTCGTTAAATTTTAGAGCATTCAAGCCACAACGATAAAAGACAGAGGGCACTAAATAGCATTTTTTATTTTTAGGTTCAAAATGATTGCGTATAAATGATTTTGCTGTATGTAACAAAGTTTCATAATGTTTTGGCCGAACCATACCTATTTTTTGATCACTCAAAAATGTCTTTAGTGTTATTCCAACCCATTCCAATTTATACATTCACCAAAAAGGTCACATTTTCGAAGAGTGTAAATTTTTTAATGGTGCAACTCCGTTGCAGTTGATTGATGATATCAAACGTTTAGATTAAACCAGTGTGGTACAAAGCCGCTGGATTACGTCCATTGATCAACCATACTACATCCTTTCACAGCTATTTTAACATTAACTTTGTATCTGTTTGTTTATTCCTGCTGTCAGAGGTACAATAATTATGTTACAAGACTGTAGTTGGATCTAAAAAGTCAATGCTCACCATAAAAAAAAATTAAAGCTTTTTAGCTTTCCTAACAGAAATGTAACTTGATTTGTGTTTTAATTACCTTCTATTATTGTGGTATTACGAAAGAGGCTTGACTAATGATATATACGTACATTTATGTTGAATAGGATGAAGAGACTAATAAAATAAAAAAATACATAAAAATACAAATGCTTCATGGCAGTAATATTAGGAGGCCTTGATTCAGACTATTATGTACTGAATGCGGGTGAAAGCGGTGGGTCAGGGAAAGCAAAGGCCACTAGATATTTCGCCAAGAAGTAAACGCCCGATTGTTAAATCTCGCGCTTTCTGTGAAGAACTTAATGTTTGTGATGTTTTCTTATTATTGTAATGCAATAAAGATGTTGTTGTTCAATAGCCATAGATGTAATAGTTACATAAAAAGCAATAATCAATATTTTATCTTACTTAGCTATTTTCTGCAAATTAGTTAATTATATACTCAGGGTTTTTAGTATGGAATTCTGTTTTATTTACTGTGGATCGAATTCCACGTTAGCATAAATAATTGTGGTCTGATGATTTGTGTTCACAGTTTTCTAAGAGACTCTGTTATATTAGCTGAATTTGTAATAAATGTTTACTTGCGTCATTTTATATGCCTATCATTAATCGTTGTTATATAAAATCATTTTATATCATAGTTTTATTTACTCAGTTCACTATTGTTCCTTGTGTTTCATTGTTATCGCTCAATTTTAAATTGTACCTTTTGCATTTGCTCATAATATTAGTGGAGTGATCCGAAAAAATTGTTCTTTAATAGTTATAATATCCCATATTATGTAACCATTACAATTTTTCATCCTAATTTATAATTTTACAAATAGTCGTATTTGAACTGAGAAAATATTTAATAGTTGAAATATCGATCAGCTTCTATTGAGTACATTATGAGCCCTTGTGTAAAATTATTATGTAAAGATATTTTATGTATAATTATGTAAATATTTTTAATAGTCACACATTAGTTTTTGTACTTGACATTAGCTAAATAATGATATTTGTCTCAGCTTGAAACTTATTTAATCACTTTAGTAATAACTATTTAGGGCTACAAAAACGAGCACATTTGGACACTGTAAATACGGAGTTTCGGAATAATGATTTATTTTTTTATGAAATTGTAAAAATGACAGGGACTCCACTGTTTTGTATAAAAGCTTTAGGGGTTTAGATATGTTCCCGAATAGGGTTATTTGGAATTTAAACATTAAAATTTTCTTTTATAACACTTGTTTTATTGAATTTATTCCTTTCATAAAATAGAACAGCTTTATAATGACTAGCGAGATCATCAGTTACTCCCAAATAGGAAAAGATTCTCTATATTTTCAAGTCCGTGGAAAACAAAATTAGTGTTACTCCTTCTTTAGTTGGGAAAAGGCAAAGGTTCCTTATTCAGAATTGTTAGTGATAAAAGTTATTGGAAAAGTGTGCTGTGCAACCACATACCTCAATCATTATTAGATTGATAAATATCTTAAAGCTGACAGTAGATTAAAATTACTCCTGATTTTGACAGATATTATATGGAATGAAACTAAATTTAACAATTCACTATCTTGGTTCTATAATTCATAAATTAATATTAGCTAAGTATCCTTAATCACTTTCTGGTTTCTTTCGTCCGAAGGGATCGGTCCATATTTTCATATCTGTAAATTAAAAGATGCTATTTTTAACAGCCTTGTTATACCTACTTAACCTTGATCTTTTAGTGTGTTATGATTGAAAGAACATAATATGAATAAAACTTAACCATTTGACGACCATCACAACATAAATAAACACATGCCCATGCCCTCCACGCCAAGCCAGAATTTCACCTACCATTTTGTCTCATATTTGTGTTGTTTAGTGTACAAGGCACGCGCTTGCTTGTCACGTATATGTGACTATAATATATGGTGGTTAAGATATTTGTTTTAAAACTTCATAAAATATCTATGGCTTTAGTAGCTTTAAAACATGCCTTCATGTGCACAAAAGTGGGAACCAATTACTCAAAAACAGGAAAATATTTTCAATGATGCAATATTAAAGAAATTCAACTTACTCCCAGGTTGTATGTCTTCCTGTCTAATATTTTTCCTTGCTACCTTTTGGATTTCCTCTGAAAGAATAATAACAGTTATATTAGGATACCGAATACAAAAAAGATCTGTTTTGACGAACGAGATTACGAGAATGGTCTTAAAGGTAAACTTACTATAACCCGAAGGATCTATCATAGGAGCTATGGCAATAGGATAGAGTGCGAGTCCAATGAAACCTACAAATCCAGAAATAAAGGCGGCATATCGCCAACCTTTGAAGAAAGCCATGTTTATGTAATTCCAATTTTTACACAATTTTTAATATTTTATCAACAACCAAGCAGCTCATTTTTCTGAGGCATGTCATTGTCAATGTCAATTTGAATTTTGACGTCTAACACTGACACATAAATAATGCTGCCTGCTAAGGTTTGCCATAATTTGTCTTTCATGCG
This sequence comes from Lycophotia porphyrea, assembly GCA_950005105.1. NCBI lineage: Eukaryota > Metazoa > Arthropoda > Insecta > Lepidoptera > Noctuidae > Lycophotia > Lycophotia porphyrea. The sequence goes on along the minus strand of OX465391.1, from coordinate 9,746,513 downwards.
TTTAAGTTTCGCGTTGCACAGGCAGTTAAGTTCAACATTGAATCATAACACACTGGACCGAATTTACTTAATCCTCAGGCGTTGTTGTGTATTATATTATATTATTATCCTAATCTATTGGCTAAAGATAAACTTGTTTGGAAGATCCTGTTGCTGTTGGTTGTGTCTAGGTACAGACCCCAGCATAACAAGCTACTTCAATCTGTCAAATTTCTTTAACTGATTTCAACTTTATCTCTAAAGAATTAGGTTCAAGGTTGATTGGGAAAAGAAGATGGATCAAAATTACCCCACGTCCTATAACAAAGTGACATATCTCAAAAAAAAAGATAAAAGTGTATAAAAAAATATGGCATACATCCTGAGTTCATTTTTTTACATGTGAAAAAATTGCTATGAAAATAGTTCAGGCGCTGTTATGAAAAATTCGTATGAGTATTTATGGACCGATTTTAAAATTTCTTTTTTTGTTTGAAAGTGTACCTCCAAGGTAATCTCACTGCTATAAAGTCAGGTCTCCGGTCTCCAGGATCCTGGAGAAATGAAAGTAAAATCTCAAAAATAAGCTAATTTTTTCCAAATAAGGTAGTTTTTAATATATTACATTTATTTTGTTCAATCAACGATCAACTGAGGGTTATCTCCTTATTCGTCTGATTATGAAAACTTGAGAATAAAAGCTTGAATTTGAATGTTTGAATCAGTTGATCGTTGATTGCACAAAATAAATGTTATATATTAAAAAATGGGAAAAGGGCGTGAGTTTATGTATGTATGTATATTAAAGAAGAGAATTTCCGAAAGGGAGTCTATATTTAAAGCCCAAAAACGGTGCATAAGATCCATTTTTAATCTCAAGGTTACAGATAGTTGCGTTCCTTTATTCAAGAAACACAAAATACTAACTTTACCTAGTATATACATTCTCGAAATAGCTATTTTCGTAAAAACTAACAAACATCTATTTCCTGCATTAAATGATACGAGGATACGAACTACTGCCATGAGATCAAAATATCAAAATCTATTGTGTACTGGTGGTAGATATAATACTGCTTTGCTTAAAAAAACATTATTGGTATAGCACCTTATATATTTAACAAATTGCCAAATTGTATTAAGGATCAGCCCTTAATAAAATTCAAGAAACTTCTGTCGTCGTTGTTGCCAGAGAAATGTTATTACTCTGTTACCGATTTTATAAATGATGAATTGTAATATTTGCTCTACTTTATCTCATACATTATTTCAATAATTTTAGTCTTAGCTGATCCATCTCATTTTGAATTTAAGTACCTAGTTTCTAAATTATTTGTAAGTTAACCACTATATTTTTGTATGCCAACTGGCAGAATGTACTGGGAATATATTTGAAACTAACACCATAACTGTAACACCTGCATTCTATACAAATAAATAAATTATTATTATATTATTATTAAAAACTACCTTAATTGGAAAAAATGAGCTTATTTTTGAGATATTACTTTCATTTCTCCAGGATCCTGGAGACCGGAGACTTGACTTTATGGCAGTGGGACTACCTTTGGGGTACCCTTTCAAACAAAAAAAGATTTTTTTAAATCGGTCCATAAATACTCATACAAACCAAAATTTAAAGTAATAACAATTTTCGTATCCACGCTATTAACTGCTAAGGCGTTCTCTCGTGGGGAGACGACCCTAACTGCAGGATCAAGTCATGTATGTTATTAGTACATTATGGTACAAGTGTGTAATGTTGGTGATTACCGCTGAGGCGCCATTGAGACCCGAGCCGTTAGGTGAGGGTCTTAAGAGAGCCGAGGACGGTAATCATCAATACACACGTGTACCATACGACGTTTTTCAACACACTTGTGAAGAAAATAATAAATGTAATGTGTAAGAAAATAAAAAATCATTTTATCTAATAGATAAAAAGTTTATTTAGAGAAACATTTAGTAAATGTGCAGTTAGTAAAATTATAATTAACTGTTTTTGATCGCCATGGTTCTTTGTATTTTACAGTTATATTTGTTATTAGTTTTTTTATCTTAAATGCACCAGTTACACCAAATATTAAAGCAACCTGAAAAAAGAAACAACAACACACAACACAGGCTGAAGTCGCATAGATATTTCAAATTAATTTAACTAACCTTAGTAGCCAGATATTGGTTATCTGGAGACGATAAAACATTTGATTTCTTGCTTCTAAATCCATCGGATAGTCTCTTTAGATAACAACAAATACATATTTGTCCTTGGATTTTTCAGGTAGTAAACTTTCCATAACGTTAAGGGCTTCACATCTTATAACGGGCGGTGTACAACATAAATCATTTTCTTCATAACTAGTACTTGTAGACATTTTAATTAATAAATAACTATAATTTCAATAGTGAAAACGAGTTGTGAAAAAAGTTTCGCAATGGCGGGAAAAATTAATCAGTTTTCCTATGCGCGCGCATCTAACCATGGCGATCGACCATAGACTAAAAGAATGTTTCTTGTTTTGGCATTTCATGAATAGCGTTTTATCCACGTACAAAATGGGGAATTCAAAATTTGAGTGAAAGTTTTATATATTAAAAACGTACAAGTTGAAATACTTAATCTATTTAAATACGAAGTTGCATGAAATGAGCAAGCAATACACATTAATTTATTTGTACTATTGAACACGATCTTTTTTGTATCGAAACTTTTTTAAGAACAAAGCAACTCAACCAATAAAATAAAATAAAAACCCTATAACTCACTTGTGAATAATAGCAATGAAAAAGTCACAGTTTGATTACAGGTGTCATTATGTGCCTAATTGCAGTGAAATTAGAGCCATTTTATGAGCAAGTGTGTTGAAAAAATATATATATATATTGTCACCAGAACAAGTACTGGTATGTGTAAAATTTTAGCTCAATTGGTTAGGGATAACTGGTTTAAAATTCAGTTGCAAGATTTGACCTAAACCAACAAACAAACAAACATTCCAAGTTAAATAAAAGCTTGTATTTATAAAACACAAAGAATGACGTAGTTGACAGTTATGTTTTGCTTGTATGTTGACCTATAATTGTTGACTAAAAACACTTGAGTTCTATGTTCTATTTGACGCATCTGTGCGATAAGTCCATAGGTCCCGAGTTCAAGTGCCTTCTAATCAATGAATCATCCTACACAGATAGCCGTTAGCCCGTTACCCGTCACTGAGACTGAGTTTTATCAGGTTCCCAGTACGATGTAATTATGTAGATTTCCCAAGAAAATAATGCGCTGCGACAGTCACTGTTCATCTTCGGATATTATACGAATTCGTATGAGACCTATTGTAGAGCTACAAGTACAGTTAAAATTTTCCCAGAATGTGTATTACTGTTGCCGCTATAACAACAAATAATAAATTAAAAATTAAAAGTGGCCTACTACGATGGCACGGAAACCTTCGCCCTCCAGTCCGACTCGCACTTGGCAGGTTTTCTTTTATGTTAATTTAGCTTTTGTGGTTTATTCCCGGTCGTCCCCACTGGGTACGAATGGGAAAAAAGGTATTTTTCAACACACTTGCTCATAAAATGGCTCTAATTTCACTGCAATTAGGCACATAATGACACCTGTAATCAAACTGTGACTTTTTCATTGCTATTATTCACAAGTGAGTTATAGGGTTTTTTTTTAATTTTATTGGTTGAGTTGCTTTGTTCTTAAAAAAGTTTCGATACAAAAAAGATCGTGTTCAATAGTACAAATAAATTAATGTACCTATTGCTTGCTCATTTCATGCAACTTCGTATTTAAATAGATTAAGTATTTCAACTTGTACGTTTTTAATATATAAAACTTTCACTCAAATTTTGAATTTCCCATTTTGTACGTGGATAAAACGCTATTCATGAAATGCCAAAAAAAGAAACATTCTTTTAGTCTATGGTCGATCGCCATGGTTAGATGCGCGCGCATAGGAAAACTGATTAATTTTTCCCGCCATTGCGAAACTTTTTTCACAACTCGTTTTCACTATTGAAATTATAGTTATTTATTAATTAAAATATCTACAAGTACTAGTTATGAAGAAAATGATTTATGTTGTACACCGCCCGTTATAAGATGTGAAGCCCTTAACGTTATGGATAGTTTACTACCTGAAAAATCCAAGGACAAATATGTATTTGTTGTTATCTAAAGAGACTATCCGATGGATTTAGAAGCAAGAAATCAAATGTTTTATCGTCTCTAGATAACCAATATCTGGCTACTAAGGTTAGTTAAATTAATTTGAAATATCTATGCGACTTCAGCCTGTGTTGTGTGTTATTGTTTCTTTTTTCAGGTTGCTTTAATATTTGGTGTAACTGGTGCATTTAAGATAAAAAACTAATAACAAATATAACTGTAAAATACAGAGAACCATGGCGATCAAAAACAGTTAATTATAATTTTACTAACTGCACATTTACTAATTGTTTCTCTAAATAAACTTTTTATCTATTAGATAAAATGATTTTTTATTTTCTTACACATTACATTTATTATTTTCTTCACAAGTGTGTTGAAAAACGTCGTATGATACACGTGTGTATTGATGATTACCGTCCTCGGCTCTCATAAGACCCTCACCTAACGGCTCGGGTCTCAATGGCGCCTCAGCGGTAATCACCAACATTACACACTTGTACCATAATGTACTATTTCCTCCCCAGTGGTGACCATTGGAACTTTTTATTCCCCACTCGTTCTGCTATAGACCGAGAGTCAATTGAGAAAATTATTGTAAATTCGTTGATTACCTGTGCTTTTTTCCCATTCGTACCCAGTGGAGACGACGAGGTGGGGACGACCGGGAATAAACCGCTTTTAACGAGACGTTCGAGATCGTTTGGCAACACTTAGATCCGAAGCGCAAATGTTTTTAACTGTATCAATCTTGTTGGTATGACTATGACTGATTGAGTCATCTAAATTATTATCATTGTACTGACGCCAGCACATCAAGCTACTATAATCTGTCAGATTTCTTTAATAGATTTTCAACTTTATCGCTAAAGCACTAGGTTCAAGATTGATTGGTAAAATCTGACAGTTTCGGGTAGCTTGACCTGCTGGCGTCTGTACGTTTGGATGTTGACTAAAAACTGTTTGTTTATTATTTGTTATCTATATGTAGCACAGAAATAACTAGTGGCCTTATGACCTTTGTAAGAATCATCGTAGTAGGTATACAAGCTGTAAACAGGCTCTTCACAAAGCCGTCAACCAAGCATTCTGTACTTCAAATTAATGGGTGGGAAAAGACTTTTTTTTGGGGTGAATAATCACGTTTTACGGTAGGACTCAATGTAACGCACTTATCATATTGTGCTGATGGATGGATTGAATAGTACGGGGGTCGTGAGGGGAGGTGTTTAAAGTAAAAATCTTACATTAAAACATGTATTAAAAAAAAAACTTGTGAAAAACTTGGAACTTTGACCGTAATTAGAAGGTTCCCAGGTATGGTCTAGAACAAAAAAATGATCGCAATGACGAGGAGACCAAGTGCTTTTCGACTTCGTTAAGAGCCTTTATACACCCTTTATGTATATGTAACTATTTTACTAGTAGGCATGAATTGTGTGGTATCTATCTTCTTAGTATCATTCATAATACTTTGGTTTAAACATAACATAACATGCAGTTACCTCCTCCTAATAGTCCACGACCGATTCACATTTCGCCTATTATGTTTTAAGCCCCACGTAATAGGAGCGAGCTGATTGTTAACAAGCGGGCCCAAATCGACACTTCGTTATTATTGGTACTGAAAAATTCCTTATGGATAAACAGAATAACACTTTAGCCGAGACTTGACCAACGAGGCAGCCCAAAAAAAAAAAAAGTATTACTATTTAGTAGATACCGAGTATACCGACTCACAGGCATGCTCACCACTTTGTCCTATAAAAAAAACCGGCTTATTTAAAGAAAAAAAGAGCTATTTCCTACAGAAGTGCAATACCTACACGGTCGAAATGTATGGAACTGTAGGTATAATAACAGTTTTTATAAAGCCCATTCGTAGGTCAATTAACAACTCATAGCAAAACTATGAAAAACAAAGTTATTGCTGCAATTCAACGAAAAAGTTCCATATCTGAAAAACTAAATATCAAGCCTATCTTCGTTTAAATTCTGTTTACGTTCTATAAACCCACATTTTTTCAGAAATTTCCTCCTCTTGCTTTAGAGACCAGAGAGGGGACAATTTTTACGGCTTTGGTAGCGAATATGTCATCAATCATTGCCTTAAGAAAAAAAGTATGCTCTCGTAGTCCCCCACACAGATATATAACTAGAAAATAAATATTTCTAACTTCAGTTACCTACATGTACGAGAATGGAGTGGAGGGCCGGCCTCATCACTTTTGTGTAGCGGTTCATAGAAGTCATCGCTCTCCAAAAACCAACTGTGTGGTGCCAACAGTCTCAGAGTAAAATGGCTGTGGCCTGTGACTTATAGACGGATAGACAGGCACACAAAATCTAAGGGTTCCGTTATTGGCATTTGGCAACGGAACCCTGAAAATGTCGCTTCTTATGTATTTTCCGCTTCAATGGAACAAAATTAACTTTTTTGGACTTTTTTAGTTTATTTTTAACTCAGGTATATGGAAAAATCTAGCTCAGCCGGTAGGTACTTGGTTAAACAGGTCGGTACATAAATTTCAATTAAGTTTAAGGAAAACTAGCCAGATGCATAAATTTAGCAGAGCTAGTTTACCTAAATAAAACCAGTTGGATATTTGGAAATATGTAATATGCATAAAAAATATTTGAAATTGCCACATAATTTTCCGACTCAGGAAATCAGGACAATGACCAAAACTGGTTTTAGTTGTTTTGTTCACATTCATATATTATTATGTCATATAGATAATTAAAATTATTGAATGATTTAATGAATACATTATACTTAATACATTTACGTAGGTATTTAAATAATTACGCACTTACCTAAATTATACGTATGAACAAAACTACAGTATTAATTAGTTCTGTTAATTAAATAAAACTACGTTTCAGCTTATACAATTCGACAGGTTTTCCTACAGAGCAATAACAAGGATATTAAATAAATAATCCATCATCTTTGAATAAAAAACTCGATTGCTTAAAATAACTCCTTCTCTGTTATATAGTAACTCCCCCTTTTTTTATTTTTACGGATGGGAAATCATCAAATGACTTCGCCCGCTCTGGGCAGAGCGGAAGTGAGTGGCAGACTTGTACTGACTAAAACCCATCCATGTTCCTTCCTTGCCCTTTGTGTTCCAGGGCCGTATCTATTTCGAACAGCCCGCAGCCCTGGCAGGCATCGGCCCTTGCGGGCCCCTCCCTATTTGCTAACATCTCTTTGAGGCGCGCGTGGAACACGAACGCGCCGTCAACACGGCCTGTCGTCAAAAGACGGACGGACGGCGAGCTAGCCCATTACTCACCGTCCACAGGTCCGCGTCTACGGTGGCCGGAAGCCACCACGTGAACCCCGACGCCCGAGGCGTCTCCCGCGGTGGCTAGGACGAGAGGTTCTCTCCCTCTCACGCTCCGCCACCTCCTTCGCTAGCATGACTGCTTCGCAGAAGGAGGTGACGGCGTCCCATTCCCTCTCGCTCCGGACCATGGACTGGACCAGGGCCGGACGCGATAGGTCGCCGCCGCCGATCGCCGCTACGAGGACACGGCGGTGCGCCGCCCAAGCGGGGCAGACCTCCACCGTGTCCTCTGGGCGACCTTCACAGTGGTAACACCCGGGCGTTTCCTCCCGCCCGATTCGGTGCAGGAACCTCCCGAAACAACCGTGTCCGGTGAGAACCTGCAGGCGGAAGGTGAGGGTGCCGTGGTGCCTCTCCAGCCACTCCTCAACTCCCCCTCTGTTATGTAATAACTCCTACTCTGTTATATAATAACTCCTACGCTGTTATATAATAACTCCTCTGTTAATAACTCCTACTCTGTTATAATTATAATAACTCCTTTGCCCGCAACCGTCGTCCGCGTGAAATTATTATGAAAATATTGCTTCCCTGTTTGTATCGGATTACAACTCTAGTAATCCAGGCTCTCAACACTAATTAGCAAACAGAAGCGAACATGCTTAAAGAAAGACAACGAGGTACACAAAATAGTGAATACAACCGTTTATTCTAACTTGGAACAAAATATCAATCACAGAAACTATCCCAAATCATATCGAATTCAATTAACACGTAATTGTTTACGAAAATAGCAAGTAAGTACACAAAATATGGAATTATGAATATTACAGCCCTTTGAGCCATATTCCCAACAAAAGTCTCTCGCGACCAGTCACAATTCGAAGTTGTCAATCTTTGCCATAGAACTAACATGTGCTACGTAAAACCTCATTTCTTCCTAACACGGCTTCTCCTGACGCCAAGTCGCCCTCGACTTGAAAGTTGTAGGTTGCGCCTGCAATGCGATGATCTTGGTAGCGCATTGCTCCTATTCCAGCTCCGAGATCAGGTATGGACAGCCCTACCGTCACGGGCACAGGCTCGTTACTTTCAGAACGACGGTATTTAGGCATTCAGTTAGGTGTCGATTTGTCTTAGTGAACACGGGTTCACATACGTATATTATGCGGTTAAGTTCTAAGTAAAGGAGGACCGCTTCCGTTTACACCCTGTAAACGGACTCTTAGCATTATGCACATACATCAAACTAAGTAAACTTACGCAAAAATTATTGCTGGGAAACGACTTTTTTTTGGGGTGAAAAATGACGATTTACGGTAGGACTCATCATAACGCATTTAAAATATTGTGATAAAATATTCTGATGGATGGATTGAATAGTACGGGGGTCGTGAGGTCTTAAGTAAAAAAAATACATTGAAAACATGTAACATAACACAACATCACGCCTGTAATCCAATCCCCGAAGGTTTAGACCGAAGTGTACCTAATAGTAGTATACCCACATAAACAAAACACAAAACCCCCAATATCTCCATAACTAGAAAGTTCCTAGGTACGGTCTAGAACAAAAAAAATGTAAGCCGTCACGGGCCACCTGGCAGATGTGAAACATTAAAATTATTTTGTAAAATTAATATGCATAAAAGAATAGTACAGTAACAGTACTGTGTATACATAAACCATCGCATAGCGTGGCGACGCGTCGCCACGGCATGCGTCATCACGCCATCAATCGTTTTTACCCGCGGCTATAGATGTTTCCACGTTTCACATCAAAAATGATCGCAATGACGCGTGACGGGGAGAAGTGCCTTTCGGCTTCGTTAAAAGTCTTTTGGCATCCGTTATAGTGAGGTAATCCAATACTTACTGTACGCTTGCGAAGGTAGGTGGGTAGTGGGTATGTATGGTGTAGGTAAGTTCTTAGTGTGTGTCTGATCAACATCAACACCTTGTGAACTTGACACTGCATCGATTCGAGTTGCACAATGCACGTAAGTTGGTACACCTATTGTAAATCTAAAGTGAGAGATATCCATTTACCTTTTGTTCTGCTGGAAAACAAACAGTAGTTATTTGAAAACGAGTAAAATAGTGCGTACCTTCTGTTGTTTCGGTAAATTGTTTTTATAACCCACATTTCGCTGATATTACTGATAACAATATCAGTCCATAGATATTTGGAGCGATCGTACACTTGTTCTATTAACTGGCTACTTGCCGCATAAAATTGTAAATTGTATAGGTACTAAGCGGAAAAATGCAGTTGTTCACACTAAAACTGGCCAAGTGCGAGTCGGACTTGCGCACGAAGGGTTCCGTACCATTATGTCTACCTGACGCCGTTATTAATATCGAGCGGAAAAACGGCAAAAAATCACGTTTGTTGTACGGGAGCCCCCTTCTTTTTTTTCCGGATGCGAAATCATCAAATGGCTTCTCCCGCTCTCAGCAGAGCGGAAGGGAGTGTCAGACTTGTACTGTACTAAAACCCATCTATGTCCCTTCCTTGCCCTTTGTGTTCCAGGGTCGCGGTATCTCTCTTGAACAGTCCCGCAGCCCACGGGAGCCCCCCTTAAGTATTTATTTTATTCTGTTTTTAGTATTTGTTGTTATAGCGGCAACAGAAATACATCATCTCTGAAAATTTCAACTGTCGCTATCACGGTTCATGCTTCATGAGATACAGCCTGGTGACAGACAGACGGAGTCTTAGTAAGGTTCCCCTTTTTACCTTTTGGGTACGGAACCATATAAAGGAGTTGCGTAGTTTGTTTACCTACTACCAATGATATTCTAATGATCACTAGAATATTATTGCCTACTGACTGCCTCGTTGGTCGAGTGGTCGCAAGCGCGACTGCTGAGTTTGAGGTCCTGGGTTCGATTCCCAGGTCGGGCAAAGTGCTATTGGTTTTTTCCATCAGGAATTTCTCAGTAGCAGCCACGGAGTTTGGATTTGTGCCCGGTTAATGGTAATACGCTCACCCCCTATTATATGGGACTTAAAAAACATAACTGGCGATATGTGGGTGTACTCCTCGAGGCGTAGCCCTACGGGGATTACAGGCGTAAAGTTATGTATGTGGCATTGCCTACTACCTAGTGAATTTAATGAAAGGCAAACGAAATCAGATAATGACTTCCCTACTTAGGGTTAGGTCAGGAAAGTTTACATCAGGATTTTCTCAGTAACACCCTTGGAGTCTGGATTCGTACCCGGTTGATGACAGTAGATTCGCCCCCTAATACAAGACTTAAACATAACTGGTAAAATATGCGTGTACTGTACCAACCCCTGCCCCCGCGTTTCGAGGGTTACAGGCGTGATGTTATGTGAAACATTAACCCACGATTACTTGCCAAATAAGTTTCAAATGTATAAACATCTGAAGTACCTACCTACTCGAAGAGATAAGAAGTAATAATTATACGAATTGTTCTTCGAGTAACTTGTCGATACTGACGCTAGAAGGCTTCTCTGTGAACACCATGCTGCTGAGAAGCCATCATCATCATTTAGTTATACCTTTTTGGTCGAGAATAAATGCTGGTACTTCGTACTGACCTGACCTGATAGATATGTCTCAACGGCATGTAAAGCCAAGTCACTCTGCCCATGAGCGGCATAAAGACTCGGACACCAGGTTAGGCAGAAGAAGAAGACTTTGTGATATTTCGCATTCTGCATTTTAATTTCCAAACCAATGTATTAGTGCTTAATGAAAGAAATCATTGCTTAAGTACTTAATAATGAAAGCTAGATAAAATTATTATCAATTATTATCAACTAGCGACCCACCCCGACTTCCCACGGGTGCAATGTAGATATAAACCTTCCTCTTAAATCACTCTATTTAAAAAAACCCGCATCAAAATCCGTTGCGTAATTTTAAATATATATAAGCACACATACAGCGGGAAGTGACTTTGTTTTGTACTATGTTGTGATGATTTGTGTGAATTTAGATCTAATAAAATTACGATTTAAAAAAACAATCATTTATTAATTACCTTTGGTCATAAAATCATCTAACTTAACATCATTAACATTATTATTATCTACATTACTATTATCTAAAATATCAGTGGAGTATGGGTTACTAACCCCTTCTTCTAATAACTGTAACAACTTTGAATAAACTAGACTAGGCGCGTCAATTGCCCACAAAAAGTCTATGTGATTAAATTCCTTCAACGGCACTATGTAGTGTTCTATAGGATTCACAAGTTGTACATACAAGTTCGTCACATCGGCGTCACTGGATAACCAATCATTATCAGCACTGAATAAAGCGATAGGCAGAGTGATTTTGTGTACTGGGTATTCGGGGGGAGCTGCGCTCCCATACTCCTTCATGTTGTCCTTAGGACCGTAGTCAAACATCTGAAACCTGCCTGCCTGCTTGATCTCTTGCGCATAGTGCACCAGCGTCTTCGTGGAAGCGCCCGCGGGAACGTGACCCAGAATTAACGGCAACAATGACCTATTGAATTGTCTCTCATCGTGTCCACACAAAACAAACATCGAGTTTTCACATATCGCTTCCTCATAATGATTTATCTCACAAGCATGTTTTGATAACCACCTCAGCACCGAGTTTTGAGGAAGAAACTCATTAGCCCCGAGTAGTTTCATGAGGTATTCTATGTTATCGCTGTACTTAGCGAGTAATCTTATCGGGCTCTTAATCTCTGTCATGTAAGCAACTGGGGCCAAAGCGAATCCTGCTCTCAACACCTTGTTGTATTGAGTCTTCGTGGACAGCAGAGCAAACAGTACTGTGGTTCCCATAGAATGGCCAATGTAGTTTATTTTGACGTCCCATCCCTTTACCTCCATTATGTAGTCTATGACCGCCGGGAGGTCGTGCTGACTCACTTCGTGAAATGTGAAATTCCAGAATTCAAACGAATCAATGTTTCTTGAAACATGAGCTCGAGAATAAGTGTTTCCTCGCACGTTGGCCAACCACACGTCATAACCGGCATCAGACAAGATATAACCCAGGCCCTTTATAGGTCCCGCTATTATCCAATCTGCAGAGCTTCCTAGTAGGCCGTGATGCAACAGTACTGTCTTCCTAGGACTTGATTTGTTTTTGGATTTTTTTGAATATGGTATCCTATGTATTGTCAATATGTATCCGTCGTCTGTCACGATCGTGTGAGACTCCGCCGGGTAGCCGTGCACCGCGATTAGCTGCGGCGTGCTCATGTGGACAGTGGGGTCGTCATCAGAACACTTGAACTCCATCTCTGGCTCTGGTGCTATGGAATCAAAAATCTTATTTTCTGTTGACTCAGCTACTTCAACGAAATCTCTGAATTTCCTCTTGATCCTCCATTGTTTGTCTTCCGGTGTCTCTTGCATTTCTGGTTCGCGTCTGGTACCATTCATGCCGAAATAGGAAGTGATTTTTTTTCGCACATTTTCAACGTAATAGTTCTTCAGTCGGCGTCCTCTTTCGCGTACATAGGTTGTGATCTGTTCAGTTCGGTTGGTGAGGCTGTCGAATACTTCGGGGAACCATGCGGAGACATGTCGGCACTCACTATGATGTAATTGTAATACGAATATGAAAGTAAACACGACTAGTAGCGGAAGCTTCATGTTGGTGCGGAGCGGGCGCGACGCGGCGTACGAACTTACAGCGACTGAACTCAATAATGGAGCACACAAGTAATTTATTCCCGCGCGAGAGGTCAAGGGGAAGTTATGAGTAATACATAACATAACACACTGATGCACAATATGTATTAACAAACATAATATTGCTGATAAACAAAGTCCATTCTGTGAATCATTCATTATCGACTTTTGTTAGTTATGGTTAGGTATTAATTTATAATTAAGAAATAACATGACATACGAGAATAAATGGTTTACAATAGTTTTGTTATTTCTAGTAATTCCTCATTAGTTTCGTGATTTATTTATATATCGGTTGTCTATTCTGGAAGCAATTATTTTCTATTAGGTAGGTATTCATTACCTACTCGGTCTTTGTCTATTACTTAGCCATGCATCCGGTTAGACTGGAAGCCGACCCCAACATAGTTGGGAAAGGCTAGGCAGATGATGAAGATGACTTATTTAGCCATACAGACATACTTTACGCAGTCTACCAATGGATATAATTATAAGGTCCCATTAAAATAGAAGGACAAACTTAGAAATCATTCAGACCACCAAAATAAGGACAACGTTAAACAAATAAATTATAAAAACGCATAAGATACTTACAAGAAAAAAAATCAGCTCACTAAAAATGCCGATTAATTATTTTTAATTTATTATTTTAGGTCAAAAACCCCTTTAACTCACGCTGTGTTAAAATTTATCCATCTACAGCATATTTTAATGGGACCTTATATTTTGTAAATGGATATTTTCCTAGAACAACTGATGGTACCTAACTGACAAGGTCAATGGCAAAGCGTTCGGGTGGTCGAAGTCCACTTAGATGGACGTACCTAATTCGCTCACCGCTAGACACAAAACCATGACGCAGTTCACAACACAATGCCAAAGATAGGCACAGATAGCGAAATATCGTGAAACAGAAGATGGCTTCGGCTTCGGGAGAATCATGACCCTCAGAGGAACACGACACGAGGAGGAGGCTAATGGTTGGTACTGAACCTATCGCCTTTATCACGTCAGGTCTCACACTTTCAATAGCTGATGAATGGGGGTACTCCTCTAGGCACTTTAGAATGGCGGCTATCATATCTATGTATGTCATGTCATGTCATGCATTGCATACCAATGCAATAAACCAAAACAAAACCAGACCAATGGCGGTACCTTCATATTCATAAATTAGCTAATTAGAATAATTTGATAGGTGATTTATTTGTGTTAGCTAACAATTACTTAGGTGCCTACTTATTCTAGTCATAAATATTTACCGTACCTATCAAAAATATTTACCATACCTACCGTACCGTACCACACCGTACCGAACTCTTACAAAAGTTGTTGACATGCTCGGCGCAGCTTGGGTGCATAAATTTACCTCCATGAGAGTCCGAGGCACCTAATTCTCCTGACATAACTGACTCGAACTGTCGGTAAGTCTAGTTACTTAGGTATCTACCTACTAAGACAAACCATATCAAAAGTAAGTTAGTATTACTTAGTACCCATAATTTATAATTACCCTGCGTAGCAGCAAGGTTTTAAGTAGCTACTGCTTAAAGCCCTGCTGTCATATTCTAAAGACAGCCATTGCAGTCCCTAGCCATACAAATGGGTCAAAGGTCACAAGTACTCGAAAATTTGAAATACGAAGCCATCCTTCATCCCACTATCCCAGTGGGACGGGACAGAGGTAGCGTATATTAATAGGTCTTAATCAAATAGCAACATGTCCACAGTGGTCCAACCAAATCGTTACATTACCAATACCAATCAGTTGCACCACTTGCACCAAAAAGTATCATTTTCCTTTTTTAATAATTCTCAAGGTCATAGAAACAAAAAGAAAACATTTGCGAATAACCTACCCTATAGTTCTATGCTTATTTTAAGTAATTTTAGCCCCCTTCTGAAATTAATATGGCCTTAGTCATCAATGAAATTTTCAAACATGGTTAAATTATGTAAATTTGTTTATAAAAACATCACATTTCACTACATTCACATTTATTCACATTTCATTCATTACATTTCACATTGGCCTCTTGATGTGGAAATCAAGAGGCCATGTATTGATCGAACACAACTACGTAATTACCCACGAATGTTTTTGCATCTCCGTTCCACCTGCATCTTGCATCGCAATTGATTATTGATTGCCGACATGGCCATGTGGGTGAGACACCCCCTCGGTGCGAGGGGTGCGGGTGGGGGTTGTTAGTGTAGTGCATTGACCAGTGGATCATACAGGAACTGTAGATAAACCATAACTGTTCCTGTTACGTTATAGGAACTAAGTATTTATGATTGTACGGTTTTTTTTTACCTACGAAATAGGGAGGTACTAGGTTTGGTGGCCCTGTACAGTCTGCAACAAAAGATGATAGCTACACAATAATGTAATTTGCCAAAACACCACGCAAGATAATTCGATATACCTACTTACTGCTTTACGGCGTTTCATTTAGGTAGTAAGGTAAAAGCTTATTTCCAGATTTAGGATTTTAAGTTTAAATTATGATTAACTAGCTTATTTATACCCGCGGCTTCACCTGCGAGGAGTTCGGCAATTGCCCCATGGGATCGTAGTATAGTACCTACCAAGTTATAATCTCAGATAGAATAACTTGGTACTACGATCCCGTGTACCAAGTTATAATCTTTCTCTAGTGCATCCAAATCCAGTCAGTAGTTTTTGCGTGAAAGAGTAACAAACATCCAGACATCCATACGTCCTCACAAAAAAAAGCATTAATAATATTAGTAGAATAGGATTTATATACCTGATATTTTTTTGCTTTAAGTACGGTACTTATGATTTCTAAATCAAAACTGTCTATTGACTTTCGTTGTTGATCGTACGGCTGATTAGATCATAATCTAACTGTGAGCATTGCTGACACACGTATGTAATCGGCTGAAAACCTTTGAACCTACAATGTGTAATTGAAGTGGTCATTCGCTATGGACCCCTATTTAAACCTCCTCTAGATAAGGTACCTTATCTTTCTTTAAACTGAGTCCGCAAATGCTTACTTACGATCATGATTCAATCGTGGCCTTAATGATATCTTGACCTGTGTTGGCGCCAGATGAGTATGTGCTGCGCAGACCGTCACTCGCAGCTAATTTCCGAGCCGCCATAAAGTTTGAACAGAACTATACTTATCAAAACAAATATCCGATAATTTGGGGTCGGCTGTGAATTTCAGCTGAACGAGAGGAAACCAACCTTCGAAGACGTGTGTGACAACCCACACCGGGCGGCACGAACCTACGGCCTTCTATCCACACAGAGGTGATCTGACATTGCACCAGCAGTGGGAACATTACCTATAAGCTGCCTGTTTTCATTATTACTTTTTAAGGCTTGAATCATGATGCGATGGATGTCCATGCGTACGGATTGTAGGGTCTTCAGCATGCTGGACGGGTAGCTAGACTGAGGCATTGTGCATAAAGCAAAAACAGAGAGATCGATAGCTGGACTAAGAACCTGAAGAGCGGACCCAGAACCGTCCCTTGTGAAACTCCACAGCTAATCATTTTGCAATGGGTTTGGGGTTGGTTTAACGGTAACCGTAACCGTACCGCTACGCCATGATATTAGTGAAATCCTTATTTTTATTAGGTTGTTGTTGTATGTTTGGCAGTAACAACCGTGCTGAGCTTCGCATGGTTGATATTTAGGTTTTGGTAAGTAGTGACAACGTCGCTGCGCTCTGCCCTTCGCGTATAAAAAGATAGCCATAAAATTCTGAAGGTTTAATGAAGGTCATGTGGGGACGAACGGACGGAAACAGAAAATGTAGATAGGTATTCTGTTTTATAATAATCTGGAACAGAGATAAAGTCACCATCTGATCTGTTATTTTGATACCAGTTATCTGTTTTTTTTGATCCGTTAAAATTGAATAGATACACGTCCCTTGTAGGCGGCACTGAGATTGATGTAGTACCTTTACGAACGCGTTCCGGATCGTACAGCCACGGGCGTTATGGCTAACGCGCGCTAGTCGAAATACAAAAGCATCGGCATGCTTTTGTATTTCAGACTAGCTGTGACCCGCGACCTTCGTTCGCGTGAAATTATTATTTAAAAAAAAAACCATTGTTATAAGCACTTCCCTATTTGAATCGAATTTTGTTACCAATTTCAAGGGTTTTTTTTTCTTTTTTTGCACGGAACCCTATCTATTTATCTAAAATAAGTTACTCCTTGTTAAATCAGCTATCTGCCAGTGAAAGTCCCGTCAAAATCGATCTAGCCATTTCAGAGATTAGCTGGAACAAACAGACAGACAGACAGATAAAAATAAATGTTTGGTATAAGTATCGTGTATGTACATCCATATGCACTTAGTAAAAAGCGGTTATTTTAATATTACAAACAGGCAATCCAATTTTATTTATCTGTACAGATATTTTAAATTCAAATTTAAATTCTAAAATTATGACGGAATACAGTGTATAGTGCTGCAGTCGGCATCCTCCAAATAAGTATTGACCTTAAAGCCACGTTCATTCATCCAAAATATGGAGAAATGTTGGAAGCTTCAGGGCGTTTTTCCTCTACTCCGACCATAATGGTCGAAGTAGAGGAAAAACGCCCAAGACGATCTTTCTTAATCCAATGTAGTTTTAAAATTCGTTAAATTATTAACAGGTAGGTAAGTACCATAATTACTTTAGGATAGTCAATGAAGTAAACTGATAATCAACATAATTTAATTATGCAGGAGAACAATCCATTTATGGTGATTAGGATGGCATTTTTAGTGTGCGAAATCCAGTCGCATAGAACTGCTCTCGCCAGTAGAATTTTTTATATAAATAGCTCTCGTCTCTACAACCGTTTTAACAAAATAGCTTACATACATAACTTAACAAGAAATAAGTGCAGAAAAGAACTACAAATTCTCTTACTAAAATTAAATTACCTATTAATTAGACTGAAGATCTTCTCAAACCAATCCAATAGATGTACCTATTTGGAAAACGGACGCATACATACACTCACACATACACTCAAACATAGACACACACTTACACTCACGCATACAGAAACACTCTCCTGTGCACACTTGTGCACGCACACGCACAAATGTAAATAAGTAGCTTAATTTTAATTCAATTTTCATTTATATGTATTAATTGCTTTTTTTTTAATTTCTTTAACTTTATTTTTAAGTCACTTTTACTTTCTTTAATTATTATTATTATTATTTTTTACCATATATTTTTTACTACTAGACTAGTTCACTTTGTATCATGTTCGATTTTTTTTATGTTACCTATTTTGGAAGGCGCTGGTGTCTGTGATACAATGATTTTTAATCATTAGTACAGGCACCAACGATTCACTTTGGTTTAAAATGCTCATTTTTATTGAAAATTGTTTTCTTTTTTGTGAAACCTAAATATGTTTTTTCTGAAATAAAAATGTATTATATTATTAATATTTTATTACTGATCCAATAAGTACTTCTAAAACTATATAATACTAGCACTTCACCCGCGACTTCGTCCACGTGGATTTCGAAAATACAGCCCTTGGGTAAAACACTATTTTCTTAAGTGTGTAAGATATCTTCGGTCATCGTCAGGAAGGAGAGAATAGTATAGCATTCATCATCATCATCATCATTTCAGCCGAAAGACGTCCACTGCTGGACATAGGCCTCCACCAAGTGTCGCCACATTGAGCGCGCGGTCCCATGCGACTCGCATACAGCGGATCCCCTTTAGGGGACGTTTGAAAGTGGCACCTGTTACAGAAAAACTATAAGGAAGTCGTCTCTTGTGCTTAGTCAACATCGGTGACATTTCGATATATTTTCGATGTGGTTATTTTATGGATCAATTTCGATGAAAGTCCAGTGACTGTGTAACTATATTTTTTTTCCTTTTTATTTAAAATTGATTTTCTGGGATTAAACTATGTATTACATATTAAGATATATAACAGTTATCCGCACTGGGCCCGCGTGGTGGATTATAGCACAATCCCTCTCATAGAGAGGAGGCCTGTATCCCAGCAGTGGGAACATTATAGGCTGATGATGATGATATTAAGACAAAATTTGGATCGGAAAAACTATGTCTTGTCAATTTGACACTCAGGTCAGAGTATTTTTAGGATAAAATCGGATTGTTTTATGCAATAAGGGGTTTGGTGTCAACTTCGATGCAAATCCTTCCTAAAATAACTTTCTACCCCTTTTTAACCCAGTTAGGCTATGAGTTTCAATAAAATACGACACACGTCTTCCATCAATTCTGTTAAAGAATGTTCATGCAGATTGGACCAAGGAATCACCTTGTCCCAAACAAACTTCACCCCCGTTTTTCATCCCCTTAGGAGAAGAATTTCGGAAAATCCTTTCTTATCGGAAGCTTACGTCATACAAAGAACACACTCCGCGCTCCACACACTGTGCGTTGATCCGTCAGTCATTCAGGACAAAGCATTTTATATATATAGACTAGCTTATGACCGCGGCGTCGCCCGCGTAGAGTTCGATAATTGTCCCACGGGAACATACTATCATCCTATGTGTTAATCCAGGCCCAGGTGTGTTGGTTCAGGTTAGGGTAACTATCTGTGTTCCAAATTTCATCCAAGTCCGTTCAGTAGTTTTTGCGTGAAAGAGTAACAAGCATCCATACCTACATACAAACTGTCGCGTTTATAATATTATTAAGTAAGGATTTTCTTCGCAGAATAATGCTATTCTTCTTCCTCGCCCTTTCAATTGGTTTGTATTCTTCTACATTTCCCCCTGAAATTTTCTCAGATCAGAATCTCTAGAATCGTTATAACCTGTTATATTTTCTTAGCAGAATATTGTGTCCCTTTTTGCTCTCCCTCTCCCTTTTAATTGATTGTTTTTTTACCTGAAATTTTGTTATTTTTCCTTCCTTGCTATTAGCACCAAAAATCACACAGGTAAGCATACACTCAAATAAAAGGACATCAAACAGATATTCCTTCGAACATCTCAACTTCTGTACACCCAGCCGTTCCGTATGTTAATGTCTGATGCAAATTGTACACCGCTACACACTGTAATGTCAGTTTTTGTCCATACTCCACATGTACCTACACACGTATGTGTTTAGAAATCTTATTTGGATCACGATGTCTTCGGGCCCGGGGTTACGGGCCGTTAATATAGAGAAGTTGAGTAATAATGTCCTGTGTAAATTTGTTTTTTTTTTTTTTTTATATATATTTGGGCTCCTCGGGACAAAGGCTTCCTTCATTCCTTTCACTTCTCTCGATGTTATACTTCTTCTCCCCAATTCATTAGAAAACCATTAAAGTAGTGTGACCTTTTTAGGATTCATCATCATCATTTCAGCCAAAAGACATCCACTGCTGGACATAGGCCTAATTTTTAGGCTTAATTTTGTATAATTTAAATACAGAGAGATATTTCGACATATTTTCGATGTGGTTATTTTATGGGTCATTTTCGATGAAAGTCCAGTAACTAAGTAACTGTATTTTTTTCCTTTTCATTGTATTTAAAATTGATTTTCAAACTGTTATTTATTTAAATAATATGCGGATAGGAAAAAAATGTCTTGTCAATTTGACACTCGGGCTACAGATTGTTTTTTGAATATAATGGGGTTGTTTCCCGGAAATTTCGCCGCAAGATGGCGCTGATAGTTTGTTACCTGTCAAAAGTTTTTAGTATAAACGTGTGTATTGCGTAGACGATTTTTTAAGCGTTTGCGTGTTTTTCTTCCTCAATTTGTGTTGCTGCGTAATGTATGATACCTGCCATATAACCCAGTTGAAGGAAGAATAGAAAAAACGAGGGGCAACGCAATAAGGAAAGAAAGCGGGGCTTGTCGAAAGGCACATTATATTTAACATTTTATCGACTTTTAGCTGTGTCGCGGGCAATATTATGGTTCTATAAGTTGTAAAATAAACTTAACTCACTAACTTTTTAATGAGACTCATTAATAAACTAACTAATACATCATTGTTTTCTTGTTACAAAATGTAAGGTTATTTGAAAAGAACCCAGTTTTTCTTCACAGGTTGGAAGCTTACGAAAGAAATTTCAACTGCGACAGTGTGTGTAACAGTCCTGAATCCCAGATGGAATAGCCAGAAGAGGTGTTGTTGTTAAATGTCTCCCATATAACCTCGAAAAATTACTTGATTTGATTTTTTTATTTTAAGTGCCTTTACCCGCTTTCTCTTCATGTGCAAATTTCTTTGAAATGTGAAAACGCCTATTTCTTTCCATCCAAAGGCTACACAACGACCCATAATATTGAAAAAAGTCATAAAATAATAAAATATTGTTCAATTTCTATAGAGTTTGACAGTTTGTTTGTAACAAACAGTCAGCGCCATCTACGTGGAACTATTTGACAGTTTTCTTCCCCATTGGATTGACTTTTGCACCCAAAATAACTCCTACCCATTTTTAACCCCGTTAGGCGATGAGATTCAATAAAATACGAAACACGTCATCCATCAATTCTGTTAAAGAATGTTTATGCAAAATTTCAAGTAGATTGGACCAAGGAATCACGTTGTCCCATACAATCTTTGCCCCCGTTTTTCACCCCTTTAGGGGTAGAATTTCGGAAAATCCTTTCTTATCGGATGCCTACGGCATTCAAAAAACATACCCTCCAAGTTTCAGGTCTCTACGATCAGCGGTTTAGGCTGTGCGTTGATCCGTCAGTCATTCAGGACAAAGCATTTTATATAATAATATATAGATGACGAACAAAATTGTCGCTTTTCAGATCAGACTGCTGGAAAAACGCCCTTATGGTCCGAAGGTAGGTCAGGTCCATGTGCACCGGTTGTGTGGACTTTGGCGTTGTTTACAAGAGGGTCTATTGTATTGTTTATCAGGTTGATGTCGGCAATAAATTCAATGATAATACATCATTATGAAAAACAGATGTTTAATAAGTAATATAAATTATAGAACACAAAATATTATACACACAATAAATTATATTATAAATAATTATAACACTTATATATGTACCTATAACTATTCTACACTAGAAATAATGATCAATTTTTAAAGCGAGTAAAAATAGAAAACAGAAAATAGAAACAAATGAATAGATAGACTTGCATATAAAATATTAATAGAATAAGTAAATGAATAGAAATATAAAATACTTAATAGGATATAAAATAATTCAAACTTAGCAACAAGGAAAAGTAACAAAGCGCTCTTCCTCTCTCTACTTATTTAAAAAATTGCTGTGCCCGACGGGGTCCATAATTGTTTCTATTTACCACTGTTTAATAAAGCTGACAATCCGACAAGTCCGACATATGTCAAAAACAACAATTCGACAATTTTTCTGTTTAATAAAACTTACAGGCGACAAAATTGTCATGGTGGAAAATTCACAAATATGTCGGATTGTCGCGAAAATCCGATATTTCTTTATTAAAACTGTTGCGACAGGTGACAATTTTTCGTGAAAAACATGTCAAATCTGCTTTATTAAACCGAAAATTGTCATGATATATGGACATATTTGTAGAATTATCCGACAATTCTGACAGGAGCTTTACCCTCTGTCGCGAAATCATATTTTGAATTTTGAAGGTGTAAAAAAGTGTTTTTAAAATGTGCCAAAATGGTAATTTATTGTGCATTTCTACTTTTAACGCGATCAAAGCAAACAATCACAGACTACTTATTATCAAACAATCGAAGTTGCACTAGTGATTGATTCATTCTTTTACTTTGTTAATATTTTGTCTATTTTACCCTCATAGCTTCATCAAACAAAATTATTTGCAAATATGTCAAAAGTCGACATAATTGTCACGAAAATCCGTCAAATTTATTGTCAGTAATATTCAGACCGTGGTTTTATGACATAATATGTCGAGTTTTACTAAACGCGTTTTTACATGACAAATATGTCAAGATTTCACCTGTCGAAAAAAAATCATCAATTTCCTTTTTTGAACACGAAAATTCATGGTAAACAGCCGTTTTCAGATAATCAGACCGTTATGTTGTCGGTGAACTCGGCCCTTAGTAACTTTACGCAAAAATTAGTGGTGGGAAACGACTTTTTTTTTGGGCTGTAAAATCACGTTTTACAGTAGGACTCAATGTAACGCACTCAAAACATTGTGCTGATGGATGGATTGAATAGTAAGAGGATCCTGGAGGAAATGTGTTTCAGATAAAACTGGATATTACTAAAGTGCGTTTTTTAATCCTAGACTAAATTGACACATGCTTATGTCAAACTGTATAGGTCACATCTATACAGTTTGACATTAGCATGTGTACGCACTTTACTTATTTTACTGTAAGATCTAATTTTAAATTATAATAATAATGTAAGTATGTACTGTACATAACATGCTAACTTACATTACTAACACTATCAATCTATCAATGGTTGAAAAAAAGAAATTGTAAGTTGTTTAGAATATTTTTTTAAAGCAATCTAGTGGACCAGGCCTACTGCACTATAAAAAAAACGCACCTTTAGCTCTACCTCTTGGGTGGTAAGGAAACGAGTACTATTTCGTGAATTAAATTCTACTTCTATTGTAAACCTTGTACCTAGGTCAGGTCGACTGTTGGCGACACTGACGAGTTTAGTGTGGCTGTAGGCATGCATCAAGGGTGGGCATTATGTCCTTATGTCTTCCTTGTTGATTATGGACGCTTTGGCGTCGGATATACGGAATATACAGGAAGAGGTGTTGGTACCCTTGTGCATGCTGTTTTCCGATGACATTGTTCCTGTTGGTGAAGATGGACCTGAGATCCAGAGCAGATTGGAGAAAAGGCAACAGAAGCTGGAGAACGCGGGCTTGAAAAATAGCAGAACTAAAATGCATGATAATGATAATGCATGTTCTGCGATTCCGGCTCTCTGTACAATTCTAGAGTGAATGAGTGTAAAGAAAGATTTAATATGGATGTGGATAAGAGTATGGGCGGACTGTATGAAAGGAAAGGATGATAATTATGACTTGAACGGAAGTTATATTATTTCTAACTGCATTTACATTACACTAGTTTTAGCCCGTGGCTACTCTCGTTTTATGGTTGGAAGTTATGATGAAACGCATGTTAAAATAAAAGTTGATGGAGTGAGAGGGAGAGGAAGGTTAAAGAAAAGATGGATATGACTGTGTAAGGAACGATATGAAAAGGAAGCAGTAAATGATGCTGTGACTTCTGACAGGGGAGAATGGAAGAAAACGTGTTGCGCCGACCCATAGCAAGATCACAAGAGCGTTGATGATGAGTGCCTACGTAACAACCTCCACATACATTATTTTCTCATCTAACTCTGATAGGCATATTTTTTTAGAGGCCCGCCTGGCTCGCTCGCTCGCTATAGCAGGCGGTGTGACCTGCGCTTTAGACGGTTCTTAATCAAATACAAAAGGAGATCGGGCAAGCTTCTATAGACTCTAGTCCAAGAAGCTTTATGATTCTGGGATACTCACATCAATTGTTGTGTTTGATGCTTTACAATTAGCAAAGCTCATGAAAATCGCTTAAAAAAAAGGGTAATAAACCGAAATTGATAGTACTTTTAGTAAATCGAATTATTCATTTTATTAAAAAAGCAAAACAAAGTAGATTATTATGTACAAGCGATATTTATTAGTATGGGCAGTATAAAGACCTTATCACTTCATCACTGATAAACATTAGCGTAACCTTCACGGCCATAATTGTTAGAGGGGTAAGCAACATGTTTCATCGTATGTCGAAGTTCACAGTTGGTCACACTAGTTATTATGAGATGAAAACGATATGTTTGCTAAGTCCTGGAGACAAAATCTTCACGACTATAATCCTTAGAGGGTTAAGCAGATATGTTTCATCGTATAGTTCACAGTTGAAAAATAATAAAAAAAGCACACACAGACTAGAATTATGTAAGTTAGTCTCGATTTCTTCAATCACCAAGGTTCCTTATCTTTCTTTTGTAGATTTTATTGACAGTAATCACACATAATGGTCTATAACTTCTTTCTCCCGGCGCCAATTTGCTTGGGTCCCTAACAAATGAATACCCTCTTCAAACGAGCTTTAAAATGGTGTGTCTAAATCACCGACGCTCCTTGTACCTCTTGAATTAGAAGATTTTGTTGTCACTTATTGTACATTTTGGACTTTAACTGTTTTCTCCCGGCGCTGATTTGCTTGTCTTTAACAAAGAAAAACCCTCTTCTAACAACCTTTAAAATGATTTGTCTTAATCACTGACACTGTTTGTTATTAATGCAATCGTTAGTTACATAGTTCATTTTAAATGGTCAATAACTTTTTTCTCCATAGAGCAATTTTTTTGACGACATAACAAAAAGTGATGCCTCCAGAAAATATAAGTCTCGTTCACCGACGCAACTTGGACCGCTTCTGCCCGATCTCCTTTATTTCTTTAAGTAATTTATTGTATCAAAACGTGAATAACGACTAACACAAGTCATAGAACAAAGACTATATTGTATATTTGAGGCAGTCATACACCACGTTCACACAGCTCATGCTTACTTTTAAAATAAAAAAGCACGATATCGTTAGCTTAGCTTAGCCAGCACAGCCTACTAACGATCACATACAGTGTGGAAGGGACACCAACGTATTATATTTCATTGGAATTTAAGAATAACCACCGTTTCCTACAAAAGTGCAACGGCCAAATGCATGGAACACGCTTGTGCATCGGTGTCTTTCACACTGTATAAGGAAACCAATTTTTCATGTTTGTGTCCTTAACTGTTCATGACTATAGTTTGGCCGCTGAGAGAATGCGTTCCTGAAGTCTGTCAGTTGGTCATGACTAGTGATGGGCATAAAGTAACACTATTAATAGATATATTTTTCAACCGACCCATAACAAGAATTAATCATTGTTTGTCTGATTTCTAATTTCTGAATATAACTAGCGTGAAGAAAATAAAAATGCAATAGTAATATTCTGAAATATTTAATCTGTACTGTATATAAATAAAATTGGAGTGTCTGTTTGTAATATTAAAATAACCGCTTTTTACTAAGTGCATACGGATATACGTATAGGTACCAAAACAACATTTTTTACAATTTTTGTCTGTCTGTCTGTTTGTTCCGGCTAATCTCTGAAATGGCTATACCGATTTTGACGGGACTTTCACTGGCAGATAACTGAAGTAACAAGGAGTAACTTAGGCTACTTTTATTTTAGATAAAAAATTAGGAAAAAAAGCCCTTGAAATTGGTAAGTAACAAAATTCGATTCAAATAGGGAAGTGCTTATAATAAAGGGGATTTTTTAACAATAATTTCACACGAACGAAGGTCGCGGGCAGCTAGTATAAAATAAAACAATAATATTTTGAGTAGTTGAGACTGGGTTCAAGTTCAACAAATTTAATCTGAATCCGATTCGCTTGAGGTGCTGTCTTCATCAGCTTCGCCAATACGTATTATTATATCATTATCAATCAAATTAATTCACTCGGTCTAAGTTTCCGAAAAATATTTTTTTCGTTTCTTCGACGACCTTTTCCCAGTCATCTTTTGTGACTTTCCCGCAGCTTTCTTTTAATAGGTCCATCATCTTCTTCGTGCCGAATGGCGAATTATTCATGCATTTTACAATTATAACGAAAAACGTGTTATTATATAGCTTACATCAGATGTTTCAACTGCCCAGTTATTTTTGGCACATCACTACAAAAATTGACATTTGATTTAACCTTGTAACAACGCAGGATGAATTATAAAATATATCGTCCTTTCGCTCTTGACCTGTCAGGAACGCATTCTCTCAGCGGCCAAACTATAGCTAGGATTAGCTTGCAATCATTTGGAAAAGGAAAGTTGAGAGTGAACAGCACACATATTCTTACGACTTCAAATTCTGAAAAGCAATGTTTTTAAGCTAATGAAAAGGCTTATTCGGAATATCTTTCTACATATAATAAATTGATTCTTAGATAGGTATTACATTAGCTATTGCTATTTACAGACATTTTACTTCTTCACATATATTTTTAAAATCTTCTCTAACCCATTTCAGCAGCTCTTCCTCAAGATCTTTAGCTTGAAGATTCTTGAATGCTTCTGCATCTGCAAAGCAGCATTAAACAATTACATATTTAAAAAAAGGAACAAGAATGGGGTTTGTTCACGCCTTTAATCCCCAAAGGGTTAGGCATAGGTGTACCTAATAGTACACCCACATTTCGCTAAGTTATGTTTAAGTCCCATGTAATAGGGGGCGAGCCTATTGCCATCAACCGGGCGCAGGTCCAGACTCCGTGACTGATATTGAGAAATTCATGATGGAAAAACCCAATAAGACTTTGCCCGACCTGGGAATCGAACCTAGGCCCAGCAGTTTGCGACCACTAGACCAACGAGGCAGGCCACAGTCGTGGTAGTCAAAATGTAAGCAGTGTTTATAAATAAACCCGGACCCGGGTTACATATACAGGGGCCGATCACGAATTTAGCACAGAATACAGGATCTACGTTACGATTCTGTTATGTCTCTCGCTACTTGTTCTTCAAAATACCAGCTGCTTCATAAAATCATAACACAACTATAAATACAACTTCATAACCCTGTTCCCGATATTGGTGGGCTACTATTTTTTATATTTGTAAATGTTTTTTGTTATATTACATTAGATTGAACTATTTCAAAATGTAATTAATGTATACAAAAATAAATAAAGGAAATAATATTATATGAAACGATAACATGATTGAAATGTTGCTTGTTTTTATTTGATATTTTTCCAAATAAAGTACAATCACCAACCTGCATTAGGCCAGCATGACTAATTATTGCCAATCCATCCCTTCACAGAGTGGAGTCTGGGTGGGAACATTATAGCCTGATTGTACTAAATAACACGGTGATCTGCCAATATGTTTGAATCTTTTTACAATGCTCATTTATGTATCTGTGTAACTATTTGTTTTCCCGAATTAATGTTACTTAAATAAATATTTACCATATATCGGGAACCAGCCGCTCAGTTCCAAGACTGCCACATTGAATGCTGCCAATTTTTTTGCACCAGTTGTATTCCTCCTTGGCCAAACAATCACATTCACCACATCCTCCCGACCTCCCAACCTCCTTCTCTTAGTTAGAAGAATGTTGTGGGCAATAGATTTCTTCAAGAAGTGTTCTAGAACATTCCAGAGTATTTGAACTGAAGAGTCTCTTTCTATTTCAAAACAGAATGCTGGTACCGGATAGTTTTCACTCAAGCAATAAATATCTCCTTTTAAGTGCTGCCATTTCTGAAAGTAATAAAATAATATTTTGCAAACCACGACTAACTGTCACTTTCTTATCATCATGAGACCTGATAAAACAGTTATTACAAATATGTAACAGGGTTTCACTTAGTCATACCCACGGTCAGAAAAGCGGTTTATTGGTATATCACTATCACTATAAATATATGTATTACACAACAAAGTCCTCCGCTGTGTCTATCTGTCTGTTCGCGATAAACTCAAAAACTACTGCACCTATTTTCATGCTGTTTTCACCAATGGATAAAGTGGTTTTCGAGGAAGGTTCAAGTTTATAATTTGTCAAGTTTTTGTATACATTGGCTAAAATATAATGATATTTCCCATGGGTTGCGGGCACGGGATCAAAATTTCAAGATTACTTTTGGTCGCGAGAATCAACATCCACGCGGGCGAAGTCGCGGGCATCAGCTAGTACCAAATAAAATATAAAAGTAAGTAGTGAGGTACTGACCACTGTCTCCACACACAAAGTGTGCTTTTCCACAAACAGATGATAGTGCAAATGGTTAACTGAAGCAAAACCACACATACTGTTGAACCCAATTCTTAAATCCCTGAAATATTATAAGGGCATACATTTTAAATATGAAAATATTTAATGGGCAGAGATCGCAAACACTGGACAGCTGAGGAAGGTCAGCGCAGTCGAGGCCGACCATGGCACGACGATCTGATCATTTTTATGGCTGACATAGCCAGAGATAGCACAGGATAGAGACATATGGAAGGAGAAAGGAAGGCCTTTGCAAAGTAATGGGATACTATGTAGGCTACTGAAAATAAATGTATAACAATATGTCTTGATCAAAGAAATAGTCTATCATTTTCAGGAATATTTAACATTTAGTACAGACATAACATTCTCATCTACTTGAAGATGCCTAGAAACTCAATAATAGCTTTTACCAGTGATAGATAACAATCAAGTGTTTATGTTAATTGGTATCAAAACATAATTATCATACTGGAGAAAATATAAGATAAAATTAATTAATTCAATAAACATCCTGAAAATTATAAACTCGTACCATGTAAGATTTTGACAGACTTGTACAAACCAGGGAAGTAAGGCACAATAAGGAGTTGGAGAAACAACCCTGCTGGCCAGTATAAAAGATTTTAAGGGTCTGACATAGTATGTATAGATAGATTGTTAGTACAGTACAGGTACTATTTACATACAAATGTTGTTGTGTACTTGCCTACACTCACCGGTCTTCAACTAAGAACATAATTTGTAGTGCCAGGTCTAAGCTCTCAGGTGTCACCACTTGAGGTAGACATTTTGCCACAGATGGGCACAGTAATGAATGGTACCTGGATATGGGACTGACATTCACTAATACTGTGTGTATATCTGCATCTGTAAATGATTAAATAATCAGGAGTTATAATGGTTTGGGAATAGTGTGGTGGGCTTGTCCCTAAACAAAATATCACATAATCTGATATTGAGATTCATTCTCTTTATAGGATGTTAGTCTGTCTTGCACTCATGGTTCAAGACTAAGTACTTTAGTAAATTCTTTTTAACACTTAACTTCAACTTAACTGAACTTCAAATTTAAAGTCTGTATTTGAGTTCAAAAACATATTTTGCAAGCCATACCTTCCCCTTCTATAAACATTAATATTTCTTTCGGTGAAACTTTATTGAAGTTGAATTTTTTGTCGTCAAAAGGTTGACGGATGTTGCTCATCTCTTCCGGAGTTCTTCTGTTAGTTTGGCGGTTTGGATTTAGCTAAAAATAAAAGCAAACAGATGAACCACTACAAAAATAAAGTTCACGTTTTTTTTTTGTTAAAAACAGTGGAAATGGTTCCTAACCTGAAGCAAATATTTCTCATCCACAATTCTCTCTTCTAATTTATCGATTTTGTACCGAAATACGTCCGTATCCCTGTGAATTTCGTCCCATTTTGTTGTCAACAACCTCACAAAACTTGTGGGACCATCGCCGGTTAAATTTTTTAACTTGTGCATGTTGTTCTTGATTTTATGACAGTTTTATACGACTATAAAAATCTTTTCTCAGATATTTATTCTTTTCTTTTACAAATAATGCATTTAATGAATTCTCTGAAAGTTTCAGAAGAGTTAAATTGTTTGTTTTGATGATTTGTCATTCACTATGTTTCACATATTTCATGAGATGACTGTCAAGTTGGCAACGTCACAAACATACCAATGACAGGCATCACATTTTATTACCAAACTAAAAAAAAATGTTTATGGATCCAATGAAGAAAAAGTTTTTTGTTGAACACAAACTGTGGAGGACAACCGCTCTCTTTGTAATATTTGTAGGACAGTAATTGATCTGTTGCAAATGTTTAAGACCATCTGCAGCCTGCAGGACTAGTCAAGTGGATTACATAATTTCGAATTCACAACTAGAACCAAATTGCATGCATGCAGCATGACATTTCACTATTACGTGTAGGTGTGGTAAGCCTGTAGTAGGTCTTCGTTGCTAAATATTTAACTCATGAGGATCAAACAGTAGCTTGGGGGCTCATTTACAAAGACGCCGCACGGCCCGCTTTTTCATGCATTGTGATGTGATGTATGAGAGCGCTTACGGAGAAGCGGCGTGTGAAACATAGCGATACCTGCGACGGAGCACTCGGCGTTACACGCACCGCTTCAGGCGCCGCGTTTCCTTAAACAACATTGTATGTACAGACGCCAGTACATGGTTACCGGTACAAGGTTCAATCAACCTTGAACCTAATGCTTCGGCGATAAAGTTGAATATCTATTAAAGAAATCAAATAAAATTAAAGAAAGCGCCGCCTTTCTGCAAACGGAAAAAACGCGCACTGCGACACGTCTCCATAAATGAGCCCTGAGGGTGATTTGATTGTTTTATTTAAACGTATTTATAGTAAACAAACATTCATTGCTGATTGGACGGTGATAATTAATCAAACAAGGCGTTTGTTTGTGTCTTGGGGAAATTTTGGAATAGGACTTCTTCCTATTTCCCTATGTTTTATATGTACTTTCAACACACTTGCTCATAAAATGGCTCTAATTTCACCGCAATTAGGCACATAATGACACCTATAATCAAACTGTGACTTTTTCATTGCTATTATTCACAAGTGAGTTATAGGGTTTTTATTTTATTTTATTGGTTTAGTTGCTTTGTTCTTAAAAAAGTTTCGATACAAAAAACAATCGTGTTCAATAGTACAAATAAATTAATGTACCTATTACTCGCTCATTTCATGCAACTTCGTATTTAAATAGATAATTTCAACTTGTACATTTTTAATATATAAAACTTTCACTCAAATATAAATTAGTTTTCTCTGTAATAAAGAAAACTTTGAATTCCCCATTTTGTACGTGGATAAAACGCTATCCGCGAAAAGCCAAAAAAAAGAAATCTCATTCTTTAGTCTATGGCCGATCGCCATTGTTAGATGCGCGCGCATAGGAAAACTGATTAATTTTTCCCGCCATTGCGAAATTATTTTCACAATTCGTTTTCACTGTTGAAATTATAGTTATTTATTAATTAAAATGTCTACAAGTAATAGTTATGAAGAAAAATAATTTATGTTGTATTCCGCCCGATTTAAGATGTGAAGCCCTTAGCGTTATGGAATGTTTACTACCTGAAAATTCCAAGGACAAATATCAATTTGGCGTACCAAAATTTCATACAATGGCAAAACAACAAGAATACGCAGTCTTTTTCAGAAAATGTGTTCATGGAGTATTTTAAAGAATTATTTTCTAAGTGCAAACCTATCTCTTTGTGGTGTAACACTCAATGTTAAAAAGTACAGTCCGAACAAAGAATGGAGTGGACTTAAAAAACATACTCTAATGTGTCAGCTTATCTAAACTAACACCAAGAGACTATCCGATGGATTTAGAAGCAAGAAATCAAAGTTTTTATCGTCTCCATATAACCAATATCTGGCTACTAAGGTTAGTTAAATTAATTTTAAATATCTATTCAGCCTGTGTTGTGTGTTGAACTTAATTGTTGTTTCTTTTTTTCAGGTTGCCTTAATATTTGGTGTAACTGGTGCATTTAGGATACAAGAACTAACAAATATAACTGTAAAATACGTAGAGAACCATGGCCATCAAAAACAGTTACTTATAATTTTACTAACTGCACATTTACTAATTGTTTCTTTAAATAAACTTTTTATCTACTAAATAAAATGAATTTTTAGTATTATTTTCTTCACAAGTGTGTTGAAAAACGTCGTATGATACACGTGTGTATTGATGATTACCGTCCTCGGCTAATCCTCTTGAATTGAGACCCTCACCTAACGGCTCAAAATCCAAGGGGGTCTCAATAGCGCCTCAGCGGTAATCACCAACATTACTCACTTGTACCATAATGTACTATTATTTAGTGCAGCTTCATCCATTAATACTACGGACATCACGTTTGTAATCCCCCAGGGGTTATCTAGCCTTGAGTTTCCTTACTTAAAAATCCTCAGGTTCCTTAAGTCCAGGGTTGGGGCAGATTCATACACAACAATTGGGTTCTTAGGATATAATTATTATATAGGGTGTAAACAGACTATTACTATTAACGAAGTCGAAAGGCACTTGTTCTCCCCGTCATTGCGATCATTTTTTTGTTCTAGACCATACCTGGGAACCTTCTAGTTACAGAGATATTGGGGGTCAAAGTTCCAACTTTTACACCAGCTTTTTTTTAATTACATGTTTTTAATGTAAAATTTTTACTTTAAACACCTCCAGGACCCCCTTACTATTCAATCCATCCATCAGCACAATGTTTTGAATGCATTACATTGAGTCCTACCGTAAAACGTGATTTTTCACCCCAAAAAAAAAAAGTCGTTACCCAGCAATATTTTTTGCGTAATGTTACTTAGTTTGATGTACATAATGCTTGGTTAACGGCTTCGTGAAGAGTCTGTTTACACCCCGTATGCTAGGAACCCAATTGTGTTTAATTGGGTTATTTTTTAGTTACTTATTTTATTTCCCGTATGGTTATAATTAATGTGAATTGTGATATACTAATAAACGTAGCGTGAGCTTTAAGGTTCCGTGTCAACTAGTCCACACTTATCCCGGGCAGCGAGTGCACGTACACTTGGTAGTTCATCTACTTACTGATAATTTGGTGGTTTTATTCTAAACCCTAACTAGTGTTACTAGTGAATACCACATTGGCGACGAGTAAAAGCGCAGTAAGCACGAAAATTATGTAAGTACTTGCTTATGGAGATTGGTCAACAAACAATCAATTTAAAAAAAAAGGGTTCTGAAAATAGTGACTGTGATCTCAGTGAAAATTGGTAACAAGTCTCATTATAAAATCACCCCTGTAATTCCAATGGTGATCCAAGAAAAATGGAGTGACAAACATCATTATACAATCACGCCTGGAATCACCGTAGGATTAGGCAGAAGAGGCCTATAAATAGGTACTCGAAAATTTCTCGTTAGTTATGTTAAAGTGATCCCAAGTACTTAATAGGGGCGAACCTAATACTATTAGATTATTATGTAAAATACAAAATATAGTACAAATACAGTATTAATTAATACGGTTTTTTTCCTTCATTGTGTTGCATATATTTCGATCAACAATTGTTATTAGGTATATTGTTACTTTTATAATCCTATGCGCGATCTGCGTCGGCGATAAGCTGAGGGATGCAGCATGGATCGACGAACTGAGTAATTACGTCAGTAAATACTCGTAAACAGAATAATGTCGGAATGAATTTATGACATTTTGATTTGTCTCTGTATTTCGACATTGATTAATAAACAGAAACAATGAAAACAACATGAAAAAGACCTGGAGTGTAATTAAGGACATGTGTAACAAAGAAAGGCTCCAGCAGATCAACTGAGTTGTTGCAGATCACTTCTAACCCCGCTAACTCTCTTAACGAAGTTAACAGATACTTCACATCAATTGGTAAAGACTTAGCAAATTATACTCTAAGTAAACTTCAGCAGGATGAAGTAACGTTAGCAACACAAGCTCAGAAGTCGATTGGTTTCCTTCATTCGATGTCATTATCTCCCACGGACGAATACGAATTAACCCATTCACTGTCCAGTACTTCGCGAAAACTTCGCGAAATTCGTTCGCGTGCCCACAACCCGTATCCGAGTCGTCGTTATAATAAGCTATAGATGACTTGTATCCATACCCAGAACCCGACTAGCGTGTCCATAGCTACAAATACGGGTTGTGCGAACGAACGAATTTATTGTTCGACCCGTGTGTCGGGTGCTGGGCACTGAAAGGGGTAATCCAGGTGATATCCGACTTTAAAAACGGCAGTGCCTCTGGTCTGGACAATATTTCCGCTAACTTTCTAAAAAAATATAAATTTAAATTAGCATCTCCAATAACACACCTCTGCAATATCAGTTTCTCTTGCGGTGCTTTTCCTGATATATTTAAGAAAGCGGCCGTCACTCCCATTTTTAAGGCTGGTGACAAGGGTCACGTTGGCAATTACCGTCCCATCTCTGTACTTAGTACACTATCAAAAATATTGGAAAAACTAGCAAATAAGAGATAAAGACAAATAATATACTTTCGTCAACCAATTCGGTTTTAGAGCCAATCGGTCCACTACTGACGCTATTCTAAAACTAACCAAACTAACTAACAAGGGAGAAAAATGTGTTGGCCTTTTCCTCGACCTTCGAGATCCCAGGGTGTACCGTTGCGCGGGAGTCGACGTTGTTTCTGACATTGCAGTCATGGACGACAATTAACAGCCGTTCTCTTTATGTCTGAGTGAATTCTTAGTGTTTGTTTTAGTTACAACGCAGGCCCGCTCTCTTTTTCTTGTTTTTAATAAACAGATGTAGGGAAAGCACAGAATTTGTTATATCAACTCACATACCCATAAATCCCACAATGATTTTTTCTGAGCGGGAATTGAATCTGCAACTCTTGGTGTAAAAGTCAAATGCCATGTCATCTATACATATAATAAGACAGTAAAAAAACTGTGTCTGTACATTGAACATATTAAAAAAAAAGAATTGGGGGGTGTTTAGAAACAGTAATAGAGCACGAATCCAAAAAGAGAATTCTGTCTGTTTGTCTGTACACGCTAATCTTCGGAACTACTCGACGGATTTGAATGATTTTTTTTTGTTGTATGGTATTAAGTCTGGGCAACATATAGGCTATAATTTATCTTAGAAACTTGAACACCTGATGCAGAACCGCAACAGACCAGCTAAACTATAAGAGATACAAAAATGGTACGATAGCAAAAATTGTTCCACGTAATGAGCATTTTCTGCTAAGAGAATAAATTTGAAGATCTGGAACAGCTGATGTGGAACTCCTAGAGCCCAGCCACACTATAACATATATAGGAATGACGTCTTAGCAAGAATTGTTCAGACTGATAAGCACTCTCTGTTGACGTATAAAAATTGAAGATGTGGAACACCTGTAGTGGAGCTCCAAGAGCCCAGTTAGACTATAATATCTATAGGAATGACGTCTTAGCAAAAGTTGTTTAGCCTGATGAGCACTCTCTGTTGACGTATAAAAATTGAAGATCTGGAACACCTGATGTGGAAATTAAAGCTATCACAAATTTCACTGTATTTCTACCAAAGGGTATCGTATTACCCAGGACTAACTGGGTTGTGGAGGGCAGATAGACAGTTGTACGAGTCATATATCGTACATGGCACACGCGCATTGTATAGATCAGCACTTTTCCGTCACTTAGCACAATTTATATTGTAAAGCGACAGTACACAATCAGCGTTCATAGTCAGCTGTACTCATTCACGCATTATTCATATAGCATTAGTTACGTGGTAGTTAAATATACTCAATAAACCATCATCTTTGGCTATCCGTGACTTTCAATTCAAGCTAACAATCAAGGTGTGTGCGACCCATTCAGCAGCGCGTACATCTTTATGGTCCTTCGAGCCTCAAGATTTTAAGTGGTTCGTGTTCTTTCGTGCGGTGGCGATTTGGTTGGGCTGGCCGACCAGAAGCAGCATCTCACCAGCTCAGCAGAGGAAGCATCACCTGGACAGAAGATACGGACCGCAGAGATCATTACAGCATCAGCGAATACAAGAGATCACCGAAGAACATCGGCAGTGTCGACAGTAACAGATTTGGTGACTCGAAGTATTTATCATTAATTTTTCGATCATGGAGCAAGTTATTCAAACTCAATATCAAGTCATGGAGGGAATGCATAAACTTCTGATCAATTTCAAAAAAGAAGGAGGAAGCCGCAGAGAAAAATAGACCTTCTAGACAAGTATTGGGCAGAATTTCAAAGTAACCACGAGAAAATTAGTGAGCGAGAAGATCCTTCTCATCAATACTTTGTGCAAGATTCCCTTGAACAGACAAGACAATTTTACAAAAGCACTAGGGAATTCTTTATCAAGTATTTAACTCAAGAGCAAAAACCAGCTTCACCCGTAATAAAGCCAGCAGGCTTTACTTTTGAGCTCGCACCTTCGCCCGCGCAGGCATCGGAGCCAAGACTCCTTCAAGAGCAAGGTGGAGCTGAACGCGGTAATCAATCACCCCTTTCAATAAAGGTGCCTGAAATAGCAGAGATCGCGAGTAACAGCAAAACAGACGAAATGCTACGCAAACAAAGGAGCAATATCAAAGCGTTCCAAAGAACGGCATCAAACATCAACGTGGACCTTCTCAAAGAAAATTGGCAGTTTGAAGACGCCTTAAAGGTGCTAGACTCCAGGTGGAAAGCAGTCGATTCACTGTACTGGGACCTTGACAGTTTGCCCAACGAAGCCAACGTGCAATATGAGATGTCTTACAATACGTGCGAACTCGTTTACAACGAAATGAAAGCAACCATCAACTCCAAAATGTGGTCAGTTACTCACCGTGAGAGGTCGACGCCGAAGATAGAAATTCCAGCCTTTAGTGGCAGCTACGAACACTGGACAGCATTCAAAGATTTATTTGTTGAGACCATCCATTCTAGTCCGTCTCTTTCTAACGCACAGAGAATGCAGTTTCTCAAAAGCAAGGTAAAAGGTGAAGCCGAGAAACTCATTCAGCATCTATCAATCAGCTCGGAAAATTATGAGACCGCATGGGAGATTCTCAACCGCAGATACAACAACCGAAAATTGATCTTCACGTCACATATCAATTCATTGCTCGCTGTTCCTAACACTCAACATTTATCAGCAGCATCAGTCAAAAAACTCCACGATACGACAAAAGAATGTATCAATGCGATTAAGAACCTTGGTGTAGACACGTCATCGTGGGACCCAATAATGGTACACTTGCTTTCACAAAAGATGGACACGGTGACTCATAACGACTATCTAGAGTCACTGGCGGATCCACGTGAGCTACCTAACATGGTAGACTTTCTCGATTTTCTCGAAGGAAAATTTACATCATGGGAAACATCTCGTCGTAAGCCAGAAACAACAAAACCATCTCAGTCGGAGCCTGCACAGATAAACAAGAAATTTCATTCATATAAAGCATTCAGCGCAAATCAGAACAAAAATAATAAGTATAAAGCTAATTCATTGACAAAAGACAATGAAAGTGCAACAAACTGTCCACATTGCAATCAAGAGCACAAGCTGTTTTCGTGCAAAACATTTATCGAATTACAGCCTGACGCAAAACGGAAGGCAGTTGCGAAATACAATTTGTGCAAAAACTGCCTAAACATACATACAAATAATAAGGAATGTTCATCAAGAAAAACATGCCGCGTCTGCAACTCGGATCATAATACATTACTTCACGACGCTTACAACAAAGGGGGTGGGCAGAAATCAAACAGTAATTCAGTGCAGCAAACAACAGCTGGCACTGATAGCAAGAAAACAACAAGTGACAGCAGCAACCACGTGTCTCAAGAAGATGTATCAGAAACTCTGCTTACCACAGCATTGATCAAAGTGCAAGCAAACGATGGGTCACTGATAACTTTACGAGCGCTCCTTGATCAGGGTTCACAAACATCCCTGATAACGGAAAAAGCAGCACAGAAGCTACGAATACCCCGTGGCCGCTGCAAAGGTGTCATATTCGGTGTCGGGGCGAAAGAAAATAATTGCAAAGGCGTCATTCGAATCACGTGCAGTGCCTTTCACGGCGATTATACATTTGACACCGATGTTTTCATTATGCGAAATTTGATCAACAATTTACCTAATAAATCATTCACAAAACCAAAATCATGGACATTTATAGAAAATATCACGTTGGCTGATCCAGATTTTCATGAGAGTCGTCCTGTAGACATTTTACTCGGGGCTGAGATATACTCAAACATAATCCAAGAAGGTATCATCAGGCACGAAAATTCACAACCAGTCGCACAGCAAACACGTTTGGGCTGGATATTATGCGGAAACGTGCAAACAACATTTCAATGTAACGTTGTGATAAATAACATCGAAGATATTAAACAATTTTGGACAGTAGAAGACATAGCAGAAAACTCGGGAATGTCACAGGATGATCTAGATTGTTTGCAGCACTACAAGAACACAACATCTCGCGACAAAGATGGTCGTTACATTGTAGAGATACCATTCGAACCAAACTTTCAAGAAAAGCTCGGAGCTACGAAACCCATGGCTTTGGCACAATTCAGGCAACTGGAGAGAAAATTTAGCAAACACCCACCATTAGCAGAAGCATACAAGCAGTTCATACATGAATATCAAACACTGAATCATATGGTCGAGTGTACTAGTAACGCGACACCGACTTGCTATTTACCTCACCATTGTGTTCAGCGCGCCGATTCCGCAACTACAGCGTTAAGAGTAGTATTGAACGCATCGGCGAAAACATCTACGGGCTATACTTTGAACGACCTCATGAAGCGTGGCCCGAATTTACAGCAAGACCTCATGTCATTGATCTTGCGATGGAGGCAATATCAGTTCGCGTATACGGCGGATATAGAAAAAATGTATCGACAGATACTTTGCAACACTGAACATCAAACCTATCAGAAGATACTATGGAGGAACTGTCCTGACCAACGTTTACGTGAATATCAGCTCACGACAGTCACTTATGGCATGAAAGCAGCTCCATTCTTAGCAATGATGACTTTGAAACAGTTGGCAGCTGATGAAGGCCACAAGTATCAGCACAGCAGGGCAGCACAAGCGTTGCAAGAAGAATTCTATATGGACGACCTTGTAAGTGGAAGCTTCACGTTGTCGTCGGCCAAACAACTGCAAGGCGATTTGATCCAGTTACTACAGTCGGGAGGTTTCAATTTACGTAAATGGTCGGGTAACAACGAAGAAATACTTCAAAACGTCAGCAGAGCGTCATCAAATCAACCATCATTCGATTTCAAGAAAGCAGAATCAACAAAGACGCTCGGGTTGAAATGGAACCCCAATGAAGATACATTCTCGTTCGAGCTAAAAATAAGCAGAACCAAACCAACAGAAAAACATACAAAACGTTCATTACTATCAGATATTTCAAAGATATTTGATCCACTCGGTTGGTTATCTCCGATTACAACAAAATTAAAACTTTTATTCAAACAAGTTTGGCTGTCCAACATTCAATGGGACGACCAGCTTCCGGTTGAAATAAGCACTGAGTGGGAAAAAACCAAAGCAGAGCTACACAACATAAGCCAGTTCAAGATTCAAAGATGGTATCAGACAGGAGAGCAAGATACAATTCAACTGCACGGCTTCTGCGATGCATCATTAACAGCATACGCATGTGTCGTGTACTGTAAACTTGATACCAACATTACACTCGTCGCTGCAAAAACAAGACTTGTGCCAGAAAACAAAAAGCTCACTTTACCACGTCTAGAGCTGAGTGGGGCGCACTTACTTACCACACTCATGCGAAAAATACAGCAAGCGCTCATTGGACGCAAAATCAAAGTTTTTGGTTGGAGTGACTCCACTGCAGTTCTCGGCTGGATTCAAGGCAACATCAATCGCTGGACACCATTCGTAGCGAACAGAGTCAAACAAATCAAAGACGTCATGCCATCAGATAATTGGCATTACATAAAATCAGCTGACAACCCAGCTGATTGTGCCAGCCGTGGCATCACAACAGAACAATTGAAGCAACATGATCTGTGGTGGAGCGGCCCGCAATTTCTCCCTGGATTTGATGAGTCATCAGTAGCGGAGAAGAGCGTCTACGTCACGGATCAAGAGGAGCGAAAATCCAAACAAACCAACGTCACAATTCGTCAGACTCAAAGTAATGATGTCATAGAATCCATACTACATAGAAACAGTAATTTGACACGCGCCGTGCGCGTGCTGGCTTGGGTGCTACGTATCACACGACGTCACAGCGAGCGCACTGCTTACTTGAATGGAAATGAATTAGAAACCGCAAAACATATGATTATAAAATATGTACAAGAAACACAATTTTCAGACGAAATCAGCAAGCTACGAAAACAGGAGCAAGTACATAACAAAAGTAAAACTTTGTGCCTAAACCCGTTTTTGGACAAGGATGGACTTTTGAGAGTGGGAGGCAGACTCAAGCATGCGAATATTGATGAAGATATGAAGCATCCACTAATCATACCACACAGCAGCCACGTTACTGACCTTATTATCGACCAAGCCCACCGCCGCACGTTTCATGCGGGGGCCCGGACGACGCTCGCGAGCATCAGACAAAAGTACTGGATACTAGGCGGAAACAGAGCTGTAAAGAAGCGCTTACATGCATGCATCACTTGTAAGAAGCATAAAGCTACCATACCAAAACAACTGATGGGGGACTTACCTGAATCTCGGAGCAATCCTTCGCGTCCGTTTCAGCACACCGGCGTTGATTACACAGGATACGTTGACGTCAAACTCAATAAAGGGCGAGGAGTCAAGACAAGTAAGGGATACATCGCAGTGTTCGTGTGCATGGTAACCAAAGCTGTGCACCTCGAACTCGTATCAGACTTAAGCTCATCTGCGTTCTTAGCTGCTCTAAAACGCCTGTCGTCACGTAGGGGTAAACCACATCATATCTACAGCGACAATGGCACTAATTTTGTTGGAGCCAACAGAGCGCTGCAGCAAGGATCATCGGAACTGCGCAAAACATTCAACGAAGAGTTCTATACAGAGATAAATGAGTTGGGAATACAGTGGCATTTCAATGCCCCAGCCTGGCCAAGCGCAGGAGGCCTATGGGAAGCTGCGGTAAAAAGTCTAAAGTATCATCTTCGACGTGTTGTTGGCGAGCAAAAACTCACGTTCGAGGAATACAGTACCTTACTAGCTCAACTCGAAGCATGTCTCAACAGTCGGCCGCTGTGCGCACTTACAGAGGATCCAGATGATTTAAATTATCTGACTCCATCACACTTTCTGAGCAGCGGCCCCATACTGACTATCTTAGATACGGAACAAGATGAAAGGACAAGATGGAAGCGAACACAGAACATTTTCGAAGATATTTGGAAGAGGTGGCAATCAGAGTATCTTGCGTCACTCTCGACAAGGAGTAAATGGAAGAGACCTCACAAAAACGTTCAAATAAACGACATTGTCATCATTCATGAGCCTAACCTCCCCGCGGGAAGATGGGCTCTAGGCAGAGTCACTGAACTACATCCCGGTAGTGATGGATTGGTTAGGGTTGTTACCCTAAAAACACAAAATGGGTACCTCAAGCGCCCAGTGATTAAACTGTCAGTGCTGGTATCTGACCAGACAAACCATAAATCACTTCCCGAGCAGACAGGGAAAATGACAGACTGCCAAAATATCAAGACCATGAACAACCAATCAAAACAACGACCTGGAACGGCGTTTAATCTCATTACAACTATCTTTACACTATTTCTCTTCATGACATCCATTTTTGGCCACGAACAGTCAACATCCCCATATACTTTGACAACAATACGCAAAGCACTCTATTTTGATCGAATCTCAAACATGCAGTTCATTAGAGACGAATGGAAACTCATCGTGTATTACGACATGAACCCTTACTGGGACGGTTCGGCAACCTGCGATAAATACCTCAAACAGATAAACAGCGTATGTGAAAGAGAGACAAACAAAGCACTATGTGACATCATCCTACTGCAGCTACATCACTCTCATGACGAACTGAAGTACTACAATGGAATGTTACTGAGCCAGCATTTTGAAGAACGCACACGACGGCGGCGAGGCCTCATCGACGGTGTGGGCTACGTTGCCAACAGTTTATTTGGAGTTCTAG
Source organism: Lycophotia porphyrea (assembly GCA_950005105.1). Lineage (NCBI taxonomy): Eukaryota > Metazoa > Arthropoda > Insecta > Lepidoptera > Noctuidae > Lycophotia > Lycophotia porphyrea. Next base: position 9,703,857 of record OX465391.1, on the reverse strand, counting down.
ATCAACGTTTCGCCGATCAATACAAGCAAGATATTGCTCTTATAAAAGGGAATGAAAATCACTTAGCACTCTTGTGGAAAAACCAGACCTCAGTAGTAGAAGCAGAATACAATTTACTCAAGAGAACTGAAGAGTCAATCAATCGGCAACACAAGGCCATCAACCAACATCTAAACAATCTAACGAAGGCGACCAATATGTTGAACAAAAATTTGCAGGAACAAGAAGTAAAGAACGAGCTAGCACTGTCCACCCTCATAGCTACAAATATGCTCACGAAGCTAAAATCCATACAAGACACAATAACAGATATTCATCATGGAATGTTTAGCGTCCATTTACTAACGCCGAAGCAATTACGAGACCAACTCAGCATAATCTCAGGACAATTATCGCGAGAGTTATCTCTACCTATAGAAAACATACAGACAGAACTACCAAAAATTTACCACCTTCTTAAAGTCAAAACAAGGGTAACACAGCAGTACCTCATATTTGAAATTAGAATACCACTGGTCAACAGAGAGAGTTATGATCTATATCAACTCATACCCATTCCTCAACAACATGGAAACACTACGGTCACCGTCGTGCCTATATCAGATTACATCGCAATCAACTTACGTAAAGACACCTATCTGGCAATGACGGCGAGAGACATACAACAATGTGCCCAATACGACGAATCTACTCGCCTCTGTCACTCCAGAAAACCTATTTTCCAGTATAAGTCAGAAGACAGCATGTGTATCAAACATAAGAGCACAAACAGATGTCTTACAAACATAGCAGCATGCCGTAATAATTGGATGGAATTGGACAAAATAAATACTTACCTTTATTATTGTTGCGGACAGTGCGCACTTCGAGTCATATGCGAGCATCAGATTACCGCAATGCAAATCGCTAAGGCTGGGGTCATAGCACTGGATTCCGATTGCGTAATTAAAGGAGAAGACTTCACCGTTTTTTCACACAAACTGGGATACTCGGAGATTAAAACTGCGGTTGACTTGGAACCACAACAAATGGCACCTATCAACCATATCATCAACGTCACCTTGCCACAATTTGAAATCAACGTCACTGATCACGAAACCGCATTACGGCACATCAAAGATCAAATCGAGCAGATGAAATCAGAAAACGCCTTGATCACAGGAATGTCAAGCCACGATATCCATCAATATTCAGCAATCTACGTGTTATTGGCAGGCGCTGTACTAGCAGTCGCAATTTATCTGTGTCGGTGGGTCTTTCGTCGTCGGCAGAGAAGCGCTAACTTACAGTCAGACTTCGAGACGCAGCATCCGGCGCCGCCAGTGCGTACACAGCACGAGGCCCCGGTCGTCGCTCCGACACCACGCACTAGAGAGCCGAAAAAGCCAGAAGAGGCAGTTGAATTAAGAAACTTTTCGAGCTTACTCAGCAGTATCAAACGCCACAAGAGGACACCTCCTGCATTCGCCAAACCGGTGTCTGGTGACAGTGACTAATTCTAGTTATGGCTAAGAATAGATTTAAGTCATGTTTTGTAACTTGGGTGAAATTTATAAGTTTAGCATTTAAGCATTCTGTAACTCATTCTCATCTTCCACTCGCATCTCTCTCGCCCGGGAATATGTACGAGTCATATATCGTACATGGCACACGCGCATTGTATAGATCAGCACTTTTCCGTCACTTTGCACAATTTATATTGTAAAGCGACAGTACACAATCAGCGTTCATAGTCAGCTGTACTCATTCACGCATTATTCATATAGCATTAGTTACGTGGTAGTTAAATATACTCAATAAACCATCATCTTTAGCTATCCGTGACTTTCAATTCAAGCTAACAATCAAGGTGTGTGCGACCCATTCAGCAGCGCGTACAACAGTCGTTCCATGTAAAATACTGGTATTCAGCTGCATCCGGATGTACTGGAAGCCGAACCCAACAGCACTACATATTATAACACAATGTTCTCCGCCGCGTCTATCTGTCTGTTCGCGATAAACTCAAAAATTACTGCACAGATTTTCATGTTGTTTTTCTTAAATAGATAGAGTGGTTCTCGAGGAATTTTTTAGTATATAATTTGTCAAGTTTTTGTACAGATTGGCTAAAATATAATGATATTTGTTGGAGGTGTTGGAAAAAAAGAAGCCGTCTGGGGGAGCTTTCAACGAAAACGCTGCCCTTTAAGATATAACAAAATGATGTATGGTAGAATTGTATTTTCTTTATCTATACATAATTTATATACATATAATAAGACAGTAAAAAAACTGTGTCTGTACATTGAATATATTAAAAAAAAAAAATTGGGTGTGTTTAGAAACAGTAATAGAGCACGAATCACGAAGCACGGTACCATAGCAAAAATTGTTCCACGTAATGAGCATTTTCTGCTAAGAGAATAAATTTGAAGATCTGGAACAGCTGATGTGGAACTCCAAGAGCCCAGCCACACTGTAACATATATAGGAATGACGTCTTAGCAAGAGTTGTCCAGCCTGATGAGCACTCTCTGTGTAGTACATAATTCGTCAAGTTTTTGTACAGATTGGCTAAAATATAATGATATTCGTTGGAGGTGTTGGAAAAAAATAAGCCGTCTGGGGGAGCTTTCAACGAAAACGCTGCCCTTTAATATATAATATAGCTAGCCCATATTGTCCCAATGCGGGGCAAAGGCCTCCCTCCATTCCTCCAGCCCTTTAAGATAATATAACAAAATGATGAATGGTAGAATTGTATATCTTATATAAGTCTACAGAAAAATCTTCTATGGCTTATGTATATGGATAATATACTATATCCATTTAAATACTTTGAAAATGGGCAAACTAGGTTCCCATGAGTTGAGGGAATGGGATCATCATGATTACTTTTGGTCGCGATAACCGACATCCACGCAGGCGAAGCCGCGGGCATCAGCTAGTTTATAATATTACGTTTACCAATCCAATCAAAGCCAATCCGATGTGTGTGCTGCGTACATGTTGGGTGACTCCAAACGCACCGTTTGGTCGTGAATTATTGTTGTTTTGTGACGAACAAAAGCTTATACAAGGTGTAAACAGACTCTTCACGAAGCCGTCAACCAAACATTATGTACATCAAACTAAGTAACTTTACGCAAAAATTAGTGCTGGGAAACGCCATTTTTTTTGGGCTAAAAAATCACGTTTCACACTAGGACTCAATGTAACGCACTCAAAACATGTGTTCTGATGGATGGATTTAATAGTAAGGAGGTCCTGGAGGTGTTTGAAGTAATAATCTTACATTAAAAATAAGGATTTAAAAAAAAACTTGTGAAAAATGTGGAACTTTGACCCCTAATATCTCCGTAACTAGAAGTTTCCCAGGTATGGTCTTGAACAAAAAAATGATGGCGGATGACGGGGAGAACAAGTGCTTTTCGGCTTCGTTAAGAGTCTGCTTACACCCTTTATGTGCGGATATAGTGATGTTAGGCTTGGAGTCAGGTACTCATACTTTTACAAGTGAACCGCATGGCTGCAACCGGTGGTTAGACCACTGCGTAGTCACCGAGTCTGCTTGGAACACTGTCAGGTCAGTCAATGTTGTGTATGATGTTTTCTCTTCGGACCACTTTACGCATTGGGGCTGGCAGTGGTCTAGCTTCTAAATGCAGCAAAGCAAAATGCAATATGGTGTTGTGGGGAACCAGATCGTTTAGTCAGATAATAAATTATACAACCTTTAGTGATTTGCATCTGGAAAAATTAAATGATGTTTTATGTTGTGTAAACTGTGATAATAATGTATTATGTGATCAAGTTGAGAAGCATTACAATTTTATCAACAAATTGTATTGTGATATTGTTGATATACTCCAAGAGGGGGCTGTGTTAAGTTATGGGCTGAACTCCGGTGGACGTGATTCGCGTAAACCGGTTACGGTTCTCTTATAGTACTGCGAAATTTTATTATAATTGGTTGGTTACAGCTGGTCGACCGTCGATGGGTGACTTGTATGAAAAAATGATCGTCAATCGTAACATATTTAAAAACAAGTTAAAGTGGTGTCAACGTATTGAAGAATCAATTAAAATGGATATATTAGCTACGCATAGTAAAAACAAAATTTTTTTAAAATTCTGGCAAAGAACTAAAAAGTTAAATCACAAGCAAAATATACCGTTATCCATAGACGGCCTACTTGACCCATCTCAAATCGCAAATATGTTTGCTGACAAATTTAAAATGGAGCCCATGCCTGTCGATCTGGCTGCACAGGAGTCGGGGGAGTGTGGTCGGGGGCTGGTTAAAGATATAGATTGTGAGCAGTTGCAATCTGCGGGTCATGATAACCTGAGCATTGAACACTTGGTTCATGCGGGGGAATTCATACACGTCAAGCTATGTGCACTTTTCAATTTATGTAGTAAATACTCTTATTTACCTGAAGCCTTAATGAGAACAATAGTTGTGCCAATCACAAAGAATAAGACAAGGGATCTCAGTTCTGCTGCCAACTACCGACCAATCTCCGTTGGTACTGTCCTGGGCAAAGTGCTGGAGCGTCTTGTGCAGCCCTTACTGTTGAAGAATGTTAAGATTGATGATGCTCAGTTTGGTTTCCGTCCTCGGTTATCGACTGACCTAGCCATTCTATCATTGAAGTATACGGTAAATTATTACAAGGGTCGTAACACCTCGATTTATTTTTGTTTCCTGGACCTGAGTCGCGCTTTTGACCTGGTTAATTATAATATTCTCTGGGGCAAACTTCGCGATTCAGGGGTCCACTCGGACTTAGTAAATATGCTTCAGTACTGCTACGGAAACCAAACTAACAGTGTTAGATGGGGCGACGTCCAGTCTAGCGAGTACAGGTTAAAATGCGGAGTGCGTCATGGTGGGTTGACCTCTCCGGACCTTTTCAATATTTACATGAATGGGCTTATTGAGGAGCTGAGGAGGGCAGGTATCGGTTGCCACATAGGAGGCGTGTGCTTCAATATACGCCGATGACATGCTCTTCTTGAGCCCCTCAATAAAGGCCCTTAGGCAGCTTGTAGTGATCTGTGAGCGTTATGCCAGTACTCATGGTATGGTATATAATGTCGGACAGAAATGTTAGTTTTTAGAGCTGGAAAGGGACCGGAGAATGTCCCCGACGTTTATATCTATGGTTCACCAGTAAGGGTTGTACGAACGTTTCGATATCTGGGCCACATACTCACTGACGATCTCACAGATGACGCCGACATAGAACGAGAAAGACGGGCACTCTCGATTCGCTGCAATATGCTTGCAGGCAGATTTTCACTTTGTAGCACGTCTTTTTAACGCAAAAAGACATTGTTCCGTGCCTACTGTCTCTGTTTCTACACATGCCAGCTGTGGACGAAATTTAAAAGATCTTCATTCAGTACCATGCGTGTACAGTACAACGATGCTTTTCGCATTTTAATGAAATTTCCGCGATATTGTAGTGCGTCGAGCATGTTCGCTGAAGCGAGAGTGCCGGGACTTCTATGCAGTTATTCGATCGCGCGTTGCTTCGTTCTGCAGCATTCTTCGGAAGTCAACCAATCAACTGCTGAGAGTCGTTAGTGAGGATTGGAATAGTCCGATCCGCAGGTATTGGTTCGAGGTCCACCGGAGTGCTAACCGAAAGTAAATTTTATATTTTATTGTTTTGTTGTTTTCATTTTACTTTTATATTGGTTTATTTTATTTTTATATTGATTTATTTTATATTTTATGACTTATTTCTTATGTAATTTTGTAATGTTTTAATTTTAAAGTAATTATGTATTTAAATTGGGATTTAATGCCTTTATGAATAAATAAATAAAAAATAATAATTTAAGGTTCCGTGTCAAATAGTCCACACTTATCCCGGGGAGCCAGTGCACATACCCTTGAAGTAGTTCAAGTGTATTAGTTGATAATTTGGTGGTTTTATTTTAAACCCTATCTAGTGTTACTAGAGAACACCACAATTAACAAATACAAATTGTATGTGTGTAGGTACACTATTTATAATAACTCACAGTTAGCAGTCTCCTAATACTTCTCCAAACACGTCTAAATGTAATGATTATGCTAATTGAGGCAATATACTATTTTCTATTTCTTATAATTCCTCTGGCTTAACATTATTTGGATTTAATGGATTATCTTCATGATATAGTAGTAATATATCCATTATTTTACTTGACATTTGTGCAGCATCATAGGAACTCATTTGTGACATTTTACTGGCTACTAGTTGTCCTATTTGTCCATGTTTAGTGTTTCCTATACCAAACGCATCATTTTGGACTCCACGAAATACATTTAGTATTCCATTTGCTATATTTTGACATGTAGGATCGATTTTGTTTGATGATTGCTCAGAATGATCCTCACTGAACACCTCTTCTTCTATTATATCATCCTGTAATGATAAAAATAATTATGGTTAATATTGAATGTGTCTGCTTAGCACCAGGTGTTAATACAAACACTTTTGGTAGACATGTTTGTTGGTAGACACTTAACCAAACTGTTTTATTATTATTAGACAAAAGAAACAAAATGTTTCACTGTTTTAGATTCTATGCTTAAATATATACAGTGGAAATGCTTTTTCAGAAAACCTTTTTGATAATATTAGTATGAACAACAAGAAAACTGTCAACTAAGCTAAGCCTGCTTGTGATAGTGATGCAATTTTTAGGGGGTATCAACTTACAATCTTTCTAAACAGACTGTGCTTTATTTGGATGGGATTGATCCATCATAAAACATAAAAAGGAATGTGAGGCATTGGCATACATTACTTACTTTAAAGTCATCATTATTATAATCTGTTGTGTGAGTGTCCAGTGAGATGCTTTTGTTTACCTTGAGTAAGAATTTGCAGGCATCCCATAGGTGCCATGTTATCTTACATTCCTAGAAAAAAAAAAATTGATAAAAGAATATTAAAGTTTCATGTTTAGAAGTACCTAGTTTATCAATGTAGGAACTTAAGTAACTAAGGCATTTATTTAATCAATGGAAGTAAGTGGCCTACAACAAAGCACATATATTTAATCAAATAGGAATCTTAAGTATATCTATACCGATATTATAAAGAGGAAAGATTTGTATTTTTGTAACAAACAAACTTAAAAACGACTGGACCAATTTGAAAAATTCTTTCAGCAATGGATAGCTACATTATAAGCAAGTAATATAGGGGTATATTTTATCCCCGTACTCTTACGGGAACGGGAAGTACGCGGGTGAAACCACGTGACGTCTGCTAGTAACTATATAAAAATAATGCACAGACCTACCTCTTCAGTGCCCTTAGCTTGACTGGCTTTTAATTTTCTTAGGTAGTTGGCAAAGGTGGACCTAATATTGGTCCAGCGATCCTTAACCGCCTGTCCTGTGAACTCATTGCCGTACTGTGATGCAAATTCTGCGTAAGTTTTATCTCTGTATTTAACTGAAGTGTATTTTGGATGTTTTGGATTCCAAATATTCGGTCTGCTCTCCATAAATTTCACCAATTTCAGATTCATCTTCCTTGTCCAGAACACTTTTTCCTTTTCGAATTCTGAAATCATTATAACACTGTTTCAATTCAAAAACTTTTCAATCAGACTGGACCAAAGGTTTGTTTATTTTCGTTGTTTGACATTTAATGTAATCTGTGGTTTGACGTTTTATATTTTTGTGGATACCCATGGAGGTAGGAATACTATGGAGTCGGCATAATTTACTATATACACAATTGCCTATACATTTTTTCTTTCTAACTCACATTGTCTCGCATAAGGAAAGCAGGACGACAATATATTTGTTTTTACTCATTTTGGCAACATTTAACCTGTGACGTCACTAGAATGTACCTTTTTTTTTTTTTTTACGGATGGGAAATCATCAAATGACTTCTCCCAATCTGGGCAGAGCGGAAGGGAGTGTCAGACTTGTACTGACTAAAACCCATCCATGCTCCTTCCTTGCCCTTTGCGTTCCAGGGCCGCGGTATCTCTTTCGAACTGCCCTTGCGGGCCCCTCCCTATTTGCTGACATCTCCCTGAGGCGCGCGTGGAACACGAACGCGCCATCTACACGGCCTGTCGTCAAAAGACGGACTGACGGCGAGCTAGCCCATTACTCACCGTCCACAGGTCCGCGTCTACGGTGGCCGGAAGCCACCACTAGAATGTCCTTAGTATATATATAGTAGTCTATGGAATGTACCTGCGTGCCAATCCGCCATGTTTTGTTGCGGTCACAGAGTACATTACGTTGAGTTTGCCTTTGTTTACTTTCGCTGTATTAACTATCTTTCAATTTAATGGAAATTGTGCTTGTATTATTTATAAAAGTGAAAAGATACTAAATTGCGATGCCTCCTAAGTGCGCTGTTGTGGGTTGTGGTGCTTCTAAAAGCCAAAATCGGCCAAATTTGTCGTTTCACAAGTGACTAACCTAAAATTTATTTAAAATATTAAAAAAAGCCTGGAAATACATGAAATTATTGTAGTCTGTCATTATATAGATATGAAATTGTTCTGTGTATGAAATCCTCGTGTAATTTTAGCTCTATATTTAGCTTAAACTGATGTTTTGGGTTTTTGAACATTGTTTTTATTTTGTTTATAGTGATGTGCTAGAAGAGTAATCGATAGTTTTTTTTTGTAATCACGACTGACTTTGTATATTTTTTTACACTTAGGCTACCTAGAAATGAAGCAAAGAAAAGGATATGGTTAGAAGCCATTGGAAATGAAAATTTAATAAGACAAACCAAAGAGATATTTATCTGTTCCTTACATTTTGAAGAAAGTTCATTCAACAGAACACTTGACGTTGTAAGATTGAGAGACGATGCAGTACCAATAAATGTTTTAAATATTGTTTGATTTTTTCATTATGTTTCCCTATACAAAGTGCAATCCAATTGACCTTAAAAAATCCCGAAAAAGGGTCATTGAATTCATAATTATGTATAAGTTTTACTAGGGATCAACCCTGAAATCGATAATTATTAAAGTCAGCTGATCCATACGTTGTATCAAGTTTCGAACACAGATTTATGGATCAGCTGTTTTTTTTTTGAGCGATGGCGGTTTGATTCCTTAATAAAAGATGTGTATGTATAGACGCCAGGACATCTAGCTACTACAATCTGTCAAATTCCTTTAATAAATTTTCAACTTTATCTCTGAAGCATTAGGTTCAAGGTTGGTTGGGAAAATTGACAGTTTCGGGTTTGTTGACCTGCTGGCGTCTGTACACGATACCGATCATTCCATTGGTTTTCGATAGGTGGGCAAAAAATATTTTAATTTGTGCATTTATTCGATAATAATTCTCTTCTCCCGTTCTCTTTCGCCCTTCTTCATCTCACAAATGTCAAAACAACCCTAACGGATAAGTGGACTATGAAATGGAATACGTACAATGGCGCGCAAAAGTTATAGAGATAACTTTTTCGGTATGTACTACGTTTTATCGATATCTTTTGAAAAAATGAAAAATAAAAATGAAAAGTTAAAACTAGTACAACACTAGGCGGCCATGTTTGGTTACCGTATGCACGTTTTTTTCGTAGGTATGGCAGTTCCATAGGATTCCTTATTCAGAGTGGATACCTGACCTGTGGATACCCTTGACATTGATTACAAGAAATAGTTACCAGACTAGAAAAATATTGCCTCTGGTCGAATGAAAGTGATGTTTACATTATTCACTAGATGGCCTGCATGCAAATAATAGTCATGTTTTACAAGGGTCGGCAGAAACCTTGATTTAGAAAATGTATTTACTCGAAAAATCACTGAAAATCAGTATGCATCCTGAGGCTGCTATTGAATTTAGTTATGGCACAACTGACAAAAGGGAATTTGGAGAAATAATCTCTAGGGATCTCTCGACAATCAGACTGGAATAAGTCCAGACCTATTTTATCAAGCGGTGGCTCCTTTTTTACGTTTGGAAATTCTCATAGATGTCCTCCGAAGTTTGTTGGGCGTGGGGGTCATACTACTTAATTAAAACCACACGATGTACAGTCACGAGCACCAATATGTACCTAATCTCTTAAAAGCTTTTAAATGTGTTTTTCTCCTACTGTTCTGATTAAAATTTCATGTTGTTACGAACATCATCATCATTTCAGCCTTAAGACCACTGCTGGACATACGCCTCCCCCAAAGGGGGGTTTTGCCATAATCTCCACGCTTGGCAGGCGGGTTGGCGATCGCAGTACGGTTGTTATGAAGGCACAGAGAATGCTGCATACGAACGTAGTATTCTGGAACTCATATTTATATGTTAAAGATCCTATCTCCAAATTATAATCATTATTTCTCGCGAAAATTGCTTTTACGAAAGGTCGTACATATTGGTGCTCGTTACTGCACTACCTCTTCGTTACTTCTGGCTGGACTCGGGGTGCATGAGTTTGCTTATATGTAATAATAAAAAAAAACAACAATAAATTCGTCAGATAATGTATCAAGTGACTCATACTTTTTGATACCTAATCATTGTTTTGATCGTGATCATGAAATAACAATACTGGCATACAAGTTCACACAACCTATATGAACCACAATATGATGTGTAGTGTGTTTTAACTTGTTAAGAATACTAGCTGTCACATCACTAACTTTCTCGTAATAATAAAGTGATTAAAATGATTTGCGGCTAAATCGTATACAGGGTGTAAACAGACTCTTCACGAAGCCGTCAACCAAGCGTTATGTACATCAAGCTAAGTAACTGTACGCAAAAATTAGTGCTGGGAAATGACTTTTATTTTTGGGCTGAAAAATCACGTTTTACAGTAGGGCTCAATGTAACGCACTCAAAACATTGAGCAGACGGATGGATTGAATAGTAAGGCGGTCCTGGAGGTTTTTAAAGTAACAATCTTACATTAAAAACATGTAGTAAAAGAAACCTGGTGAAAAACTTGGAAGTTTGACCCCCAATGGTATACTCATCACAATATTAGAATTAGTTATGTACCTTTAATAAGGGATGAGCAGTCATCAGAAATTTACAGAAAGCAGTTTGAGTTTATCGATCAGAAATTATGTCGGTGTCTACTTGGCAATACGTGGCATTTGACTTCTACACCAAGAGTTGCAGTTTCAATTCCCGCTCAGAAAAAAACATTGTGGGATTTATGGGTATGTGAGTTGATATGACAAATTCTGTGCTTTCCCTTCATCTGTTTATTAAAAACAAGAAAAAGAGAGCGGGCCTGCGTTGTAACTAAAACAAACCACTAAGAATTCACTCAGACATAAAGAGAACGGCTGTTAATTGTCGTCCATGACTGCAATGTCAGAAACAACGTCGACTCCCGCGCAACGGTACACCCTGGGATCTCGATCGCGGCGCGAGCGCAGTCGTAGTTGCGGCCTTAACCGCCATGGGTCGTTCACTCCGCACGTTCGCCGTGTATACACGGCCGTTCATAGTGAGACATGCCCGATCTGCAACCACGGGTTGCCCGTTCACAAAACGGGAGCGGTCCCAAATAGCCCCAACCGCGGATTTGACCGAGGAAATTTTCTCAAATGCAAAACCCTACTCCGAAGTACCTGGACCTAAGCCAATTCCGATTCTGGGGAATACGTGGCGGATGGTGCCTATCATTGGGCAGTTTGACATTTCCGAATTCGCGAAAGTAACTAAACTTTTTCTGGAGAGGTACGGCAGGATCGTCCGTCTCGGAGGATTGATCGGAAGGCCAGATCTGTTGTTTGTTTACGATGCGGATGAGATCGAGCGGATCTACAGACGGGAAGGACCTACACCATTCCGGCCCTCGATGCCCTGCCTCGTCAAGTATAAGTCGGAAGTGAGGAAGGATTTCTTCGGGGAACTGCCTGGAGTTGTTGGAGTGTAAGTAGACACAATTCATTTAGGTATCTATCTATCTCTAAAAGCTTCGCGATTTCTTGACCTACTTTTTGATTCGGCTCACTTTTATTTTCGTTCTACTTATATACCGATTCTTACGTGTGGGTTTTGATTTGTGATTAAATAGGTAACTTATTTTATTTTCTAGGGAAAATATTATGGATTTAATCAAAACTTTTAGAACAAACTTAAACGTGCCAAAGCCAGCCATTCTTAAAGAATCTCGAATTAACGAAACAAAGTCGAAGTTCCGTTAACGACCGGAATATCAGAACTTTCACTCCGCAAAAACGAAGCGGCATAAAAATAGACATTATAGATTTTAAGCACAACCTCATTACATGATAGACATCTATCAGAATAATATTTTAATTTAATAAGTAAATTATTTTTATATGAATGAATTAAGTTACGAAAGACTTTGAGAAACAAGGTTAGTAAGGTACCATTCCATTTATCCTAAAGTCAAGGTTTATTTTGCAACTATGATCACCGGTTTCCAGATTTTGTAATATTTTAATCTAAATGTGTGTTGCAATTTCGCGTGTGGGTTAAAGTTGAAGCCGCGCGTTAAAATACAATGGCGAGAAGTAACCTTTAGGAAATAACAAAGTAGGCAAAGCTCTCAGAAATGATGCAGTTTATTGTGTTGTATGCAAAGGACTCATCATCATTATCAGCCTGTAAACTTAGGGACTATGATGGATTTGTCCTGGATATCAGTTTTCAGTTGTTCAACTATAAGTTGTGTAGAAAGAGGGTGATCTTGTCTTTACTTGGATCCAGAAAATCCGCTATAGTTTATTACTGGATATTTTTTTAAATTATTCACATATGTGGAGTCTATCCCACTGGGGATAAAATCCCTTAAACGGCCTTTTAGCTCTGTGTGAGCTCAGTCCATCTATTTCGAAACCGCTTTTCAAGAAAATTCATTAAGAGCTTTTGTTACTTGTTTACGTTCTCATTCAATACGGAATACTCGTTACCCCATTGAAATGAAAATTACCATTATCTGAAGAAGCGATCAGTATTTGAGTAGGAACATAAAGTACAAACGTAGGAAGGTACCGTGGTTCATCTTGCATAACTTAAACGTTTATGATCAGCAATAATTGCGGTCCTTGAACTCGTTTAAACAAAGATTTTAATATGAAACTCACGAGAGCACTAATTAACAATTGTATTGTATTGATTGGGTACCTAAAGACAGACTTATGCAACAGTATAGTTTTAAAAATGTTTTGAGAAAACATTGAAATAAGGAAAGAATTGCATCATAAATTCGTCGTCCGCCTACGCGTAACACAATTTATTTGAGGTAGGTCAACGTAGGCCATGTATCTTTTTGTCGGATACATCCCTATCAACCACACACGGCTCACCTTTTTAACTAAGTACATAGATTCAGCCCATTTCTAAATTAAATAGTAATCGTAAGCATATCTTGCGTTAACGACCGGTCTTTGGATCGCATATTAAGTACTTAATTAGCAAATAGACTAATTGCGTAACCTTGGGCTTTATGGTAAACTATTCAACTCACTACAAGTAAAACTGCTTTCAAATTCTTTTAGAAGAACCAGTTCGTTTGCCAAAAAAAATCTAAGGTTAGTATCAGTAAGCAAAGCAAAGCGCTATCAGTTTTATGAAAATGGAAACCTGCAATGGTCAATCCAATTTTTAAGAAAGGTTCGATTTAACAAAGTTTTGGTCCAAATTACCCACCGGGCGTATTATCGGGATAAAAGTATTCTATTTCCTAAGTAGATTATGGTTTAGCTATGTGTCAATTACTTACATCAAAATCCGTAGCTTTATTTATGTGAATAGGTATATAATAAACATTTAATATTAGTAAAGAACAAATCATTTGCAGTTCTTTGTTCGCCAATCAGTACCCTAGACCTACAAACTTGCACAAGATCATTAGCCCTACGTTCGATTTGTTTAGCATGCGTACGAGTCGAGTGCGTGACGCCCTTATGTACGAATTGTTTGCACTTGCTAAGTGAGAATGAGATTATAGGTCTTATTTAGATGTCAGTCGTTATCCTTGGCGGCGGCGACCTACTGCGTCCGGCCCTGGTTCCATCCATGGTCCGGCGCGAGAGGGAATGGGACGCCGTCACCAGGAGGTGACGGCGTCCCATTCCCTCTCGCGCCGTCCATCCTCTCTCTGCTTCGCAGAAGGATCTGCGAAGCAGTCATGCTAGCGAAGGTGGTGGCGGAGCGTGAGAGGGAGAGAACCTCACGTCCCAGCCACCCACTAGTTGGTTTTAATTCAATATTAGTGATTACCGATTAGTTACTTACTATTAATAGTGATCAATCTTTTGTAACTACCATTTCACATTATTTACGGGTGTCATCTAATTAGGCGACTTTTTTTTTAAGTTATCGTTGAAGATTGTTCTTATCGATGAAGATGGACCTGAGATCCAGAGCAGTTTGGAGATATTTATTTATTTATTCAGTAGTACTCATACATTTTATTTATTCAAGTTGGTGCCAACATAAATTCATTAGAGTTTTACCGTGCTTCAAAATCATCGACTACATAATTTAGAGAATTAACAGACGTACTTCGTTAAAAAAAAACAACAATTAAAATTACAGCGGGTATTAGGCGAAATAATATCTAATACTCGTACTAACGAGCGAACCTCAACCGAAGTGGTGAGGGAAGTTTTTAATTGATACAGGTTGTTCATATAGTATATTATGTTTTAGTAATCGTTTTTTTGTGTTATTTTATTATTGTTACCTACAAAATATGCAACCTGATCCAATACGAATAATGGCGTGAAAGCCGTCCAACAGAAGCTGGAGACTGTTCTGGGCAGTCACCTCCCACCACTTATTGATTGACTATTTTAATACCTAGTGTTCGTTCCGATACAAGAAACCGACACGACAAGACACCGGACACTGCCAGATAGCTCAGTACATTATTCATCAGAGTCCCGTAGCCGCGATCATAGTCTGTCTGTACCGATATGACAAAACCTTAATGTTACATACAAGTCATCCCATTCGGGAATCACTCACAGAGTGGATATTTCCGTATCCATTGTTTCTATCAATACCTTCCAATGTCACCTATATTACTGTTAATACTACAAATAGACAATGCAAATTACAGCTACTTAACACTTAACTGACGCTATAACTGTTGACAATGGTAGTTTAGCACAATGATGCGTGAGACTTCAGATATTAGCATTTTGTTATAGAGGTCAGAGCATGAGATAACAGCTGCCATTGAATATTATGCGTTGTCCGTCTGAGTTTGAAGATTCCTCGACGCTTCACACAGTATAACGCGCCAAGGAGTTAAGCAGACGTTTAACTGCACTGTTTAGTCGTATTTTCGCCCCAGAAGACTCAGCTTATTGCCATACCGAGCAAAAATCGTGTCTCTGGGCATCAAGTAACATAACCGGTTTTCCCGAAGAATTATGTTTAGTGCATCCACTATTAGCCGAAAAATAGGGGCGAAGCTATTACCATCAGACCAGGCAAAAACCCAGACTTTGTTCTTTTTTTTTTTCATAGCCTGTATTGTCCCACTGCAGGGAGTCGCTGGATGCAGGTGGCATTGGACCGGACACGTTGGAAATCTATTGGGGAGGCCTATGTTCAGCAGTGGACAGCAACGGGCTGATATGATGATGATGATGATTGTCCCACTGCTGGGCAAAGGCCTCCCTCATAGCCTTCCACTCATCTCTCCGTGCGGTTTTCTCTGATCAATCTTTCATTAACGCCTCTAGGTCGTTACGCTTCCGTTTTCTAGGCCTCCCTCGACTACGACGCCCGTCCTCTGGCCCCCACTGACGACTCTGGTCCATCGGTCCTGATGATCTCTATTAGGATATATTTCTAATTGGGATTGGGCGGGCGATGTCTATACATGGCCCGCCCAATCTCATTTCAACCTTGTTGAGTCTTGTTCTCCACATCAGCGATTTCAGTCTTGGAGCGTATTATGGTATTGCGAATTGTCGTTGAGCTTAGTTCCTAATACGCTACGCTCCATCGCCCTTTGGCAAACCTTTGTTCTAGAACTGACGAATTCTAAAAGGTCAAATTCAAAAACACATTGCCTGACCTTGGTATCAAACATAGTCAGGATCCTACGGCAATGCTTGAATTTAAGATATTAAAATATCGACGTCAAGTTGCATCAACCGGTTTGGGTTCGAAAGCTGTTCTGCTGTAAACCTTCAACTGAGGTTTTTATAGGAGCTGCTTTGCTACCGGTACGGTACGATCGCGTGGTATACATAGCTTGAATGAATTAGTACCGTTGCCTTTTTTGTGATGTGGTCCTGCGGCTGCGGCCGGTGAAAGCTTGAGCGTAGATAATTTGATACTGGCTTCCTGTTATTTGATGGGTTTTTATTTGAATTTACATCAATACTGTATTTGATGACTAGCCGACATTATTCGATTCTAAAATGATAAAAAAAACATCCCGTTTTCTAACCCTATTATAACATTCCTTACATCTACATTAGTGCATGGATGCTTTGGCGTTTGAATGACGTGAACAGTGGGGCGCATCTGTTGGTAATCTTTTGTATTTTTTAAATGTATCCAAAAAACGTTTCCAATTTTGGCCACACACCAATAAATCCCACGATCATGGCGCTTGCCAACAGTGTCGAAATATCGGGAGCTCAAAAGAATTAATAATCACGAAAGATATACCGTAAGTGACAGAATAAGTTTAACAACTATCCTTCGTGTAACTATACCTCTGAGTGAAGGTAGTCCAGTAGTTTTGGGTCCAGCAAAGTATTCTTCTTCCATACCATTTATTGATGAATAAACACTCATCTACTTGTAACTTAGTGCACGAGTTAACTAAGTAGAATAAACATGTGAGAGACCCGTACCTACAACGTACATGCTAAGTAAGAATGAAATGAAGCTAACTCGATGCCAAATAACTTGAAGTTTCATTCATTTGAAGATAGTAAGAGGTTTGGTTACAATTTCATTTATAAAAATAAGCTCTATTTAAAATACTGGTATTCAGCTGCTTCCGGTTAGACTGGAAGTCGTCCCCAACAAAAGAAAAATGTTAGGCAGATGATGATGATGAATTCACAAACAAGGCTCGAAATAGCAAGCAGACTACTTTAACAGAACATCTCTGTACCTAAACCTTTAGGAATTCTTTCTTTAGTTTTTTCTAAAATTGTGCTGTACAGTCCTATGAAATAATAATAATATCTTGGGACAACCAACACACCGCCATCTGATCCCAAACTAGGCAGAGCCTGTACTATGGCAACCAGACAACTGAAAAACATACTTATATATTTCTAAATACATACATATTATAGATAAATTATACACCCAGATACAGAACAAATAATCGTACTCATCGCACAAAGATTTGTCCTGTGTGGGAATCGAACCCACAACCTCCGTCCTAGCAGTCAGGGTCACTAACCACTAGACCAACAGGCCAATCTGCTGCGATAACGTACGTTTCTGCGTTGGTTTCAAATCGTCTTTAGTTTAACACCATTAGCAAAGGGTCAGACGGCCCATTACAAGTTTATTGCCTATTTTCACGAAATTTAAATGAAAGCCATCCATCCATTTTGCATTATCAATTTACTCGTTCTATTCACCAGCCAGACAGCTACAAGATCATAGCAATCATCATGATTGTTGAACTCGCACACAGTGATACTTGGCCCACTTGGGAAACAGGGCGAGGCGAAAGCCGTGTGCGCAGCAAAACGTGACGAGCAGCGTAATGACACATGCCCAAAATGGACGGAGAAATTATCTCTGGACGTTTGATTATGAAAGAATGAGTCGGGGAATAGAGTATACACACCAATGAATTTGTGAAGGTTAGATAGAATTTATGCTTTACTAGCTTATGCCCGCGGTTTTGCCCTCATGGAGTTCGGTAATGATCCCAGGGGATCGTACTAGCGGGATAAAAATGTTCCTAGTGTTACTACCAGGTTATAAACTATCTGTGTACCAAATTCCATCTAAATGCATTCTCCAGTTTTTGCCTGAAAGAGTAACAAACATCTTCACGAACGAATTTAAAATATTAAAGTAGGATTGCACACCAAAATTTCTGAGTTCGGAACTTGTGGTTGAGCGCAACTGTCTGTTTAGCGAAAAGTTGGAAAAGCCAATTTGATAATCATGCCAGTATTGGTACTTGGAACGAATAATAACATTCTCATGCACGCTTTAATTTGTTTATTGTGTGCGATGAGTACGGTGATGACCAATGCGTCTGCCAAGCTGATGATGATTAATTAGGCTGAAATTATTATGTGATCCTTGTGTGGCAGCACACGTATACTTTTGAAGTCAGATTTAATCACGTTAGCTTTGCGCATGTACATTCATTATTTTTCTATTCGTAATATGAACTCTAACGGTGTTAAATAAATTAAAGCATATTATAAGTACCCAACAAGTTAACAACAAAGTAAGCTATAACAATTTAATAACATGTCTTGCAACAGATAATGTTTTACCTACACTAATGCAACGACTGACAAAATAATTGCTCATTTCAACACAGTACGGCCTTCCATAGTCTGATCGTCATCAAAGATGGGTCTTTTAATTGCAGATCCAAAACTAATCTGAAATTATTTGCAGATGCACGACCATGCTTGGGTAACTCTCATAATTTTATACAAGATAGCGTGTTTAATTAACTGAACGTAGTAATTGACCAGTTTGAACATAAATGGTTATCATAAAACACGATACTAACTAACAGTTCTGTTTCTGTCAATCAATTTGCATGAAAAGGTTATTTTGGCAATGTTCGTTTTCGTAGTCTCGTAGTTCATGAAATATAACTCTTAATAGGTATTGCTCTTTAATGAGCATTTACAAGGAGTGATAAGTTAATAAGTGAAGGAAGTATGTAACTACTAACAATGTACATCAAAATACTCTTTAATGTACATACATTGTACATTAAAGAGTATTGCAACAATACAATGAAGGTGCTTCAGATTTATGTTCTTCAAGGACAATCATATTGAACTGAAGTAGCATGGAAGTTAAAATTTTGCCTTGCATATAACATCGCCTTCCACTCTGTTTTGTGCTCTGTTCCCTGATCATAATAATTTGGATATTTTCAAAGTTCGAGTGAATCGGTTTCTTCTAGCCCCACCCTAGGCCGCATCATTGCTTTACATCAGGCGAGTTGCGGCCAAACGCAAGCCTGTATAATACAAAAAAATAGGTAGGAGCACTTTCATTACCATCTCAAAAAACTGGAATTAATAAGAGTTGTGAAGGTCAAAAACAACGCTTTAAACTTCATACGAAAGTTGTGCAGGTACTTGCTCAGACCAGTTATTTCTGAAGTGTTAACAAAAGCTGTAACCAGGAAATCCCCAAGTTAAAGGACAAGATCAAGTATGCAGTACATACATGTAGCTATTAAGAGAACAACGTGAACTAACTGAGGTGGTTACACACCTGGGTATGCATATTGATTGTACTACTAATATCATGGTACATTGCAGCCATTGTGGTTATGACATAATAGATGCTATATAAAAATACCGACACAGACTATCAGAGATAAGAGTATACATAGTTAAGAATTTTATGAACTAGGTGAAGTGATAGCATAGGTAGATAATTTGTAAAATGAGATATTTAGTACATTCGAGAATGGTCTGGGTGGATGGCCACTGCAGCCTCCCATCGAAATCGTACATGAAAACCGGGACCAGTGATCGATGTTCCCAAACATACATAAATTGCGTTTACTTCACAATTGACTCTTTATTTTTTACGTTCTAAAAAGAAATCAAATGTACTTTAATGGATACAATTTACTCTAGTCGTTGTGAAATTGAATATGTCGGTTAGTGCTAGAGTGGTGAACCGGTTGCCAAACAAGAAGGCGTCTAGAGCCACTTAGCTTTAGACTTAAGGGGAACGAATAGTTTGCGTAAATGTTTTCTTAGTTTATAGTGCTTGCTGAGAAGGACTAGTATTACCTCAAGATTGAAGAGGTTTGATGGCATTTTATATTTGAAAATGTTATAGCGAAACTACGTTCTTTGTTCCTACTTGCTGTTATGTTTTTTTTTGGAAGACAAGCGTGTGCTCCCGATAATATTTCCCATGGCCATAAATTACAAATTTTCATACAATTTATATTCGTCCTCGATTTAATTTTTCCTTCGCTTTCGCCTAGTGTTTTAAGCTGTGCAGCAGTATCAGTAGATTAATGAATTTAAGATTTTATTGAGTAAATGTAAGGAATCAGACAATCGTCAATGAAGTTTAAATTCCTTCGAAAATAGTAATCACCATAGTTTTTGCCATCGTAGTGGTACTATTTAATTTAGGCTCTTTTGGCAAAGTCCAAAATACAGTCGAACCTTTGTTTGCTCTCAAAATATTTCACTAATTGGAAATAAGGAATTTGCAAATCATGTGTTGCGAAGACAGTCGTAACACCTATTTGGTTTATCTTGGCGGATCTTAGAACGTAAGAGTAAATAGTTATTTGAGCCGATGATGTGCAAACAACCTCTTTTAATAATGCTGTTGACATACCCGCATGTTTCAATTAAGTAGTACCTTTACTTTACAAGTGTGCATCACTTACGTTTTATGATTCATTGTGACGAAGGAAAATGTAGTTTGGTTACTTATCAACACTTCTTTTGGGAATTTCGTGAGATGATTCAGAATTTATTGATGAACTAGCTTATGCCTGCGGCTTCGACCGCGTGGAGTTCGGTAATATTGCCCCACAGGGTCGTACTACCGGGATAAAAAGTATTTAATGGATTAATGCAGGTTATAAACTATCTGTGTGCCAAATTTCATCCAAATTCGTTCAGTAGTTTTAGAGTGAAAGAGTAACAAACATCCTTCCATCCTCACAAATCGCATTTACAATATTAGTAGGATTAGGAAAGTAGCAGTATTATACCGGATTAATTTAAGTCAAACATTTTAGATACCGCCTTCATCATCACAACTAAAATACATTAGATAATAGTCTAGCAAATAAACATCATTGCAGTCGTCAATCACGTAGAATATTCTCATGTGCCAGTTTTTACTACCTTGCGATTTCCCAGTAAACAGATTTCTAGAGCAAATTCTGCGCAAGAATTCTACTAGTTTATCTTGCAGATAATGTTGCTCAAATAAGAATTTTTTTTAGAAAAATAGGGACGTATTGTACGAGTATATCTAGACAGAGAAAAAATACTGATTTCTCTTATCCAGCTGCATTGATGCGGGTCACTGCGGAGGCAATGACCTCGGAAACAGCCAAGATGATAGTTGCAATAAAGCACTATGTACAACTTCGCCACTTCATAGAAAACAGCTGGATATATGTAATGGCGAGTACCTACCTTCTCGTAGTCTTAATATGTTCCGCAAACAAGAGAAAGTTTCAACTGTTTACTTTTTGTAAAGTTCAATGACATGGTTTGGCATTATTTATGTTTGCAAAGCGTACCATACTTTCGATTTCAAATACAAGCTTTTAAAATATGTGGTCAAAGCTTTTAAAGTTATCTAGTAGTACCTAAATCTATAAGATAATAATTTAAAGGCTGATGACAATCGTAAGGTGGCAACAAAAGCACCAAGTTAAAGGATCGCAAATATTAGACGAACTTTAAGGACCGGACAAAGAAAACAAAACTTATAAAGTTAAAGTAATTCAGAACATAATAAATTCCCAGACCACGTATTACACGTTTCTTTTACATAAAGAAGGAAAAAATAAAGCACGTCCATTATCATTATCACACCACTCACGATACGCAAACGCGCTATGCATAGAAATATGAGTAAAATCTATTCAAAGAATCACTAAAATCTAAAGCGAACATTATGTATGCAAATGGAACGATGGACATACATTCGAAGCTCCACAGCAGCCCACGGCTAAGCTACGTACGTGCATTTATCTTTGCTTTAAATGAATTTATAGATGGGATTCTGAAACCCACAGTCACGCAACGAAATGATGCGTGGCTGTCAATTAACCGCGCAGACGCTATCAGAAGAAATTTAATTTAGTACTGTAATCCCACATCCTACACTTGTCTATCATCTTGTACTGTATCTGTGTACTTGATGATTATAACAATACATCAGCGAGCGGAGTTCGCGTACCTGACTTTTCGGTCAAACATATTTAAATATTTTGCCATGGACACATTAAGACGAATACACACAAACAAACAGATGGCTATGGAAATCGGTTTACGATTTATCTCAACTCAACTCTCTAATAAAATACAAATGTCTTTAGTGCATATCCTACGTAGTAGTGGATGGTCGACTTACTCCACGTGCCAATATTAGCCGTTCATTGAAGAGATATCAGTGCGGTTGCGTCCGTCACATTTTCTCACGCATGAGCTTCAAACACATTTTTATTCCTAAGACGATTTCTTCGAAGCTATGCCGTCATATCCTCGTCACCACTAGCGATCTCTGCTAAGAATTCCTACGTTAGTTTACAATAATTACATAGTTTACATTTAAATCTTTGCATAGGGTGTTTGCTCTGTTTTATGATGAGTATCTTTTATGTATGTGTTCTCTGTATTCATTTTAATTAGCAAAGTAGAGATAGCTTAGGCTGCTAATTATTCGGTCTGAGTAACGAATGTGTCAGTCGGCTTACATTTTATCTATTTAGTATTTAAATATGTATGTCGGCTATTTAGTATTTAAATATGTATGTGTCTTTATTCCCGGTTGTCCCTTATTGGGGCTACATAACTTCATATGTTTCGCTTCCTATCTTTCTGTTCGGATAATTCCGTTACAAATTTTTAACTCCCTCGAAACATGTGCCTTTACTTTTTATGGTTCTTGGGGACTGTCAATTTTAAGTTTTTTGGTATGAATATTATCCATTGTGTTTGCAGTGGGTGTGTCTATGCTTATTTGTGAAGAAAGTAGACAGCTGTCTACATAAAAGTAGTAACATAATCTGCTTGCTCGTAGTGCTAGTTTTTTAATAACCACTTCGATGCTTCCATTGGGCTGGTGAAATTTACTTAAATGCAACAAAAAATATTGAATCAGAAATTGCAAACAGCGAACGAAGACTGGCAGATAGTTAGTACATCAGCATTAGCATGTTCCTTAGGTTTGCAAGACAGTGGCGACCGCCGACTTGCGGCACAGAATATTTATACTAGTTGCCAAGTTAGCGCCACTTGCTTAGCATTCACTCCATCTTCAGAGGAATCTATAAAGATGTCATCGATCCTGAAAGAGATTCGTAATGAAATCCAGAAATTCATGTTTTTTTTTCTGGATTTGGTAACTTTTTCACATGACATCTTATTTAGATTCCCATAAAAATATTCTGCAGCCTGGCGGTAACATCGACAAAGTTTTACAATAAAGTACGGTTTCCACCGCGAAAGAGTAATGAGCCGGAAATGGCTAAGCGAAGCGGACTTTGTTTTCATGAAATAGGTTTGCGTATCCACCAAGAAAGAGTTTAGTCGTCTGATTCCCGCCGCAAAAGAAAGTAAAACAAGAATGAGCATTTTTACTCTTTTTGCCCGCTGAGTAATTTCCACTCGACTCTTTGTTGGTGGAAACACATGTAAGCAGTTTTCTCTTACGAGATTAAAGAATCCGCTTGTTGTAGAAACCGGGCTTAAGATTGACTTTTCGCTTACAATTTATTTATTCTGATTTTTATAGAATGTCATTTTGTCGAGGCTTTATTGCCCTAGGCTTTGATTGAAAGACAATATAGAAAGCTATAGACCACCCAGAAACCATTTTACATTTTAATCGCTTGAGTTTTCAAGGGATAATCAAACGGCTGTCTACCACGTTTATGCATATTTTCTATTGTGATACAAGTTTATAGCTTTGCTTTATATGCTTACTACTACACTACCTATTGACTGGTTCACGAATAAATTACAGAATCGTTTTCTATTCAAAGTGCTTATTTTGTTATATGAGGGTTGTAGCAATGTAGTGTGTGTAATCTTTTCTAAGTGTTGGCCTGTTGTGCATGGGGTCTTGGGCTGGTCTAAATCCAGCGGTCGGGTAAAGTACTATTGGTTTTTTTTCTAGAAATTTCTCAGTAACACCTCGTGTTTTGAAATTGGCAGTGTTATATCCCCATGCTTCGGTAAGCATGTCATTGTTATGCCGTAGGTGTTGCGCCTGATCACTTCTAGGTTGTGTCCGATAGCCGTCCCATAAAATTAAGAGAGTAAAGGAATAGAGTGTGCTCCTATGTTTGAGCATCAGATTCATCATTCCATTTTTTCTTTCGTACAACCTATAACCTCTATTGTTTTATCTTTACAGACATGGCGAGCAGTGGCGTCGGTTTCGTTCGAAGGTACAGCGGCCGATTTTACAGCCGCAAACGGTGAAGAAGTACGTAGCTCCTATTGAGATGGTCACTGAAGACTTCATCAAGTACATGGAAAATGCAAGAGATGAGAACGGAGACCTGCCGCATGAGTTCGATAATGATATTCATCGGTGGTCACTTGAGTGTAAGTAGTGGCAGCAAGTCAGAATTAGATAATTGTTGGTAACACAATTTCTCATTTATAGTGAATTAGACTCGGCTAGAGCCGCTACTAACATTATCAAGTGGACTCTGCGATGGTTACCAACTTTGGAGAAACCGTAATCTTTATCCATCCACTGGGACCAACCATCTGGGACGAATAAACGAAAGCCTACCTTTCTTCTTCTACGGATTCTTTTTTTTTTACGAAAATAACCTTAATTCCTCACCAATTCAATGAATGAATAAATGCTCATGCAGTCATGTATCAAAATAATCACTTTGCAATTTATCTTCAGTTAGTGTTAAGCTACTTAGATTTAATTGGATCTATAATCCAATTAAATCTAAGTAGCTTTCAATCAATCATGCTCTACTAACAGATTGTCTGTTCGAGCGTAACAATGTTGCTACTTATGGAACTATAAGCAGTTATAATATGCTATGTTTAGTCTATCGAGAAGAAAGTATATAAATTCTGCATTTATTTTAGTACGGACTTCTAATGTTCTCAAAGTACGAATAAGTACTACTATTTGATCTCAACCAACTGTCTTCAGCCCTGTCTATGGAAAAATTTACATCTTAAGGAAGTCTTAAGCTGTGCTACAGATAATTATTGAAATAATTCGGCATGCCTGGTGTAGATATCTAGTGTTTTGGGGTAGACATCTATCGCAATCTCAATCAAGCTATCATAAAACCATAGAGACTAACAACGCCATCTATGATCGTTCCCCAGGTATCGGCCGCGTAGCCCTCGACACGCGGCTAGGTTGTCTGTCTTCTGACCTGACCAGCAACTCGGAACCACAGCGCATCATCGACGCGGCAAAGTACGCGCTCAGAAACGTTGCCGTGTTGGAACTCAAGGCGCCTTATTGGCGTTACGTGCCGACTCCGCTGTGGACCAAATATGTTAACAACATGAACTTCTTTGTTGAGTAAGTTGTTTAAAATTTGGTTGTGTCCGAGTATGTAACGATGATACGTGGTCAGAATTTTTGAGGATTTACTTCACAGCAACTTGTGACTTAGTCTTTATGTGGCTAAATTACAAACAATAATGATAGCTAAGAGGGCTAGAACTTCTCTGAACTTACTTCTATTAACAATATATTTTTGTAAAACATTTTAAACTCTAAGAAAAGACACCAACGCGCAAAATACAACAGTAAACTCCATACCACATTCTTTGTTCTTAATTTTAAAAGTTGCCAAAAGTTGAGAAATGTTTAAACGTCAAAAAAGCATTAAGTAACTTTTTTAGGAGGCACCATGCCTCCTAACAAAGTTACTTAATGTTTGGAAAATATTTTATTTAGGGGCTTTATTAAAAAAATTGCTTATGTAATTGCAGGCTTTGCAGCAAATACATAAATGAGGCTCTAGAAAGGCTGAAGACCAAAAAGGTGACGTCAGAGAATGATCTATCTCTACTTGAGCGCGTGCTCAGGAGTGAGGGAGACCCCAAGATCGCTACTATCATGGCGCTTGATCTAATCCTAGTAGGAATTGATACGGTAAGGAAAGATTTCAATATTTTGGCTCGCTTTTGTAAAAATATTATCAGACATTTCGTGGGTTTTTTTAGAGAAACCAGTGCGGCCACCTGAGTCATTGCGTTTGGGTGGCAAGACGGAAGTGGTCGCGTTTGCCTACGAAAGGGACAGATAAGAGTAGCGATACAAAATCTGGGTGTAATATTTAATAAGATACAGTATTTTTTTTATAACAAGTCCAAACTGCATTTATATTATTTACTATTTAAAATAGAATTGTAATTTTAATAAGGAATGTAATAGGTTAATGAAATCTAAATAATATGTATATTCAAACACAGGAGTTACATTGCACATTATTTCTTTGATGCACCAAAACTAAACATACATACTTCAAACAAACTTCTTTTGTTACTTATGATGATTTGGCTTTCTCCCTAGATATCAATGGCAGTGTGCTCGATTTTGTACCAAGCGGCGACCAGACTGAAGCAACAGGAGAAGATGGCAGAAGAGATCAGGAGAGTACTGCCTGATCCCAGCAAGCCATTGAGTTACTCGGATTTAGACAAACTGCACTATACTAAAGCTTTTGTTCGAGAAGTTTTTAGGTAAACACATTTCGGTTTAAAGTTTTTTCAAACCATTTTTTAAATTATTTTTCTATGGTCATCTGATCTTCACTATTCAAAAGGATTCTGGATTGATTCCCTTTTTCTCATTATGTATTTGTACTGTTCACTCAAAATATGGTATCATGTTGGCCATTATACTGACATGTGATTTGGTTTCAGAATGTATTCTACAGTTATTGGTAACGGTAGAACACTTCAAGAAGATGACGTCATTTGTGGATATCACATCCCCAAAGGTGTAAGTATACAATAACGTTGCAATATTGTCTTAATAGGTTTACAACTTTTCCCACGATTTTGACAGTTTTCAGTAGTATTGTCGGCTGTAGCTATCTTTTCGAACCACCTAATGTTCAAAATATTTATTCCTATTCCATGGAAAATGCTTTAGAAGGAAGCTTTTCTAAAGAATAACGCAACAGCGAAACGCTTCAGTAGATAGCAATATTGCCGCCTGTCACGTTTTCCATAGACTTCCATAAACACCAGCCGTGTGGCTGCGGTTTGTCATTTCGCGATTGCGTGACATTGCCGCTGCCGTCTGTGGTTTGATATTTTCTCAAATTAAAAAAAATATTTGTCTCATCCGGTTTCCAGGTTCAAGTGGTATTCCCCACAATCGTGACGGGTAACATGTCGCAGTTCGTCTCCGACCCTGAGGAGTTCAAGCCGGAACGTTGGCTGGAGAACAGTGGACGCTTGCATCCCTTCGCTTCCTTGCCTTACGGCCATGGAGCCAGGATCTGTCTTGGCCGAAGATTCGCTGACTTGGAAATACAAATTCTTCTAGCCAAGGTATCAATAAATTCTTATTTTTATATCTTCGAATTTTTCACTACTTGGATTGTTGCAGTGTCGACAGCTTTTGCATCTTTTGTCATACTATTAGGTTCATAATCTAGATCAATGTGTCCCACTAAAGGTTTTATAACCTACCCATTTTCTGAGTAAAGTCATCATAACATTCAGTGATGAAGGGGGATTTCACCTCATCTAAACCGCGTTTAAGATCGTCAGTGTCATATTTGCAATGGAAATTGAAAAACTCGAACGCCATTTTGATTTGCTGATCGCGTTCAACTTCAATGTCATTGTTGAAATGCGCTCTAAGGACCCCAGGCGCATATAACTATAAGTACCTATTTCTTCTAATGATTCGTATTATTTTTGCAGTTAATCCGCCGATATCGTCTGGAATACCACCACGAGCCACTCGACTACGCTGTCACCTTCATGTACGCACCGGACGGTCCGTTGCGTCTGCGCATGATTGAGCGATAGATACCTCACCACCCGGGTGTCGACACACTTCGAGCTTTAGAAAGAGACACACATAATGAGTGGTAGAGATGACGCTCTTTCGTACTTTTTCTAAAACTCGACGTGACTTAAAGGCACGTCGAATTTTAGAAAAGTTTTAAGAATAAGAGTTTTTAAAATAAGAGATTAAGATCTAAGAAGCCTTTTAAGAAAAGGTGGATAGGCTATAGATGGTATCCCTAATTTGTAAGGTGTATCGGTAACATGACTAAAATGTAAAATTAAGCGATCTTGTATGAATTATTATATTATTATTAAATAATATGTTAAGATATATAATATATAAAGTGTTTAATTTTGTTAATGACCTTTATGTTCAACCGCTGCTAAAAATACCAGTTGAGCTTTTATCGAAGCATCGATCTTGGGAGATTTCGGGAGATGTTCCGGCATTCAATTACCCAGTTATATAGTCCCAGAAGACTACATAAATTATTATAATGCTTACTGTAGTGATGTCGTTTTTATGCTAAAGAAAAACTGCAAAAAAGCAGCTCTAACTGAAAGTAGGTCTCACTTTGATAAAGCATGGTTATTGCCGTAACCACCTTTGATAGTTACTGGGCTTCGTTTCGCTAGCACGACATTAATATATTTATTGGCCCAAAACTTCGCGACTTACATGGCGTCGCCGTCGTCTTTGCTAGTAAAAATGTTTCTTCATCTGCATGTTTTGGGGCTTTTTAAAAGTAAGTCTAGACGCTTCCTTAGAACCTTCACTGCCCGGCTATTTTTTGAGCTGTTGCGACTTGATTATGTAAATACAGCTGTTACCGCTTCGACAGGAGAAAATAAGATATCTACATAAACGAATCTTATCTTTTCCACGAACTACACCTTCAAAAGTTCTTATCGATATAATCAGTACCTATGTAGCGTCCGTGGTTAAACTTTCTAAAAGAATAAAACAATGTTATTACCTATTTAAAGAAAGGTATGCGGGTAACTTACCACGCTTTAGTTTAACTGCAGATAAATTATGTTAAACGCCTTTTGTTTGTCCCAACGCGACGCCTACTAGTATTTGCTCTTTGCACCTAACTGTGAAAACAATGGAACGTCGTATTTTACATAACATTATTTGTAGGCGTTTACTTTGTTTGAGCGACATGGAATGTAAGGGCGCTTCGTAATGTAACAATCCAAGATTCGATTTTGAACAAAAACAAGTGATTGTTATAAATTGTATCGTTACAGGTTGCACACTGTAATGTTCGTACTCGAATTTAAACTGCTACATTACAGGCGAATGTTTCCGGTGTGGGAACACTTTTATGAAATAATCCATTTTAAATTACTGTAGAACCCACAGTTAAAAGTCGTTACTAAAATTATGCATTTTGAACGCATAGGCACCAAAATTGTAGCTACATTTTATAGGTATGTGTATACACAATAACAGAATAATGTTATGCTCTAAAATGGCTAAAAATTTTTCTTCAAGTTCAGTTTTTTCAGGTCTTAAATTTTAACACTCAATTGAATTTATCAAGCAAGTCTTTATATTATGTAGTTTTTATTTTTAAATATAGTATGTATTGTAGGGCCAGAATGGTATGTACATTGTTTGGTTACTTAGAAACATTCAAGCGGAAACTTTATTATGCAACAGCAAATCATCATTTAGATAAATGGCCGCCACAAAGGCCCACAAATAACACATTACCATCACACATCCAATTTGACATAATATTTTGTGGTTGTACCATAATCATCATAAGTACACTACTATGTGCCTACTGTGCAATACTTTATTGCTAGACTGGAATTGCTGTCCGCTCTGCTGGGATGTTTCGAAGGTTTTTAAGAAGCCCTTACGAAAAAAAAAAACAAATGAGACATACATAAATATGTACGTATGCATCAATGAACATTCAATAAGTTAAACTAGTTCCCCGATACCTGATACTGACAGCTTACCAGCTAAAATAAAGTCTTTTTCCGTATCTGATGCTGTAAAGTGGGCGAATCAAAAAAGCCGTTAGAGAACTAGGGCAAATTAGTTATTTCTCTAAATAAGCAAAAATATTTGTAGATCCGAGAATTCCTGTCTTATAATTTTCTCGTTTCGTTAGTCGTAGGTATGCGCTTGTTTTAAAGCCTTCGTGTATTTTCGGAGCAATTTTCCGCTTCTCTACCAAAACATGACGTTAAAAGACTTGTTGTTTGGAGGTCGTCCTTCCAAATTGAACTGACCTAAACCAAAGAAACCAAAGTCATGTTTTGTCTGTTTGTCCGTCAATATGTGTCCGGTGCTTGCTTAAGGAATATATCTTTGTTTTTACGACTACGTGTAGCCTGTGCAAACGTTTCCTCTATTCCTCTGTGGTGTTATGTAATCTAAGTAAGTTTAATGATGTGTAAATACTCATTATGGGGTAATGGTACGGTGTACATATATGACGAGTCATGTTTTTTTTGTACAGGAATGTCAAAGCAATACCGGGCAATCACCTAGCACGTAAGTATAGGTACGAGAACCGATTTAAATGCAACAAAACCAGTGTTGTGAAGTTTTTTTAAACCCTCTTTTGTTGTGCCAGGGACACTCTGGGTCTACTCCAGTCGAACCTTGTTGACTGACTTCTAAAATCGAGGAAATTTACTCTTTAACAGTTTCTTATATACAATCCAAATTCAAATACTACTTCATATGCTGACCACAGAGTTGCGCCAATCTAGTGTCGATCATAATATTAACTTCAAGTCGTACCTAGGCCAAAGTTTTAGCTAGACAGGCCGCCTGGCCTGTCTAATATTTTTGAAAATCTAAAGTCATGTAAATATTTCCTCTGGTGTTGTTTAACACACCATGACTGTCAGTAAGCGCAAACTGTTGAATAGTTTGCAAGTAATTGCTTGTTGCTTTATGTTTTGGTCGAATGTGGAAATTACGCAATTTCGCAAATTACCCGTGTAAAAAGCTGTGAAAAGGTCATTTTACCCGCGAAATTGTTACACCCAAACTAACAGCCAGCTTTCTAGTAGTCGTTTCTATGCAGATTTTGAAATGTTAATATCTGTGATGATAATGATGAAGTGATGAATATTGTGCAAATAATTTGCTAAACATGTTTAAAATGCTAAAACTGATTTGAATTTTCTTTGACCTGACTGCATATTTATAAGTTCTAATTAATGAGATCTGGACCTTAGAAATACGTTTTTTTTTTCGGATGGGAAATGATCAATTGACTTCTCCCGCTCTAGGCAGAGCGGAAGGGAGTGTCAAACTTGTACTGACTAAAAGCCATCCATGTTCCTTCCTTGCCCTTTGTGTTCCAGGGCCGCGGTATCTCTTCCGAATAGTCCCGCAGCCCTGGACCTTAGAAATACTTAAAATAGATTTTTAGAATATTTATTATTATTTAAAGCAGTGATAGCCTAGTGGTGTGACCGTCGGACTGCCAAATCATAGGTCTGGAGTTTGAACCCAAGGAAGGATTTTTCAGATTCATGTGCGAATTCTATAATGATCACTTGCTTCGGTGAAGGAAAACATCGTGAGGAAACCAGCATGCCTGAGAGATATTTCTTGATGGCAATCAAACCCAAGTCAGAGGTTAATGGGCGGCATAAAAACCCTGACACCAGGTTAGGCACTAATCATACGATAAAGAAACAAGATGATTGCAAAACATCAAACTCATAAAAATCTTTGTATTGTCAAGGAGTCGTCAGTTGGTCAAAAAGTTGAAGCTAGTTGCCATGCCATGTTGACCTCTATGAAGAAGAACGGACACTTCCATGGACACTTTTGGGTGAATCTTGGCGTACTCTGTTGATTCCCCTGGCGCAATTTATTTGAATAGATTTTTTTACAAGCAATAATGAAATATAAAATTTAACTTAATTATAAACACATTAAACTAATAGGCATCACTTTTGGCGGACTGGTTCCGGAATAGAGAAATTTACATATACAAATATGTAAATTTCTAGGGCAAGGAAATCAAAAAAATTGCGCCAGGGGAATCAACAGAATACGCCGAATTTCAAGATTCGCCCTTTTCCGAACAATATCGTCATCAGTAAAATGACTATAAAAGGAAGGATTTTGTGCGAAGTAATTTCCTATTGCCTTATAATGCCCGATTTCTACTGCGTGAAAGTAGATGAAAATTCATTCCTTTGTTTTTTATTTTATTTCGTTATAAGGTAAATCTGCGTGGTTGATACACGACGTATTCCAGGTGTTAGGTTTACCAATCGGGATTTCTCCGCAGCAGCCCTGGGTCACTGTTTGTTCCTGGCTTGAACAAACATGAGAAATGGGGTTGGGATATAGTTTACCTTTTGTCTACCCTTCGGGAAAAACCAGCGCGATGATATGTATAAAAATAAAATATGTCTACAAGCAACTGTTTGTTTCCAGATAAATTGGGTCCACAACTACATAGTACATTCTATTGAAACAAAATTGCCAGGAAATCACTCACTAATTAGGTAGGTACACCACTGAAACAATATGTTTAAAGGAATCTTAGTACAGTTAAGGTTTTTTTTTGTTCATTGACAGTTTTATTATTAGCTAAAACTTGCCATGTTAACATATATTATGTGAAGACTAAACCTAAATTATGATTTCATTTCAAAAGAATGGAGGTAAGACATTTTATTCTCTGGTGGACCAGGTTTGGTTTCAAATTGTGAAACTCAAAATTATTATAAAAATTCGATTCTAATCGAGACTCAGTTTCTCTAAGTACAGGTTTCTCATAAAAATGGATTTGACTTTTCTTACCAAAATAGATAATATAATCAATAATAATCTTATCAAATAATAACCACGATGTTAAAAAAAAAATATCATACATTTAGACCCTGTGGTATTGTACATTTTTTGGATAAAGTAAGGAGGGGAGTATATTAGAGGAAGTTTGAGTAACAGATAAGTTGAAAGAGAATCGACTATCTTGGTATGGGTATGTGATGAGGAGGGAGTAATCGCATGTGACTCAAAGAGTGATGAATACATATAAATGTTGATAGTTGTTGGAAGACCAGGCAAACGAGGGATGGATTACGTGAGGTATTTTTTTTAAATTATTTTTTATTTATTTAGGTTAGCCAACAATTGTTTACACTAAATATTATAATTATACGTTTATAAGTGCAACAATTACTTACAGGCTAACACAACATGCACCAATAATGGTTATCTATGAAACAATAAAATAAAGCCAAAAAAGGTACTTACAATCTAAAGATATTCAAGATTATTTTGGTGACTTGCAATAACAACATCAAAATCAAAAACAACAAAAAATTTAAGTACATTACAATAAATTAAGATACAGATTTAAAACGTTAACAGGTATGATACGAAAGTAAAGGAGTAAATGATAGAGTGACGATTGACAGAGGAGAATGAAAGAGGGAAACGTGTTGCGCCGACACTAAGTAACATGGGACAAGGGTAGGCAGATGATGGGATTTTTATGGTACAAATGATTTATTTTAATTACCGAGGAAACGCTGGTGGTTCAGAATGGGAAATGTTGGAGTCTCAATGCCTCTTACGCCGCGTGCCGTGTCTAAATTGATGATGTTACCTGTTTCAAAATGCAGTTATTATGTTTTCTTAAATTAGTTAGGTAAGTTTCTTGATTTATAATACCATAAACTTATGTTATGAGAAGAATGTAGGTGTGAGTTAATTAAAAATCTGTAGTACAATGTAGGTTAGCGATAAGTTTTTTGTTTTTATAATATCTGGTTCTGTCAGGTATCTTAAACCTAACGGATCAAAGAGTAACAGTAAAAAAAAAGCTTTTAATAACCAGCCTTCGACAAGAAAGTGTCAAATATTTTAAAATTCACGATTGACCTCATTAAACTTTTAATATCTAATACTTCGGAACCGATCGCAGTTATCATTGGCCTCTAAAGCTGGCAAAAATTGAATAAAACTTGTTATGTAGATGTAGTTAAGTATTTTGTATCGATTTCGGAAATATAGTGTTATAAATAACGGTGAGTCTAATATTACTCCTAATCATGAATAAGAATCTATAAAACTGAATTCCTGTTCAAACTGGTCAACCAGCCTAGGTGGACACTACTTTGTTAGGATCGGCTTCTAGTCTTACCCGAAAAACACTAGTACTCAGCTGCAACCAGCTGAGTACTAGTGTTTTACATGGAGCGACTACCCATCTGACTTCAAGAACCCAATTACTGGGTAACATGATACCCCGTGGCAAGACTGGTGAAAATCAAAGGCTGAGAAAGAAACAAGTTCAACTACAAAACATAATAATAACTTACACATAATACAATTTTCTTTACAAAACATAGTATACCGTATTTCTGTCTCAATAATTCAATCAAACATACAACAAGTACTACGACACTTCCGAATAAAAGGTGTTAAACGACTATTAACGAAGCCGAAAGGTACTTGTTCTCCCCGTCATTGCAATCATTTTTTTTTGTTCTAGACCATACCTGGGAACCTTCCACCAATATCTCCGTAACTACGGAGATATTGGGGGTCAAAGATCCAACATTTTCACAATTTTTGAATACATGATGTTAATGTATTCAAGACCCCCGTACTATTCAATCCATCCATCAGCACAATGTTTTGCGTTACAATGAGTCCTACCGTAAAACGTGATTTTTCATCCCAAAAAAAAGTCGTTTCCCAGCAATATTTTTTGCGTAAAGTTACTTAGTTTGATATTCATAATGCTTGGTTAATGGCTTCGTGAAGAGTCTGTTTACACCCTGTATAGCAGTCGTATCATAATGAAAGGTTCATTCACACTTTTCCATTCATCCGTGCGTACGTTCGCACTTGGCCGTCAAATGAAATAGAAAGTGTAGAACTA
Organism: Lycophotia porphyrea; assembly: GCA_950005105.1. Classification (NCBI taxonomy): domain Eukaryota; kingdom Metazoa; phylum Arthropoda; class Insecta; order Lepidoptera; family Noctuidae; genus Lycophotia; species Lycophotia porphyrea. Next base: position 9,669,103 of record OX465391.1, on the reverse strand, counting down.
CGAAGCCGGGGAGTTTGCTCAAATAATAAGCCTGATGCTTTCAAGGTGAAATAGGAAACAACGTGAGGATTCTTTTCTTGATAGTGATCTGTAAAAGATAATCTTTTTTGTTGTTAGTTTACTTTTGAAGACAGGTGTGCCGTTGAAATTGATAGCGTTTTAGGTTGGTCAAGATATCATTTTGCATTGATGTAATTCAATTCATAACGTTTAGTTAAATCGATTTCTTGGAATAAATACTTTGTAATCTAACTTATAAAAAAACACTAAAACAATCTAAAATAACTTTACTTTCGGAAGTCGGTGACTTTGTTTTTTTGTCCTTTTAATTAGATCCAAATACAAAATCGGTAAAAGTAGAAGCGCAATCGTAAGCGTTTTATGTCTTTCGAAATATATCCGTCTTATTATTCTGTTCTTCTTGATTGTATCACTCTTGTCCCGATAACTATATTTTAGACAGTACTAATTCATTATGATAAGTAACACAACAGAAATGCATGTCATGAAATATCATATTAATTCTGATTTATCTGCCTGCTGTCGACTAATTGATTGAATAGGCGATAATTTTTGCCACTCAACACTTTACTTATGCCTGAATAACCTAACTTATGGCTTAACGTGAACATAACAACAAGTGTCAGCCTTCATGATATGATTGTGTCGTTTTGTCATTATCGTAAATCTTTAGACACATATCTCTATATCCGGAGTGTGAAATAAATTAACTGTTTTCAATTATAAATGCGTTGATAATGTACGTAGCAAAAACATAAATACATACATAGATCAATGTCCTATATTAATCCTTAATAGGATATTTTACCAAAAAAATCTAATTAGTCCGTCAGATAGAATTCGAAAAAATATTGACACGTGTTTTTTCACGTAAACAAAGAACACTTTTACCGGTGAAGTGACGTCACAAGCCCCCCTTATGATCTGATTTAATAAAACAAAAAATACGTATCCAATATTTTTCGAATAATCTAACTGACGGACTAAATAGAGTAATATTTTTTTTACTCAGGAAACATACCTGACCTAGATTTGAGGGCTTGGTTGCTATTTACCACAATATAGACGCTTCCTGAAGAAGAATATACATATTATGAGAGTATTCAAACACTATGAAAATATTTCACACAGGTGAAACACACTCTGTTCATAACTTCAGATACTAAATAGACATTACAAGAGCCAAATTAAGTATTTCATTATCCTACATTTACCCAATAGCCGATTGTTATCAACTCAAACGCATGCACTTGTTTCGTGTGACGTAAAAAGGCTTCTGAATCATCTGCCAACTTCAACGCAATATCTTCAAAATTCAGGATACGATTACGGAACAAAATGGCTGCTCTGGCTATTTTTTGACGCATGTCTTTGTAATGATTGAGTCATTGCACGCGAAGCGATGTAAGAGGAGAAATTTTTCGGTTACTACGATTAAAATTATACTGTTTCTTGTAAGAGTTGCCGTAGGTAAGTTATGTTAGTACGAGTCGACACGTACGAGTGTGACAGATAGTATTACCGGCAAAATGAATGATTTTCCGTAGTAGGTACCTACTTTTTAATTATGAACTGTGTATAATGCCTATCAGTGGCTGAGTTTATACAAACAAGATGAAGTATCGTATCTACCAAAACTTATACAGACTTTTCGCTAACATATTTTACTATTATGCTATGTGTTTTAGTTTTTGCGCAAGAATGAATTAAGATTTCTGGAAGTCAAAACCAAAGAGCAAGTTCTAAAATGAAATAAAATTGCCCAGTTTTACAACAGCTTTGAAATATCTCTGACGAAAGGTATTGTAAGAAATCATAATTCCGTAGCAATTATGATTTTCATGTTCTTAAAATTATTGGGCATGGATACATTACCTAGTTTTGTACTGGCAATGTATATTGTTTGATTATAATTATTGTATTCCAGCAACTCGTACTTAATTAACACTGGTAAATCGTGATGAGATTTTAGAATGGCTAACGTTAAAAATGGTGAAATTATCAAGGTTTAATATATAATCAAGCTTTACAAATTTTAATAATAATATGTTTAATATTTAACTTAAGGGATCATTTCATCTGCGGACTGTTCGAAAGAGATACCGCGGCCCTGGAACACAAAGGGCAAGGAAGGATGGATGGGTTTTAGTCAGTACAAGTCTGACACTCCCTTCCGCTCTGCCCAGAGCGGGAGAAGTCATTTGATGATTTCCCATCCGTAAAAAAAGGGGATCATTTCATTGATCTGCTGCTTTAGTTAGCAAATACATTTTGTCAGGTACTTCCCCCAGCTTAATAAAAAGATATCAATAGGATGTTTCGTAATTGAAATACGTTTCCATGTACAGTCAACAAAATAGATAAGTATCCGTGGTCGTTAGATATAGTTGCATTTTTTTTAGAAACTGTTGCACATCTTCAAATGAAATTGAATTTATTTAACCAATTGTTTATTTTTCTTCATTTAATTTTAATTTCATTCGAAAATATCGATCGGTTTTTAAGAAAAGATCAATTATATCTTTCGACCCTGGATACTTATCTATTTTGTTGACTGTACATACTTATAAGTTTTTAAATAAGTCCACCTCTATTACGTTTTTTAATACGTTATTAGCACAGATTCAAAGGTCCTTGAAAAGAAAGTGGACTCTAAAACAGAAGTGCAGAGTTGGATTTACCGTAAATGATTATAAACAAAGGAACTATGTATTATTATACCCATGAATGTGCGTAAAATCATCGGCATGATTATGTAAAGTGCAGTCATGCAATTCGCAGTTCCGTTTCTTAATGATTGCAAGAAATAATTGAGTTAGGAATGTTTGTGGCACTTTCGAATCGAAACTTGATAAAATTCGAGTTCTTGATAAACTAATGCCAAGATATTTATACAACAATTGGTACGAGTATGTAGTTAATCTGTTCCTAGTGTTCGTGAAGGTAATTATGCTTCTTGTCTTGTCTCTAAGAACGCCTCAATTGCTCTTTAATATTCGTATAGGTCAAACGCCTTTACAAATGACTAACTAAACCGTTTTGTATTTCTGCACTCATATTCACAATCACATGATGTGCTTTACATTTCTTGCTTTGTTCTAATTTTGTTGCTCATGGATCAAAATCCATGAGCAACAAAATGAGAACAAAGGTTACAGCTGATCCTCGCCAATTTGTTTTTAAGAACCCTCATATGTCTGCAAAGTTATCACATTTCCTCTTCAAGTTCCTGCCCTTTTCAAATGTTTCCTAGGGGTCGGTGTTTTTTCAACATTAACTCGATTTTCCTTCTTTTACCTAATTCCTCAGACATACATACATACATGAACTCACACCTTTTTCCCATGGGGGAAGGCAGAAACCAGAGAACCCCACCTGCTTACATTCCTCCTTTTGCCTCGTCCACGTTCATACATCTGGTCATACACGCACGCCGGTTGCAACTACTATGCAACTGACACGTCTGAAGAACCTCAACAATGAATCCATATTTTAATTTTTGGTCTTCTCCTCATTCATCATTTTACCCTTAAGACGTTGCAATTTCATTTCATCTACGTTCTCGTTGTCTAAAAGTCGCTAAGCTTTAAAATTTAGAGATGGTTTTAGATCGTAAGATTACGGAGAGCAACAACATTTGTAAGCGCAAAGTCGTGGGTAAAAGCTAGTTAATCCTAGGAACGAGAAAGATACTTTCGATCTCGTTTGGTACATCGCGTACCGTAGCTGCTCGGTCGTGCGTTGTCGCTACGTCTGGCTTGAGTGCCCATTGATACACGACATTTTAAGGGACACGAGATTTTTGTGTCTTGATTACTTCTCTCTTGTTTTTGGTTTATTATGAAATAAAAAAGCTCAGTTTTTTATGATAATAAGTTGTCTACGATACGAATTCAATACAAATTATACCTTTACCCATGAGTAGCATTGAGCAGAGTTCTGTATTTTACCTGTATGAGTCAGGGTTAGGTGAGGAAAAATCCGGGAACTGATTTATCGATAGTTTCCATGATACTGGTAAATAGCCATTGTTTTTTTTATCAATCTTTGATATAAAAATCAGGACGGTATCCATAGCAACGTATATCGTCACAATTTCTCTGGTTCGGTAGAGCCAGGCATTATGTTTTTTCTTTTCTGATTATATTTTGAATACAAAAAAACTTGAAGAAAGGTAGAAATTACAGAAATATTATTTGAATGTAATAATAGATGATTTTACCAGATATTGCCAGGCAACAACAGTTTACGAAAAATGTTGAACGCACAATGGAAACTCGCGCAGAAAGCAAGCACCTAACTCATGTTCAAGGAAGCTCAGTCGATGTTCGGCTTGCTAGGGGCACACAGGAGGTCGGCAGAGAGTGTTGCTGATAGTACAGTAATACCGTAGGCTTTATGTGCTTTGTGATAAGTGTGAGAGTGATAAGGATTACAGGGTTATTTTTTGAGAGGTTTGTTTTTTTTTTCATTTTGGCTTTTGGTTTTTTTTAAAGGACCTTTGCCATGTTATGCTTTAGATTTCAGTTACTAGATGTCACGATGTACAGGTTTGCACAACGTTAACATTGTTTCTTGGAAAATGCAACAAATTATACACGTAAATAAAAAAGTATACCATAAGGTAATTAAAATATTACAATAGGCCATATAATTTAGTGAAAAAATATTAGTATTAGTAGTAGCAACTTACGAGCGTCTTTACTTCATGAAAAGTTTTTCAAAATTCAGAACATACAAAACTAAATAAAAAACTTAAACTCAAACAAGACTGGCCAATCCGTCGATAGATATGTATAATAAAACAAAATAATATATAAAAAATCTTTATTTTTAGCTTAAAATTCAAATGTCACTAAATGCTTTAACAATATATTATTTAAGTTGAGAATTGTATTCAACACAAACTTATACAACTCTGACACCCAAGCTAAGATTGAACTTGTGATATGAGTGTCAGGGCTCTCTTAGTTCACTAGGACATTAAATATATAATATATGGAGTTTGGTACACGTTAAACGGAAAACAAAGACATAAGGTATAAAAAATATACAACTAAATAATAATTACTTAAAAGGCAAACCATAAATATGTGTATTGTGTATATGTTTTGTGTTGGAATGTGTGTACGTGTGTGTGTTTGAGGATATGTGGGATGGACGAAAGCTTGGGAAAGCAGGAGGGTAATAAGGTCATGTATTGAGAATTATTTGACCACATCATAACAAATCCATTGTGTTGATCCATTTAATAACTAGAGCCTTGCAGTCTTTTTTATATTTATAAATGTTGCACTGTTTGTTTACAAAGTTGTATATGCGACCACCACGTACCACATAATGATGCTGTGCAAGCGTGGTTCTATGTCTTACGGAAGGACAAATGTTAGCAGTCCTACGCATTGCTGGACGAGCAGGATCAAACCGCACAGACCGGTATGTTTACGCAACGTACAGTTCAGCATAAAGAGCTGTCTCACGGTCAGGACCTTTCATTCCTTATACGGTAGTGCGGTACTATGCCGGTAGTGACTGAAAGTCATGACCTTGAGGACAGCTCTCTGTTCCCTTTCCAGTTGTATCATGGTTATTTTCGGATCCCCAGACCGTAATGCCAAAAGTTAATATTGACTGACAAAGAGAAAAGTAAACTATACGTAAAGTATCCACATCAGCACTATACCGCAGGTTTTTTAAACACGGTAATTAGTTTTCTAACTCTGCCACATAAACGTTAAAATTTTCGGAGCAATTAATTTTTGCAAATTGTCAAAAATAAGGCCAAACTAAATGCTTGGCCTCGCTTACTAAAAGGTCAAAATTCAATACTCACTTACCACACTGTCTAACTCCTAAAAAGGATTAACAGCAGTTAACTCTAATTCGAATACCAATTAATTTTGAAATGCTTTATTGCACATGTACACGATTCTCACTGTTATTACACACCCCTTTAGCTGTTATGATGTGTACATAATATAGGTTTAAGTAGTTTGGTATGTACGTGCTATATAATTTCGTGCAATAGATGTGAGAGTGTAATACTGCTGTCTGCACGTCAAACACCGGTTTAATGCTGAAGTAAAAGTTTGATCGACGACTAGCTACATAATATTTATGTGCTTTTATTTAATAACACAAATAATTTTCATCGAAACTAATATTATTCAATGCGAAAGTAGTTATTTCACCCGTATTTATAGTCAAGTTAAAGTAATTACTTATGCAAACATTTTTATGCAATAGACAAGAATTTAAACGAAGTAACTTTTGACAGTTCTTACTTCAAGCAATTACTAAACTACAGATAAAAAATCGTATCTTAAATAATGACTTTTACTGATTTAACCACTTTGAGTTGGTTGGCACGGGTGTTACCTTTGCAGACTCGGATGAAATATGCCATTTTTTTTTTAATACATTCGTGGAATAATTCCCGACTTTCCAAACCCGCGGGCGTCTTTATAACATGTGAGAATACCCTGCTCAGTGTTTCAGTGAATGGTCAAAATGGATATTGCTGTAATCACCTTCGCAAATAGGAAGACGCTTATAACGCATCCTTTTGGCATAATCCTGTCATAAACTACCCGTCAGTCACTCATCATATAAGGGTTAGGGGTGTAATGTACCGAATGCAAGCAGCAGATATGGATGGATCCCATTAGAACTAGAAGAACGACACGAGGGTTGGCGTAAGACGAAGGGAGGTCCAGAATTGGCGCATAGAACCAAGAAGTCTAAAATATAAGTCGAACTAAATAAATACTAGTTTAATCATGATCCCTGTTAATAACCGACGAATCAACGCTGATGGGTCTAGAATCCTGGTAGAGTGAATTCATGCAACAGTCTAAATGCACTGTCTAAATGGAAGTAACCACTGTTCGTTGGTGTAAAACTAATATAGAAAATATCAATAACGGAAACTTCCGTTGCATTGTTTCTCATAATTGCCCATACTTTAGACAGCGATCTCAATCAAATTTTTTGGATGTGAAAGGAGCAATGAAAATATCGTAACTCTGTACGATTCTTTTGAAGAATATTACGTGAGTGATGGTGAGCTTGAAGTATGAAGGTTGTATTGCGACCTTTGTCTTTGAAGATACTCATCACCTTTCATTTTGTTGAGCGTGCGAAGACTGTTTTTAAGAGGATTAAAATCTCACGATTTTAGTTACTCAAATGATGCTAGTAAAAAAAAAATAAGTCTGAGTTTATTTGTTGTTTTTATTCTATTTTTCGTTTTTTTTTTGGTTAGTTGAATGACAATAATCCTTAAATAATCAGTTAGCTAATTTAATCACGATTCAAAATAATATAACTGGCAGAAAGCTAACTATTGTAACTTTGGGATATAGTCGTTATAAAAGGACGCGCCAAAATCGCGCGGCCACCCAGAATGGGCCCCCACAAATTGGCATAAGTGGAAATATGACATGTCACAGATCAAGGGATAATATGAGTATATAACACCACACCTGTAATCCCCGAAGCGTTAGATTAGTCTAGTAAGACCCACGTTACACCAGTTATGTTAAAGTCAGTATGTAATAGGGGCATGTGTGCGTGTGTGTGTGTGAGGGGGTGATTTAGTAGAATTTTTATATGTATCCCATCGTTTTGGTTTTCGAGGATTTAAAGGATAGTCAACCTGCATCAGCTCACTGCTGGGCAAACGCATCCATATCTTCCAGATGTGTACACTGTGTAGATCTAAGGATCAAGTCCACAATCGCCTTCAAAGCGATATTTCTGTCTATATCAAATCTTAGCCAAAATTAACATTGAATTTTCGTTAGCTAATGTCAAATCAATATTTGATTTTTCTGTCATCATACCGCGGATAGAATACCACTTTATCTGGATCGTCTGGTCCCGCCAACTTCTAAGTGACGTTTTAAAAGTAATACAGGTTTTTTTTTCTTTTCAGGAAAGAAAGCATTTAAAATGCGAGGTCGAGTCAGCGTAGTAAAATGGCCTCTCCGCAGTATCTGCGGCCCTGGTCGCCACATATCCACCACAGCGCGAGCCAGCCAGGCTTCCGACGGTGGAATAGAAATCAGTGCGTTGTGTTTAATGATTTCCTTTACTTGATTAATGCCAATCACCAGTTTAATCGTGGGCACGAGTTCCGTGATTATGTAGTTTAAGTATAATTTATTGATAAAAGATTTATCAAAGATGTGTTTGTTGCTCAAGCGACCGTCTTCTAGCGTGTCGAAAATTTATATTATAGAACACATGTCACAATTCCTTCAGTTTTTTTTTGTGCAGTATAATCGAACCCTTAACTGTCCTGGCCCCATTCTGACCACTTCTCTTAAGTTGACAAAAAGGCCCAATCTTTCTCTAGATTACTAGAAGAATATACCAGACAGCTTTTTTTTTATAACTTTTAAGTCCGTCAAGGAAGTCTAGTTTTGTGCCAGTCTTGTCATATACGGTTGGCATATTGCGCAAGAGTTCGCGCAGTCTGAGCATGCAAGTGATAGTTGTGCATGCAGTAATTAGATCTAGGCTTTTAAGATTACACAACGATGTAAAAATGTTGATACTTGGACTAGATAAATTTTAAAATCTATGTTGTGCTTGTCAGTGTTATATCACAGAGACACTTTCAAAACCATTCGATACTTTTTCAAGTTGCTTCTCATACTAAGGAATGATTGTTATTTATTATACTCCATTTTTACTACGAAAGACGAAAGCAGGTCAACTGAGACAATATATACTTCGCTACGATACAGTTGATGGGAACTAAATCTTGTCATTGTTTTTACATGTTTGTCATACCATGCAATCGTTTTAGAGCACAATAACGAGCTTTGCCGTACATTGCCTGCTCTATTTCTTTTGTCACTATAGAAAATTATAAGAAGGTAATGGACTTCTACTTTTAGAAAGCCCATGAAGAGCCGTATTAAACGTAACGTAAAGAAAGCCCTTTGGTACTGCACAGACCTTTCATAGTTTCACAATAAGATTTCACGATGCTTTTACTCTACGGTGCTTAACAAACAAAAAAAGGCATTTGACACACTAATATTCCCTTCTTTCATTTCTAAACAACTATCAAAGAAACACCATGTTTTTTTAACAGGTCCAAAACCAGTACAATCGTGTCCGGTGCAGGGAATTCGTGCGAGATCGACGCACGCGGCGATCGATACGTCGATGTTCGACATGGCTCCGTCCGTCAAGTCGTGGGATGAAGTGCCGGGGCCCAGGCCTCTGCCGCTGCTGGGGAATACGTGGCGGTTCACTCCTTATATCGGTAAGTGTTGCAAAAATGTTTGTCTTGTTAAGGGGTAGTAAGTGTCTTTTTAATGTCTTCAGGTTAATGGTATTTCGGTTTTGTGACAGTTTTAATAGAAGCAACCATCCTCAGACGTCATCGCAAGAAACTGATCACTAACACTGGATGATTGCTGGCTGTAGCAGTCTTTGCAAAACCGTCATTTTTCACAGTTGATATTAATATCTGGCCTATGTTATCTTCTTCTTAGCGTGTCGATGGCAATCTATATTGTGTCGGCCCAGAACTGAGCTACTAGTTTGGCGCTGTCGGTAGCGCCAATGTTATTTGAGATAATTAGGTCAGTTTTTACTAATACTAGACCACACCTGATTGAAAGAATTAGAGTTGAAAATCCAATAACGCACTTTTATTTAGGCATTTATTTAAGTGTCCACTAGTGTAGCGGTTCCACAACTCGCTCTTTCTTTTCACATTCGTTAGAAAACTATAATATAAAGAGGTAATATAATAAGTTAATATAGTCTTTGTCTATGTATGAAAAAAAGGACAGGAAGTTCAATAGACACTGGCTGCGACTGCTAATGCTGCGAGGGAGAACAACACATTAGCGTTAAAACAAAATAAAAGCAAAACTTTCATGGATATGATGAGAAAGAATGAAAAGTTTTCTTTTTTAGGATAATATTTAGCGTTTATGTTTTTATGTAATATCTAACTGAGATTTCTATGATTATCCACGTTTTGTTTCGTATTTCTATGCTATTAATAGTTTTTAGTTCCAAAAAAAACTAAAAGTTTTTTTTATAGAATACCTAGAGATATTCGAATATTACAAAATGGCATTGAAATTGTGAATGTCAAAGCTCGTCATTTATATTTCTCAAAATAAAAATAGCAGAAATTGACATTTAAAATATGCGTTAAAATTATAGTAATTGCTTTGAATGAATAAAAATATAATGATGTCTATGTTTTGGAAGGTCTTAGTGAAGTGTGAATATGGAAAAATAAAATACAATATTCTTGTAAATTGACGATCTCAAATATTTATAGAGAAAAATTTAAAGAGTCTTAAACAGAGGAGAAGCCTCCTCTTTAAATGTGCGGCTTGTGCCCAGCCGTGGGAACATCACAAGTTCATGAATTTGTTTAAAGAGACAATTGTTACCTATTTAAAATTCTTTTAATGTTCACTAAAATTTATCTCTTGCTGCGGCACTTGCATGTTGAATATCACATTTACAACCAGAGCACATAAGAAACGGTTCTACGAAATTAGTGTATGTAGGTACCTTCAAAAGTACCGTTTTAAGTAAGTATTGCAATGGTTGAACATATCTAAGAACATACACAATAAAAGTTAACTGATAAACAACGCAATCAAATCGTTGATGAGGAAAAAAACCTCCCTTGGTCCCTCTTGATCTGCATTGTCGGAAAATCAGAAAAAATCTGGTGGTTTATTTCAAACCAGATTGTCAGATCAACGGTAAGACATGGATTCTGCTGCGAGGCTGTGTGTAGGGCTTATGACTACAACATACGGAGTCAGAGTCAGGTCAGGACCACGACACTCAGTAATAAGGATCAGACTTCATACAGTCAAAGAGTTTCCAGAAACCTTAATCGCGTGATGACTTATATTATTTTCCATAAAACATGTAAGATCAAATGAAATTAGCTAGCAAAACAGGTCAATCTTTAGGTTAAGCCGTGCTTGCCTAAGTCGGCCCGTGGATACATCACCCATTAAATACCAAGTTTTCGCCGTGTCACGGAAAGCACGTTAAGCCGTTGGTCCCGGCTATGATTTGTAGATCTTTGACATTCGTTACAGGTCAGTAGCCCAAAAGTCTGACAACCAGTACTTACTGGGTTGTGAAGGTCAGATAGGCAGTAGCTCGATGTAAAAGACTGGTATTCGGCTGCATCCGGTTAGACTGGGAGCCGAGCTCAACATAGATGGGAAAAGGTTAGGCAGATGATATCTACACAAAACTACCTGCGGTCGTTGACACCCGATTTTTTTTTCTTTACTCTGTCAAGTTTAGATATCGATATTCATAACGTCTGTAGCGTTTCGCTAAGTAATTTAACTTGACCCTGTATCAAATAATTAAAACAAAGATGAACCAAACGTGACTTACCCGTAGCGATTATCTATAGCCATAAAGTAATAGTTCAGTTACGAAATGTGGTAATTATAAATCATATTACGTGGCAATTGAGAATTGGCAAGTAGCTGTGTTATGTTAATAGCCTTTTGACCGTGAACTGGTAAACTTGAAGCTGAGGGTAACAATATTGAGCTCTTTTCTAGCTAAGTTCCTGTAGGAAATGCCTTAACACTGAGGTAATGGTAACACTAGAATGCTGACCAGTAGTAGAATTGCATTGGATGTTGGTGAGGAAAATCGGGAACTGGCAATTCTGACGTATGGAGGAGAATTTGTGAAGAGATGGGTTAATAAGAGAGAGAGAGACTACAAAACTTGATTCTATTGATTACGGAATGTAACGGATGATTACTGACCGAACAACAAACATACATCGAACATCCATTCCGGTTTTTTTAACGTCAGATCCATTTGTTATTATTATTATCTTAATCTAAATAAAAATTGACTTACTTAATTGCTTACTTAAAATATTTGAAAGAATATTGCAGCAAACAATTGCGTTTGAAGTATTTGAATAAGTTTGAAACTTTTGCAGTCGTAAAAATCTCTAAACCAATTCAAATTGTTTGATATTTGCCTCAAAAATACATAATTAACATAATCCTATCACTTAAACATTGAGTATATTTATATAGTAAACAAGTGGGCGAAACGATAGCTCTTCAACAAACCCACACCGGTTATGTTAAGAAATATATTTTAGGCCTAACAAAGTATTTCACAATTGATTCCTACCGGATACATACAGGGTGTAAACAGACTCTTCACGAAGCCGTCAACCAAGCATTCTGTACATCAAACTAAGTAACTTTACGCAAAAATGATTGCTGGGAAACGACTTTATTTTTGAGCAAAAAATCACGTTTTACAGTAGGACTCAATGTAACGTACGCAAAACATTGTGCTGATGGATGGATTGAATAGTAAAGGGGTCCTGGAGGTGTTTAAAGTACAAATCTTACATTAAAAACATGTATTTAAAAAAAAAACCTGCGAAAAAGTTGAACTTTGACCCGCAATATCTCCGTAACTAGAAGGTTACCAGGTATAGTCCAGAACAAAAAAAATATCGCAATGACGGGGAGAACAAGTGCCTTTCGGCTTTGTTAAGAGTCTGTTTACACCCTTTATGTCATTATGATAAAAGGTTAGGTTATGCTGTTATGGATATTATATTATCTTCATTTAGAAATACCAGTGTTAATTGGTTGATTATTTTGAAAGTGTAATGAAACGAGATCCAAATCAAAAGTCATGTATTTAAATTAAAATTTTAAATCCGAGAAGTAGCACTTTTCGAAGGTAAAAAATCATTTAATCATGTCCCCAGTCCCAAGTTTCAAACTTCCATTGGGAAGTAAAACGTACTTCTGCCGTTAGAAAAAAACTAACTTAAGGCTACGTAGAGTAGGTAATTGCAACAAATCGTAGTAGGTTCATTGTTTTATTCATTAACTAGCTGTTGCCCGCGGCTTCGCCTGCGTGGATGTCGGTTATCGCGACCAAAAGTAATCATGATGATCCCATTCCCTCAACTCATGGGAACCTAGTTTGCCCATTTTCAAAGTATTAAAATGGATAAAGTATATTATCCTTAAGAGATAGACATAAGCCATAGCAGATTTTTCTGTAGACCTATATTAGATATACAATTCTACCATTCATCATTTTGTTATATCTTAAAGGGCAGGAGGAATGGAGGGAGGCCTTTGCCCAGCAGTGGGACAGCTATATTATATATTAAAGGGCAGCGTTTTCGTTGAAAGCTCCCCCAGACGGCTTATTTTTTTCCAACACCTCCAACAAATATCATTATATTTTAGCCAATCTTTACATGGAACGACTGTCTATCTAACCTCCACAACCCAGTTAGTTCTGGGTAATACGATACCCTTTGGTAGAAATACAGTGAAATTAGTGATAGCTTTAATTTCCACATCAGATGTTCCAGATCTTCAAGTTTTATTCGTCAACAGAGAGTGCTCATCAGGCTGGACAACTCTTGCTAAGACGTCATTCATATATATGTTACAGTGTGGCTGGGCTCTTGGAGTTCCACATCAGCTGTTCCAGATCTTCAAATTTATTCTCTTAGCAGAAAATGATCATTACGTGGAACAATTTTTGCTATGGTACCATTTTTGTATCTCTTATAGTTTAGCTGGTCTGTTGCGGTTCTGCATCAGGTGTTCAAGTTTCCAAGATAAATTATAGCCTATATGTTGCCCAGACTTAATACCTATACAACATTAAAAAATCATTCAAATCCGTCGAGTAGTTCCGAAGATTAGCGTGTACAGACAAACAGACAGATTTTTTTTTATGGATTCGTGCTCTATTACTGTTTCTAAACACCCCCCCAATTTTTTTTTTTTATATGTTCAATGTACAGACACAGTTTTTTTACTGTCTTATTATATGTATAGATTAAAAGAACATAATAATAGTTTTATTTGTATATTTAAATCTTAACGACTGTTCTGTCATTATGTACACCATGTTAAACCATCACGATGCCTGTGATAGCATGCACGCGGCTATCTTCAATAATTACGTTATAATGAGCCATCAGACCATTGTTGTTGATTTCATAACTGCTTGTGAGCACAGACGGAATAACAATTTTCTTTAATATCGTTCCATTACGAAATATATCTAGGACAAGGTCGCTATTTAATCTTTATGCACGCCAACAGTGAATTTTGTATCTCATCTTCATGTTACCTTGATGACACTTTCGACATTTTTATGTGATGGTCAATTAAATTATTCTGGTTTTTTGTGCGGGGTATTCAAATTCTACATTAATTTTTAGTGCTGCAATATATTCAAAAGACATCAACAAAGTTATAGTAATTCTTCAGGCTTTAAATAATGTACACGGTAGTGAAAAAAGACACGTGAAAGCTGTACCTACTCATTGTTGATCATAAAAGTTAAAATAATGGTATTGCAGAATTTTAGTCGTTACGAATAGTCAGAAGCCAGAAAGTCTGACAATGAGTCTTACCAAGGGGTATCGTACTACCCAGTTACTGGGTTGAAGAGGTCAGATAGGCAGTGGCTTCATGTAAAATACTGGTATTCAGTTGCTTTCGGTTAGATTGGAAGTCGACCTCACCATAGTTGGGAAACGGCTGACAGATCACGATTTTCTTTCGGGAAACTAGTATTTTCATTTACCCTTTTACCAAAAATAAATTAGAACCTCATTCTGTGGGTAAAAGTATTGGTCTGAATTTTCCCAGCAATTACTGCAAAAGGTGCTGTCATAACAATGATGGCCCAGTCAACCCAAACAGCTGATTCTACAAAACAAACAAGTAAATTGCAGAACAAGTGCTAGTAATAGGAACAGGTTCCGGATTTATGCGTTACACGCAACGGTTTCCCTTCCTTGTGCAACCGCTGCACGGTTGACGGTGCACGGTAACCAACTGGTAGCCTAAAATGGGAATACTGGGTTTCTTTCATTCTGTATTTAAACAAGCCAGTTTTTAGGCGGAGCTTTACCTACCATGGACGTTTCTCCAGTTATTTTCGTGCTATTTTTATTGTTATGAAATTCATGACTAGACTAGGTTATCTTTGCTTAACTTTAGTGCGTCATTTTGGTAAGCATTTACATGTTTATATCTAGAAGCAATTTAGTCTAAATTGTTGATCAAATGAATGCATGGTGATGCAATTTGACGTCCCTGAAAACTAAGTATTTGTTTTGATACTACAGTGGGGTGCAGCCAAATAGAGACAAATATATTTTACCTATACTTTATGTGTGTAAGGTATTAAATGCTTGTTGCAACAATATAGTTTTCAGTAATTAATCAATACTAACTTTTATTAGGGAGTAAATGTCGTGAAACCTACTCAAGAGCCAATTAAAGGTGTGTGTGCAATACCTTCAATAAAAACAGGTAATATGAGAGTAGCACTTAGAAAGTAGACCCACCAACCTGATGTGAGGGTAAGGTTGTTCTAAACCTTAGATTAGAAAATGGGAAATGTTGGTCAGATATCTATTCAAGATTTCTAAACGGGTCGGGAATAGTTGTGGTAGACCGCTTATTTATTTACTTAAATGTAGTTAAACCTACAGATACATTGATAGATAGTTATAGTCTTTTGCTATGGGATTTTATTCAAATGCTTGTATTAAGTTATACTGGCTTAAGTTATATACTTAATGAATGGATTTTTACATAGTACGGTTTCGTTGGTCTAATAGTCGTATCGCAAGCGCTGGGTTAGACTCCAAAATTGGGTATTTTAAATCACATTGGATTTTTATGGCAATAGGCCTCCCTTGAACCTGGTCTCCCCCTATAACTTGGGACTTAAACATAACTGGCGAAATGTGGCTATAACTAAGTACTAGTACAGTTAACTGTCTAACCTTTAATGTTATGCTTTACACGGTTGATGGCAATACGATTACTATGACTGGTGATAGTTTTCAATATCTATTTAAATATACAATCATCGTTACTGTTGAAAACTCATTCAAATTCACAATATCTGTGCGACAACGCATATGGGAACAGGGTTAACCAATCTATAAACTCGCAAAGAGTCAATAACAATCAAATACGCACAAGCACAACCAATAGTATTTTATTACGTAGTAAAGTTGTGTGTGATGTAAAGCCGCTTCAGGGATGTCCCACTGAAGTGAGAACAATGGTTACTTTAGCGGTAATCACCACGTCCATGCCTTTTGTGTCGGATGCACGGAGTATTATACAATTTTGGTAATGATTGATTTCCTTTAAAAGGTTTGGTAACTACTAAACGGTTTTTTATTTTAATATGAAACAGGTATTTACTGTAGGTACCGTCAAAGTAGGTAGGTAGTCGTAGGCCCTAAGATAATATGGTAATACTAGTATTTGTTTAATACCTAAGTAAAGCTGTGACATAGCATTTGTTTATCATCAAACTTATGTAACGTATAGTAATCATATACTGGGTGGACCAAATGAAGTCATAAAAAAAATATTCCTTATGCTCAGGGTATCCAAAAATACCCCATGTATGTTTACGCGATTCTTGAGTTTTAGAGTTGTAAATCCGTGAATCGGCTTTGAGGTGAAAAATAATTCGATTTATTTTTTATTCGATTTTTACTATTTAAACCTTCCTGTATATGGGAATTTGATACATTTAGGTATCTAATATACAATAGGATATATTCATATATGTATATCCACACTCAATATCACAAAAGTTATACATTATACTGCATAAAATAATAATGCAACAAGAAAGTGTCAAAGTCAAACTGAATATTATTTATTTGCGGTAAATGTGGTACAAAAGATGGTAAAAACAATTGATGAAATGAAACATTTTGTGCTTTCAAGTGTAAAAATTAATAAATTTGAATTTTTTCAAACATTATTATTCCATTGATGGATGTGAAAGTGAATATTACGATGCCGATGGTTAATAAACAATGCACTCACTGTATACTTACTGAAAATATTAATGTTCTTAATGTGCATACAAACGTAATTTTTGTTTTGTGAAAGTAAGTTCTAATTAATAATTCCATCTACTCATTTAGGTATGTATTTAGGCTGTACGTGAAGAAATTTACTTTTTATTTATATTTTCGCTTATTTACATAAATGTTTCGAAAAAATCCTACCTGTAAGAAAACGGCTTTTTCTTAGCGTCTTGACGGCAATCTAAATTGTGTCGGCCCAGAACTGAGCTACTAGTTTGGCACTTTCGGTAACGTACATCAAGTTGTACTGTAGTGAACAAACAACAGGACACGCAGGTCACGCTATTAAGTGCCCCATCATTTGTGGAACGGCACCACATTTACACTCCAGGGATATAATAATAATAAATAATAATATCTTGGGACAACCAACACACCGCCATCTGATCCCAAACTAGGCAGAGCCTGTACTATGGCAACCAGAGAACTGATAAACATACTTATATATTTCTAAATACATACATATTATAGATAAATTATACACCCAGATACAGAACAAATAATCGTACTCATCGCACACAGATTTGTCCTGTGTGGGAATCGAACCCACGACCTCCGTCCTAGCAGTCAGGGCCACTAACCACTAGACCAACAGGCCAATCACACATATAATGACACTGCATTAAAATTAAGAAAACGGCAGCCATACCTCGTTTTTGTAATGAACTAGAAACGGTATGCACACTTACCTTGTAAGTCAAGCAGTTTAATTAGAAAAACCTAACATGGGGTAACTTTACTTGAAATCTAGAACAACTTTATATAATCTAGTTTTATTGCATGTTATAGAAAATAGATTCTCAAGATTTAATAAATTGGAAATCCCAAGATCGATTTCACATTAAATTATTGTTGATCAGCATGAGTTATCAGATTGGGGCCGCAAATTCGAAGGAGCGTTTCATTCAGCGTGCAGAAGGGCGCAACATGGGCAGTTCGATTAAACGCTTTCCGAATAAGCGGCCTAAGTTATAATCATTTGGTCATTTGGTTTGGCTAAGCTTCATAAAAATATAATGCTAAAATAATACAATTTTAGTTTGCTACACTATAGAGTCATCTCAATCTAAAGTGATCCAACACAGGTTCTATTTTCTTACGAATACAATTGATCTTCTAAATAGCGATCGAGTAGGTAAGATTAATAAAATAGACTAGACATTTTACTAGGAATTAGACTTTTTTGGACGAGAAGTTTCAGAGCTCATGCTAAACACTAATAGATACACCAAAGAGCACAATTACTCATCACCACGAAAGTGAAAAAAGATTCTACGATGATTTTCGTAGCAACTGAACCGAAATTATTGTAATGACTAATTGTATCGATAAACGATGAGTCCAATCGAGCTCTCACTTTCTTAGGGAGACTACTGACCGAGTCTCTTGAAAGTGAAACTGAGGAACAGGAATGTACTTCGGTGTGTAGTTTCTTCTCAGATCAGATTACGTTTAGCTGGTAAAAGGTTTAGGTGGATGGGTAATGGACTTAGACCTACGATACTTTCTTTTACTCAGGCTTTTCTTGGGTCAGGTTATTACTTATGGCGATCGGTGTATATGGAGCTGAGAATGAAATAGACAGGTTTATACAAAGTGCCGATGAGTAAAATGGCGCTTATATAATGGGGCCCTCTCATCATATTATTTGCAAAGGAACACCTTTGTTTGTTCAAGCATTATAATTATAGATAATGTATTTTCACGTTAATGAAGTGTATTACGAAAGCGGTAGAAGGAAAATGGCAATATACATAAACTGTTGTTGATAAGAACCATTTAAAAATCAAACAATCTCTGTTGATACTGATAAAGTCGTAGTTCTACGCTGTTATAAACGTTGCGTGAAAGAATGTACAGTTTATTTCAATTAGTTTAATGTTATGATAATTATGGTTCCTACTATATAGGAACTTGTTGGCATCTTTTTCCGATCGTGATTTATTGATTCCTTAGAAACTACATCCATTATTTCTGTAATGGACTAGATTGTGGATACAAAATTATGGCTTTTCGACTAACTTGAACGTGATCGCGATTATAAAGGCGCTTTCCAGTTTTTTAGAACAAATGAGTGACAAGAACGCGATAATTGCGTCGTTAGTCGTATGATCAAACGCTTTGGTTAGGACGCGGGGTAAAAGGTGGTATAAAACAATATTCTGATAACTTTCTAACTCGATCATCAGAATTGATGAAATTTAATCATGAAAATAATAACAATTGGTATTATTGAAGTTATACTTCTTATGGCGCGTTAGGGAAAAATGATGAGAGTAATTTTTTACGATGCGCGCGCACACCGACACCTAAATTTAACAGCATGAAGTTAGCTAGTCAACATACACCCTGAAGTTAGCTTAGTGTCAGATATTGACAAGCCTAGGTTTTTTATTTTTAATCTACTGCTGGCTGAGATAAGGCGACAGATATTTTTTTTAAAAAGAAGTATAACTTCTAACGCGTGTACATAAGTACACACACACACTTTTTATATTGGCCTCTCTGTAGGGCAACTCCTCTTCTCATACAGATAAGCCAGAGCATTATCATCAGGGATATGTTATATCATCAAGGAATAGTGCACATTCGCACTATTCCCGGATAGGTTAAGAGTGAGAGGATTAATGAACCTCTTTTTCAGGCAGCTATTCCGTGGAGCATGTCGACAAGGTGTGTTTGTCCCTACGTGCCGAGTTCGGGAACTGTGTGAAGATAACCGGCCTTCTGGGCAGACCTGACATGCTATTCGTCTTCGATGCCAGCGAGGTAGAACGGGTGTTTAGAGGTGAAGACGCGGCTCCACACAGGTGAGAAATATTTTAGTAAATTTATAAAAATAAATTTATGTGACAGATAGCCCGTGCACTTTTGTAATTCTTTATATAGAGTAAATAAGTGAGCATATTATTAGAGTTAGTCCTGTAAAATACAAGATTTACCTGATAATTTCAGGCCTTCGATGCCCTCTTTGAACTACTACAAACACACATTGAGGAAAGACTTCTTCGGTGCCGAAGAAAACTGTGCTGGTGTTATTGCAGTGTAAGTAATTACCAATCTATGGATTCCATCAATTGCTACTTTTTCCTATACTTAGCGTAAGTGAAGGCGGTAGGCAACTCATAGCAGCATTTTTTTAAAACAATGCCAACAGTTATGCTTCTGTTTCAGTACTTACTAAAGAAAATGGTCTGTGTTTCAGGCACGGTGAACAGTGGTCAGCTTTCCGAACCAAAGTATCACGCGTGGCGTTAAGCGCCGGTGCTGCAGCGCAATACACGGTCCCCGTCGCTGAAGTGGCAGACGCTTTCGTCCAAAGGTAATGTTCGAGAAAACCCTTGATTATAGTTTCTTGATTATTTTTTCATCGCTGAAATAATATGCGCTATGACTTTGTTTCCTTAGTGCCAACAATATTATGCTGAGTCATGGCCGTTTTGCGAGGATGAGACGCATATTTTTCACCCAACTAGATAACAAATATTATTTTAGTTTTTGTATAGGAACTTACTTATTTTTTGCGCCACTTTTCGTGGCAATAATGGATTTTCTTTATTTTAAATATTAAAAAAAAACAATAAGTTTAAAAATAAAAACGACGTGTTTTTAATTTTTTGATAACATAATTTATGAGTATATTTACCTAGTTATTTGTTATATATTTTATTTCAGAGTACGTAGCATTAGAAATGAACATTCGGAAACGCCTGGTGACTTTTTGAACGAGGTACACAAATGGTCTTTGGAATGTGAGTAGATACAGTATTCGGGCACATATCGGGGTTTTCAGAATTTTCTGATTCATTCAACTAATCCGAGCAGCACTGACACATGTATCTCAGGTTTGTTCTTGATTGCTAGACCGGTTAACTTGGTACGTCTGTTATACATTCAGTAAGATTTTCGACAAGGAATTTAATACTAACGTACCTGGTAAAGGTTGCGGGAATTCACTGGATGCGACAAGCACTGGGTTGGTCGATTTGATGCAGCTTGGGAGAAGCCTTAATAGTTACCGGCCAGTCAATTAATTTGAAAGGAATTTAAGGCGATATTTTTTGTGAATTTTTGTGATTCTTTGAGAAGAGAGAGTGAAAAGATTAACTTAATTTAGTATTCATGGCTAAATGGCTTGTACTGTAGATACAATTGTGGGCAAACTTGGTCATTGCAGCCGAAGCGGAATTGTTATGGAGCCGAGAACTGCAGTGACAAATGCCCACGCAAACAAAAAAAAAATGTTTTAAAAAATTCACTCACGAAGAAATAAAATAATAGAACGAAAAGTACTTTTGTCAATAATAATAATTATGAAACTATGGATTTAATTTACTTTTTTGCCCACGCTTTGTCTTTCCAGGTTGATGGAGTAGCAAAGGTATGAAGTTGCAAAGCACCCTAATATTAAAAATAGAAAATTCAAATATTTTTGAATATAGAACAAAACAGGTGTTCGTAAAAAGAAAAAAAAAAGAATATAAGGTTTATTTATGCTATTCTATTAATTTAAATTCTATTCTATAAATACAATTTAAATATTCACAAAATATTTAGGCAGTAAGGGTAGCTCTATGTTTAGTTTATCTGATGTTATCTGTGGCCAAAATAAATAACTTGAACCGCGACTGTCAAATACACTGCATTCTAAACCTAATAAAAATGCAATAAGAGTTAGTTTTCGAGGAAGTGTATTGAAAAATATATTTTGATGCAACTAGACTTCATCTTCAAATCTTGATTCATATTTCAGCTCTCGGATTAATAGCCCTAGACACCCGTCTTAATTGTTTCGATGCGCCCGAGGACTCAGAGAGCATGCGCTTGATCCACGCCGTCCAGACCTTCTTCCTAAGTGTGGGTGAGCTGGAACTGCGCGCCCCCTGGTGGAGACTGTACCCAACTAAAATGTTCAGGCAGTATGTCGCCGCCTTGGATACCATCCTTAGGTAAGGATGAATATAATTATGTATTATTACAAAATGTAGGTACAAGAATTGGCAAGATGAAGCACAACTACGGGGGAAATGGAAATTATGTGGGGAGGCCTTTGCCCAGGAGTGCGACTGTTAAGGTAGGTACCAGGTCCCTAAATTCATTCATACCTACCAGTAAGTCACTTCAGTCTTACCTATTGTTTCAGTTATTATAATTTACGACATGGTAAGCTTATATTGTAATAGCTCTAGTAAACAAGAATAAAACTTGATGCAACTTGCCATAGCAAAGAAAAAAAAATGAAACTGCTAACGCCCTCATTTTCAGAAATTCTTTACTTCCAAAAATAACCAGTTGAAAATTTCACGACAGCGTAACTCTCAGACATGTGGAGAAGGCGCTAAAGGAATGCGAAGCTAACGGCAGCAGCAAGTCACTGCTGCAAGACCTGGTGGCGGCTGCAGGTCCCAGAGTAGCAGCAGTGGCAGCTCTTGACCTGTTCTTAGTAGGAATAGACACGGTAAGAGCTTATCTATTGGGTGCTACACACGTGTTCGGATAGGCCTAATTCAGCTCAGACTGTGCGGCAAAATCGAATGTACTTATATTTTGCTACCCAGTTTTCATATCAGGCCCACCCAAGTATTTGTACCGTACGCCTCATGTAACAGTTTTTAAAAAACAAATGAAAATTTGAAATAAACAATCGAATACAAAAAGCGTCCAAAGTCGCCTGATAAAAATCTTATAGCAATATTTGATAAAACGCAATAATTATGTTGCGTTCAGTACAACCGTCTTGTGATAAACTTGTAGCAATATTTTTCAGAACGCAGTTAAGTGATGCTCATGCCTATCATAATGACTGGCATTTATCTTACCATCACTTTTCAATGTTGAAAATACATAAGTTAGATATTTAGTTGATTAAAATAATCTCACTAATACCACCGGATTCTTTCTGGACCTCCTGATGCACTGTCTCCTACCCGCTTGTGCAATGCCTGTCAGGCCTTTCACCACCTCCTTTCTGGGAAAATATTCTAACAATATATTTACCATTTAATTTACAGACATCAAACGCAGTAGCTTCAATTTTGTACCAGTTATCATTAAGACCATCAGTGCAAGAGCGATTGTACGAAGAAATCAACAAAGTACTACAGAACAGGCCGATGAATCCCGGGGATGTCAACCAGATGCCCTATCTAAAGGCGTGTGTGAAGGAAGTTATGAGGTTAGTGACTAGTGTATCTCATTTCATCATTCTCCTGCCCTTATCCTAAATTATTTGGGGTCGGCGCAGCGATGTCTCCTTCTTCCATACTTCTTTATTACTTGTCATCTCATCAGACCCCTTCTTTATTGCCATATCATCCTTCACACAGTCCATCCATAGTTTCTTTGGCTTTCCTCTACTCTTTTACCCATCCATATTCATACTCAAAACTTGCCTTACGACATTTTCTCCATTCCTTCGTAAACATTCATCACGAACTAGTGACTAGTGTATCTACCTTATTATAATCAGCCCTGAGGACGCAACTTAAACTAAGGGGCCGTCGCTCGGGCTGCGGGACTGTTCGAAAGAGATACCGCGGCCCTGGAACACAAAGGGAAAAGAAGGAACATGGATGGGTTTTAGTCAGTACAAGTCTGACACTCCCTTCCGCTCTGCCCATAGCGGGAGAAGTCATTAGATGACTTCTCATCCGAAAAAAAAATGGGGCCGTCGCTCGAACACTTGACCATCCTGTTTTGCAAAGAACAACGACTACTTGTTGTTGTTGTCTATATGTATCTTCGCGTGTATTATTTAAGATGGATGCCGCATTTTAAAATATGAACCTGCAAGTGACATTCTTTCAAAAATGTATCGGATTAACTAATTGACTCCCTGAGAAGATTTTGTCTACCCTAGCGATTGCGACTTTGTCAGACGTAAGTAATTAATTTCAAACCGAAATAAAAAATACCAAATATATGTGTTTTCCAGAATGTATCCAGTTGTAATTGGCAATGGACGACAGCTAACTAAGGATACAGTCATTTGTGGCTACAATATACCAAAAGGAGTAAGTATTAAACAAACAAAACTAAAAATATTACACAAATTTTCTGATAGACCGCAGCAGTCAACCGTGAGGAAACATAATTAGTGCTTGAAACTTTATACTACGCTAACGGCTAAAGTCCTACTTCTGACATTCGGTAATTACCGCGGAATTACCGCATTGCGGGTATGACTGTAATTTTTTGGCAAATGGATGATCACAATATATAATTTCGATCTTAAAAACTTTTGCTAAACCTTCGAAAGACGGAGTGTACTAATAATTACTGTAAAATCACTTTTAATTTTCAGACTCAAGTAATATTCCAGCATTATGTTATGGGCAATAGCGAGGATTACTTCACCAATGCATCAGAGTTTCGACCAGAGAGGTGGATGAACAGATCTCCTTCGCAAAAGCATCATGCTTTCGCATCCCTACCGTTTGGCTATGGAAAAAGAATGTGCCTTGGCAGAAGATTCGCTGAGCTAGAAATCCATACGGTCATTTGCAAGGTATATTAAAACTCATTTACATTTTATTTGCAATGGAACTTCTTGGTCATAAAAATTCACCAAACTAAAAAAAAATATAACAATCCTGCAGTTTTGTGGGAATATCAGAAGGAATAAAATATGTAAAAAAAAAGCAAAGATCTGCTTGACATTATTTACAGCGCGAAACAAAATTAAGAAAAAAACATTGAATTTGGAATGTTTCCCGATTTCATTTTGTTTTGTTTCTTAATTTTGTGTCTTCAAAAAAGTGAATTAAATTATGATTGGTATTTGATTGGTACGTGTTAAATATTTTGTTATTATTTCAATAAAATCGCCCCTAAGACGACCCACTGACCAATTGCAGACTACTGAAAATTTTCCTGTGCATGTTTATGTGAATATTTCGCATGTAGGGGCACAGTAATATAGCTCTTTATTCACAGTGAATCTGTTATATTTTTCAGATGGTGCAAGCCTTCAAAATGGAGTATCATCATGAGCCATTGGACTACCACATACATCCTATGTATACGCCGGACGGACCCATTAGACTGAAACTTACTGACCGGTAGATTTTTCCAATGATTTAAGTAGTTACTGTTACTCTTAGGTATTGTTGTGCTCTAAGAAGTTTTCCTTGTTAGCTTAGTGCTTATAGACTTGATACATTATTATATTATTTGTTATTTATTTGTTCAGTACCTATGAGCTATTGTAGGAGTATTGTAGTATTGTTGTTGTATTGTATTGTATTGTAGGAAATTAAGACTTTTCTGCAAATTAATCCTAGTGAAGTTTTCTCAATGTATGAAATACTGTGTGAAAAGGCCATTGCGATAATGCGGAAGAAAACAAAAATAAAGCACTATTCGCCGTATTCTTCTGGGCTATGTTAGTACAACTGAACATGTTCAGGAGTAGAAAATATCATTACATTCAGGCTACTCCGGTATTACGATTATTGAACTAATTGTATAAAAGTTGTTAGTTTGCCTGCGTTGAATTTTTCTTTTGTTTCTTGCGCCTGCACCATTTTCTGAGTACCTACTAAAAATGTACTAAAGTTGGACAATTTTTCCCCGTATTTATAAGTTATGGCTTAACCAAATTTTTGTAAAATTAATTATGTACAAGCAACGTTTATAGATAAGGGGAATATGGGTAATCATGTAAGGTGATATTTTATTAGTTACCATGGACAGGTTTAATCTAGATTTTTAGAATGTAAATATTTTATTATAGTCATTGTATTTTGTACTATGTAAGTTGTGATGGAGTTGTATTTTTTCGTTAATAAAATTACCAGTACCTAGGTGAGTAATTGTGATAAGGTTTGTTTATTCTCCTTTTGCCCTCTGATCCAATGCTATCTACTTATTAAGCTCTAAGTATAGTCAACCGAGAAATTGGTTTACCACTTTAGACAAACCATAGTGCTTTAAAACTTCACTATAGCTGAAACTATATATAAAAGTAAAATAGCCCTTGGCCAAAGAATGGGGTATAATATTTATTTCAATAGATCATTTTTTATTCTCTATGAGATATACGATTTTGGAATGGACAACTACAGTCCATTCAGTTATTATGCCTGTGTCTGGTGTAGACTGTAGGTAGCTATATTTTTTGACTAAGCAAAAATGGAAGTGTAATCTAACCTTGCGGTGGCGGGGGGACTATACTTTTCCAAATAACTTAACCACGCTAAAAATACAGTAAAATAAGACTCGGCTGGTGGCTTCTCAGTAGTCGGGTGTGAGTGTCATAACCACAACACGCTGAGCTGACTTTACAATTAGAATTGTTTATTTAGATATTATGAATGGAATTATAGATGGAATAAAATAAAAGAAGTGTTTTGACATTCATAGAATGTTTTACTTAGATTGATTCGACAAGCAATCTTAGGTACTAACATTACAAAATCATTGAAAATAAGATTTTAGGACGTTAGGTACACTCTGCAATGAAAAATATACATTTTCAAAACTTTCAATAATTTGAACAGTGAACTCGTGTGAAACAGAGTATATCTAATTCTACATTAATTATTATACGTACACTATACATTTAATGGCCACATCAGCGTACTAAAAGATATATTATGTATTTACACAAAAATATCACAAATGAGTATATTATTTTAAACAATGAGTAATTTTGATTTTATACATCGTGAATTCAGAACATATTATACATAGGTAGTACATAAAAAATATTGACTAGGGATAAAAATAAACATTATAAATTGTGAGGATGCATCAAAGAACACACAATACAATATTAGATAATATTATGGCACTATTTTATATATTGATAAAATAGGCATACACAAGCGCCCGAAATAATATTACATAAAGCTTAAAAGGCAGTGAAAGTTACTTTAAAAATTAATAATTCTATATAACGCAGCCATTTATATTTTGTAAAAAAAAATGCAAATTGTAATGCATCAAGTGGTTACATAAAAATTAAAATATCACAATATTTAATTTAACCACAATAGTTATTTAAAATGTCAACAAGGGTTTTGCGTTTTAGCTGTCGCTACTGCGTAAACAGACCTTAATTTTAGTTTTCTGCTAGTTTTGTACAAATAAATGGCAAGTGTAATTGACAAAGTCATTATTATAGCAGAGCCCATGGCAATGTAAATGATGGCAGTTCCGCTAGTAGCGAATGCGGCATTCTCACTGATGCCGCTTATATCACGTACCTTTCTCGACCTCGGTTGTGTTCGCGAAGATTCAAAGGAATCTATGAAAAAAAAATAACTTATTAAAACAAGAAGTTAAACACCAATAATAAAAATCAAACACTTATTATCGCAACAATTTTAAATTACTGTCTTGAGAGCATAATATACAGGGTAGAATATTGAGGTGGAGTTGTAAGGGCAGAATACTTCCACGGCTGCGGGACTCCAGGGCTGCGGGACTGTTTGAAAGAGTAACCGCGACCCTGGAACGCAAAGGGCAAGAAAGGAACATGGATGGGTTTTAGTCAGTACAAGTCTGACACTCCCTCTGCTCTGCCCGAAGCGGGAGAAGTCATTTGATGATTTCCCATCCGAAAAAAAATAGGGCAGCATACTTGTTTGCTTATAAAAATACAACGGTTAAGGAAGGTTAACCTTAGTAATAAGGGTTTAAGTACACATCCAATGAATTAATGTGTACTAAATTGTTAGAGGCGACAGTCACAATATTTGCAAAAATGCGTACTATCTATTCATAATTTCTTACCGATTTCTGATTGCGTATCTTCGTAAGACTTTTCATCGTCAAAGTCCTTAGGAGCTAGTCTGCTGACCCTTGATGATTTGACTTCATTTTCTTCGGGGAACGGCGGCAAGTATGTTGAAGGGGGATTTGTACTGCTAGGAGCAAACGGTTGTGGGCATTTGGGATCCCTGGATCCCGGATAACATGAGCTGGGAGTTGAGGGTGTGGGTTTAGGGCATCTAGGATCATTTGAGCCAGGGTAGCAACGAGGTGGCTCTTGTGTTGTAGGTTTGGGGCATCTAGGATCGTTTGAACCAGGGTAGCATCGAGGTGGTGCGGGTGTGGTTGGCTGAGGACAGCGAGTGTCTTGGTTGCCAGGGTAGCAGTTAGGAGGAGCAGGTGTTGTAGGTTTCGGGCATCTAGGATCATTTGAGCCAGGGTAGCAACGAGGTGGCTCTGGTGTTGTAGGTTTGGGGCATCTAGGATCGTTTGAACCAGGGTAGCATCGAGGTGGTGCGGGTGTGGTTGGCTGAGGACAGCGAGTGTCTTGGCTGCCAGGGTAGCAGTTAGGAGGAGCTGGTGTTGTAGGTCGCGGGCATCTAGGATCATTTGAGCCAGGGTAGCAACGAGGTGGCTCTGGCGTTGTAGGCTTGGGACATCTAGGATCGGATGAACCAGGGTAACATTTAGGTGCCTCGGGAGTGGTAGGCTTAGGACATCTAGAGTCATTGGAGCCAGGGAAGCATTGTGGTGGCTTGGGTGTCGTAGGTTTGGGGCATCTAGGATCATTAGAACCAGGATAACAACGTGGTGGTTCGGGTGTTTGTGTCGTTGGTGGTAAATATGTTGAAGGATTCAATGTTGTAGGGCGTGGAGGTTGAGGACATTTTGGATCGGGCGAGCCGGGATAACAAACTGGTTTGGATGTGGTTGGTTTCGGACATCTAGGATCGGTGCTGCCTGGATAGCATCGAGGTGGCGCAGATGTAGTTGGTTTAGGGCAGCGAGGGTCTTGGTTACCTGGAAAGCAGTTGGAAGGAACTGGTGTTGTAGGTTTTGGGCATCTAGGATCATTTGAGCCAGGGTAGCAACGAGGTGGCTCTGGAGTGGTAGGCTTAGGACATCTAGGATCATTGGAGCCTGGGAAGCATCGTGGTGGCTCGGGTGTCGTAGGTTTGGGGCATCTAGGATCATTGGAACCAGGGTAACAACGAGGGCCCTCAGGAGATGTAGGTTTGGGGCATCTAGGATCACTTGAACCAGGGTAGCAACGCGGTGGCTCTGGTGTTTGTGTAGTTGGCGGTAAATAAGTTGGAGGATTTAACGTCGTAGGTCGTAGGGGTTGCGGGCATTTTGGATCAGGTGAACCCGGGTAACAAACTGGTTTAGGAGTCGTTGGCTTAGGACATCTCGGATCGCTGCTGCCTGGGTAGCATCGAGGTGGTGCGGGTGTAGTTGGTTTAGGGCAGCGAGGATCTTGGCTGCCTGGGAAGCAGTTAGGAGGAGCTGGTGTCGTAGGTTTCGGGCATCTAGGATCATTAGAGCCAGGGTAGCAACGAGGTGGCTCTGGCGTTGTAGGCTTGGGACATCTAGGATCGGATGAACCAGGGTAACATCTAGGTGCCTCGGGAGTGGTAGGCTTAGGACATCTAGGGTCATTGGAGCCAGGGAAGCATTGTGGTGGCTCGGGTGTCGTAGCTTTGGGGCATCTAGGATCATTAGAACCAGGATAACAACGTGGTGGTTCGGGTGTCGTAGGTTTGGGGCATCTAGGATCATTAGAACCAGGATAACAACGAGGGGGCTCAGGTGTCGTAGGTTTGGGGCATCTAGGATCATTGGAACCAGGATAACAACGAGGGGGCTCAGGTGTCGTAGGTTTGGGGCATCTAGGATCATTAGAACCAGGATAACAACGAGGGGGCTCAGGTGTCGTAGGTTTGGGGCACCTAGAATCATTGGAACCAGGATAACAACGAGGGGGCTCTGGCGTTTGTGTCGTAGGTGGTAAATATGTTGGAGGATTTAATGTTGTAGGGCGCGGAGGTTGAGGACATTTTGGATCGGGGGAGCCGGGGTAACAAACTGGTTTAGGTGTGGTTGGTTTCGGACATCTAGGATCGGTGCTGCCTGGGTAGCATCGAGGGGGCGCAGGTGTGGTTGGCTTAGAGCAGCGAGGGTCTTGGTTACCGGGGAAGCAGTTAGGAGCAGCAGGCGTAGTCGGCTTAGGACATCTAGGATCGGTGCTGCCTGGGTAGCATCGAGGTGGCGCAGGTGTGGTTGGCTTAGGGCATCGAAGGTCTTGGTTACCGGGGTAGCAGTTAGGTGCAGCAGGTGTTGTCGGTTTGGGACACCTAGGATCTGTACTACCTGGGAAGCATCTTGGTGGTGCTGGAGTGGTAGGCTTTGGGCAGCGAGGGTCTTGGCTGCCGGGGAAACAATTAGGAGGAGCAGGTGTTGTTGGTTTCGGACATCTAGGATCAGTGTTGCCTGGGTAGCATCGAGGTGGCGCAGGTGTTGTTGGCTTAGGGCATCGAGGGTCTTGGTTACCGGGGTAGCAGTCGGGTGCAGCAGGTGTTGTCGGTTTGGGACACCTAGGATCTGTACTACCTGGGAAGCATCTTGGCGGTGCCGGAGTGGTAGGCTTTGGGCAGCGAGGGTCTTGGCTACCGGAGTAGCAGTTAGGAGGAGCCAGTGTAGTGGGTTTAGGGCATCTGGCGTCCGTGGAACCGGGATAACATTTGGGTCCAGGTGTAACCGGTGGTAAGTATGTGGGAGGATTTAATGTCGTCGGCCGTGGTGGTTGCGGGCAGTTGGGATCAGGAGAACCAGGATAGCAAACTGGCTTAGGAGGCGTTGGCTTGGGGCACCTAGGATCGGTGCTACCTGGGAAGCATCTTGGCAGAGCGGGAGTTGTAGGCTTGGGGCAGCGGGAGTCTTGGCTGCCTGGGAAACAATTAGGAGGAGCAGGCGTTGTTGGTTTGGGACATCTAGGATCGGTGCTACCTTGGTAGCATCGTGGTGGCGCAGGTGTGGTTAGCTTAGGGCAGCGAGGGTCTTGGTTACCGGGATAGCATTTAGGTGAAGCAGGTGTTGTGGGTTTAGGGCAACGCGGGTCTTGACTACCTGGGAAACAATTAGGAGGGGCTGGTGTGGCCGGTTTTGGGCAGCGAGGGTCTTGGTTACCGGGATAGCAGTTAGGTGGAGCAGGTGTTGTCGGTTTGGGACACCTAGGATCTGTACTACCTGGGAAGCATCTTGGCGGTGTCGGAGTGCTAGGCTTTGGGCAGCGAGGGTCCTGGCTACCAGGGTAGCAGTTAGGTGGTGCCGGTGTAGTGGGTTTAGGGCATCTGGAATCCGTGGAACCGGGATAGCATTTGGGTTCAGGTGTAACCGGTGGTAAGTATGTGGGAGGATTTAATGTCGACGGCCGCGGAGGTTGTGGGCAGTTGGGATCAGGAGAACCGGGATAGCAAACTGGCTTAGGAGTTGTTGGCTTTGGACAACGAGGGTCTGAGCTGCCTGGGAAGCATCGCGGTGGTGCTGGAGTGGTAGGTTTGGGGCAGCGAGAGTCTTGATTACCTGGATAACAGTTAGGTGAAGCAGGCGTGGTAGGTTTAGGGCAACGCGGGTCTTGGTTACCAGGGTAGCAATTAGGCGGAGAAGGTGTTGTGGGCTTGGGACACCTAGGATCAGTGCTACCTGGGAAGCATCTTGGAGGGGCAGGTGTTGTCGGTTTTGGACAACGAGGATCGGTGCTGCCAGGGAAACATCGCGGTGGTGCTGGAGTGGTTGGTTTGGGGCAGCGAAGGTCTTGATTACCGGGATAACAGTTAGGTGGAGCAGGCGTGGTAGGTTTAGGGCATCGCGGGTCTTGGCTACCACTGTAGCAATTAGGAGGAGCCGGTGTTGGCTTGGGGCATCTAGGATCTGTGCTACCTACGAAGCATCTTGGCGGGGCGGGAGTTGTAGGTTTAGGGCATCGTGGGTCTTGGCTACCATTGTAGCAATTAGGAGGAGCCGGTGTTGGCTTGGGGCATCTAGGATCTGTGCTACCTGGGAAGCATCTTGGCGGGGCGGGAGTTGTAGGTTTAGGGCAGCGAGGGTCTTGGCTACCTGGGAAACAATTTTGTGGGGCAGGAGTGGTTGGTTTAGGACAACGCGGGTCTTGGCTCCCGGGGTAGCAGTTAGGAGGAGCAAGTGTAGTGGGTTTAGGGCATCTGGCGTCCGTGGAACCGGGATAACATTTAGGTCCCGGTGTAACTGGTGGTAAATATGTGGGAGGATTTAATGTTGTCGGCCGCGGAGGTTGTGGGCAGTTGGGATCAGGAGAACCGGGATAGCATACTGGCTTAGGAGTTGATGGCTTTGGGCACCTTGGATCGATGCTACCTGGGAAGCATCTCGGTGGGGCGGGAGTAGTTGGTTTAGGACACCGAGAGTCTTGACTGCCAGGGTAGCAGTTAAGTGGAGCAGGTGTTGTGGGTTTAGGACACCTAGGATCTGTGCTACCCGGGAAGCATTTCGGAGGTGTAGGTGTTGTGGGTTGAGGGCATCGAGGGTCTTGGCTACCAGGATAACAATTTGGTGGGGTGGGTGTAGTTGGTTTGGGACACCTTGGATCTGTGCTACCTGGGAAGCATGTAGGCGGAGCGGGAGTAGTAGGTTTTGGACAACGAGGGTCCTGGTTACCAGGGTAGCAGTTAGGAGGAGCAGGAGTAGTCGGCTTTGGACAACGAGAGTCTTGGCTGCCTGGGAAACAATTTGGACGTGCTGGGGTCGTTGGTTTTGGACATCTGGGATCCGTGCTACCAGGGAAGCATCGAGGTGGTGCAGGCGTGGTAGTCTGAGGACATCTTGAATCTGTTGAGCCGGGATAACACTTGGGTGCGGGTGTTACTGGTGGCAAATAAGTAGGAGGATTCAATGTCGTCGGACGTGGAGGTTGAGGACATTTGGGATCAGGAGACCCGGGGTAACAAACAAGCTTTGGAGGTGTTGGCGTTGTTGGTTTGGGACATCTAGGATCTGTGCTGCCTGGGAAGCATTTCGGAGGTTCAGGAGTTGTAGGCTTAGGGCAACGAGAGTCTTGGCTGCCTGGGTAGCAGTTAGGAGGGGCTGGCGTTGTTGATTTAGGACAACGTAGGTCAGTATTTCCTGGATAACAGTTTGGTGTAGCAGGTGTTGTTGGTTTAGGGCATCTAAGGTCTGTGCTTCCTGGGAAGCATCTCGGTGGTGCAGGAGTGGTAGGCTTGGGACAGCGAGGATCTTGGTTACCGGGATAGCAGTTGGGTGCGGCTGGCGTAGTTGGTTTGGGACATCTAAGATCAGTGCTGCCAGGGAAGCACCGAGCTGGCTCAGGTGTGGTCGGCTTGGGGCATCTCGGATCTGTGCTAC
The DNA here is from genome assembly GCA_950005105.1 of Lycophotia porphyrea. NCBI lineage: Eukaryota > Metazoa > Arthropoda > Insecta > Lepidoptera > Noctuidae > Lycophotia > Lycophotia porphyrea. The sequence goes on along the minus strand of OX465391.1, from coordinate 9,636,015 downwards.
CCGTGAAACATTTGGGAGGCGCAGGAGTAGTTGGCACTGGTGGCAGATAAGTGGGAGGATTTAATGTTGTTGGTCGCGGTGGTTGCGGGCAGTTAGGATCTGGGGAACCGGGGTAACACACAGGCTTTGTTGGTGTTGGCGTTGTTGGTCTAGGACATCTTGGATCCGTGCTGCCTGGGAAGCATCTTGGTGGCGCCGGCGTTGTTGGTTTGGGACAACGTGGGTCTGTGCTACCCGGGAAACATTTAGGAGGGGCAGGTGTAGTTGGCTTAGGGCAACGTAGGTCTTGGCTACCGGGGTAACAGTTGGGTGGAGCTGGTGTAGTTGGTTTTGGGCACCTTGGATCAGTGCTACCTGGGAAGCACCTTGGTGGTGCAGGGGTTGTAGGCTTAGGACAGCGAGGGTCCTGGCTACCAGGATAGCAGTTAGGAGGGGCTGGCGTTGTTGGCTTAGGACAACGTAGGTCAGTGTTACCGGGATAGCAGTTTGGTGGGGCTGGTGTAGTTGGTTTTGGGCACCTAGGATCAGAGCTACCTGGGAAGCACCTTGGTGGTGCAGGAGTGGTAGGCTTCGGGCAACGAGGGTCCTGGTTGCCTGGGTAGCAATTAGGAGGAGCTGGTGTAGTTGGCCGAGGACATCTAAAATCAGTTGAACCAGGATAACATTTAGGTCCAGGTGTTACTGGTGGCAAATATGTAGGCGGATTTAGAGTTGTAGGCCGTGGTGGTTGCGGACATTTGGGATCAGGAGATCCGGGGTAGCAAACCGGCTTAGAAGGTGTTGGTGTTGTTGGTTTGGGACATCTAGGATCGGTGCTGCCTGGGAAACACCTCGGTGGTGCTGGAGTAGTCGGCTTAGGGCAGCGAGGGTCTTGACTACCGGGGTAGCAGTTAGGTGGAACAGGTGTGGTCGGCTTTGGACAACGAGGGTCTGTGCTTCCGGGATAACAATTTGGTGGAGCTGGTGTCGTTGGTTTAGGACATCTTTGATCTGTGCTGCCGGGGTAGCAATTAGGAGGAGCTGGAGTTGTCGGTTTAGGACAACGCAGGTCAGTGTTACCGGGATAGCAATTTGGTAGGGTTGGTGTAGTTGGTTTTGGGCACCTAGGATCAGTGCTACCTGGGAAGCACCTCGGTGGTGCAGGGGTTGTAGGCTTAGGACAGCGAGGGTCCTGGCTCCCAGGATAGCAGTTAGGAGGGGCTGGCGTTGTTGGTTTAGGACAACGTAGGTCAGTGTTACCGGGATAGCAGTTTGGTAGGGTTGGTGTAGGTGGTTTTGGGCACCTAGGATCAGTGCTACCTGGGAAGCACCTTGGTGGTGCAGGGGTTGTAGGCTTAGGACAGCGAGGGTCCTGGCTCCCAGGATAGCAGTTAGGAGGGGCTGGCGTTGTTGGTTTAGGACAACGTAGGTCAGTGTTACCGGGATAGCAGTTTGGTGGGGCTGGTGTAGTTGGTTTTGGGCACCTAGGATCAGTACTACCTGGGAAGCATCTCGGTGGTGCAGGTGTGGTCGGCTTTGGACAACGAGGATCTTGGCTACCAGGGTAGCAATTTGGCGGAGCTGGTGTGGTTGGTTTGGGACATCTAGCATCAGTGCTGCCAGGGAAGCATCGAGGTGACTCTGGAGTTGTCGGTTTGGGACATCTCGGATCCGTGCTACCGGGGAAACATTGGGGAGGCGCAAGAGTAGTTGGCACTGGTGGCAGATAAGTGGGAGGATTGAATGTTGTAGGTCGCGGTGGTTGCGGACAGTTCGGATCAGGGGAACCCGGGTAACAAACAGGCTTTGGAGGTATTGGCGTTGTTGGTTTGGGACATCTGGGATCTGTGCTGTCTGGGAAGCATCTTGGTGGCGCCGGCGTTGTTGGTTTGGGACAACGTGGGTCTGTGCTACCCGGGAAACATTTAGGAGGGGCAGGTGTAGTTGGCTTAGGGCAACGTAGGTCTTGGCTACCGGGGTAACAGTTGGGTGGAGCTGGTGTAGTTGGTTTAGGGCACCTTGGATCCGTGCTACCTGGGAAGCACCTTGGTGGTGCAGGGGTTGTAGGCTTAGGACAGCGAGGGTCCTGGCTACCAGGATAGCAGTTAGGAGGGGCTGGCGTAGTTGGTTTAGGACAACGTAGGTCAGTGTTACCGGGATAGCAGTTTGGTGGGGCTGGTGTAGTTGGTTTTGGGCACCTAGGATCAGAGCTACCTGGGAAGCACCTTGGTGGTGCAGGAGTGGTAGGCTTCGGGCAACGAGGGTCCTGGTTGCCTGGGTAGCAATTAGGAGGAGCTGGTGTAGTTGGCCGCGGACATCTAAAATCAGTTGAACCAGGATAACATTTAGGTCCAGGTGTTACTGGTGGCAAATATGTAGGTGGATTTAGAGTTGTAGGCCGTGGTGGTTGCGGACATTTAGGATCAGGAGATCCGGGGTAGCAAACCGGCTTAGGAGGTGTTGGTGTTGTTGGTTTGGGACATCTAGGATCGGTGCTGCCTGGGAAACACCTCGGTGGTGCTGGTGTAGTCGGCTTAGGGCAGCGAGGGTCTTGACTACCGGGGTAGCAGTTAGGTGGAGCAGGTGTGGTTGGCTTTGGACAACGAGGGTCTGTGCTTCCGGGATAACAATTTGGTGGAGCTGGTGTCGTTGGTTTAGGACATCTTTGATCTGTGCTGCCAGGGTAGCAATTAGGAGGAGCTGGAGTTGTCGGTTTAGGACAACGCAGGTCAGTGTTACCGGGATAGCAGTTTGGTAGGGTTGGTGTAGTTGGATTTGGGCACCTAGGATCAGTGCTACCTGGGAAGCACCTCGGTGGTGCAGGGGTTGTAGGCTTAGGACAGCGAGGGTCCTGGCTCCCAGGATAGCAGTTAGGAGGGGCTGGCGTTGTTGGTTTAGGACAACGTAGGTCAGTGTTACCGGGATAGCAGTTTGGTGGGGCTGGTGTAGTTGGTTTTGGGCACCTAGGATCACTACTACCTGGGAAGCATCTCGGTGGTGCAGGTGTGGTCGGCTTTGGACAACGAGGATCTTGGCTACCAGGGTAGCAATTGGGCGGAGCTGGTGTGGTTGGTTTGGGACATCTAGTATCAGTGCTGCCAGGGAAGCATCGAGGTGGCTCTGGAGTTGTCGGTTTGGGACATCTCGGATCTGTGCTACCGGGGAAACATTGGGCAGGCGCAGGAGTAGTTGGCACTGGTGGCAGATAAGTGGGAGGATTTAATGTTGTCGGTCGTGGTGGTTGCGGACATCTAGGATCTGTACTGCCTGGGTAACAACGTGGTGCTTCTGGCGTTGTGGGTTTAGGGCATCTAAGATCACTTGATCCAGGGTAGCATTCTGATGGTTCAGGAGTCGTTGGCTTAGGACATCTTGGATCACTTGATCCTGGGTAGCATCGAGGTGGTTCCGGCGTTGTGGGTTTAGGGCATCTGGGATCACTTGATCCAGGGTAGCATCGCGGTGGTTCAGGAGTCGTTGGCTTAGGACATCTTGGATCACTTGATCCTGGGTAGCATCGAGGTGGTTCTGGCGTTGTGGGTTTAGGGCATCTGGGATCACTTGATCCAGGGTAGCATCGCGGTGGTTCAGGAGTCGTAGGCTTAGGACATCTTGGATCACTTGATCCTGGGAAGCAACGTGGCGGTTGAGGTGTCGTTGGCTTTGGGCATCTAGGATCGTTTGAACCAGGGAAGCAACGTGGTGGCTCAGGAGTCGTAGGCTTTGGGCATCTGGGATCACTTGATCCAGGGTAGCATCGAGGTGGTTCAGGTGTGGTTGGCCTTGGGCATCTAGGATCATTGGAACCAGGATAACACTTAGGTGCTGGCGATGTTGGTGGTAGGTATGTAGGTGGGTTAAGTGTCGTTGATTTTGGTGGTTGAGGACATCTTCGGTCGGGTGAACCTGGGTAGCAGGCAGGTGTTGTCGGTGACGGGCACCGTGGGTCTGTACTTCCTCGATAACAGTTTGGTGCAGATGGCGTTGGCTGAGGACACCGGGGATCGGGAGAACCAGGATAACACTTAAATTGTGGTTCAACCGTTATCCGTTGACAATTAGGGTCCCGTGATCCTGGGTAACATTGTGTTGGTCTAATCGTGGTGGAAACCTCTTTGATTATTCCATCACAGCTGGAGTCACAGTTGTTTGTGCATAACTGAAATAAAGAAAATAAACGAATGCCAATTAAGTTTTATAATCCTAAAAAATGCAAGATTTAAATATAAAGTTAGTTTTTTTAGGTGAAAATATTTACCTCAACATTACAAGTTAGGTAGACTTGATCGGTTTCGGGGAAACGGAAAGCGCTCACTTTGCTGTAAGCTATCATAGTCGCCCCGCTTTTGCCCGTATTTGTTGTTTTCTGCCACAGGTCAATGAGTTTCCTTTTCCTATAATTAAAATTTATATTTTAAAAGCGGTCTATACATTTAAACTGCCGGGACCTCTTTTATAATAATTAACAGTTCACAGTAGCTTGAGTTCAACTTGATTTCGTATATGTATAAAATCCTTTAGTTAAATTGGATTGAAATAAAAAGTACTTAAATAAAAAAAATGCTGGATCCGGTTACACTGAAGCGCGACCCTTAAACAGTTGAGAAAGAGCTGGCAGATAAGATGAAGTAAAAAATTATCAGTTGTCTTACTTGGGGCAACCCTCCTTGTCTGTAAGTTGAATCTTGCTGGTCTTAGGATTGTCGTAGCTGTCGCTATCATAAGCCCAACAATCATGGATCTTTAGACTGAACTGGTTCCTGACATCTTTGAGGTACACAAGGATGGTTAAATATTCGCCAATTTTGATCGAGTCTTTTAATGGAGTCGTCTGAAAACATTTATAAAGTTAACGATGCTGCTATTTATTCCTATAAACTTAACTGATTTTGGAGTGTGGGAGTGCCACACTCGTGTTCGGGTCGTCCTCATTCATTTCATTGGGTGGCATTTAATGTATATTTTGTTATTCGACTGTGCCGAATCAGGTTGACCCAAACATGTGTGTAGTACGCTTAAAAGCAATATTTTTTTATGTTACCACGTTTTCAGTAGTAGCTTTCTGCCATCCATCATTTTAACATCAATCCTTATACTGAAAACTTTTCCGATATACTTACGTTAGGAAAAACTCCCTTTTGTATGTCCATCCAGCACTCAACTCCTCCGGCGGGACCTTCGACGGCGACCACATCGAGCATATCAACCATGAAAGGCTTCAGTTTCAGCGTGTGTTCCTCCTTCGAAGTGACCACTCCGGTCGACACTTCTATGGAAGTGCGAGCACATGACACCTGGAATATGAAACTTGGAATGGTGAGTCCTTGATTATGTTTTAGGATATCTCCGGCATCTTGTAATTTAGAGATTGGTGGTTGTCAAAGTAACCAAAAGACAGTAAGTTAGTAGCTATAATTTGGATTTGGATGGAACAAACCGGCTGAAAATTTAAAAAAAAATGTCATAAAACGAAAACATTATACACAAAATATCAAGCAAAGCATCAAGCAGCATCTTTTTAGGAAGTCATGAGGACTGTATCCAAAAACGTTCTAGATACAGGTATTTCTTGCAAGATGGACATCAATTTTGTACCTTGCGAGCGAAGTCTTGGGGTCCTTGCAGCAAGTCGTCAGCTTGGAACACAAGCACATTGTCGATGGTACCGCACGCGTTGCAAAGCGGCCGGGAGCCGCACCCATTTAGGGGCACTCGGAATGAGTACCGTGACTGACTGCCGCCCAATGACACGTATCTGAAAATTTACAAGTTGTTGACTAAGTGCATGTTTTGGAAAGATTTTAGAAAACTTCAGTTCTTTACTTCAAATGAAAGCCTACCTCATAATAAACTTTATTGTAAGTCAGAAACAAATGGTTAGCTATCTGTTTCCAAACGATAACGTCTAAAGCATCAACAGGGTCTCAATAATGTCGACACTCATATTATAATGGGGATCTAAATATAATTGCCCAGAATATACAGAACAACACAGATATTTATACAACGGCCTCCGATTTTGTAATTGATTTTATTATTTGCAAAATCAAAAGTGATTTATTCAAATTAGGGTAATAATTAGCACTTAATGAACGTCAAAAATAACATAAAAAGGTTAGAGGGTATTTTTAGGGGCGCACAGGTCCCCAAAACGCTCACCTTTAACCAGTTTCAGGTGTTTAGCTGGGGAGACGACCTGGCGGAATAAACTTCCCAGTAACAAATCTGCCTTCTAAGTTAGAAGAACTTGATTCTATAACATGCGTAAACTGTACTTACTTGCACTTCGGATCATTTAGGAACCCCTTACTGTAAATGATACCATCGAAAATGTCGGCGAACTCGACACTGACGTCGATATAGTCGCCGGAACATTGCACATCGATGTCAGGGGACAAGGGCGAGTCGACGGCCCTCGACCCTCTGAAGAACACGACCCCAGCATCCTCACTGCTTTCGTAGAAAGGTGAGAGCGCATTGTCACCGGATAGTTCGCGGTTTAGCTCAACCGCGGTGAGCGTTTGTGAGTCATCTGAAACAGCTGTAGCGAGCGACAGCTACAGCAACATTTATTTATTAATAAATTGTTATGGATTAATAAATTGTTATTGAACACTATTATTTGCCCTTAAACTTGTGTTTTATGTTCAATGAAACCGCGGAGAACGATTTTAAAATTGAAAATACTTGTTAAAATAAATAAATAAAATAGTTGTGTATTCGGTTAAAAAAATTTAAGTTCTCGGAGAAAATAATGAACAAATAGGGAAAATGGCCAGAGTAGCTTACAATTTGATACTTTGCTCAAAATAAAATATAAAGTAGGTACTAACATTTGCTTACATTATTTTTAAATAGAAGGAATGTTAAAATTGTGTCGCTTTAATACAATTCAATGTAACTCTTCGTCAAACACACAAGGATCTGTGTGTGAGATGACGGCACTTATTATTATTATCGTTCAATCTGTAATTTATTGTTCGCGGCTGCACAATGAGCACTAACTCTCACGTACTTAATTTGGTGTCACAAACCACCGCACAATATGAAAACTAAAACATGCTCCATAACATGAAAATATAGGTACTTTTAGTTGTGATTTGTACTTGAAATTCCTGAGACATCCTTTATTTGAGTTAACTTATTGATGGTGGAAAATTGAACGTCATGCATTTTTCGAATACCATAGTCAAACGAATGACAGTTCTAAAGAAGCGGACCATTCACCGCTCCTTTACTTTATTTTTGTAAGAAATTTCGAAGCACCTTCGGTAATCAGTACCAAACAAAATTAAGCTTAATGAAAACAGTTACCTACATATTTTTTGATTGTCAATGATGTTTATGAAAATTATTTATCAAGGTATCGCACTCGATACCTTGATAAATAATTTTCAAAAACAGTTTTCTAAGAATCGTAATCGTTCACTAACTATTACGATTCTTAGAAAGCTGTTTCTATAGAGGATTATCACGACACAAGCTTAAAGTTGTCGAAATGATCGTAAGTACCTATTTCATCAAACTATATAGTTCCAAATAAAAACTTAAGAAACAATTCTTACGAAGTCGCATACTAAATACATTGAAAGTTCGGGATCTCTATCAAAACATAATAAATTGTATATGTATATTACTTCATTTGGCTGTTGCGTTGTTTTGAAAGCTGTAGGAAAATTGTTACGAAAATATTTAGATGAGAGAATGTGTGCACCATTGACCTTAAGGTTTGTTCATTGTTAGGTCACCTAAGCAATAGTATTTGATAAGCTATACATTAACCTAATTATTTGTTTGCAGATTTGTCTTGTAATTCTATTTACTAAATAAAACATGCTGTGGCTCAAGCAATGGAATAAAAAAAAAGTCATGGATTAAGAAACCAATACATTATAATTATTGTTGTAGATATAATCGAGAGTGGAACATACCTGCACGAGTGCAATCAGTGCCGCTATGCGCATGACAGCCGCTTCATGAGGCCCTGAAATAAAAAAAAAACTCAAATTTTAAGGTAGGAAAATAAAAGAGAAAACTGTTTAAAAGAGAACAAATCAACACTCGTTTCGTTTTATGCGACTAAAGAACTTCTTTTTGATCGGGTGACTCTAAGGTAAGTGGTGCAAAATAATCATTTTCTTCAATTATAATTTTTTAACGATGTCAGTTTTACCATATTTTTTTTTTATAAATGTACCGTAACAATTACTACTAACTGGAACACGTAGCGTGTATAAGTTTTTGCCTTGAATTTTATTTACCGTAAAATCATATTCAATACACATAAAAGTAAGCTCTTCAAATTACGATGAAGCTACGAAATAGATGTTACGAAAACTATTAATCACTACATATTATAAAACAATGTCCTACGCGGCGTCTGTCTGTCTGTTCGCGATAAACTCAAAAACTACTGCACTGATTTTCATGCTGTTCACCAATGGATAGAGTGGTTCTCGAGGAAGTTTTTGGTATATATTTGTTGGTGGTGTCTGAAAAAAATAAGCCGTCTAGGAGCTTTCAACGAAAACGCTGCCTAAGCCCTTTGAGATATAACAAAATGATGTATGGTGGAATTATGTATCTTATATAAGTCTACAGAAAAGTCCAGGATGACATATGTCTATCTCTTAAGGATAACATACTATATTCATTTTAATACTTAAGAAAATGGGCAAAATAGGTTCCCATGGGTTGCGGGAACGGGATCAAAATTTCATGATTACTTTTGGTCGCGCTAACCGAGATCCATGCGGGCGAAGCCGCGGGCATCAGCTAGTCAATTATAATTTATACTAAATGCGTGGTGTTTATCAATTAGATAGTCTATCATATAGACAGAAGTAATGGGCTAAAAATTAGCTTTGAATTTCGAGAAGAAGTGAAAAGTTTTATTCAATCAGTCGCTCAGATATACGGTGTACTAACATTGACGAAATGATAAACTTAGTAACTGTTGCTTCCAAAGAACTTTTATACTAAAATATTTCAAAACTTTCGGTGTTAAATTGAAACGAACTTTGGTAATGATCATTTCACAAGTTTTTCTTCATAGGTCAATTATTACCAGTAACATCAATTAAGCTCTTACAAAAATATATCCTCACAATAATATAAACGCGAATGTTTTATCGTGACTGTTATTTCCTTTATTCATCTTTATACACATCTTTTACATTTTTAAATATTTAAATATAAAACGACATAAAAAAAACATTTAAAAATATAAAAAAAAAAAAAAAAAAAAAAAATAGTAGCCCACCGGTATCGGGAATAGGGTCCAAGCTACCGGCGGTCAGGGCTCCAGAGAGAGGAACCTCCTAACAATACGAGCCGTGTCCAGGAGTACCGCTTTCTGGATCAAGCCCTTGATCCAGCTGCCTAACGAGAGCCTCCTCAGGTGTTGGTCGAGGCTCTTGGCAATTAAGCCATGGGCTGATACGACTACCGGCACAATGATCGCTGAGTCCACATCCCACATGTCGACAACCTCGCGAGCTAAGTCAAGATCGTGACTATTATTATTTCCTTTATTTATTTTTACACATACTGATTACATTTTTAAATATTTCAATATAAAACAACGTAAAAAAACATTTAAAAATATAAAAAATAGTAGCCCACCAGCAATGGGAACAGGGTCCGAGCTACCAGTGGTCAGGGCTGTTGAGATAGGAACCTCCTCATCATCTGCCTAGCCTTTTCCCAACTATGTTGGGGTCGGCTTCCAGTCGACCCGAATGCAGCTGAATACCAGTATTTTACATGGAGCGACTGCCTATCTGACCTCCACAACCCAGTTAGTACTGGGTAATACGATACCCCTTGGTAAGACTGGTTGTCAGACTTTTTTTGGGCAACTGACTACCTAACGACTGTCAAAGATCTTCAAATGACAGCCGGGACCAACAGCTTAACGTGCTTTCCGAGGCACGGAGGAAACTCGGTATGTAATGGGTGGTCACCCATCCACAGACCAACCTAGGTAAGCACGGCTTAACCTAAAGATCGACCCGAGCGGCTGTTATTATTTAGCCACGAGCTCCTCTGAGATAGGAACCTCCTGACAATACTTATTGTGACTTATTATTAAGAATGTCTAATTGTGTGAACATACTGAAAACATAAATACATTTATATCCCATAAATGTATTTTACGTTTGGTGAACGAATAGTGATCGTAATTAAGAAAATAATGACATATAATTCAAGTATTAGACTTTCAGCAGGATTCATATTGTGTTATTTGCCGAGAGTACTATTAAACAATTACAGTTCAGGAAAGTTAATCAAATTCCACGAAGAAGCTCGGGAATTTCCTACGAGATTACATAAAGCAACAAAGATTGCCAAAAGCACTAATTAAATTAATGTAGCTTCCTAATATTCATAATAATCCAATTTTCGAGACTTTATAACATAAAAGCCATGATTTATAGTATATAAAATTAATACATACCTGCTATAGCAAATTCATAATGAAACCTCAACACATATTTAATCAGCGTCAAATTATAAACCGATTAATATTCGGTGACAATATTTTTAACGCCTCAATCAATCAAAGGCTTCCTATTATTAAATCTGAGTTCTTCGCATTCATAAGGTCTTTTATAATAATATTGTTAATGACATAAGTGGCAGCTCACGAAGAGGCTTTAATTGTAAGGCTGCATCTTGGATTCGTGAGGTCAGTCTCGTGAACCGCGCCTGAAGTGTTTCCGCGTTTTATTGCGTCATAGGGTCTTCAATTAAACGTTCTAGGACTGTTTCGATATTCTTCTTTTGAAGTTTCTTTAGGTTTCCTAATAAACATTGATTAGATTATGATGACCATTGTGTTTATTAGACTAGCTTTTGACCGTGGTTTCGTACGTGTAGATATCAGACTTCCACGGAAACGTATGATTATCGGGAATTTCATCCAAAGCTTTCAGCCGTTAAGGCGTGAAAAGGTCAGTAAAAAACGTATACAATATTGTATGGATGAAAAAAGGTACGTTTCAAAGTTTTGACGACATAGACAGTTTTCTGCTAAGATGGTTTCACATTATCATGAGAATGGTAGAAAATGTCATAAAGTAATGTTACAAGCTCGTTAATTTCTGTTCAAGGCATTCCAAGTGACAATATCGGTTCGGTTTCTATGTGACAGTGATGCAATTGGAAATTTGTTGGCAGTTGATTTGTTAAGGTAATTTAAGTAACCAGGTGTTGTTTTCTGAATATTTCACTAAATAAGATTCTTCAAATTTGCAGCTTACTGTGACTTGGTTGCGTACGAAATACCTATTGGTTTTATCTAGAAATTAATACTAATCGGCCTGAACAATAGTGCTCCTAGTGTTTCCCAAGTTTTTGTGTGTTCGCGTTGAAGAAACACTAATTTGTATTGTTCCCGCAAGGGTGATCAATTACACGACGATCAATCTTTAGTAACCTATCTTTTGATTTACGATAACTAATTAGTAGTGTGAATTAATTACTCGTTTTTTTTTATAAAATATAATATAGGTAATGTATGAGAACGAATTCAACTTTAAATTGGATTTTTTACAAGCACCATTGTGCCTTATGTCATTAAAATGTATTCATATAAGATGATGTCAAAACACATTATTAATTTGCTTGTATTAGGCTGTAAAGGTCAAGCTGATGCTTAGCGATAATTTATCAGAAATGAAATACTTTGAATAAATAAAATATTTCGTATATTTGACCTTTGAATTGAATGAGGAAAGCTTATTTTACCGTAGTTACAAAAAGTTATTTAAGACTCCTATTACATTTTTTACGCAAATGCATGATTTTTGACGCTGTAATTGTTTGATTATGAATAAAGATAGTGCCATTCTCTTTCTTGTAAGTTGGAGTTACGCATTTTTATTTTTTCTTTTCGTGTAATCTTTCTTTCTTAATAAATATAAATTACGTGTCATGTTGTTTGTCCGCGATGGACTCCTAAACTACTTAACCGATTTTAATCAAATTTGCTCACTGTGTGTAATTTGATCCAACTTGAAAGATAGGATAGCTTACATCTCAATTTATAGTCGCAATATTACTTAATTGCATTATGTGACGCAGACGAAGTTGCGCGGGTCAGCTAGTTTACTATAAATATTTTACGAACTCAGTTTGCAACAAAAACCGATGGAACTTTGACGCTCAAATTCACATTGTTGCATTCAATTCTTATAAAAGCTAAAATTACTAAAAGATAAGTTGAATGTTTTACTTGCTTATTGGAGTACTAGAATTACTTTAAATTCCTTGAAATTTCACAATAAAAAAAGTAAAGAAAGCTTAATTTAAGCCATAAATGTCTTGATTCAGCGTCCATTATATTCCAAATAAACACAATTTTATCAAATAAACTAATACGATATAAAACTTCGACCTACATAGAATACGTTTCATTAGTTTTCGTTTGTCGATATAATAAGATTTTTTTTTTGTCGATATATGAATAAGATTCTGCGTCAATTCAGTTCGCTCGAGCGTCTCGCGCGAGCGCTTGACGAAGAAGGACCTGTACACGACATTTTCGGATTCTTCCGGAGATCGCTATTATTATCGACTCGTGTACGCCGATCAAATTTCAGCGTTAAAAATCAAGAATTTTCGTAAAAAAATGTAATAGGACTCTTAAGCCTAGGTGTTTAACCAGCTCAAACTATTTGGAGAAGTGAGCAATTAGCAACCACTAGAAGTAAATACAGACACTGATTTAATGGTTATTTTCGTAATTACTTTAATGATCCACAAATGTACCAAGGTCAAAGTTGTTTAACAAGCCTTTATGTAAAGGACATAAATTACATCTAATCCACGCATATATTCGGTAAAGTTCACCAGGTCAACGTATTTAAGTAATTCATGTTTTTGCTGTAATTATTTGAATACCCCTCGCTGCCCGAGCTAATTGTGGTTCATGTTTTCAGGCTTTATTAGGTAAGGTATATCAATATGATTCAACGTTAACTTAGACTATGGGCAGTCTATCATTGTTGACCGTATTGGGAGAGCACTTGATTACTTTATTATTTGTTCTGTATTCAATCAAACATTGATCTTCTATTTACACGTGTCGGTTCAATAAAGATTAGATTTTTATTGATGTTCAGCGACGGTGTCATCGAATTATTACAATGTTTAGTATGTCACGGCCGCCGTGACTTCATCGTATCGTAAACCCTCTGCCCTAGACCGGTTCGACTGGTTGATGTGCATCGCAATATATCGGTGATCAGCCCAGAATCGCGACACAGCATTCGTATATCTGTTAAACAAGGGCCGTGGGCTTATTTGATTGTTATCGACACATCCCATACAAGTGAAATACGAAACGTGCTATAATGGTGCTGTTACGTGCTTACAATGCGACACGCAATCCTTACCCAGATTGAACTTTGATAGTATACAGATAGATACTAGTCTTCGCCTTTGTGTACCAATTTTTAGGCTAAGCATTCTTCATTAAAGTATTTTGTAAAGGATCCAAAGATGTCTCATGGAGATGAATATATTTCTATCGTCACGAGGTGGTAAGGATCTTTAATGTCAGCTGCTTGTGAAGGGCCTGATATTTGGCATTCCTGTATCTAATGGTAATGGTGTCGTTTTATTTCATGCTTATTCAAAATTCGATCTGATAAAGAGGAATGTAATATGGAGTAATCATTGTAAGGAAACCGAAAAGCGAAAGTGATGATCGAGTGGTAGTGAATAAAAAATCTTACAAGTAAATTAGACATTTACATAGTAAGAAGCCAGAAAGAAGTGACATATTATTAGCATAACTTTTACTCATTTAGTAAGAAAACAGTTCTAAATGACCAAAAATTAGTAATGAATGAAGGCTCATAACTCAAAGCCAACAAAACTTTTCAAAAGTTTCGAAATCCGTATTCCGCACACGTGAAGAATCCGTAACGAATGGTCAGTCACAATGTTTCCAACAATTTGTTATTGTTTACGATTAGTTGTTCTCGCTTTTGTTGTTCCGACGCACAGTTGCGTAAATTATCATGTTCATGGTTTAACAATTACATTATTAATTACTGACAAAGTTCTACAATAGTAATTAAATTTTATTCTAAATTGAACGTGGGAATATTGTGACTCAGAATAGGTTTGCGTTCATTATTGTCAATGGGCTGCATAAGACTAGGAAGCGGGGCTTGACATGACCCCATCGTGGACTAATAGGTTCCTCTTTCAGATGGGAATCTATGACGTCGGTTAAAGTAAATGTCTTTATATGGGATGCGATGATATCAGTTCGAAATAAATACTGTTGTGAACCTACTTATTTATATACAACCAGTGTTCCCCTGGTTTAGCAATTAAGGCGATTATGTCTTATTTTCCTATAAACTTAATTTTTATATTTGATACTCAGGTACCTCTCTACTATGCATCCATCCGCACAATGTTTTGAGTGCGTTACATTGAGTGCTACCAGAAACCCAAAAAAACAGTCTTTTCCTAGCCATAATTTTTGCATTAGTTTGATGTGCAGAATGCTTGGTGTCAACCAAGCATTCTGCTCATCAAACTAATTCTTCGTGAGGGTTAGTGAAGGGTCTGCATTATATGAACTACAGGCAACTCAACATTTCTTAGTACCAAGATTGACCAAAGGTCTAGACCAGAGGTAATCGCTTTAAAAGCGTTTCGTATTTCTTCAACGAATAAACAGGTATCAACCCTGTTTATATTCGTTGAAGAAATACGATCATAAACTTTTCGGTAGCTGATTACATTTTTGACTTTTCCACCATCGTTAAAATCAGATAGAATGTTACTTTCCCTGAGCCTTTAGCCCGTTCAAAATCATTCTTAAGTTCTCACATAAACTTTAGTATTTAATGTTACCGCGGCGCCGGTAATGTGACTGTTCCAAACCATTTAAAAGAATGCAAATGACTATACCTAAGTACGAGAAGCAAGTAGAAGTTACATAAGTATATTTGCATAGGTATTGGACGTTACGTAACTCTTTTATCTTGCGTTGCCGGTAAATCGGGTAAATAAGTTTCCAATGGAGTAGTTTTCATGTTAGAAATAAGCCCTTGGCATGTGCCAAGTACTATTAAAAATATAATGTGAGACTATTTAAAAATTCTAATATCGGGGGAAAAGGCAAATCGGAGAATCTATGTACAGCACAAATGAAATGGTTTCAAAACTAAAATAATAAAATATTTCTTAGCTTCAGCTGCATCTTCGGTAAAAGAAATCACAATTTACGTCATACAGTTCTATACAAACGTTTTCAAGGCAAACCTCACGAACTTTGACCATTTAAAACATTTATAAGAATCATGGGACAGTTTTCCTTAATAATATAATTTCATAACGCTGTTACTCAATATTTCAAGGCGGTCAAGCAATGAATCTTCAGTGTACCTACCCCTTAATTACGCCTTATAACTCTGAACCTTAATTCGTGATCGGCAATTTGTGTAGGTACCAATATTACAACACTTTGCGGGCTCTGATGGAGAATCATATAATTTCGTGTTTAACAGGAGAAATCACTTAGCTTGTGGGTAATTTATTTTGGGAAGCAGTTAACGAGAATTTATCAATTATTTTCAGTGGCAACGTCTCGTTTACCAAGATTTATAAAAAGTGCTGATGTTAATCTTCCTATGAAAATGATCTGACAATGCGTGGTGGAAGTTTATGTGGGGAGGCTCAGAATGATGTACTCACTGAATATGTGGTAACCGTTTTCGCGTCGGTGGCCATTCCATCACGTATAAGTAATGAAATGCTATCTGTATCTAGCTTACATAAATCATCATTTAGGTTGCATCTATCATAGTAACTCAAAAATAAAATACCATAACGAAAATTACACTTCTTTGCATAATAAATTTACACATAGTAGGTACACAGTTCGTGAACTTCTGACCAGTACTTATAATACGATTTAAATAATAATATTGCGTGATCACAGTATAACACTGATTACTTTTAACTTTAAGTTGAAGATTATTAAGTAAATATTTAAAGTGGAATGACTATTTAAACACTGAACATAAAACAACTTAATTGTATTCCAGTTAAGGTAAGCCTTTACAACTTCTTACGGTAATATACAAAATAATCTGTCTGGGAATGCAGTGATGAAACTGATGTATTACCTGGAACAAAAACAAATAATTATTAATAGATAATGCCAACAGTTTTTAGTAAACAAAGAGGTGCGTTATTATTATCAATCAAATCAATAGATACAGTAATCGAAACACATAAAGGTTATAGAAGGGACATCCGAGTCACGTCGGTAGTTATGGAACATCACGATGTTCCTAATAATATGTCATTGAAAGACAAACTCAATCATTGATGCAATGTTTAATGTGGAATATTTTATCACTCCATGAATAACAAAACGCAAAACCGTACCTATGTCGTCATACCATTACGCCCACTTTAAATTAGCATATTAAAATAATGCATTTTATAATTTTCATGATACAAGAATAATTAGAAATCTAAACGTGTATAAAATTGGTGCAAATCGGTGAGAACGCATGAAACTTTGCCCACTTATCGACCCCGGTACTGGGTCAATTGATCCGTTGCGGTTTCCTATTTCAATATATAATTTACACACGCCTTTAAGATGTAATTAATTGCTGTAAGAAACTTTTAGATTACAAACATGGTTTTATTATGATATCAATTTTAAAGGATGAGCATAATTAGGCCAAACGTGGAATCCGTAAACAGAAGGTAAGAGAAGACAATTATAACAAAGAACAAATTGGAATTAAAATATTGGATAAGCTATCGTGAAGTTTTAAATAAATAACATTCATGCATCGTCATTGGTTTAGAATGGTCTGTGTAACCTTTACAGCAGCGTGTCAGGTCAGACATGACGGCGCGGGCGCAGAAACGAACGGTCGATGTTAAAGATCATTCAATAAATTCACGCATCCGTTCACCTATGTGAATGTACTTATGTTCTCATTGAGTACCTACTTACACGGAGACAAGACTATATTATTATAAATCAATTGGAGCGATAGCTAAACCTACCGACTGAAATCATGAATGAAAATTATAACATTTCGAGTTCAGTCAAAATAATCATACATCTGGATTTATGTACATTGTTTTAGTTAATAAAAAAGCTCTTATCTCTATTATGACTACTGAGTTTGTAGGATACTTTTCAAAAATATGCTAACGAGCTGGTAAATTACTGGGCAATTAATGATCTGTTGTTTTATCTTTAACTGTTTCCAAGTGACATTCTCAGTTCATTTATATCGCTTTAAAATATTGAAGACCTTTTGTGGCAACATGTAAGTTTACGCTGATATTCTCTACGATACTCACAAATGATGCGGCTTGCTCAAGTAGGGTACCGTTCTCACGATTACGTTCATTAGCTTTATCTTTTGATGTATTTTTAGCCATCTCATATTGACTGATATCATTAACGAAATCATTGCCTTTACAGTCACTTGCTTTAGAATTTATTTCAACTTTAGTAGTTTTAAGTTAACTCTACCCGGGGGTCCAGCAAACCCCAGAGGTTGAATATTTGTAGGTATTTTTATTTGAAATAAGGAAACACACTATTCCGCCTCTCCAGTTAATCCTTAATTACGCCGGCGGCGGCCATCTTTTCAGCAGTCTAGCGTCAACGCTTATGCAACGTTGTTTATTGCATTGCATTCTGTTAGACCCCAGCGTAGTAATAGCGTAGTCTTTTGCCATCTGTTTTTGTCGACATAGGGGTGAATGCTACTATTTTTTATGCAATATTTTAGAGAGTAGTTTGATATTTTGATGTAGTTGTCTTTCTAAGTAAGTGGTCTTTCTTTACGCCTCTCGTAAGTGGTCTTTCTTTACGCCCTTGTGCTGTTTCGTTATAACAGTTTATTCAATGTTGTATTTTTCAAATGGAAGAAAGATTTACATGGCCGTCTTTGACCATGAATCTCCAAGTTATTCGTGGTGGAATCTTGCAAAAGAAGCGGCCATTGCAAGAACTAAGTCCTGCTCCGTATGCTAAAAAAATATGTGCCATGTGCCCAAGGGGTAAAGACCGAAAAACCAAGGTCACCTGTGGCATGTGCCAAAAACCACTGCGGCGAACATACTGAGGCTATGTGGCAAGAATGTGTGTCTTAAACCAACTGATTATTTTTTTCCATTGTCAAATAAGCAGCCTTTAATAATAAATAATAATTTTGATTAAATTGTTTTTTGTTTAATAGATATGTATGTTTAAATATTGGGGTCGTCAAAACCCCTGGGTAGTAATAGTGTTTCTCCTGGAATGGGTAGGGTTTAAGGGTTAACGTTATTTGCATTCATGCCTTTTATAATTGGGTTTCCTAATCCTCTATAGTTGCTCAAGTTATTCAATTTAGACCAAATCATTTTCATATTAAGTACATCGGAATTGGTAACTTCTTATAACCATACTTCAAATCTAGCATAAAATTATCATGGGCGTGTAACTTAATGTCCGTACCGTGAAACCATGAAGCAATCTAATTACCTACATCATTACCCTTTGTACATAAAGATGATACATCTTAACGCGGCTGAGCAATAAAGCTTTACGAAGTCGGTCGTCGATCAAGAAAAGGTTAAATTTTGTATATGTATTAAAGTGCCTACATATATGGCAGGTTTGCACCATCCATAGTTGGTTGAACTTAAACGTGCTCCACGTTTATGTTTGGTTCTCAACAAAATTCCCACAGTATTGATGTTTATACCAAAATATCGCTCGATTTTAATTACAACGTTTTTAGATATATTCAAGGGCGCGTCTATTTATTGCCGTGTAAAGTTAAAACAATGGCGGAGTCAGTTGGGCAATCTAGTGGGTGTCATTTCATAAAGCCTTGGACAATGGAAGGTGCCACTGGTTTCTCACAGACTCGCTAAAAAGTAAAAACGCAAATCTAAAATTACGAAATATGGTCAAACGGATGCGGTTAGCATATCGTAATTATTTAACTTTAGATGAACATTGGACAGTATCACAATATAGTTGTCCATGTTTGGTGGGCGTATATTAGTGGCAAGTGGCAGCATAGTACCTATAAATGCTCCACCTACATTAATGATCAACCCTTACCAATCGAACACCTTAGAAAAGTGTGTAATCGCTAATCAATTTTCGTTACTAGCTACAATGTCCGAACACGCTTCAGATAAAAAAAATGTAAGAACAAAAAAATCTTGATTTATGGACACAAGTGGTTTATTGTCATTAGTAAACCGCAATAAAAAAGGTCAAAATATTACCTAATCGTGTCACAAGATGACCATTAAACAATAATTTAAGTGCCTTTTAAATTATTCGCGGTTGGAATTTGGAGGACATTTTCATCCTATTTGCAGAGATGCAGACAAAGTTATTTTAATGTATACGGTTTTTACTAAATTGAAATCATCGGCATGACTAAAAATAGCATACCTTAATGACTATGTCTAATGACAAAGTACTCACGATGCATACATTAATACATAACACAGTACGGGCGTTCTATTCATGAGAAGCTGATACCGTTCTAGTCGATTATTTCTTTCACTTCTTGGGGCTCCATATTTTTCAAGCAAAATCGGAAACCTTTTGCCTGTCTGCATTGAGATCGTATTCTGTTTCCGCACGTCACAAAAGTTTCTTACTGACTTCATTCTATATGTGGAACTAATGAAATCGATTTGTAATCAATTGATGCTGAAACTCTATAAATAAGTATAAAACCTACAGACAAATTAAATTAATCCAAATATGGTGATTAACTTAAATTATTATTCATAATCTGTCTTCCTGGATTGTGCACTTTGTCATATAAAGTTCATAGTTCATGCGCTTTATGGATAGATTGAGATAATCTGCTCAGAGGCCGCCTCACTTTGATGTGAAATGTAATGTTTCAAGATTTCTGTGGAAGGTTTATTTGATAGCTAAATATTTAATATTTACGGCAAATTATGTTTATTGCTAACAATATCACCGAGTACGGTGATAGTCGACCTCGTAATTGCCTAACCTCTTTTGTCAATAATTCCCAGTAAATAGGAACTTCATAAAGGTTAGAACTTTTTAAGTGTCACATAAACCAATACTACCAATGGAATCATTTCTTGTGTTCGAACCCAGGTTATTTGATTAAAAAGTTCACGCTATGTTTGATTCGTATTCTTCCTTGAAACTTATTCCTTTGGCGCTCACGTTCAATAAAACAATTAATCCTAATGAATGGCACTGGATAATGTGAACTACCATTATTGTTAATTGAAAAATAATAATGTGAGATATTATTGTTACTGTCGACAACTGCTTGATTAACCTTGACCTTTCACTAATATATTATCATTACGAATTGTTTTTATTTGAATTTAGATTATAAAGCTGATAGGTCCGGAGCAAATGGCAACAACGAAAAGGTTATTTTATTTGCGTTTTGGTAATTGAATAAACAGGTCTGTCCACTTGTTTGTTCAGTTTTTTCACTAACCGGTTTTACTTTCATCTGTGTAGTTAGGTACGCATATGTAATGGCTTTAGTGTGACCTTGGCAATGATTTATATATAATACACCCACAAACGGAACTAAAAAGGGAAATATTTCATTTGTGTTGGAACCAGTGTTTTTTTTTTCATTCACAAGTTTATAAGATCATAGGTCATATTTTTAAGGTGTTATGTAACGCTATATAAAAACAATTTTCTTTCTTTCTTCTATATTTACAATCTCTACCTGAGAAGAATCGTTTATTTAAAAAACTTAATTGCTTGCCTATAATGTGGTTGCTTTGTCAATATTATCTGGATTAATTAAGTAATTGACAGCTTATTTATGTTTTTGAGGAGGTCGTAAAACCCAGTCGTTAAAATTATTTTTAAATTAATGGGCATATTCATTATTCAGGAAACTAACGATATAGAACATTTACCTGTTTTTTTAAAGTTTAAAATAATAAAGACCCCTGAATGGTCATTAAATTATATAACATTTGGGTTGATTTATAAACAAAACCAGTCATTCTAATAATTAAAATTGATAGGTGCCTACATAACATAGGTAGTTTACGAATTCGCATAATATTCATTGGTTTTTTTCTTTCTTTAATTGTGTTATCGTTGTAATATTCATTTTAAACGCAATTCCCACACTCATCACTTTAACAGCTACAAAGGATTACACCATCAGGCACATTACCAGCCAAATGTTAGGGTATTCAAGCAGATTGCCTGTTCAGTGGTTCGACATTAAAAAATCGTAAATGCCAAATCTGTCAGACCAGAGGTCGGATCTTGAGAAGTCGGGAGGAATCACGAATGCAATGCAGATGGCTACCATCCATTCCATCCGTTTACGTTATTAAAGTCGGTTCACGATTTCATTAACAAGGATTTAAATCTATGTCGTAATATTGTTCCAGTGTAATTTTAACATATTTCCGGGCAATATGCCTATGTTTTAGTCATTGAGGTCGTTGTTACGCACGATTAGGCTTAGTATGTTTATTATTGATCAGTCCATTAAAAAACAACAAAGCCTGCAGATGCGATGCATTAAATATAATAACGGAAGATTTCTGTTGTAAAGTTAAATCAATACCCCTTAAGTTTAATTGCAAAATAATGTTGTTTCAAACACGAAAAAATAGCCTAACCTTTTAAAAGTAATCTTGTCACTCCATTGAGATAAATAACCAACTGTTTTAAAGGTTTAAATATTGTGGTAGAACAGGTTAAACATGAATTTATCTCGTCATGATGTTAAATTAATGTAATTAAGGGGTCATTGATACTTGCAAAAACGTTTATTATTTAACTCTACAGGCTTTCACCATCCAATAGCTTGTAAAGTATCTAATATTCTTACGATAACTGACTAAATTATGAGCGGGTTGCCACCTTAGACTAAACAATTGTATTATTATTTTATGATGTGTTTGGTCAAATTGAAATATCAAAAACAATGGTAGAGTAAGGAGTACGAATATTGTTAAAACAATAAGAATACTAAAATGGAACTGGGCTGGCCGTATCTGCAGGATGGAAAACAACCGCTGGACCAAAAAAGTTACTGAATGGATACCTAGAGACGAAATCAGAAGTTAAGGTTGACCAAAGAAAAGGTGTGAAGACATTTGCAAAGATAAAGTTGGACCAAACTAGATGACCCAAGCCTGGGATAGAAATGAGTGGAGAATAATGGGGGAGGCCTGCGCCGAGGAGGCGACTACTACTGAGATATAAGTGTAAACAATAGTTAATTTATACCTGTTCACTAGTGTTCATATTGTTCATAACTATTATTATGTAGGTTATATTTTAAATGGTAAGGTATTAGAATAAACAGCTTTTTTTTTGAAGGAATACGTATAGCTTAGAGATGCATTACTCATTTACTTACTTAAATTCTAACGAAGAACATTTATTACATAAGACAATGGATGATTGTCATATGAAACTTTACCAATGACCATTTATCAAGAAGACGATCAGACGTACTATTGCGTATTTGATCGAAATGTCAAAATGGAAAGCTGACTTCTGATATGGTAAGATGGTCCTATTGAATCTATAGTAAAAGTAGGTACATAAGATACTAAATACTACATTGTACACTACTAATACTATATTGTCAATCTATCGTCACTGCTAATACTATCAATCGTTATGCAATAATAATAATTTATAGTTATGATATCATTCTCTAGGCGTGTAAAATGCGCGCGATGGGAAACTGTAAGGTTTTTGTTGAACTATCAAAACACAAAGTATTGAACCAGCAATGTTTGGCTGTTACAGATACCTAATTTCATTTAATGATTGAATCTAATCAGTGAAAAATGATTTTCAAGAAGCAAAAAGACTTGTGACAATGTCGTATTCAGCGCTTTCTTTTACTGACTGTAAATACTCTTTAAGAATAAGTAATGTTGGTCTGATAGGTATTGGCACAATGTTAAAATTTGTAGATACCTAAGACTTAACACTTCCACTTAATAATATTGTGGTTTTGCTATAAAGTAAGACTCTTCCAAAATAGTATATGTAGGTCACTTAGAGTTTAATTATCACATTGGCAGGTATATTATTCAAGATTGATCATAATAGTAGATATGCCATCCGACGATTATTTTGTAATACCCATTGCGTAACATTTGAAAACGATAGTCATACTCTTAAACACCTAGTTCAAATTTACATAACTCACTTGAATAGCCTATGGCGTTTTTAAATTTCTGTTTCATTGGTAAGTATTTTTATTCATATTGAGGGATCATTCATATTCAGGGAGAACCCATGCCTCCTTAAACCCTTAATAAAACAGTTGAATACAGTTATAAGTATCTTGAATTTGATATGATGATGAGATATGATATAATTAATCATTTTCTGTTGGTAAACTAATCACAATAACAACTAATATAATTTCAGCAGATTTTGTAGGCTTTATAACGCTTGCTGAAACATCTACCGTTGTTGCCTTAGTTTTTATCTAGCCTATTAGAAGAAAAGTTACACATTGACATTAAATTTGCCGTCTACAAACAAACAGTAACTTAAAAGGAAATGTTACAGATGAGAACTTAGTAATAAGTACCTTAAGTACTAATACGTTATTAGTTAGGTATTAATAAATATTAAAACTAAATACCTAATAAATATTTACTGCTGAACACTGAAAACGTCTTTGCGCAATGCCCATTCTGTTAGAAATCTTACGGTTTGTATGTCATAAGAGTGCCTGTAACTTATGTGTACTGTACCGAAAGCCAGTCTAGAGTTCTATTCAAAAACAAGAACTTAAATCGGTGCTACTTTCGTCTTTCCTTCCAAAAGCAACAGTTTAAAAATATTCAAATCTCTAGCCGATTTATTGGTGAAATATTTGTGTAATTATTCAAATTATGGGTAGAAACATTTATAGACGAGAGAAAATATTCCGGTTCTAATTCGATATTCTAAGGGGATTTAATATGCAAATTTGTAAATCCTTATGAGATAATAATTGTGTTTGAATCCAGGTAGACAACCTTTCATGGTCATCTTGAACTAAGTGTTTCACAAAATAGGGCAATACATGATTATAGACGATTTATCTACATTGAGTGAAGTAGTAGTAATTAACACTCAGGTGAGAGATGCCGGGTACCTACTACGGGCTATGTGAACATCGGGAACTGACAGATACTTCAGTACAAAACCTGTGAGAGCCTGGACTCCGGAGCTCTTTACAAGACTTAATATCTCATCTTTCGTTTTATGCTCCGTGAAGAACCGTAAATAATTAACAATCAAAAACACACACATTTCACAAAACATCAATTGATTTCCACACATAGATATTTCTCACAAAAGTAACCTCATAAATTTTCTGCATGCAAATGAACATTGCAGCGAAAATGAGTCGACAGCTTGTGGGAATACACGAGAATTAGACGATGTGTAAACTCGATAATACTAAATAGTGTATATGAGTTGCATTATTTATGTGTTACCGTTTCTATATATGTATAAGGACACGAGAATAACAGATATTATTATGTAGTACGTAGGTAACTGCTAAGTAACTGTACGCCGGTACCTTTTTTTGGCATGGGGATATTCTCACACGGATTCCCTCCGTTTGGGTCCCCAGATAGTTTCGTCGAATGCTGATGAGTAAAATAATTACTAGGTACCCAGGTAGGTAATATCATGAATCGGGAGCCCGTAAGATACTCGTACATTCGCGCGCAAGAACATGCCTATTTAAATAAGTATTACCTACACATTGACAATACTATAAGGAACATTTCGTTTCCATATAAACAAACACTAGACAATTCGAGTTCAATACAAAAACCAATAAATACTTCGCAATAATATGTAACCGACAGACAATAGGACATCGTGCCTATTTCCTAGCACACTTTCTCTGTCGTGATCGACCGTTTCAGACATGCGCGCGCTCATCTCCGGGACTGCTTTTACCGATGGATGATTGGATGCGTCTGATCATTTGGTGTGTCATTTGTGCTGTGATTTCACATTGACTTTCATCCCTGATGCTTGATGCCTGACGTTTGAATCTGATGAACTTATGTCGTTTTCCGACCTCCAAGGGACTGAAGCCGCGGACTTTTAAGTTAGTAAATTACAGATATACTTAAAGCATTTAGTCAAAGTCAGCTCGTAAAGTTAGTCAAGTTTGATTATCGTCAATAAAATGTAGTTCGACCAATATGGAAGTTCAATACGGTTCAAACGGACGATGAATGAATATTCTTAAACGTAAGTTTAAGAATATTCATTCACATAAACGTGACAATACAATGTCAGTAGGTGTGGCGTAGTATTAAAACACCATTAAAATTCACATTTACATAATATTTATGTAAATTCTTTGTTGTCCACTCCAGTATTCAGAGTTAGCATCCGATGGACAAATCGAAGGTATATTTGACAGGCTGAAGTTAAATAAACAAAACTAAAATAGTCAGAAAGTTGTAACCTTGTATTATGCGAAAAACTAAACTTCGGAACCCGTCTTCATTAATGTCAATCAATATCGTTGGATATTTCGCAGCTACAATAAATTAACCACAGGTTGATGTTTTTATTACAATGACCTTTAAAACATCGCATGTCAAGGCTTTTCCCAACATGAATATTTTTTTAGGAATGTTTCCAACATGTGTATTAAAATCATATTTAGTTTTGATGGTTGTGATTTCATCAAAATAATATTATCAATCATGAAAGAGAAGTTCATGATAGGACATAATCAATTTGGACGTGCCTTAGCGATCTAATGAGTATTTTATTTATTGTTCTTAATTGAGTTGGAGCTGTCAACATTGAGTATAAATAAATTGCATTAACTTTGTACGCGTGTCTCTACAATGCCTTTTTGCTTTGAACATTTTGCAAGATAAACGTCTGGATAATTCACGAAATATTTATCAACCAACACCTTTGCGTGTAGCAACAATTACAAGTTTGATTTCTGAAATTGGGTGTAGAAACAGGTCCAATAATGTATTGTATTTTAAAAATAAATTTAAGCCATGCGTATTTTTTTAAACATCTTCACGCTTTCTGTTATATATAATGTGTAATGCTCTCTTGAACAATAAAGCTTTTTATTCTATTTATATATTGTAAATATTTAAAAGAAACTCTAAACATCCAGGTTTGTGTTTAAGGTTTTTTCAATAGTGTGATTAAATAATAAATAAATAATGTATAGATTACGATGTGGACTGTCACACCAAGTGACCTTCTCTTGCAGAACTGCTTAACCGTGGCCTCTTAGTATTTTAGTGCACTTAGCACTTGTGTAGATTTCGAAGACTCTAATCGACTCATCTCTACGTCAGGGTTTCGTTTTTACGATCCGACCGACAAAGCTTACGGATGTGGACCTGTTTACGGACAGCTAAAAGGTCAAATAAATAATTAAAGGTTGACATGACATTTTTAGTAATTATTCATACTTTGACGCGACTCGGCGACGAACAGAATACACAAATTATGCATCTGTCGTAGACCAAAATGGATATTCATATTCATTTATTTATCAAATATAAGCTTACAGTTTACACCAAATCGCTTAATATATCTATATGAATATTCATTAACGCAACCAACTATTCAAAACGTGGAAGACGTTATATCAATAGCTGCATGTTATAATAATATCTGCAAATACCTAATTTATAAAGATCAGAAAATGACCTTAAGTTTAAAAATAAGTTGAAATGTATATTTGGGTTAGACTGAGGACGTTAATCAACAAATAGTTTTGTTTCTCTTTTTTGAACTGATATGTTTCATTTATTGAGTGACTTTTTTAAAATAATATTACAGGTATAGATTTCAACTTGTTAGGCACATATTTTGTGAATCGATCCAGAAAGATCGTATTTTTGTAAAGGTTATGTAATATTGAAAGTTGTGTCTAGTAATAAGTTTCTCAATCTTATCAAGTGTTAGTTAAATAATACAATAAATATTGTTCACTATCGAAAGAAGCCCATTTGTTATAGGTATAATAAATTATGTGGAAACGCGAATACCTATTGTTAATCTACAGATTTGAGACCTCAGATAGTATCAAAGAACGGACCTTACATAAAAAGCTCAAGTGAGCACAGAAACAAAACCATATATAAGACAAATTCATTAATTTCTTGCGTCATCGTTCTGCGTAATCCTTTGACAACCGTCCTCGGTAGCTGATTGTTGTGAACATCAAGTGTTTACTTGTGTTATTTGCTATCGCTCGGTAGCAATACAGATGAATTTTCTAAGAGTGTCTAGTGCGCTCTTGCAAGATGACCCACTGCTGACGCGTTAAACAAATTAATTTATGTAAATATTGCGTACAAAAGTAGACAGAGATCATTCCACACGCGTATCATTATGTACACTTTTGATATACGTGACAGTTAATGCTGTAATTTTATAATTATGGCATCACAATTAAATATTACAAAAGCTGCCAGTAAGGTACCCGAAAAGGTCGTATGTATTTGTAAGTAAGATGTATAAGTTGTCATTATTTTTGACGATGTAATTTTTAAATACTTGGGGTACTCCTTTATTTTTTATGCGAAGAATGTTGAGATGTTTCAAGAATCTAATTGACCGGACTTAAACATAAGGTAATCATAGACGGCAATGTAAAAGGTATTACAGACAGACATTGGGACATGCAACTATTGCATTTCTATAAAAATGTTAGCGGAGTAAGATGAGATAGTTATCACTACTTCGACAAATAGTTTAGCATGTAGGTGTGTCAACATATTATGTAAAAACTTTACGTGAATTATCCGCACATACCTTGCAGAATACTTGAGTTCAATAGGCACACTTAGTACTATTGTTCAAGAGGGTGACAGATGATGCACTGAGTTGAGTTATTTACACAACCAAAAACAATGTTGCACTATTTGCCATCGCGTTTAGTGCTCTTT
Organism: Lycophotia porphyrea; assembly: GCA_950005105.1. Classification (NCBI taxonomy): domain Eukaryota; kingdom Metazoa; phylum Arthropoda; class Insecta; order Lepidoptera; family Noctuidae; genus Lycophotia; species Lycophotia porphyrea. The sequence goes on along the minus strand of OX465391.1, from coordinate 9,608,052 downwards.
CACAATGAAGGTATATCATTCATAAGTCCATTCAAGTGTTTTATGAGATGCTTCTGAGGTTTCCATTTTGATTGTGAACGCTTGTAATATATAATTTAACATCATCCTACTGTATTATTTGTCTGTACCTGGGTGCGCCTTGTGGTTTTTGGCTGATCTATGTTTCAAGGTAGAATACCAATTATTTTATTTTATTTTAAATTGTCTGCTTAAACTCTAATAAGTTAACAGTTTCGTCTGTTAATGATGCTCATTATGGTGAACAGAACCACATAAATAATAAAAATGAACAGATTTTTCAAAAACGCTGTTACACGTCAATGTGTGACTGACTGTTTATTCATTTTAGAATTTTTGGATTGCATTTCAATGTTTACCAAAATCGAAGAACGAAGAATGCAATTATGGATTACGAAATGACATGGTTTGCAGATTTACGACTACAGCGAGCAATAACTTAACTTAGTGTAGTGTAGTAAGTCGAAATAAAGTTATTAATTTCTTTATTTTATAAATTTAAAGATATAGCGTGTTGTAAAATTATATTTTTCCATGAAACTATTAATAAAGCAGGTCAGTCAAATATAATAAAAATATATTTTATGAAGGTTTTACAGAAATTTAAAGATTCGTTCCGAATAATCTTCTTGCAAAGACTGTCAGTTCACGTGAACCTAGAAACCTAGATATTTCTACTGCACATAAAGAAACAATTAAAATTAATTGAACAGGCTTTGTTACTAACCATTACAGTTAATTCATGATCAGTTCTTGTCTTTACAATATTTATAAATTATGATTCAGTTGATATTTCTGTTTACGTTTTCAAAACAGCTACATATTGACAATGGCTAGATAAATAATTAACGATATGTCTTACTTAAATATAAAATTGTGTAGGTATGCAAATACGGGGAAAAAGGGATAATCGATTTAAAATATACAGGAAACTGATGATTACTGGTTATCCTAAAACTTAATTAAAATTTTAATAAGACGTCGCACCCTGATTGCAGTTAAGTTTTACATATGCTAAGTAATTAATTAACATTAGGCGGACAGCCTCATGTTTTCTATGTGTTGATACCTGATACCTACGGGAATCTACTTATTTGATAAGATACTTATGTGAACAAGTACTCTGATGACTAGATATAAACCTGTTATGTAAAGTCAGTTAAACATCATCCGGGGGCAAGGCAGTGCCCTTGCCAAAGTTAACTTGAAATCGCTGTCTAGTGTCATTTTGAATGGTGGTCAATTTTGGATTAAAGTTATTTGAGTATATGCTGTTTTAAGGCTTATTATATTAAGTCATGTACTAAATCGTTTGACAGGAAATAAAGTTATCTTGTACGGTTCATGAAACTGGAGAACCTCCTAAATTTCATAATCACCGTGCAACCAATAAATAACTAGGCAAAGTAAAGTAAACCGTTGAAAATCAGCTATCAAAAGTTGATCTTTCTGATCCCGAAGTCTAGGCACATAGACTTACGTAAGTTTCCTATGTTCGTCAACTTATTGTTATTAACAATGAGCATTGTGGCTGCATGCCACAGCCGCACAGCTATGAAATTTGCAATGCTTGGAATAACTGTTTTTAGCAGAAACCACGATGTATTGGCGGCCCACAATCCACCTAATAATAGTATTGTACGCACTTTATTGTTTGACGTCGTTTCAACAGTTGAATGTTGCTTATCAATAATTGTTTTGTCACAATAATTTTGTTGGTTGATAAGTTATGTCTATTTGAACTCTTCTCTACTTTTTGTACTCTTTTTCTACTCTTCTTTTTGGCTCTATTCATTTAAACTATGGCTGGATTTGGTTGAGGTACTTTAAATCGTTTTTAAACTAAATATTCGATTTGTCCAACACATTTTTATTTAATCCATGCTGTCAAGATTATGATTCTCATGTCTGTAACAAAGGCATTTGTACGCTAAAATATCCCAAAACTGTTGTTGCTCATTACAAAATAATGTGTACCAATCTGATAAAAATGACTAATAAAGGCATGATCTTTGTGTGAAAATTTGAGTTTTTTCACATCGGAATTCATCATAAATAAGGCCAAGTGCGAATCGTGTGCTACAATCAAAGTTTTGTGGCGTTTATTTCTAGTAAAGACATTTAACAACATTCTAAATTGAAAGGTTCTAAATTGAGATACGACGTGAGTGATTTTTTCCGTATTTTTAAATCTAGGTGATTTTGCCAGACCTCGAGAACTAGGATATTTCATAAATAGGAACTTTACTTTTGTACCAAACAAGATCTTGATTAAGTTGTGTGAGACCCACTGTAATTATAATTAAGTGAACACAATTCTTACGTTCATAATTAAATGATAACTATGTCGTTACAACATAGGTAACACTTTATATTTCACGTGAAGTGTAAGTACCTATCTATTCATAACTTCAAACAAAAATAGACAAGTTTGAAAGGTTAATGCAGGAGATGTGTTATTCACAGTTTTCAAATATATATAACTTTAAGTAAAATGCTCTTGTATCATATAGTCGGATGATGACTTTATTCGTTTTTTTCGACCTAGTAAAACATTTGTCCCCATACCCTTGGGAAAAAGGTCAAAAACTGAGAAGTATAATATGTATAAAAAAACCAGTATGTACCACATTTTTTGCACGGAACACACTGAAGAAACTGAATGTGCCAAATCACGACATCCTAGCGAGTAAATACCACACACATAATATAACACTTTCGCTTTCCAAGTGTGACGAATCCATTGACAGATGGCTTTTGTTTTGACTGCGTACGCGCACCGCACGTCGCGAAGTGCTAACATATTGTACTTTCGTTGATCCAGAACCGGAAAATCATGGATAAATTGTTGTGCGAATTTATTTAACGCATAGAATAATTTAATGTAACTTTCAAGCTAGATTTTTGGCCTTGGAAGTTAGGATCGATCTGTATTTAAACTGCTTTTAACTTTTGATGGTTTTTGTTTTATCATTATTAGGTGGAAGAATCATTAAATATTTAAGGGATGGGAAATTATTATCATGCCAACTCAATAATTTAGTTGATCAATAATTTGCCTAACTAATACGTATCTAACCTGCTGCCATACTAGCCGATGAAACGATTTAAAAATAACTATTATTACTATAACTAGTGAGTATCCTCATACTGTACCTTTTTTAGACTATTTGAGAAAGCTTTTTGTATAGTATTAAAAGATACGGTAAAACCTTAGACTCTAGGGTTTAAGCGTAAAATTAACTTAAATGAATCACTAGGGCTTAGAGGATTGATTTAAGTTCATTGACTACTTTGACATAATATCTTGTTAATTATGTAGTGTTTATAAAAATATGTATATAGTAATTAACTTCTAATCATTAATTTTTGACATAGCCGTTTTTTTTAAATATTAAATGGACCTACTCTTGATCTCAATCCTGTCATAGAGATGAGATCGATGATGGAACGATCTAACCCAAAAGAAAGTCAATTAATCAACTCGGCATGTCGCAGTCCTCAGCTATATAGGGTGACTGGTAATTAGTGACCGATACCTAAACACGTGATTGTACTCATGATAACAAACAACTTTTACTATGGGTTCAAACCTACCTGATATCGCGAATAAAAATTCTGCTGTTCAATAATTTATGTTCGTCTAACTGGTCAAAATGTACTAAACAGCAGATTTTTTTACACGTGTTTAAGTATAGGTCACTAATTACCAGTCACAGCTATTCTTGTCCTCCGCCCTCAGCATCCAGTCTCTCTCAGCCACCTTTTTAAGGTCATCGGTCTTTTTGAAGCTAGATCCCTCACTTCTCTTCCCGATACCTGGTTTCCACTTGGTAGAGTGGTCATGGCTATTGAACTTGTTCCTAAAGTAGCAACAAATTAACCTTTTCATTTCTTTAAATCTAAATATAGGCAAGTGACGTATTGTTTAATAATTCATTGATATTTAAAACTTGTATGATGCATTCCAAAACATTTTATTGGTTGCTCTAAGGATAATTTGTAATTGAATTATAAGTTGAAGCTACGTGTGTGATCAATCGGTGAAGGCTAGCATATGATTAAGTATCTACATAGCCTACAGTAATCTTAAGCTGAACAAATTGCTTACCGATAAATGTTTATGTATGTATAGATGTAAATAAACATTAGGTTGGATACATTCCGTATATACTTATTGCGCGACATTAAATTCGTCACATTAATATTGAGACGTTACTCATCATTTTGTCTGTGTTGACATTATTTAATATTCATAAAAGCTTCAAGATTGCTTCGCTCGCAATGTGAACACGAGACAGAGCTAAAGTAAGAAATATTTTTGTCCAACAAGAACAATCGCGTGCCAAATAAAGTTGTCAGACGAGTTGTTGTTATAAGATGGGATAAATGATCAATATCAACAAAAATACATAGTAAGGATTAGATTGCGCTCTCAGTATTATTTGCGATTTTTTTTAGATTTAAAGCTAATGGTGCAGATTATATCCAATTATCAATATACTTTTAATCTGACTGGAAAATTATTTCCGCATCAAATAAGTTTAATTGCATGAAATCGAGAAGATGCAGCTAACTAATTAGCGACGAACAAAGCTATTAATTTATAAGAATACAATTAATCGTAAATGGTCTCTTTGTGCTCCGTTATTTTACTATTTTTCAGGAGAATCTAGCCAAGGTCAGCTTTTTGAATGAATATCGCAACTCGCAAGCCTCAAAGGAATGATTTCGAGAAGAGGAGCACCTTAGATCGGCGGTTAGTTATTGCACAAGTATTTCCTATTACGACACGTAAGTTTTGAAGAGTGCGTTGTGGACAAGATAGTGTTATGTTATAAGTTATAACATTGGACAAACACACGCCGAGGTGTGTGTCCGCGTTAACGACACGTTATGTATGTATGTGTTGCTAACGGAAGAAACTTTTTACAAATTATTTACTTGTGTACGTAACTTTATTGTACCGGGTAAAAAAAACATTAATTATAATTTGACAATCATCATCATCAGCCTATAATGTTCCCACTGCTGCGACACAGGCGTCCCCCCTATGAGAGGGAATGGGCTATAATCCACCACGCTATAATCTAAATTTGACAATATTTACAGCTAATATTTTCTACCTCTTTAATCTGGTAGGATTTGAGAATAAATTAGCTCAATAAGAACGACAAAATATTAAAATTATAATTGCATGAACATTCGTCTAGTCTAGACCGCAGCAAGCGAGATTCAATCCATTTAAGAAGCAAACAACGTACCTTTAATATATCTCATTAATTAGTAAACAGTTTAGTAGCACTAGCATAAATTACAATAGATTTAAAAAGTCAAGGTCCATCAGTACATGCGAAATAAATCGACATGTTTCTCACGAGTCATATCGGCCCCCACGGATAATTTCGCGCAATAGAAATTTCGGATTTTGTAACAGATTCTAAAACGGCCTATTAACAAATTATAGGCTTCGCGTAAGTTTCGATAGTTCGTCCAAACTTCATCATTAATTATAATCGCTAGTGATAATCTCTCATCAACAGTTTACCAATGTATTACCTTTACATTTAGAAATTATGTTTTTGTTTATTAAGACTCAGTTTGTGTATACGTTCTTCGAAAGTCTATGAAATTAACGTTTCCTATGTTGCAATTATTTGCGTGTAGTAAATTCAGTCGAAATAGGCCAATTAGGCTTAAGCTGAACAATGTTTAAATAAAGCAAACAGGCTAACAAAAGGGAAATAAACACCAAAAATAGGCATTTTTTTCAAGACGGGGGAAGAGTTCTGTTTCCCGACCTTCCCTCTCTGTTATTGAAAGCAGTCACAAAAGTATGTATCATAATCATGAACTTCTACTTCACGGAGTAGATTTCAAGCTTTTGACAAATAATTAAGCATGACAACCATTTAGTAACACCAATTTTCGAATCATATACCGAACCTTGTTATTAACTTCTAAATTACTATATGCTTTCTAAATCTTTATGGATGTGAATAATGTCTTTCTCTTCATTTGAATTTTTCTCTTTTAGAAATGGGTAATGGACATTTAGAAGGGTAATAATATGCATTTATATTAAGACCACCGAGCATTAACGATGGTGATGTATTCTTCCGTATGCTTTGCTTATGAAGTGCCTTGAACTTACAAAATTATGTAAGATATATTGCAAATATTCTTAGTTTTGCATAGCAAAATAACTTTAATTGTTGGGTGAATTTCTTCAATGAAACTAAACAAGATCAAGAGAATCTGAAGAAGATCAAGAGCTTTCAGTTTCATAATTGTAATAGAATATTGACTTTGACTGGCGACTCTTGGAAGGGGGCGTCCCCTTTAGATGTGTTTATAGGGCTCAGTCTATTAGTTGGTCTGGGTTTAGTGTTATCCTATAACGTGAGTATTTAGGTATAAAATATGTTATACCACATGCTCATCTCAAGTACCATAATTTACCAATTAACCTAAAAACTTAATTACTTGATTGGAGCTAGCTTCCATCCAATTATTTTATAGCTACACGAAAAAAACAAACCTTCTTTGATTTGTTAATTTCTCGTTAAATACCTTCAATTTAAAGTTATTTTAGGCTAATTGGTAAATTATGGCCCATTTAAAAGTGGGCGTTGTCAATGTTTTTGTCAAGGGCGGCGCTGATGGTACTGATTTTTATTAAAATTTTAATTATTTATTTATACATTCCGTGATCTAGCATCAATTTGATTAGATGCCGCAGATTTTATTCCAAGTTTTACAAATTATAGGTAACTCTAAATTATAGGTAATTATAGGAAACTCTTGGATGTTAACATTTGAATATTGATGATGATCAAAATAAGATGAATTCAGACTTTTATTGATTTTATTTGCATTTAAGCGGTTTCTGTCCATGACATTGTCGTGAATCCTGATTCTAAGAATAAGCAAAAAAGACGTGTGGCACTCGGAGACTGCCGCGGTAAAGCTATTGCATAGCTAGGAGGTTAGGTTGTATAGGTTTAACCTATACAACCTAAACTACGTGTTAGGCACTAGGTGTTAGGTTATTTTCGTTACGTTACGGTTATTTTCGTTACGGAATTTCTGGATTCGATCTCCACGCTCAAGGCCCGCTATAGAAGCTATGCAATAGCTTAAAAATAATAAAAGATGATTACGGTTTTTTTTTTATATCGTGTTGGCAACAGAATAACAAAACATAATTCTTCTTCCTCTTAGCATATCGATGGCAAAAAAGTTTAAATATGTTTAGCCCAAAACTCAGCCACGCGAACCCTGCTCACTGATGCAGTAAATGAAAAATAATTCCAGTAACAACATACGAAACCGTAATTTTTTTAGTTCACTTAGCGATTTTAATCTTACTTTATCTATTTAATTGATGTGTATGTTTATGATAACAAAATCACAAGCTTTTTACTAAAGGCATATGAAAGTAAGCTTCTTTTATTTTAGAAAAAAAATGAATAGGATTCCGTGCAAAACAAAATAAAATCCTTGAAATTGGTATCAAAATCCGATTAACTACGAGTAGGTAAGTAATATTTTTATAATAATTAAAAAGTCGCGGTAACAGCTAGTGCCTATTAAAAAAAAACATTGCTTTCACTAAAAAAGACGTTTACATCCGAAAGTATGTCCATAATTCTTCAAAATAGGTTGCAATAGTCTATTTGTAAGCATTTGTAACGAGCCCAACCAAGGTAAATTAGCCCCAAGCGTGGGAGCTTAGTGTTAATTCTTTAATAATAGCCGTTACTTCATCTATATTGTTATTTGTAGCGTAAAATACCGTTTCTTAATAACTGACGACTTTGTATGACCTATAAATTTAGATATTTTCAATAGGTTTAGGTGCTCATTGGTTTTAACATTAAGATTTTATATTTTTTGAACATTTTAGAATGGATGATGACTTCCAAATTAAGCTGGATTCTCACAAGAAAAAAAAACGTGGTAAATACTCGTTTATTATTTTATGACCGAGTTGATATTTATTTTTATAGGACAGGCATAAATCATGAAATGTGACGACTTCTGGGTATAAAGGGAACTATTAATGATTATGATTATACAGTATGTTGGAATGGCTTATTTAGTATACGGTAAGGTATAAACATATTCAATACTAGCTTCTGCCCGCGACTTCGTACGCAGATCCTGTTGCTTATGCCAGCGACAACGGGGTCGTTATAATCGAAGATCTGAAACGTCTGATGTAGAATTCTAAGGCCCGGGGACGGGAAAACAACGGGATGAGCGAAACGATTGGAGACGTTCCAGATCTTTCATTTTTGTAAGACCACAGGAAATGCCCATCAGACTAAACAACTTTTCTTTTCGATTCGTGCTCTATTACTGTTTCTAAATCCCCCACAATTTTTTTTTTAATATATTCAATGTACAGACACAGTTTTTTTACAGTCTTATTATATGTATAGATTAGATGTATAGATTTTGTAATGTATAGATTTTGAACAATGTTATGTACTACATCATCACTTCACTTCATAGTCTAAAACAAAGTCGCTTACCTCTGTCTGTGCCTATGTACACTTGGATCTTTAAAACTATGCAATGGATTTTGATGCGGGTTTTTTTAATAGATAGAGTGATTCAAGAGCCCCCGTGCGAAGCCGGCGCGGGTTGCTAGTCATAAAAGTACAAAGCCATCATATGAATAATCTATCTTCATATTGACATTTTTTCCAGATTTTTTAACATTTTTCCAATCCTGACCTCGAAAATTAAATAGATGCCTATATCGATGTAGTTTCCGGGTCTATTCTTCAAAATCGAGTGTTTAGATAAAAATTACAAATGAGCATAACCTTGTCTAATTATATATTGATAGTTTTTTTCTATTTTACATTACTACATCTGGTCATATATTTTACTTCCTATATCTAAAAATGATAATAAATGAACAAGTGCAAATATTATTCTTACAGTTTTAACTACTCATATGAAAGAACACTTATCTACTCATATAAAACACCTTATGTATTGTATTTAAACGGTATAGGTATCTACCTAAAACCACTAACATTAGTAGTTACCTTAACTTTTTCTGACATTCACAAACAACTTCATACTTTTTTTTTAAGATTCAACATTATGACATTTATAACATACAGGTCAACGAAAATTTCTATGAAATGATGAAGTGATGTTACGTATTAGGGATTGCTTGTGGTCATATTCATTAGAATCTTCCTCGTAGACATAAAAGTCTCAATAGCTTTACATTTCTACATAATTACTCCAATCAAGATAATTATCTCCACATTCATCGATGAATATGTATGATTTATAACGCCAGTAAAGGATCACACTAATTACGGAAGCGAGCATACAAACGGTGCTCAACTTAAGTTTTTTAAACGAGATTTTGTTTAATGTGCAATAAAACAATATGCACCAAAATAATATGCAACTAACCCATAAGCCTAAACACTATTTTATGCTAAATTAGATTAATTGTGGGTTTCGTATTTAGTAACTTAATAAATAGGTTCAGAATCAACTGATTTACTTACAATTGGTCGGGTCGGTCGAATTTTATCTGCCATTGTTGTTCATGGGCTGTTCTCACGGAAGGCGCGTTCTTCTCCCGTCACACTTACCTACATTGTGTAGTTACGTAGGAAATGTAGTAAAATTTTAATGTACTTGGATTATGTTATTTGCAGAATTTACAATGGAAGAAGGTGTTTCTTCATACGTGCGACCATTAGATTCTTAAACGTTTACTGCTAGTTTGCGTTATTACAATGGCTTTATATATCAGCAACCTTTAGTTTTCAGTTCTATGATTTAAGCTAGGTATAGACGATTGCATATTAACTTGTTTGCAAAATAGGAATCAAAATTAAACCAATCACAGTTTGTGGAACTTCAGAATACTTCTAAGTATGCCACGCAATTAAAAGACAAGACATCTTACTTACTTAAGAATTTGATTAAATCGCAACCATCCATTGTGGAAACAAATACTCATGACTTATTAGGTAGTTAACGCCAATCATGCATTCCATTCAACAAACAAATGCAATTACGTTGTCATTGTTTGACTTTGGTACGGGTGGTAAACGTGCATTAGCACGTTACCCAGTAACCTGCCTATCGCTTTGTAATCAATGTAGCGGCATGTCAGCGTGCGATAACATTGCGTAAGCGACACGTAACATCTCCGCTTTCGCTATGTCTCGACCTCTGACATTACCCGCTGACTGGACCGCTTAGAACATTATTTTTATGTGATTTATGGTACGACAGACTGAATTGGGTCATTGCAATTCTTATGGATTGATTGTTTGCGAACGTGCAAGCTCGATAATTTCTTAATTTTATGTTACCTACCAAAGTTACGATTCACCTCGGCTACACGCTGAGATTCGTTTGTCAAGTTCTCGAATATAATTTTGGGTGATAATAAGTTGGAATTAATAAATTCCATAATAAATGGAGACCTTCGTTTAGCCGTGGGTGGCGGTGGTTTTCTTGGAGAAGTCAAAGTCCGTAAATAATGTTGTGCAATCAAAAAAATAACGTCTTAATCTATGTGTGTAATTATTATGTTTTCGCAAATATTTTTACACATGTTACAAACGAAACGAACAGGAAAAAGGTACAGATATGTAACACTAATAAAAGTAAATTTAACAGACATTTAAATAAATAGTTCGAATAAATGTCAAACAATCAGCGTCTCTCTATATTTTTACTTCTCTAAAACAATATTAATGAATCTACCGAGCTCATAGTGTCAAATCTACGAGTTTGTTGCAAGACCGCCTTGGGGGTTCTTATCTCATAAAAAACGTTAGGGATCTATGTTCATCAGTGGCAAATAGGAAGTTATAGTGAATACAAAAATGACGCATAATATTAACATTTAATGAGATGAAGTTTGTATGAATTCAATATAATAGGAAGTAATTAATTTAAGAGTTATTTCGACAAATGGCGACGATAATACGCTTTGTTTGGAAGTTATATTATTGCATACTTCTAGCACGTATAATACACTAGCAAATTAAGTACCTACACAGTACAGTTACATAATCTTGTGGTCATCGACATATTTGGCGTAGGAATTATCACAGCTGTAAGCCTATTTGAAGCATCAAGGTTAATAAACTTAAAGAATTCGGAATTACAAATCATGATAAAACATAAATTAACTTACGAATAAATGCATTTCACATGTGTTTAAATTCACATTACATTTATCACCCACATCATGTAGAAACAAGTAATAAGATTTAAATGAAAATGCAAGTTGTTTAACAGGTTTCACACTTAAAAACATTGAGAAGTCATAAAGAGGATACAACGGTTATTTTATTATTTGTTTGCGAAAAAAAAACTTGTCTCTGTTTAAATTGCTTTATTTGATCAAGTCTAAATGTCAATGGATGTTTTTATAACCATTGGTCGCAGGCTAGCAGTACATCTTAGCTCTGCAAACGTTAATAAATGGGTAGGTACCAACTAGCATCATTTGCACACAAATGACCAATAGATTATGCATTTGCTGGGTCAAGTGTAAACATACTACGTACAAACATTCTTAATAGAATTTTATAATTAAACAGATGGACTGAACATCAGCCTACATACGTGTTAGTGACTAAGAGAAAAACCTTGGTAGAGGTCTAGATTTTTCAGCCTAGCTCATTATTTGTTTATTTTAAGCGTTACTAGATTTAAAATGAAAAAGCTGCACATACATGGGGTGGAAGCACGTGAGCAAATATGTGCATTCAAAATCCAGTTGATCGATGTTTGATATAGGTTTATTACTCATGAAACGCAGTCATATTTCATAGACCCCAGTTACAGGATTAATTCTAAGGCGACATTTGTATTGGCACTCGTTTTTGAAATATTACAAAATGTTATACGACGTAATTTAAAAGCCTCCTCCCATCAACTCATTCTTTGTGGTTATTTATGATTATTTTTCCTTTATTTATTGTTTTACAAATTATTATTTAAACTGTTGATTTGAAATGATTAATTATTCATGTATGTAGATGAATAGCTACAAAAAGCTCTGGTCAAAAACAAAAACTAGCGTAGGCGTAGTTCGGGTCGCAAGGACCATGAGTTGAGCATAAAGTCACCATCTTTTTGTGTCTGTCCTCTTATATTATGCAATGAAGTCTAGAGGTCAGCGTGGATAGTACCGTAGTGGTCAGCGTAGTTTCATACAAGTCTGAGACGTGTGAAAATAACTTTATGACTTATTGCGGGTAGGCACTATTTATGTTTATCTAAATGAACTATAAAATTACCTAGTCAAGCAGTACCTACCTAACATACAACAGTATAATTACATTGATTACCCTTATAACAATGTAAGTTCGCATACCGTACAGATAAATAAATCAGTAATCCTCAAGATTGTGTTTCACTTCACCTACCTATTTAAAAAATAACAATCAGGTTCTTATTTGATAATTCTTCGGTTCATGTTTTAATTAGGCGCTATTTAATAATCTTCAGTCTACTTTCGTTTTCATTCAGGTTGAAAGATTTTGTTTTAATATTTTTACACGGCCTTTCCGCAGCATGTTTACGTAAATTATTTGATTAAAAACTTTATTTCTTGATTGACACCCGTCAATATTAAATGACTGTGTAAATATTTACGAGCTTCCGTTGATTGTATTATTCATAATTTTATTACATCACGTAAAGCTGTGAGAGCCATCTTTAAATATTATACATAAATGGTATTATTTAACAGATTCGTACGTCAAGAATTTAACAATGCGTCAATGGATACTGCGAAAACTGTAAGTGGCCTAAAGAGCGAAAGTGAAGTACTTACGTGTAGTATAAATAGCTCAATTACATCCACTTTTCTATTGAATAAAAAATACTGTTTATAATTGCTAATTGTTTGAAGTAAATTACTTTGTTGGTGTGGTATTATTTAACGGGTGTACTTTACCGTTTCACGCAAACTTAGGCACGTTTCCTGTTCAGATTAAAGTTCAGAGATTGTTTGAAGACCGACGATCTTGTCGCACATAATACATAACAACAAATTCTATATTTTGTACGATCTTAACGTGTTTACTTTTGGTAAAAAAACGGAAGTACTTTTGCGCATCCGACTTCTTTTAAATGGTTATAAAACTAGCAGTAGTATATTTTTCGTTAACATTGAGCATGAACTGTAAATTATTTTCGTTTTTGATTAAGCTTTGTTAGATCCAAGTGGAAGATGCGGGATTGTGATTTTATGGGCTATTTTATTATAAACGGCCGCACGGGGTACATGATAATAATTCAAATCGGTCACAATATTAGAGAGTAACAAATCACGTTGAAATACCCTTTGAGCGACAAATGAGCCTCTGTAATGTCATCATTATGTCGAACGGCCGCGGGCAGCCTCTGACCGCACCGTACCGCATAGATTGTGAGCACACAATACGGTGATCTATTGTGATACAGCTACTTTGCCTACGAGTGACTGTAATATTCAAATACTAAATAAATAATACTGTAATATTATATATTATGTTATATATATTTTGTTGGATGAAAGGTAGCTTCGTATTATGACACTGCGATTTTTTTTAAGGACTATGGCCTTACTAACGCCAGTCGTATCCCGATCCTCCAAAATAATCGCGATTGCAAAGTCTAGTAAAGCTATAGATTATTGGCTAAGCAGCGCATATGACAATGTGACGGACTTTTTTTTTTGGGAAAGCTCATTATAGAAATTATCGGTGAATAGCAATATTGTTTAAATTACGAAAAACCTTTACAGGCAATTGAACTAAGTTTTGTAAATATCTCTAATAACAGAACCTATAGTTATCAAGCGATCAGACAGATATAAATAATCTCGTAACCCGTAAACAGGCAAGTAACTCTCATGTAATCAAAACGCATGATGTACGGTCATCGCTACCGGACGACGGCGACGCGACGTCGGCGGCTGGTCGCGGTAGGCCCGCGCACGATGCAACCCATTGTTGCGTAGCTCCAGGCATATCTCTCATCTCCACTTAACGAACTCCGCCGTACGAATTGTTAACAAGCTACAATTCAGGCCACTTGTGTCATCTCAGTCCCACTATTTACAATACGATCTTGGCCTGTTTGGAGTAATGCCCAAAAAAATTGTCTTATCAATCTTATGACTTTTAGGTGTGGCAATGTTTATAGGAATCCTAAATTCAAATGCGACCTTCACTAAAAATAAAATTCTAGTTTTTGGGCAGTCTTTAGCGATAGACGATCCTACTTGTAATATGCAGAAACTTTGCCTTGTTTTATCCATTTAAATCAAGGTAATGTTATGTTAATGTTCTTGTGTAATATCTTTAATTTAATCTGGCATAAATTAACGCATCTTAAAAGATCGAATTGTGACTACAAAATCTGTATATTTCTTTGAAATGAAATTGTCTGTGTAATCTTTATAACTACGGTTTGATGACCACAAAAGTGACAGGTAAATTACGATAACCAGACAGAGTCTAGTAACTGAAAGTGGAAACGTTGCTAGTTTGTGCATCACAAACAGGCTCATCCACTTGTCAAAGGTCGAACAAGTGGGTCTTATCTTCGTACTTTCTTTCATTATAGATGAAAACTAAGTAGGTATAACACAGGTATAATTACCATTTATATTACAATTATTGCTTTGGGTGTAGACCTATATGTAACGTACCTTTATGTTCGTGAGATAAATGATATATCACATAATAATTACTTAATAACGTGATGATATTATTATTTCCTTTATTTATTTATATACATATTTTTTACATTTTCAAATATTTAAATATAAAACATAAAAAAACATTAAAAAATATAGTAAATAGTAGCCCACCGGTATCGGGAATAGGATCCAAGCTACCGGCGGTCAGGGCTCCAGAGAGAGGAACCTCCTAACAATACAAGCCGTGTCCACTTTCTGAATCAAGCCCTTGATCCAGCTGCCTAACGAGAGCCTCCTCAGGTGTTGCTCGAGGCTCTTGGCAATTAAGCCATGGGCTGATACGACTACCGGCACAATGATCGCTGAGTCCACATCCCACATGATGATATATTAAGCATAATAATCAGTTTTTGCACCCACCACGTGAATATCGAACTCGTTTTCATAAAAGTTTTCCAAAAATATTTAAACAAATCCGATTCAATTATCTGGTTTTAGAATGAACTTATTAAAATAAATAAGAATAAAAAAGCTTTATATTTCTTACTAAAGAATACAAAAATAAACTTCTAATTATCTACGAGTATTATGTTTAGACTTATATTTAGTATTATTTTTGTTAGAGCCCCTCGTTCTCGAAGGTTAAAGCATCCTCTAAAAATTTCCAATGATTTCCTTGGAAATGGACTTATTATGTGCGTAATATTCAATTTGTGAATAATTGGAACTAATAGCTCGCGTACTCCGCGTGTAAATTACAACAGTTTTTACGGGAATTAAATGCAAAGATAGTGTAAGTTTTTACACCATTAATGCAGCAAGATAAGTTAAGTGTGTCAGTTAGTTCCCACGTAAGATCTGGATGGCTCAATAGATTTTGATAAATGAGTTGTCAAAAGATAGATATTAATCCCACGTGAAGAACTCAAATGAAATAGTTGTGTTTATTATATATTTAAGGGAAATAAAATCAGTATTTGAAAAGCACCGAAATTATTATCAATATTAATGTTGTGGCGTTA
Source organism: Lycophotia porphyrea (assembly GCA_950005105.1). Taxonomy (NCBI): domain Eukaryota; kingdom Metazoa; phylum Arthropoda; class Insecta; order Lepidoptera; family Noctuidae; genus Lycophotia; species Lycophotia porphyrea. Next base: position 9,592,311 of record OX465391.1, on the reverse strand, counting down.
AAAAATAAAAATATAGAACACCACTTGATTTAAATAATACAAAAAATATTAAATGTAAGCATTAAAATGATCTTATTTCGTAGTTTGGTGAAAAGAGAAAAAAGAAAGGACGTTTTTTCTACTTGGAAATTCCCAAGCAGATGGCGGCCAATTACAATTCATAGAATTTTCATTGAATTTTAGAATTTTCACAATTCATTGAATTTAAATCTATTACAGTAATCAATATAAAATATAGCTAGTTTATGGCAAATCTGATACACATAACCAATAAAAAGAAAGTACTTGAACTCCCGATAAGAATTAACTAAAGTATTAAAATCAGTTTAGCTGTGCATGGTGTGTCGCCGCTCCTTCACAGTGACGGTGTGGACATCAACGTCTCTGCCCGTAGATATTGGAAGAAACTAGGTCAGAGAGCTGTTCAGTATCACTAGAAGATACTGGACGACAAACCCAGGTCTCCGAGGGGGCTTAAAAAAACCTTGCTCTTAACCACTAGTTGTTAAACCCAGAACAAAAAGATGGAAATCACACATATAAATATCTTATATATTAATTAATATGAACACTAATTGATTTCGGTTTAGACTTTACAATACAACACAAATTAATTTATCAGTATACAGTTGTCCATAAGTTTTTTTTTAGTACATGATGATACTCCAGAAGACGACATAAGAATGAATCTCTCAAAATAGACTCATGTCAGAAAAAAAACATAATTTTTGAATTAAAATTTTCCGACTAAAAAGAAAAAAAATCTGGTTTTCAGTTTTTATGCGGGAAGATTTGAACCATAAAGGTTAAAATGCAGAGTGTAACTCTGCAATGAGCTTAGTTATCTAGGAACTATTGACTTATAATAAAGAAAATTATAGCTATTTTCATTTCAGTTGTAGATTCGCCATTACGATCGATTCATAATGCATAAATTGTTCTTTTGAGGCGACCTTTCCTATGCAGTTAAACAAAGTATACACGGATACCGTCCCATTATCCATTTGATATCAGTGCAGATCATCTGCTAACTCAAATGCTAAACCATTTAGGTCGATTTTCTTGCTACAATCTGTTATATGGGCTTGGCATTTAACATGTAAAATCGTTACTCTGTGATGACCTCCTACATTTTCCAGCGAATTGAAATAGGTTCGTAGGCGGACTCGCGATGTGTCGTACTCATAATAAATTGCATAGTAATGACATACAAAGTACCATATGTATAAAATCAAATAACGCTAATGTAATTTTGATGCGTAGACGTTTTACGAGTAAATATTTAATAGTGATTTCGCAATAGTCTTTTAGTCTGTATCCAATTCCTTTTAGTTTACATCATGGTACATCTTCACATCTTCGATACGTAACTAAAGGTCGGATGCTCCACACAACACAATAGTGCATATATTTACGTGCACGAGTTAAAAGTTGATAAAGTTCACCTTTGATGTTTATAGGGTTAATTGTATACTGATAGATATTTTGTTTGATGGAATATTTGAAAGGTATTTGAAGGTTGCAGGTAATAATTTATTAGAATGTCCACTTGGGATTTTTATTTGTGTCAAGTGAAGATTTGACCTTTGAAGTGAACCCAAAAATGTATTTCTTTTTTTATGTAATGTTTTAAACCAAGAATAATCTGCAAATCTGTTGTCCCAGCTACTATATCTTCAACTAAACTAATTATTAGTAACTTATATCATTCTTTAATAGCTCAGAGAGCCGTGTTGAAAATAAGTACATTTCGGTCCATCCTTTTTCCAACTGAAGAACTATACAGGAACTGTGAAGTTCTTACAGTTAGACAATTATTTGTGCTAAACACAGTTCTACATCAGCACCAAAAAACCTCCTACAAAATAAACACCACGAGACGTAAAGACAAGGTATGCCAACACTTCCGTTGTCAATACTCTTTTACAAGAAGATTTCCCTGTTTTCACGGTCCGCATCTGTACAACAAAATCAATTAAATATTGAATTTCTACTCACTACCTAAAATGTCACTTAAAAAGAAACTAAATAATTGGCTACTAACTCTTAACTAAGTACAACAAAACAGAACAATTATTGATGACTTAGAACAACTTGCGTTTAATACAATCATAACACAATCGCTCATCACAATACACTCTCTCCTTATACACGCAAAAACACACACACACACACACACATACACACACCCACATCACACACGCACACACACTCTGTGCTACTCCACTCATAGGATAAGTACTTTCAGAATTCCTTTTCTAAATAATTTATTTGTCAGTCTACCTACTCATAGCAAACCATAAGCTATATATATAAAGAACTATTCGTATGCTCACAGAATGTTAATTATGTATGTACACCTAACATACATATAATTAAGAAGACTGCATAAGGGTCGGGCCCAGCATCTTTAACACAAGTTGTCTTTTCAACTTAGCAAGGGTGCTGGTGTTGCCATACCATTGTATAAATTTCCTGAACTTGTTTACTACCATGTGTTTCATGTTCAATGTATGGCTATGAAAATAAATTATTATTATTATTTAATTCGCAAAATGGTAATCTTAACAGTACATTTGGTAACGGGAATTACTAGAATAACATAGACACTACATTGAACTATCAAAATGGGGATGCGTAACGATTTTCTACACGCAAATATAATAAGTGTGGATTTGACCCAGTTACCCGGGTTACCGGCGATTATACACGCTATAAAGGGCTCCAAATGTCGAGATATACATAAGTACGTATGTGGTAATTAAAGCTTAATAAACCGTGAAATAAATAATACAATTATTTCTAAAATTAGGTTTGTAGAGATTAATGAAAAGTAAAAACCACCTTTTATCCCGTTAATCAAAAAAATTTCATATATTGTATAGTAGCAATTATAAAACTACTACAGCGTTGCATAAAAGTTAGCAATAGTTACTTTAACAACGAAAGCACTCTTCTTCCTGCCATACTTGTTCCGGTCACTTGCGGACATTTGTGGGCGGTGCGGCATTGTTCAATCTTTATCTTCAATGCGCCGATTGCGCGTTGATGTCTTTTTCATGTGCGAACGTGTTAGTATTTTTATTTCAATTTTTTTAGGAACTAAACTGAAGATTAGTCTGTTTTAATACCTGTTATTATTACGTTATTAAACCGATTTGTTATTGTATTTTTTTAAATTACACATTTATTCCTCTAAACAAAGAAATTCCCAAAGAATTTTTCCTCTGATTTAGGTAATTGAACTGTGTTTAGACTTTAAAAAAATAACCTAAATATTTCCACCAATCAAAATTTTTTTTCTAAAAAACAATATCACATGAAAAATAAATCAAAATTAAATCAAAAGAACTCACCTTGGACACAAGAAAATACACGACACTACGTCACTCACACAAAAAATATAAATGAAAAATTCAAATCTGTAATGTCCGTTAGGCGCGCTAGCTGGGGTCAGAGTGCGCATGCGTGTATCCGCGGTGTCATCCCGCGACTCACGCGCTCGCGCAGTGAAAGTGCTTATATAGCCTTTTAGTTGCAAGCGTGCACGAAGTGACGTCACTCGTCGCCTGCAATGGATTTATGGGCGGCCGAAACAATGAGATGAACTTCGGGCGAAGCTTCGCAGTTTTTTTTTAATTACTTATAAAACCTCCGGCAATGACATAGTTTTGTTTGAGCTAAAAATTATAAGTTTGTTTAAAAATGTGGATTAGTTGTTTACTTCAGTATCTACATGTTTTATAGTTGGTTTTCTATGGGTAATAATGATTACAATTAACTTTACATAATTTTATAATAAAACCTATTAGCTATCGTACCATATCTTATAATCAATTATTTTTCTAAATCATAAAATTACAATGAAGCCTGAAGACCAAAAATCACACCCACCTACTTAATTAAACATTCATCATCATCATCATCTGCCTAGACTAGACTGAAAAATGCGTCGCCAAGTCGTCTCAAATTGGTAGCGCAAGTCAGTTAGACACCAATCAATTTATTCCCCGCATGGTTAAACAGAGGCGTACCTATTACACTACCACATTTCCCCAATTATGTTTAATTATCATGTCATTTGGGGTAAGTCTGTTGCCAATTACACCGGGGGTCACATCCAGACTTCAGGCTGTTACTGGGAAAACGCAACAAAACTTCTTCGATAGGCGAACTCAGGACCTTATGCACAGCAGTAGCGCTTGCGCTATATCAACATGGCTCAAAACATTTATATAAAGTAACTTAGACATAAAATAAAATATAAAAATAAAAATTATTCTTATTCTTAATTATTCTATTAAAAGTTCCAAATTCAGATGTCCTTGCACACATCGTCACATACTTAAGTTTGTTCCAAATTAGTTCTTGGGAAGAGGGACCATAAAGCTCGTGGTTTGTAGTTATGTGGTGTGGTCGTCACTATAATCATGGCAATCACGACCACAAAACACGTGGAATCCAAACGCAGGATGAAACATTTTTAAATCATCTAATCAACTATGTGCCGCGGTCATAAACTGCCTAATGTTTAGGATCACCGCCAAAAGGTTTATCACACGGAATCATAGTTTGAATTATCAACCTGCTAAGAAAAGCAAAAGAACCCCCATAGTACCACCGTAGCTCCGTAGGGCAAAGGCCTCTCTCCTACAGAGAAGGCATGAGCGCTCACACTTGTTCGAGACGGATTGGTCATTTTTAACCAACTTAAAAAACGAGGAGGTTATATATTCCATCAGTACACCGACTTTTCCGTGATTACTGGTTCGATTTAAGTGATCTTTGTCTCTATTTCTTTTTAGTAACTTTGCTTCGTTACTTTATGAGTTATCCTCAATAAATATTCCTTTTTTTTTGTCTACGTGGATCATGTTCTAATATCTTCTACTTACAATGTTAAATTGATACTTGACAAGGATTTGTGTGAGATACCACAACTGAAAAGAGTAAAATGTTTTTGCAAAGTTTTTTTTTGTATTAATTCCAGGTTCCTCACGATGTTTCCCTTGGTAACCATACCAAACGATACGAAGGCTGAAATCATTCCGGTTTCGTCGGCACCTTGTACAGTTGCTCAGACAGCTCTAATCCAACTGAAGTTGCATTACATTGTGTGATAAATGATTTTCGTCGTGGTCATTAACCCGGAAAATTGACAGGAAAACTAGATTGATACATTAAGACAAAGGGTTCCATTGATCCAACCCTACAGTGCTCAGATGGATACGAAGACTGATACCATCTCATATCTTCCCAAGTGTGTATTTCACAAGATCATATTACACATGCCAATGATTAATCGCTGTATTGTGCTACCGGCTGACATACAAAACAGTTGTATAATAAGTTCTTGGATGTAATAACGTAGACAATGGCTGAAAGTGCGAAGTGCGTTTGGTCACTGGCCATATTAGTTGCCAGGTTGATAAGGTCAAGCTATTAGTAATTTGTTCATATCGTAACATATGGAAACTATGGCGCAGTTTCCCGGCTTGAAATTTTTAAGATTTTTAAGATGTATTTATGAAGGTACTACTCAACTAAGTCGGAACAAGGAATTTCTTTCATTCTGCCCTGTCAGAGGTCATGACATCATTTACTCCTATCTATTTCATATCAGTCCTCACATAATCCATCCATCTTTTATTTGGCCAAATGTAATGCCCAGCTGAAAATAAAATTAGAAAAGAACATTTCTAAGAGAATTTTGGAGTTGGACCTCCTAAGGCACTGACGGCGTGATATACCGAATATGAGGTTATCGATTATCAATTTGTTTCCTATGGAACAAGTCTCCATTCTCTGAAAAGACGTTTAAATAAGATTACAAAATCTTGTCACAATATTGCTTTGCATTGTGAATCCAGTGACCCATTGTGAACCAGGCGAAATCCAGCCAAGACCATGAGCATTCTGCCTTGGTAAGGATGAAATTTCTGAGGATTCCATAATCTCTTATGACCAGAACTCGCTCAACATGAACTCTCCTTGAATCAGGATAAAATTCGAAGCAAAACTCTTTGGTAAACAGAACGGGACCACTGAGTGTCGATCCAGTACAAATGTGCGTAAAACCACAATACACAACAGCCTCGATGTCTCCCTCTGTAACGTTAGCCGACATCTTTTTTGGACATATAAAGTGCTTATAATCTTCAATTAACTTGTGGTGATAGCAAAGTAGTGGTACTGGAGTGGAGACCACGCATTGGAAAGCGCAGCGTGGGACGGCCACCTGCCAGATGGACCGACGACCTTGTTAAAACGGCAGGGAGTCGCTGGACGCAGGTGGCATTGGACCGGACACGTTGGAAATCGATTGAGGAGGCCTATGTTCAGTAGTGGACAGCAACGGGCTGAAATGATGAAAGAGATTCTCGTAATACTTACTACTATACCAACAACTACAAGGGTTTCGAACCAACTATAGTAAAGCTATTAAAGCAGCGATAGCTGTTATTATTTATAGCCATAGGCCGATGAAATTAAACATTATTCGGTAATTTGCACGTCACACGCATTTTATTTTTGCAGGAGGTAAACAGAAAATAACGTTGACATTAGTCGGACAGATAGAGCTGGCTGCTCAGAAATCTATAAGCATACCCCATCTTTTCAAAGTTAGTTACTTTATAATTGGACTGGTCAAAAAGATGATAAAGATGATCTCAAAGCATTCAACGAAAGTTTTGCTATTTATTCTATCGCATTCTTATTCAGAAAAACCATCGTCATTATAATGCTTATTCACAAAAGCAACAGTAGTTTTCTAACAATAACAGCAATTATTTGAAAAGATGAAGTCTGTCTGTGCCTTCCGGATTCGTTTATTGCAAAACAGGAAAATAATTCAAAATAACAATGTTTTTAAAATACTAGTAATTGTTAAATTTAAACGATGTTCTTAATTTTTCATGGCGATAACGTTTGACCTTCTGCATTCAGCCACAGTTTTGGTCGGATGCTCTAATGCACCACGACGCATTGACCTTCAGAAAAAAGCCGATCATAAAATTTTACAATATTTATGCAGTTTTATAGATATTGATAAAAATACCAAGCACAGTTTGTATGTAAATAGGATATTAATTTTGAAGAAGATAATGTTGACATTTACAGGAGTAATTAATAAATTTAATTAACCTTCAATGTGTCTGCACAGTTTTGGTAACTTCCAATAAATTACCTGAGCTCTGTAGGTATGCGTGGAAATATTCAAGTCACACAGTTTCACTAATAGTTCTATCATTATTTTAATTACTTACGATGTGTACAAATTCAAAACGCAATCTTCAATTACTGCTTTATGTGATAAAATATACAAATAATGAGATGGAGTTGAAATGTTAATGTAATAGGTAACACGCAACACCCATAAAATACTTATCTCACTATTTTGGTAATCTTTCTTTACTAAATAATAGACATGCCATTAGTTACACGACTTTGTTCAATAAACACGAAATGTTAATATTGAACAAACCGATGCTCGTGTTGGTTTAAATCGGCACGAATCAGTTTTATCGATATTGAAATACATCTCGTTCCGTTTAACAATCGAACGAAAAATGTTTTACCAAAGGGAGGCAGACCCGACTTGTTGTGTTGTGAACACTTATTACGTATCGGGTCTTTGGTAAAGTCTCCAGCTTTATTTTGCTCATGGGAGTTAACCCATTCACTGCCCAGTACTTCGCGAAAACTTCGTGAATTTCGTTCGCGTGCCCACAACCCGAATCCGAGTCGTCGTTATAATGAACTATAGATGACTTGCATTCATGCCCAGAACCCGACTAGCGATTCCATAGTTACGGATACGGATTGTGCGTACAAAACAAATTATTGTTCGACTCATATGCTGGGTTCTGGGCACTGAATGGGTTAATATGATGATCTTAGGTCACTTTTTTTTCTTTGCCATTAGGTATAATTGGCATACTGCAACCTTGTATCAACCCATTCTTTAGAGGAAAACTGGGACTTGTAAGACACATACATTATTGTATGCTAGCCTGTCTTAATAAACGTTTTATTTAGTTTCATATTTAACAACGATATATTCTGATATATCGTTCGTCGTGTCTTAGTTGGGAGCACTGCAGCACACCATCTTCTTGAAACAGAACAGGTTCAACCTAAAGAAGATGGTGTGCTGCAGTGCTCCCAACTAAGGGCCTGATCCCGGGGAGCAAAAGGAAGATACAAGAAAAAACTTTGACCTACAGTTTAATGCATCAAAGTAACAAATCAATATTTGTTCTTCAAAAAAATAAGTACTTTTAGTTTCCTTGAGGGTAGTATTTTGATATTAAAATTGTTACTCTGCACATTAACGATGGTGGTTTAGTCTAAATGTTTAGCAAATGGATTAGTTTTCGTAAGGTATTGTTTGTACAAACTCTCACAAAATCAAGCTTTTTTTTTTTTTACGGATGGGAAATTATCAAATTACTTCTCCCGCTCTGGGCAGAGCGGAAGGAAGTGTCAGACTTGTACTGACTAAAACCCATCCATGTTCCTTCCTTGCCCTTTGTGTTCCAGGGCCGCGGTATCTCTTTCGAACAGTCCCGCAGCCCCGACAGGCTTCGCTTTTATCAAGACCGTGCCGTGAAAAATCTTCAATTCAGCCTAATCTGATTAGGTTGTGAGCTGACCCCAACACAGTTCGAAAAAGGCTCGGCTTACCTGATTACATAGTAATGCGAAGGCGCTTCAGATGTGAAGATAAGAAAAGCTTGGGTAATTTCAAAGATTCGAAAAAAAAAACAAGGATTATTACATACAGAAACAATAAAAATCACGGTTGCTATTTCCAGTAAATTTATTAATGTCTGAGATTTATGAATGACTGTGACATTTGAACACATACATAATATGGGTGGAGTCTCGAGGTGAGATTTAACACGTTTTAAGATACTCTGGCACACGCATCGATGATGAAACAGACTACAATATATCCTCAATACTATTGGCAATACAGTCGCATCAGACACTAAAGTTTCAACCGTTTATTAATAACTAGCGACCCATCCCTGTTTTGCACGTATTTTGAGACTTCACAAAACGTTGAGTTTGCTATATTATTTATTAGCTGATGCCCGTGGCTTCGTCCGATGATGTCAGTTATCGCGACGAAAAGTAATCATGAAATTTTGATCCCTTTCCCGCAACAAAAACTTGACGAATTATATATTAAAAACTTCCTCGAGAACCACTCTATCCATTGATGAAAACAACATAAAAATCGATGCAGTAGTTTTTGAGTATATCGCGAACATACAGACAGACGCGGCGGAGGACTTCGTTTTATAATTTGTAGTCATAGTGATAGTTTAATATGAAAAAATAAACCCATAATCAAGCCAATGAAAAAAAACTGGCCAAGTGCGAGTCGGACTCGCGCACGAAGGGTTCCATACCATTATCTATACAACATTAGACAAAGGTAAATTGCGGTTTACGATTAATGACGTATTAAAAAAAAAACTACTAACTAGATTTCGTTCGAACCAATTTTCAGTGGAAGTTTGCATGGTAATGTACATCATATATTTTTTTTATTTTTGTCATTCTCTTATTTTAGATGTTACAGGGGGGAGACACACATTTTTCCACTTTGGAAGCGTCTCTCGCGTAAACTATTCAATTTAGAAAAAAAATATATTAGAGACCTCATATCATTTTTAAAGATCTATTCATAGATACCCCACACGTATGGGTTTGATGAAAAAAAAAAATGAGTTTTTTCTATTTTTGTGTGAAAATCTCAATGCGGTTCACAGAATACATCTACTTACCAAGTTTCAACAGTACAGTTCTTATAGTTTCGGAAAAAAGTGGCTGTGACATACGGACGGACAGACAGACATGACGAATCCATAAGGGTTCCGTGTTTTGCCATTTGGCTACGGAACCCTAAAAAGGAATGATGTGAATGTATTATACACTTAATCAGAACATTTGCTAAAATGATATTGAACACCGTAAAAAAATCCGTTAAGTAGTTTAGAATAATATCGCAACTACACAGACACCCGAAAAGCGACTTTTTTTAGTACTATGTATAGATAATTATGTATGAATGTGTTAAAGTTCAACTAGTCAAACTAGCCTTATTTAAATTAGCTTTATCTATAACTATCTAGCTATATTAAGATGAGCTTTAAATCATACTAACCTTAATATATTCAGATAGGTATATGATATCTAGCACTGTTTGAGTCATAGCAATTTATTCATTCATTCAATACATGTCTACTTCACAATTACAATAATTAGAGAACTGGAATTACTCTACGTTGTATTAAACATTATGTATTAAAGTAAATATTATACTACGTATTGGAACTGCATTCAGCTTCGTCGGCAAGCAATTTTGAACAGATCAAAATCTGTTCAAAATTACTGCTTTACTAAATAGAAGATATTTTAAGACAATATTATTTGAGCTAAATACGAAAATATTTAACATTTTTAAATCTAGGCAATCCTATAACTAGTGATTACTTACTACGTGTGTCACATGATATATATTTATAACCAGAAAATTATGTCAGTGGATGAAACCGCGTGCACTACTGGTGTTGCTAATAAGCCATAAACGTTGAAAGTCCTTCAAAAAATATATAAATTCGATTCACATTTATTTCTTACAATGTGGTTCATGTGAGAAACATTGTTTTAAATCTCAACTCGGCCTTTAAGATGAACTAACATAAAGACCTTGTATTTTATGAGCATAAGAAGACGAATCCAATGTATAGGAGGCCATTACGAGAAAAATGTCAGACAATTACTATCTCGGGCCTCGGCGGTTAGCCAATAATAGGTTAAATCTTTGTTAAATATCAGTGTGTGTCCGAATGATATTTCAGTTTGACCAAACACCTCGTTAAAGTATTTTGATCCAATAATCGCCATTATTTCTTAACTGACGATACTGATCTGAGGTCCATTTTTTTTTTTTCGGATGGTAAATCATCAAATGACTTCTCCCGCTCTGAGGTCCATTACACATTGATTTTGCAAAACAAGCTATGATTTATCTATCTTGTATTGGTTCTATTCGTTGTATTGACTCAATATTACATTCAGTCAAAAAAGTATCGGGAATGGATGATTTGTTTGTTCCAAATTCAATTTTTTCTTTTTTTTTTTGTTGTTAGATTTGCGCAACTGTTTTCCATTTTGGTGCGGAGTTTGGGTTGCATCTCTTATTTAGATTAAATACAGTGCTGTTTTTAGTTAGATCATATGAAGTGTATATAGCAAATTTGATAATGGACGCAAACATCGAACGAAGAGTTTGTTTTAAATTTTGCATCGCCAATGGAATTTCGTGTTCGGAGTCCCTGAAAATGTTACAGAAGGCTTACGGTGAATCGACTTTATCAACAACACGTGCTTATGAGTGGTACAAAGCGTTCAAAAGTTGTCGAGATGTGATGGAAGAATGGCCTCGCTTTGGTAGGCCATCAACGTCTTCAACTGAAGTTAACATAGTTAACATTTAAATAATCACTTGGGTATGAAACATGTTGCCGCTCGGCTAGTCCCAAAAACCTGAATTTTCTCCAAAAACTCAATCGCATAATAGTCGCTGAGAACATGCTAGAACGAGTCAATTCCGACATTCATGAAACGCATTGTTACTGGTGACGATACGTGGGTTTACGAGTTTGAAATGCCAACTATTCAACAAGCTTTGGAGTGGCGCCTTCCAATTGAACCGAAACCGAAAAAAACCACGCAAACGTCACGCCACCGTTTTCTTTGACTATTGCGGTGTTGTGCACTAGAAATTCTCGCCGGAAGGTCAAACAGTAAACAAAGAATATTATCTGAGCGTTATGCGGCGGTTAAGAGAGCAAATTCGACGAAAATGGCCAGATTTGTGGAAAGAAAATTGGATTTTGCAATCGGATAATGCCCCTTAGCACAAGGTCATCGTAGTGAACGAATTTTTGACCAAAAAACTCAACAAGTACCATTGAGCAACCACCATAATCACCAGAAATGGCTCCAGCCGACTTCTTTCTTTTCCTAGACTCACATTACCACTTCGTGGCACCCGTTATCATTCGGCGAGAACTGAACTCAATTCTGAAAAATGCGTTAAAAAATGTTTTGATTCGTTGGTGTAAGTGGATCTATCGTTTCTGAAAGAGCATACTTTAAAGGTGATAAAACAACTTTGGATAAATAACTAACATTTTGTATATTATCGATCGTTTCCCGGTACTTTCTTGACAGAGTTTCTACATTTGCCTTTTTGATCATGATGTTTCTATGGTTGGAAATCCTTCTCGTGATAATTATGATTTCAACTGTTTACTATCAAATGTAGGTATTTCAGTTATGGATAGAATTAATAGAATTAATTGATATTAGAGATCGCAATAAAGGTGCACGTTCGAGCAAGTACCGTCTTTCCTTTTTTTTGGCGATAAGCAGCGTTGCTTTTTTTTGGTTTTTTGTTTGCTGAGCATAAGGGTGCTGATCTCATTATAAGAAATTCAGCTTTGTTGCAGGAAGACAATGCATCTGCAAAGCTTTTGGTATTGTAGATTACCATAATCATTGTTGGTTAAATTGTTACTGCATAGCCAATGGACCACCTTCAGATGATTACAGAAAATAAGTACTATGTTACAATACTCTCAAGTTGCACGCTAAGTAATGAATCAAGTATTGCCACTGTTAACACGTTTACATCCGTTATCAGTGGAGCATCGATCACGCATCAGGATCCGAAACACCCTGATGTGGTCGTGCGATGACGTAGTGTGCAAGCACAATATTATGTTTGTAAATAACGTATTTATTTAAAAGCTTTAATTATATTCATAATATTGTTTTATGATATTAGATTAATAAGCTGACGCAGCGGCCTACTTGAGAGCCTAGAAAAAATGTCATTCTATCAGCGGTAACGTCGATGGAAAAGTTAAAACTGTATTGGATTGACATACATTACTATACATTACGCACATTTTTTCACGGGTGACCACTGAGAACCAGCGCTGTGCTGTGGGCCCTCCATAACACAGCATCATCATAATGCTGACTGCTTGTCGCACTCACGACGTGCAAGCTATCAGTTTTTTTGTTGTTGTACTCTAAATGTTTTGTTATGCAATGTATGTTTACTGGTTATATTTTCTAATTTTTTATGCATGTCATGTTTTTGCGACAAATAAATATTTTTTTCTTTCATTTTTACTGAAATGCTTATTTATGACAATTTTGGTAAAAGTCGTATGATATAAACCGTTTGATTTTAAAACGATTGTCACTTGTCTGGAGGCCCTCCTGTTCAACCGCAAAAACTTTTTTCCATCACAGAGACAGTGTATACAGTAATATTATTTCCCGAACGAGCTTTAATTTTGATTTTAGCCCAATTTTGCTATGCACTGTAAATTACTGCCATAACATGTTATAACTGTCTAGTAGTTTTCACCGATTTATCTTCTTAACAGTTTGGCCAGTTTAAATGTATTTATTATTTACGTTACGATTCCAGTCTTCCAGAAGGCTGAATATAATTTACCCGTGTATAAAAAAGTAAGGTGAACTTTTTTCTGCCTAAGCTCTTGACATTTCAAGCGTATTCACGCGTAGTTATATGGAGTACACGGTTAATTACTGCCCAAGGCTTATTCATGTTTTGTTTTTACACCACTTATCCGAAGATGACGCCTTTTAATGGAAAATTACGAACAATTATATATACTTTATATGGAGTTTCATAAGATGTATGAAATTTCAATGATATAATGCATAATTATTGTCGCATGTGTAAGTACTCAACATTCTTGTTGCAACATGTTGTGAAGCTTGTAATGACGATAATATGATAATGGTTATAATTATTTCTAACCAAAGTTATCTTGTGCTAAGCGCTACTGGCCAGTAGTAACTACTGTTTAGAGCTGGTTACCTTTTTTTGTGGAGTGTACGATTATAGTTGTAATCACGTTAATTATAATTGATAAATTTTATTTAAAATGTTGAAATTGATTTAATTTGATTTTTTATAACGTTATAAGTTAAAGTCAACTAACTTTACAAACATTGCATTAACAAGTTCTTTAGCCAAGTTAAAAATAAATAAAAACTAAATTTTGGTTATCGACCACATCTGTACGAGAATGCAGCAACAATTAGACCAAAAAAAATATTCCTAAGTGATAGCAATAGTCGAGTAACTTGTGACCATTCATCTACCTACCTAATTAATATGTGAAAAAATTCTGTGCATTTGGTAAAATACTAAGTTATTTATACATATTAAATATGAAAAATAAGTTGAGATGAGGACATAACGGGTACATTTAATTATGTATACAGGATGTATCTTGAACTTTTGGAAACATCAAGGAGGTGATCGAGCGGGAAATAATTGATGAGATGATAAAATTTAAATTAATACCAAATTTCATACTTATAAAATTAATGACACTGGTAAAATAAAACAAAGGTTAAGCTTACTTGCAAAAAAAAACGTTTTAACAATATTTTTAATATAAAGCTAGGTATCATCTTCAAACTTTTTACATAAATGTGTTTTGTAAATAATTGTACTGCACCTGCACCTGCTGTATCAAATATAAACATTGTCACCTCTTTGGTACATAGTTGCAGTCAAACTAGCTAGCTCTATTTGCTATGACAACAGTATGTTAGCTTTCTATGGACGGCTGTATTGAATTATGTTTCTGAATCAAAACTAGAGTCCCGTGAAATTAGCCTGATTTGAAGGTATGAGTTGTTAAATCAAATCTAGTGTCCCCTTTACATAACCTGATTCAGCTTAAAAATAGTTCAATTCTTTCATACTTACACGTTATACCTTATTAATGTGAACAAACCATGGGTTTATGTTGGTTTCTACCTGCATTGATACATTTCACAGACCTGTAACTACAGGTAACATTATGAAGTCATTCACAGTTCAAAAACTATGTGCTTTCGACAATAAGATCAGATCAAACAATAAAATTACAGTGTGATACGGTGGGTAATCCACAAATTGGGCAACATTACCCACACTTGATACAATCTGTAGAAGTCAATGCGTTTTCAATTATCGCCCTCCAGCTAACATGAGCGATTTCCAAACAATATAGTGAAAAAACTTGACGATTTCGACAGTACTCTAACTGTGACAAAAAAAAATTATTTACATTGAAAATTACTTTCAATTGTTTCTAGAAACTTATATTTAAGGCTGGTAATATTATTTTGTTTATCGCTATTCAAGTTCTGGAGTGGAAGCGAACGGGAAGACGTTGCGTTGGAAGGCCTCCCAATAGGTGGACCGATGACCTGGTGAAGGTTGCGGGGATCCGCTGGATGCGAGTCGCACGGGACCGGTCAATGTGGCGACACTTGGGGGAGGTCTATGTCCAGCAGTGGACGTCTTTTGGCTGAAATGATGATGATGATGATGAAGTGGACAAAATGGTTATCAACCTAAAACCAAAATAGTCTTTCTAAAAAAAACTGGCCAAGTGCGAGTCGGACTCGCGCACGAAGGGGTTCCGTACCATTATCTATACAACATTAGACTAAATTGCGGTTTACGATTTATGACATATTAAAAAAGAACTACTTAGTAGATCTCGTTCAAACCAATTTTCTGTGGAAGTTTGCATGGTATAATGTATATCATATATTTTTTTTAGTTTTCACACACATTTTATCACTTTGGAAGTGTCTCTCGCGCAAACTATTCAGTTTAGAAAAAAATGATATCGGAAACCTCAAAATCATTTTTGAAGACCTATCCACAAGATACCCCACACGTATGGGTTTACCCCACAAGTATGGGGAACCCCCAAAATATATTGTTTTATTTTCTATTTTTGTGTGAAAATCTTAATGCGGTTCACAGAATACATCTTACTCATCATACTTACCAAGTTTCAACAGTATAGTTCTTATAGTTTCGGGAAAAAATGGCTGTGACATACGGACGGACAGACAGACAGACATGAAGAATCCATAAGGGTTCCGTTTTTTGCCATTTGGCTACGGAACCCTAAAAACAATGTTTGTATTACTACTGACAAAGACTACTAGATAGCATTACCATAGATAGCATTGCAATTAACTGAACATAAGAGAGGTGGAAGACGACCTTCGGCTACATGGTAGACTAGCATGACGACGCTCCTATTGGAGACTGCCCGACCCGACAACCCAGGACAGATTGTCCTGGCGCCAGAAAATTAGGAGAGCCTAGTGAAGAAGAAAAGGAAGAGTTTGTATTACTAAGAGTTTGTATTACTTAGAGAGAAAAGGAAGAGTTTGTATTACTAAGTATATTACTCGACTAGGCCAATTTGAATTAACCTTTCAATAGTAAGAAAATCCTACAGTTTTGTTTCTCGTTTTGTGTGTTTGACATACATTTCAAACGTGTATGCAAAAAGGGTATCGTCACGCTCCGATTCCCTTAAAACCGGTCCGAGTTAGAAAAATGGGATTCCTACTATAGATACAATCTAATTATGCTTTTGTGAGCAAAACAAAGGTGGATTCCACTACATTCAATGTAGACTATATCCTCAAGGTATAAGACGATACACGAGGCAATAACACATGATATGTATGAACCTCACGTTTTGTTTCTATTACGTAATTTAAATGTTCATCAAAATACTAAATAAACCAGTTTGACAACCGTTAGTGAATTTATTTTGTATTCTAGATTGGGCTAATTCTTAGAATGTACGTTATTCGTATATTAATTTATGATGTATATTTGCTCAAATTATATAATATCTTAATTCAGACAAAATGAAGGCTTAATATTATTTCTTAGTGCTTATTCTTAAACAAGTTGAGTTTTCAACGTCCTTAGTATGATTTTGGAGATATATAATAGACTTATGTTTATCTCTTACAAATAAATAAATCCTTTAATGATCGTAACATAGAAAATAGTCAAGCCGTGAAACAATACATCAAACAATCTATTAATATTATTATAAAGTTCAATGATTTAAAACAACCTTGACCTTAATTACGCGTTCTCACTAAATAATAAGGCAATTGAAGGTAAAAAAAGTATCTTCCTAGCTCATTTTAATAAATTCAGTTAATTAACTTGTTATTATGATATTGCTGTAAAAAATACTTTTTTTACGCGATGACCTAAGTAGGTAACGGATATAATGTATGTAGCACACTACATAACGTACTGACAGATGCGGCAGTAACGTCGAGTAGAAAAGTGTTATTAATGCACGCGTAGCATGACCACCGTGGAAACGGGTTTTGTCCATGGAAGAATCGACAGAATGTCTTATGCCACCAACTCTATAAAGTGACACCTAACTGAACTCCCATTTTCACCAACACTAAGTGACACCTAAATCAGTGCCTAATGCCTGTTTTCATCAACACTAAGTGACACGTAACTCAGTGCCTAAAGCCCGCTTTCGCTAACACTAAGTGTTGTCCCCTAACTGAATGGCTAATTAGTGTATTCACCAACAGTAAGTGCGCTGCCGTGGGTTTTTGCCTTGACTCAATTCGAAATTCGAAATCCATAAATTAAGAATTCCTTTAATCATAAAAAAAAAAAGATAAAAAAAATACAAAGGAAACTGTATCACAAAAAATATCAACACACGACAACAATTGTGGTGTTTTTTTTTAAATAGTGTGCATACACGCACCTGTGATGAGACTATTTTCGAGCGATAATGTCAGGTAGGTACACTACAGACGCTAGCACACCAAGCTACTACAATCTGGATAAAGCATTAGGTTCAGGTTGATTGGGAAAATTTCACAATTTCGGGTAGCTTGATCTGCTGGCGTCATTACATAATCGCTCGAGACTGTTACCTTCAAAACTAATAATAAAGGACAGCACTCTATAACAAAATACAAACACACGGTATTCATACACTTATTCTAATACACTATTATAACAGTTATCGTGAACAAGATTAATTAAATGTTATAACGTGTTTAAGTAACATTTCCAGAAAACAGAAAGTATTCAATTAGAAATGTAGAGACTTCACTTCTATTAGTGTCTGTACACATCAATTGTGCTTATGTGTGATTAATACTGTAAATTTTATAATCGTGATTGTTTGTTTTTATTATGTATTTTTTATCATACATATTGTATTTCAGTGGAAACGATGACTTCGTACCATTTGTATATTCGTGAGATATGTTTATAGGAAGCACAGCTTTAAATTACTAATTAAAGTTTCCCTCGATTTTGATCGGAAAATTACTCAATAATCTGCCAAAACCTTCTTGGTGAACCAAATATGTTATTATTTAGACTTCCTGAGCTATAAATTACTTTTATGAATAGTTTTCGATATACGCGCATAATATTATAATAATAGATATTTTTAAAACCTGCTGGGTAACCACGCCTTCCATATGAATCATTTAATCTAGTCCCATTATCTTACTAGGTATTTTACTCGACCTAGTCAGTGTTACCTACACTGACTGGCTTTATAAATATGTTTCAAATTGACGCATTTGATAACAAAACGTAATTTAATGGACTGGCAAATGACGCTAACAGTGAGGCCCTAACAATGAATTAGCAGATTGATGCAAAGAGACTAAGATCTGTCGCAACCATCTTCAGGGTTCCAAAGTTTCAGGACAGCATTTCTGAAAAAAAAAGCAATGTCAAATGTATCTAAAAACATATATAGAAATGAAGAAATATTTAATTTATGTATCAATAAAGTTGCCTCTTTTAATAATTCGATAAACTTTGTTAATTAAGCCGTATGGCGAGTTAATTGATATGAAGAATATAAAAAATGCATATAAATAACTCATCAGTGATGAATGTCGGTGATTTTGTCATTTTGAATGGATATAAGGCACTGCCAACTAGTCTATTTATTAAAATAGTCAATAAATCACAGAATAATAAAATCGTTTTTTAGGGTTCACGGTGTATCACGGCTGAGTAGGCTTAAGAGTAATAGTCGAACAAATTATAAAATGTACTTGGATGACATATTTTCCTAAACATAATGTATGGGAGCAAGGGTTTTTATCTGCAAATGTAAGTATGTTTCTTTATTATTATGGGCAACTCTTTGGGCAAGTCTGGCCATGTCACACGGATGCACTCCGAGAGGTGAGCAAAGATCGTCACTCACTGGAGGCCTGAGGGTTGACATCGCCGACGAGGTCGACCTCGGCGAAGGTGGTGTGACGATCTGGTCTTGTTTACGGGGCAAGCGTGGATAGAAATCGCACAGTACAGAGAAGTTTGGAGGGAGAAAGAGGAGGCCTTTACCCAGCAGTGGGACACAACGTAGGCTATCAAAAAAATGGGAAACTACGGAACCCTACATTGTGCGTGGCCCGACACACACATGATCGGTTTTTTGAAAAGTAGCTGAATTATTTAATTTTTGCATTGGCTGTTATTATTAGTCGCTTAACTTTATCGTTACAAGGCTGAAATGGGCGATAATGAACTACTTCTACTTCTCGAAACTCTTGTGTACATGACACTAGCTATAATATGTAGATAGGTAGGTACCGAATAACAGAGAGCACTGAGATACAGTAAGTATACCCAGTGCTAACTTGGCTGCGGAGGTCAGATAGGTAGTCGCTCCATCTTAAATACTGGTATTCAGCTGCATCCTGATTGGACTGGAAGCCGAATTCAATATAGTTGGAAAAAGGCTAGGCAGATACCTGAGATACAGTAAGAGTCAATGTAATAGTTCCAAATTATCAAAATCGTAAAGATATCGGTTAAAATGTTGATTTTAATGTTTATCTCGGAAGACAAAATGTCCAACTGTGGACTTGCGTATAAGAGTATGTATTGTGCCAATGTAAAGAAGTCGCTAGGGTTGGTAGTATACAAATTTAATGTAAACTGAAAAATATCAAGCCGAGGTAGAGTAGGGAAAAAATCCCTGGCTCAAGAGTGCTTCGGGAATTAAATTATGACTTCTACATAATTATACCTATCTAGTATTTTTGTGTGTGATTTTCTTTTCATTTATGCCTACTACTTACGTATAATTTCTAACGATCTGCACCTACCTCATAGAGAGCAATAGTTCAGAATATTTTAAAAGCATCGTACAAAGTTGCTATACATAAATAGATGTTATTATTCTGTAACATTGGTTTTAACCGGTAAGTCACTTTTATTCAAAATTTTACATTATTACAAAAATTGTAGCCTTAGACTGTAATATACAGGGTGTAAACAGACTCTTCACGAAGCCGTTAACCAAGCATTATGTACATCAAACTAAGTAACTTTACGCAAAAAATATTGCTGGGAAACGACATTTTTTTTTGGGGTGAAAAATCATGTTTTACGTTATAACTCAATGTAATGCATTCAAAACATTGTGCTGATGGATGGATTGAATAGTACGGAGGTCGTGAAGGTGTCTTAAGTAAAAAAATACTTAAAAAAGATGTATTTAAAAAAAAAAACTTGTGAAAAAGTAGGAACTTTGACCCCCAATATCTCCGTAACTAGAAGGTTCCCAAGTATGATCTAGAACAAAAAAATGATCGCAATGACGAGGAGAACAAGTGCCTTACGGCTTCGTTAAGAGTCTGTTTACACCCTTTATGATGTATGTACCAAAATATTTGCTTCGAAATAAATTTTGCATGTGTACAAGGACTCTTTAAGCATTTGTAACATCTGATTTGTATATACCTACATTCTTTGTAAATATTCTATTAAATTCTGCACTAACGATAAAGTAAGTCATTCTGTCTGCGTGGCAGCGCCTTGAATGATCGTTTTCCTCCGACGATGGCGCCCAGCCTCTGACACATCTGCCCGCATCGCTTGCCCGTTCGGTTGAAAGGGCACGCCTGGTGAAGGTCGCCGCTCTGACCGCATCCGCTTCGAGCCTAGAGCATGTGCTAATGTTAACAATAATTGATATTTTGTACTTCAACTATTTAAAGGTCTTAAAGTGTGCGGCTTCGAAGTTGTGATTCTAATCTATTTTCGTTAATAGAATATGTGTTATACTTTCACGCGAAAACAACTGAACTAAATTGCACATAGATAGTTTATAACTTGGATTAACACAATATATATTTTTTATATTAGTGGATCCCATGGGGGAATTACCGAACTCTATGCGGGATAAGCCGCAATCATAAGCTAGTCCAAAATGCTGTAACTTTCGTGAGACTTATTCATCTTAATTTATTGTTCACAGTTGCTGTACTCCTGAGAATGAGCTTCAATCGAGCTTCAAACTACATATTTGGGATATCCTGAAACATTCACGTGATTGGACATCTAGGTAGGTACATAAGGTAGGTACTTATTTATTTTTAAGAAAGTCATACCTCCTTATAACTTCAACTCATTCGTTGTGCATGTCGCTAAGTATGTTTCTATATTTATTAGCAAACAGGTTATTCTTCCTAGGTATGTAAAGTGCCTTGACAACAGGAAGACAATTTAAATAGTAGTATTTAAGTATATAAATAGAAAATGTAAGATTGAGCACTGACACCAGTCGCAAAATACCATTATGTGACATGACGATGGTACCTACACCTACCTAATGAAATTGTGTAATGAAAACCACCTTATCACACCGGCGTGGCAACTGGTGCTTTTTTCTCGTTTCGGCACAATCTTTCGAGACAGCTACACATAGCAAGTCTTCAAACTTTTATCAAAGCTATAGATACTTTTGTTTCTTCAGACGGTTTTCAATCGCGTAACGCGGTCAGCATGTTACGGTGGGCTGCATCAATTGGGTACCCAAGTTGGGAACTTTTGTGGTTTCAAGGGAGGTACCTACATCGTGAAGCTGACTGTACCATCGTCGGTCAGGGTGAGCCCATGAGCGGTCGCTGTCAAACAATGTTTACCCGGTTGTCTATTGCTTACCTTTTGAATAAGAACGAAACCTTAGCTAAATTTTACTCAAGGTATTAATCATCATGTTATGTATCAAGGTCAAGATGACATTTAAATAATAATGTATAATGTTGATTTTATACCATGATCTTAGATACCTACTCATCATAATTTTCTCGACATATTTTTGTAATTGGCTTAGGTAGGTAAGAGAATATTTCTCATTGTGCGTCATTATTAGTTAATTTCAATTGGCTATGGAATTGATACAGCAGTGAGAAGAATGAATATGATGAGTTAAATGGCAAAGTTGTAGGCATTGATATGTCAATTCAATATTTAAAAAAAAATTATCAATGATGGGTCTTTTGTAGTGACGATTTAATTTTGATCGATTATTATTGTAAAGAATGATACAATGCTACAATTTGTAAAGGTTACATAATCCGTTTATGTCGCAGGGACTTTTATGCAGTTAGTTTGAAAATTAAATGTTATAGTTTATGTAAGTAGTAACTTTCAGTTAGTAAAACGAAAAGATCAAACTGAAAACTTCGAACCCATTAATATCCAATTTATAATTACTATGAGACAACTATTTGTTTCAATTATTTATGATTCTGATATTATTCATAAGTATTTTTCAATAGATCGGCGAATTTTGAAATATTAAATTGTTCAATGTCTGAACCTTTGATGTGTCTACATTTCTTTAAATAATTACAATACCTAATTGTATCGCAACGCCTGCGATAATTTACTTTTTTTTTTAGTTTTGGCTGTGATCTGTATCATAATCTCGTAACATAAGAAATAACAGCAGGTGTTGAATTTGGCGATTCTTCTTTTATACACTTCACAATGTTTATTATCATCGAAGAGCACCTTATGACCTTAGTTCAAATAAGGAAATCCTACTAATATGGGAGGTCGATCGTATCTTAATCATAAAAAAGCGGTCAAGTGTATTGTAAGGTGTTCTGTAGTTCTTGATACTGTTGTAATGTCTCGATGACACAATTGGGAATCTTTAGATTTTTTAATACTTGATAGGTATATCGTAATTTCCGGTGTAGATAGTCGTCCTCAAAATTGTTGTCTTCTTTATTGTCTTCAAATAGACAATCCGTTTGATTATAAATAAATTAAGAAATAGGTAATAATTAAGGTTGTAGTAGTAGTTAATGGTCAGGATTTATTAAGTTGCTAGGTATACTTAATCCTAACCATTTATAAATAAACATAAGGAGGGATAAAAAAATCGTTCATTTCACTTTTTCTATGGACTTTCCTGTCCATTCTTCAACTACAGCTTTCACAGCGTTTATTGCCCGTGGTTCGATTTTTACAAATTAAAAGTGCCCGTAAACTTTGTAACATATACTTTGAGGTTGAATCTATAGCTCCCCATACGTATTTAGCCATTCACCTACCAAAAGCACAACTAACTATAAAACGATGGCATCAAAACTACCACGTACTTGCAATAAAATTTAGCACCTTAAGCAACCTTTCCTTCAGTGTAGTATTACGTACAAATAAATACAGCCGTAGCAATAATGATCCAAAAATTAATACGTTTAGCAATATTTAATTTTTAGTTTCATTGTCCTCTAAAGATGGCCGAACGTTGCGTCCATTCAACAGTACGTGTTACAGCGGAGGTCAAAAGTTCATTAATTGACAGTATCTACGAGGTACGGCGGTAATGTGTCGTGATTCTTTCAGACTGTTTATCACGATCTCTTACTGTTAGCCTTTACGGGCGAAGTTTCATAATGGACTAGGTGCAAGATTCATCTTTGGCGAACTCTTTTACTGATCTACAGGTACTATATAGGGCTGCTAAGACTGTAGAAAAAGAAATATCTTCTAAGGAGCAGCGGGTGAAATAAGTTTGAGAATCTGTGCTGAGTAAGCGATAATTTTATTTGTTCTATAAAATACTCATTGCCTCTAATAAGATAGACCAAAAAAGAACTTTCAAAATAAGTTTTATAATTTTTCAATAAGTTATCTTATCTGAATGTTCAATCTTCATTTGTCATCAAAAAGATTTGAACTTTTATTAAACATCGACCCTAACAGTTTGTTGTAAGACACTGAAGGTTAGAGGACTGTTTCACAAGCACTAACATTCCAGCAGCACTCAGAGTGAGCAACCTTTGACACAAGCAAGCGATACGCCTGCCTTATGACATACGCTGATAGTAACGTTCGCTAGATAATTGTCATTTAATGTCTTCAATAAGGCTTTTATTATTAAGAAATAAATGAAATCTTTCATCAAACGAATTTATTTGATTTTGCAAGTGCTGCTGGTAAAGCAATCTGTTAACCTAGGAAGGTTAACAGATTGCTTTACTATGAGATGTAATGTACTTGCTTCAATTATCACCCCCTTCCCAGACACCTTTAAAAGGCCCGTTTCAGCAGTGGGTGTTGTAAAGCCCAAAAGTAAGATACTCATGTTATGTCCAAATATGATAAGAATTTGACGTTTTTATGTAAACAACTATTATACTCAGCTGGTAATAAGTTTGTGTTCTGTAACTAATCTGTGGTGTTAACCCTTTCGAGTCCACCCCCGTTTCATAGAACTCATGCGCCATCCCACCATATATATTGCAAGTGGACCTTCAGGTGGGTCACTGGCATTACGTTTGCGCAACAGTGAACCCACCTGGTGGGTTATCGGCATTAGGTTTGAGATTAAGATTTAAAACCCTAAAATAAGTGGTAAAATAGAGTTTTCAGGGGGTTTTGTCGCTATATTCTCTATCTGTGGGGGTATTTTCATACCCCAGTGGGGTGAGGGATGCGCAATAATCAAAATATTGAAAAACAAAATCGCCCGCTCTGATCCCGTTCAACCTTTTGTGAGATTTTCATACGATTTTTTTTATTAATTTAAGTAATCGCAAATATTGCTCCTTTTTAAATTTAATAAATAACATTCTAAAACTTTTGAATGATTAGGTCCAAAGTTGCATTGCATTTATAGGAATACCTACTTATAAATACAATGCAACCTTTGAAAGTAGGTTTGTGTGAACCACCCAGTAACTCTATTAATTACATACAGGGTGGAAGGGACACCAACGCGAAACTAGGATTATTTAAAAAAAAAAACAGGTGCTCTATACATTTTGACCGTGTAGGTATTGCACTCTTGTTGGGAATAGCTGATTTTTTAAAAAATTTGTATGTGGTACATAATGATGTATTGAATAAGTGGTAACTGTTTTCGCGTCGGTGTCCCTTCCACCACGTATTATTCTACCCAATTCTTCACTTGTTATACTGGGTTAAATTAAATAAGCTAGCGATACTCCGCAGACGTGATGGATATCGTTATCTAAACGGCTAAACCAAACAAATAATGGATTTGATGACATTTTGTTGGGTTAACGACCACTAGGAGTGCATTTCTTTAAAATACAAACTTTTTTTTTTGTCCTCTTCGTACTTCGCGCGAAAGTGTTCATAATGAGATCAGCTCGCTCGTTTAAACACCACGGCCGATAGGTTTTTAAACATGATAAACAATTAACAAATGTTGTTTAAAAAAACTGACTTCCAAAGGAAGTTGAAGACTTTTGCTTGTTTCATTGACTTTATGTCAGCGACTTCCGAAAGTAAAGTAATTTCACAGTCTTTTTTGGCAACATTTTTTATTTTATTTTAGGCTTTTTAGTTTTTATCTCATATAAATTCTTGTCGAGTTTTAATTTTCCATTATAACTAGAAGTTATTAGCAGATCATCCACATAGACGAAGAAGATAAAATACGCATTATAAAAGGTAACTCATAAACTACCCAAGAAAAGTTAATAAAAATCAAATAGGACCACAGCGCAAGCTTAAGCTAAAAAAAAGAATCACGTAAGTCGGATCAGTTACCACAGCAAAATGGGCATACATTAAAAAAGAAAAGATGATGCCGAATACATAACCTCCTGCTTTATAAGAAGTCGGTTAAACACAAACTGATTTTCTCATTTCATTACTCATATGACTACACTATTAGTTAGTCGACCCCAAAAATAATATAGTTTTTAAGTTCCACACCTGCTAAGTTTCTCTAGGCAATTTAAATTACCCTTAAAAAATGCTAAGCATTAATTATTCCAAATATTCATTACCTTCAAATATCAAGTCTGTAGTGTTAGAAGTTTCTGAAATATGTATGTAGCTATGACAGAGAAACGGGTAGGCAGATTAAGTCGCACCATTATAAGTATTTGTTTTTAACTATTTTGATACCGAACCCTGAAAAACCTCAACCTCGAACTCATTCAAATGTCCTAAAATGTAAAAATATTTAAAATCTTACGAATGGTTTTCCACCCCTGAAATAGGACCCACCAGGTGGGTTCTCGGCATCTAGGAAGAGGTTAAATATTTATTGAAAATAAAAGTGCTTGTAATTTGAAACCACGCTGTATTTTCATTAATCTTGTTAAATTATACAACGGTTTTTTATTATTACATTATTTGATGCTGTATTCGCTAAGAAAAACTTACTTTTAAAATGAGCCCACCAGGTGGGTTCCCGGCATCGCAAGTACGACTTGAGTGAACCCACCAGGTGGGTTCCCGGCACTGAATGTGTTAACGAGGGTCCCATTTTTCAGATTTCATCTTCATATTTAAGTATCTACTAAGGGTTTTCCTAATTAAAGCATTGTCCCAAGTCAACAACAAGACCTTCATAAGCAGGTATAGGAGTACCTATGTATATACACAGTACAGGTATTAAGATAAAGCTATCTGTTCAAACTCAAAAACAATGCTGTCTGAATAAGCTGTTTTGGCACAAATATTTTAAGGTGTTACCCAGCAGCCTTATTAACGGATCCAAACAGCAAAGTAATAAAATATTAAATTAGCATTCACAACATTACTTGATCGAGATGAATATCTATTGTGAAATAAATTAAATCATACGGAACCTTGACATAAGTATAATATTATTATGATGAGTTCGAAAATTCTAAAATATTGACGCTGATTACAATTGGCATTTTAGCCTAAGTACTTTATTATTTCAATGTTTAACGAATGTGCGAACGAACATCAATCAGTTGGTGTATATGTTTGAATAGAATTCGGTTTTTATGTTATTTCTTTGTATTTTGACAGCTACGTGTTGAATAATAATGTGCTATATCAATTTATATTGCTGGGCTCACCTTTGACATGTGCGTAGGATGGTTTAAACAAGTTAATATACCAGGTGTCAATTTGTTTGGGTTTTTTCTTTGTCGGATTCGATGAGTTGTAGGTACTTACAGGAATAATTATGGTGTACAGGATAGGATCGTATTTTCTGGAAGTTGACCGTTATTACTGGTGGATACATTAAGCAGTACAGGGGTTATAGAGGTATTTAAAGTAAAGTTATACGTCCATCTCAACAATACATCTTTTGAACTTTTCAAAAGAAGTATTTAAAAAAAAGAACACGAGAAAAGTTGGAACTTTACCCTTAAATATATCCGTAACTAAAAGTTCCGTCGTGTGATGCGGAACAAAAAAAAATTGACGGGAAGAACCAGTGCCTCTCGGCTTTGTTAAGGGTGCTCCCTTTATACTACTGGCTAAAGGGACTAGAAATAACGTGCGAAGCCGAGACGGGCCGCTAGTGGTAGGTAACATGGAGAACGTAAGTAAGTCCATAAAAATTATAAATACATAATCCTGCTAAATTCCTTTCTCATGACGTTATGGCAATTAATATATTTAATAGCAAATCATTATAAAGATGTGAATAAACTTTACATCAACGATATCATTTAGGTGACACTCACATTCGATTCGTTTCAAAAGATGTTGAATATTATATTATTTTTTGTATATTATTTACTTTTATGTTATATTATATTTTTTTGATTTGCCGCAAGGCAAACATTCTGCAACAATTTGACGGTATTTTATGAAGCTTGCCGAAATGAGGTCATTGTTATTTGACATTACTTAGTGGTTGTACATTAATGCATTAGAATGCTTGTCGGTATTTGTCAAATGTTTCATTATAGAACTGATACATAAAAAATTCAGTGAATTTGATTTGTAACCACGTTGCCAGTAATCTTGAAAACACGAGATTAAGAAGAAATGCGGTAAGTATTTAAAGAGACTATCGCTGTCGCTCTGCGAGCGCGATTTTGTCATTGGTGCGATAAGGACACCTACTCAGTAAAAACCCATAATTCGAGGTTTGGCTCTCAACTAATTCCTCCTCCAATATTTGA
Organism: Lycophotia porphyrea; assembly: GCA_950005105.1. Lineage (NCBI taxonomy): Eukaryota > Metazoa > Arthropoda > Insecta > Lepidoptera > Noctuidae > Lycophotia > Lycophotia porphyrea. The sequence goes on along the minus strand of OX465391.1, from coordinate 9,564,168 downwards.
CCAATTTTAAAAGATATTGCATAAACTGAATAAGAAGGATATATACTGTGTCCCTATGTTTTTCGTTTTTAAATAATATTTGTTACATTTTTACACTAGACCTCTGTTGACAGGCGATCTAAATAGGCAATTCCGAGCATTCTGTAAACACGCCCGCGCACGCGCGTTCTGTTCTGTTCTGAGCTTATACAGATTATGTATCATCAAAAAGGAAAACATAGGGACATAGAAGAGGTTGATATTTATTTAACTGTAAAAAATCATAGCTTTAAATTCATAAACCAGAAAGAAAACAAGCGAGAGTGTTTGACAATTCATGGATACCAAGCATTTATGTGTGTAATTATTCGCCCTTTCATTTCTTTTAATATCATGGTTGAGATGGAATATTTCGTACGTGTGCCACAAACATTTTTCTAAATCATCGTTACTGCTTAGAACAATCAGAATTTTCCTTCATACAAACGAAGTACAAACAGTTCAAACCCAAAATTAAATACAGTGAAACCTGGATAAACACATTCAGTGCCGGGAACCCACCTGGTGGGTTCACTCAAGTCGCACTTGCGGTGCCGGGAACCTACCTGCAGGGCTAGCATGGGCTGGGGATAAAACTTTTGTCCACCTGTTATTTCCACTGACAAGGTACAAAATTATTTTATCCACCTACCAAAGCACGGCAACAAGGGGAAAGAGAATTATATCACTTTTTGACATTAGACGTGGATACTCACCCCCCGCCTATAATAGCATGGCGACTAGTGGAGAGAAAAATTACAGATATTTTGACATAACAAAGGGAGAAATTTGTCCTCATCTTTAGATGGTGGAAAAAATATAATTAGTTGTAACATAAGAATGTCTCGTGCTTACTGGAGCTTAGTGTTGCCGTCGGAAAGGGAGCAAATCGAGCGAAAAAGACACCAGCGTTCAATTCGCGATTCGAGCAATCCCTTCGAATTACCCGACACAGAATTCCGCCGGATTTTTCGAATGCACAAGGATTGCGTCGATTATTTGTGCCAAGAACTTTATCAGGCTTTGAAACCATCGAATACGGCAGATGGACTACCAGTGCAAAGTTTGCATCTAAGTAGCGAGAGAAGCTTATTAATATTTTATTTCGACAACGGTCGAAATAAAATATTAATAAGCTTGTCTGTCTTGTAATGTTTAAGCCGAGTATGGTGTATCAAATATTTTCTGGATATGTACAACATATGGCGAGAGGTCTGTAACTTCGTACAAAGCCCTAGCAACCTGTGGCGCCATCTGAGGAAGATCTGAGTTCGAACGGATTTCAATCTAATGACCATCCACAGAACGTGGAATGGCTTCCTGATTAATTAAAACAATTTTTACCGGCTTTTATATCCTCGGTCCACGGCACTAAGAAATTAATCAGGAATATCCTGTCTTCCACACTGATTGATTTTGATGTGCCGTGCATGTCCGAGGCTATTGATGCTTGGAAACTCGCTTGCCCGAATACTGAAGAACCCGACCATCCATTTTTCCAGAGACGGTGGGACGAGCCGCTCTGCAGAGTAGTTCAGAGCAATCTGCTGAACACGTCTGTTACTACTGCTGAGCGTGCGCGCCTGCGGGCTGTGGGTGAGTGGGAGTCGGGTCTTTGGCTTCACGCACTGCCGTCGTCGAGCATAGGCACATTGTTCGACGACACAACCTTCCGCCTCGCTGTTTCTTTACGCCTTGGTGCCGCTTTCTGTTCTCCTCATCGCTGTCACTGCGGTGAAGCTGTCAACAACCTCGGTCACCACGGCCTGTCATGCAACCGAAGTGCGGGTCGTTTTGCACGACACGCAAATATAAACGACATCATCCGACAAGCTCTTGTCACCGTCGGCGTCCCAGCTGTTTTAGAACCCAATGGCTTGGTACGCGACGATGGCAAGAGACCGGACGGCATGTCTTTGTTTCCTTGGAAGATGGGTAGGCCTTTAGTGTGGGACGCAACATGCGTCGATACTCTTGCGCCATCCCATCTTCCAAGTTCATTGTGCTGTGCTGGTGCTGCCGTTGCGGCTGCGGAGAACCTCAAGCGGCGTAAATATAGAAACCTTTGTGGTAACTATATTTTCGAGCCGTTTGGGGTTGAAACTCTGGGGCCGTGGAGTCCGAGTGCTCATAGCCTATTTAAGGAAATTTCGAAACGCCTAGTTGACGCTTCCCGTGACCTTTTACTTTGGCCAGAGGCTAAGTGTTGCCATAAAACATGGCAACGCCGCCAGTCTCTTGGGCACATTACCAGCTGACAGCGTTGAGGAGGAGTTTTTCGATGATGATTCTTTTATAGGTTGTTGTTAGTTTATTTATTTTAGTTTAATAGTTTATAATTATTAATGTACTAGCTGATGCCCGCTGCTTCGCCTGCGTGGATGTCGGTTATCGCGACCAAAAGTAATCATGATGATCCCATTCCCTCAACTCATGGGAACCTAGTTTGCCCATTTTCAAAGTATTGAAATGGATATAGTATATTATCCTTAAGAGATAGACATAAGCCATAGTGGATTTTTCTGTAGACCTATATAAGATATACAATTCTACCATTCATCATTTTGTTATATCTTAAAGGGCAGGAGGAATGGAGGGAGGCCTTTGCCCAGCAGTGGGACAATATGGGCTAGCTATATTATATATTAAAGGGCAGCGTTTTCGTTGAAAGCTCCCCCAGACGGCTTATTTTTTTCCAACACCTCCAACAAATATCATTATATTTTAGCCAATCTGTACAAAAACTTGACAAATTATATACTAAAAAATTCCTCGAGAACCTATCTATTTAAGAAAACAAAGTGAAAATCAGTGCAGTAATTTTTGAGTTTATCGCGAACAGACAGATAGACGCGGCGGAGAACATTGTGTTAAAATATGTAGTGCTGTTGGGTTCGGCTTCCAGTACATCCGGATGCAGCTGAATACCAGTATTTAACATGGAACGACTGTCTATCTGCCCTTCACAACCCAGTTAGTTCTGGGTAATACGATACCCTTTGAAATACAGTGAAATTTGTGATAGCTTTAATTTCCACATCAGGTGTTCCAGATCTTCAATTTTTATACGTCAACAGAGAGTGCTCATCAGGCTGAACAACTTTCGCTAAGACGTCATTCCTATAGATGTTATAGTCTAACTGGGCTCTTGGAGCTCCACGACAGGTGTTCCACATCTTCAATTTTTATACGTCAACAGAGAGTGCTTATCAGTCTGAACAACTCTTGCTAAGACGTCATTCCTATATATGTTATAGTGTGGCTGGGCTCTTGGAGTTCTACATCAGCTGATCCAGATCTTCAAATTTATTCTCTTAGCAGAAAATGGCCATTACGTGGAACAATTTTTGCTATGGTACCATTTTTGTATCTCTTATAGTTTAGCTGGTCTGTTGCGGTTCTGCATCAGGTGTTCAAGTTTCCAAGATAAATTATAGCCTATATGTTGCCTAGACTTAATACCTATACAACAAAAAAATAATCATTCAAATCCGTCGAGTAGTTCCGAAGACAGATTTTTTTTTTGATTCGTGCTCTATTACTGTTTCTAAACAAACCCCATTTTTTTTTTAATATGTGTAATGTACAGACAGTTTTTTTACTGTCTTATTATATGTATATATAGATATAGTTAGTTCATCCTAATATGTAAATAAGTTATAATATTAAACTACAATGTGATTAAAACTGATTTTAGTACATCTGATGATGTGTTTGGAATAAACGTGACCGAGTCATTATCGCAATGGCAATGTGTTTCGTTCTTAATTCCTGCTACAGAGTGACTATTTCACCTTCTTTTATTGCAATTTTTGCATATTTTGCGTGGAGCTCTAGCCCTTTTTCGCTCCGATCTGGTTATGGACGAATCAGTATCCATACTGGATTCACATTATTATGGTGATATTATGCCTGACCGAGGTTCGTTGTCCATAGGACAAAAAAAAAAAAAAAACTTACCCTAATGAAGAAAAATATATAGTTACGAACAATTAAATTAACTAATCTAATTAATACCTACATAAATCTACACAACTTATCTCAACTCTCAATATTTTTCTAATTTAAAGAAAATGCGAAAGAAAAATCACTACCGCCAAATTCGATGATTCCCGCGCTTTGTTTTCTGGTTTGAGGTTATATACTCAGAGACATTGACAACAAAATAAATATCCAGCACAGATGTAATAAAACGAAAAAAGTACTTTGGTTTACGACTATATTTTCGACTATTTTGTATTTGCATAAAAGTTTTCTTATAATGGCAATAATTTCAGGGACAAGCGTTTCCCCTGTTTTGTCCGCCGTGAATATTTTATCCACCCGTATCGCCATGCTCGGAGGGTGGACAAAATTGACAGAGGGGAATAGTGTTTTATCCTCTCCCCGTGGATAAAATGTCTCCGGCCATGCTAGCGCAGCTGGTGGGCTTATTTTAAATTTGAAAACCCCTGTATATTTTAACAAGATTAATAACGATGCGGCGTGGTTTCAAATTACAAGCATTTTTATTTTCAATAAATTTTTTACCTCTTCCTAGATGCCGAGAACCCACCTGGTGGGTCCTATTTCAGGGGTGGAAAACTATTCGCACGATTTTAAATATATTAAAAAAAAAAACATTTTTAGATTATACCTAATATTTGTAGGTTATAATTATTAGGAACCCTAATAAACTATATTATTTTTGGGGTGACTAACTAATAGTGTAGTCATATGGAGTAATACTAATAGTGTAGTCATATGAAGTATGAAATGAGAAAATCAGTTTTTGTTTATCCGACTTCTTACGAAGCAGGAAGTTATGTCGTATTCGGCATCATCTTTTCTTTTTTAATGTATGCCGATTTCTCCGGGGTAACTGATCATAAGTCATAAGTCATTTATTTCGAAACTATATACATTGTTCTTGGGTAGTTTATTAGTTACCTTTTATTATACGTATTTTAACTTCTTCGTCAGGGGCGTGCCCGCAATGAAATGGAGGCAAATAAAAAAACTCAAAGTCCAATCAATCGAAAGCCCAATAATAAAAACTCAAAGTATTTACTTTGCCCAGTACCGATTTCACACACTTTAATCTTTCGCAAGGAACTTGCATGCGTTTTCGAATTTATTTTAGTGTTAAAAAACTATAATATATAACTACTAAACAACGTTAATCACAGCAAAAACTAATCACAAAACTTTAAATCACAAGAAATTTAAAAAATTAAATCGCAATAAAGAAATGCACCAGTAATCACTCAAACAAATATGAACTAATTTGAAATAGTTTGTTTCTATCAAAATTCGCGCGATGCGCAGCTTTTGGCGCATTCTCGGCGCGAACACACAATTCTCTCTCAAATTTACACTGACTTACACTCACACATTCATAAAAGCCCTGCTTTTAATTCAATACAAATTTCAAAATAAGTACTTAATAATGGTATCAAAAAAAGAAACATTTTGCTAGAGAATTAGAAGTCAGTGGGTGTGAAAGAGAAAGCGCTAACACTGGGTCACTGACCGTAGGTAGTAGGGACTAAACTTGAACTCTTCTTTTGTATAGTGTTAGAGCGAGCTAGTTTCGCGGCCGGCATCGGGGATATCAGAAAATTTTGGCAACGTCGCGTTCTAGGTGCGCGCTAATTTCTGGATTGATAAAGTTGTGTGGAAACTTGGCAACGTCTCATCGCATTACGTTGCGTTTGGCGCGTGCCACGCAGATTTTGATATTACATATTATTGTTTGACATACATTTTTATTTTTGTAGAAATGTATTTTTTTTTTATTTGTCGAGTTGATTCTAAGGCAAGCCGGGCTTTTCGGGTTGTATGATAGATCCGCCACTGTTCTTCGTCTATGTGGATGACCTGCTAATAACTTCTAGTTACAATGGAAAATAGACTCTACAAGAATTTCTAAGAGATAAAAAATAAAAAGCCTAAAATAAAAAAATAAAAAATGCTGCCAAAAAAGAGTGGAAAATTACTTTACTTTCGGTAAAGTCGCTGGCAAAAAGTCAATTAAATAAGCAAAAGTCACCAACTTCCGAAAGTAATATTCACTTTTTTTGGAAGTCGGTTTTTTTAAGCAACATTTTTAATTGTATATCGTGTTTATAAACCTATCGGCCGTGGCGTTTAAACGAGCGAGCTCATTTCATTATGAACACTTTTTCGCGCGAAGGACGGCGAGAACACATCTATGATTAAAAACATTAAAATGTATGTTGTATTTGAAATAAATGCACTTCTAGTGGTCGTTAACCCAACAAAATGTCATCAAATCCATTTTTTGTTTGGTTTATTATGTTTAGATATCGATATCCATCACGTCTGCGGAGTATCGCTAGCTAATTTAATTTAACCCAGTATAACAAGTGAAGGAATAGGGTGGCAGGGACACTGACGCGAAAACAGTTACCACATATTCAGTATCATTTTGTGTGGCCACATAGAAATTTTTCATCGAATATTATAAAAAAAATCTGCTATTCCCTACGAAAGTGCAATAAATAATCGTACTTGCGCGGCAGTCTCCCTTCCACCCCGTATGTAATTAATGAGTTACTGGGTGGTTCACACACCTGTCAAAGGTTGCATTGCATTTATAAGTAGATATTCATCATCATCATCATCATTTCAGCCAAAAGACGTCCACTGCTGGACATAGGCCTCCCCCAAGTGTCGCCACATTGACCGGTCCCGTGCGACTCGCATCCAGCGGATCCCTGCAACCTTCATCAGGTCATCGGTCCACCTAGTGGGAGACCTCGCAACGTCTTCCGGTTCGCGGTCGCCACTCCAGAACTTTACGGCCCCATCGGCCATCCGTTCTGTGAGCAATGTGCCCTGCCCACTGCCACTTAAGTTTGGCAATTCTTCGGGCTACGTCGGTAACCTTGGTTCTCTTGCGGATGTCCTCATTTCTGATTCGATCACGCAAGGAAACTCCGAGCATAGCCCTCTCCATTGCCCTTTGGGTGACTTTAAGCTTTCTAATTAGGCCCATTGTGAGCGACCACGTTTCGATCCCGTATGTAATCACTGGCAACACACACTGGTCATAGACTTTCGTCTTGAGACACTGCGGTAAGTTGGACGAGAAGATACCACGCAACTTCTCGAACGCTGCCCAGCCGAGTCGGATTCGACGATTGACCTCTTTCTCAAAGTTAGACCTACCCAACTGGACCGTTTGTCCCAGGTAGACATAATCGTCTACAATTTCGATTGTAGAGTCTCCGATCTTGATAGGAGTGGGTGTTACATGGGCATTCAACATGACCTTGGTTTTGTCCATGTTCATTTTAAGACCCACTCTTCCGGAAGCTCTACTGAGGTCATCGAGCAGTGTACAGAGGTCCTCCATGGTCTCAGCCATAACCACAATATCGTCGGCAAACCGAAGGTGAGAGATGTACTCGCCATTGACATTGATGCCTAGCCCTCGCCAGTCCAGAACCTTGAAGACATCCTCCAGTGCAGCGGTGAACAGTTTCGGAGATATGACGTCTCCCTGTCTCACACCTCGCTGCAGAAAGATAGGTTCCGAGTAGGTATTGCTATAAATGCAATGCATCATTGGCCTAATCATTCAAAAGTTTTAAAATTTTATTTATTAAAGGAGAATGCCCAGGGCACTATGGACATGTACTCAATTCAACATTGTTGTGTCTTCATCAAATCATCTTTAAAATACTCAATGGTATTTCTTAATACTACCTCAAGACAAACCATAAAGGCATTTCCGAGATATTTACAAAAATGAAATTACTATTAGAGGTTACGTTCGACAAAAAAATAGCCTTTCAAGCACATTTTATGTTAAATCTGTAGCGGTTTAGCTATGTCAGGTGGCCAGTTACTAGTGACCATCTGTGGCTACCTCAACAAGTCTTATTGATTTAGATTTTGAGCATCTTCGTGCTTTAAAATCTTATTCCTGCATTTCATGAAATTGCAAAGCATGGAAGAAATCAATACTGAGATAGTCAATCGCTCAGTGTTATATCTAGATCGTACTCAAATCATAGATTGTGGTAGGTATCATGAAATGGTCTTTATAAGTAGGGAGGGAAGAAAAACAGCAACAAAAAGTCTAGTCTTCAATAATAAACAACACACACGGTGCAGCGGCTTTGTAAGTATGTTTATTTTCAATGGGTTTATTTGCAATGGGCAGTAGTAACGGAGGAACTAAAAGACTCAACTCGACACACAACGTAGCAAAACCAGCAGAAATAACATACTGTCATACGGTAATGCAAAAATATGACAGACAGGTAATAAATGTCAAATATGGTTGTACCCGTACTGATAAAAGATCGATTTCCGCAAACCAGCCAGTGGTTTTTCACGAACTTGGCGGTCATGCCGCCGTTGACAACCACTACAGAACTTGTTGCACCCTTAATAAAGTAAAGGCCTATTTAAAAAATACCAAGTTTTGGGTAATCGTGAAAAGAATCAGGGAACCCGATGTTTTTAGGATGGTATGAAAGACCCACAATTACAGTAATCCCTTTAATATTCTTTTTTCTCATTCTTTGAAAGACAAGTGGTCGTACAGTTTTATTGAACCCATCTAACACAAAAAGTCAAATACTCAATGTTTCGAGTTGTGTCCTTGTTACATTACTAAGGGTGCGATGTGATTCAGAACTGTGTTATTACTTTACAATAATAGATTGAACAATCATTCAAAATCGATATAATTTCATTTTATGTAGGTAGGTAGGCACATTACCCGCAATAGAAAAAATAGACATCCCTAGTATTGACAGGAGATAGTAAAAAAAGGCGTACTTCCTAGTCGGAAACTTACAAGTACTAATTATTGTTCAAAAAACTATCTCATTTTAAATAATCATTCAATCTTTTTAAAAAAATATGTTTTATTTTAGAAATTTTATGCCGTTCAAGGTTTTAAGATACAACTCATTTATAAAGAGTACCGTTCGTGGGGAAACTCCTTTAAAAAGAAACAATATTTGCGAGTACTTAAATTAATAAAAAAAAAAAGTTGTGAAAATCTCACAAAAGGTTGAACACCCCGTCACGGGATCAGAGCGGGCGATTTTGCTTTTTACATTTTTTGATTATTGCACATCCCCTACCCCACTGGGGCATGAAAATACCCCCACAGATAGTGAATATAGCGACAAAACCTCCTGAAAACTCTATATTTAACCACTTATTTTAGGGTTTTAAATCTTAATCTCAAACCTAATGCCGAGAACCCTCCAGGTGGTTCACTTTTGCGCAAACGTAATGCCAGTGACCCACCTGAAGAGTCCACTTGCAATATGTAAGGTGTGATGGCGAATGAGCTCTATGAAACGGGGGTAGACTAGAATGGGTTAAGGGTCTTGCAAATTTGTCTCACTTAAAGAGGTATTCCACTTACCCAGTGTCTCAGATATCCAGGTATAAATAAATATATGTCTCATTTACAGAGTGTTCCATTAATAGTGATGAGAATAGAGGTGCGATTATAAAATAAAAAAAACGTATTAAACATGAGTTGTAATCTTTATTAGTAATCTAAAAAAGGTAGAGAGAAAGAAAAGTAGAGTTAGACAGGTGACAAATTTATGTTATCTCAGTTACAGAGGTCAATGCCTATAAAATTCAAAGAAAACAATTTAGAAAAAGTATTAATTAAAATACAGTCTCAGTAAGTAGCTCAGAAGGTCTATTTGTCTCGTCTAAATCTGCCCTTTTACAACAAGTAAGTTGTTTTAATTTTTATCATTGGCAGCTTTGCATCCAGCTGCATCATATCAAATGGTTAGCTAATAAATAAAATTATTACTTGATAAAATAATGTGTACACACAAAATAATTGTTATCTTAATAGTTGTGTTAGATGTTGTGTTAATGCCAGGTCGTCCTGATCGTAATGTCATTGCCACAGCCTTCACGTATTGCATTGATAGTCGATTGTTGAGCGCACTACTAATTCATGTGCTTCGCGATGAGTCTGTCTGCTAAACTATAGAGTTCATACATCATATTTGGGTTGCAGAACGTGAGTGAATTAATAAGGTATCAATAGAAAACTTGTGGTTGTGTTGAAGGTCACTAAAGCACACAAGTAATCGTTGGATGCATTCCCGCTCTCAACAATCTGAAAGTTAAATGTGATACAAGTTTAGTGGCTAACTTTGTCATTGCAGCCGAGGTGTAATTCACGGAAAGTATTTTTGTCATTAACTCTATAAAATTGAGATTATAATAATCCCCGCTGCTGGTGGTTGTGTGCAGCGCATGAGATGGACTCAATCCATAAATGAGAACGTCATCCGCGCATACTAAGGGTCTACAGAGGGGGGAACTATGTTTCAGGATCTTCACCCAACCGTCAACGTCTCGGCCCAACGACTGTCGGATCAGGTGTGGGTCATTCAACGCAATCACATGTTGGACGATGCCGCACTTGATAGGCTGCGCTTGGAGGTACTGAGCAACCGTATCATCTTGACTCAACCATCAACGCTTGCAGCGTCAATCCCACCGCGTTTTAGTCTTACAGTTGAAGATCAAGATGATAGGGTTGCCACGGTAAGTAGCCAGTGCAACGACCGATTCAGGAGCGCTCTGGAAGATACGCTTCGCGAATATCGATCTACTCCTACCGAACTTCGAGGCCCCGATTACCACGGTTACCCATGCATAAGAAAAATAGGGCGCTGGTGCGTGCCTTGGACTCGCAACTCAAGAGTATATTCGAGAGTAGCGAGGGCCGCGTTGATACACACTCGATCCTGTACCGTGGGGCTGTTGCGGCATGTCGTTTAGCTAATGTCAAGTTTCCAAATTGTGACGTAGCTACTTGACCTTAACCAGCCGTACCAGCCTGGTAGCGCAGGATCGAGCGCGGTGTCGACGGGGCCAGGGTACTCATCGGCCAACTACACTGCTTCTACTGCTACTCGATCACATGTGTGGGGCGGCCATCTCGGGGACTGGAATCAGCCCTCAAGAATACATGTCCCGTGTCATAGAGCGCATTGACTTCCTGAAGCAGAAAGTTTATGAGTAGGCGAACCGTATTCGGCGGTATAAGCGGCGGGTTGATCGATACTCACAGAATCGCATGTTCCAGAGCGATGAGAAGTGGGTATACAGAGCTTGGGATTGACCCGAGCAAAATATGGCAGACGTGTGCCGCCCAGATGATGCCGCCACGAGTTTTTTCTGGTGCAGCATCTGGTTGGTGCCCGTTTGTCGTACTGAGGCTGACTGGATGCGTGATGTCGAGCGAGTGTGTCAAACTATCCCAGAAATGGAGCCTATTTTGTTTACAACATTAGATGTAGCCAGAGTAGTTCGTCCGTTATCGAACTGGAATCACCAGGACCGGACGGACTGCACTTCAACTTCTGGCTCAAATGGCTTAGTAGTTCACACACTTGCCTGGCATCCCAAGCCAGAAAAACCTGCCTGTTACCCACCTGCCCCATAAGTCAGGTAGTCCCGCGGAACCCAAGAGTTATAGACCACCACATTCTCCACATTCCGTGAAGACGCGTGGTGCCGTTGCCCGGGGTGAACCACTAGGAGGTAAATCCAAACCACCCAAAAACAGTTTTGAGATATGGGACTTTTTCGAGAAAATTCAGCAGTAACTTTGTTTTCCATTATGATACTGTGAAAAACCAAATTAGCTTTTCTGACGAATGCGCATTGACGTATGAATGAGCAGTAAAATATTATGTTATTTGGTGCTACATATTTATTTTTGTGAAATTTTGTCTTTGGTTTACTAACATTTTGTTTTTAAAGGTTTTAAGGCTACTATGATGAGAACATTGCAAATATCTAAAGCGATTCCTTTTTCTTATGCGTCAACATAAAAAAAAAAACTATTTACAATAAAATTATTTTTTCTTGTAAGGATAATTTCCTTAGAAAAGAACATATCTCATTAAAGGGCTGAAGCGACCTTTGTAACCGAATGCCTTCTCAAATTCAATTATGGAGCAACAATATGTGTAGCCGTCCTCAACATTTTGCCAGTTGGAGGGTTCTATCCAGCTGATCCCAGCTTCGCATATGTCAAGACACAGAACATGCTTCGAAGCTTCCGCTGCAGTCAATTCAGGAATGTTGATCTGAATTATCACGAGGGATGCTGTCTGAAAGGGATCTTGAACCACCTGAGAATTAACAAAAAAATCAGTCAGCTAAGTGAGCTATAAATTGTGTCTATCACTAACTATTAGCAGAAGAGTGAGTGCAAAATATTTAGACTTCAAACAAACGTCTGAGCACCACGCAGTCAACAATACGTAATATTCAGAGAAAGACTGGACTCCTCAACACACACATAACATTGGTTATAGAGTATTTATAGGTGCCTGTTGACTTCTTCTGTTTGGTCTACACGGCGACATCAGCACCTCTCCCGTAGGACAATGTAACTATTTTACGATATGATCACTAGTTTTTGACCATTGTCATGAAGTAGTCGGTACCTCGATTCACATCGTCAAACGCTGAGTATTTATTGACCAGGCCAGACCCCATCATGAAGTGGGCAGCGGGTACTGTTCTATACCATGATTAAAACACCGTTTCGTGAAATTGTCAAACACATCATGAATAGTGATCAATTCTAAGATCTGGCCACGACATCTACCTACAACAACTATTGTCCCAAAACTTTTCACATGTGATTACACAATGAGAGTTGTCACAATAAAACAAAAAGTTGTCTAACCTTCCATAAGTACGGTGCTACTGATTGCTTTTCTCCGCGGCCGTCGTGTAGGGTTATGTCAGTAGATGCTCCACCGCGACGAGGGTTTGCAGTTCCAGTCGATATTATCAGATCATAACCAGCTGATTTCACAAGGTTTCTCACACTTTGCTCCACATTTTCCCAATTCTGAAGACATATAGAGAGTTTTGTTTCATACTCTCAAACCCAGTAAGATGTTTAATTTGCAGACACGGTAACTGCATTCTGATAGATAATGTGCCAAAGTATCCGCAATTAGTGCAAACAATTTTGACTGTAGGCATGTACATGTTGATTAATTTGTGGTAACTAGATTAATAGATACAAAAACAAGTTTTTGCTATTATTTTCTTACGTATACATGAAAAATAAAGCCAACATACCCTGGAATTACAGGTGCTCCAGTGAGGGATGACATTCAAGTAGTCATATGCCGATGACGTTGGTATGCCAGGCAGCAAGTTGTGGGAGTTTACGAGCTGTCTTTTACCAAAACAACAAGAGTCGTGAGTAGTCAAACCTCTTCCTAAAGTGGAAGTGATGTCATACATTTGTCTGCTACAATCGTACAAGGTGTCGAAGTCCTGAGGCAACAAGCTGTTGGACCATGCTGCCTCAGTAGACCTGTCCGTATGGTGGGGAGACAGCTTGTGTTTCGTGAACAAAGGCACGTTGTTCTTCGTGTCTAGGCAAACTTCGAATACTTCAAGGAATTGGCTATGTACCTTGTATCCGACCTTTACATATTCTGTCTTGCCGGGGAGACACGGAATACCAGTTCTAGATACTTGAGGCTTGACTTCTTCCTTACATTTTATATCAGCAAAATTGTATATACGTCCATTGATTTTGATGGTGTTGTCGCCTTCACAGAACGCTATGAGTGTGTAGACGGGGAGGGTGGGGTCCGAGAACAGTGAAGGGCAGTTCATGTAGAAATAATCTCTGTGAGGTATGATCATGTACCCGTCTTTCATTGGAAACCCTGGCCAAGTAAGTGACGGTGAGAACATTACGGGTTGTTTCTGCGGGAAATTTTTCTTGATGTCCAATATGCAATCTGTAAAACAAATGCACAATGGTGGATTAATTTGATCTTCTAGTTTTAATTTGTACGAAAACAAGAGCAGTGGTAGCCCAACTGTTCCGAAACTGCTGGACCGATTTTGCCGGTGATGTTATAAGGAGTAACTTAGGCAAATTTTATTTTAGGGTTCTGCGCAAAGCAAAATTTAAAAACCCATGAAATTGTTAACAAAATAGGGAAGTAATATTTTTATATTAATTTCACGCGGACGAAGGTCGCGGGCAATAAATAGCTAGTAATTGATAAAATTTGACCCACTTTCGCTGTGCAGATTAATATTGTTGGAGCTTACTTAGCTATGCACTAAATGATATTTTTTGTTAATCAACAATACTATACGTTCAATGGTGTTGAATGACAAATATTAATTAATTGTAATATAATATACTGTACCTCTAGATGTCACTTTAAAGGTGCGCCGGATACTGCCGATCGCATTGCTGACCTCACACTCGTAAGTCCCAGTTGCACCGTACACCATTCCCAACGAGTATGACATCTCCGTGGCATCCAGTGTATTGCCGTTGTGCTTCCAAGTTGCCGTCTGTTAATGAACATTCAAATAAGTCTTACCTAATACAAATATTTTTTTTTATATATCTGACGAACTCACTCGAAACTACTGTAATTGAGCACCTACTTTACATCAGTTGAAGTTAATATTAGTACGGGAAATACCGTTAATCTGAAGAAGTTATTTTAGGCACTGATTTAAAGCGACAGTTGTATATAGTAGTTGTGGTAAGTTAAAAATTACAACATGCATATTTATTAACAAGTATAATAATAACATTTCTACTTTCTGTCACAAATGTCGTCATCGCTCTGCCGGCCTTCGGCCTACGCTCCTCACGCCATCTAGCAAGACTTAGGATATTTTTGGCTTAATTGCTAATTTACCGATGCATTGCGGTAAGTATCCCCTATGCGGGGGCAGAAATAAAACGACTAAATCAAATTAGATAGAAAAAATATCATCGTTTAATGTACTAAAACTCCAATATATCTTTGAAATACTATAACGAAATGCATACACAAGGTACTTATAATGAATGAATTTTTTTATGTTTTATGTTTTGTATATGTAGGGTAGGGTAGGTGCGCTCAGGGGGACCCGTCAGATTAGTAAAAAAAATATCCTTACAGTCGGCCTCGGTTTTCCATAAGCTTCGCATGAAAGGAATATTGAATCGGTTCCATGGACGAATTCAACAATTTCTACTTCCTTTGTGGTGAATTCTGGTTTGTACTCTACAACCACTTTGGTGGTGACTGACCGAGACTTGTATGGGTTGCTAACTCGGCACGTGTACAAACCATCGTCGCTGCGTGTCACGCTGTTCAAGGTCAGTTCCTCGCTCGCTATAGCTAGGCTATCCTAAAACAATTGTGTAAAGAAAGAAATTTAAACATCAATCTGCCTAATGTGATCCCAATTCTAGAAAACAGACCTCTTCTGAGAGGCACAGGCCCAGAGCGGGTTTATGCATCAAAGAGTAGAATACTTATTTGGGAATGTCACATGCTTTCGAATTTCAAAGCCACAATTTTTTTTTTATAATTTTTTTACTTTACAATCAGCAAAAAGTTTCAGATTCGTGTCATTGATCCGATAAAAAAAGGGACGAAACTTACGCATAATAATGCGTGGGTATCTTAGTGCTGCTGGTGATTTGTGATTGTGAATGTTTGTGGTACTTGTGATTGTTTTGTGAAAGGCATTGAAAAAACAATATGGCGGCGTTAGTAATAGTAGTTTTATGACTTCACTCCAAAACCCCTTGAACATTTATAAAAAACATTGTAACAGTTTCGGGCCTTATATGATCACGAAGGAGTGCATAGACCTATGCACTCCTTCGTGATCATATAAGGCCCGAAACTGTTTTTTTTTAAAATAAATATCGTAATCTACAACGTACCTTATACCATCGCATTTGATCCGTCCTGCGGTGTGGTATGTCACAATTGATATTAACTGTCTCGCCTTCCTTTACAAATATAGTGCTTGTAGGTACCGCTGGTACTAAATGATCTAAAATAACATTGTTTCGAATGAATGCCGCTACTGCATTTACAAAAGTTGTAGGCTCTAAGTACTATCAGTTGCTAGTACGAAGGTGCACAACACTATCAACCAAGATGCATTAAAATCATTGTTTCAACCAAAACACGCCTATTGTTGATATTGGCTTCTCCCAAGTTTTTTGCAATTTGAAGATATACAGGGTGATTGGTAATTGAGTGCAGACCTTAAAATGGGTGATACTAGAGCTCGTTTGCAACAAATTTGACCCCGATAAATAAGGGTCCTATCTGAGTGGCTATAGAGGTTAAGTTTTTGTGGTCTGGAAGACACAAGCTACAGACAAAAGTTGTAGATAATCTTATTAGCAACAAAAAATGTTACTGTTTTTTTTTTGTGAGACCATAAACCATAAAAACCATTTGAACCCCTTTTTCCAAGATGGCGGCCGCGGAACAAGGGTTGCAACGCCACAAACTTGGATTTAACTTTGCACTGACCCCCCCTTGATATCTAAAAAATAAAACTGACTCCTCTGACAACTGCACGCTAAGCCCAAAAAAATGTAACATTTCAATGGACTATATTCCTAGCCAAATAATTACAAAAAACCTCCCTCACTCACCTCTGACTGTAACTTCGTATCGCTCGGTTGCAAGCCCTAAAAAGTTTTCTGCGTGACATACGTATGACCCTTCTGATGCGTGGTTGATTTTCTTGATGATTAAAGTCCCGTCATCTTCCATATCGTACCATTCAGACCCTGAGGAAATATGGTTCGCTACATCACATGCATACATAGAAAAACATCTGTTTATCTCCGTAGCCGTGACGTATATCAACATGTATGTCAAGTTCACATAATTTTGCTAGTCAATTTAATTTCATCTCGTATTTTGTCAAAACTAAATACTACAGGATTATTGGAAATTGGGTGCAGTCTTGAGCCGAGTGATACTAGACCTAATTTGCAACCATTTTGATTCCGATAACTTTGGGTCTAAACTAGGTTATTTTGGAGAAAAATAATTTGAAAATCTTAATTTTTGGCATTAAATTGACGGCGATGATTTCTCACAATTTGAAAAAACGTCAATATTCTTTTTGATTTTTACAAATAAATAAATATCCAGTCAATATAAATACTAAATCTAGTCTTACACATTGTCTTTTTACTTTAATTACTATGTTTACCTACTTACTTACCTTATGTTGTTTGTATAGGAATTTTAATTGATCCCTTGGACTCTTTTGATGTGTGTCGAAAAACTGATTTACCTTATTCCTCGATATGCTTAAGCAATTAGCATTTTTATTGAAAAATGGGCAATCCTCATTGTCCCCTAGATACAACACTATATTAATCAGCAATGTCAAAGCATGTCTTCCTGAACAAGTTGGATGTTCGAATTATTTGAAAAAGTTACCCATAGCTAAGTTGAGTCCCTTATTTTTCCAGACAATCGAAGGTTTTGGGTTGCCCGTAGCTTTGCACTGAATCCGGAGCGTCAAATCTCCTTCCATCACCTCAAATTTTTTAAACGTATATGTGTTCACGATAACAGGTGGAGCTGAAACATAGCACAAGTGTTCCTATAGTACACCCACATTCTGCCAATTACGTTTGAGTCCCATGTAATAGAGGGCCTATTGCAATCAACGGACAAAAGAGAGGACTGATTTCAGTCATCGAGAATGCCTACAAAACCACCTCATAAAGCGCACCACATTTTTCAATATTTAGAATGTTGGGATGTTTCAACTTTGCATTTAACGTTAGCAACAAATAGACTGTTGGTGTCCAAGTAAAAAACGTTTATCAGGCGGTCCAATATCACCTACTTACCATACATAATAGAATACATACCATACACCGTTACATCGTACGTGATACTAGCTGATCCACCGATACCGTTTTCTGCCTCACAGGTATATAATCCTTGTTGGTCTAACTGCAAGTTCCTTAGGGCTACCGATGCTTCACTACCGGTAGGTCTGAAAGATATTGTTTAATGAAACGTTTCAGTTATTATGACGATAATAATTACAGACAAGAACAAATGGTTGGGTTCCCTTCTTGAAATCGAATGTCGTGAGATTGAATAACACTTGCTCGAAAACGTTAACTAGATAGTACTTGAAATCGATAAATTATGAGCTCGACAGTTCACTAACTCGATGCATCAAAATCTCGAATAACTGTAAGCGGGAAGACTCATTATCCTGAAACATCATTTCTCGACCAACAATCTAATCTATTTACAGAATAATTCTAAAGTTCTAAAGAAGAAAGCGCGGCCTGGGCTCGTTCAATTTCAAAAGCATTCATCAATCAAAGTATATACATTATGTGAAGCAATTAAAGAGCTTTAAATAACATGCATCAGTTTTTATTTTATTTTACTGCACAAGAATAAAAAACAAGAATTAAATATTTTGTAAAATATGAATATCTAAACGCAATATCAAAACGCAGAACTCAGGACAGTGACATGGTGTTACCATCTTCAGGAGAATTTGGCATTTTTATCTTTATAAAATATACATTATACAATTTATTACAATTATAGGATTTTGATGGTAGTGGTTTCATTGTTTCAAATATATAATAATATCTTAATATAATAATATCTTGGGACAACCAACACACCGCCATCTGATCCCAAACTAGGCAGAGCCTGTACTATGGCAACCAGACAACTGATAAACATACTTATATATTTCTAAATACATACATATTATAGATAAATTATACACCCAGATACAGAACAAATAATCGTACTCATCGCACAAAGATTTGTCTTGTGTGGGAATCGAACCCACGACCTCTCCGTCCTAGCAGTCAGGTTCACTAACCACTAGACCAACAGGCCAATCAATATAAAGAGACATAATGCATCGTTTATTTAGAGGATTATTACAGGATAAGTCTTTAATAATATATTAATGATTGTTCTATCATAGCAATAATTAGTAGTAGTAGGAATGTTTTATTGTGTTGTGATTCCTGACCCGACCACGACATGGAACGGAGATTTTACTATGGCACAAAATGGTTACTTTAATTGTGTTTTATTGTGCCACTTATGCCAGGAATTTGTGCCTTGTGCTTTTTGAGTAATAAGTGTACGATTGTGGTCGGGCTAGGGATCACGGTTCCTGACCCGACCACAACCAAATCTAAGAAATATCAATAGTGGGAAGTTACTGATTATGCCAAAAATATGTGTCAAATTGTGCCTATGGCACAAGAAATTCTTTTATCATTAATATCACAGAATATATCTTGATTCGGATAAAATGGAATAATCAAGAAATAAAGTGTGTCAATCACACGCTATGCAATATTACTACGACGTTGCAGTTTTATTTTGTGAAATTATGCTATAAATAAAGCCCTTTATTATTTTATTTTACTGGATGTGTTCACGACTTTGTACGCGTATGTATGTATTTGTAAAAAAAAAAATACAACCACTATGTTTTGTAGCATTATATTAGTGTTTGTATAAAAAACTCGCGAATTGCGAGTCGGACTCGTATCCTGAGGGTTCCGTAACCCACATCGGCCACATCATAACGATAAGTTGAAATTTAAACATACATTAACTCGCATACTTTTACTATTTAATACATGGGCAAGAAATTAATAGTTAAGAATTAACCTTTTAAAATATATAAACATAGTTTTCACACTTTTTTCTTTATTTGTGATGTATGATTTTGCTTGCATCTTGCAAAATTTCATGATTCTAGGTCAACGGGAAGTACTCTATAGGTTTTGATTCCCGAGCGATTTTCATAGAAATTGACCAAATAAGTGACATAAATGGTCATATCTTTTAATTGCGTTGACTTAGAATTTTTTTTTTGCCGCAAGGTACCGCATAATTCATTGTTAAATTCAACTTGATATGTCGACGCGTAATTGCCGATTATAATATAAATAATATTTATGTTTCAACTTATCGTTATGATGTGGGTTACGGAACCCTCAGGATACGAACCCGACTCGCATTTGACCGGTTTTTATACAAGCATAACACACTAATACAGGGTGTAAACAGACTCTTCACGAAGCCGTCAACCAAGCATTATGTACATCAAACTAAGTAACTTTACGCAAAAATTAGTAACCACTACTCTTTCAACAGCGTTTCCTAACGAAACCCGATATTTAAAAAATATGCTGTGATTAACTTATATCTTAATTTCACCGAGATCTATCTTTTGAAAGTATTTTTATGAATGAACGCGAACTCTAAACATGGTCCGCAGATTGCTTGGAGTCATGCCATTCTTCTTGATATTTCTACGCATATATTGTTTCATTATATTGTAGAATATAATGAAACAACATATGCGTAGAAATATAAATCACCTATAAATCATAAATATAAGAAAATATCATATTAGCTTCTCGATACAAATACTACGTGTTATACTGTTGACATTATGGTAAAATAAAATATTTGGTAAAATGACTAGGTAATTGTTATGTTATTTTATTTCCATCATTATTTTTCATGATTATAGTTAATTTATATACCAGTCATTTTGGTCAGTCACGTTATCAAACTGAATCAGCTACGGATCATGGCGAGTTGTATCCACTGATATCGTTACCAAATATTTTATTATTATTGCTTTATTTATCTTATCACAAACTTGTTACATTTTAAATATTTATTATAGAAATGTTAAAAAAACATTTAAAAATATAAAAAATCGTAGCTCACCGGTATCGGGAACAGGGTCAGGCTACCGGCAGTCAGGGCTCCCGAGAGAGGAACCTCCTAACAATACAAGCCGTGTCCAGGAGTACCGTTTTCTGAATAAAGCCATGTTGGTCGAGGCTCTTGGAAATTAAGCCATGGGCTGATACGACTATCGGCACAAGTATCGTTGAGTCCTCATCCCACATGTCGACAACCTCGCAAGCCAAGTCAAGATACTTGATTTGTTTATCTTTCTCGGCTTTCACGAGGTTCTCGTCATGCGGGACCGTTATGTCAACAATCATTGCACGCCGCTTTGGTCGATCCACCACCACTATATCAGGCTTATTGGCTACAATAGTCCTGTCAGTGACGTTGGATTGATCCCAGTACAGAGTGATATTGCCATTTTCGAGAACTGGATCGGGCACATACCCATAGTACGGCACTTCCGATTCCACCAGGCTGTATTTTTGAGCAAGTAGCTGATGGATAATCCTAGCTACAAGATTGTGTCTATGCAAGACTCTCCGTAAGCCAGACGCTAACACGAGGAGATAATGTGACGGATTGATTCACCTGGACGGTGGCATGCCCGACATATGTCAGCCGTGGCGTCCTTCACAATAAATCTCCGGTAGTTATTCGTCATCATAACTTCATCCATAATTGCAGAGACAAAACCTTGGATTTGTCCAAAAAGGTCCCCGGAACGTAGCCAGGCTACGGACGCTGATAGGCCTACATCGGGCCCATCTAGGGCCCGGAAAAAGCGTCTGTGAAGCTCCTTATTCTGTCATACCTCCCTGCGGTCTTAAGTGTCAAGCACTACAGGTTTGCGCCAGTTCTCTTTAGCCAAGGAGAACGGAGTGAGGCCGTTGTTCATCGTGACCACATCTCGATGCATCCCCACGTCGGTTTCTAGGAAATATTCCCTGATACTGCATATCTTGCGATTGGGGAGAGTCTTTTTATTTATTATTTAGTTAGGAAAAGCATATATATTAGCTAGGAAAAAAATGAGGGTAGTTTTAACCATAATGTCAACAGTATAACACATGTAGTGTTTGTATCGAGAAGTTAGGTACTCAAATAAAAATCCTTAAAACTTTAGACGGTCGGTCGAGAAATGATGTTTCAGGATAATGAGTCTTCCCGCTTACAGTTATTCGAGATTTTGATGCATCGAGTTAGTGAACTGTCACGCTCATAATTTATCGATTTCAAGTTCTATCTAGTTAACGTTTTCGAGCAAGTGTTATTCGATCTCACATCATTAGCTTTCAATTAGGGAACTCCAAATGGTTTTGATATATCGATGCGTAAATACACTATAAAATAAAGTAGATTTTTGTGTAGCGTCTTAGGCTCCGCGCAAACGGGCCACTGACCACAGCCACCAGTGGCTGTCGCGTGCCTCATCCTTTACCGTGCAAACGAAGGTGGTCAGTGGCTGCCACGAGTGGTCGGTATTTATTTATAATTCGCTACCGGTCGGTGGCGTGTCGCGGACACTGAGTCGCGAGTGGATATTTTGACATGTTGCTATTGCATCCGTGCAATACACAGGTATGTTGGGATCAGATTCAGTCTAACTGGACGCAGCTGCATTCTATTGAAAACATGGTGGCTCCACATATACACAACCCTGTGAGACTGGTTGTCAGACTTCCAGGCTTTTGACTATCGGTATGACTGTAAGAGATCTGTGAATGACCAGGATCAACGGCTAAGCGTGCTTCTCGAGACATGGAGAGTGGTCACCAAACCCATCCACGGACCGATTTTATTTATATGCTTGAAAAGATGACCAATATGTTCGATCCAGAGACCCCTTCTTATAAAAATTCTGAAACTGCAATGCAAATTGTGTGTGGTAAAAGGGCAGAGTGTATTGAAGTAAGAAGGGAGGGTATTTTAAAAGAAGTTATTAATCCTAACTTAAAAGCTACCCTACAAAGTGTTCCTCCTAGTCAGGAGTAACTTTTTAGCCGAGAAGCTTTACAGCCAATTATTGCATCGTTAGGTGGTTCCCAAATATGGCTTAATACTCCAGCTTACATTAAAGAGAAGCAGCACAGCCATCACAAGGCTCATAATAACAGATCAGAAAAGAAACAAAATCCAAAATATAAAAAGAATCAGCCCTTTTCGTAAAAATTACACAGTCAATAACACAACCCAAAATAATAATAAACCATGACAATCAAAGCAACATATTCAAGGGTGGTTGCCTGAGCACAATGTTCCTTTGTGGCAACAACGGAATGCAAACAGTTATATAATAAAATTAATAACAGGTGCTCGAATTCCATTTATAAAGAGAACCCAGACAAACATGTTTAAAAAAAAAGAAACAAAAATTGCAACCAAGGTGACAGAGGACATGACGGACATGATCCTACATTTAAAACAACAACAAATATAAGAGAAACCATCAGTTCTCAATCCAGGTTTTGTCTGCCGAATGTTTTTAGTACAAAAACCAGACGGGGGACTATGTCCCATCTTTGATCTCAGGGGTCTAAACTCATATGTGTCAGTGAAACAGTTCCAATTAATTTCACAGACAGGGGTAGCCAATTTCTTGCAAACAGACAACAGTGGTGTGTGGCGGACACTGAGCCGCGAGTGGTCGCCACCGGTGGTAGCGTGTCGCGGACTGTAAGAAATCTGTGAATGACCAGGATCAACGTCTAAGCGTGCTTTTCGAGACATGGAGAGTCGTTACCAATCCCAGCCACGGTCCGAATTTGGCATGCGAACAGCAAGATTACAACTTAGAAGTACTTACGTGATATCTTTAGCTGCTATCTTTGGATCTACGCTTTGGAAATTCCATTTAATGTGCGGTGTAGGGTATCCGTCAGCTCGGCAATTTAAAATCTCACTATCCCCAACCATGGTTTCTATATTACTATCCTTTGGAGTTTCAATGGTTACTGGGACTAAAAAGTAATAAAACATGTCTGAATTAATGTTACTCTAACTGTTAGGGATAACTAATCCCTGCAATGCAACTAATTGTAGTTTTAAGTGGGTCAAGTTAAATTAGATAGCAAAACTTGACAGGCATGATAAGTATTGTGACTGTTCCTGTCCCCATTTATGCGTGGCCGCTATTTTGAAAATAAAATAAAATAGTGGAAGTTAGTCATGCCACGTTTCATATAAAAATCTTCCAACCTCCTTCCAAAATCATGTTGTAGAATTACGTTAGTAGAAAGTTATGGATCTTTCTCGAAGGGTAGGTCGGCTGGCATATAAATAGCCGACGGGTTTGCGGAAGCAGTCAACCGGACTACACGCACCTTACCTCCACAAAATGAATCCACACAATAATCGCACCCCGCTGCGTGGCGTGTTCTAAGTTCAGTACTTGGTGCATCTAAACATACATGCATCCCACATTTGAATAGAATCAAGCACGGCGGGCTCGCGAACCACACAGATACTGGGCGGTGTGTGTGTACACAATACGCGCACACTACGGCTCTTCACTCCGGATCGTGACTGGCTAGCTCTGGAAACTGGGCGAATGGGAGCCACCTATCCACTGCAGGTGGGTCGTAATCGGCACCTCTGTCACTGGCCGTCTCCTGCTGGGCCACCCTTGAATAACTGGGGGGGACTGACAGCTGGGGTGTCGTGGAGAAAGCAGTGCTGCGCGACAGCGCTGTGATGCGCCTACGGAAAACATCATAACAACCACACACGTGGGCGCGCGTTGTAATTAATACGCGCGTCCACAGGCCTTAGCCTAAATGGGCCATCAAAGGACGGGCCCGTATAAGAACACCATTGACGACATTACAAGCACCTGCGGTAATTGACCAAAATGTAATAATTATTTTTTCATATTTTGTATATTAGTGGACAGTACCCATAACGTCTGTGTAGTTTTGCTAGCTAACTTAACTAGACCGTGTGTAAACGTAACGTAAATAGATCGGTTTTAAAATTAAAAATACTCATTTCACTTATCATATTATTTTCATAATTTGAAGAATTTCTTCAAACAACTAAAATGCTTTAGGATAATTGTATGTTCGGTTAAAAAATCGATATAATATATGTTTGTTTACTTATTTACTTTATAGTATTTAGTTTTCTTGTATTCATAATATAATATATCAAAACTTACTATATACTTGTAGTTCAGTGGTTTTTTTTGCATCTCCAAGTTTATTTGTTGCCTCACACCTGTAAAATCCTTTGTCACGTAGCGTTGCTTTGAATCTACAATTAAGCACTTTAATTCAACATTAGTTTTCAGTACCAAGAATATAATAGTTTTATTCGTGTACCTCATTTTTAGGTCCTTAAGAAAGTGCAGGTGACATATTAGATGAACCGTTTCTTTTCAAAGTTGAACGTCACCCTCATTTACAATCACGCCTGAATATTTTAGCTGCACCCTAAATACTATAGTCGTTAAATATGGAATCTGTAATAACTGTAATTCACCCTGCCAAAATATTATTATCTCTAATAATATTAAATTGAAAGAAGACTGGCCAAGTACGAGTTGGAATCGCACACGAAGGGTTCCTTATAATGCAGGGGAGGTCGTACGAGGCGGCGGCCGAACTTATGACACGCGGGGTTGCGATAGTCGTGGAGAGGATCCGGCAATTGGGTCTCGAGGTGGCTTTGCACAGGTCCGAGGCCATTTGCTTTCATGGGCTTCGGAATGCGCCACCGTCGGGATCCATAGTAACGGCGGGAGGGGTTCCCATCGGCGTCGAGTCGACGTTGAAATACCTAGGGCTCGTCCTCGATAGCCGGTGGAACTTCGTGGAGCATTTCCGACGTTTGGCCCCCAAATTGGAACGGACCGGGGCTGCCTTCAGGCGGCTCCTGCCCAACCTGGGGGGTCCAAACGCCTCCTGCCGGAGGCTCTACGCGGGGGTCGTGCGGTCCATGGCTCTTTACGGGGCCCCGGTGTGGGCGCGTTCCTTGAGGCGGCGAGCCGCCCACTACCTGAACGCGCCCCAGAAGGTGGTAGCCGTAAGGCTAGTCCGGGGGTACCGCACGATCTCCGGCGAGGCGGCGAGCCTCCTTGCTGGATTGCCGCCATGGGATCTGGAGGCGATAGTCCTCGCGCGCCTACACGAGTGGCGCGTAGAGGCACTACGCCGGGGGGAAACTCCGCTGCCGCGGCAAATTGTCGCGCTGCGGACAGACTTCCGGCGCGATCTCATGGCGACATGGAGAGAGCGACTATCGCAACCCCGTGCAGGGCACGCCACAATAGTGGCGATAAGTCCTCTCTTTGAGGAGTGGCTGGAGAGGCGCCACGGCACCCTCACCTTCCGCCTGACGCAGGTCCTCACCGGACACGGTTGTTTCGGGAGGTTCCTGCACCGAATCGGGCGGGAGGAAACGCCCGGGTGTTACCACTGTGAAGGTCGCCCAGAGGACACGGTGGAGCACACGGTGGAGGCCTGCCCCGCTTGGGCGGAGCACCGCCGTGTCCTCGTAGCGGCGATCGGCGGCGGCGACCTATCGCGTCCGGCCCTGGTCCAGTCCATGGTCCGGAGCGAGAGGGAATGGGACGCCGTCACCTCCTTCTGCGAAGCAATCATGCTAGCGAAGGAGGTGGCGGAGCGTGAGAGGGAGAGAACCTCTCGTCCCAGACGCCGCGGGAGACGCCTCGGGCGTCGGGGGTCACGTGGTGGCTTCCGGCCACCGTAGACGCGGACCTGTGGACGGTGAGTAATGGGCTAGCTCGCCGTCCGTCCGTCTTTTGACGACAGGCCGTGTTGACGGCGCGTTCGTGTTCCACGCGCGCCTCAAAGAGATGTCAGCAAATAGGAAGGGGCCCGCAAGGGCCGATGCCTGCCAGGGCTGCGGGCTGTTCGAAAGAGATACCGCGGCCCTGGAACAGTAGAGCGGGAGAAGTCATTTGATGAGTTCCCATCCGTAAAAAAAAAAAAAGGGAAGGACCCCTTTTTTTTTAATAATTATTAAATAATTTATATTTTTATTATTTGTTGTTATAGCGGCAACAGAAATACATCATCTGTAAAAATTTCAACTATATCACGGTTCATGAGATACAGCCTGGTGACGGACGGACAGACAGACAGCGGAGTCTTAGTAATAGGGTCCCGTTTTACCCTTTGGGTACGGAACCCTTAAAAAATGAAGCAAAGAGTAAAACGTATAAGGGTGAATCTTGACGTACTCTGTTGATTCCCCTGGTGCAATTTATTTGAAAAGATTTTTTTACAAGCAATAATGAAATATAAAATTTAACTTAATTATAAACAATAATTAAGTTAAAAAAATCTTTTCAAATAAATTGCCATTAAACTAAGAGGCATCACTTTTGGCGGGCTGGTTCTGAAATAGAGAAATTTACATTTTTGTGCACATGGGAATCAAATAAATTGCGCCAGGGGAATCAACGAATTTCAAGATTCACCCATAACATGACGCCACAGACATGTTTAGTGATGGGATGTATTGCTAGGATGGAGGGTCGATGTTTTTATAGAAAAATAAGTTTACAGTATTTTTTTTTGACATCTTTTGAGGTAATAAAATAACAGATCATACATTTCAACAATTTCGAAAAATGACTCCAGGACCTTGGTCTGAAGAATATATTATGACTTGCTCTTTTATTTATGTTCGCATCTCTTGCTTATATCTTAATGTTAATTACAGCTTGCCTTCAATATTTAGTAATAGATTTAACACACATCTTATTAACTCACATACCCGTACGCTCACTTATCAAAAAAAACATTCTTACCTACATCTATTTTACAAAATAAATCATGAGTATACTGATCAAAACATACACATTTACATACACACACACACACAAACTAATGCAAGTGTAACTAATTCAACAAGGAGAGTTGTTATCAATCATCTAGTTACAATAATGTTCAGCTTCCCTATGCCCATAACTAGTTATCTCCTCAAGCTCAAATGGATACCATAATAAATATTAATGACGATTTGGACATGCTTAGGCTAGATAACTCTTTTTCTTGTAATCCACAAGACTGTACAAATTATATTAACGTTTCTGAGAGTAATATTAAATTATTACACATAAAAATACGCAGTGTGAAGAAAAACTTTGATAACCTACAAGCATTGATAAGTTCCACTAAAATTATCTTTGACTTTACTGTGTTAACTAAAAAACAAAGAACTATAAAACCCTGGATAACATCGGGCTTGAAAAAAGTATTAAAAATAGGGATAGGCTGCATATGAAATCAAACAAATCACCAAATAACTTAATTTTAAAACTGACAAATACACGCTACAGAAACTGCTGTAATGGTTTATTACTCTGGAAACTTAAAATAGCCTTTGAAAAAAGTGAACTTGAAAAATCTAAAAATAATCCCAAAGCTCTTTGGAAAACCATACAAGAAATCACTAATACTCGAAAAGTACGCACCAGTCCCGAAGAACTGATAAAACTATGTGATAATCCTCACTCTTCCGTGAACCTGCACTTATGCGCAAAAGTATTTTCTGCATGGCTCCCATTATATATAATAAGTTGCCTAAAAGTTGGAGAGAGCTTAATAATGTACAATTGAAGATGCAACTAAAATCGTTTTTAACTGGAAAAGCATACTATAACATTGATGAATTTCTGAAAGAACCATTTACTGACATAAATAAATTATTATTTTGTTAATTACGTTTGACATGACTGTGTATACTTTGACATTTATTAATTTGTGCTTATTCTTTTTAATTATGACTTTTTGTTTTTTTTTTTGACTTTTGGCATTTTTATTAATTGAGGCCTATTTTTAAATTATGTTTTTATTTATATGTTTAATTTTGCCATTTACTTTTATTTTTTTTTGTTTATTCACTTTAAATTAATGATATTGTACTGATATGCTATTTTTTTTTAAAATAACACATTTAGATTTCAAAACATTTGCACGCCATAGTATGTGGCAAACATGTCTGAACGATTTTTTATTTATGTCATCCTACATGCACTTCTTGTATTAATGTATACACATGTTTGAGCAAATAAATATATCTTAACTAACCAAGTATGTTCCTTCTTTAGTAATATTGGCAAAAAATTTGCGGCAAATATATTAAAATCTCATGATTCTTCTAATGCTGTGTTCGTTCCAAAACGTCAATTTTTTCACCTCCAGCTAGCTCCCTCGTTTTTCTGGACACAAATGAAGATGAAGTAGAAACAAAATCGTGACATACGGCGTGCCCCAGGGAAGCATATTAGGTCCCACATTGTTCCAAACTTACGTCAATGACCTTTGCAGGATGATCTTACCAAACTGCAGGATCTACGCATACGCAGACGATACCGCTATCATTATCTAGGGCTCAACTTGGGAAGAGGTCAAAATTAGGGCAGAATTTGCACTAAATAGTATTATGAACTGGTTCCACCAAAATCTACTTACTTTAAACTTGGATAAATCTTGCTACATTCCTTTTGCAATCCAACGAAACACCAAGCCACCGCAAAGCTTTGTTGTAACAGCTCACTCCTGCCTGAACTCGTGCACACCATGTTCATGTCCTATACTAGCTAGAAGTGAGTGTGTAAAGTCTCTAGGTTTGCAAATAGATGAGGGTCTACGATGGGACAAACAGCTAGAAATGATAACTAACAGGACAATGCGTCTTATATATGTTTTTAAAACCCTTAGAGAATAGGCTGACATCAACACATTAAAAATGGTTTATTTTGCACTGTGTCAGTCGATTATCGGATATTGCATTACTGCATGGGGTGGTGCTGTTAAGACATTTTCTGAGGGCAGAGCGAGCTCAAGGAGCCGTACTAAAAGTTATGTGTAAGAAACCGTACCTATATCCAACCAAACAACTTTATGAGGAATGTAAGGTATTAACAGTTAGGCAGCTGTTCGTTCATCCTGCAGTCTGTCCTCAGAACTCATAGAGCCATGCCCAGATCCAACACAAAAAAACGCAGAAATGTCCCATCTGGTGTAACTCATACAACTACATTTGCCTCACGCCAACATTACGTCATAGGTACTTACATATATAAGAAACTACACCAAATACTGAACATGCTTGATTTAAACAGACACAAGTTAAAACACAAAATTACTCACTGGCTACTACAACAGGACTACCTTACAACGGAGAATCTTCTATCACACATCTCGTAAAAACCATCGCAATATTCACGCATATGTACACACGGACACACTGTTGCACACGCACACTCACACTAAGTCTCACACATATACACACAACACACACACACACACACACACACTAAGTAACCCACCAACTCTTATTTCATAGAATTACTTCGGCTTATGTAACATCGACACTGTTTCACTTATTACTGAAGGTTCACTTATCTACTGTACCCATATGGCTGAACCCTATCTCTTAAAATACAGGTTAGACCTAGTTTAAGGGATAGAGTCTATATAATTGTGCTTATAGTGTGACAAATGTTAAATTGATAGTCTACAATGTATACAGTGCAATCTGTTCTTGTTTTATGTTTTTTTATTTTTTTTTATTACATTACTATCCGACCCACTACAAAAATGTATTTATTATTTGCAATAATTGCATAATTTATTCTTTTTCTATTAAAAAACGACTATCTATAATATTAATCCCATCACTAAAAATTACATGGCGCCTAATGTCACCAAATGTCGCCTGCACTTTCCTACGGCGAAAGGAGTTATTGCGGATCTCTTTACTTTTAAAGGTCTACGACCTCGGGCAATACGTCAAGCAACGCACGAGACCCCTGATACCGTCGTGTTGCATTGACTTGTGGTATGCTGTCAACATTTTTTTCTTTTGTGTTCTCCGCACTCACGTGAGGAAGTCGCCCCCGCGACTTTTTTCAATGATTCAGTAGCGATGCAAACGTAAAACGACCGCGATACAGTCGCGATGCTACCTATTTCAGATGCAATGCTGCCGAGCTTCAGACGCGATGTTGTCGCAATGCAGACGCGGTGCAGCATCGATATAAAAATGCCTGTTCGTTCCCCTGTCTTTGCATCGATACAGTAATCGACGCTGACGCACGTTTGCATCGATTCTGTTGCAAGTTATAAGTACGTCTGGCACGCGACAGCATCTCTACAAAAAGTCGCCGTAGAGAGATGTAATTTTACCTGAAACTATGATCACTGGATTTGTGGGCCTTGACAGTATTACCAAGTCGAGGATCATAGAAGAACCATTTCACAGCTGGGGCAGGTTCACCGGTGACGTCACATGATATTCTTACTTTGTCACCGTCTTTGATTTGTAACAGTGTCCTATCTTTTTTTATAATCGGTGGGTCTGAAAATATAATAAGATATAATGATGAAACCAATATTAAAAATCATAAAGTGAAAATGTGTGAAGTCGTGTATTTATTTAAAAGGAAAGGCTAGCAGAGCTTATCCAAGCTTAAGAAAGGGGCTGGAAGATATTTGTATGAAGCCTGGCTGGCCTAACATCCACCATTTTATTTTATTTTTAAAAATAGCGACCACTCATAAAACCTACATTAATCGATAGCTGTCAATACAAACAAGTTTTGTATGAGACAAAATGTTCTAAACTTACACGTTTCTAAGATATGAGTCTATCAAAGTTAAACAGTATTAGTTTATTATTGTTTAAGAGTATTTTGTGTATTTTATTTATGGGTCTAACTTGCCAAAAAATGGTGGAAGTTAGGCAGGCCATTTAATTCGAACCCCAAAAAAATTACATTTTTGTAAAAAAAACCGTTGTCGAGCTACATTTCTCAACCTAATAGAATTTCATCATAAACATTGATTTTTTTTTATCAAAACAGTGGAATACTTGAAAGTTATTCGTGACGTTGCCAAAATTCAGAATGCACATTTGAAATCTTTTTTCTGTGTGACAAGAATAAGTTGATGTATGAGTGACTGAAAAAATTCGAAGACATGTGACATCTACCAATCCGCACTGGGCCCGCGTGGTGGATTATAGCCCATTCCCTCTCAAAGAGAGGAGGCCTGTGTCCCAGCAGTGGGAACATTTATAGGCTGATGATGATGATGATGATGATGAGTGACTGTGTTTAAGGCTATGTGTACTGTTACCAAATGAAATTAACTTCAATGAAGAATTACCAAGTTTCATCCATATTTAAAAAACTGTACTGCGATCGCCAACCCGCCTGCCAAGCGTGGCGATTATGGCTCCCCTTAAGGGAGGCGTCCCTTAAGGGGAGCCGTAATTGCCACGCTTTCCAGGAGTGGACGTCTTTCGGCTGAAATGATGATCCATATTTTTATTAAATACTTACATTCTACGACTAGTTTCATGGCGAAACTGTCTAATCCCTGAGCGTTCAGCGCGCTACATTCGTATGTTCCAGTTTGGTCCTTGCGCACATTGTTCAAGACCACAGTCTCAGTGATTTCCGTCATAACATTGGACGTACCCATAGTTGCAGACTTGAAAGACCAACGTATGCTTGGTTTTGGGTTACCTTGGAGAATTCTAAAACATAAATGGTTTATTACTAAGTTGCCAGACAGTTCTCGATCAACCCTTGAGCTAGCTGCTTTACTTGTTCAGTGGCTGTTAGTCTTACTTGCAAGATAATACAGCATTTGTTTTTTCTGGCACGCGTATTTCTTTCAGAGATTTATCGATCACAGGTACTTCTGAAATTTTCAATGGACATTGAGTTATTGCACTATGTAACAAAATATGTTAAAAAATAAAACATCTTGAGCTTTTTACGATCTCCACTAACACTTTACGTTTATATACACTGACATGACTTAGCAAAAATGGAATTCCTACTTGAGTGCGAAAGCCGTATCATGGAATTTTGTTCCTTCGAAAACCTTTCAACGACATATCTAAACTGCGACGTCTTGTTAAATCGACGTCTTGTTACTGCGATATTTCGTTACATTGAAAAAACGGTACTGCGAACGATTTTACTGCGTAAATATCATGCAATGCGTGCTGCGAAGCTTTGTTCAATCTATGTCTCGTTACTGTGAACTTAAGAAAACTTAGGAAAACTTACTTCGAACGACCTTACGGCGATAACCAAATCCATCGATTTTCTTTTCCAAAAAAATACCTACACTTTAAACATTTCTTTAAAAACCGAGAGCCTATGCAAAATTCGTCAGCAATTTGTTTATGTTAATGTATTTACCTAAAGTTTAATCATTTATAGCTACAAATAAATTCAGACGAACTTTGCAATGATCTACAATCTTTACTTAAACACTGATATTCATGACAGATGGCGCTCTCTGCTTTTAAATAATAAGAATCCATCAAGTTCACATACCAAAATGGCAGAAAAGACTAGAACACAAAATAGAGGTTATCCGAGCTAAAATTGGAAGATTAACTCATTATATGCAGGGCCATAGAAGCAGAAAACTAGTTAAGGCAGTGGAGACAATATTAAAAGACTACAAAACACATACAATACACGAACAACCTAACACACAACTTGAACATTATCTAGACACGCTTAAACAGAAACTAACGGTTGTAAAAAGTAGACTTAATCGATACACTAAATGCACACTTCGTAAAACACAAAATAACCAGTTCAGGAATAACGAAAAACTATTTTACCGATCACTCAAAAAATCAACAACAAATCAAACAACATCTAATAATAATACAAATACAGCTTTTCCAACCACTGAAGAGTTACAGCAATTTTGGGCTGGGATATGGGAAAATCCTGTTTGCCATAACGCCGAAGCAGAATGGATTAAAGAAGAGGAGGTAATCCATACAAACACTGATGCGATGATTTTTGAGCAGGTTGAGGTAGGAACTTTTCATGACGTCCTTAAAAGAATTCACAATTGGAAAGCGCCTGGTTCAGATCACATACACAACTACTGGTACAAAAAATTTACACATACACATCCACACTCTTTAACCATATTAACGATTTTATAAAAGACCCTACCACGCTTCCCCCATACATAAGCGAAGGTAAGACCTATATGCTACCAAAAGATCCTAGCGACTCATCGAATCCAGCAAAATATAGGCCAATTACTTGTCTGCAAACCATATATAAAATAATGACATCATGCATTACAAATATAATTTATAAACACCTTGAAACACAAAAAATATTAACAGAAGAACAGAAGGGGTGTAGGAAGTTAAGCCAAGGATGTAAAGAGCAGTTAACAATAGACGCAGTAATACATAAACAGGTTCAACGTACTAAAAAAGATTTACACACTATGTATATAGATTATAGAAAAGCATACGATTCAGTACCTCACTCATGGTTACTCGAAGTTTTAAAAATATATAAAATACACCCACAGCTCATCACTTTTTTAGGTAATATTGTAGAAAAATGGAAGACGCGTTTACAACTGAACACATCAACAGAAATAGTGGAAACAGAATTCATTAAGATCCAGCGAGGAATATTCCAAGGAGACTCACTCAGCCCACTATGGTTCTGTCTAGCTTTAAACCCTCTTTCTAACAAACTAAATGCTTTGAAACCCGGTTATCAACTCCAATACAATGACACAATGACTGACGTACTGACTGACCAACAATTTTGTAAAATAAACCATCTACTCTATATGGACGATATCAAGTTGTATGCAACTTCTCCTGATGATTTAGACGAACTAGCTGATATAACTGAAAAGTTTTCAAACGATATAGCTATGGAGTTTGGTATTGACAAATGTAAAATTAATTCAATAAAAGCAGGAAAAACAAATACACATTCATACCAAATGCAGACAGGCGCAACAATAGATTCATTAGACGAAACCGGGACATACAAATATCTAGGGTATATACAGGCTAAACAGATTATGCATAAGGATATAAAAACTACACTCACTAAACAATTTAAACATAGGTTAAAAACAATATTTAATACTCAGATTAACGCTAAAAATACAATTAAAGCAATCAACACTTATGCCATCCCCATTCTTACCTACTCCTTTGGCATTATTAAATGGAACAAGACCGACCTCAAAAGTTTAAAAAGGGTCGTGAACACCACCCTTACTAAACACAGGAGACATCATCCTAGGTCATGTGTACAGAGGCTCACACTGCCCAGGAATGAAGGTGGCAGGGGAATAATAGATATCACTAACCTACATAACAAGCAAATTACGACATTAAGAACATATTTTGATAATAAAAGTTGTACTTCAACCCTACACAAAGCAATAGCGTATAATGACAAAAAACTTACCCCTTTGAACATGTATGACAGGACAACACAGAATAATGAACAACAGACTGACCGACAGACCAAAATCGCAGAATGGACCGAAAAGTCACTGCATGGGAGACACCGACATGATCTTAACCTACCTAACGTCGACAAGTTAGCGTCGAACGAATGGTTGAGGCGTGGAGAACTGTTCCCTGAGACCGAAGGTTTCATGATAGCGATTCAGGACCAGGTCATAGAAACCCGCAATTATCAGAAACACATCATGAGAATTCCTCATACAATAGACATATGTAGGCGATGCAATAGTTCTTCTGAGACCATTCAGCATATCACAGGTGCGTGTAAAGCAGTCGTCCAGACTGATTACAAGCACAGGCATGACCAAATAGCGAACATAATCCATCAAAAATTAGCAATCAAATATAATTTAATCTCCACCCCACCTGTGCCTTATTATAAATACCAGCCCGAAATTGTTCTTGAAAATCCCACTCACAAATTGTACTTCGACCGAGGAATTTTCACAGATAAAACTATACACTACAATAGACCAGACATCACGTTATTAGACAAACGTAACAAAACCGCACAAATCATAGACATCGCCGTACCAAACACCCACAATCTTCAAAATACAATACCAGAAAAACTTTCAAAATATACAGTTCTTAAAATCGAAATCAGCCGAATGTGGTGCCTTAGCCAAGTCGCCATAGTCCCTATTGTGCTATCAACAACAGGAGTTATCCCTAAACAACTTCACCAGTCTTTAAGAACACTTGACTTACCACCATATACATTCCAAAGTCTTCAGAAAGCTGCAATCCTGAATACATGCAGGATTGTCAGAAAATTTTTACACAATGAAAATGAATCTGCAGTCACCACCACAAACACACAACATCGAGTGACCGCACTCACACAGTTTAACAGACACAGAGACTCATCATCGCAAAATTCAATCATATCATCATCTCATCATATCACCACTTTCCCGGGGTAGTACTTGGCTTCGGCCCGTGCTATTCTATAAATCCGGAATAAAGCCGAGATACGTAAAAGTATAAAAACAAATAATAATAAATAATAATAATTATAATCGTTTATTTCAGGCATTGGCACCCATAAAATTACAAATTATGCACAAGTTTTGACTTACGTACATGCTAATCAAGTTAAAAATAAAATAAAAGGAATAAGAAAGAATAAAACAAAAAAAAAACAATAAAAAGAAAACTATAAATTTCAAAAAATAAAACGTTCATGAAGGTCAGGTTAAAACAAAATATTTGGTGGACATATAAATGGTTCGAAATACTGCGATAACAATTTTGTTTTTAGACTTAAGTAGTCGCAAGTGAAAAGATGCTTTAAGCTTACGCATTACAGCATAAAAATCATCAACCCTGTTTTCGGCAAACATGCCAGACGCGCTACACCGCCAGGGCAAATTAAGCATGACCCGGAACGCATTGTTGTATTGTACACGTAGAGTATTGTAAGTACTCTTCGTGTACTTGTACCAAAGTTGGCCAATGTAGAACGACTGACAGTATGCCTTAAACAGGGTCACTTTAGCGTCATTCGAGCAGTGAGCAAAGCGTCTGGCGAGCATATTACTTTTACAAGCAATGCTTCGCCGTTGCCTTTCTAAATCAAAATTATCGTTTAAGTCATCGATTACAGTATGGCCAAGGTACTTAAAGCTATTAACAATTTTAAGGGGAGATCCACATAAGTTAACAGGCAATATATGTTCTGGTCCTTTACCGTACTTAAAAATCAAGACTTCGGACTTATTGACATTATATGTCAAACAGTGGGCGGCTGCATATCGCTCACAGATCGCAATAAGTTTCCTCAGACCGCCGGCAGAGGGGCTGAGCAGCACCGTGTCATCAGCGTAGCTAAGATTGTTGAGGCATTCACCTCCTACATGGCATCCAACCCTCGTTCTTCTCAGCTCCTCGATCAGGTCGTTGACGTATAAATTGAACAGAACTGGGGATGTCAGGCCACCCTGTCTCACCCCATTAGTCAACCTATATGTTTCCGATAAGTTGTTGTCCCATCTGACCTGGTTTCTTTGGTTGTTGTACCAAAATTCAAATAAATCTACAATTTTAGATGGTACTTGAGTTTTTCTTAGCTAATCCCAAAGTATGTTATAGTTAATTGTATCGAACGCACGACTGAGGTCTAGAAAACAGGCATAAACTGATGTATTTTTACTTAAATAATCATATACAGTATTTTTTAGTGCAAATATTGCTAAGTCAGTGGACAAACCAGGACGAAATCCGAATTGTGCGTTATTAAGAGGAATATGCTTTTCATTTAAATGTTTCATCAAAAGGTTTTCAAATAATTTAGAAAATATTGTTGCTAGAGATATCGGCCGGTAGTTAGATAGGCTAGAGACATCACCGGTCCTGTTCTTTACGATGGGTACAACGATGGTTTTCATGAAGTCTTCGGGTAAGTAGGTTGATACAAAGTTTTAATAGGGTCGCAACTTTATCAAACAGTAATGCAGGTCCAAACAGTACGTGTTCGACGCTAAGCCCATCGTGACCCGGAGACTTACCGCGTTTCATGCCTTTAACACACTCAAATACATCCTCCGCCGAGAAGTGTAACTCGCTAAGTTCGTTGGGCGACAAAGTCAGTGGCGTAGGTGGCGCGGTCATCGGGGAGGGAGGCGTGGGTGGCGCGTTCACCGCGCCACTATGGGCCAAGCGTGTCCTACTCAAAGAGCTGGCTGCAGTGGCCGCCAGGAGTGGCGGGGGTGGATTAAATTTACTAACAAACATATTTGAAATATTAATAGGATTCTGATCCCCATTTATGGATACAGGTAGACTGGTTTTATAGTTTAATTTGTTTGTTTCTTTCCAAAAGTTTCCAAAGTCTTTTCTTGTACCTGTGGGTAGCTATAACATCCATTTTTATTTTTGTTTCATTTAATTGACACCATTTTATCTTGTTTTTAAAGACTTTTTTTACTATGGATCATATCATCGTATATCTTACCTTGTGTAGAGCGTCCATAAACATTCCACAATTGAAAATACTGTCTAGCTGTCATGTGACATAGTCTTACATGGTAATTCCAACCAATAACTGTTTTCTTGGTGTTACAATTAAACAAAAGTGATCAGTACTTTGGCATACAGCATTTTCGCAGGGAAAGCTAGGCCAATTACAAGAATTCAAAGACTTATCGCATAATTTTGCATATTTACATTTTTGTTCGAAATTCCTGGTACCCCAAATTACTTTATTATTTTTTTGACTGTTCGATTTATTTACTTTAGGCATAATAGCGTCAATATTGCAACTAATAACTAATGGAAAATGTTCAGACAGGTAAACATCATTTAAAATTTGAATGGTATCAATTACACTTAACCCCGCTGAGGTAGCAATACAGTGATCAAGCCAGTTTGTGGAGCCATGTGCATCACTTAAATATGTATAAGACTTGGAAGACATGCCAAGCATAGCAAGATCCGCACAAACCCAAAGAAATGTAAAAAATGTAGGTATTAATTTGGAAAATAAAATCAATGTATTTGGTAAGTAAGTTTTCCTAAGTAACATCACAGTAATGTGACATCGATTGAACAAGGCTTCGCAGTATGATATTTACGCAGAAAAATCGTTCGCAGTACAGTTTTTCAATGCAACGAAATATCGAAGTGACAAGACGTTGATTTAATAAGGCGTCGCAGTATAAAGATGTCGTTAAAAGGTTTTCGAAGGAACAAAATTCGATGATAGGGTTTTCGCACTCAAGTGGGTATTCCGATTAAAATATGGCAAGCACAATATTACACTTAAATAGCCAGAGAATGTTTCTTTTTCCACCTTTTTATGATACTTATTTTCACCTCGCACCTAGAAAACGAACATCATCATCTGCCTAGCCTTTTCTCAACTATGTTGGGGTCGGCTTCCAGTCTAACCGGATGCATGTATTTAACATGGAGCGACTGCCTGTCTGACCTCCACAACCCAGTAAGTACTAGGTAATACGATACCCCTTGGTAAGACTGAAAAACGTAAGTGACGTGTATATAAAAACATACCCAATACATCGAGAAAAACGGTTTTTTTTGCAGTGTCTAGTTTATTTTCAGCTTCACATGTGTAGTCTCCAATTTCAGAAGGTGTTGCTTTAAATCTGAAAGTTTATTGATTACATATAAATGGGTGTATATTATCTGTTCAATTCTAGGAATAGTTTTTCAAGGTTCAATTATAACCACCACAAAGATTTAGACAACAACAGCTTTGCTATAAAGCCTAAAAACATTAATAAAGGAGATGGTAGCATATGGTTAAACAACGATGTCCTCAGGGTGTCTGGTAACAACTGGACGAGAATTGCTGAGAATCAAGGTAAGTGGCGAGCAATAAAAGATGTATTTTTACGTAATTTTAATATTTTTTTCTTATTTGTTTTTCTATTTAGTGTCGAGTTAATGGAACACACTGCAAGATTTTTCCATGCAAACTGTAACCCTCAACTTCTTTTTGCTACCCTTTGAGGGGTTTCTTTGAAAAACCTTTTATGGCAAATATTATTATTTTCTTAGGTTATAATTTTTGCCAAGTTTCAAGTTAATCGGATTGTGCATTTAGATTTTTCATACAAACTTTAGTACCCTGTAGCTCCCGTCCTGCATGGATTTAAGGGTTGTAACCTAGACAAGATTATGCCATGCATTAAAAGAAATCAATGGTATACAGCTTGTACTCATCCATTATTGGTTTTTTGGTTCATACAAAGTGGATTTCTCCTTTGTTATAAGCATAAAACTTATTAACCTTTGCTAGCGTTCATCAGTATGCGACGGTTATCTTGAAGATAAACTGTCATTGTTAACAAGCTTTGAGGGAATCGGCAGCGTACACACATATACATATTTTCATGGAAAAATTTAAAACGAAACTAAAATGTAAAGGACATACTTGATACTGTAGTCGCTAGACACAGAGATCTTCGCAGAACTGGCAAATTTAGTACCCTTGAAGAACCAACTCACTGTCGGAGCAGGTTCGCCAGTAACCTTGCACGGTATTGTGACTTCGTCACCGTCTCTGATTTGTTTCTCTTTGTCATCGTTTTCTATAATCGGCGGGACTGAAAATGATCCCATGGCTTAACATTTGGTGCTATTTATACGAATGATAAGGAATTTAAGAAAATCTAAAACAATACCGTGTCTAAGTGAATTCTATGAAAATAGTTTTAGTCAAATAAACTCGAGAATTATGGCTTTATATTATTATTGTATTAGTTCGTATTGGTGCTAGCTATCGATTGATACAAGTTTTATGCGTGGCTGATCAAATCAAAGGGTGCCATCAGTGCATAGACTTTAACTTTGATAGTTCAGAATATTTTTTCTCATATAAAACTGGTTTGTATTGATACCAGTTATCGATTAATATAGGTTCTAAGCTGGCCGCAACCTTGGAAAAAAATGGCAGTAGTTAGGCGGCCAGGCTTCATACGGAAATCTTCCAAGCCCGTTCATTCATCTATTTATAAGATACTTACATTCTACGACTAGTTCTATGGTGAAGCTGTCTGATCCCTGAGCGTTCAGCGCGCTACATTCATATGTTCCAGTTTGGTCCTTGAGCACATCTTTCAAGACCACAGTCTCAGTGGTTTCCGTCATAACATTGGACGTACCCATAGTTGCGGACTTGAAAGACCAACGTATGCTTGGTTTTGGGTTGCCTTGGAGAATTCTTAAACATAAATGGTTTATTATTAAGTTGTCAGACAGTTTCTCGATCTGCCATTGAGCCATCTGCTTTACTTGTTCAGTGGGAATTGGTCTTACTTGCAAGATAATACAGCATTTGTTTTTTCTAGCACGCGTATTTCTCTCAGAGATTTATCGATCACAGGTACTTCTGAAATTTTCAATGGACATTGAGTTATTGCACCTTGTGACAAAATATGTTAAAAAAAAAGAAAAAATAAAACATATCGAGCTTTTTACGATCTCCTTTAACACTGTACGTTTAATACTCTGACAAGACTTAGTTAAAATAAGACTAGCAAAATATTATACATTGTTAGCCCGGGATGGTTTTTTTTACACCGTTATATGGATAATCAT
Organism: Lycophotia porphyrea; assembly: GCA_950005105.1. Classification (NCBI taxonomy): domain Eukaryota; kingdom Metazoa; phylum Arthropoda; class Insecta; order Lepidoptera; family Noctuidae; genus Lycophotia; species Lycophotia porphyrea. Next base: position 9,523,219 of record OX465391.1, on the reverse strand, counting down.
TTTCACTGGCACCTAAAAAACGTACGTGACGTGAAAAATACAATAGCATACCTAATACATCGAGAAAAACGGTTTTTTTTGCAGTGTCTAGTTTATTTACAGCTTCACATGTGTAGTCTCCAATGTCAGAAGGTGTTGCTTTAAATCTGAAAGTTTATGTATTACATTTTAACGGGTGTATATTATCTGTTCAATTGTAGGAGTGGTTTATCAAGGTTCAATTATAACCACCACAAAGCTTTAAACAACAACAGCTTTGCTATAAAGCCTAAAAACATTAATAAAGGAGATGGTAGCATTTTTATGGTTAAACAACGATGTCCTCAGGGTGTCTGGTAACAACTGGACGAGAATCGCTGAGAATCAAGGTAAGTGGCGAGCAATAAAAGATGTATTTTTACGTAATTTTAATATTTTTTTTTTATTGAGTTTCGAGTTAATGGAACACACTGCAAGATTTTTTCATGCAAACTGTAACCGTCAACTTCTTTTTGCTACCCTTTGAGGGGTTTCTTTGACAAACCTTTTATGGCAAATATTATTATTTTCATAGGTTATAATTTTTGCCAAGTTTCAAGTTAATCGGATTGTGCATTTAGATTTTTCATACAAATTTTAGTACCCTGTAGCTCCCGTCCTGCATGGATTTAAGGGTTGTTACCTAGACAAGATTATGCCTTGCATTTAAAGAAGTCAATGGTATACAGCTTGTACTTATCGATTATTGGTTTTTTGGTTCATACAAAGTGGATTTCTCCTTTGTTATAAGCATAAAACTTATTAACCTTTGCTAGCGTTCATCAGTATGCGACGGTTATCTTGAAGATAAACTGTCATTGTTAACAAGCTTTGAGGGAATCGGCAGCGTACACACATATACATATTTTCATGGAAAAATTTAAAACGAAACTAAAATGTAAAGGACATACTTGATACTGTAGTCGCTAGACACAGAGATCTTCGCAGAACTGGTAAATTTAGTACCCTTGAAGAACCAACTCACTGTCGGAACAGGTTCGCCAGTAACCTTGCACGGTATTGTGACTTCGTCACCGTCTCTGATTTGTTTCTCTTTGTCATCGTTTTCTATAATCGGCGGGACTGAAAATGATCACATGGCTTAACATTTGGTGCTATTTATACGAATGATAAGGAATTTAAGAAAATCTAAAACAATACCGTGTCTAAGTGAATCCTATGAAAATAGTTCTAGTCAAATAAACTCGAGGATTATGGCTTTATATTATTATTGTATTTGTTTGTATTGGTGCCAGCTATCGATTGATACAAGTTTTATGCGTGGCTGATCAAATCAAAGGTTGCCATCAGTGCATAGACTTTAACTTTGATAGTTAAGAACATTTTTTCTCATACAAAACTGGTTTGTATTGATACCAGTTATCGATTAATATAGGTTCTAAGCGTGGCCGCAACCTTGGAAAAAAAATGGCGGTAGTTAGGCGGCCAGGCTTCATACGGAAATCTTCCAAGCCCGTTCATTCATCTATTTATAAGATACTTACATTCTACGACTAGTTCTATGGTGAAGCTGTCTGATCCCTGAGCGTTCAGCGCGCTACATTCATATGTTCCAGTTTGGTCCTTGAGCACATCTTTCAAGACCACAGTCTCAGTGGTTTCCGTCATAACATTGGACGTACCCATAGTTGCGGACTTGAAAGACCAACGTATGCTTGGTTTTGGGTTGCCTTGGAGAATTCTTAAACATAAATGGTTTATTATTAAGTTGCCAGACAGTTTCTTGATCAGCCATTGAGCCATCTGCTTTACTTGTTCAGTGGGAATTGGTCTTACTTGCAAGATAATACAGCATTTGTTTTTTCTAGCACGCGTATTTCTCTCAGAGATTTATCGATCACAGGTACTTCTGAAATTTTCAATGGACATTGAGTTATTGCACCTTGTGACAAAATATGTTAAAAAAAAGAAAAAATAAAACATATCGAGCTTTTTACGATCTCCTTTAACACTGTACGTTTAATACTCTGACAAGACTTAGTTAAAATAAGACTAGCAAAATATTATACATTGTTAGCCCGGGGATGGTTTTTTTTACACCGTTATATGGATAATCATTTTCACTGGCACCTAAAAAACGTACGTGACGTGAAAAATACAATAGCATACCTAATACATCGAGAAAAACGGTTTTTTTTGCAGTGTCTAGTTTATTTACAGCTTCACATGTGTAGTCTCCAATGTCAGAAGGTGTTGCTTTAAATCTGAAAGTTTATGTATTACATTTTAACGGGTGTATATTATCTGTTCAATTGTAGGAGTGGTTTATCAAGGTTCAATTATAACCACCACAAAGCTTTAAACAACAACAGCTTTGCTATAAAGCCTAAAAACATTAATAAAGGAGATGGTAGCATTTTTATGGTTAAACAACGATGTCCTCAGGGTGTCTGGTAACAACTGGACGAGAATCGCTGAGAATCAAGGTAAGTGGCGAGCAATAAAAGATGTATTTTTACGTAATTTTAATATTTTTTTCTTATTTGTTTTTCTATTGAGTTTCGAGTTAATGGAACACACTGCAAGATTTTTCCATGCAAACTGTAACCGTCAACTTCTTTTTGCTACCCTTTGAGGGGTTTCTTTGACAAACCTTTTATGGCAAATATTATTATTTTCATAGGTTATAATTTTTGCCAAGTTTCAAGTTAATCGGATTGTGCATTTAGATTTTTCATACAAACTTTAGTACCCTGTAGCTCCCGTCCTGCATGGATTTAAGGGTTGTTACCTAGACAAGATTATGCCTTGCATTTAAAGAAGTCAATGGTATACAGCTTGTACTTATCGATTATTGGTTTTTTGGTTCATACAAAGTGGATTTCTCCTTTGTTATAAGCATAAAACTTATTAACCTTTGCTAGCGTTCATCAGTATGCGACGGTTATCTTGAAGATAAACTGTCATTGTTAACAAGCTTTGAGGGAATCGGCAGCGTACACACATATACATATTTTCATGGAAAAATTTAAAACGAAACTAAAATGTAAAGGACATACTTGATACTGTAGTCGCTAGACACAGAGATCTTCGCAGAACTGGTAAATTTAGTACCCTTGAAGAACCAACGCACTGTCGGAGCAGGTTCGCCAGTAACCTTGCACGGTATTGTGACTTCGTCACCGTCTCTGATTTGTTTCTCTTTGTCATCGTTTTCTATAATCGGCGGGACTGAAAATGATCCCATGGCTTAACATTTGGTGCTATTTATACGAATGATAAGGAATTTAAGAAAATCTAAAACAATACCGTGTCTAAGTGAATTCTATAAAAATAGTTCTAGTCAAATAAACTCAAGAATTATGGCTTTATATTATTATTGTATTAGTTCGTATTGGTGCTAGCTATCGATTGATACAAGTTTTATGCGTGGCTGATCAAATCAAAGGGTGCCATCAGTGCATAGACTTTAACTTTGATAGTTCAGAATATTTTTTCTCATACAAAACTGGTTTGTATTGATACCAGTTATCGATTAATATAGGTTCTAAGCGTGGCCGCAACCTTGGAAAAAAATGGCAGTAGTTAGGCGGCCAGGCTTCATACGGAAATCTTCCAAGCCCGTTCATTCATCTATTTATAAGATACTTACATTCTACGACTAGTTCTATGGTGAAGCTGTCTGATCCCTGAGCGTTCAGCGCGCTACATTCATATGTTCCAGTTTGGTCCTTGAGCACATCTTTCAAGACCACAGTCTCAGTGGTTTCCGTCATAACATTGGACGTACCCATAGTTGCGGACTTGAAAGACCAACGTATGCTTGGTTTTGGGTTGCCTTGGAGAATTCTTAAACATAAATGGTTTATTATTAAGTTGCCAGACAGTTTCTCGATCAGCCATTAAGCCATCTGCTTTACTTGTTCAGTGGGAATTGGTCTTACTTGCAAGATAATACAGCATTTGTTTTTTCTAGCACGCGTATTTCTCTCAGAGATTTATCGATCACAGGTACTTCTGAAATTTTCAATGGACATTGAGTTATTGCACCTTGTGACAAAATATGTTAAAAAAAAAGAAAAAATAAAACATATCGAGCTTTTTACGATCTCCTTTAACACTGTACGTTTAATACTCTACCAAGACTTAGTTAAAATAAGACTAGCAAAATATTATACATTGTTAGCCCGGGGATGGTTTTTTTTACACCGTTATATGGATAATCATTTTCACTGGCACCTAAAAAACGTACGTGACGTGAAAAATACAATAGCATACCTAATACATCGAGAAAAACGGTTTTTTTTGCAGTGTCTAGTTTATTTACAGCTTCACATGTGTAGTCTCCAATGTCAGAAGGTGTTGCTTTAAATCTGAAAGTTTATGTATTACATTTTAACAGGTGTATATTATCTGTTCAATTGTAGGAGTGGTTTATCAAGGTTCAATTATAACCACCACAAAGCTTTAAACAACAACAGCTTTGCTATAAAGCCTAAAAACATTAATAAAGGAGATGGTAGCATTTTTATGGTTAAACAACGATGTCCTCAGGGTGTCTGGTAACAACTGGACGAGAATCGCTGAGAATCAAGGTAAGTGGCGAGCAATAAAAGATGTATTTTTACGTAATTTTAATATTTTTTTCTTATTTGTTTTTCTATTGAGTTTCGAGTTAATGGAACACACTGCAAGATTTTTCCATGCAAACTGTAACCGTCAACTTCTTTTTGCTACCCTTTGAGGGGTTTCTTTGACAAACCTTTTATGGCAAATATTATTATTTTCATAGGTTATAATTTTTGCCAAGTTTCAAGTTAATCGGATTGTGCATTTAGATTTTTCATACAAATTTTAGTACCCTGTAGCTCCCGTCCTGCATGGATTTAAGGGTTGTTACCTAGACAAGATTATGCCTTGCATTTAAAGAAGTCAATGGTATACAGCTTGTACTTATCGATTATTGGTTTTTTGGTTCATACAAAGTGGATTTCTCCTTTGTTATAAGCATAAAACTTATTAACCTTTGCTAGCGTTCATCAGTATGCGACGGTTATCTTGAAGATAAACTGTCATTGTTAACAAGCTTTGAGGGAATCGGCAGCGTACACACATATACATATTTTCATGGAAAAATTTAAAACGAAACTAAAATGTAAAGGACATACTTGATACTGTAGTCGCTAGACACAGAGATCTTCGCAGAACTGGTAAATTTAGTACCCTTGAAGAACCAACGCACTGTCGGAGCAGGTTCGCCAGTAACCTTGCACGGTATTGTGACTTCGTCACCGTCTCTGATTTGTTTCTCTTTGTCATCGTTTTCTATAATCGGCGGGACTGAAAATGATCCCATGGCTTAATATTTGGTGCTATTTATACGAAGGATAAGGAATTTAAGAAAATCTAAAACAATACCGTGTCTAAGTGAATTCTATGAAAATAGTTCTAGTCAAATAAACTTGAGAATTATGGCTTTATATTATTATTGTATTAGTTCGTATTGGTGCTAGCTATCGATTGATACAAGTTTTATGCGTGGCTGATCAAATCAAAGGGTGCCATCAGTGCATAGACTTTAACTTTGATAGTTCAGAATATTTTTTCTCATACAAAACTGGTTTGTATTGATACCAGTTATCGATTAATATAGGTTCTAAGCGTGGCCGCAACCTTGGAAAAAAATGGCGGTAGTTAGGCGGCCAGGCTTCATACGGAAATCTTCCAAGCCCGTTCATTCATCTATTTATAAGATACTTACATTCTACGACTAGTTCTATGGTGAAGCTGTCTGATCCCTGAGCGTTCAGCGCGCTACATTCATATGTTCCAGTTTGGTCCTTGAGCACATCTTTCAAGACCACAGTCTCAGTGGTTTCCGTCATAACATTGGACGTACCCATAGTTGCGGACTTGAAAGACCAACGTATGATTGGTTTTGGGTTGCCTTGGAGAATTCTTAAACATAAATGGTTTATTATTAAGTTGTCAGACAGTTTCTCGATCTGCCATTGAGCCATCTGCTTTACTTGTTCAGTGGGAATTGGTCTTACTTGCAAGATAATACAGCATTTGTTTTTTCTAGCACGCGTATTTCTCTCAGAGATTTATCGATCACAGGTACTTCTGAAATTTTCAATGGACATTGAGTTATTGCACCTTGTGACAAAATATGTTAAAAAAAAAGAAAAAATAAAACATATCGAGCTTTTTACGATCTCCTTTAACACTGTACGTTTAATACTCTGACAAGACTTAGTTAAAATAAGACTAGCAAAATATTATACATTGTTAGCCCGGGATGGTTTTTTTTACACCGTTATATGGATAATCATTTTCACTGGCACCTAAAAAACGTACGTGACGTGAAAAATACAATAGCATACCTAATACATCGAGAAAAACGGTTTTTTTTGCAGTGTCTAGTTTATTTACAGCTTCACATGTGTAGTCTCCAATGTCAGAAGGTGTTGCTTTAAATCTGAAAGTTTATGTATTACATTTTAACGGGTGTATATTATCTGTTCAATTGTAGGAGTGGTTTATCAAGGTTCAATTATAACCACCACAAAGCTTTAAACAACAACAGCTTTGCTATAAAGCCTAAAAACATTAATAAAGGAGATGGTAGCATTTTTATGGTTAAACAACGATGTCCTCAGGGTGTCTGGTAACAACTGGACGAGAATCGCTGAGAATCAAGGTAAGTGGCGAGCAATAAAAGATGTATTTTTACGTAATTTTAATATTTTTTTTTTATTTGTTTTTCTATTGAGTTTCGAGTTAATGGAACACACTGCAAGATTTTTTCATGCAAACTGTAACCGTCAACTTCTTTTTGCTACCCTTTGAGGGGTTTCTTTGACAAACCTTTTATGGCAAATATTATTATTTTCATAGGTTATAATTTTTGCCAAGTTTCAAGTTAATCGGATTGTGCATTTAGATTTTTCATACAAATTTTAGTACCCTGTAGCTCCCGTCCTGCATGGATTTAAGGGTTGTTACCTAGACAAGATTATGCCTTGCATTTAAAGAAGTCAATGGTATACAGCTTGTACTTATCGATTATTGGTTTTTTGGTTCATACAAAGTGGATTTCTCCTTTGTTATAAGCATAAAACTTATTAACCTTTGCTAGCGTTCATCAGTATGCGACGGTTATCTTGAAGATAAACTGTCATTGTTAACAAGCTTTGAGGGAATCGGCAGCGTACACACATATACATATTTTCATGGAAAAATTTAAAACGAAACTAAAATGTAAAGGACATACTTGATACTGTAGTCGCTAGACACAGAGATCTTCGCAGAACTGGTAAATTTAGTACCCTTGAAGAACCAACTCACTGTCGGAACAGGTTCGCCAGTAACCTTGCACGGTATTGTGACTTCGTCACCGTCTCTGATTTGTTTCTCTTTGTCATCGTTTTCTATAATCGGCGGGACTGAAAATGATCACATGGCTTAACATTTGGTGCTATTTATACGAATGATAAGGAATTTAAGAAAATCTAAAACAATACCGTGTCTAAGTGAATTCTATAAAAATAGTTCTAGTCAAATAAACTCGAGAATTATGGCTTTATATTATTATTGTATTAGTTCGTATTGGTGCTAGCTATCGATTGATACAAGTTTTATGCGTGGCTGATCAAATCAAAGGGTGCCATCAGTGCATAGACTTTAACTTTGATAGTTCAGAATATTTTTTCTCATACAAAACTGGTTTGTATTGATACCAGTTATCGATTAATATAGGTTCTAAGCGTGGCCGCAACCTTGGAAAAAAATGGCAGTAGTTAGGCGGCCAGGCTTTATACGGAAATCTTCCAAGCCCGTTCATTCATCTATTTATAAGATACTTACATTCTACGACTAGTTCTATGGTGAAGCTGTCTGATCCCTGAGCGTTCAGCGCGCTACATTCATATGTTCCAGTTTGGTCCTTGAGCACATCTTTCAAGACCACAGTCTCAGTGGTTTCCGTCATAACATTGGACGTACCCATAGTTGCGGACTTGAAAGACCAACGTATGCTTGGTTTTGGGTTGCCTTGGAGAATTCTTAAACATAAATGGTTTATTATTAAGTTGCCAGACAGTTTCTCGATCAGCCATTAAGCCATCTGCTTTACTTGTTCAGTGGGAATTGGTCTTACTTGCAAGATAATACAGCATTTGTTTTTTCTAGCACGCGTATTTCTCTCAGAGATTTATCGATCACAGGTACTTCTGAAATTTTCAATGGACATTGAGTTATTGCACCTTGTGACAAAATATGTTAAAAAAAAAGAAAAAATAAAACATATCGAGCTTTTTACGATCTCCTTTAACACTGTACGTTTAATACTCTACCAAGACTTAGTTAAAATAAGACTAGCAAAATATTATACATTGTTAGCCCGGGGATGGTTTTTTTTACACCGTTATATGGATAATCATTTTCACTGGCACCTAAAAAACGTACGTGACGTGAAAAATACAATAGCATACCTAATACATCGAGAAAAACGGTTTTTTTTGCAGTGTCTAGTTTATTTACAGCTTCACATGTGTAGTCTCCAATGTCAGAAGGTGTTGCTTTAAATCTGAAAGTTTATGTATTACATTTTAACAGGTGTATATTATCTGTTCAATTGTAGGAGTGGTTTATCAAGGTTCAATTATAACCACCACAAAGCTTTAAACAACAACAGCTTTGCTATAAAGCCTAAAAACATTAATAAAGGAGATGGTAGCATTTTTATGGTTAAACAACGATGTCCTCAGGGTGTCTGGTAACAACTGGACGAGAATCGCTGAGAATCAAGGTAAGTGGCGAGCAATAAAAGATGTATTTTTACGTAATTTTAATATTTTTTTCTTATTTGTTTTTCTATTGAGTTTCGAGTTAATGGAACACACTGCAAGATTTTTCCATGCAAACTGTAACCGTCAACTTCTTTTTGCTACCCTTTGAGGGGTTTCTTTGACAAACCTTTTATGGCAAATATTATTATTTTCATAGGTTATAATTTTTGCCAAGTTTCAAGTTAATCGGATTGTGCATTTAGATTTTTCATACAAATTTTAGTACCCTGTAGCTCCCGTCCTGCATGGATTTAAGGGTTGTTACCTAGACAAGATTATGCCTTGCATTTAAAGAAGTCAATGGTATACAGCTTGTACTTATCGATTATTGGTTTTTTGGTTCATACAAAGTGGATTTCTCCTTTGTTATAAGCATAAAACTTATTAACCTTTGCTAGCGTTCATCAGTATGCGACGGTTATCTTGAAGATAAACTGTCATTGTTAACAAGCTTTGAGGGAATCGGCAGCGTACACACATATACATATTTTCATGGAAAAATTTAAAACGAAACTAAAATGTAAAGGACATACTTGATACTGTAGTCGCTAGACACAGAGATCTTCGCAGAACTGGTAAATTTAGTACCCTTGAAGAACCAACGCACTGTCGGAGCAGGTTCGCCAGTAACCTTGCACGGTATTGTGACTTCGTCACCGTCTCTGATTTGTTTCTCTTTGTCATCGTTTTCTATAATCGGCGGGACTGAAAATGATCCCATGGCTTAATATTTGGTGCTATTTATACGAAGGATAAGGAATTTAAGAAAATCTAAAACAATACCGTGTCTAAGTGAATTCTATGAAAATAGTTCTAGTCAAATAAACTTGAGAATTATGGCTTTATATTATTATTGTATTAGTTCGTATTGGTGCTAGCTATCGATTGATACAAGTTTTATGCGTGGCTGATCAAATCAAAGGGTGCCATCAGTGCATAGACTTTAACTTTGATAGTTCAGAATATTTTTTCTCATACAAAACTGGTTTGTATTGATACCAGTTATCGATTAATATAGGTTCTAAGCGTGGCCGCAACCTTGGAAAAAAATGGCGGTAGTTAGGCGGCCAGGCTTCATACGGAAATCTTCCAAGCCCGTTCATTCATCTATTTATAAGATACTTACATTCTACGACTAGTTCTATGGTGAAGCTGTCTGATCCCTGAGCGTTCAGCGCGCTACATTCATATGTTCCAGTTTGGTCCTTGAGCACATCTTTCAAGACCACAGTCTCAGTGGTTTCCGTCATAACATTGGACGTACCCATAGTTGCGGACTTGAAAGACCAACGTATGCTTGGTTTTGGGTTGCCTTGGAGAATTCTTAAACATAAATGGTTTATTATTAAGTTGTCAGACAGTTTCTCGATCTGCCATTGAGCCATCTGCTTTACTTGTTCAGTGGGAATTGGTCTTACTTGCAAGATAATACAGCATTTGTTTTTTCTAGCACGCGTATTTCTCTCAGAGATTTATCGATCACAGGTACTTCTGAAATTTTCAATGGACATTGAGTTATTGCACCTTGTGACAAAATATGTTAAAAAAAAAGAAAAAATAAAACATATCGAGCTTTTTACGATCTCCTTTAACACTGTACGTTTAATACTCTGACAAGACTTAGTTAAAATAAGACTAGCAAAATATTATACATTGTTAGCCCGGGATGGTTTTTTTTACACCGTTATATGGATAATCATTTTCACTGGCACCTAAAAAACGTACGTGACGTGAAAAATACAATAGCATACCTAATACATCGAGAAAAACGGTTTTTTTTGCAGTGTCTAGTTTATTTACAGCTTCACATGTGTAGTCTCCAATGTCAGAAGGTGTTGCTTTAAATCTGAAAGTTTATGTATTACATTTTAACGGGTGTATATTATCTGTTCAATTGTAGGAGTGGTTTATCAAGGTTCAATTATAACCACCACAAAGCTTTAAACAACAACAGCTTTGCTATAAAGCCTAAAAACATTAATAAAGGAGATGGTAGCATTTTTATGGTTAAACAACGATGTCCTCAGGGTGTCTGGTAACAACTGGACGAGAATCGCTGAGAATCAAGGTAAGTGGCGAGCAATAAAAGATGTATTTTTACGTAATTTTAATATTTTTTTTTTATTGAGTTTCGAGTTAATGGAACACACTGCAAGATTTTTTCATGCAAACTGTAACCGTCAACTTCTTTTTGCTACCCTTTGAGGGGTTTCTTTGACAAACCTTTTATGGCAAATATTATTATTTTCATAGGTTATAATTTTTGCCAAGTTTCAAGTTAATCGGATTGTGCATTTAGATTTTTCATACAAATTTTAGTACCCTGTAGCTCCCGTCCTGCATGGATTTAAGGGTTGTTACCTAGACAAGATTATGCCTTGCATTTAAAGAAGTCAATGGTATACAGCTTGTACTTATCGATTATTGGTTTTTTGGTTCATACAAAGTGGATTTCTCCTTTGTTATAAGCATAAAACTTATTAACCTTTGCTAGCGTTCATCAGTATGCGACGGTTATCTTGAAGATAAACTGTCATTGTTAACAAGCTTTGAGGGAATCGGCAGCGTACACACATATACATATTTTCATGGAAAAATTTAAAACGAAACTAAAATGTAAAGGACATACTTGATACTGTAGTCGCTAGACACAGAGATCTTCGCAGAACTGGTAAATTTAGTACCCTTGAAGAACCAACTCACTGTCGGAACAGGTTCGCCAGTAACCTTGCACGGTATTGTGACTTCGTCACCGTCTCTGATTTGTTTCTCTTTGTCATCGTTTTCTATAATCGGCGGGACTGAAAATGATCACATGGCTTAACATTTGGTGCTATTTATACGAATGATAAGGAATTTAAGAAAATCTAAAACAATACCGTGTCTAAGTGAATTCTATAAAAATAGTTCTAGTCAAATAAACTCGAGAATTATGGCTTTATATTATTATTGTATTAGTTCGTATTGGTGCTAGCTATCGATTGATACAAGTTTTATGCGTGGCTGATCAAATCAAAGGGTGCCATCAGTGCATAGACTTTAACTTTGATAGTTCAGAATATTTTTTCTCATACAAAACTGGTTTGTATTGATACCAGTTATCGATTAATATAGGTTCTAAGCGTGGCCGCAACCTTGGAAAAAAATGGCAGTAGTTAGGCGGCCAGGCTTTATACGGAAATCTTCCAAGCCCGTTCATTCATCTATTTATAAGATACTTACATTCTACGACTAGTTCTATGGTGAAGCTGTCTGATCCCTGAGCGTTCAGCGCGCTACATTCATATGTTCCAGTTTGGTCCTTGAGCACATCTTTCAAGACCACAGTCTCAGTGGTTTCCGTCATAACATTGGACGTACCCATAGTTGCGGACTTGAAAGACCAACGTATGCTTGGTTTTGGGTTGCCTTGGAGAATTCTTAAACATAAATGGTTTATTATTAAGTTGCCAGACAGTTTCTCGATCAGCCATTGAGCCATCTGCTTTACTTGTTCAGTGGGAATTGGTCTTACTTGCAAGATAATACAGCATTTGTTTTTTCTAGCACGCGTATTTCTCTCAGAGATTTATCGATCACAGGTACTTCTGAAATTTTCAATGGACATTGAGTTATTGCACCTTGTGACAAAATATGTTAAAAAAAAAGAAAAAATAAAACATATCGAGCTTTTTACGATCTCCTTTAACACTGTACGTTTAATACTCTGACAAGACTTAGTTAAAATAAGACTAGCAAAATATTATACATTGTTAGCCCGGGGATGGTTTTTTTTACACCGTTATATGGATAATCATTTTCACTGAGACCTAAAAAACGTACGTGACGTGAAAAATACAATAGCATACCTAATACATCGAGAAAAACGGTTTTTTTTGCAGTGTCTAGTTTATTTACAGCTTCACATGTGTAGTCTCCAATGTCAGAAGGTGTTGCTTTAAATCTGAAAGTTTATGTATTACATTTTAACGGGTGTATATTATCTGTTCAATTGTAGGAGTGGTTTATCAAGGTTCAATTATAACCACCACAAAGCTTTAAACAACAACAGCTTTGCTATAAAGCCTAAAAACATTAATAAAGGAGATGGTAGCATTTTTATGGTTAAACAACGATGTCCTCAGGGTGTCTGGTAACAACTGGACGAGAATCGCTGAGAATCAAGGTAAGTGGCGAGCAATAAAAGATGTATTTTTACGTAATTTTAATATTTTTTTTTTATTGAGTTTCGAGTTAATGGAACACACTGCAAGATTTTTTCATGCAAACTGTAACCGTCAACTTCTTTTTGCTACCCTTTGAGGGGTTTCTTTGACAAACCTTTTATGGCAAATATTATTATTTTCATAGGTTATAATTTTTGCCAAGTTTCAAGTTAATCGGATTGTGCATTTAGATTTTTCATACAAATTTTAGTACCCTGTAGCTCCCGTCCTGCATGGATTTAAGGGTTGTTACCTAGACAAGATTATGCCTTGCATTTAAAGAAGTCAATGGTATACAGCTTGTACTTATCGATTATTGGTTTTTTGGTTCATACAAAGTGGATTTCTCCTTTGTTATAAGCATAAAACTTATTAACCTTTGCTAGCGTTCATCAGTATGCGACGGTTATCTTGAAGATAAACTGTCATTGTTAACAAGCTTTGAGGGAATCGGCAGCGTACACACATATACATATTTTCATGGAAAAATTTAAAACGAAACTAAAATGTAAAGGACATACTTGATACTGTAGTCGCTAGACACAGAGATCTTCGCAGAACTGGTAAATTTAGTACCCTTGAAGAACCAACTCACTGTCGGAACAGGTTCGCCAGTAACCTTGCACGGTATTGTGACTTCGTCACCGTCTCTGATTTGTTTCTCTTTGTCATCGTTTTCTATAATCGGCGGGACTGAAAATGATCACATGGCTTAACATTTGGTGCTATTTATACGAATGATAAGGAATTTAAGAAAATCTAAAACAGTACCGTGTCTAAGTGAATTCTATAAAAATAGTTCTAGTCAAATAAACTCGAGAATTATGGCTTTATATTATTATTGTATTAGTTCGTATTGGTGCTAGCTATCGATTGATACAAGTTTTATGCGTGGCTGATCAAATCAAAGGGTGCCATCAGTGCATAGACTTTAACTTTGATAGTTCAGAATATTTTTTCTCATACAAAACTGGTTTGTATTGATACCAGTTATCGATTAATATAGGTTCTAAGCGTGGCCGCAACCTTGGAAAAAAATGGCAGTAGTTAGGCGGCCAGGCTTTATACGGAAATCTTCCAAGCCCGTTCATTCATCTATTTATAAGATACTTACATTCTACGACTAGTTCTATGGTGAAGCTGTCTGATCCCTGAGCGTTCAGCGCGCTACATTCATATGTTCCAGTTTGGTCCTTGAGCACATCTTTCAAGACCACAGTCTCAGTGGTTTCCGTCATAACATTGGACGTACCCATAGTTGCGGACTTGAAAGACCAACGTATGCTTGGTTTTGGGTTGCCTTGGAGAATTCTTAAACATAAATGGTTTATTATTAAGTTGCCAGACAGTTTCTCGATCAGCCATTGAGCCATCTGCTTTACTTGTTCAGTGGGAATTGGTCTTACTTGCAAGATAATACAGCATTTGTTTTTTCTAGCACGCGTATTTCTCTCAGAGATTTATCGATCACAGGTACTTCTGAAATTTTCAATGGACATTGAGTTATTGCACCTTGTGACAAAATATGTTAAAAAAAAAGAAAAAATAAAACATATCGAGCTTTTTACGATCTCCTTTAACACTGTACGTTTAATACTCTGACAAGACTTAGTTAAAATAAGACTAGCAAAATATTATACATTGTTAGCCCGGGGATGGTTTTTTTTACACCGTTATATGGATAATCATTTTCACTGGCACCTAGAAAACGTACGTGACGTGAAAAATACAATAGCATACCTAATACATCGAGAAAAACGGTTTTTTTTGCAGTGTCTAGTTTATTTACAGCTTCACATGTGTAGTCTCCAATGTCAGAAGGTGTTGCTTTAAATCTGAAAGTTTATGTATTACATTTTAACGGGTGTATATTATCTGTTCAATTGTAGGAGTGGTTTATCAAGGTTCAATTATAACCACCACAAAGCTTTAAACAACAACAGCTTTGCTATAAAGCCTAAAAACATTAATAAAGGAGATGGTAGCATTTTTATGGTTAAACAACGATGTCCTCAGGGTGTCTGGTAACAACTGGACGAGAATCGCTGAGAATCAAGGTAAGTGGCGAGCAATAAAAGATGTATTTTTACGTAATTTTAATATTTTTTTTTTATTTGTTTTTCTATTGAGTTTCGAGTTAATGGAACACACTGCAAGATTTTTTCATGCAAACTGTAACCGTCAACTTCTTTTTGCTACCCTTTGAGGGGTTTCTTTGACAAACCTTTTATGGCAAATATTATTATTTTCATAGGTTATAATTTTTGCCAAGTTTCAAGTTAATCGGATTGTGCATTTAGATTTTTCATACAAATTTTAGTACCCTGTAGCTCCCGTCCTGCATGGATTTAAGGGTTGTTACCTAGACAAGATTATGCCTTGCATTTAAAGAAGTCAATGGTATACAGCTTGTACTTATCGATTATTGGTTTTTTGGTTCATACAAAGTGGATTTCTCCTTTGTTATAAGCATAAAACTTATTAACCTTTGCTAGCGTTCATCAGTATGCGACGGTTATCTTGAAGATAAACTGTCATTGTTAACAAGCTTTGAGGGAATCGGCAGCGTACACACATATACATATTTTCATGGAAAAATTTAAAACGAAACTAAAATGTAAAGGACATACTTGATACTGTAGTCGCTAGACACAGAGATCTTCGCAGAACTGGTAAATTTAGTACCCTTGAAGAACCAACTCACTGTCGGAACAGGTTCGCCAGTAACCTTGCACGGTATTGTGACTTCGTCACCGTCTCTGATTTGTTTCTCTTTGTCATCGTTTTCTATAATCGGCGGGACTGAAAATGATCACATGGCTTAACATTTGGTGCTATTTATACGAATGATAAGGAATTTAAGAAAATCTAAAACAATACCGTGTCTAAGTGAATTCTATAAAAATAGTTCTAGTCAAATAAACTCGAGAATTATGGCTTTATATTATTATTGTATTAGTTCGTATTGGTGCTAGCTATCGATTGATACAAGTTTTATGCGTGGCTGATCAAATCAAAGGGTGCCATCAGTGCATAGACTTTAACTTTGATAGTTCAGAATATTTTTTCTCATACAAAACTGGTTTGTATTGATACCAGTTATCGATTAATATAGGTTCTAAGCGTGGCCGCAACCTTGGAAAAAAATGGCAGTAGTTAGGCGGCCAGGCTTTATACGGAAATCTTCCAAGCCCGTTCATTCATCTATTTATAAGATACTTACATTCTACGACTAGTTCTATGGTGAAGCTGTCTGATCCCTGAGCGTTCAGCGCGCTACATTCATATGTTCCAGTTTGGTCCTTGAGCACATCTTTCAAGACCACAGTCTCAGTGGTTTCCGTCATAACATTGGACGTACCCATAGTTGCGGACTTGAAAGACCAACGTATGCTTGGTTTTGGGTTGCCTTGGAGAATTCTTAAACATAAATGGTTTATTATTAAGTTGCCAGACAGTTTCTCGATCAGCCATTGAGCCATCTGCTTTACTTGTTCAGTGGGAATTGGTCTTACTTGCAAGATAATACAGCATTTGTTTTTTCTAGCACGCGTATTTCTCTCAGAGATTTATCGATCACAGGTACTTCTGAAATTTTCAATGGACATTGAGTTATTGCACCTTGTGACAAAATATGTTAAAAAAAAAGAAAAAATAAAACATATCGAGCTTTTTACGATCTCCTTTAACACTGTACGTTTAATACTCTGACAAGACTTAGTTAAAATAAGACTAGCAAAATATTATACATTGTTAGCCCGGGGATGGTTTTTTTTACACCGTTATATGGATAATCATTTTCACTGGCACCTAGAAAACGTACGTGACGTGAAAAATACAATAGCATACCTAATACATCGAGAAAAACGGTTTTTTTTGCAGTGTCTAGTTTATTTACAGCTTCACATGTGTAGTCTCCAATGTCAGAAGGTGTTGCTTTAAATCTGAAAGTTTATGTATTACATTTTAACGGGTGTATATTATCTGTTCAATTGTAGGAGTGGTTTATCAAGGTTCAATTATAACCACCACAAAGCTTTAAACAACAACAGCTTTGCTATAAAGCCTAAAAACATTAATAAAGGAGATGGTAGCATTTTTATGGTTAAACAACGATGTCCTCAGGGTGTCTGGTAACAACTGGACGAGAATCGCTGAGAATCAAGGTAAGTGGCGAGCAATAAAAGATGTATTTTTACGTAATTTTAATATTTTTTTCTTATTTGTTTTTCTATTGAGTTTCGAGTTAATGGAACACACTGCAAGATTTTTCCATGCAAACTGTAACCGTCAACTTCTTTTTGCTACCCTTTGAGGGGTTTCTTTGACAAACCTTTTATGGCAAATATTATTATTTTCATAGGTTATAATTTTTGCCAAGTTTCAAGTTAATCGGATTGTGCATTTAGATTTTTCATACAAACTTTAGTACCCTGTAGCTCCCGTCCTGCATGGATTTAAGGGTTGTTACCTAGACAAGATTATGCCTTGCATTTAAAGAAGTCAATGGTATACAGCTTGTACTTATCGATTATTGGTTTTTTGGTTCATACAAAGTGGATTTCTCCTTTGTTATAAGCATAAAACTTATTAACCTTTGCTAGTGTTCATCAGTATGCGACGGTTATCTTGAAGATAAACTGTCATTGTTAACAAGCTTTGAGGGAATCGGCAGCGTACACACATATACATATTTTCATGGAAAAATTTAAAACGAAACTAAAATGTAAAGGACATACTTGATACTGTAGTCGCTAGACACAGAGATCTTCGCAGAACTGGTAAATTTAGTACCCTTGAAGAACCAACTCACTGTCGGAACAGGTTCGCCAGTAACCTTGCACGGTATTGTGACTTCGTCACCGTCTCTGATTTGTTTCTCTTTGTCATCGTTTTCTATAATCGGCGGGACTGAAAATGATCCCATGGCTTAACATTTGGTGCTATTTATACGAATGATAAGGAATTTAAGAAAATCTAAAACAATACCGTGTCTAAGTGAATTCTATGAAAATAGTTCTAGTCAAATAAACTCGAGAATTATGGCTTTATATTATTATTGTATTAGTTCGTATTGGTGCTAGCTATCGATTGATACAAGTTTTATGCGTGGCTGATCAAATCAAAGGGTGCTATCAGTGCATAGACTTTAACTTTGATAGTTCAGAATATTTTTTCTCATACAAAACTGGTTTGTATTGATACCAGTTATCGATTAATATAGGTTCTAAGCGTGGCCGCAACCTTGGAAAAAAATGGCGGTAGTTAGGCGGCCAGGCTTCATACGGAAATCTTCCAAGCCCGTTCATTCATCTATTTATAAGATACTTACATTCTACGACTAGTTCTATGGTGAAGCTGTCTGATCCCTGAGCGTTCAGCGCGCTACATTCATATGTTCCAGTTTGGTCCTTGAGCACATCTTTCAAGACCACAGTCTCAGTGGTTTCCGTCATAACATTGGACGTACCCATAGTTGCGGACTTGAAAGACCAACGTATGCTTGGTTTTGGGTTCCCTTGGAGAATTCTTAAACATAAATGGTTTATTATTAAGTTGCCAGACAGTTTCTCGATCAGCCATTGAGCCATCTGCTTTACTTGTTCAGTGGGAATTGGTCTTACTTGCAAGATAATACAGCATTTGTTTTTTCTAGCACGCGTATTTCTCTCAGAGATTTATCGATCACAGGTACTTCTGAAATTTTCAATGGACATTGAGTTATTGCACCTTGTGACAAAATATGTTAAAAAAAAAGAAAAAATAAAACATATCGAGCTTTTTACGATCTCCTTTAAAACTGTACGTTTAATACTCTGACAAGACTTAGTTAAAATAAGACTAGCAAAATATTATACATTGTTAGCCCGGGATGGTTTTTTTTACACCGTTATATGGATAATCATTTTCACTGGCACCTAAAAAACGTACGTGACGTGAAAAATACAATAGCATACCTAATACATCGAGAAAAACGGTTTTTTTTGCAGTGTCTAGTTTATTTACAGCTTCACATGTGTAGTCTCCAATGTCAGAAGGTGTTGCTTTAAATCTGAAAGTTTATGTATTACATTTTAACGGGTGTATATTATCTGTTCAATTGTAGGAGTGGTTTATCAAGGTTCAATTATAACCACCACAAAGCTTTAAACAACAACAGCTTTGCTATAAAGCCTAAAAACATTAATAAAGGAGATGGTAGCATTTTTATGGTTAAACAACGATGTCCTCAGGGTGTCTGGTAACAACTGGACGAGAATCGCTGAGAATCAAGGTAAGTGGCGAGCAATAAAAGATGTATTTTTACGTAATTTTAATATTTTTTTCTTATTTGTTTTTCTATTGAGTTTCGAGTTAATGGAACACACTGCAAGATTTTTCCATGCAAACTGTAACCGTCAACTTCTTTTTGCTACCCTTTGAGGGGTTTCTTTGACAAACCTTTTATGGCAAATATTATTATTTTCATAGGTTATAATTTTTGCCAAGTTTCAAGTTAATCGGATTGTGCATTTAGATTTTTCATACAAACTTTAGTACCCTGTAGCTCCCGTCCTGCATGGATTTAAGGGTTGTTACCTAGACAAGATTATGCCTTGCATTTAAAGAAGTCAATGGTATACAGCTTGTACTTATCGATTATTGGTTTTTTGGTTCATACAAAGTGGATTTCTCCTTTGTTATAAGCATAAAACTTATTAACCTTTGCTAGCGTTCATCAGTATGCGACGGTTATCTTGAAGATAAACTGTCATTGTTAACAAGCTTTGAGGGAATCGGCAGCGTACACACATATACATATTTTCATGGAAAAATTTAAAACGAAACTAAAATGTAAAGGACATACTTGATACTGTAGTCGCTAGACACAGAGATCTTCGCAGAACTGGTAAATTTAGTACCCTTGAAGAACCAACTCACTGTCGGAGCAGGTTCGCCAGTAACCTTGCACGGTATTGTGACTTCGTCACCGTCTCTGATTTGTTTCTCTTTGTCATCGTTTCCTATAATCGGCGGGACTGAAAATGATCCCATGGCTTAACATTTGGTGCTATTTATACGAATGATAAGGAATTTAAGAAAATCTAAAACAATACCGTGTCTAAGTGAATTCTATGAAAATAGATCTAGTCAAATAAACTCGAGAATTATAAACTCAAAACTCAAACTCAAACTCAAAAGCATTTATTTCAATTAGACCCTTACAGGCACTTTTGAATGTCGGAAAAACAAAGAAGGCAAAGCTACAGTCACAGTCACAAGGCATAATAACTTGTGAAAGTACTGTAGTTGCCCCTTCCAAAGCGTAGATCTCTATGGAGAAGAATGGGCAAGAAACTCCATGGACACTCTTTTCAATCAAAATATTATTACAAAATCTTGGTTACATCATTCATGTTGAGATTATACATGTATGTGAGAACGATGTAAAGAGGCGTGCGAATTAAGAGCGTCCAGAGTAACAGAATAAATCAACAATAATTTAAAAATAAAGTACTTAATTAAAATAAACCGTGACAGCTAAGAGATGACCAGTCCCAACTGACAGCGCCCGTTCACGAACATAACGCATGGATCAGCGCCATTCAACTCAACCATTTTGAAGGGAACCAAATGACCCGACACACCCGCGACCATCAGCAAGACATTCGAGTGAGCATGACATTCTCTCAACTGCCAGGGCACATTCAAGTCAATGAAAGATAGCTAAATGTAAACGGTAGCTTTTCAATACATAGTACTCACATATGTGCTATGCAATTATATAATACTAAAAGAAGGAATCTATACAATGCAAGGATATTTTTACAATCTTCTGCAGCTTCCACAATATTTATCATGGTAATCAATTAATTTGCTCCTATGGTTGTGGAGCAGGACCAGCATTGAGCCAAGCATTTTTATCATCAATGTAATCTCCCAACTTATAATATGCTTGCCTACATAGTGTGCGTTTTATACAAGATTTAAATTTCGTCTCATTCAGTTGTAGAATGTGGGGAGGTATTTTATTGTAACATTTTAAACAGTACCCCATGAAAGATGAGTCTACTTTAGCTAGCCTGAAACCTGGCTGAACTAGTTGGTCCCTATTTCTAGTCTTATAGTGGTGTCTGTCACCTCTTTTACTAAATAAATGCAGATTTTTTCTAACGTACATGATGTTTTCATAAATGTATTGACAAGGTACTGTCATGATGTTAATTTCTTTAAACAGTTCCCTTAGAGAATCGCGTCTACGTAGATCATAAATGGCTCTGATGGCTCTTTTCTGCAGAATAAATATAGACTCGATGTCTGCAGCCCGTCCCCATAGTAAAATACCGTATGTCATAATACTATGAAAATAACTAAAATACACTAGCCTCGCGGTATCTACATCAGTAAATTGACGGATTTTTCTAACAGCATATGCTGCCGAACTCAGCCGTCGTGCAAGAGATGTTAAATGGGGACCCCATTGTAGCCTTGAGTCAAGCGTGATTCCCAAGAAAACAGTTTTATCGACAAATTCTAGTTTCTCTTGATTTAATATTATGTCACAATCACTACTTCTGACATTTGGTAGAGCAAATCTTATGCACTTAGTTTTTTTCCCATTTAGTACTAAATTATTTGCGGTAAACCAATTATGGACCAGCAGTAGGGCGTTATTTACGTCGTCAAGATCCGCGGCACGTCTGTTTATCCTAAATATCAAAGAAGTATCGTCAGCAAACAATACCATTTGCGGTTGGTTGTTAAATAAATGGGGTAGGTCATTAATATATACTAAAAAGAGGAAAGGACCCAATATCGAACCTTGTGGAACACCCATTTTTACTCTTAAACCTTTTGAATTGACACCATTTACTTGTACTTGCTGCTGTCTATCATTCAAATACGATTTTACTAATCTGAGTGCAGATTTACCTAAACCGTAATGCTCAAGTTTCATGAGCAGGGTCTCGTGATTTACGCAATCAAATGCCTTCGAAAGGTCACAGAAGATTCCAATGGCATCTTGTGCCTCTTCCCACGCAGCAAATATGTGTTTTAATAAAGTAACACCGGCGTCAGTTGTACAACGTCGTTATGGCTTTATATTATTATTGTATTAGTTCGTATTGGTGCTAGCTATCGATTGATACAAGTTTTATGCGTGGCTGATCAAATCAAAGGGTGCCATCAGTGCATAGACTTTAACTTTGATAGTTCAGAATATTTTTTTCTCATACAAAACTGGTTTGTATTGATACCAGTTATCGATTAATATAGGTTCTAAGCGTGGCCGCAACCTTGGAAAAAAATGGCGGTAGTTAGGCGGCCAGGCTTCATACGGAAATCTTCCAAGCCCGTTCATTCATCTATTTATAAGATACTTACATTCTACGACTAGTTCTATGGGGAAGCTGTCTGATCCCTGAGCGTTCAGCGCGCTACATTCATATGTTCCAGTTTGGTCCTGGCGCACATCGTTCAAGACCACAGTCTCAGTGGTTTCCGTGATTACATTGGACGTACCCATAGTTGCGGACTTGAAAGACCAACGTATGCTTGGTTTTGGGTTGCCTTGGAGAATTCTAAAACATAAATGGTTTATTACTAAGTTGCCAGACAGTTTCTCGATCAACCCTTGAGCCAGCTGCTTTACTTGTTCAGTGGTAATTGGTCTTACTTGCAAGATAATACAGCATTTGTTTTTTCTAGCGCGCGTATTTCTCTCAGAGATTTATCGATCACAGGTACTTCTGAAATTTTCAATGGACATTGAGTTATTGTACTATGAGACAAATTATGTTAAAAAAAAAGAAAAAATAAAACATATCGAGCTTTTTACGATCTCCTTTAACACTGTACGTTTAATACTCTGACAAGACTTAGTTAAAATAAGACTAGCAAAATATTATACATTGTTAGCCCGGGATGGTTTTTTTTACACCGTTATATGGATAATCATTTTCACTGGCACCTAAAAAACGTACGTGACGTGAAAAATACAAAAGCATACCTAATACATCGAGAAAAACGGTTTTTTTTGCAGTGTCTAGTTTATTTACAGCTTCACATGTGTAGTCTCCAATGTCAGAAGGTGTTGCTTTAAATCTGAAAGTTTATGTATTACATTTTAACGGGTGTATATTATCTGTTCAATTGTAGGAGTGGTTTATCAAGGTTCAATTATAACCACCACAAAGCTTTAAACAACAACAGCTTTGCTATAAAGCCTAAAAACATTAATAAAGGAGATGGTAGCATTTTTATGGTTAAACAACGATGTCCTCAGGGTGTCTGGTAACAACTGGACGAGAATCGCTGAGAATCAAGGTAAGTGGCGAGCAATAAAAGATGTATTTTTACGTAATTTTAATATTTTTTTCTTATTTGTTTTTCTATTGAGTTTCGAGTTAATGGAACACACTGCAAGATTTTTCCATGCAAACTGTAACCGTCAACTTCTTTTTGCTACCCTTTGAGGGGTTTCTTTGACAAACCTTTTATGGCAAATATTATTATTTTCATAGGTTATAATTTTTGCCAAGTTTCAAGTTAATCGGATTGTGCATTTAGATTTTTCATACAAACTTTAGTACCCTGTAGCTCCCGTCCTGCATGGATTTAAGGGTTGTTACCTAGACAAGATTATGCCTTGCATTTAAAGAAGTCAATGGTATACAGCTTGTACTTATCGATTATTGGTTTTTTGGTTCATACAAAGTGGATTTCTCCTTTGTTATAAGCATAAAACTTATTAACCTTTGCTAGCGTTCATCAGTATGCGACGGTTATCTTGAAGATAAACTGTCATTGTTAACAAGCTTTGAGGGAATCGGCAGCGTACACACATATACATATTTTCATGGAAAAATTTAAAACGAAACTAAAATGTAAAGGACATACTTGATACTGTAGTCGCTAGACACAGAGATCTTCGCAGAACTGGTAAATTTAGTACCCTTGAAGAACCAACGCACTGTCGGAGCAGGTTCGCCAGTAACCTTGCACGGTATTGTGACTTCGTCACCGTCTCTGATTTGTTTCTCTTTGTCATCGTTTCCTATAATCGGCGGGACTGAAAATGATCCCATGGCTTAACATTTGGTGCTATTTATACGAATGATAAGGAATTTAAGAAAATCTAAAACAATACCGTGTCTAAGTGAATTCTATAAAAATAGATCTAGTCAAATAAACTCGAGAATTATAAACTCAAAACTCAAACTCAAACTCAAAAGCATTTATTTCAATTAGACCCTTACAGGCACTTTTGAATGTCGGAAAAACAAAGAAGGCAAAGCTACAGTCACAGTCACAAGGCATAATAACTTGTGAAAGTACTGTAGTTGCCCCTTCCAAAGCGTAGATCTCTATGGAGAAGAATGGGCAAGAAACTCCATGGACACTCTTTTCAATCAAAATATTATTACAAAATCTTGGTTACATCATTCATGTTGAGATTATACATGTATGTGAGAACGATGTAAAGAGGCGTGCGAATTAAGAGCGTCCAGAGTAACAGAATAAATCAACAATAATTTAAAAATAAAGTACTTAATTAAAATAAACCGTGACAGCTAAGAGATGACCAGTCCCAACTGACAGCGCCCGTTCACGAACATAACGCATGGATCAGCGCCATTCAACTCAACCATTTTGAAGGGAACCAAATGACCCGACACACCCGCGACCATCAGCAAGACATTCGAGTGAGCATGACATTCTCTCAACTGCCAGGGCACATTCAAGTCAATGAAAGATAGCTAAATGTAAACGGTAGCTTTTCAATACATAGTACTCACATATGTGCTATGCAATTATATAATACTAAAAGAAGGAATCTATACAATGCAAGGATATTTTTACAATCTTCTGCAGCTTCCACAATATTTATCATGGTAATCAATTAATTTGCTCCTATGGTTGTGGAGCAGGACCAGCATTGAGCCAAGCATTTTTATCATCAATGTAATCTCCCAACTTATAATATGCTTGCCTACATAGTGTGCGTTTTATACAAGATTTAAATTTCGTCTCATTCAGTTGTAGAATGTGGGGAGGTATTTTATTGTAACATTTTAAACAGTACCCCATGAAAGATGAGTCTACTTTAGCTAGCCTGAAACCTGGCTGAACTAGTTGGTCCCTATTTCTAGTCTTATAGTGGTGTCTGTCACCTCTTTTACTAAATAAATGCAGATTTTTTCTAACGTACATGATGTTTTCATAAATGTATTGACAAGGTACTGTCATGATGTTAATTTCTTTAAACAGTTCCCTTAGAGAATCGCGTCTACGTAGATCATAAATGGCTCTGATGGCTCTTTTCTGCAGAATAAATATAGACTCGATGTCTGCAGCCCGTCCCCATAGTAAAATACCGTATGTCATAATACTATGAAAATAACTAAAATACACTAGCCTCGCGGTATCTACATCAGTAAATTGACGGATTTTTCTAACAGCATATGCTGCCGAACTCAGCCGTCGTGCAAGAGATGTTAAATGGGGACCCCATTGTAGCCTTGAGTCAAGCGTGATTCCCAAGAAAACAGTTTTATCGACAAATTCTAGTTTCTCTTGATTTAATATTATGTCACAATCACTACTTCTGACATTTGGTAGAGCAAATCTTATGCACTTAGTTTTTTTCCCATTTAGTACTAAATTATTTGCGGTAAACCAATTATGGACCAGCAGTAGGGCGTTATTTACGTCGTCAAGATCCGCGGCACGTCTGTTTATCCTAAATATCAAAGAAGTATCGTCAGCAAACAATACCATTTGCGGTTGGTTGTTAAATAAATGGGGTAGGTCATTAATATATACTAAAAAGAGGAAAGGACCCAATATCGAACCTTGTGGAACACCCATTTTTACTCTTAAACCTTTTGAATTGACACCATTTACTTGTACTTGCTGCTGTCTATCATTCAAATACGATTTTACTAATCTGAGTGCAGATTTACCTAAACCGTAATGCTCAAGTTTCATGAGCAGGGTCTCGTGATTTACGCAATCAAATGCCTTCGAAAGGTCACAGAAGATTCCAATGGCATCTTGTGCCTCTTCCCACGCAGCAAATATGTGTTTTAATAAAGTAACACCGGCGTCAGTTGTACAACGTCGTTATGGCTTTATATTATTATTGTATTAGTTCGTATTGGTGCTAGCTATCGATTGATACAAGTTTTATGCGTGGCTGATCAAATCAAAGGGTGCCATCAGTGCATAGACTTTAACTTTGATAGTTCAGAATATTTTTTCTCATACAAAACTGGTTTGTATTGATACCAGTTATCGATTAATATAGGTTCTAAGCGTGGCCGCAACCTTGGAAAAAAATGGCGGTAGTTAGGCGGCCAGGCTTCATACGGAAATCTTCCAAGCCCGTTCATTCATCTATTTATAAGATACTTACATTCTACGACTAGTTCTATGGGGAAGCTGTCTGATCCCTGAGCGTTCAGCGCGCTACATTCATATGTTCCAGTTTGGTCCTGGCGCACATCGTTCAAGACCACAGTCTCAGTGGTTTCCGTGATTACATTGGACGTACCCATAGTTGCGGACTTGAAAGACCAACGTATGCTTGGTTTTGGGTTGCCTTGGAGAATTCTAAAACATAAATGGTTTATTACTAAGTTGCCAGACAGTTTCTCGATCAACCCTTGAGCCAGCTGCTTTACTTGTTCAGTGGTAATTGGTCTTACTTGCAAGATAATACAGCATTTGTTTTTTCTAGCGCGCGTATTTCTCTCAGAGATTTATCGATCACAGGTACTTCTGAAATTTTCAATGGACATTGAGTTATTGTACTATGAGACAAATTATGTTAAAAAAAAAGAAAAAATAAAACATATCGAGCTTTTTACGATCTCCTTTAACACTGTACGTTTAATACTCTGACAAGACTTAGTTAAAATAAGACTAGCAAAATATTATACATTGTTAGCCCGGGATGGTTTTTTTTACACCGTTATATGGATAATCATTTTCACTGGCACCTAAAAAACGTACGTGACGTGAAAAATACAATAGCATACCTAATACATCGAGAAAAACGGTTTTTTTTGCAGTGTCTAGTTTATTTACAGCTTCACATGTGTAGTCTCCAATGTCAGAAGGTGTTGCTTTAAATCTGAAAGTTTATGTATTACATTTTAACGGGTGTATATTATCTGTTCAATTGTAGGAGTGGTTTATCAAGGTTCAATTATAACCACCACAAAGCTTTAAACAACAACAGCTTTGCTATAAAGCCTAAAAACATTAATAAAGGAGATGGTAGCATTTTTATGGTTAAACAACGATGTCCTCAGGGTGTCTGGTAACAACTGGACGAGAATCGCTGAGAATCAAGGTAAGTGGCGAGCAATAAAAGATGTATTTTTACGTAATTTTAATATTTTTTTCTTATTTGTTTTTCTATTGAGTTTCGAGTTAATGGAACACACTGCAAGATTTTTCCATGCAAACTGTAACCGTCAACTTCTTTTTGCTACCCTTTGAGGGGTTTCTTTGACAAACCTTTTATGGCAAATATTATTATTTTCATAGGTTATAATTTTTGCCAAGTTTCAAGTTAATCGGATTGTGCATTTAGATTTTTCATACAAACTTTAGTACCCTGTAGCTCCCGTCCTGCATGGATTTAAGGGTTGTTACCTAGACAAGATTATGCCTTGCATTTAAAGAAGTCAATGGTATACAGCTTGTACTTATCGATTATTGGTTTTTTGGTTCATACAAAGTGGATTTCTCCTTTGTTATAAGCATAAAACTTATTAACCTTTGCTAGCGTTCATCAGTATGCGACGGTTATCTTGAAGATAAACTGTCATTGTTAACAAGCTTTGAGGGAATCGGCAGCGTACACACATATACATATTTTCATGGAAAAATTTAAAACGAAACTAAAATGTAAAGGACATACTTGATACTGTAGTCGCTAGACACAGAGATCTTCGCAGAACTGGTAAATTTAGTACCCTTGAAGAACCAACTCACTGTCGGAGCAGGTTCGCCAGTAACCTTGCACGGTATTGTGACTTCGTCACCGTCTCTGATTTGTTTCTCTTTGTCATCGTTTTCTATAATCGGCGGGACTGAAAATGATCCCATGGCTTAACATTTGGTGCTATTTATACGAATGATAAGGAATTTAAGAAAATCTAAAACAATACCGTGTCTAAGTGAATTCTATAAAAATAGATCTAGTCAAATAAACTCGAGAATTATAAACTCAAAACTCAAACTCAAACTCAAAAGCATTTATTTCAATTAGACCCTTACAGGCACTTTTGAATGTCGGAAAAACAAAGAAGGCAAAGCTACAGTCACAGTCACAAGGCATAATAACTTGTGAAAGTACTGTAGTTGCCCCTTCCAAAGCGTAGATCTCTATGGAGAAGAATGGGCAAGAAACTCCATGGACACTCTTTTCAATCAAAATATTATTACAAAATCTTGGTTACATCATTCATGTTGAGATTATACATGTATGTGAGAACGATGTAAAGAGGCGTGCGAATTAAGAGCGTCCAGAGTAACAGAATAAATCAACAATAATTTAAAAATAAAGTACTTAATTAAAATAAACCGTGACAGCTAAGAGATGACCAGTCCCAACTGACAGCGCCCGTTCACGAACATAACGCATGGATCAGCGCCATTCAACTCAACCATTTTGAAGGGAACCAAATGACCCGACACACCCGCGACCATCAGCAAGACATTCGAGTGAGCATGACATTCTCTCAACTGCCAGGGCACATTCAAGTCAATGAAAGATAGCTAAATGTAAACGGTAGCTTTTCAATACATAGTACTCACATATGTGCTATGCAATTATATAATACTAAAAGAAGGAATCTATACAATGCAAGGATATTTTTACAATCTTCTGCAGCTTCCACAATATTTATCATGGTAATCAATTAATTTGCTCCTATGGTTGTGGAGCAGGACCAGCATTGAGCCAAGCATTTTTATCATCAATGTAATCTCCCAACTTATAATATGCTTGCCTACATAGTGTGCGTTTTATACAAGATTTAAATTTCGTCTCATTCAGTTGTAGAATGTGGGGAGGTATTTTATTGTAACATTTTAAACAGTACCCCATGAAAGATGAGTCTACTTTAGCTAGCCTGAAACCTGGCTGAACTAGTTGGTCCCTATTTCTAGTCTTATAGTGGTGTCTGTCACCTCTTTTACTAAATAAATGCAGATTTTTTCTAACGTACATGATGTTTTCATAAATGTATTGACAAGGTACTGTCATGATGTTAATTTCTTTAAACAGTTCCCTTAGAGAATCGCGTCTACGTAGATCATAAATGGCTCTGATGGCTCTTTTCTGCAGAATAAATATAGACTCGATGTCTGCAGCCCGTCCCCATAGTAAAATACCGTATGTCATAATACTATGAAAATAACTAAAATACACTAGCCTCGCGGTATCTACATCAGTAAATTGACGGATTTTTCTAACAGCATATGCTGCCGAACTCAGCCGTCGTGCAAGAGATGTTAAATGGGGACCCCATTGTAGCCTTGAGTCAAGCGTGATTCCCAAGAAAACAGTTTTATCGACAAATTCTAGTTTCTCTTGATTTAATATTATGTCACAATCACTACTTCTGACATTTGGTAGAGCAAATCTTATGCACTTAGTTTTTTTCCCATTTAGTACTAAATTATTTGCGGTAAACCAATTATGGACCAGCAGTAGGGCGTTATTTACGTCGTCAAGATCCGCGGCACGTCTGTTTATCCTAAATATCAAAGAAGTATCGTCAGCAAACAATACCATTTGCGGTTGGTTGTTAAATAAATGGGGTAGGTCATTAATATATACTAAAAAGAGGAAAGGACCCAATATCGAACCTTGTGGAACACCCATTTTTACTCTTAAACCTTTTGAATTGACACCATTTACTTGTACTTGCTGCTGTCTATCATTCAAATACGATTTTACTAATCTGAGTGCAGATTTACCTAAACCGTAATGCTCAAGTTTCATGAGCAGGGTCTCGTGATTTACGCAATCAAATGCCTTCGAAAGGTCACAGAAGATTCCAATGGCATCTTGTGCCTCTTCCCACGCAGCAAATATGTGTTTTAATAAAGTAACACCGGCGTCAGTTGTACAACGTCGTTATGGCTTTATATTATTATTGTATTAGTTCGTATTGGTGCTAGCTATCGATTGATACAAGTTTTATGCGTGGCTGATCAAATCAAAGGGTGCCATCAGTGCATAGACTTTAACTTTGATAGTTCAGAATATTTTTTTCTCATACAAAACTGGTTTGTATTGATACCAGTTATCGATTAATATAGGTTCTAAGCGTGGCCGCAACCTTGGAAAAAAATGGCGGTAGTTAGGCGGCCAGGCTTCATACGGAAATCTTCCAAGCCCGTTCATTCATCTATTTATAAGATACTTACATTCTACGACTAGTTCTATGGGGAAGCTGTCTGATCCCTGAGCGTTCAGCGCGCTACATTCATATGTTCCAGTTTGGTCCTGGCGCACATCGTTCAAGACCACAGTCTCAGTGGTTTCCGTGATTACATTGGACGTACCCATAGTTGCGGACTTGAAAGACCAACGTATGCTTGGTTTTGGGTTGCCTTGGAGAATTCTAAAACATAAATGGTTTATTACTAAGTTGCCAGACAGTTTCTCGATCAACCCTTGAGCCAGCTGCTTTACTTGTTCAGTGGTAATTGGTCTTACTTGCAAGATAATACAGCATTTGTTTTTTCTAGCGCGCGTATTTCTCTCAGAGATTTATCGATCACAGGTACTTCTGAAATTTTCAATGGACATTGAGTTATTGTACTATGAGACAAATTATGTTAAACACATTCAGTGCCGGGAACCCACCTGGTGGGCTCATTTTAAATGTTGTTTTTCTTAGCGAATACAGCATCAAATAATGTAAAAATATAAACCGTTTTATATTTTAACAAGATAAATAAGAATACGGCGTGGTTTACAAGCATTTTTATTATCAATATATTTTTAACCTCTTCCTAAATGCCGAGAACCCACTTGGTCTGTTTCAGGGGTGGAAAACCATTCGCACGATTTACATAATATTTTCTAAAAAATATTTTTACATTTTAGAATATGACAATGGGTTCGAAGTCTAGGCTCTTCAATATTCGGTATCAAAATAGTTAAAAACAAATACTTTTAATGGTGGGACTTAATCTGCCTGCCTGTTTCTCTGTCACAGCTATATACACATTTCAACATTACAGACTTGATATTTGTAGGTTATAATTCTGAGTTGAGGTTTGAAGTCTTACAATTCAGAAGTGGGATTAATACAACACAGCCACAAGTTCTAGAAAATATCAGTTAAATATGGACCGTGACCATAGGAGCCGGTCCCATTTTACTCCATCCGTTGTGAGCATGGAATGTAAGCTTTGCCGCGATAATGAAGCCAGTGAAAATCGCCAGATTGAGAAGAAAAGTCGCAGCGGCATAGAAGTACGCCTAGCGATTCGAGTAACCAGGACGAGAGGAGTCGACCTCGAACACGGACTGATGGGCTGCGTCGACGAAGTCGGAAACGTAGCCGCGAAGATGAGTATCATTCGCGCCGAAACCTGACGAGGAAGCGGAGTGAGCAGCGGCATACCAGATGCCGTTGGCGGCCGCCTACGGCATCTGGTATGCCGTCTGACCGAAGTAGCTCATCAAACACCGCAGTAAGTGATGAACCACGCGGAAATGTTCAAGTAAGAAAATCTATATTTGCTAACAGTGAGAATCAGTTATTTTTGAACGAATTAATTAAATCCTTGTCGAATGCAAAGTCAGAAGGCAATAAATTTCCGATGCTAGGTAATGTTATTCCTGCTTTTGACCCCATGGTCAAGGACCACACAGTCCACATGTTGCTTAACAAGGTGGACGAATGTGCGAAGCTGTACCGTTGGGGTGATGATAAGGTGATACACTACGCACTGCCCAGACTTGCGGGTGTTGCTCTTACATGGTATCAGGCCTTACCTTCAATGTCATTTTCGTGGCCTGAGTGGAAAACTAAATTGATTGATTCCTTTCCTAGTAGTGATGATTATGCAGAATTACTTACCAAAATGTTAAATTAGCGCGTAAACACAATGAATCTTTAGAACTATTATTATTATGAAAAATTAAATCTGTTGAATCGATGCGAGATTTTCGGGAAGCGTGCCATTGATTGTTTGCTCTATGGCATTGAGGATCGTTCCTTGAGACTTGGTGCTAAAGCAGCCAAGTGTCAAGGGCCTGAAGAGGTTTTTAAATACTTTCAGTCTATTAAACAAAGTCGTGACTTTGACAAGTCTAAGATTAGCCAAGATAAAAAGACTTTACCATTACGTAATACGAATTCGAATACTAAGCAGCCCGTTGGGGATGATTCAAAGTTGAATAAGCCACGACCTAGTTCATCTATAACTTGTTTCAACTGTAAAGAAGTAGGTCATTTTAGTAATAAGTGTACACAAAAGCTGCTGAGATGTAACATTTGTAAAAAGCTTGGCCATATAACGATCGATTGCCCGCAGCTGTCCAGCGAAACGGTTAAAGACACTTCTAGTACAGAAAAGAAAGTTTTGAAAGACGATGTTGATGATACTAGTAATGAGAAATATATAATCTCGCTAAAGGTTAACGATACTCTGGTTAAAGGGTGTGTAGATTTAGGCAGTCAATGCACATTAATACAAATTGCTACGCTAGCAAAATCATTAGGAGTTAGTTGGGCAGTAGGCGAGTTACCCATTATGAGAGGATTAGGTAATAATATCGTCGTACCAATAGGAATGGCGCGTGTAAAAATAGATATTAATAATATCGTAGAGATGGTTGACGTCTACGTAGTTGAAGATGGCATAATTAAATATCCCGTGTTGGTTGGTCACAGTTTTACAGAAAAACCCGGAATCATTATTACAAAAAGCACTAATTCCTTGATCTTTAGCAAGGAAGACATTAATAAATTGTGGTTATTCCTTAAGGCGGATGTTGAAATTCAACCAAAACAAATGACCATGATTCTGTATATGTCAGAGGTTCATTAAGAGGTCAGCCTGGTAAGGAATTTTTCTTATTGCCAGGTGAGTACTATCTTGAAAATAGTTTGGGAGCACTTCTAGTCCGAAATTTTAGCGATCATTTCTTTTACTAAATAAAAATACATTAGTTAGTCGAGTTCACAGATCTAAAAAAGATTTTGAAATCAACATGCTAGATTTTAGCAACGATGATACGTGTTCGGATCTGAATTATGGCAATCACCTATCTGATGATGAGATATTCAGATTGAAGTCTCTACTAAAGAGGTACGAGGGTTGTTTTTCCTTTTGTTTAGCTGATTTAAGGTATAATAACATAATACAAATTAATGAAGATAGAATTGAACGACGCGAAGCCGGTGGTCTACCGACCTTATAGACTCTCATATCCGGAACGTGAATTGGTTCGAACGATGGTAAAAGAAATGATCGACGCTGATATCATTTATGAGTCTAACTCACCCTATGCGAGTCCTATCCTTCTTGTGAAGAAGAAAACGGGTGAGAAGAGGCTCTGCGTCGATTACAGAGCCCTAAATAACAAGAATCATAAAAAGCACTGTCCTTTACCGCTGATCGACGATCAATTGGATAGGTTGTCAGGCAATTCTCTTTTCATTGGTCTTGACCTCGCATCTGGGTACTACTAAATTCCAATATCAGAGGGTTTACAAGAGGTCACAGCTTTTGTAACACCCGACGGTCAGTATCATATAAAAGGATGCCTTTTGGGTTAGCGAATGCCCCTTCAATTTTCCAAAGGGTGATGAACAAAGTTCTCTCTGACTTGAAATATGTTGTTATTTACATGGATGATATCCTGATTCTAGCTAGTACATTTAATGAGGGTTTAAGATGTGTCTGTACCTAGCGATTGACCATGCCCTGCGTTTTAACGAATACATCAAATAATTAGATCGATATTTGTTCTATCGAAATATGCATAATAAGCAATTTGTTCCGTTTTAGTTTAAAAAAATAATAACTTCTTCTTTAACAGTTATCCGGCGATGTACTTTTAAATTTCGCACTTTAAAAAAACAAAATCTAGATAGGCGATTAGTTCTACATTAACTCTAATTACTTGTCTACATTAT
Organism: Lycophotia porphyrea; assembly: GCA_950005105.1. NCBI lineage: Eukaryota > Metazoa > Arthropoda > Insecta > Lepidoptera > Noctuidae > Lycophotia > Lycophotia porphyrea. Next base: position 9,489,019 of record OX465391.1, on the reverse strand, counting down.
ACTTATAAAATTCATTACTTTAAGTTAAAAAAGACAATACAAAGAAGTAAACACAGACACATGTGTTTAAGACGTTTAGAGGAAGTTCTCCAGCATTTGGCTAATGCAGGGCTAACTCTAAAATTAAATAAGTGCCATTTCTTCCAAAAGGAGATACATTTTCTAGGGTTTTGTGTATCTGGAGATGGCACACGTGCCGGATTCCGTAAAACAATTGCAATTTCCAGTTTTCCTGAACCTAAAAACGTACATGAAATAAGACGTTATAGGATTTGCAAGTTTTTTTCGTAGATTCGTCAAAAACTTTGCAATAATAGCATGCCCATTAACAAATCTTTTAAAATCGAAATTTGAGTGGAAATGGACCGCAGAATGTATATCTGCTTTTAACACGCTTAAAGAAAAACTCGTAGAACGACCTATAATAGCCTTGTTTGATGCGCGATTAGAGACTGAGTTGCATACCGATGCATCAAAGATAGGCATCGCAGGCATTCTTAAGCAGCGAGGTACTGACAGCCAGTTAAGAGCTGTAGCCTACTACAGTCGTAAAAATTCAGAAGATGAGCAAAAACTCCACTCTTTTGATCTGGAGACGTTGGCTGTCGTCGCCTCTTTAAGTCGATTCCGTGTTTATTTACGATTTAAAATAGTAACTGATTGTAATGCGTTGAGGACGACTTTGACGAAGCATGATCTCAGACCCAGGATCGCGCGATGGTGGGTGCAGCTACAGGAGTACGACTGTACCATCGAATATAGGGTAGGATCACGTATGGCTCATGTAGATGCCCTGAGTCGTACTCCGGTAGCTGAGCACACTGACGATACTAATACTCATGTAATTGACGTATTGCATGCAGAGACAACCGATTGGATTGCGACCGTACAGAGTAACGACGAAGAGATAAAACGAATTAGAGAAATTCTTCTCGACGATGAAAAAAATTTCGTTGTACGAATGAATTATCAACTGAAAGGTGACTACGCATATCGTATCTTAGATGATGGAATTCGTTGGGTGGTACCAAGAGGCGATTTATGTTTTTAAAGTGAGGGGACTCACTTATCAAAGGATGGCCGAGCTGTAAGGCTTAACGGCTTTAATATTATATTCACGATTTGGAATATCTAATTGTTATTATTTGTAACAGTGAAAAGTACCTGTCAGTTGATAAAGACGCGTAAACAGTCTTATATTTTTCATCTGGTAACGTTGACTGAGACCCGTCACTAAAGTAGTAATCTACTTATGTAAAATAATATTGTTGAACTTATTTAGGCTGTATAGAGTTGTGACTTTTGCCACCATCATTCTGAAAATGTGATAGTTTGATTTTAGCACGTTTTGCGCGGAACTTAAAAATTTAACCGCTGAACTGAGCGTTGTTATTTTTCCTTTGAGAATTATATCGAAGAATATCCATATAATAGTCGTTTTATTTCTGAGTTGAGGTTGAAGTCTTACAATAAGGCCACAGTATATATAATAATAATATTTTGAATGTTGACTTTTTACTGCAGTTATCCCTATTGCACCAATGTCAAACTCGCGCTCGCAGAGCGACAGCGATAGTTTCTTCAAATATATTTTATTACCTACCGCATTTCCTGTTAAGGCTCCTTGTTTAGTAACTAAATGTTTTGATCTAATTAAAGCCAACTGAGTACTTATGGCTATATTTTGTCAGTTCAGTGTTCATTGGGCTCAAGTTTATCGACTCACCTGCAAGATACTGCTGCATTTGTTTTTTCTGTCACACGTATTACTTTGTAAGTTTTATCAATCACAGGTGTTTCTGTAATTTAAGTAGCATTTGAGTTCTGAGTTATTCACAAGAAAGACGAAGGAATCTTTCAGATGCTTAGGTTTTGTTTTACGTAACTGTCAAGGTTTTAAAAACCAGGCAGTTATCTGGCTCTTGTTCAACGCTTTAGTTCGGTGCAAGCTCGAATCCAGCAAGTGTGGAATCCTCACGAGGTTACATAAAGGGTGTAAAAAGACTCTTAACGAAACCGAAAGGCACTTGTGCTCCCCGTCATTGCGATATTTTTTTTGTTCTAAACTATACCTGGAAACCTTTTAGTTACGGAGATATTGGGGAGATATGGGGGCAAAGTTCCGACTTTTTCGCAAGTTTTTTTTTTATAAATACATGTTTTTAATGTAAGATTTTTACTTTAAACACCTCCACGATCACTTACCATTCAACCTATTAATTAGCACAATGTTTTGAGTGAGTAACATTGAGTCCTAACGTAAAACGTAATTTTTCACCCAAAAAAAAGTTGTTTCCCAGCAATCATTTTTGCGTAAATATTCTTAGTTTGATGTACAGGATGCTTGGTCAACGGCTTCGTGAGGAGTCTTCGAGAGAGGGCCGATGCCTGCCAGGGCTGCGGGACTGTTCGAGAGAGATACCGCGGCCCCGGAACACAAAGGGCAAGGAAGGAACATGGATGGGTTTTAGTCAGTACAAGTCTGTTTAGTCTGACACTCGCTTCGCTCTGCCCAGAGCGGGAGAAGTCATTTGATGATTTCCCATCCGACAAAAATAAAATAAAAAAGGCATGCTATTGATCAAATAACGGGAACCGATCACTTTTCCAAAACTTTATTGTTCGAATTTCATTTTACCGAAAACTATTGACCGACGTCTTTTTTGCTATTTGCATTATTTGTCATATTTTTAGATCATCGAAGTATCATTTGTCATAGGTATTATTTTACCGATCTATTTTTCGCCGATTTACAAAATAACTTTTTTGCTATTGGCCGAAGTCTCTTTTGAACTTTTTTGTTTCCCAAATGATTTATTTACCATATCACCTCCTGAAACAACATTTAACGGAGTATTATTTGGTCACAAATATGTAGCCGGTTACTTGGTAGCACTTTCGAGGCGAGGCGAGATCGAGGCTAGCATGCTAAGTTTTCATGACACTGTTAAACGAAGCCTGTTGGACATGAAGCAGGCACTGTCCGTACGGTCCAAGCCGAATTGAAGCAGGATGTGAAGCAAATGGCCGAAGAAATATCTGGCCTCAAAGATTCGATACAGTTCCACGCAAGCGAGCAGGATGATTTGAAAAGAAGAGTCGAAAATATCAGGTTCGGTTTCAAGTCAGTTTTAGTTGCCTGGTTTACCCAATATCCGTACTTATCAATTTAATTTTCACGCCTTTAATCTTTTCTCAGTATCATATCGTAAACACGTATACATATTATAGTATTAAAAATGTCTAATAAAAAAATTACAGTTTTCTACAAAAACTTTAGGGGCATTCGCACAAAACTAAATCAACTTTACCAGAACATCCTCATGAATACTTATGAAATCTTAGTATTAACTGAAACTTGGCTGACACCCGAAATCTATGACAGTGAGTTCATAGACCAGCGCTATACAGTATTTCGATGCGATCGTGATCGTATTACTACAAATAAACAGGATGGTGGCGGTGTATTGGTTGCAATTCTGAGCTCTCTCATGCCGTCTGAGCTAGACTTCGCGTTAACTCAGAGTAGCGACCTTTCACACAACCATATCGAGCACCTCAGTTTTGAATTGCAAAGCTCTTGTAATAAAAAACGGCACATTGTAAGTGCTGCCTATATACCACCTAAGACTTTGTTGGTGTACAATATGCATTTCGAAACGTTACAAGAAGTGTTGAGTCCTCGTTCTGTTGACAGCTTCTATTTAATGGGTGACTACAATCTTCCAGAAGCGAATTGGTTAGCATCCTCTGTCACGGATCCCCCCGGAGTTGCAACCCTCAACTCTGTGGCGTCTGTAACTTGCACTAACTTACATAATCTCATTTCACTTCTTGGTGCTTCTCAATTCAATAATATAGTGAATGATAAAGGTAAAATACTTGACTTAGTTATATCCAACAACGCTTGTATAGTTTTCCGTTCCACAACCACGCTGCTACCTATTGACATTTACCACCCTGCTTTAACCTGCGAGACCTGCTTAGATATTAAAATTTCTCCCTTGACAAAGATTCCTCTACACAGATATAATTTTCATAAAGCTAACTTTGATAACATTAACTGTAATATACAACAAACAAATTGGACAGATTTGCTTAGCTCTAAAAACTCCGAAGACGCACTGACTACATTATATGATGAGTTAGACTACAATACGTTTGGTAATTACAGAAGTCAATTTAAGGACACGTGTCTAAAATGTTTCAACTTATATATTAGGTCTGTGGACGATAGTTTGCGCCAAAACACTAAGCATTTCTGGACATACATTTCGAATCGGAAGGATAAACCTGGGATACCAGCTAAGCTTCAATATAAAAACTCTGATTCTAATGATCCGATTTCTATCTGCAATATGTTTTCTAATTTCTTTTACTCCGTTTTCGAACCTGCCTCATTGTCGTTGCCACAACGGAAGCCCCCGCTTGAACATGTGCTACACGATGCGTTGATCTGCGTCGTTTAGTGAAGATAAAATACCGAAAGAGCTAAAATCTCTAAATGCATCGAAGGGACCAGGACCAGACGGACTTTCTCCTTATTTCTTGAAAAATGCCGCCGTTTCTGTCTGCAGGCCTCTTTTTATTATCTATAATAAATGCATGTCGGAAGGTGTGGTGCCCAAACGGTGGAAAGATGCCTTTATTGTGCCGGTCCACAAAGCCGGATCACGACGCAATGTTGAACACTATCGTCCTATTTCTGTGTTGTCTGCCTTGTCGAAGCTCTTTGAGAGGTTAGTGCATAATGAAATATACCCTATTCTGCATAATATTATTGTTCAACAACAGCATAGTTTTGTTAAAAGGCGGTCCACAATCACTAATCTCTTGCTGTTCACTAGTTTTTTATTTGATAATGTTGACAGTCGTGTACAGGTGGACGCAGTGTATACAGACTTCTGTAAGGCTTTCGACAAGGTAGATCATGAAATACTGCTCAATAAATTAGCGTTTAATGGAATCCGTGGAAACCTACTGAGGTGGTTTGCTTCCTACATCACTAACCGCAGTCAAAGAGTTGTAGTTAATAGTCATTCTTCTTGCATCTCGCAGGTCACTTCTGGTGTACCACAAGGTTCTTGGTCCGCTTTTATTTGTTTTGTATATAACGACATCAGCCAGTGTTTTCTTAATACCAAATTTCTCTTATACGATGATACTTATATAATTATGATCTTAAAATATACAGAACAATACGAGATGTAAATGACTGCCTTCTGTTACAACAAAATTTGGATAAACTGTCAGACTACTGTCGTAGAAATAAGTTGCAGCTTCGTTTACCTAAATGTAATTTTCTAAACTTCGCAAATAATAAAAACATCATAACACATAGATATAATCTGTGCGACGTTCCCCAAACAAAAGTGAACTTTGTCCGTGATCTCGGCATCATCCTTGACTCCAAGCTTTGCTTAGACTAGCATATTAGCAAAATTGTGAATAAAGCGTACAAACTTTATGGATTTGTTATGCGCTCGGCACTATATTTTAAGAAGCCTTCTTCATATTATATGCCTCTCATATGCTCGCAACTGGAGTATGCCGTGTCCGTCTGGAGTCCATATTATAAAAAATACATTGAGCGGATTTTTTTCAACAGAAATTCTTACGGGCTATGCATTATCGATGCTTCGGATATTACTTGCTATATCAGGATTCACTTAATAAGTACAAACTCACAACACTTGAAGGTAAGCGTAAGTATCTGGAAGCCATGAACCTTTATAACATTGTTAGTAACAGGTTTGACTGCGTTGATTTAACCAACATGTTATGCTATGTTGTCCCTAGAACAGTGTACAAGCGAAATGTGCGCGCTAGCAGACTATTTTCCACGCGTGCCTGTCATTCTAACACTGGTTTACGCTCACCTGTTCGCAGAATGATAGATGCTTACAATGGGACTTTTGAATATATTGACATTTTTGCATGTTCACCCAGTACGTTCAAAGGTCTTATACTCAAGGACCTCTCTTGATTGATGTGTATAAATAAGTACGAGTACCTATCAAAAACATAAATGTGAAATGAGAGCCAAGTTCAACGACAAAAGAAGTGAGATCTAAATAAGTGCCAAGTTCTATGGTCAGTCCTGAAATGTATTTAGAACAAACATAAAATATTATATAACAACTTATAATATAATTTCTTGTTATAACTTAGGATAATATATTGAAGCTTAAAGTCTGACTTTGCTAGTTTCCATAAACGAATTTTATTATAGCCTTCGCAACTTCTAAAACTGTAAGTTCTTATTTTATTCTTCCGAAAATATGGCTTGCTGGTAGAAACTAGCCATCGAACATAGGGCTCTTCCATGACTGTTTTAGTAGGTACTTAATCGTATATCTTGACTAGACCATAGAACTTGGCACCCATTTAGATCTCACTTCTTTTGTCGTTGAACTTGGCTCTCATTTCACATTTATGTTTTTGATGGGATATCATTACTTTTTGTACAGAAATTAGTATTATTATTCATAATAAAATTAATAACAAATGGTTTTTGTCAATCTACTGTATTTTCCTACGTTTACGGGGCATAATTGTCTTTTTTGTTATTTTCCATAAAAAAAATAACGGGGGTATTCCACTCGTTACATATTCACGTGAAGACCTTAAAATCCACATAAAGGCCGGCTGTCATTCATTTTGATTGCTGATTCTTACATTACAGGCACTATATAAGTAAGTGTTCCTAATAGAATCAATTAACTGAAAAATATAATAAAATGATAAAAATTTACTAGTTTCTGATTTTTTCCTTTGTATTCACCCAATTACCTATTTGGATACCAAATTTGAACTTTCCAGGTCATCTGGAACTGGGTTAGAGTTTTGATCTATGGGTCAGTCAGTGATAAAAATGACGATTTTTGGACGTTAATATCTAAATAACCGTTTGATGTGTGTTTATGAAATTTAGAGTACGTACGTATCTTGCAAGTTTCAATATATGAGCCAAATTTGACATGTTTATGTGAAACAGTTTTTGGGTTATGAGGGGGTCAAAAGTGGCTCGAAGTTGTTCGTGTAACACACGGTGCTGCTCGTCAGTTCTGTTAGCTTGAACTTGGCTTGACACACTACCGCGTGTCTAGATAGATAAGCATGATAGTTAAGTAAGTTTAGTTTTTAATATTATTATGTTTTATTACCCTAGCGTTTAATTGTTTGTATTTTATATCCCACAGTTAATCTGTGAACAGCGTTTTGGGTTGCAATATTGTTCGAATTTTATTTATATCTCTTTTTTATACTATAATATATTGTAGCTGTTTGCTGTTCCCTTTATATAAAAATAATAAAAAATAATAATAATAAAACAGTGGTATAATGAATGTTCGGAAACATAGTACTTCGAACAAATGTTATTTCGGCTAAGTATAACTTCGGTAAAAAAGTCGGAAACGCCGGAGTAACGAAAAATAACGAATTGATAAATAGGTCAACCGATACAGTGGCAGACGTGACTTCGATGAAGTAAAAAAAACGAAACGATAAAAGTTGAAAAGTTTTAGGTGAAATGAAATTCGGTCTAATATTTTTCGAACTTATGATAGGTAACCTCAAATAACAACAGCGTATACAATTATGCCGAGATATACCGACGTCTCGGATTTACATGCGGAGCTGTGTCAATTATTTGTTCCAAATATTTATAATCGCTCCAGGAAGCATCAATTGTTTAATGTCCCATTTTGTCGAATTTAGTATTAAGAGGTAAGTTTGAATGTAGTATTAAGAGGGCTATCACATTTTTTCTTGTATTTGAGCGTTTTACTCGATTTTTGATGTGTGATTATGGTTTATACATGGCCACAAAATAAAAAATAAAATATGCCCGAGTAAGTTTGATTATTTTTCTCGGGAATGTTTTAAACAAATATTTCAATTTGTTTACGTACATGAGTAAAAACCTTGTCTCTGCAAAGGATATTTCATAAAATCGTACTTTTAAGCATCTCTGATGCTTTGTTACATAAAAGATATAATAATATTATCTTTATATATATAATTCTACTGTGCGTGTGTATGTCACTGAACTCCTCCTAAACGGCTGGACCGATTTGAATGATTTTTTTGTATGCCTTTGGGTGGCACCCTGGATGGTTTAGATTCACAAATTAGCCCGACAGATGGCGCTGCAGTCGTTATCTAGGTTTGACGCAGACGAAGTTGCGCGGGAAACCTAGTATTATATAAAAATGTCCATGGTACAATTGAGTGGTGTACTTTGGAATGCTTTAATAAATTTTCTGTTTCATACAGAAATACACCAAAAAAAAATCCGTAAAACAGAAAGATACTGACCTTTTTTCGTCCGAAATGATATTTTTTATCTATGAAGATATAATCCAAATTCAAAGAAAAAATATTTAATAAGTAAGGTTAATATCTTACCTTGCTTGAAAAAAATAATTAGACCATCTAAAAGTAAAATACTACTAGAAAACAATTGTTTTATGCAATGCTAAAAATCAATATAAATCTCGGAACGCGCGCCTTAGCTTGTTTGGTCATTTTGGTTTGTTCCTGGAATCCGAGGCATAGCTGTTTGCATGTGTGCGTGGTATACCTCGCTACGCTTGCGCATCCACTGCCGCATGCCGTCTAATTTACCTAAACTGTTTTTTTTTAATTTTGTGATAGCCCTCTTAATGGCATATGCTGTACTAAACGTAATAAATAAATAAATAAAAAAGCTTAAAAAACTTTAAAACTGGAACTTATATCTATAGTCAATCCAACGTTTAGTTACTTAGACATGATTTGTGATTCTCAACCCGGTGATGGGTCTTGAACCGGTTATATCACTTTTATTATTTACCTAAAAAAAGTGTTGTGACAAAGAAAAAAATAATTACCCAAAACATCGAGAGAAACTGTTTTATTTGCTGTGTCTAGTCTATTTTTAGCTTCGCACGTGTAATCTCCGATGTCAGATGGTGTTGCTTTAAATCTGGAAGCATTTTAGTTTTATTTATTACATAATTACGGGACTACATCTGATCGATTAAAGGTAGGTCTTAAGGTTCAACTATAACTACCACAAAGCTTTAGACAACAATATTATATCTTTGCAATAAATCGAAAAAGAATTTGTAAATCAGTTGGATAAAACTTATCAAGCTTCGCTAGAGTTCGCTATAGGGTAAGGTTATCTTGAAGATAATCTGTCATTGGTAATAAAGCTTGGACAGACTTGGCTACCTCCACAGATATATATAACTGAAAAAAATAAAAACGAAAGTAAACAACATACACAAACTTTCGGTTTCGGCATCGGCCAGATATCAACTTTCAGCCGGATACTAATAGATTGCCATCGGTATCATGCTTTAAACGAATGGAATAAATTTCTGACAAGATTAAAAAGAAAGTAAAAATGAAATGACATACTTGATACTGTGGTCGCTAGATATAAGGATCTTCGCAGAACTTTCGAGTCTAGTGCCCTTGAAAACCCATCTTACTGTCGGGGCAGGTTCGCCAGTAACGTCACACAGCATTTTCACTTCGTCCCCGTCATTGATTTGTTTTATTTTGTAATCTTCTTTTATTTTTGGTGGGTCTGAAAATTTATCAAATCAATAATAATGACTGAGGTTTACAAAGTAATAATTTACTTTAGTAATACATAACATAACATAACATCACGCCTGTAATCCCCGTAGGCTTAGGCAGAGGCGTACTTAATAGTACACCCACATTTCGCCAGTTATGTTTAAGTCCCATGTAATAGGGGGCGAGCCTATTACCATCAATCGGGCACAAATCCAGACTCCGTGGCTGCTACTGGGTAATTCCTGATGGAAAAACCCAATAGCACTTTGCCTGACCTGGGAATCGAACCCAGGACCTCATGCTCAGCAGTCGCACTTGCGACCACTAGACCAACGAGGCAGTACTTTAGTAATATTGTTGTTTTTAACTATATCAAAGTGAAATTTAAGAAAAACACGAAGGGAAAGCCTATTTTTACTGTATCTTCAGCATATTTACAAAATATGTAGGTACACGCCTTCTTATATTATCTAAGAAAGAACAATCCGTTTTTCATAGAAAAAAAAACGAATTGCACTCCGAGAGTGCCGGCAGAAGTGAAAACTTGAAACAACGCCATCTAGCTGAAATATTCAAAATTTCTTGCTTTCTTTCTTGCTTTCTGCAAGAACGAAAGATTACGCTGCCATAGAAAAAAACTATAAACAACGCCATCTAGCTTAAACTACACGCACACGCGCGCAAGCGCTCTGCGCCGCCGATTGGATCTGACGTGAGTTTAACAGTTTTTACCTCTATACATTTTGACCATGTAAGTATTGCACTTTTGTAGGAAACAGCTGATACTTTTTTTAAAACCGATGAAACAGTTCTATGTAGTAATGGTAACCGTTTTCGCGTCGGTGCCCTTCTACCCCGTATAGGACAAGGAAGTTTCATTAGGTGTAATTTTTTAGTGGAAAGAACAACTCACATTCTACGACTAGTTCCATGGTGAAGTTGTCCGTTCCCAGAGCGTTCTTCGCGCTACATTTGTATGTTCCAGTTTGGTCCTTGCGCACATTGTTTAAGTCCACAGTCTCAGTAGCTTCCGTCATTACAATGAAAGTAGCCATACCTGTGGGTTTGAAAGACCAACGTATGGCTGGTTTTGGGATGCCTTTAAGAATTCTGAAAAAAAAAAAATAACTAGGCTGGACATCGGCCCAGGATTCGATCCCTCAAGTTGGGCAAAATGTTGTTGGATTTTTCCATTATAAAATTCTCAGTTACATTTAGACACAATTTGATCGACTTACCTGCAAGATAATTTAGCATTCATTGTCTCTGTCACACGTTCCACTCCGTGTGATTTATCAATGATAGGTTCCTCTAAAATTTTAATCAATATTTACTTTTGTTATAATTATCTAGTCATCCATCTTGTTCTTGTGAATGTTTTACTGGTGAATATTCAGAGTAGTACGTTTGTTCATTGGGAATGTTACCTTTTCACTAATGGTAGGAGTAGCGGCTTGTTGCTAATAACACCAGCGTCAGTCTACAATAATAGTTAAAACTGCGCTTACCGCAGTCTGTTTATACAGGGTTATCGTTAATTACTTGTGGCTCAAAAAACACGTTTTGGCGGTCTCGGTTGTCTTACAAAATATATCGTAAAGTCTTGTAATGCCAAAATGCCTTGCTCACTTACCTACACCAAAAATGGCCACATTAGCCATAAAAACTTTCCGATCTAATGCATTCTTTGCTTCACACGTGTACTTCCCTTGTAGCTCTGGTTGCATGTTCTTTATACTGAGAATGGACTTGTCACTGGCGATGTCGACATTAGTGTTATCGGAGAACTCTGTGCCATCTTTATACCAAGCTATAGTTGGTGGTGGGTAGGCGTCTATCTTGCAAACGATACTGCCTTCTTTGGTATACTCTACACGAATATCTAGAAACGAAAATTATGCGTCACCGTGCACCTCTAGCTAGGAGAGCTATCAGAAATTATCAGGTGTTATAATAGTCGTGGCTACTGCTTGGCACCTAACATTAGTCACGACCGTGAGAAGACATTCGGGAATATGCAGTTTTTAAGATATTTGAAAGAAATTGGTTATAAAAATCTTATGTGTACTTATATGTTTTAAAATCAACAGCGAGTAAAGTTGCTGCGTGACTGCCTAGCATTCTATAGTCTGAAAAGTATGGAAACAGCTGGACTGTCGTCATGGAAAACGTAGTTTGAGAAAAACTTTGGTTTTAACACATTTTTTTTGTTCCTGCATTCTCCTTTGATAATCATGACATTTCATCCATCAGTACTTTAGTGTTCGTCTCCGTCTCTATTAACATTTAAATTCATCACTCTTTTAGTCACACTTCAGGCATGTCGCTACTTCGGGGAAGAAAGGGCGTAAAAGCCAAAATAGCAACTTTACAGGGGAGCGAAAAAACGTTTTTTTTTTTAAATTTTGGAAAATAACTTTTTTTGCAATAGAGTTAAATTCGAATGAATTGGTGATATTTACTTGCATTTAAGTGCTCTTTAATATCAAGAAGCTTAATTTTAAGTAGACCTTATGGTTTAGAAGATAGGATGGATTTACGACCCAAAATTTTAATAAAAATGGCTTTTACACCGTCTATAAATACGTACTATAGGACGTAAATCCACAAATATCTATAATGCTAACATACATCGTGTCGTATAAACCATCTTTAGACAGTGAAAAGGTCGTAATGACTGCACCACTTATAACAATTATCGTGAGTAAACCTACAATTATTATAATTTTGTAAGATTTAATGTGATGAATATTGAAATTAAGGTGCATAGAAGCTCAAAATAATAGCATAATAATTATTATTATCTGATTTATCATAGTTCTATATTACAAAATTTATTATAACGAATTAGGTTACCTACCTGTTAAGTTAAATGCACACGATTCATGAATAGTGAAACAAAAGAAAAGATTTAATTGAATTGAACTTTGATTATTTTCATTAATTTAAATTTTAAGTTAACTGTGATAAATAATTACTATCATCTAATATTAATTAATTAAGAAATAAATTAACTAAAATTGATAAAATAGTATAAAATAATGGTATGTTTGTAATTTATTCTACTAGGTAGGTATTGGTGTATTAAATAAATAAATTTAGTTAAGATGCAAATCAGTTTTATTCATTCATAAATCAAATCAAATTGACAATAATTAGTAATCTTCTTTTTTTTCTATTTCCTTTTCTGTTTTTTGTTTCGTTTTCTTACTTTTTTAATTTTATTGCTTGTAATCGTATTCTTCTTTATTTTTTTTATCTTTTACTTTCTTTTTATTCATCTTCTTTCTCTTCTTATATATTTTTTTCTTTTTCTTATTTGTTTAACCTTTTTTTTTAATTATAATTTGTAAAATAAATCTTTCTTCTACTTATTAATCATTCATGCATTATTCTAATGAAATTAAAATGTAGATAAGTACCCATTCATTCTAATTCCTCTACTACATCGTCTTCTTCGTCGGTATCTAGTAATTGGTCTACTACTGCCAAATCATATTTAAATTGCCAAGTAAAAATGTCGTAAAAGTCATTACGTAATAAATATTGTATTTACGACCAAATATTCTTTCATACTATGGTGATACGCCCTTATTAATTTGAAATAATTAAATAATGTCATATACGTCAATTTTTTTTAATAAAAATGGTTTTGGTGAGAAAAAAATCATGGGGGTAAAAGCCATTTTTTTGGGAATATTGAAATTTTAAATATACAGATCGATAGAGCGTCGAAAACTAAACAAAGTTGCATTATTAACTCATTTTGGCCAAAAGTGGCTTTTACGCCCTTTCTTCCCCGAAGTAGCGATGTATTACTGATACGTGTGACTCAATGGATCAAGTGGGGGAACACCAAGAAAATGATGGATGGCCTGTGTGAAAAATTATATGGCTAGACAGGTATGGAGGCTGAAGACATGCTGCGCAGATCCCAAATAAATTGGGACAGGAATAGGTGGATGATGATGATGATCATGAATTAGTAATTAACATTCATTAAAACTTTAACTCTTTAAGTTCTTAGCAGCAATACCGAGCCATTGTCAGCTAGGAGACAGGCCTGCTTTCTGTGAGTGCGAGTGGGCTACTGAGCCAGTATTATAATTTCAAGTGTGAAAAAAAATATGTAGAAAACTAAAACCCAATTCCGACAATAACGGCAGTTAAAAATATATAAACAAGAGAGGCTAGACGCGGAGATGGCCGATGGAGCAAAGCTTTGACCGAATGTCGTCAAAGTCGCCTGGATGAGGGACGCACGGAACCGGGAAGTGTGGCAGGAAAAAGGGGAGGCCTATACCCAGCAGTGGGTGATTCCGGGCTGATATGATGATGATGATGATAAACAAGACATTGATGTAATTTTTTCACAAGTTATTACTTAAGAAGCGTAGTGCTGTACCACAAACAAAGGATCACTTAATATCGTATCTGCGTGCCCTGTCTCTTGTTCATTACAAGAATTGATGGACGCTACTGAAGGCACAACCACGTAGCCCAGTTTTGGATTGATTCAATTTAGATTACCATCGACACGCTGTGAAGAAGGCTAATGACTTTCAAAGATCTTTAAATGTCAGCCCTCAGGACCAACGGCCTAAAGTACTTTCCGAGACACGGAGGAAACTTGGTACCTATGCAATGGGTGGTCACCCATCCACTAACCAACCTAGGCAAGCGTGACGTTCCTTAAAAATCTACCTGAGCGGCTGTTATTATTTAGCCACGAGCCCTAAAACCAGATACCTACAAAACTATCATATCATTAAATTACTGAAATTTGCTCTAACTGTCTATCCGCAGTAAAAAGTGAACAGAGATAAAATTTAAAAAATAAAATGTTATTTGGTTATGTTATCCTTGCTTTAGTTCAGCCCTAGAAACTTTTAGAACTTACCAAATAGGTCCGTCCGCCGTTCATTTGACGATCAGTGTGATAAATTAATGTCCATCGTCTACGGCGCTACTTAAAACTCAAATCACTAATTAGTAGCCAGAATGGAATAGCAGCACTAGTATTTCAATGGCGACCGTACACGTCGCGACTTACTTACGCGTTATTTTCTAGTTTGTGACTATAGTATGAGTTACCTTTTGGCGCCTCGATAACATCAAAATATATTTTCCTTTTAGTTTCCACTTCTACGTATTTGGTACGTATGCCGTAACTATTACTCGCTTCGCATTGATAAACCACATTTTTGTTTAGTTTAATTATATGCAGAATACTGACATAGTCGTAGGGAACATCGACCGAATGAACCTGCAAAGAATATTGACATTTATATCCACACAATACAGAGAATATAAACGGGGGCAATCCTATTGCAATCAACCTAGAAAAATTTGACCTCCGAGCTGATGCAGAGAAATCATTAATAGATAGACCTTATAACAATGCTCGACCTTGGACATTGCAGGATATTTTTATACCTGTTTTTTTGTCGTGGTCAAATAATACGGGTCGATGATGAAAATCCCTATAATTGCAAATTAATTAAGGCACATGTATGAAACTAACTTTACGTTACAGAAAATTTTAATATCTAAGTTTTTAAACTTAAATAAAAATGAAAATGATAAAAAAAAAACGAAAAAAATGAAAATGATAATTTTAATATCGTATGAAATCTTATACCTTTAAACGAGCAATTCTTGTATCATCATCATCATCATTTCAGCCAAAAGACGTCCACTACACTGGACATAGGCCTCCCCCAAGTGTCGCCACATTGACCGGTCCCGTGCGACTCGCATCCAGCGGATCCCCGCAACCTTCACCAGGTCATCGGTCCACCTAGTGGGAGGCCTTCCAATGCAACGTCTTCCGGTTCGCGGTCGCCACTCCAGAACTTTACGGCCCCATCGGCCATCCGTTCTGCGAGCAATGTGCCCTGCCCACTGCCACTTAAGTTTGGCAATTCTTCGGGCTACGTCGGTAATCTTGGTTCTCTTGCGGGTGTCCTCATTTCTGATTCGATCACGCAAGGAAACTCCGAGCATAGCCCTCTCCATTACCCTTTGGGTGACTTTAAGCCTTCTGATGAGGCCCATTGTGAGCGACCACGTTTCGGTCCCGTATGTAATCACTGGCAACACACACTGGTCATAGACTTTCGTCTTGAGACATTGCGGTAAGTTGGACGAGAAGATACCACGTAACTTCCCGAACGCTGCCCAGCCGAGTCGGATTCGACGATTGACCTCTTTCTCGAAGTTAGACCTACCTAACTGGACCGTTTGTCCCAGGTAGATGGAATCGTCTACAACTTCAATTGTAGAGTCTTCGATCTTGATAGGAGTGGGTGTTACATGGGCATTCAACATGACCTTGGTTTTGTCCATGTTCATTTTAAGACCCACTCTTCCGGAAGCTCTACTGAGGTCATCGAGCAGTGTACTGAGGTCCTCCATGGTCTCAGCCATAACCACAATATCGTCGGCAAACCGAACGTGAGAGGTGTACTCGCCATTGACATTGATGCCTAGCCCTCTCCAGTCCAGAACCTTGAAGACATCCTCCAGTGCAGCGGTGAACAGTTTCGGAGATATGACGTCTCCCTGTCTCACACCTCGCTGCAGAAGGATAGGTTCCGAGGTCTGGTCCTGAAGTCGGACTGACATGGTGGCGTTTTTGTGCAAACACTTCAACACCTCGATGTACCGATAGTCGATTTGGCACCGTTGGAGAGACTCGATTGAATCAAAGGCTTTCTCGTAGTCCACAAACGCTAAACAGAAAGGCAGGTTATACTCTTCGGTCTTCTGTATAACCTGCCGCGGCGTATGTTTTCTACGGTGTTATAGCCTTTTCGGAAGCCGGCTTGTTCGGGAGGCTGGAAATCGTTAAACCTGCGCGCGAGACGATTCGTGATGACTTTTGAAAACAACTTGTAGACATGGCTCAGAAGTGAGATGGGCCTATATTCCTACAGCCGGGCAGTTTCGCCCTTTTTGAAGAAGAGTACCACCACACCTCTGCACCATGCCTGTGGCGATTTCCCCTCGAGTATGACTGAATCAAACGGCTTCTGAAGGGCCTTAAGTACCGGTTTTCCACCCGCCTTCAGGAGTTCAGCCGTAATTGAAAGAAAGAAGAAAGAAAGAAAACACGTTTATTGGCACATGCTATAAGTACACACAATATAAAAAATATGTAAAAAAAAAAAAAAAGATACAAAATGAAACTTACGAACTAAACAAGAAATATTGCGTGACTCACGGCTGTGCCAAATAGACCCATTTTAGCATAATGCCGGACAATTAGTGCCCGACGCTGGTTTTCAAATGAGCCTAAATGGTGAGTGTACGGATGTCAATCAATACAAATAATAAATATAAAGTAATGTAGTGTATATAAACGAAAGAAAATAAAATAATATAATAGTGCAGGCGGGACGACAACTACAAGAACAAATTAAAATTAAAATAAAAAAAAAAGACAAAAAGAATAAATAAAAAAAAATAATAAAAAAACTGCTATGAACCGGTTAGGGTTGCCATGAAATCGACAGTCAGTGAGAAGTGCAACTGACATGAGGAATGATCCAGACTCGTGCTTAGCTAAGTAGGTATATCCTATAGATGTACAATCTATAAGATATACCTACCCAGCCAAACACGGGTTACAATAGGTACATACTACACATTGCGCTGAAAATTAACACTATTCGAGTATTATATGAGCGAAACATTTATGTTGACCATGTCCAATTTCCTTTGAGAGTCAACCAGGTATTGACGTAAGCGCTTTCTGAATATGCTAATCGAGTTGGATGATCGAATGGGCGGTGGTAGATTATTCCAAATCTTCGATGCTGCATATCGAAAACTCCCCCTGAAAGCTGCCGTGCGATGAGACCGAGTCGCAAGTTGCTGTGAACATTGCCTTCTGTCACATTCGCGTGCGCTCGCGATCCAACTTAGCTTATCGTACAGATAGTCTGGTTTTTGGTATTTTATCACACCGAACAGAAGGCACGCCAAGTGCAACTTACGTCTCGATTTCATTTTGAGTGTGAAGTGTTTGTTTAAGACTGGGGTTACATGACTCCTGGGCGGGATTTTATAACAGAACCGGGCACAGGCGTTTTGCACCCTTTGGATCAGCCGATCAGTTCGCGCTAACAGGCGCGGGCCATATACAGTGTCAGCATAGTTTAGCCTGGACAGCACCAGTGTCTCAACAAGTTGTTCACGTAAAGCCTCTGACAAGTAAGGCCTCATTTTATATAGGACTTTTAGGCGGTAAAAACAGTTGCGCACAGAGTCGGCTATATGTTTTTCGAAGCGAAGATCTTTATCCATAATTAGACCAAGATTCCGCGCCTCGAAAACCCTGTCAATTTGTGTACCCATCAGTTCCACGCTAAAATTTGCGGGTAATTTAGACAATTGTTGTCTTGTGCCAAATACCAGGTATTTAGTCTTAGTTGGGTTGAGCGACAAACAATTTTTCTCAGACCAAGCGGCAATTCTGTGAAGGTCTTCATTTAGGTCCCTAATGGCACTATCATATTCGCCCGGCCTAAAAGACAAATAAAGTTGTATGTCGTCAGCATAAATATGATATTTACACTTACGAACGCAATTGATGATGTCTGCGCAGTATAAAATAAAAATAATTGGACCTAATATGGACCCCTGCGGAACGCCTCTTTCTATTGGAGTACAGGATGACGTAAGGACAGTCCCATCGCCCAGCTGTAGATCTACACGCTGTTTCCGGTTACTAAGGTAGCTACGGAACCACTCTGTAGCGCTGGGGTCAAAACCGTAAAAACTAAGTTTAGATAATAAAAGTGGAATATTTATTGCGTCAAAGGCACGGGAAAAGTCTAGCAGAACCAACACTGAGCACATACCCTTGTCTTGGGCTGATATAAGATTATCGGTTACATCCAGTAAGGCAGTGGCGGTACTGCGCTGTTTCCTGAATCCAGACTGTAAATCAGGCAACACGTTATTATTTTCCAAGAATTGCGTTAATTGCAAACTGACGACCTTCTCTAGTACTTTCGACAGGCACGGTAAAACGCTTATAGGACGTAAATCTTTCACTTCAACAGGATTGGCGTGTTTCGGTAATGGCCTGACAGACGCTATTTTCCATAGGTCAGGAAACGTAGAAGTTAAAATGGAACAGTTAACAATATCTGTGACAGTATTTAAAGCGTGCGGTAATATCATATTAAGCATGTCAAGAGTAATAAGATCGTATCCTTCAGCGTTACTTTTTAGATTAGAAATTACACGAGAAATGTCCTTTGGTTCCACTGGGTCAATCCTGAAAATGGCTTCGCCGTGTCTATGGTTCTCAAAATAAGTCATAAGTGTCGTACTTGCTACAGGATTGCCAGGAACTATCAAGAAGGTGTTATTAATTAGATCTGGGTCAGTAAAATGCGACGGAATGTCTTGTCTTGGTTTAAAGGGCAATAAGGTGGATTTAAGATTTTTCCATAATAATTTTGGATTTTTTATTTTATTATTAATATTAAATTTAAAGTATGCAACTTTTTCATTAAAGAACTCAAAACAAGGGACTTTAACTCTTTGTAGAATTCCTTTTTGGAGTCTAATTTAGTTTTCCTATAACAAGTCAAAGCGTTATCTCGTAGATGCATCATGATTTTAATCGTGTCTGTTATCCACGGATAAGATTTCTCTGTGACAGTACTGGTTTTGATTGGTGCGTGAACGTCGAACACTGAAATAACTTGGGAGTTAAATACGTGCACCATGTCATTGACATTGTCCAACGAAGAAATATTGCTAAGACAAAGTAGTGACAAGTCCATATTAAAGTTATTGATGCATACATTTTTAAGTGGCCTAAATTTTACGGTATATGGTTTTAACTTATCACGTTTCACATGAAATTCCGCAATTATAGTAGAATGACCGTTAAGTGAGCCAAAAGATTCCACTAACGTATATCTCGCTCTTAAATCTGTACATAGGACGTCGATCAGAGTTTGACTGGAGGCTGTGAAGTGAGTAGGAGTTGTGACCAATTGAGTAAGACTGAGGCTGCCTAAGAACTCATTAATTTTGTTTGTTTTTATGCCGCTGGTGTCCAGCATGTTTACATTAAAATCACCCAACAATATGAAGTGGTCACAATTTCCCAGAGAAGTAAGGGAGTCGGTAATGGCATCCAGAAAAAGAACAAGGTCCAACCATGGTGGCCGGTAAGCGGTACCTATAGCTATTCGTTTACCGCTCATTGTCAGCGTTAACCACATCTGTTCGACCGATTCGAACCTGGGATCGACCGCGCCAGTCCAGTTACGCGCGCTCAGCCCGCGCCGCAGATAAAATCCAACGCCCCCACCACGACCCGCGCGAACGCTCGCTGGCCGCGGCATGTGACGTAGACTGTAGCCCGGTACGATAGGAGCGCGCCCCTCCTCGCCCGGCCGGAGCCAAGTTTCGTTGATCGCCATCACGTCAAAACAATGCCTATCGAGCGCACCGATCAAGTCATCGTGCCCCGTACCCAATGATCCCGCGTTCAGAAAACCGACCTTCAGAAACTTTTCTCTTTTAGTTGTCATTGCAATAGTAAAACAATAATTTGCCCTTTAACAATATCGATATTGCACCTTCAGTAATGAAAATCGCCATGTCAAATAGAACTATAAAAAACATTGCAGTTAAAAGTATGTAAATGTAGTATCTGTACATAGAAAGAGATTTAAAGATAATAAATAAAACCGCTATGTCCGGAAAATGTAAACTGCGGTACGGATGTAGTATTGTAAATAGTATATATAAAAATAAGATGTCTAAGAAATAACGTAGTGGTGTATTTATGATAAATAAGTAAAGGTAAACTAGTGTTATGTTATAAATATATAGATATACATAGATATAACTGATCAACTGATTTACGCACAGGTCACTGAGGTACGCCGTGAGACACACACCTATCAGTATAGGACATATAAAATAGCTTAAATAACTATAGCACAATGTTGGCATTTCCTTTGAAATATTAGCACTTATGCCTATTATTAAAAGACCGATATTAACATACAGAATTGCAAAAGATTTAGTTAGAACAATAAAATAAAATAAATTACGTAATAGTCTAAGACGCGCCATTATCATTGTCACCGGGTGCCGAACCAAAGATGCGGTGCAAGTCAGCGTCAGAGCGGATAAGACAAGCGGCGTCACCTGGTTTGTATCGGGCAAGGATGCGGCCGCGCTTAGACCAAATAAATTGCCAGTGAAGTGAAGTGAAGTGTTATAAAACTGGTTTCGTAGTTTACTAAGGTGCGCCGTGAGACACACATCTGCCGATAAAAAACATAGTTTAAAGTGTGAGAACAAAGTTAAAATTGAGAGGCTGTCACTCACTTCTACTAAACTTACTTTTAAAGTCCGCATGACTGAATATATAATAAAATGAAAGAGCTTATCTAGAAAAAAACTACAGTTAAATGAAGAAACAAAAAGAACGAAAACCAACAAACAGACAAAAACAAACAAGACTGTTACTTTAAAGTGCACTATTTCCAGTAGTACCCGGTGACGGGCCGAAGGTGCGTAGTATATCAGCCTCACTGCGGATGTGGCAAATGGCATCACCGGGTTTGTACCGGGCGAAGATACGGCCCCGTTTTGACCACATGAACTGCCAACCGAGACGACTGCCCGCCTCACGCGTGCTCCGAAACAACTCCCTGTTCACCTTCGTAAGGCGCTCGTTGACGTAGAAGCGCGTCGCAGGGCCCGGTAGATCGAGATCCGCTGTAGTCATGCCGCGACGCACTCGTGCACTCTCCAGCAGCTCGTCCCGTAGGTCGCGGCGCGCGAGGCGCACGACGAGGAAGCGGGGGCGGGTTTCCACCGGTGCCGTCGCTTGCGTAGCGTTGATACGCCTGCCTCCGACACGCTCGGCACTTACAATATCGCGCGCTTTGATTTTCACGCCAACCTTAGCCGCCACCAACATGGCTGTGTGGGTAGGGTTTTCACCACTGATCTCTGGTATGTTTGAGATCTGGAGATCATTGGCGAGCAACTCCTGGTCGCGGTCATTAATATCGCTAATTCCGTCATCACCCGGTGCCTTGTTGTTTTTAAGCTGTTTCAGAGCCATCCTAATCTCGTACAATTCTTGTATATACGAGTATGTACCTATTATATATATAAATTCTGAATCTCGGAAACGGCTCCAACGATTTTCATGAAATTTGGGTTTCAGGGGCGATAAATCGATCTAGCTAGGTTTCATTTTAAGAAAACGTCAAAAAAAAAAAGAAAAAAACGAGTAAGGCTCGGTCATCCAGGTACTAGAACTTTAAATGATCTACGGCGTCTTTTAAAAAAGTCAAAACCTCGAATTCGTAAATAAATTCAATTCGCGGTTATTTTACTTTTGCTTCCTTTCAAACTTTGGTTTCCAATCTGTCAAATAAAAATGATAAAAGGCGGTTTTTATCGTCTTTCACCATCATTATTCAATTACTATACTACACTTATCGTGATACTTACTTATTAGAAGAAGTCAGCGAAGTACAGTAAGAACCATAGGCGTGTCTCTAACAGTATCATCCATGCCTCAATCTCTTTTATTTAGTTTTTCGTACAGACCCGTCTTATTTGTCCGCAAGTGTATGTTTAGATTTTAAAGTTAGGCAATTTTTTTTTTAAGGGCATTTCGCAGTTCAACCTAGGTAGGTTGTCGACTGCTTAACCGGGCTTTTCTGTGGATGCCTCGAAATTCAGGCCTCCAGCCAGAGCAACTTACAAATTAAACAACAAACTACGACTACGTGCTTAGGGGCGAGGCGCTTCATGAACTGCTGGATAGTGGGCAATCTAAGGTCAATGTGCAGACGGTCATTGCGGACATAATAAGGGGCTCCCGTGACTTTACGTAGGAATCGGTTTTGGAGAACTTGCATCTTATAAAGGTACTTTGGACTGGCGTGAGCGAATACGACGCACGCGTTCGTCATGATGGGACGGATCACCGTGGTATAAAGGCGCAATTTACACCTAAGAGATAGTTTACTTCTTGCCATGAGCAAAAAGTGGTGTGTCTAACCATCACCGGCGACCTATCGCGTCTGGCCCTGGTCCAATCCATGGTCCGGAGCGAGAGGGAATGAGACGCCATCACCTCCTTCTGCGAAGCAGTCATGCTAGCGAAGGAGGTAGAGGAGCGTGACAGGGAGATAACCTCTCGTCCCAGCCGCCACGGGAGACACCCCGGTTGTTGGGGGTCACGTGGTGGCTTCCGGCCACCGTAGGCGCGGACCTGTGGACGGTGAGTAATGGGCTAGCTCGCCGTCCGTCCGCCTTTTGACGACAGGCCGTGTAGACGGTGCGTTCGTATTCCACGCGCGCCTCAAAGAGATGTCCGCAAACAGGAAGGGCAAGGGCCGATGCCTGCCAGGGCTGCGGGACTGTTTGAATGAGATACCGCGGCCCTGGAACACAAAGGGCAAGGAAGGAACATGGATGGGTTTTAGTCAGTATAAGTCTGACACTTCCTTCTGCCCAGAGCGGGAGAAGTCATTTGATTTCCCATCCGTAAAAAAAGGATAGATGTTGGTCAAGAAGTACTCCTAGATACTTGGCTTGCTTCTCTCAAGGGATAGGCTTACCGTACATAGTGATCGGGCTGGGAGAGGTGCGATTGTTACCGCGCGACGGTTTTGAGTAAAAAACGACACGAAAGAAGGACAACACGAACAGAAAGACACAAAAAGAACGACACGAAGAGGAAATATCTGCATTTGTTTAGTAAATAAAAGAGGTGACAGGCACCACTATAGTACTAGAAACAGGGGCCAACTAAAAAAAGAAAAAAAGTAGACTCATCTTTCATGGGGTACTGTTTAATATGTTACAATAAAATCTTTAACATCACAAATTAAAGAAAATTGTAATATTTCGGCTCAAGTTTTAGACACAAAATTATCGGCACAGAGATATACGCCCTCAAGAGGTATATCCTTCCTGGTGGAAACGAAGTTAGGGGAAGGTGACATTAGCGGAACACCCAGGATTCTCTTTAGCAGCGATGTGGTGGCACCGTGCTCTCCAGAAACACTCGCGGCTCTGGAGTCCAAACACCCTGCCCCAGCGGATGGCCTTTCCTTTCCCGACCCTCCTGATTCGGACTTGCATTCCCTCACCATTACAGGTCGAGAGTTGGTCACAGCCGTTTGCTCCTTCCGGAGTGGCTCCGCAGGTGGCCTCGACGGCCTAAGTCCTCAGCATCTAAAGGACTTAATATATTCAGGGAGGCTGGTGAGTTGCTCTTGAAGGGCTTACGGCTCTTATTGACCTTATGCTCTCCGGCAAGATAAACGAGTCCGTCATCGACGTTCTGTACGGGGCCAATCTATGTGCCCTGTGCAAAAAGGATGGCGGCATTCGTCTCATTGCCGTGGGAACTACCCACCGTCGTATGGCACCCAAGATTTGCTGTAAATTTTATGGTGAGGCTGTTTCGAAAAAAATTCAGCCCCTGCAGCTTGGATACGGCTCTAAAGCGGGCTGAGAGGCTGCCGTACACGCTTTGTCGACCTACCTAAATTCTGGCTAAGGTGAGGTAAAAAATTAACTTCATTCCATTGGCCTCGACCTCAACCTTTCAAAATGTGAAATTTATGTAGCGGTCAGTACCGACAGACAACTGATTCTATCAAAATTTAACGCAATAGCCTCTGGCATCAAAATTACAGAAAAAAGCTCTCTTCGTCTCCTTGGGTCTCCCATATTTGAAAATTCTTTTCCCGATTTTATCGAGGAAAAAATTCAAAATTTCAATGATGTTTCGGAAAGATTGCTCGAAATTAACATACATTCGGCCATCACAATAATTCGTTACTGCAGTTTCAGTCCAAAATTAACGTATTTCCTTAGTGCTTCACCTTTATGGAAGCACACTCCCCTTTTGGACAAAATGGATGAAATTATCAGACATACTCTAACGTCAATTTTAAATGTGGCTTTGGACGACCGAGCTTGGGCACAAGCTACTCTTCCTATTCGCATGGGAGGACTCGGCGTCCGCAAAATTTCCAGTATTAGTTTACCGGCTTTTATATCCTCGATCCACGGCACTAAGAAATTAATCAGGAATATCCTGTCTTCCACACTGATTGATTTTGATGTGCCGTGCATGCCCGAGGCTATCGATGCTTGGAAACTCGCTTGCCCGAATACTGAAGAACCCGACCATCCATTTTCCCAGAGACGGTGGGACGAGCCGCTCTGCAGAGTAGTTCAGAGCAATCTGCTGAACACATCTGCTACTACTGCTGAGCGTGCGCGCCTGCGGGCTGTGGGTGAGTGGGAGTCGGGTCTTTGGCTTCACGCCCTACCGTCGTCGAGCATAGGCACATTGTTCGACGACACAACCTTCCGCCTCGCTGTTTCTTTACGCCTTGGTGCCGCTTTCTGTTCTCCTCATCGCTGTCACTGCGGTGAAGCTGTCAACAACCTCGGTCACCACGGCCTGTCATGCAGCCGAAGTGCGGGTTGTTTTGCACGACACGCAAATATAAACGACATCATCCGACAAGCTCTTGTCACCGTCGGCGTCCCAGCTGTTTTAGAACCCAATGGCTTGGCACGCGACGATGGCAAGAGACCGGACGGCATGTGTTTGTTTCCTTGGAAGATGGGTAGGCCTTTAGTGTGGGACGCAACATGCGTCGATACTCTTGCGCCATCCCATCTTCCAAGTTCATCGTGCTGTGCTGGTGCTGCCGTTGCGGCTGCGGAGAACCTCAAGCGGCGTAAATATAGAAACCTTTGTGGTAACTATATTTTCGAGCCGTTTGGGGTTGAAACTCTGGGGCCGTGGAGTCCGAGTGCTCATAGCCTATTTAAGGAAATTTCGAAACGCCTAGTTGACGCTTCCCGTGACCTTTTACTTTGGCCAAAGGCTAAGTGTTGCCATAAAACATGGCAACGCCGCCAGTCTCTTGGGCACATTACCAGCTGACAGCGTTGAGGAGGAGTTTTTCGATGCCCTTTTATAGGTTGTTGTTAGTTTATTTATTTTAGTTTAATAGTTTTTAATTATTAATGTATATAGTTAGTTTATCCTAATAAATATTTGCCCTTTTAGGATGAAAAGAATTCTAAAACTAAATGAGACGAAATTTCAATCTTGTATAAAACGCACATTATGCAGGCAAGCATATTATAAGTTGGGGATTACATTGATGATAAAAATGCTTGGCTCAATGCTGGTCCTGCTACACAAGCATAGGGGCAAACTAATTGATTACCATGTGAAGTTACTGTGGAAGCTGCAGAAGATTGTAATTATATCTTTGCATTGTATAGATTCAACTCTTAGTATTATATAATTGCATAGCACATGTGTGAGTACAATGTACTGTAAAACTACCATTTACATTTAGTTATCTTTCATTGACTTGAATTTGCCGTGGTGGCTGAGAGAATGTCATGCTTACTCTAATGTCTCGTTGATGGTGGCGGGTGTGTCGGGTCATTTAGCTCCCTTCAATATGGCTGAGCTGAAAGGGACTGATCCATGCGTCATTTTCGTGAACAGGCGCTGTCAGTTGGAACTGGTCATCTTTAGGCTGCCACAGTTTATTTTAACTGCTTACTTTGTTTTTTAATTGTTGATATAATGTTTTACTCTGGACGCTCTTAACGTGCACGTACATCGTTCTCACATATATGTATAATCTCAACATGAATGATGTAACCAAGATTTTGTACAATATTTTGATTGAAAAGAGTGTCCATGGAGTTTCTTGCCATTCTTCTCCATAGAGATCTACGCTTTGGAATGGGCAACTACAGTACTTTCACAAGTTATTATGCTTTGTATCTGTGACTATAGCTTAGCCTTCTTGGTTTTGCCTGACATTCAAAAGTGCCTGTAATGGTCTAATTGAAATAAATGCTTTTGAGTTTGAACCGCCTGACTCTTATCAGGGTTAACCTCGATTCTCCTTTTCCTGGACCAAGCGCCTAAGATGTTGGCTGAGGTTTGGAGGGTTTTGGCAATAGCGTTCTTATAACGACCCGTATACTAGATGGCCGTGTCGTCTGCAAACAGGGCAAACTGAGCCGTATTGCTATTTGGAATGTCGCTCGTGAATAAAGTGAAAATGAACTGAGGGACATCTCCTATACGATAGCGGAAGGATCCAACAGGAAGTCTCGTATGATGAGAACTAGGCGGTCCGGCACGCCCAGTTGGTACAGCTTGTACAACAAGCCGTTATGCCAGACTTTGCCGAAGGCTTTCGTTATGTCGAAGTAAAAAACACCTGTCATCGCTCCGCGCTGGGAGCCAGCGCTCAAATATTCGACGATGCAGTGAACCTGTTGAATGCACGAGTGTTCGGTCCGAATTCGTCGAATTGCTCGTTAAGAATGAGGCTCTTAGCTTCGGCGTAATCCTTGAGTCGCTTATAAATAAACCTCTCGTAGATTTTGCCGAGCGCGTTCAGGAGACTGATAGGACGGTAGCTGGAGAGTTCCGCCGGTCGGGAGCGGGTTTGCCGGGATTCGGGATACCGATAACAGTGGCCTCTTTCCATATTTGGGGGAAGAATTTATTACTTAGGGCGCCATTGAAGATGGCCGACAATAGTACTATGAGTTGACTGGGGAGAATTTTAAATACCTTTTTAGTGATACCGTCGGAGCCTGGTGCTTTCAGCGGTCGAAGCCTTTTAATGATGTCGTGTACTTCGTCTGGTGAGGCTTCAGGCAGAGGATCATCCGGGTCTTCGACGGGAGGGAGGGCAGCCCTACGTTCGACTTCAGCGTTCACCATCTCTAGCTGAGCTGTGTACTGGTTGAGAGCTAGGAGAGACCAGAGTTTCTAAATTGTCGGCTAGGCATTCGGCCTTTCAGAGTCATCAAAAGCGACGCTTTTGTCGGGTCGTATGAGAGGAGGCATCGAAGCCTGATCGGTGGCACGCATGTTTCTTAACTATTGCCGGATCGGGGTCTGGTGCAATTAATATTTCTAGCAGCCATTGGAAATATTTTAAAGATTGCGAAGGGCATCCCTGATATTGGGATAGGTATCAAAGATTGCTGCGATCTCTTCAAATTCTCTTGCATTCCTGAGTTCGGCCGCTAAGCGGTCGGCCTCAGGACTGCAAAAAAATGGATTGATTGAGCTTTCAACGGCCTCGGCGCCTGAAGGCGCGACGCGAGGGGAAGCTGATGGAGCTGCAGGTGCAGCAAGGTATGGGGGGTGGAATGGGGGTATCTAATAATCCGGGCATGGGAGCGGCTGAGGCTTTACCGAGAGCTGGGAACGCGCTCTGGTGGTTCAGCGAGTTCCAGTGGGATGGCCTTTGAGGGCATTCTCGCTCCTGACTTAGCGAGCTTAGTGGATGTGGGTTTGGGGGCTTTGGGGCAGCCGCGGTAGTTGGCTGGGTAGCCGGACTGACCACAGAGAACACAACTAGGTGCCTCTGTGCACTTGGAGATGTCCTTAGGACGTGAGCGGTCCTCTGTGCCATGGTCGCCAAGGCACTTGACGCACCTGGGATGGGCATAACAGTTTTTGCTGCTATGACCGTACAGTTGACAGCGATGGCACTGACCTACTTGTGCCGAAGTTTTGAAGGGCTTCTCGATTTGAATGCCCGAGAGGAAACAGACCGAAAACCGATTTGATCTTAAAGATCGGGTGGCGTCCTTCCACCTTGTCAGAGACGACCAGCATCATAGCGTACTGGTCGCCTCCACGAGCCTTGTGAAGGTGGTGGATCGCTGTAGAGGGGTTACCCGGTCGTTGGAGGTTATCTAAGATGTCCTCGGTGGTGATTTCCTTCGGAATGCGCCTGATCACCACACGGTGGGGCGCTTCCTCAGGGAGGGAGTATGAATGAAAGGGAATTTTCCTTCTCCGCAGCTGACGGGACAGTTCCCTGTAATCGGCAAAGGTATCCGACCTTGATGCCATGCAAGGTCGAACGGGCCTTTATGCAGTTGATCCTTTGATCAACACACAATTTGGACACGTCAGTCCACTTGGACTTATCGTGGATAAAAATCGGGGGAGGGGGCTTGGGTTTCTTGGACGAAGAGGGGGCGGGTTAGCCCTAGGGCTAGCTGGCCTGCCACCTCGTACAGAGGCCGCTGTAACGGGCGAAGAGGGACGCGAAGTCACGGGAGAGGGAGTCGCGACAGCCGCTAAGGGCTTTTTGGCTACGGTGGCCTGGGAATTTTTACCCTTCTTCCTTTTCCCCTTTCCGACAACTTGATAGACGTCTTCAGAGGACGAGGAAGCGGACGATTCCGAGAATTTTGGGTCGGAAGTGTCCATTTTCTCGGAAATGGACGTGGACGGTGCAGGGGCTCCATTGTGCTCGAAACAATGGGCAACTTAACAAAGGGCTTATACTATAGCTTTATCGGCAATTCAAGCTTTACATTTCCAGTATAAAGTGCCCTTTTTTTTACGGATGGGAAATCATCAAATGACTTCTCCCGCTCTGGGCAGAGCGGAAGGGAGTGTCAGACTTGTACTGACTAAAACCCATCCATGTTCCTTCCTTGCCCTTTGTGTTCCAGGGCCGCGGTATCTCTTTCGAACAGCCCGCAGCCCTGGCAGGCATCGGCCCTTGCGGGCCCCTCCCTGTTTGCTGACACACGTCTACACGGCCTGTCGTCAAAAGACGGCGAGCTAGCCCATTACTCTCCGTCCACAGGTCCGCGTCTACGGTGGCCGGAAGCCACCACGTGACCCCCGACGCCCGAGGCCTCTCCCGCGGCGGCTGGGACGAGAGGTTCTCTCCCTCTCATGCTCCGCCACCTCCTTCGCTAGCATGACTGCTTCGCAGAAGGAGCTGACGGCATCCCATTCCCACTCGCTCCGGACCATGGCTTGAACCAGGGCCGGATGCGATAGGTCGCCGCCGCCGATCGCCGCTACGAGGACACGGCGGTGCTCCACCCAAGCGGGGCAGACCTCCACCGTGTACTCCACTGTGTCCTCTGGGCGATCCACGCAGTGGTAAGTATAAAGTGGCCTCGCTTTGTATATTTTTTCTGTACAATGAGAGATCCGCATAAACTGCTTTCGTATAGCTTGATCAGCCGTCGTGCGTACCTGAATAGTCACGATACGAGATGACAGAAGTTTCAACAATAGATCAGTACAGTAAGTTAAAGTTTGCTATACATACCTCAGCTGGCATCAGGATTCCAGTATCCTTTTCTGACCAAACAATATTAGGAGCAGGATAGCCGTGCACATTACATTTGAGTTTCAAAGGAGCATCGAATTCCGCAATTATTTTCGGTGCACCTTGAATCGTTATCTCAGGTGCTGTGTTTACTGCAGGTTCTGTAATTACAAGATCATTCAATGAATGTCCTGCCTTTTCTCGAAGATACTCTACTGTAATAGAAAATGGCTTTATGTTCGGGGTTGGGTATCTGAAAGTCAACCTATTAAAATAATAAGATATGTATGACTTCGTAGGTACCTGCTAATGGATTCTGTCGTGCAATGGGTGTTGGACCTGTTCTTATAACAGGCGTTCCAGTTTTCAAATCATTTCCTATTACCTAGGAGAAAAAATAAACAATTAAAAATAACTTTAATAACATCTCTTATGTAAAAATAATTCAGTTATTAACCTAAAAGCGTAATAAAAAATATTTTTGAAGTGAAAACTTTTTTAGCGGCGTTGTGCACTTTTTGGGATGGGTAAAAACTGTTAAACTCGCGTCAGATCGTCAGATCGAATCGTCGGCGCAGGGTGCTTGTGCGAGTGTGCGTGTAGTTTAAGCTAGATGGCGTCGTTTCAAGTTTTTTCTACAACAGCGACATCTTTCGTTCTTGCAGAAAGCTATTGAAATTTCTGATATTTAAGCTAGATGGCGTTGTTTCAAGGTTTCACTTGCCGGCACTCTCAGAGTACAACCCGTCTTTTTTTTAAGAATAATACATCAGTTGTTTATGGTACGGGCATTTGGTTTGGAGGAACGAGGAAAATATCGTGTGTAATATTTTAAGTATGTATGTCTATAAGAGAAGTATAAAAGAAGAAGTCATGCTGCGCCGGCGCCGACCCTAAATAAATTGGTATAAAGGGCAGGTGAAAGATGTTGATGTCTATAAGAGTAGGGTATGACAAAAGAAACGATATAAATGGACTGTGTGAAAAATGATACATCTGGAAAGGGGAAAATCTTATGACATCTAATAGAGGATATGTGGAAGAGGTAGACATTACCCCAAAAAATTGGGATGAGGGCAGGAGAGTGATGTTGATGACCTAATTTGGTATCAGAGTTCTTTATCCGTCAAGCGATTACCTACAATCCGCCCTCTCCTCGTAAGGTCTTCTTATTGGTATTCGATACTAGAAATTGAAACTTACAGTGACAAGAAATATAGAATAAGGTGGATCAAAAGACGGAGTAACGTAGAATTGTTCTTTTTTGTCGACTAGTGTTAGAGGCAGCTCTGCAATGACGTGGTTGTTCAAATCGAGGATTTTTGCTGTAGTGAGTTCGACTCCCTCCCCAAGTAACCTAATACCTAAAAACGCGTTTCCTCCTGAAAGATCAAATAAAATATGCATCATGTATCAGAAATATATGTTCATATTTGTGGATATGGCACAGACAATCAAACAGAATATCTGATTTATGCTACCAACATGGTAATCACGAAAAAATAATCGTCACATAATTATGCACAATACCTGCTGGATCTGAATGTATGGAGCAGCTGATTATTTTTTTGCGATAACGATGTTGGTCTCACGGAGACAGTTGTCCTGTTTGAAGGTACATAATACCTGTACGGTACGTACCTGGAGGCGGTCTTGTGACAGTGTCTTTCATAGAAGTCGGACTGTCAATAGAGAACCCGAGCTGAAAGTTGAGATCACTCTTGGCGATCATGATTATGTGAATTTCACCCCTGCCTTCGATTTCCACCTCATAGTCTCCGGGTTTTGCATTATTGAGTCTCCTGACCTGTCGACACAAATCTGGATCAACAATTAGGTCTAAAATACAGCTTCTCACGGGTTCAAGTTATGAAGTATATTCCGTTATAGGACACCCAGAGTATTCTACATTGTGCATTGTAGTGGTAGTTGAAGCGGGTCATTAACTATTCCAAAATTCCAAAAGTAAAAAAAAATGATGTCACTAAACATGATTTTTATGTTAAGAAAACGCTTACAACAGTCGGTTCGTTCAACATAATTATTATGTAAATATGATACAAACACCCGACACATAGCCGAAACGGTCACATCAACCACTGCAACAAGACATTAGTCAATGGGATGTATTTTTGACCCATCTGACATGTCCCTCCAGATGTGGACAACGGGAAGTCTGTTATTTTATACGCATAGTAATGAAAGAAAAAGGTAACGTATTAGGAAATTGGCAAGGACAAGTGTAGATAATCTCAGAGACTACCAGGAGGCGAAAATCATGAAGAAGTATTTATTTTCATGGCTTGCTGCATGATTTTGAGTAATATTTTATTACTTAAAAATACAGTGCGGCGAACGGGATTTTTTTTAAATCATTTATCAATTATCGCTGGCTCCACCTTTGGGGATGGAGCCGTGGGGCTAACATCGACAACGAACATAGGAGATATTTATTTATTTAACACTTCAAGCACAAAGTACAGAGGCGGACTTAATGCCATAGGCATTTTCTACCAGTCAACCTTTGGGTGATGGGGAGACAAACAGTGGTAGGTGCATAAATCTGCAAATAAATTTTAATTTAATATTAACTACAAGGATATACAAAATACTATAAATATATATTAACATACTATAATTACATACCAAAGTATATGTATATATACTCGTATATATATTTTGTAAATGGACATTTACAGGGATAAACTAAAATAAAAATACAAACAATAGAGAAAACATTAACGTTGTGACGAAACTGCCAGCTTCTTTCGAATGTACTCGCGAACTTTGATTTTAAAAGATAGACGATTGGTTGCCATCCTGATTTCCTGGGGAAGCGCATTCCACAGAGAAATAGACTGAACGAAGAAAGATCGGTGAATGAAGTCAGTGCGATGAGAGGGACATTGAAGAACTCGGTTTTGCGATGAGTGCAAACTCCTATTTTATGGTTAGTTTCTCGAGGAGATCTGCATTCAGGTCAAAGTAGCACACATCACCATAATCGATGATAGGAAAAAATAGGGATTGTACAAGAATTGAATTTTGATTGATTGATTGTTTCGTATTTGATGGTAAAAAGTTTTTCAAACGGTACAGAGCCCGCTGCGTACCAGTAACCTACCCCAGTAAGATATTAGTACTGGGGGCCTATTACGAACTCTTATTTCCAGACAGTTTACGGCGTAAACAAAACTGCATGGCAATTTCGTATTATGAACTAGTCAAACAAGCCAGTCAGCGGTCACGTGACACCCTGGCCGACTTCTGCCCGAATATTGCCTGGCAATACCGTATTATGAACGTTCGTTTGACATTTCTTTTCCTATTACAACTGTCAAAAAGTAACCTCACAATCCATTTTGTTTACGCTGCGTCAGAGGAGCTTTTATTGAATTGTTTTGGGTTTATTTGGCGAAATTGTTCGTGTGCTATCTCGTTATCAAATTTAAATATCATGTGTGACGAGTATGAAGTGTTTGAGTTCCTGGAAAGTGACTTTTCTCACCCAAATAGTGCCTCAAGGAAGAAAAGAAGACGAGTTCGTGATAAATGCAAGTGTTCGACATGGATGATGTGAAATTCATTCAAAGATATCGACTTAGCAAAGCCTTGGTACTGAATCTTTGTGAGGAGCTGAGACCTCATATGTCGGGGCCTACAAAATCAATTTGTTATACCCCATCGCCACTTCTCTGTTAGAATGCAAGAACTCCCACAATGTTTCTAACTGAACATAGGTTACGCACTGACGCCGACGAGAACTCTCATCCACTGTACTATAATAATTACAATAATAAAATATCTCGACTTGGCACACGAGGTTATCGACATGTGAAATGTGAACTCGGCTATCATTGTGCCGATTGTCGTAACGGTCAATGGCCTATGGCTAAGAGCCTCGATGACCATCTCTCGAAGCTCTCCTTAGCCGGTTGGATCAAGGGCCTGATTCAGAAGGCAGTACTCCTCGATACGGCTCGCATTGTGAGGAGGTTCCTGTCTCTGGAGCCCTAACCACCGGTAGCTTGGAGCCTGTTCCCGACACCGGCGGACCGTTATTTTTTTTATATTTTAAATGTTTTTTAATACCTATGTTTTTTTTTTAAAGAAATGTTAAAAAATGTGTATCTTACGAAACAAACAATACCATAGCGTTTTTATTTAAGGTGGTTGCGTCAGGGTAGCCCGCGAAATTTTCTTACGTTTTTTGTGATTTTCAGGTCATTGTCAGGTTATATGTTGATGAAAAATGAGTCGCGCCAGTAACACGTATGTAGTTACAGAATCACACTGATGAAAATCATCAAAATAACCCTGTAAGTCCATATAATCCTATTGAATTACTTTTTCATGAAATATTCATTGAATAGGATTACATGAACTTAGAGGGTTGTATTGATGATTTTCACGATTGTAATTTTGTAACTACAAACGTGTTACTGGCGCGACTTATTTTTCATCAACATAAACCTACCACTGATCTGCAAATTGCAAAAAACGTAAGCAAATTTGAATTTCGCGGGATACCCTGACGCAACCACCTATTCCTTTTATTGATACTGAAATCTCCGCTGAACTTGTAGAGTACGTGTACGTTCGGAAACTTAATATCGCGTTACAGTTTACAAACACGAAAATGATATTATGAATTAATTATATATTGCACATACATACTACACATACATTGCGTTCATTTTTGTAGTAGAGCAACTAGATTATTATATATTAATATTATTTTTATCATAAAATACGTGACTTAAATATAACCGTAACTTACCGATAAAGATTTAATTGTGTTTCGGAACGTTACGGCGGAGAACTACAATTAAGCCAGCCATAGACTATCGGCCCAGCGAAAAGTCGGTCAGAATTAGTAATGTCATAATACGAAATTAAACCAGCCAGTAAAATGAACTGCCTGGAACTTGCCTGGTTTTTTAAAAGTTCGTAATAGGCCTGCTGAATGCATGTAAACATGATGCGATAAGTCGGTACGCACCGTCATTTTATTTTTGCCGGAGACAATAGGTTCCGTGGGTTGTTTGCTTCCGCCTGGACCTGTTACTTTTCCTATCCTAGAACCCAATCCAGTCAGAGAAATCAACACGGCTCCAGTATGGGCATCGACATTAAACTGAAAACGACAGTTAACATATTATTAATTTTGTTCTAATACAATGAAATGATAATAACCACAAGCTTGTAAATAAGAGCTGATCCTAGAACATAACTACACTTCTCTCTCTGTTAAATAAAAACACATCGGTACTAACTTTAACTTTGTGGGTGCCGGGTGGGTACTTCTTGTTGACGAGCGAAACTCCTCTGCCCGTAATAGACTCCTCAATATATTTTAAGATCTGTTGACAAACGTAAACATAAATCAGAAATAATATGAAGAAAACTTTAAACCCTAAATCGGTCCAGTCACTTAAGGGGTGTCGATCAGTTTATAATGTTCCTGTAGTATCCACTTGTATAAGAACTAATAGGTTGCTAACACAATTTTCTAACTATATAATATCACAGGCTCACCAACACCACCAAGCCCCCAGTCCAGGGTCCGCTTCACCTTCCAACTCTCGCCATAAGTGGTGACTGACACTTCCCATTAGTGACAGCTACCCGACTAATTGTGGTTGTGAGACAGTGTTACCATATCTATTACATAGATACACTACAGTTCCCGCTGGGCCTCCCCTCTGTAAGATGAAGAGGGTCATAATCTACCGCGCAAACCTTGTCGGGTGTGGTGTACGACACGTGTCTACGGATTTTCGGTTCTTGGTTATAACGGTTTTTTTCATGAAGATCTCCATAGTAGTTTGAGAGCAACGGTGACGAAACCAATAACACAAATTAAAGTGCCTTGTTCGAAGTTACGACCAATGTTGGTAAAAGGTAGGTATGTAAATCTTTAAATATGGTCGCGGGTCTTCGATAAATGATAAGCGTGCCGTATGTTTGATATGACTGAAATAGCTAGAATACAAGGAATCTTACGTCTTTGACGTCGGTTTTCATCATATGGAAAACTTGTCCACCTGAAGCCTGTGCCACCTGGTGATACGCTTGATATTTAGGATCACTAGTAGATCCACATAAGCCAGTCAGTAAAAAAACTACCTGAAAAGAGAAATATCAACTCACATGAGAACCTCAAATTCATTAGCAACCAAAGTTACCGTTTTTTTTACCGTGAAGCATATACCGAATAAAAATATTTTTAGAAATCGAATAAACCTATAGCGAATGGGCTACCTGATGAAATTAAGTATTTTTTTTTATAAAAAGCGTGTTAAGAAAAAAATATACATTTTATTTTCCAAACGAAATCGTTATTGATTGAACACACAAAGCATGTAGGTCAGGTTATAAGACACTAAACAGGGTTATCAGGTATAAATAGGTCAGTAATTTATGTTATGCATATTTATATGCTCTTCGCTTCAATAACGTGATTTGTCCGACAAATCATCATAGTCATAATAAATCGTAGATTGACTAAATAAAAAAAGTAATCGGCTGGACACCATTATTTTATGAAAATTTAAAAACACTCTCAAATCAAAATTTTTAGGATAAACACATTATTAATATAAAGCAAAGAAGTGATATTCAAATACAGATAATTATATTGCAAATACGGTAATTTTTAGATTGTCAAGTAAAATCGGTTAAGACTGACAGTAGTCGCACTTTTAATAGTTCATCAGGTAACCTATTCGTAATAATTATGTTTGTTTATGTATTAAAATTGCTTAGAAAATATTCCCTTTCAACAGATCAGTGCAGGTCGGCCTTAGACGGATCTTAATTTTGATACAAATGTTTCAAGCCCATCGGAAGGTTGCAGTTCCAAAAAGCATAAACCCGTAAACCAAAAATAATGACCTGGCTCTGTTTCTTCTGCGAAAGGCTCTTGATTTGTTCTAACTTTTCGTAGTCGCTGGCGGAGGCATCAGTGAACACATACAAGTAGGACAGCGGCAAGCTGTGTGTGAGACCTAGCTCGATGCCTGTCATACATTTTTCAGGACAATCATGATTAAAATCACTATGGATACGTATGGATGCCAAAGATTTTTTGAAGACATTTGAATCGTTTGTGATGGTTCGTACTTCGGCATCTGAAATAAAGACATAATATCATGTTTGACTTTTTTCTGAAGTTAGGCCAGTTAGTCTCACACTTTCTTATTACACATAATTACGTGCAATAAGAAAGTGTTTATAAAGGGTGTAAAAAGACTCCTAACGAAGCCGAAAGGCACTTGTTCTCCCCGTTATTGTAATTATTTTTTTTGCTCTAGATCATACCTGGGAAACTTCTAATTACGGAGATCTTGCGGGTCAAAGTTCCAAATTTTTTACAAGTTTTACTTTTAACACCTCCACAACCCCCGTACTATTCAATCCACATCCATCAGCACAATGTTTTGAGCGCGTTACATTGAGTCCTACCGTAAAATGTGATTATTAACCTCAAAAAAAAAAAAGTCGTTTCCCAGCAATAATTTTTGGGTAAAGCTACTTAGTTTGATGTACAGAATGCTTGGTTAGCAGCTTCGTGAAGAGTCCGTTTACACCCTGTTAACCCTAAGGCCGCTATCACACGGACTGCACCACAACAACCGCACGCAGTCTCTATATTCAACTGCATGCAGTTGTACGTTTGACTTCGTGCAGTCATGATATCAACTGCACGCGGTCGGCTGCAGTCGAGAGAAGTCA
The DNA here is from genome assembly GCA_950005105.1 of Lycophotia porphyrea. Taxonomy (NCBI): domain Eukaryota; kingdom Metazoa; phylum Arthropoda; class Insecta; order Lepidoptera; family Noctuidae; genus Lycophotia; species Lycophotia porphyrea. Next base: position 9,451,532 of record OX465391.1, on the reverse strand, counting down.
ATATCAACTGTATGCAGTCGTGCCTTCAGCTTCACGCGGTCGGCTACAGTTGTGTAGTGTCGCCGCATGCTGTCCACCGCCGACCGCATGCAGTTATAACTGCAGACTAACTGCATGCGGTGAAGTTGGTATCATGGCTGCACGAAGGCGAACGTACAACTGTATGCAGTTGAATATAGAGACTGCGTGCGGTTGTTGTGGTGCAGTCCGTGTGATAGCGGCCTAAGTTGTAGCGATAAAGTCAGTACCTACACAGTTACAGCAAACACAATACTCATAAATAACAAAACTTTGCTAAAACCCAAAGATAAGAACGCGTAGCTATTCAAATCACAAAAATATTCTTTTATTGCTTTGTCGGAAATAAATAAAAATGTATGAGAGAATAAAAAAAATCAAACAAACAACATGTTTTTGTGTATGTACGAGTATGTTCAGCGATATCTTCGCCAATTGCGACCGATTTCGACGATTCTTTTTTTGTTTGGATGAGTATTATTTACCGTTTAAGAGTGAAGCTTTGATGCTGACCTTCGGAGATAGACAGTAGAGCTCTTCAATAATAGGCAGCAAATCTGTCGTGATTACTGTAATCGTTGATTGTCAGGCGTAATTACTTTTTTACTGATTTTTGCTTGTTGTGTCCTTGCTGGTGAGTATGATTGCCCGGAACTAGTAGCTCAGCTTTTGAGAATTTTTGTTCCTTCCGTGCCCAAAATTAAATACCGCAAACGTGTCCTATCGGCCCCCTTATTAACCATAAAGTTCGGTACGGACCACATCGAGGGTCTGACACACAAGCCTCCGCTGGCTTGGTACAGGCCCCGAAAGGGGTCTGTCACTTAAGTCTTAAGTCATCCTTATTATATATGTAAATATTTAATATTCTGATTATTAAATACTATGAACATGCGTTAATTAAGAAAGTGGGACAAAAAAATCATATGTCAACGCCACTAAAAGTTCTGTATTTAGCGCGCAAGATTCTTAATTTACCCAAATAAAATCCAAGTGCGTAAATACGGTCATCGCCATATTGGCGGCAATGCTGGCCGAGAAATCATGAAAATTGTGGTTTTCGGACATCCAAGCTCCATTTTATTGAGAATGATTAACTTGTCATCCAATGATGTGACGAATTCATCCCAAGTGTAATCAATAAGAATCATTCAAGTGGTAATTATCACTTTTATCATAACAGTATCTAAAGTCGAAGTTTCGCACCAATCGTGCGTCCTTACATTCTTATTTTTCACATTTATCACACAGACGCGTAAAGATTCGATAACAAGTATGATAAATATCATTCCAAATATAATAAACAACATGAAAATGCCCTGATCTTAGCGTAATGTAGTAATACAGGACCAACAACACGTAATATTCATTACCACTACTCAATTTGTACACGAAATTGATGACCTTTTTTTTTTAATAGTTGTGATGTGTGAAAGCGATTATTTGAGTCAATTATTTTTTTGTAAATTTCAATCAACTCGAGTAATTAAATTAAAAATTTAAGAAATCGATAGATAAAATACAATAAATATTTACTATAATATTTTTTAAGGTCTTATAATGGTAATATTAATAGCTTTTCGTAAATTTTATGTACTACTAGCTGATGCCCGCGGCTTCGCCCATGTGGAGTTCGATAATTGTCCCATGGGTGACCCCATAAAAATCCTATGTGGTTATTCAGGTTGTAATCTATCTGTGTGCTAAATTTCATCCAAATCCATTCAGTAGTTTTTGCGTGAAAGCGTAACAAACATCCATCCATCCATCCTCACAAACTTTCGCATTTATAATATTACTAGCTTTTGCCCGCGGCTCCGCCCGCGTGGAGTTCGGGAATTGCCCGCGGGATCTTACCTCTGGGAAAATAAGTAATCTATGTGCTATATCATACCAAAATCTATCTCTGTGCCAAATTTTATCCCGATCTTTTGAGCCGTTCTGGCGTGATTGAGTAACAAACATCCATCTATCCAAACTTTCGCATTTATAATAGTTTATTATGTAAGATAACGACGTGGAAAGGACACCGACGCGAAAATGGTTACCATGTGTTCAGTATATCATTTGGAGCCCCACATAGAATTTTATTCATCGGTAATTTTAAAAAAATCACGCTCCGCACGCCCTACGCAACATGCGCGCCAAAACTATGAAGAGTGTGTACACCAATTTTTGTGTCAAACAACCAAGAGAATACTATACGTTTCACAGAAAATTTAACCCCCCCGTTTTACACTCGTAGGGGTAGAATTTCGAAAAACTCTTTCTCAGCGGATACCTACTCTTCACAAAAATACACCCTTCAAATGTCTTTAGGACCAACGGCTTGGGCTGTGCGTCAATATATAAGTCAGGGGATGATTTTGGAAAAACTGTGACTCGTTTTTCATTATTTTAACATAAGAGTTTGCACTCTAATTTTCAAGTCAATCAACCCCGAGAGTAAAATTTTCACAGAAACCATTCACCCCATTTCATCTCCTTAGGGTAGGAATTTCGTAAAACCCTTTCTTAGTGGATACCATCTCTTCACAAAGAATACACCCTCCTCACGTCTTTAGGACCAGCGGTTTAGGCTCTGCATTCAACACCCTATTTCACCCTCTTTGGGGTGGTATTTGGAAAAACCATTTCTTAGTGGATACCTACTCTTTACAAAGAATACAGCAGTTTTTAGTTTTCTACTTTTGGACACAATGGCGTTTTAATTGCACAGTAAAAATTATAATCTATTTAGTTCCTACCTTGATAAAAAAAAAAAAAATTACATTCGTTTTTTGATATGGCAGGCGTGTTTTTTTATTATTATATAATCATAATTTAATATAGACCATTATTATGAAGTTTAGTAAAGATTCAGTCAATGCTACTGAACAGAGAAAGAATAGATAGATATAGATAGTTTAACAAATGTTCTACATGATTCTTTAAATTAGCATAACTTATTTATGAACCGATTGACATGAAACAAACACTAAATGTTAAGTGAAGCTTACCACAATATATTAGTGAAAACCACATCTGAATCGGATAAGCCGTTTCTGAGATTAGCGTGCACAAACGCACAGACAAACAGACAAAAATTCTAACAATCATTGTTTTGGGTACTATTTGCGTTGATAAAGGTCCCTATAATATTTTTTCGCATATATCTTCCATGTACAGGCAGCGATCCGTTACATTTTTATTATATGTATAGATAGATGTGACCAACCCTATACAACAAACTACACAAGACTGATCTATGGCTAAATTCGCGCCGATTTTCGTTCCATATCAAAATTTAAATTAAAAATCCACTCGCTGTTCAAATTGATATTGTATTATATTTAGTAGACAATTTGATGTGTCTTTAAAGGTTTTTATTGTAAGCTTTTTTTTTACTTGGATATTGGTAAAATCTTGCAACTAAATTTCAAACCCGTTCCCCCCAATCGATTGAACTGAAATTTTGGCCACACCTTTGGTTCTGATGACAATTCATTTTTTATGACAGAAATTTCTTAATCGTGCTGCCAGGATCGTTTCCTCACGAGAGAACTCCTCAACGGTTAATAGCGTGGACACAGAACTTTGTATTCGTGTTTAATTTTGATTGACAAAGATGCTTTCTATCATGACCTCATCTTGCAGTCAAGATTTTCTTATCACGAGGGAACTCCTCAACGGATAATAGCACGGATACGAAAATTTGATACGCTTTCAATTTTGATAGATAAACATGATTTCTATCATGTCCTTATCCTGCAACCATGATCGTCTCCTCACGAGGGAACTCCTCAACGGTCAATAGCATGGCTACGAAAATTCATAATCGATATCTATCAGAAATGAACGACAAAAATAAACCTTGGAGTAAACAGAAACCCCACGGCCTTCGTTCGCGTGAAATTATTATTGAAAATATTACTTCCCTTTTTGAATCATGTTGTTCCCAATTTCAAGGGTTGTAATTTTTTAGCACGAATCCTAATTTTTATTTTAAAATAAAAGTAGCCTAAGTTACCCCTTATAACATCAGCTATCTCCAAGTAAAAATCGGTTCAGCATTTTCGGAGAACAGCGATTAACAAACAGACAGTGAAATTTAAAAAAAAAAAAGTTTTTTGTTATAAGTGCTGTATACGGGGTGGAAGAGACATCGACGCGAAAACGATTACCACGTAGTCATTACATCATTCTGAGCCCCCCCATCGAAATTTTTCATCGGTTATTTAAATGCATTCAGCAAATAGCCGTTATTTTGATATTACAAACAGCCACTTCAATTTTATTTATTTTTATAGATAAATCTCCCCTTGAAGTCACCCAAAAGCATCGAATAATCACTAAATGAAATAATTAAAAAAACCGGCTAAGTAGGAGTCGACTCATACACGAAAGGTTCCGTACCATTATCTATAAAAACGGCAAAAAAACCATGTCTGTTGTATGGAGCCCCCTTAAACATTTATTTTATTTCATCAAATGACTTCTCCCGCTCTGGGCAGAGTGGAAGGAAGTGTCAGACTTGTACTGACTAAAACCCACCCATGTTCCTTCCTTGCCCTTTGTATTCCAGTGCCGCGGTATCTCTTTAGAACAGTCCCGCTGCCCTGGCAGGCATTGGCCCTTGCCATTGGCTCAAACAGGGAGGGGCCCCTCCCTGTTTGCTGACATCTCTTTGAGGCGCGCGTGGAACACGAACACGAACGCGCCGTCAACACGGCCTGTCGTCAAAAGACGGACGGACGGTGAGCTAGCCCATTACTCACCATCCACAGGTCCACGTCTACGGTGGCCGGAAGCCACCACGTGACTCCCGACACCCGGGGCGTCTCCCTCGGCGGCTGGGACGAGAGGTTCTTTACCACTCACGCTCTGCCACCTCCTTCGCTAGCATGACTGTTTCACAGAAGGAGGTTATGGCGTCCCATTCCCTCTCGCTCTGGACCATGGATTGAACCAGTGCCGGACGCGATAGGTCGCCGCTGCCGATCGCCGCTACGAGGATACGGCGGTGCTCCACCCAAGCGGGGCACACCTCAACCGTGTGCTCCACCGTGTCCTCTGGGCGATCCTCACAGTGATAAAACCCGGGCGTTTCCTCCCGCCCGATTCTGTGCAGGAACCTCCCGAAACAACCGTGTCCGGTGAGGACCTGCGTCAGGCAGAAGGTGAGGGTGCCGTGGCACCTCTCTAGCCACTCCTTAATGAGGGGACTTATCGCCACTATTGTGGCGTGCCTTGCATGGGTTAGCGATAGACGCTCTCTCCATGTTGCCATGAGATCGCGCCGGAAGTCTGTCCGCTGAGCGACGATTTGCCGCGGCAGCGGAGTAACCCCCCGGTGTAGTGCCTCCGCGCGCCACTCGTGCAGGCGCGTGAGGACTATCGCCTCCAGATCCCATGGCGAAAACAAAAGAAACCTTAGTTACTCATTATGACATCAGCTATCTGCCAGTAAAAGTCCCTTCAGAATCGGGCTAGCCGTTTTGGAGATTAGCCGGAACAAACAGACAGACAGAAAGACATAAATGTGTTTTTGTTATAAGTACCCTATATACATTCATATGCATTCAGTAAAAAGCTGTTATTTTGATTTTGCAAACAAACACTTCAATTTTATTTATTTGTATAGATATATTCAACACTGGTACTTACCCGGGTCGTTGAATGTGACTATAACGAAATTTTCTATCTGAGATGCTTTGGACCTCGATACTTTGTCAAATATTATGTTGACTTCCTCTTTTACTGCATTTATTTCTTCGTTCATTGACAACGTATAGTCGATTACAAATGTTAAACTACTTTTTATAATTTGTCCTTGTACATAAATTGCACATGTTTGTACAATTAAAACAACAACAACAAAACACAACCCGTAAGAAGCCATGGTCAACACTGATGCTACTGCTTCAGAGTGTATCCGAGCCACCGATAGAATCGGGTTAGTCGTATCAATGATACATGTTTAGTGAATCATCTTCAAAATCCCAATTATACAGACAAGCGTGTCAAAGGTTAAATGGTTTATCACTTTTTTCAGTTTTAGGGTTCTGTATGAAAAATATTAAAATATGTAATATATGTGTATTTTATTTTATTTTTATTTCAATATATATATATACTAGCTTATACCCGCGGCGTCTCCCGCGTGGTGTTCGATAATTGTCCCACGGGAAAATACTATCGGGATAAAAAGTATCTTATGTGTTAATCCAGGTAATCAACTATCTGTGTTCCAAATTTCATCCGAATCCGTTCAGTAGTTTCGGAGCCTATTCGGTACAAACAAACAAACAAAAAAATCTTTCTACTTTATAATAGTGTAGAGTAGATAGATAGATAGATTATAATATATAACTAATATAATAAATTAATATAAAAATAATTATGCAAAAATAAATAAAATAAATAATAATAATATATAATTTTTTTTTATATAAATATATATATTTATATATAATATAGTGTAGATATATAATTAATGGGGTTAATAAAGCCATGTGAAGCTTCTTAAACCCTAGTTAGGAAAAAACACCTGTATGTCAGGAGTTAGCGTCTCAGCCCGCCCAATACTATTGTACTGTTATGCCAAACACTAAATTAAAACCAGGTTACAGTTAGTTCATTCGGAAAAATATAAATTACCAAGTGTTTGATTTAAAAATACTAGATTTTAAATGCAATGTGAGTAGTAAATGAATATGTACCTAATTGTGTGTTTGTGTGTTTGTATGTGTATATGTATATTTTTATTACTTTATAATACATATAAAAAGATATATCCTGGCCCAAATTAAGTGTTACTCGTTAAGTGAAAGTAGATAAAAAAAACCGGCCAACTTCGAGTCGGACTCGCGTTTGAAGGGTTCCGTACCATCGTAGTACGGGAGCTCTCTTTAATTTTTATTTAGCTATATAGCGGCAACAGAAATACACGTCAACTGTCTACCTATCATGGATCATGAGATACCGCCCGCTGACAGACAGATGGCGGATAGAGACGGAGGCTTAATATTATGGTCCGGTTGGTTACCCTTCGGATACGAAACCCTGAAAAAGGAACCCTTACAGGATCACTCGTGTGTGACTTAGTTATAAGTGAGACGTGGTGACATCTAGACACGCGGTAGCGTGTCAAGCCAAGTTCAAGCTAACAGAACTGGTGAGCAGCACCGTGTGTAATATTACACGAACCATTTGGAGCTACTTTTGACCCTCTCATAAGTAAAAAACTATTTCATATAAACATGTCAAAAGACATTGCCCATTTTTGTCCCACCGCAAACACATTGGGAAAGATAATCAAAAATAATAAGTGTTTAAAATAGGAATTATCCGTTTAAGTACTATCTCTAAATAACACGCCGTCATCTTATCAAAAAAATAAGTAATTTAACTAATTATCAATACAAGTTTTAGTTTCAGGTGGAGTTTAGGGTTGCCATTATAATATGTTCAATTTAATTACGATTTATATTTTTAATCGATCGATCGATTTATATTTTTAATCGATCGATCGATTTAAATCTAATCGATTACAGATTAATCTATTCGATTAATTAATTAATATGAATTAATTATAAAAGCAGATCGTCACTCACTGGACGCCTGAGGGCCATCGCCGACGAGGTCGACCTCGGCGAAGGTGGTGTGACGATCTGGTCATGTTTACGGGGCAAGCGTGGCCAGAAATCGCACAGTACAGAGAAGTTTGGAGGGAGAAGGGGGAGGCCTTTACCCAGCAGTGGCACACTTTGTAGGCTATCAACAAAAAAAAAATATATAAAAGCTACCAGTGTGAACCAAATCCACCACCACCTTTACCAGCACCACCTGTACAAGCACCTGCGGAGAATGTTTTGCCGAGTGAAATTATCAGCACGCCAGAGATCCAGAAATGGTTATTATCTATAGATGGCATTCTGAACGAAGTCTGCACTATTGTTGGTGAAGGAAAAATGAACTCGGACCAGAAGCAACGTGTCTCAAATCTTTGCCGCAAGGCCCAAAGTGGGACGTCTCAGATGGCTGTCCTTTACCAATTGATAAAGCAGAAAATGATTCAGTCCCATAGTACCGTTCAGCACCTACAGAATCAGCAGAACATGGCGAATTCTCTGGACCAGTTCAAAGAGGTTATTGAGACGAAGCTGAATCCGTCCAACAATTCTTATGCTAGCATGGTGAAGAAAGGCTCCGACAATTTCGTCCGTCCTGCAAACTTGAGCACAATCGCTATCTACCCCAGTGATAAAACTAAAACAAGTGACGACACCAAGTCACTTGTTCAAAAGTTAATATCTCCCGAACAACTCAAGCTCCATGTACGTGGCCTGAAAAAAGTGAAAAATGGGGGCGTACTGATCAGCACTGAAAATAAAGGCGACATTGATAAGTTGAGAAATTCGGAGAAGATATTCACCTCGGGTCTAACAATAGAAGAACCATCTAAACGTCGCCCTAGGGTCACTGTCATTGGTGTTCCCGTATTTCTATTGAGAAGGAGGTATTTGACTGTATTTACGAGCAAAACCTATCGGACAAATTGCCGAGTACAAGTCGTGAATCGTTCCTTGAGACCATTAAATTGAGCCATAAATTGGGTAAGAAAGACCTTCCTACCTGCAACTACATTCTGGAAGTACCCGCTGGCATTAGAAAGCTGTTAATCAACCAAAGCAGAATTTTTATTAACTGGACTTCATGCCCCGTGAGAGATTTTACGATCGTCACCAGGTGCTACAACTGTCAGCAGTTTGGCCACACAGCTAAGTTTTGTTGTGAAGCTAGTCCTACTTGCAACCACTGTTCAGAGACGGGACACTCCGTGAAGGAATGCAGCAGCAAATCTTCTCCCCCCCAGTGTGTGACGTGCAAAAGATTCAAGAGAAAATATGACCATCCAACCGGTGATGTAAGTTGCCCAGCACGTACATATGCAGAGACCAACTACATCAACTCAATAGACTATGAGGGCGCCTAAGAGCGCCGCAGAATATTACATTTAGGATGCACACAAACAAGTAGCTCATCCCTTATTTGTATTTTCTTTCTTTCTTTTTTTTCTCTTAGTTTGTAATTAAAATGAGCAATAGGCTAATCAGTGATCTAGATAGTTTTACTCTGTCTGAATCTAAAATCTGTGATGTTGAGGACTGTCAACACTTTCTTCGTTCGGGCGCCAAAATGCTTACCTTGCTTACACAAAATATTTGCAGCATAAACCGAAACATAGACGGTTTTGAAGTGTTATTACAAAGACTTGATATCATCGTACTAACAGAATGTTGGTTGTCAAAACAGACAATCATCTTACCATCTCTGAACGGTTTTCATTTATACAAAACAGACAGAAACCAACTAAAACGACGGAGTAGTAGTTTATGTTAAAAATAATCTGCGAACTGTTAAAGAAGAACCACTAACCCAAGATAGTAATTGCTTAATCATTAAAATTATTCCCGATATAGTAGTTATGGCTGTTTATAGGCCTCCCTCTCATAATGTCGACAGATTTTTAAACTCACTTGACACAAATTTAAAAAACATCAGTACATTCAAAAACATAATACTTTTAGGAGATATCAACAAAAAATTTCTTCCGGGAAACCCGAAACCCATACTCATAATTATCTAAACATTTGTGCAATTCATGGACTTTTACCAGCTCACTTTTACCGCACGCACCAAAGCGGTTCTTGCTTAGATCATATCATTCTAAAATAAAAAAACCCATCCAAAACATTGGTTACTAACTCCGCACTTACCGATCATCAAGCTGTTTTACTAACAATGCAAATAAGTTCGCCTAGAAAAAACTGCGAGCGTAGCTATACTAAAGTCAATATGACAAACCCTGAAAGTGACATACGCAGCCTTAATTTTAACCCCATTTATGATTCTGTTGATGCAAATATCTCTTTACAATATTTCATAAATTCTTTACAATTCGCAATAAAGAAAAAACACATCCACTAAGAAAATCCCAAGAAAGTATAGTTGTATTAAGCCGTAGATCACACCCGGTCTCGTTCGTTGTATAAGACACAGAGACAAACTTCACCTGAAATCCAAAATTGTACCTGATGACGTAATACTTTCTGTTACCTATAAAAGATATCATAATTTCTGTAATAATCTTTTGAAAAAACTAAAAAACCAGTACGACAAAAATGAACAACAGAAGGCGGGAAAAAATAGTAAACTTGTGTGGAAATTTGTAAAAAAGAATACATTGAAGTTGAAAAACTCCGAACCTCCGCTTGATTTACTATCAACAGAAATAAACCCATCCGAAGCAATAAATAAGGTAAACCACTATTTTGTGAACGTTGGTAAAAACTTAGCTGAAAAATTCTTAAATATTAGCTGCCCTCCCACTCAAAACCTAACTAGGACATCTTCCATGTTAAATTCTTTTGAGTTATTAGATACTGACATCAACGAAGTAATTACAATAATAACCGGGCTAAAGGATGTCTATGCAACTGGGTGGGATGATATACCCAATAATGTACTCAAAAGATTTAAACACCTTCTGGCCCCGCCGTTCACCCATATCTTTCAGTTATGTTTATCTAAAGGGATATTTCCAAAAATGCCAAAAAAAGTTTGTGGTCACTCCTGTTTTCAAGTCTGGAGACAAAATGAGTGTGAATAACTACAGACCCATTTCAGTGCTAACGGGCCTTTCAAAAATTTTAGAAAAAATTATTAACAGTAAATTATTAAAATATCTGGAAGAGAACAAACTACTTTCAGATAATCAATATGGATTTAGGCCAAAAAAATCAACAAGCCAAGCAGTAAACAAACTGACTAATTACATTTCTACAAATCTGGATAGTGGGATGCATACAGTTGGGATCTTTCTAGACCTTGCGAAGACTTTGGACACTATTTCTTGCACTACTCTTTTACAGAAGCTTGAAACAATTGGGATAAGAGGAGCACAGCTTCTACTATTATCTGATTATTTGAGTGATCGTCAGCAATCTGTAAAAATTGGTCCGCTTACAAGTTCTGACCTTTCTAATACTTGTTTTGGAATTCCACAAGGCAGTGTTTTAGGTCCTACATTATTTTTAAATGACCTATGCTGCCTCCCACTCCAAAATGGTGTTATAATGTCTTATGCGGATGACACTGCTTTGTTGTTTGCAGCTAAATCAAGAGTTGAAGCCTATGAACATGCTCTGAATGGCTTCAACATTGTGTCTAATTGGCTCAAAAATAATCTTCTAACACTAAATGCTGATAAAACAAAGTACATTTTATTTACAATGAGAAATACTAACACACTGCTTACTAACAAAAACATTTACGCGCATAACTGTAGAATGTACGCTGACACTACATGTACTTGTCCTACTTTAGATAAAGCTGACCACTTGAAATATCTAGGTGTCACTATTGACTCTAATCTAAATTTCTGTAAACATATCGAGTTACTGTGTACTAGAGTGCGTAAACTAATATATGTTTTTAAGTATTTACGTAATGTAGCTGACTATAAATTAATAAAACAGATTTATCTAGCTTTGTGTCAGTCTATTCTAACACAAACACATAGCACAACAACAACACACATAACATAACATAACACATAGACAACAAACAACACACACACACAACACACACACAGCACACACATAACACACGCACACATTACATATATAACATATAGTATAATATCCTGGGGTGGCGCGGGAAATACAATTCTTCTGCCGCTAGAACGTGCTCAAAGAGCAATTCTAAAAGTTGCTACCTTCCGTCCTTTTACATTCCCTACAGACCAACTCTACAAAGCATGTACTCACCGAACGGCAATTATTTATTCTTCACATAACTCTACACCAGCACTCTACACTTCCCTATGACCCAGTTCCTTCCGATAGGAGAAGGAAGGACTTGGTGTGCACAAAGCCGCAAACTAGACATGCATTTGCGAATAGATTTTATGTGTTTTTAGAACCTTTTCTGTATAATAGACTCAACAAGATATTAAATTTCTATAGTTTAAGTTATAGAAAATATAGTTTTGTCACGTCGAATTATTTAGCAATGCTTAATTACACGGACACAGAAAAACTTCTAGAAGTTGTGGTTTGACTATGTTATCCCCTGTACATATTTAATTAATTTAGTTTTAGTGTATTTTGTACCAATTTCATTATACTTTTATAGTTAATAGATTAATTTTATTTTATTATTTTACTGTCCTAATTTAATTGTTCTTTGTAAAGTGATAGCCTGAAACACAGGTAAAATAAACCTAGATCGGGCAGGTCGCTACCAAACATTTATTGAAGATTATCACTAATGTAGAATATATTTAATATATTTTAGTTCTAGTTTATTTATAAGTACTAGATAATTAAACCATTGTATATTAATAATACTACTGCACCTAAATGTACCCTTTTTGCTTTAATACTTTCTTTAAATAAATTATTCTTAAACGGTCTATAAAGTTCTTACTTCCATTTTGAAAGCTAAAATAACTAGACATATTGACGAAAATTCTGTTATGTGAGCTACTCCTCATTGATATGGTCATTAGTCAACAGGTTCGCCGTTCACGAAAGGATCTGTCGACATGTTGGATAGACTATAAGAAGGCCTATGACTCGGTGCCACATACATGGCTCATGAGGGTGCTAGAGTTGTATAAAGTTGATGCAACTCTGCGCACCTTCCTGATGTCATGTATGGGGCAATGGAGGACAGTTCTTCACTATCCAGGATGTCGACAAATCCAGAGGAATAGCGAACCGATAAGTATAGAGCGAGTAAGATTACAGGGCGATAGTTTGAGTCCGCTTTGGTTCTGCTTGGCCTTGAATCCTCGAAGCACACTGTTGGATTCAGGTCTAGGCTATCGGTTGAAGAGAGTTGGTCAAGTTATATCTCACCTCCTTTACATGGATGACTTGAAACTCTTTGCCCCCAATGATTTGCAACTGATGGAGCTACTGAAGGTAACTGAAACTTTCAGTTGTGCCATCAGGATGGAATTTGGTGTGGACAAATGTGCGGTCATGCGTGTAAAGCGAGGGGACATTGTGGAATCTGTGGGAACCCAGCTGACGGATTCCATAAATCTTAGATCCCTCTCAGCAACCGAAACCTATAAGTATTTGGGTATGTCAGAAGCGCTGGGCATCAATGTTGCTGACATGAAACAATCGTTTTAGGAGCACTTCTTTTGCCGCCTGAAAAAAGTATTTAATAGTCTTTTGTCAGGCGAAAATAAGGTGCGTGCCTTCAACGGTTGGGTCATGCCAGTTTTGATGTACTCTTTCGGCATACTCAAATGGGTTCAAACAGAACTAGACGCCTTGGATGTGAAGGTCCGCAAATTGTTGACGGCATTTCGAATGCATCACCCACGTTCTTCGGTTATGAGACTGTATATCTCGCGGAAGTGTGGGGGTCGAGGCTTTTTAAATGTTAAGACTCTTCACAATCGAGAGATATGCAGTCTCAGGGAATATTTCCTAGAAACCAAGTGGGAATGCATCGAGATGTGGTCGCGGTGGACAAGGGCCTCACCCCGCTCTCCTTCGCTCAAGAGAACTGGCGCAAACCTGTAGTACTTGACTCTAACGACCGCAGGGAAGTATGGCAGAGTAAGGAGCTTCACGGACGCTTTTTCCAGGCCCTGCATGGGCCCGATGTAGACCTATCATCCTCCGTAGCCTGGCTACGTTCCGGGAACCTCTTTGGAGAAACCGAAGGTTTTGTCTGTGAAATTATGGATGAAGTTATGATGACGAATAACTACCGGAGATTTATTGTGAAGGATGGCACGGTTGACATATGTCGGGCATGCCACCGTCCAGGCGAATCAATCCGTCACATTATCTCCGGGTGTTCTCATCTGGCTAACGGAGAGTACTTGCATAGACACAACCTTGTAGCCAGGATTATCCATCAACAACTTGCTCTAAAATACAGCATTGTGGAATCTGAAGTGCCATACTATAGGTATGTGCCCGATCCAGTTCTCGATAATGGCAATATCACACTGTACTGGGATCGATCCATCATCACTGACATGACTATTGTAGCCAATAAACCTGGTATAGTGGTGGTGGATCGATCAGAGCGGCAGCGCGCAATGATTGTTGACATTACGGTCCCGCATGACGAGAACCTGAAAGCCGAGAAAGATAAACAAATCAAGTATCTTGACATAGCTCGCGAGGTTGTCGACATGCGGGATGTGGACTCAGCGATCATTGTGCCGGTAGTCGTATCAGCCCATGGCTTAATTGCCAAGAGCCTCGACCAACACCTGAGGAGGCTTTCGTTAGGCAGCTGGATCAAGGGTTCAGAAAGCGGTACTCCTGGACGCGGCTCGTATCGTTAGGAGGTTCCTCTCTCTGGAGCCCTGACCGCTTGGACCTTGTTCCCGATACCGGTGGGCTACTATTTTTTATATTTTTAAATGTTTATTTTTAATGTCGTTTTATATTTATATTTAAAAATGTAACAAACATGTAAATAAATAAATAAAGGAATAATAATTTCTGTACAAAAAGTAATGATATCCCATCAAAAACATAAATGTGAAATGAGAGCCAAGTTCAATATTATTATATACCTTGGTTGTTGACTTGAACGACAAAAGAAGTGAGATCTAAATGGGTGCCAAGTTCAATGGTCAGTCCTGAAATTTATTTATAACAACATAAAATATTTTATAAAAACTTAAAATATCATTTCTTCTTATAACTTAGAATAATATTATATAAATAGATAATTGAAGTTTAAGGTGACTTGGCTAGTTTTAACCTAAACCACTGAACCGATCATCCTGAAATTTTGCATATACGTTGTCAGGTGTACAGAAACGGACATAATGTACCTTTCATCCGTCTTTCGAATCATGTTTGAATCATTATTATTATAGAAACTTTAACAGCGTGTTAAGAGTTTAATTGTCAAATATGTACTAAATTAACGAAGCGAAGCGAAGCTGCGGGCAAAAGCTAGTTAAATTGTAAAAAAATAATATAACATTAAAAACATTTGCTTGCTCTTTGCACTTGTTATCTTTTTTTTGTTCGAAGTAATCGTATTATTATTGTGTGCTGAGCATATGAATTAAGCCTGCCAGGGCTGCAGAACTGTCCGAAAGAGATACCGCGGCCCTGGAAAACAAAGGGCAAGGAAGGAACATGGATGGGTAGTTAGTCAGTACAAGTCTGACACTCCCTTCCGCACAATAAAAGAAAAAGCATATGAATTAAAATGTGACTCGCTTCGATTTCACTTAGTTTATTAATGCAGACTTCGGTTACAATATTATAATTAGAAAATTGCACAGTACGTGCGCCGATGACCATGGTGAATGCGAGTAGTCTGAGTTATGGCTACCCGGCCGGTGGTGGCAGGATCAGCTGTGGTGACGCCTCAGATCGCGCGTCGCCCCTGTTCACGCATATGATGCGTGTACATTGTGTTACGACGTATTTATTACGATTTGTTCACTCTACGACATCTCACAGTTGCATTAGGTACCTATTATACGGGGTTGAATGGACACCGCCTCGAAAATGGTTAACCGATGAAAGATTTCTATATGGCCCCCCACATAGAAATCTTTAGTTCAGAATGATGTAGTGTCCCTTCCACCTTGTATAACATCAAAAATTGCATAACTAGGTTCTGTCTAGTTTTATTTGTGTGTATAATACCAACATCTTGAATGTATGCAAGCCTAGTACTTTCTGTTGGGTTTTTACCAAAAATACGGCTCTAGTCTACGAATAACTGTGAGACTAATATTTTTTAGCAGCATCGATCGAATGATGATAATATTATCCTTTTATGTACTCTTCATCTGTACAAAGTTAATGTTCTTTTAAGTGCGCTATGTGAAATAACTGTGCTCACTTCTAGTGTGCGTTGAATGGATTACCTCATTGTTATGTCCTCAGTTCGCAGATTGAACAAATAAACAATTACTTGCAATTTAGTACCCAACACAGCCACAATCAGAATGATGGTGTTGTTGTTTATGTGAAAGAGAACCTCGGCAACGTGAAAGTCCAGGAGTACTTGATTGTAGACGGTAACTGTCTGGTAGTCGAAATAAACAAAGTGACAGTTATTGCCTCGTATAGACCTCCTTGCTTCACGAATCCAAACAACTACATTAATTCTCTAAACGATTTACTCCTCAATACACACTGTGAAAATATTATCTTTGCTGGGGACATAAACATAAATACGCTGTCCGAAAACTCGAGTGGCTACACATCTGATTATTTGAACATGCTAGCCTCACACGGCCTAAGGCAGGGAATTGATAAGCCAACGAGGCTTGACAACTGTCTTGACCACATGATGATTAAAACACGAAATAGAGTTAAAACGTTCGTGTTTGAGCCGCTCACAGATCACAGCCCAGTTCTGTTATACATGAGGAAGTTGAACACTGTGAGAAACTATGCTAAACACTGCAAAACAATAATTGACTACAAGCAATTAGATACTGACCTGGACAACTTCAAATGGGACCTCTTTCTCGACATTCAAAATGTAAACGATGCAGTGGATTACCTTATAAAAGTGCTACAAGATTTGATCACTAGGAACTCCACCACTAAAATAATTTCTAAAAAGAAACAACCACTAAAACCCTGGATAACCCCAGGCGTCGTTAAATGTATACAAAAAAGAGATAAAATGCACCTGAAACAAAAAAAGTCCCGAAACAACGAAGATTTAAGACAGGAATACACGAAGTACAGGAATACTTGTAACAAAATTATCCAAACTCTAAAGCACTCATATTATCAAACGGAACTGGAAAAGAACCAAAACAATATCAAAGGAACATGGAATACCATCAAAGAAATGTGCTATGTGAAAAATGACGCTAAAAGTGCCACGGAACTCCTACAATTAGAAGATAACTCACATAACTCTTTAAACGAGGTTAATAGATATTTTACGTCTATCGGGAAAGAACTGGCTAGCAAAACGCTTACAAAGCTAAACATGACCGAAGATACGCTGGTGAAAATCAGTGCGAAGTCTAATAGCTCTCTGAACTCAATGACTCTTGGACCAACAGACGAAGTAGAGGTTGTTCAGGTGATCACAGGCCTTAAGAATGGAAGTGCCCCTGGGTGGGATAACCTGCATGTATCTATATTCAAAAAATATAAGTATAAACTTGCTACGCCCCTTACACATCTCTGTAACATGAGCTTCATGCAGGGTATCTTTCCAACCGTCTTTAAAAAAGCCGTGGTTTCACCCATCTTCAAGGCCGGCGACAAATCAAAAGTGACCAACTACAGACCGATATCTCTCTTGTGCACTCTCGCAAAAGTCATCGAAAAACTGGCAAATAGGCGACTCGTAGAATACCTAGAAAAGAACAACCTGCTATCAGATAAACAATACGGGTTCAGAGCTGGACGTTCTACAAATGACGCTGTTCTAAGGCTTACCACGGCAATAACGAACTGCCTAGATAGAGGAGACAAATGCGTTGGCATCTTCCTCGATCTTCAAAAAGCCTTCGACACTGTGTCAATTCCCATCCTATTGAGTCGATTGGAGGGCGTCGGCGTAAGAGGTGTACCCCAGGAGTGGTTTAAAAGCTACCTGTCTGGCCGGCAGCAAAGAGTTCGCATTGATGGGAAGATGAGTGACGAAGCTCTTTGCGCTTACGGTGTTCCCCAGGGGAGTACTATAGCCCCAACACTTTTCCTGGTATACATTAATCAGCTCTGTGACCTTCCAATCCATCAAGCCGAAATCACAATGTTTGCTGATGACACAGTGCTCCTATTCCATGACACATCTTGGGAAAACTTGGCACAGGTAAGCGAACGAGGGCTTGCAAGAGTAACTGCCTGGCTTGAAGACAGTCTTCTTTCCATAAACACCAGCAAAACAAAATACCTTTGCTTTAGTATGTCAACGCAGGGCAGCCCCAGTCCAGACTTTATTGTGCCCATCCACACGTTCCCCTGTAATAGAGGCTCATGTTACCAAGCTACTTGTGCTTGCCCTATGCTTGAGAGAGTGAAAAACATAAAATACCTCGGTGTTACAATCGATGAAAACTTGAAGTGGAGTCAACATATCTCAGTCACTGCAAAAAAAACCCGCAAACTTATATTTATATTCAAAACCTTGAAACATGTTGCCAACCAGAAACTTCTAATACAAACGTACAAAGCATTGTGCCACTGCGTCTTGGGCTATGGTATTTGTGCATGGGGTGGCGCCGGCAAATCCCATATGATAGAAATTGAGCGTTCCCAGCGAGCAGTTCTGAAGGTCCTTCTGTCTCTCAACTTCAGAACCCCAACCAGTTTGGTGTATGAGCAAGCGCGAGTGCTGAGCGTAAGAAAAATATTTATCTACGAGTGTCTACGGAGATATCACCGACTTACGGTCCCGTACTTGCCAACAAACAACAAAAGAGCTGACAGATATCCTGTACCACGGGCAAGGAGCAAGTTTGCCAGAAAGCATTATAACAGCTTAGCGCCACGCCTCTACTTCAAGTTTAGCCAGCACAAACTGGTTAAACATGTGAGTAATTTTCAGATAAAAAAGGAAATATTACTTTGGCTGGCAAATTATAGCTTCGATGACACTGAAACCCTTATCAGTACTTTAACCTAGTAATATAAATACTCATAACACCCAACACACACACACACACACACACACACACACACACACACACACACACATACAACACACACACACACACACACACACACATACGCACACATCTCACCACACACTCGCTACCTGTATTACATTATAATTATGAAATGTGCCTTTATTTTGTATAATCTGCCTTTTAATTTTCTGCTATTTTTTTATTTTTTATTACCAATTTATCTTAAGTTTTATTTCAAGTTTTATTTCATTTTTCTTAGTAGACAGTAAGCACTGTCTAAGCTTCCAAACTCAGAGACAAGTAACCGGAAAAAAACCTCAACCCTTGTCATACAGGTTGTCCTAGTTCAGGGGTTGAGACCACATTGATGTAATGCATGAAGTTATAGAAATAAATTTTATTATTATTCCGTTTTTTTATTATTATTCCGTTATGACTGGTCTCTGTTCGACGTTGAATAGAATTCCGAACAGAGTTCTCGTTCGTCGAATCAACAAGTTTATAACGACGATGCAAAAGCTTGCTCAGCCGACGCAGTTCGTTCATTTTGACGAGCAACCGGGCCGACACCAGTACGGAGAGCACAAGTCGCATTGAATCAATAATAATTATAACTTCTTGTTTATTAAACAATGTTTCAGGCGTTCAAATACATACAAAAAAGAAGTGAAATGGACTGACGTTATCGGCTACAGCACTTTTATAGTATAGTACAGAATTGAGAGTAGAGAGAATTGTCTGGAAGTATTTCTTACCGAACACCTACTTAAGTATTATGTAGGTATAATAATCCTCCTATTACATAGGACTAAAACATAGCTGGTGAAATGTGCATGTACTTGTTAGGTACACCTCTGACTAACCCTTCGGAGATTACAGGCGTGATGTTATGTTATGAAATATATTCCAGTTTTTACACCCTGGGTTTGGCGAACCATTCTTCGTACTATTTGGTAATATGAATATCTAGGTAATATGAGTGTAGGTACCCACATACCTTTCTAAATATAAAATTGGTTATGCCATGCCAATGGTTCCTAGTACTTGTACAAGAGGGCTTTTTTTTTACGGATGGGGAAGTCATCAAATGACTTCTCCCGCTCTGGGCAGAGCGGAAGGGAGTGTCAGACTTGTAGTGACTAAAACCCATCCATGTTCCTCTTTGTGTTCCAGGGCCGCGGTATCTCTTTCGAACAGCCCGCAGCCCTGGCAGGCATCGGCCCTTGCGGGCCCCTCCCTGTTTGCTGACATCTCTGCTATCCTGTCATCTGACGCCCGAGGCGTCTCCCGCGGCGGCTGGGACGAGAGGTTCTCTCCCTCTCACACCCCGCTACCTCCTTCGTTAGCATGACTGCTTCGCAGAATGAGGTGACGGCGTCCCATTCCCTCTCGCTCCGGACCATGGCTTGGACCAGGGCCGGACGCGATGGGTCGCCGCCGCCGATTGCCGCTACGAGGACACGGCGGTGCTCCGCCCAAGCGGGGCAGACTTCCACCGTGTGCTCCACCGTGTAACCGTACAAGACTACTCGTTAATATAACAAATCTCCATTTCAATTAAACGAGAGTTAGTTATCCCACTAGCGATAGTGCGCACCGCCTGCAGTGGCTCTTTTCTCTCATTTTACCAATAAAAATAATCGCAGCGAAAAAACAGAAAAACAGCGGCTACGTGAGGATAATTTATTTATGAGATACGATGTTTCATAAAGCAGTCGATTCTTACATCGTCGACACCTTAAAGGTTATTTTTGTCTGCGTTCAAGCGTAGGTTACATTAAAAATAACGTTAATTAAAGCCATAATCATGGCAGAGACACTTATGTAAAACCTACCTCATTAGACAGTACTAGTCACAGACTAGGTATCACGCTTACAATAGTAAAGGTACAAAACAGTACATAAACTAAGCTTTATAAATAGCTATTCAAAGTTTACGTCGAAAAATAAAGAGAAAAATAATATTTTTCGTATAGTTTCGTTTAAGTGCCTAAAAGAGTTGAATACGTATGATGTTTTTGGGCCAACTGGTAAATAGCTGTAAATAGTTACCTATTTAAGCAAATTAATTATTAGGTTCTTGATTTTATTATTAGGTAGAATCATATTATTTTTATTTAGTTGAGAAAAAATATTTCATAAGCAATTAATTTAAAAAGCTATTCCAAACGTTATGTTAAAAGTTGTTCATACCAAAATACAGAGTACCTCAGGCGAGGTAAACATGATATTGTATCACAATATCATTATTATGGGAAGATGACAAGGTCGACTCTTTCGTTAATTTAATACATTTTTTCTACTTTCTTGATGGTAAACAATCTGCTACAAATAATAAAAAACGCGAAACATGCCGTGGCTTTACGCCGACAACCTGAAAATGTGAAGTGTCTGACTGTATAGGTCTCCAGCGTGATATACATACTTTGGCCGCATGCGAAGTCCTATACAGTACGACTACAGTGTGAACAACGAGTCTATAGCCAGAGTGTCGACAGTGAAGACCTCGGTGTTCTGTTTGATAGCAAACTGACCTTTCATACACACAATATAAGCTGGGCTAAAAAATCTTTCAAACTCTTAGGTTTTGTTTTACGTAACTGCAAAGGTTTTAAAAACCAGGCAGCTATCAGGCTCTTGTTCAATGCTCTAGTTCAGTGCAAGCCCGAAACCAGCGCTTGTGGATGGAATCTTCACCAGGTTACCTATACACTCATGCTGGAAAAAGTGCAATAAGCTTTTCTCAGATACCTGTACAAACATGTGCTTGGATATTATCCATATATGTATCCTTCTAAGTTTATTTTAGGATGTTTAAATTTTTACTCCCTTAAAGTTAGGCGTTCTGTAGACCAAATAACTACAGCGTATAAAATTATACATGGTTATACATAGTTTTTTATAACGACGCCTCGGATTTACATGCGGAGCTGTGTCAATTCTTTGTTCCAAATAATTATAATGGCTCTAGAAAGCATAAACTGTTGAATGTCCCATTTTTTCGCACTGTAGCTTGATCCACCTCCCCTATACCACGTATGCTTACGATGCTCGACGCGCTCGTGGAGATCAACCCCGGACCAATCCGGGATTGGTCTCCACGAGCGCGTCAACATTATCGTCTTCCATTTATCAAGTCAACAAGTCCAAACTTGTTTGCTGATTAATGGAAGACGATAATGTTAGAATTTTTGTGGTTTTGTGAGAGGACCAAGTAAAGGGATTATTTAATTTAGTGTTATTGGCTTATGCTGTACTAGCACTTCGCACGCGACTTCGTCCGCGTGGATTTCGAAAATACAGCCCTTATGTATTACTCGACATATTAGCTTTTTATAGGTAAAAGAATTTAATAAAATTTAAGTCTGGTAGGCACCTAATGAATTTAAATATGTAGGTATTTAAATTAAAACTGCTCTGTTTAACATTTTTGAGGTTGTTTTATTTTCTGGTAACCAAATAATCTGATTTGCGGGTGATCCAATTCGTGATAAACCGCCCATGGGGAAAATATTATTTTCTTAGGTAAATGCCAACCAAAGAGAATGTTTGTCATTGGGACTTGCTAATAGTAAACAGGGCAAATTATGGGAAATAATAAAATAGTTCCGTAAATATCATTGGAATTCTTCTGATCTGCGCCAACTGGCCAGCTCCTGGTCCGATGAGAATAGTCGCTACAATTAAGTTATTTTTTATTAGTAGCATTGTGCCATTGCACAGGTTAGGTGGGCTTAAATTTCTTAAAAGCACGATAGGCGTTCCGATTTTCAATAGCAGTTCGTAAGGTGGCAGGCCAGATGGATTAAGGGAGCTCCAAAATTCTTGCGGATAGTGGACTGCATCATCGATTTTACACATTGTATCAATGGACTTGTAGGTTTTGACTTAACCGGGGACTTTTTGTAAAATTAGTTTATTGATGTTTTTGATAATTGACTACCTCGTTGGTCTAGTGGTCGAACGACAACATGACGACACATGAGGTCTTGGGTTCGATTCCTGGGTTGGGCTGTGTCATTGGGTTTTTCCACCAGGAATTTCTCAGTAGCAGCCACGGAATTTGGCTTTGTACCCGGTTGATGGCAATAGACTCACCCCAAAGCGCGACACACACTACACGTCTCCACACTGAACGCACAGGCGTAAACATGTATCTTTATTATTATTATAGATATTATAGTGTAACTGGGCTCTTGGAGCTCCACGACAGGTGTTTCACCTCTTCAATTTTTATACGTCAACAGCGAGTGCTCATCAGTCTGAATAACTCTTGCTAAGACATCATTCCTATATATGTTATAGTGTGGCTGGGCTCTTGGAGTTCCACATCAGCTGTTCCAGATCTTCAAATTTATTCTCTTAGCAGAAAATGCTCATTACGTGGAACAATTTTTGCTATGGTACCATTTTTGTATCTCTTATAGTTTAGCTGGTCTGTTGCGGTTCTGCATCAGGTGTTCAAGTTTCCAAGATAAATTATAGCCTATATGTTGCCCAGACTTAATACCATTACAACAAAAAAAAATCATTCAAATCCGTCGAGTAGTTCCGAAGATTAGCGTGTACAGGCAAACAGACAAACAGACCGAATTTTTTTTTTTGGATTCGTGCTCTATTACTGTTTCTAAACCCCCACAATTTTTTTTTAAATATATTCAATGTACAGACACAGTTTTTTTACTGTCTTATTATATGTATAGATATAGATATAGATTATATGTATAGATGTGGTGCTATTTATTTTTGGGAAATTTTGTCTTTGGTTTACTAACATTTTATTTTTAAAGGTACTATGATGAGAACATTGTAAATATGTAAAGCGATTGTTTTTCCTAAGCGTCAACATAAAAAAAAAAATACTATTTATAATAAAACTATTTTTTCTAGAACATATTTCATTAAAGGACTGAAGCGACCTTTGTAATCGAATGCCTTCTCAAATTCGATTATCGAGCAACAATATGTGTAGCCGTCCTCAACATTTTGCCAGTTGGAGGGTTCTATCCAGCTGATCCGAGCTTCGCATATATCAGGACACAGAACATGCTTCGAAGCTTCCGCTGCAGTCAATTCAGGAATGTTGATCTGAATTATCACGAGGGATGCTGTCTGAAAAGGATCTTGAACTACCTGAGAATTAACAAAAAAATCAGTCAGCTAAGTGAGCTATAAATTGTGTCTAAAGTCTTATTACACACTAACTATTAGCAGAAGAGTAAGTGCTAAATATTTAGACTTGAAACAAACGTCTGAGCACCACGCAGTCAACAATACGTAATCTTCAGATGAGAGTTATGAAAGACTTGACTCCTCAGCACACACATAACAATGGTTATAGCGTATTTATAGGTGCCTGTTGACTTCTTCCGTTTTGTCTACATAGCGACATCAGCACCAGCTCTCCCGGTGGACAATGTAACTATTTAACGATATGATCACTAATGTTTAACCATTGTCATGAAGTAGTGGGTACCTTGATTCAAATCGTCAAACGCTGAGTAGTTATTGACCAGGCCTGACCCCATCACGAAGTGGGCAGCGGGTACTGTTCTATACCATGATTAAAACACCGTTTCGTGAAATTGTCAAACACATCATGAATAGTGATCAATTCTAAGATCTGGCCACGACATCTACCTACACCAAGTATTGTCCCAAAACTTTTCACATGTGATTACACAATGAGAGTTGTCACAATAAAACAAAAAGTTGTCTAACCTTCCATAAGTACGGTGCTACTGATTGCTTTCCTCCGCGGCCATCGTGTAGGGTTATGTCGGTAGATACTCCACCGCGGCGAGGTTTTGCAGTTCCAGTTGATATAATCAGATCATAACCGGCTGATTTCACTAGGTTTCTCACACTTTGCTCCACATTTTCCCAATTCTGAAGACATATAGAGAGTTTTGTTTCATACTCTCAAACCCAGTAAGATGTTTAATTTGCAGACACGGTAACTGCATTCTGACAGATAATGTGCTAAAATATCCGGTGTTGGCGGCTTGTCCGCAATTAGTGCAAACAATTTGGACTATAGGCATGTATAGGTTGATTGATTTGTGGTAACTAGATAAATAAGATACAAAAACAAGGTTTTGCTATTATTTTCTTACGTATACATGAAAAATTAAGCCAACATACCTTGGAATTACAGGTGCTCCAGTGAGGGATAACATTCAAGTACTCATACGCCGATGACGTTGGTATGCCAGGCAGCAAGTTGCGGGAGTTCACGAGCTGTCTTTTACCAAAACAACAAAAGTCGTGAGTACTCAATCCTCTTCCTAAAGTGGAAGTGATGTCATACATTTGTCTGCTACAATCGTACAAGGTGTCGAAGTTCTGAGGCAACAAGCTGTTGGACCATGCTGCCTCAGTAGACCTGTCCGTATGGTGGGGAGACAGCTTGTGTTTCGTGAACAAAGGCACGTTGTTCTTCGTGTCCAGGCAAACTTCGAATACTTCAAGGAATTCACTTTGTACCTTGTATCCGACCTTTACATACTCTGTCTTGCCGGGGAGACACGGAATACCAGTTCTAGATACTTGAGGCTTGACTTCTTCTTTACATGTTATATCAGCAAAATTGTATATATGTCCATTGATTTTGATGGTGTTGTCTCCTTCACAGAACGCTCTGAGTGTGTAGACGGGGAGGGTGGGGTCGGAGAATAGTGAAGAGCAGTTCATGTAGAAATAATCTCTGTGAGGTATGATCATGTACCCGTCTTTCACTGGGAACACTGGCCAAGTAAGTGACGGTGAGAACATTACGGGTTGTTTCTGCGGGAAATCTTTCTTGATGTCCAATATGCAATCTGTAAAACAAATGCACAATGGTGGATTAATTTGAACTATCTTCTAGTTTTAGTCTGTACGAAAAACAAGAGCAGTGGTAGCTCAACTGTTCCGAAACTGCCCACTTGCCAGTGCTGTTATAAGGAGTAACTTAGGTTACTTTTATTTTAGGGTTCTGCGCAAAGCAAAAAATAAAAACCCGTGAAATTGTTAACAAAATCCGATTCAAATAGGGAAGTAATATCTTTATAATAATTTCACGCGGACGAAGGTCGCGGGCAATAAATAGCTAGTATTTGATAAAATTTGACCCACTTTCGCTGTGCAGATTAATACTGTTGGAGCTTACTTAGCTATGCAATCACTTTTTTTTTTGTTTTATATATATTTTTTTTTTTCAGTATTTTTTGTTAATCCATAATGTTATACAATGGTGTCTAATCACAATTATTAATTAATTGTAATATAATATACTGTACCTCGAGATGTCACTTTAAAGGTGCGCCGGATACTGCCGATCGCATTGCTGACCTCACACTCGTAAGTACCAGTTGCACCGTACACCATTCCCAACGAGTATGACATCTCCGTGGCATGCAGTGTATTGCCGTTGTGCTTCCAAGTCGCCGTCTGTTAATGAACATTCAAATAATACCTAATATTACCTAATACATTTTTTTTTATATATCCTTAGTCAGATATACTAAACAAAGATATATATTGTTAGGAATGAGGTTGCACGCAGCACGTCGAGAACTCTATGGAAGGGAGTGACAGCTGATGATGGTCGCTGGTCGGGTGGCACTCATGACAGAACATCGCTCAAAAGGGCTGTAGGATTTTTAATTACTTAATTTGTTTGCTTTTCGTGCTAGTTTATAATGTGTAATTGCAACTCGTTGTGTTTGAAGTGTTTAGGTTTGTATTCTGTGGTTGTTTTTTTGTTCTCAAGTAAATGGTTATGTTTGTTATTTTACATTTCTTTTCTTTTCAATTCATCGTTACTTCTGGTCGCTAAATATATATATATCACTCGGAACTACGGTAATTGAGCACCTACTTTACATCAGTTGAAGTTAGTATTAGTACGGGAGGTATCGTTAATCTGAAGAAGTTATTTTAGGCACTGATTTAAAGCGGCAGTTGTATATAATAGTTTTGTTAAGTTAACAATTACAAAATGCATATTTATTAACAAGTTCAGCAGTTAAAACTTAGCAGAAAAGTAAACAAAAGTGAGTCGTAAAAATAGTAAAATGGATCATATAATAAATACTGAGCAGTGAAATAACTAAATGGCAAATACGAGTGGGCAGTTTTCAAATCGGAATTAGTCGGTAAGAAATCTCATTCTAAGCAGTTCTATAAACAATGAGGTGGTAAAATGTATTCCTTGTATATTATGCGTGTAACGACTTTAGCTACGACGACCCCATGACGCGCGCTCGCAATAATAATAACATATCCTCTTTCTGTTACAAATGTCGTCGTCGCTCTGCCGTCCTTCGGCCTACGCTCCTCACGCCATCTAGCAAGACTTTGGATATTTTTGGGTTAATTGCTAATTTGCCGATGCGTTGCGGTAAGTATCCCCTATGCGGGGGCAGAAATAAAACGACTAAATCAAATTAGATAGAAAAAATATCAGCATTTAATGTATCAAAAGACCAATATATCTTTGAAATACTATAACGAAATGCATACTTATAATATATACTTATAATAATAATGTAACTGCCCATTCCATCATTTTTACTGGCCGTTTATTTATTTGTCTGCTTACGTATATTCAGTACTGACATTGTAAGACGAAATAACCGCCCAATTGTTTTTTTATTACTGTCTATGTTTAACTGTCGCACAATCTACAAACTGCCGAAAAAAAAACTGCCCATTACTTTTTTCAACTGATCATAAAAACCTCTTGAATGTTTAAATAACAGTTCATAAAATAAGTTCCCGTTATTTTATACCGGGTGAAAATCATATTCAATAATAGTTTTACCATAGCACAGCATGTGCCTGCGTGTAAGCTGTTTCGGAAATGGGGGAATTCAAACTTTGACATGCTGTAACTTTGGATTCCCCCCTGGATGCAGCAGCCAACTTTCATTTTGATGATCAGTGTTTACTACTAGATAACTACTAGAAATTAATTTCATTCAGTATAAAGTTGCACAAATAGTTACCTCCCAAAATAAATATATGTGCGATGTAGTTAACAGTTTTCTTACATATTTAAAATTATATTCATGATACTTACGGTCGGCCTCGGTTGTCCATAAGATTCGCATGAAAGGAATACTGAATCGGCTCCATGGACGAATTCAACAATTTCTTCTTCCTTTGTGGCGAATTGTGGTTTGTACTCTACAACCACTTTGGTGGTGACTGATCGAGACTTGTATAGGTTGCTAACTCGGCACGTGTACAGACCATCGTCGCTGCGTGTCACGCTGTTCAAGGTCAGTTCCTCGCTCGCTATAGCTAGGCTATCCTAAAACAATAGTGTAAAGAAAGAAATCTAAACATCAATCTGCCTAATGTGATCCCAATTCTAGAAAACAGACCTCTTCGTGAGAGGCACAGGCTCATCCTATCCGTGGAACGTGTCATATGCTTTCGAATTTCAATGCCACAATTTTTTTATTTTTTACTTTAGAATCAGCAAAAGTTTCAGGTACGTGACATTGTTCCGATAAAAAAGGGAAGAAACTTACTCATAATGTATAATGCTGCGTGGGTATCTTAATGCTGTTAGTGATTTGTGATTGTGAATGTTTGTTGAACTTGTGATTGTTTTGTGAAAGGCATTGAAAAAACAATATGGCGGCGTTAGTAATAGTAGTTTTATGACTGCACACCAAAACCCCTTGAACAGTTATAAAAAACATTGTAGGCCTATGCACTCCTTCGTGATGATATTACGGCCCGAAACTGTTTTTTTTTAATAATTATCATAATCGTACACGTACCTTATACCATCGAATTTGATCCGTCCTGCGGTGTGGTATGTCACAATTGATATTAACTGTCTCGCCTTCCTTTACAATTATTGTGCTTTTAGGTACCGCTGGTACTAAATGATCTAAAACAAAATTGTTTAGAATAAATGCCGCTACTGCATTTACGTAAGTTGTAGACACTAAATACTATCAGTTGCTAGTACGAAGGTGCACAACACTATCAACTAAGATGCATTAAAATCATTGTTTTAACTAAAACAACTTGGGAGAAGCCAATATCAACAATAGGCGTGCTATTGTTGATATTGGCTTCTCCCAAGTAAAATATCACTATTCTATCTGTTGCTTCTTCCAAAATGATAATAGTATAGAGGTAAAGTTTTTGTGGTCACTAAGGAATTAACTCTGCCACGGTGTAATTAAAAGGTAATAAAAACTAAGGTGGAAATGAGAATAAGAAGAGCTTAGAGGACCGCTCCTTTGCAGGCAGCTGGGCATGCGTCAAAACTGAATGACTTGTAAAAATATGGTTTTATTTGATATCTAAATAAGTATTCTAATGTGCTAAACTCACACATAGCATACAGCTGGTCCTCACAGAAATTATCAGGCATAAATATCCTATTCCTAGCAAAATAATTACAAAAAACCTCCCTCACTCACCTCTGACTGTAACTTCATATCGCTCTGTTGCAAGCCCTAAAAAGTTTTCTGCGTGGCATACGTATGACCCTTCTGATGCACGGTCGATGTTCTTGATGATTAAAGTCCCGTCATCTTCCATATCGTACCATCCAGACCCTGAGGAAATATGGTTCGCTAGAAAAACATCTGTTTATCTCCGTAGCCGTAACGGATATCGACATGGACGTCAAGATCAAATAATTTCGCTAATTTATTTAATTTCATCTCGTATTTTGTCCAAACACAATAAAATACTACAGGATTATTGGGAATTGGGTGCATTCATTAACCGAGTGATATATTTAGACCTAATTTGCAACCATTTTGATTCCGATAACATTGGGTCTAAACTAGGTTATTTTGGAGAAAAATAATTTGATTAATCAATGCCATTAAATTCACGGCGTTAACTTTGGTTGATTTCTCACAATTGGAAAAAACTTCAATATTCTTTTTGAATTTTACAAATAACAAATTATCCAGTCAATATTTACTAAATCTAGTCTTACACATTGTCTTTTTACTTTGAAACTCATGTTTACTTACTTACCTTACCCTATGTTGGTTTGTATAGGAATTTTACTTTATCCCTTGGACACTTTTGACGTGTGTAGAAAAAATGACGTACCTTATTCCTCTTATTGAAAAATGGGCAATCCCCATTGCCCCTACATACAACACTAAATTAATCAGCAAAGTTGGATGTTCGAATTATTTGAAAAAGTTACCCATAGCCAAGTTGAGTCCCTTATTTGTCCAGACAATCGAAGGTTTTGGGTTGCCTGTAGCTTTGCACTGAATCCGGAGCGTCAAATCTCCTTCCATCGCCTCAAAATTTGTAAACGTATATGTGTTCACGATAACAGGTGGAGCTGAAACATAGCAGAAGTGTTCCTATAGTACACCCACATTCTGCCAATTACGTTTGAGTCCCATGTAATAGAGGGCCTATTGCAATCAACGGACACAAATCTTCGAGGACTGATTCCAGTCCTCAAGAATGCCTCCCAAACCGCTCCATAAAGCGCACCACACGTGGCCATTTGCATGTGTTGTGTTAACAGTATAGTTCGCCGATGCGCCAATGAGTACCCGGGCCCCGTCGATACGACACTCGATCCTGCACTGCCAGACTAGTACAGCTGGTTTTGGTAGCATAGATCTCACAACTTCGGAACTTAACATTTGCCAAACATCATGCCCGAACAGTCGCGCAATACTGAGTTGAGTGTGTATTTATGAAATCCTTGCAGACCTTTAAGACATTCTTAAGTAGCAAAAATAGCAAAAATAGGTCGATCGTGTGTGCCTATTTTTTTTCTGCATTGGCAACCGTGGTAATGGGGTCTAAAATCGGCAGGAGTGGATCAATACCCACGAAGCGTATCTTTTAGTGCGCTCGTCAGTCAAACTTGGCACTGGCTACTTGCCGTGGCAACTAAGCTGACGTTTGCACCTCGGTTTGTGACGGAGGCAAGACGATATGGTTACTCAATACCTTAGAGTGCAGCCTATCAAGTGCGGCCGTCGTC
The DNA here is from genome assembly GCA_950005105.1 of Lycophotia porphyrea. Lineage (NCBI taxonomy): Eukaryota > Metazoa > Arthropoda > Insecta > Lepidoptera > Noctuidae > Lycophotia > Lycophotia porphyrea. The sequence continues at coordinate 9,420,873 of OX465391.1, read as the reverse complement.
CATCATACGATATGTGGATTGCGTTTGATGACCCACACCTGATCCGACTGTTGTTCAACTGTTGTTGGATCAGAGACAATATCCTGACAAGGTAATAATAATAATCTTAATCAGACTAATAAATCATCTTAAGCTCGCAAAACGCCCGAAAAACACAAAACTCTGAGGAAAAACATAAAATATTGTCAGAACGCACACAAAACTTTTAAGAAGAAGACAAGAACTGCAAAAAAGAGATAATAAAACTAGAGCAACGAGAAACGAAATTACGGCCCTTTATAAGCTTGTAAGCAAATATATATAAAGAAAGACTACACTAACTATAGATATAAAATTATTGAAAAATACCTGAGTCAAACTCGCAGCACGAAAAAGGCATACAAAGAGCTAAAACCAAATAAAACTGGATCGAAGGGCTAAAACGAGGCAAAATAACAAAATCAATCGCAGTCACGTCTAGCATTGCAACCGAATTATACAGGAAATTATACAGCTCAAAGGATCCTAAAGACACCAGCCAGGAAAAACTAGGTACCAATAGAAGCATTAAATAAACTAAAACCAGACAAAATTCTGGCTCGGAAAACATAGCTAACTAAACTCTACAAATAGCTGCCCGTATACTAGCCGTACTCTTTACGAATCTATTTAATTTTGTCCTTGAATCTGGAGAGACGCCCGCCCAATGGTCCGAATCTAACACCATTTTGTTAGACAAAAAAAGAAGATCCAAATGATATAGGAAACTACAGAGCAATCACTCTATTACATATAAACTATTTTCCACAATCCTCAACAAAAAAATTAGCTCTACATTAGAAATGAGACAACCCATTGAGCAAGCGGGATTTAGAAAAGGCTTCTCTACAATCGATCATATTCACACACGCGAGCTTCTAATCGATAAATACCACGAGAAAAGTTGACCGCTGTACTTGGCATTTATAGATTATAAAAAAGCATTCGACTCAGTGTCACATAATTATATTTGGGAAACTCTAATAACACAGAATGTGGAAAACGAATACATACGAGTAATTAAAAGCACATATAACAACAGCAAAAGTAGAGTTAAACTAGAAACAGCCGGGTCTTGGTTCCCTGTAACAAAAGGCGTAAGACAAGGGTACCCATTATCACCTATATTATTTATTGCCACATTAGAGTCAATACTAAGTAAAAGCTCGACTGGAAATAACGCGGCATAAAAGGAAATAAGGAATACTTAAACCACCTTCGTTTCGCCGACGATCTGGTGCAAATATCAGAGAAGGGAGAGGAACTGCAGTACATGGTAGAGTCATTAAACAAAGCCAATAAGTCGGCGGGCTTAGAAATGAACCTCTCTAAAACTATGTTAATGACCAACAGCACCAAGGTACAAATATGTGTCAACGACGAGCCTCTATAACATACCGATAAATAGATCTACCTAGGTAAACAAATTAGCTTCGACAGTCAAAACAACTACCAGGAGGTCGAGCGCAGGGCACAGCTAACATGGAATAAATACTGGAGTTTAAAGGAAATATTCAAGAGTAGCATGCCAATTAACCACAAGACCAAGGTTATGAACTCTTGCCTCATACCATGCCAAATCTACGCTTGCCAGACGTGGAAGTTTAATAATAAAATAAGAAATAAAATTAAAACGTGCCAACGCGGAATGGAGCGCAGTATATGAAATATTAAAAAATACCTAAAATAAGACATACAAAAATACGAAACACCACAAAAGCAACAGACGGCCTGGTACAAGCACTTGCAATTAAATGGAAGTGGGCTGGGCACGTAGCACGTCTTTAAGACCAGGGGTGGACAAAAAGTGTAGCAGCATGGAAGGGGCCAGTTCGGAAAAGAAAAAAAGGGAGACCGCGCAATAGATGGGAGGATGAAATGAAACACACAGCGGGTCGTAACTGGTTGCAAATAGTAAAGTCCAGAAAAGACTGGTTCACTTTGGATGAGGCCTACCTGCAGAGGGGTACTTGCGGAATAACTATGCTAAAATATTATTATTAACTCATCAAGTAACAAAATCCTAGCAGACTAATAATACTAAAAACAAAGTATACTTTATGATACCAACAAATACTTTGTAAACCTTAATTCTGTAAGAAATAAGAAGGCTTTTTATTTTATTTTATAGCAGGCGCATGATGTTTCAAAATCGCAGCTTTACATTTAACATTAGCAACAACTAGACTCGAAGTAAAAAACGTTTATCAGGCGGTCCAATATCACCTACTTACCATACATAATAGAATACATACCATACACTGTTACATCGTACGTGATACTAGCTGATCCACCGATACTGTTTTCTGCCTCACAGGTATATAATCCTTGATGGTCCAACTGCAAGTTCCTTAGGGTTACCGACGCTACATCACCGGTAGGTCTGAAAGATATTGTTTAATGAAACGTTTCAGTTATTATGATCATAAAAATTATGGACAAGAACATATACACAGCGTAAATACAATATAAAATAAAGTAGATTTTTGTGTACGTCTAAGGCTCCGCGCAAACGGGCCACCGACCACAGCCACCAGCGGCTGGCGCGCGCCTCGTCCTTTGGTACCGTGCAAACTAAGGTGGTCAGTTGCTGCCAAGAGTGGTCGGTATTTATTTATAATTCGCTACCGGTGGCGTGTCGCGGACACCGAGTCGTGAGTGGATATTTTGACATGTTGCTATTGCATCCGTGCAATACACAGGTATGTTGGGATCAGATTCAGTCTAACTGGACGCAGCTGCATTCTATTGAAAACATGGTGGCTCCACATATACACAACCCTGTGAGACTGGTTGTCAGACTTCCAGGCTTTTGACTATCGGTATGACTGTAAGAGATCTGTGAATGACCAGGATCAACGGCTAAGCGTGCTTCTCGAGACATGGAGAGTGGTCACCAAACCCATCCACGGACCGATTTTGGAGATTACAACAAGAAAGTACTTACGTTATATCTTTAGGTGCTATTTTTGGATCTAAGCTTTGGAAAGTCCATTTAATGTGAGGTGTAGGGTATCCGTCAGCTCGGCAATCTAAAATCTCACTTTCCCCAACCATGGTTTCTATATTACTATCCTTTGGAGTTTCAATGGTTACTGGGACTAAAAAGTAATAAAGCATGATAACTAATCTCTGCAATGTACCTAATTGTAGTGTTAAGTGGGTCAAGTTAAATTAGATAGCAAAACTTGACAGGCGTGATACGTATTGTGACTGTTCCTGTCCCCATTTTTGCGTGGCCGCTATTTTGAAAATAAAATAAAATAGTGGAAGTTAGTCATGCCACGTTTCATATAAAAATCTTCCAACCTCCTTTCAAAATCATCTTAGAATTAAGTTGTGGATCTTTCTCGAAGGATGGGTCGCCGAATGGGTTTGCCGAAGCAGTAAAAAGTAAATAAAAACTAAATTGAAAATGAGAATAAGAAAAACTTAGAAGACAGCTCCTTTTGGTACAAGTATTTTACTCATTGCAGGCAGCTGGGCGTGCGTCAAAACTGAATGGCTTGTAAAAATAATTGGTTTTATTTGACATCTAAATAAGTATTCAAATGAGCTAAACTCACACATAACATACAGCTAATACTCCCAGTTATTATCAGGAACAAATCTCCTATTCCTAGCAAAATAATTACAAAAAACTTCCCTCACTCACCTCTGACTGTAACTTGGTATCGCTCGGTTGCAAGCCCTAAAAAGTTTTCTGCGTGGCATACGTATGACCCTTCTGATGCGCGGTCGATGTTCTTGATGATTAAAGTCCCGTCATCCTCCATATCGTACCATTCAGACCCTGAGGAAATATGGTTTGCTAGAAAAACATCTGTTTATCTCCGTAGCCGTAACGGATATCGACATGCACGTCAAGTTCACATAATTTCGCTAATTTATTTAATTTCATCTCGGTTTTTGTCCAAACAGAAAAATACTATAGGATTATTGGGAATTGGGTGCATTCTTTAACCGAGTGATACTAGACCTAATTTGCAACTATTTTGATTCCGATAACTTTGGGTCTAAACTAGGTTACTTTGGAGAAAAATAATTTGATTAATAAATGCCAATAAATTCACGGCGTTAACTTTGGTTGATTTCTCACAATTTGGAAAAACGTCAATATTCTTTTTGATTTTAACAAATAACAAATTATCCAGTCAATATTTACTAAATCTAGTCTTGCACATTGACCTTTACTTTATTAGCTATATTTACTTACTTACCTTATGTTGTTTGTATAGGAATTTTACTTTATCCTTTGAACACTTTTGACGTGTGTAGAAAAAAATATTTACCTTATTCCTCGATATGCTTAAGCAATTAGCATTTTTATTGAAAAATGGGCAATCCCCATTGACACAACAACAACGAGATACAACGCTAAACTAATCAGCAATGTCAAAGCATGTCTTCCTGAACAAGTTGGATGTTCGAATTATTTGAAAAAGTTACCCATAGCCAAGTTGAGTCCCTTATTTGTCCAGACAATCGAAGGTTTTGGGCTACCCGTAGCTTTGCACTGAATCCGGAGCGTCAAATCTCCTTCCATCGCCTCAAAATTTTTAAACGTATATGTGTTCACGATAACAGGTGGAGCTGAAACATAGCAGAAGTGTTCCTATAGTACACCCACATTCTGCCAATTACGTTTGAGTCCCATGTAATTGAGAGCCTATTGCAATCAACGGTCACAAATCTTCGACGACTGATTCCAGACCTCAAGAAAGCCTCCCAAACCGCTTCTTAAGGCGTACCGCACGTGGCCATGTATTGCATAAGTTGTAACAGTATAGTTCGCCGATGCGCCAATGAGTACCCGGGCCCCGTCGATACGACACTCGATCCTGCACTGCCAGACTAGTACAGCTGGTTTTAGTAGCATAGATCTCACAACTTCGGAACTTAACATTTGCCAAACAGTGTGTAATTATGAAATCCTTGCAGACCTTTGAGACATTCTTAAGTAGCAAGAAAATATGGCGATCGTGTGTGCCTATTTTTCTTCTGCATTGGCAACCGTGGTAATGGGGTCTAAAATCGGCAGGAGTGGATCAATACCCACGAAGCGTATCTTTTAGTGCGCTCGTCAGTCAAACTTGGCACTGGCTACTTGCCGTGGCAACTAAGCTGACGTTTGCACCTCGGTTTGTGACGGAGGCAAGACGATATGGTTACTTAATACCTTAGAGTGCAGCCTATCAAGTGCGGCCGTTGTCCATCATACGATATGTGGATTGCGTTTAATGACCCACACCTGATCCGACTGTTGTTAGGTCGAGACGGGAACGCTTGGTTTACGTTCCTGGATCAGAGACAATAGCCTGACAAGGTAATAATAATAATCTTAATCAGACTAATAAATCACCTTAAGTTCACAAAACGCTCGAAAAACACAAAACTCTAAGGAAAAACATAAAATATTGTCAGACCGCACACAAAACTTTTAGGAAGAAGACAAGAACTGCAAAAAAGAGATAATAAAACTAGAGCAACGAGAAACGAAATTACGGCCCTTTATAAGCTTGTAAGCAAATATATATAAAGAAAGACTACACTAACTATAGATATAAAATTATTGAAAAATACCTGAGTCAAACTCGCAGCACGAAAAAGGCATACAAAGAGCTAAAACCAAATAAAACTGGATCGAAGGGCTAAAACGAGGCAAAATAACAAAATCAATCGCAGTCACGTCTAGCATTGCAACCGAATTATACAGGAAATTATACAGCTCAAAGGATCCTAAAGACACCAGCCAGGAAAAACTAGGTACCAATAGAAGCATTAAATAAACTAAAACCAGACAAAATTCTGGCTCGGAAAACATAGCTAACTAAACTCTACAAATAGCTGCCCGTATACTAGCCGTACTCTTTACGAATCTATTTAATTTTGTCCTTGAATCTGGAGAGACGCCCGCCCAATGGTCCGAATCTAACACCATTTTGTTAGACAAAAAAAGAAGATCCAAATGATATAGGAAACTACAGAGCAATCACTCTATTACATATAAACTATTTTCCACAATCCTCAACAAAAAAATTAGCTCTACATTAGAAATGAGACAACCCATTGAGCAAGCGGGATTTAGAAAAGGCTTCTCTACAATCGATCATATTCACACACGCGAGCTTCTAATCGATAAATACCACGAGAAAAGTTGACCGCTGTACTTGGCATTTATAGATTATAAAAAAGCATTCGACTCAGTGTCACATAATTATATTTGGGAAACTCTAATAACACAGAATGTGGAAAACGAATACATACGAGTAATTAAAAGCACATATAACAACAGCAAAAGTAGAGTTAAACTAGAAACAGCCGGGTCTTGGTTCCCTGTAACAAAAGGCGTAAGACAAGGGTACCCATTATCACCTATATTATTTATTGCCACATTAGAGTCAATACTAAGTAAAAGCTCGACTGGAAATAACGCGGCATAAAAGGAAATAAGGAATACTTAAACCACCTTCGTTTCGCCGACGATCTGGTGCAAATATCAGAGAAGGGAGAGGAACTGCAGTACATGGTAGAGTCATTAAACAAAGCCAATAAGTCGGCGGGCTTAGAAATGAACCTCTCTAAAACTATGTTAATGACCAACAGCACCAAGGTACAAATATGTGTCAACGACGAGCCTCTATAACATACCGATAAATAGATCTACCTAGGTAAACAAATTAGCTTCGACAGTCAAAACAACTACCAGGAGGTCGAGCGCAGGGCACAGCTAACATGGAATAAATACTGGAGTTTAAAGGAAATATTCAAGAGTAGCATGCCAATTAACCACAAGACCAAGGTTATGAACTCTTGCCTCATACCATGCCAAATCTACGCTTGCCAGACGTGGAAGTTTAATAATAAAATAAGAAATAAAATTAAAACGTGCCAACGCGGAATGGAGCGCAGTATATGAAATATTAAAAAATACCTAAAATAAGACATACAAAAATACGAAACACCACAAAAGCAACAGACGGCCTGGTACAAGCACTTGCAATTAAATGGAAGTGGGCTGGGCACGTAGCACGTCTTTAAGACCAGGGGTGGACAAAAAGTGTAGCAGCATGGAAGGGGCCAGTTCGGAAAAGAAAAAAAGGGAGACCGCGCAATAGATGGGAGGATGAAATGAAACACACAGCGGGTCGTAACTGGTTGCAAATAGTAAAGTCCAGAAAAGACTGGTTCACTTTGGATGAGGCCTACCTGCAGAGGGGTACTTGCGGAATAACTATGCTAAAATATTATTATTAACTCATCAAGTAACAAAATCCTAGCAGACTAATAATACTAAAAACAAAGTATACTTTATGATACCAACAAATACTTTGTAAACCTTAATTCTGTAAGAAATAAGAAGGCTTTTTATTTTATTTTATAGCAGGCGCATGATGTTTCAAAATCGCAGCTTTACATTTAACATTAGCAACAACTAGACTCGAAGTAAAAAACGTTTATCAGGCGGTCCAATATCACCTACTTACCATACATAATAGAATACATACCATACACTGTTACATCGTACGTGATACTAGCTGATCCACCGATACTGTTTTCTGCCTCACAGGTATATAATCCTTGATGGTCCAACTGCAAGTTCCTTAGGGTTACCGACGCTACATCACCGGTAGGTCTGAAAGATATTGTTTAATGAAACGTTTCAGTTATTATGATCATAAAAATTATGGACAAGAACATATACACAGCGTAAATACAATATAAAATAAAGTAGATTTTTGTGTACGTCTAAGGCTCCGCGCAAACGGGCCACCGACCACAGCCACCAGCGGCTGGCGCGCGCCTCGTCCTTTGGTACCGTGCAAACTAAGGTGGTCAGTTGCTGCCAAGAGTGGTCGGTATTTATTTATAATTCGCTACCGGTGGCGTGTCGCGGACACCGAGTCGTGAGTGGATATTTTGACATGTTGCTATTGCATCCGTGCAATACACAGGTATGTTGGGATCAGATTCAGTCTAACTGGACGCAGCTGCATTCTATTGAAAACATGGTGGCTCCACATATACACAACCCTGTGAGACTGGTTGTCAGACTTCCAGGCTTTTGACTATCGGTATGACTGTAAGAGATCTGTGAATGACCAGGATCAACGGCTAAGCGTGCTTCTCGAGACATGGAGAGTGGTCACCAAACCCATCCACGGACCGATTTTGGAGATTACAACAAGAAAGTACTTACGTTATATCTTTAGGTGCTATTTTTGGATCTAAGCTTTGGAAAGTCCATTTAATGTGAGGTGTAGGGTATCCGTCAGCTCGGCAATCTAAAATCTCACTTTCCCCAACCATGGTTTCTATATTACTATCCTTTGGAGTTTCAATGGTTACTGGGACTAAAAAGTAATAAAGCATGATAACTAATCTCTGCAATGTACCTAATTGTAGTGTTAAGTGGGTCAAGTTAAATTAGATAGCAAAACTTGACAGGCGTGATACGTATTGTGACTGTTCCTGTCCCCATTTTTGCGTGGCCGCTATTTTGAAAATAAAATAAAATAGTGGAAGTTAGTCATGCCACGTTTCATATAAAAATCTTCCAACCTCCTTTCAAAATCATCTTAGAATTAAGTTGTGGATCTTTCTCGAAGGATGGGTCGCCGAATGGGTTTGCCGAAGCAGTAAAAAGTAAATAAAAACTAAATTGAAAATGAGAATAAGAAAAACTTAGAAGACAGCTCCTTTTGGTACAAGTATTTTACTCATTGCAGGCAGCTGGGCGTGCGTCAAAACTGAATGGCTTGTAAAAATAATTGGTTTTATTTGACATCTAAATAAGTATTCAAATGAGCTAAACTCACACATAACATACAGCTAATACTCCCAGTTATTATCAGGAACAAATCTCCTATTCCTAGCAAAATAATTACAAAAAACTTCCCTCACTCACCTCTGACTGTAACTTGGTATCGCTCGGTTGCAAGCCCTAAAAAGTTTTCTGCGTGGCATACGTATGACCCTTCTGATGCGCGGTCGATGTTCTTGATGATTAAAGTCCCGTCATCCTCCATATCGTACCATTCAGACCCTGAGGAAATATGGTTTGCTAGAAAAACATCTGTTTATCTCCGTAGCCGTAACGGATATCGACATGCACGTCAAGTTCACATAATTTCGCTAATTTATTTAATTTCATCTCGGTTTTTGTCCAAACAGAAAAATACTATAGGATTATTGGGAATTGGGTGCATTCTTTAACCGAGTGATACTAGACCTAATTTGCAACTATTTTGATTCCGATAACTTTGGGTCTAAACTAGGTTACTTTGGAGAAAAATAATTTGATTAATAAATGCCAATAAATTCACGGCGTTAACTTTGGTTGATTTCTCACAATTTGGAAAAACGTCAATATTCTTTTTGATTTTAACAAATAACAAATTATCCAGTCAATATTTACTAAATCTAGTCTTGCACATTGACCTTTACTTTATTAGCTATATTTACTTACTTACCTTATGTTGTTTGTATAGGAATTTTACTTTATCCTTTGAACACTTTTGACGTGTGTAGAAAAAAATATTTACCTTATTCCTCGATATGCTTAAGCAATTAGCATTTTTATTGAAAAATGGGCAATCCCCATTGACACAACAACAACGAGATACAACGCTAAACTAATCAGCAATGTCAAAGCATGTCTTCCTGAACAAGTTGGATGTTCGAATTATTTGAAAAAGTTACCCATAGCCAAGTTGAGTCCCTTATTTGTCCAGACAATCGAAGGTTTTGGGCTACCCGTAGCTTTGCACTGAATCCGGAGCGTCAAATCTCCTTCCATCGCCTCAAAATTTTTAAACGTATATGTGTTCACGATAACAGGTGGAGCTGAAACATAGCAGAAGTGTTCCTATAGTACACCCACATTCTGCCAATTACGTTTGAGTCCCATGTAATTGAGAGCCTATTGCAATCAACGGTCACAAATCTTCGACGACTGATTCCAGACCTCAAGAAAGCCTCCCAAACCGCTTCTTAAGGCGTACCGCACGTGGCCATGTATTGCATAAGTTGTAACAGTATAGTTCGCCGATGCGCCAATGAGTACCCGGGCCCCGTCGATACGACACTCGATCCTGCACTGCCAGACTAGTACAGCTGGTTTTAGTAGCATAGATCTCACAACTTCGGAACTTAACATTTGCCAAACAGTGTGTAATTATGAAATCCTTGCAGACCTTTGAGACATTCTTAAGTAGCAAGAAAATATGGCGATCGTGTGTGCCTATTTTTCTTCTGCATTGGCAACCGTGGTAATGGGGTCTAAAATCGGCAGGAGTGGATCAATACCCACGAAGCGTATCTTTTAGTGCGCTCGTCAGTCAAACTTGGCACTGGCTACTTGCCGTGGCAACTAAGCTGACGTTTGCACCTCGGTTTGTGACGGAGGCAAGACGATATGGTTACTTAATACCTTAGAGTGCAGCCTATCAAGTGCGGCCGTTGTCCATCATACGATATGTGGATTGCGTTTAATGACCCACACCTGATCCGACTGTTGTTAGGTCGAGACGGGAACGCTTGGTTTACGTTCCTGGATCAGAGACAATAGCCTGACAAGGTAATAATAATAATCTTAATCAGACTAATAAATCACCTTAAGTTCACAAAACGCTCGAAAAACACAAAACTCTAAGGAAAAACATAAAATATTGTCAGACCGCACACAAAACTTTTAGGAAGAAGACAAGAACTGCAAAAAAGAGATAATAAAACTAGAGCAACGAGAAACGAAATTACGGCCCTTTATAAGCTTGTAAGCAAATATATATAAAGAAAGACTACACTAACTATAGATATAAAATTATTGAAAAATACCTGAGTCAAACTCGCAGCACGAAAAAGGCATACAAAGAGCTAAAACCAAATAAAACTGGATCGAAGGGCTAAAACGAGGCAAAATAACAAAATCAATCGCAGTCACGTCTAGCATTGCAACCGAATTATACAGGAAATTATACAGCTCAAAGGATCCTAAAGACACCAGCCAGGAAAAACTAGGTACCAATAGAAGCATTAAATAAACTAAAACCAGACAAAATTCTGGCTCGGAAAACATAGCTAACTAAACTCTACAAATAGCTGCCCGTATACTAGCCGTACTCTTTACGAATCTATTTAATTTTGTCCTTGAATCTGGAGAGACGCCCGCCCAATGGTCCGAATCTAACACCATTTTGTTGGACAAAAAAAAGGAGATCCAAATGATATAGGAAACTACAGAGCAATCACTCTATTACATATAAACTATTTTCCACAATCCTCAACAAAAAAATTAGCTCTACATTAGAAATGAGACAACCCATTGAGCAAGCGGGATTTAGAAAAGGCTTCTCTACAATCGATCATATTCACACACGCGAGCTTCTAATCGATAAATACCACGAGAAAAGTTGACCGCTGTACTTGGCATTTATAGATTATAAAAAAGCATTCGACTCAGTGTCACATAATTATATTTGGGAAACTCTAATAACACAGAATGTGGAAAACGAATACATACGAGTAATTAAAAGCACATATAACAACAGCAAAAGTAGAGTTAAACTAGAAACAGCCGGGTCTTGGTTCCCTGTAACAAAAGGCGTAAGACAAGGGTACCCATTATCACCTATATTATTTATTGCCACATTAGAGTCAATACTAAGTAAAAGCTCGACTGGAAATAACGCGGCATAAAAGGAAATAAGGAATACTTAAACCACCTTCGTTTCGCCGACGATCTGGTGCAGATATCAGAGAAGGGAGAGGAACTGCAGTACATGGTAGAGTCATTAAACAAAGCCAATAAGTCGGCGGGCTTAGAAATGAACCTCTCTAAAACTATGTTAATGACCAACAGCACCAAGGTACAAATATGTGTCAACGACGAGCCTCTATAACATACCGATAAATAGATCTACCTAGGTAAACAAATTAGCTTCGACAGTCAAAACAACTACCAGGAGGTCGAGCGCAGGGCACAGCTAACATGGAATAAATACTGGAGTTTAAAGGAAATATTCAAGAGTAGCATGCCAATTAACCACAAGACCAAGGTTATGAACTCTTGCCTCATACCATGCCAAATCTACGCTTGCCAGACGTGGAAGTTTAATAATAAAATAAGAAATAAAATTAAAACGTGCCAACGCGGAATGGAGCGCAGTATATGAAATATTAAAAAATACCTAAAATAAGACATACAAAAATACGAAACACCACAAAAGCAACAGACGGCCTGGTACAAGCACTTGCAATTAAATGGAAGTGGGCTGGGCACGTAGCACGTCTTTAAGACCAGGGGTGGACAAAAAGTGTAGCAGCATGGAAGGGGCCAGTTCGGAAAAGAAAAAAAGGGAGACCGCGCAATAGATGGGAGGATGAAATGAAACACACAGCGGGTCGTAACTGGTTGCAAATAGTAAAGTCCAGAAAAGACTGGTTCACTTTGGATGAGGCCTACCTGCAGAGGGGTACTTGCGGAATAACTATGCTAAAATATTATTATTAACTCATCAAGTAACAAAATCCTAGCAGACTAATAATACTAAAAACAAAGTATACTTTATGATACCAACAAATACTTTGTAAACCTTAATTCTGTAAGAAATAAGAAGGCTTTTTATTTTATTTTATAGCAGGCGCATGATGTTTCAAAATCGCAGCTTTACATTTAACATTAGCAACAACTAGACTGTTGGTCTCGAAGTAAAAAACGTTTATCAGGCGGTCCAATATCACCTACTTACCATACATAATAGAATACATACCATACACTGTTACATCGTACGTGATACTAGCTGATCCCCCGATACTGTTTTCTGCCTCACAGGTATATAATCCTTGTTGGTCCAACTGCAAGTTCCTTAGGGTTACCGACGCTACATCACCGGTAGGTCTGAAAGATATTGTTTAATGAAACGTTTCAGTTATTATGATCATAAAAATTATGGACAAGAACATATACACAGCGTAAATACAATATAAAATAAAGTAGATTTTTGTGTACGTCTAAGGCTCCGCGCAAACGGGCCACCGACCACAGCCACCAGCGGCTGGCGCGCGCCTCGTCCTTTGGTACCGTGCAAACTAAGGTGGTCAGTTGCTGCCAAGAGTGGACGGTATTTATTTATAATTCGCTACCGGTGGCGTGTCGCGGACACCGAGTCGTGAGTGGATATTTCGACATGTTGCTATTGCATCCGTGCAATACACAGGTATGTTGGGATCAGATTCAGTCTAACTGGACGCAGCTGCATTCTATAGAAAACATGGTGGCTCCACATATACACAACCCTGTGAGACTGGTTGTCAGACTTCCAGGCTTTTGACTATCGGTATGACTGTAAGAGATCTGTGAATGACCAGGATCAACGGCTAAGCGTGCTTCTCGAGACATGGAGAGTGGTCACCAAACCCATCCACGGACCGATTTTGTTATGCGAACAACGAGATTACAACAAGAAAGTACTTACGTTATATCTTTAGGTGCTATTTTTGGATCTAAGCTTTGGAAAGTCCATTTAATGTGAGGTGTAGGGTATCCGTCAGCTCGGCAATCTAAAATCTCACTTTCCCCAACCATGGTTTCTATATTACTATCCTTTGGAGTTTCAATGGTTACTGGGACTAAAAAGTAATAAAGCATGATAACTAATCTCTGCAATGTACCTAATTGTAGTGTTAAGTGGGTCAAGTTAAATTAGATAGCAAAACTTGACAGGCATGATACGTATTGTGACTGTTCCTGTCCCCATTTTTGCGTGGCCGCTATTTTGAAAATAAAATAAAATAGTGGAAGTTAGTCATGCCACGTTTCATATAAAAATCTTCCAACCTCCTTTCAAAATCATCTTAGAATTAAGTTGTGGATCTTTCTCGAAGGATGGGTCGCCGAATGGGTTTGCCGAAGCAGTAAAAAGTAAATAAAAACTAAATTGAAAATGAGAATAAGAAAAACTTAGAAGACAGCTCCTTTTGGTACAAGTATTTTACTCATTGCAGGCAGCTGGGCGTGCGTCAAAACTGAATGGCTTGTAAAAATAATTGGTTTTATTTGACATCTAAATAAGTATTCAAATGAGCTAAACTCACACATAACATACAGCTAATACTCCCAGTTATTATCAGGAACAAATCTCCTATTCCTAGCAAAATAATTACAAAAAACTTCCCTCACTCACCTCTGACTGTAACTTGGTATCGCTCGGTTGCAAGCCCTAAAAAGTTTTCTGCGTGGCATACGTATGACCCTTCTGATGCGCGGTCGATGTTCTTGATGATTAAAGTCCCGTCATCCTCCATATCGTACCATTCAGACCCTGAGGAAATATGGTTTGCTAGAAAAACATCTGTTTATCTCCGTAGCCGTAACGGATATCGACATGCACGTCAAGTTCACATAATTTCGCTAATTTATTTAATTTCATCTCGGTTTTTGTCCAAACAGAAAAATACTATAGGATTATTGGGAATTGGGTGCATTCTTTAACCGAGTGATACTAGACCTAATTTGCAACTATTTTGATTCCGATAACTTTGGGTCTAAACTAGGTTACTTTGGAGAAAAATAATTTGATTAATAAATGCCAATAAATTCACGGCGTTAACTTTGGTTGATTTCTCACAATTTGGAAAAACGTCAATATTCTTTTTGATTTTAACAAATAACAAATTATCCAGTCAATATTTACTAAATCTAGTCTTGCACATTGACCTTTACTTTATTAGCTATATTTACTTACTTACCTTATGTTGTTTGTATAGGAATTTTACTTTATCCTTTGGACACTTTTGACGTGTGTAGAAAAAAATATTTACCTTATTCCTCGATATGCTTAAGCAATTAGCCTTTTTATTAAAAAATGGGCAATCCCCATTGACCCCTAGATACAACGCTAAACTAATCAGCTATGTCAAAGCATGTCTTCCTGAACAAGTTGGATGTTCGAATTATTTGAAAAAGTTACCCATAGCCAAGTTGAGTCCCTTTTTTGTCCAGACAATCGAAGGTTTTGGGTTGCCCGTAGCTTTGCACTGAATCCGGAGCGTCAAATCTCCTTCCATCGCCTCAAAATTTGTAAACGGATATGTGTTCACGATAACAGGTGGAGCTGAAACATAGCACAAGTGTTCCCATAGTACACCCACATTCTGCCAATTACGTTTGAGTCCCATGTAATAGAGGGCCTATTGCAATCAACGGACACAAATCTTCGAGGACTGATTCCAGTCCTCAAGAATGCCTCCCAAACCGCTTCATAAAGCGCACCACACGTTGCCATGTATTGCATGTATTGTAACAGTATAGTTCGCTGATGCGCCAATGAGTACCCGGGCCACGTCGATGCGACACTCGATCCTGCACTGCCAGGCTAGTACAGCTGGTTTTGGTAGCATAGATCGCACAACTTCGGAACTTGACATTTGCCAAACATCATGCCCGAACAGTTGCGCAATTCTGAATTGAGTGTGTATCTATGAAATCCTAACTGGTCTTTAAGAAATTCTTAAGCAGCAAGAAATTAGTCGGACTTGGCACTGGCTACTAAGCTGACGTTTGCACCGCGGTTTGTGTCGGAGTCAAGACGATATGGTTACTCAATACCTTAGAGTGCAGCCTATCAAGTGCGGCCGTCGTCCATCATATGATTTGTGGATTGCGTTGGATGACCCGCACCCCAGTGTTTGTTCGTCCAACGGTCGAGATTGACGTGCACAGTATTTAATTTTAATTGCTACTCAGGTAAACATTTTTTTGTGACATCACCTGCGCCGCACGTGTTGAGGTCGCCGTCGCCATAACAGCCGATGCGCCGCGCACCGGCCGTCCACCTGTGGGGTCTCGCAGCGTAAACAATGTTGAGTACAAACACATTAGCGAACAATATTACCTCAATTATAATGCAAACGAATACGCAAGAAACAAAAGAAAATATATAATTAGACGAGATGGAGACGAATTTTGAAGACCAAACAACAAATAATGTACAAACACGAAAAATACCAATAGAAATAGACGGAGATGAAGACTGAACTGAGGTCAGAAAAACTGGAAAGCCTTATAAGAACTTAGCTTCTACACGAGCATCAGAGGAGAAATTAGAAGTATTAATATTATGTAAAGAAACCTTACTTAAACAGTTCAAATTAGCCAAACTATTACAAACCAACAACATAAATTGTATCTCACGCATTAAGTATTACAATCCTTTTAAAGTGTTGTTACAATTTGAGAGCGAGCTAATATTACAGAGGTTAATTAATTGCACAGAGTTTAAGCAATGGACTATCTCAAAAACTATGGAGACGAAGAGAACTTACGGAGTCATTAAAAACATAGAACTTTATTGTTAAGATGAAGAAATAATGGAAAGTTTGTCATCTGTTACAGAAATAATAGCTGTAAGACGGCTAAGTCGTGGAGATCCAGATTGTTCTGGATGGATTGAGATTGAAACAAGGTTTCAAAGGTTCCTCACTCCCAGCCTATATCTATATATGTATATGGTATCAGAATAAATGTGGAGCCGTATGTTTATCCGGTTACACAATGCTCCAATTGTTGGAAATTCAACCACTACAAAAAGATTTGCCCTATTAAGCAAATTGTAAATGCAGTGAAAACCACACCACGGTTTAGGCGCACTAGGGCTAATTCTCATTTAGGCAACCGACTCGCTAATGGAGTACTTCTCATTATGGCCACTTCTCATTTTGGCTACTTCTGATTAGGGCTACGTCTCACTTGGGCTACTTCTCATTAGGGCTATTACTCATTAGGGCTACTTCTCAAAATTTGAGAATGTTTATTGAAATAAGTACTGCCTTTATGTATATAAACATGTTTATTCATTCATAAGGGATCAATTACATTATGTTCAGTTTACGTACAACGATTTGGTTGCTGACGATGCGACCTCGATTTAGTTTATTCACACAACATGAACGTTAGTTGACAAATAGCAATCAGCGCGACTGGCACGGATTGGCATCCAACGAATATCTCTTTTGTAACTTTAAGAAATAAACTATTTCTAGTGCTAAACCGTGGTTTACCGTCAACTCACCAAAACGCTAACTAACTCTGAGCCGTACATAAAAAAATGGTCCTTCGAGCCGGATATTAAGTGTGTGAAGTGTCTCTATTAGCGGTAGCGAATCGGTCTTGCTGGTCTCCCAGAAGCGGGTCGCCCCAGTAGGATTGAGAAAGCGCACATATCTCTAGTGGAGAAAGAACACGCTTAATATTTCCAGAAAATAACTGCGAAAACTTCGCAATTTGACTGAACTAGTGCCTGCGGTAACACAACCCTGCGGTACTACCGAACAACCAACCTTGAACTGTACATAATTACTGTGCAACTAAACTTCTACAACAATTAACGATGGCTCAGAACATCCAAGAGATTATCAGTCGCCAAGAAGAAATCTTCAACAATTTGAAACAAATCAGCATCAACTACAAGAAAGACAGTCCTAGCAGAAAAACCTTGGAGTACCTGGAGGAGCGACTTTCTCGGCTGAGTACGAACTGGGAGAAGTTTGTATTCAATCATCAACAACTGGAGAAATCTGGCATAACTGACACTCAATACTTCGTCGACGACGTTTTCAATCATACTAAGAAGATTTACGAGAACGTTCTACAAGACATGCTGAACCGTAAATCTGAGTTACCATCTGCTTCTACGAGTAAAGCGGAATTGCCACCTTCGACGCCTAAACAAGATAAAACAAAATCAACCTTTAGCTTCGATGATATTAACTTTCATGTACCTCCTCGCCAAACTAACAAGACTAACGAGAAACAACAGGAACTTTTACGGCAGCAATACTGCAACTTTAGAGCTTTTGAACGTACAGTGGAGAAGACAAACTTCGACTCGTCAATGGAAAAGTGAGAGCTAGAGGATAACCTTAATATCTTGAAAGGCAAATGGGAACACATTGAGAAAACTAACTGAGAACTTGACTATATTTCACAAGACGGAGATTCAACTTACAAACAAAAATATGATGCTATAGAAAACGTGTATGACAACTTGCGGAAGAAGCTACAACACCATATTTAGAACAACGCCCACTACGAGAAGTCGACACCTAGGATTGTGATACCGGACTTTAATGGAAACTACAACCAATGGCTAACTTTTAAAGATCTATACATAGAGAGTGTGCACAACAACCCATTACTGTCGAAAGCGCAAAAGATGCAACACCTTAAAACCAAACTCAAGGGCGAAGCCGAAAAAATCGTACAACATCTCGGTATTAGCGCGGAAAACTATACTTCCTGCTGGGAGATAATCACGCACCGATATGATAACAAACGTTTGCTGTTCACGTCTTACATGAATACGCTGCTAAATCAACCCCTCATACTGGAAGCGAGCGCTGCGAGTATAAGCACATTGCATGACGTCACACTAGAGTGTCTGAACGGACTCAGTAACATCGGACTCGAAAGAACTAACTGGGATCCGATAATTGTTCATCTTTTGGTTCAGAAACTGGACAAAGTGACTTACAACGAGTATATCAAAGATCTTAAAGAACCGAGAGAATTTCCTGACTTAGATGAATTCACCAAATTTTTGGAGAATAAATTCATGGCGTTAGAAGCCTTACAAGGAAATACTCATCAAAAATCAATCTCGCCCAATAAAAATCTGACGTCAGATAAACAGCCTAACAACATATCATTCGCTCGAAACAATAATTACAAATATAATAGCCAGAGGTCATCAAACTTTAACGGACTGCATAAATCGTCCAAAGCCTTCTTCACGACAACAAGGAATTGCCCGATGTGCAAAACTGAGCATGTTTTAATGAAATGTTGCAAATTCTTGGCTATGAATGCGAAGGAACGTAATGGCACAGTTCGCAATCTGCATATTTGTTCGAATTGTTTGTACAGTCATGGAGAACAAAAATGCGTTTCGAGAAAAACTTGTAAATTATGCAACAGGTCACACCATACGCTTCTGCATGAGGATGGAAATGAGCGTAACAACCGTCCCGCGGCTATAAGTAGCAGTACGCCATCAACATCACATGCCGTGAATAACCTAACTAACGAGGCAAAGGAAATTCTGTTAACGACTGTCCTTCTAAAGATAAAGACCATTAATGGAGATTATATCAACTTGAGAGGTTTGCTTGATCAAGGTTCGCAAGTGAGTCTCATAACAGAAGACGCCGCGCAGCGACTCAGATTACCGCGACGTAAAGGCAGCGCTATTGTGTCAGGTGTCGGTTCACTGTCCGGCAATTGTAAAGGGTCAATTACCTTGGAATGCAAATCTATACATTCGGATTATGGATTCAAATTGGAAACATTAGTGATGAAGAAGCTCGTAAATAACTTGCCAACAGCATCCTTCTCCCTACAAAACTGGGATTACATAGATAACTTGAAACTTGCAGACCCGCATTTTAATAAGTCAGGCCCGATCGACTTACTTCTGGGCGCCGAAATTTATTCAGAACTAATACTGAATGGAGTCATAAAATGTGACAATTTCCCCGTAGCCCAACAAACAAGAGTGGGCTGGATACTATGCGGGAATGGCAAGACATTTAATTGCTTTGTAGTACTCAATGACCTACAAAACATGTCACGATTCTGGGAAACTGAAGAAGTCTCAGACACCACGACATTAACTAACGAAGATCAGCATTGTGAGAACTTTTTTGACTCTACTACTAAGAGATTACCGGACGGAAAATATGTGGTGCAGATGCCCATGAAATCAAACTACAACTCTCACTTAGGAGCCACAAAGTCTCAAGAACAAGCTCAGTTCCTACAACTTGAGAGGAAAATGCTGCGGAACAACGAACTAGACAGGGAATACAAACGCTTTATGGAGGAGTACAAGTCCCTAGGACACATGAAGCCCGTAACTGCTGAAACTCGGAGAAAAAACCAAGTATATCTACCACATCACGGGGTATTGAGAGCTGAGTCAACAACCACGAAACTGAGAGTAGTCTTTAATGCATCTTGCAAGGCAAACAATAACAACAGCCTCAATGACCTCATGTACTGTGGCCCCAACTTACAAAAGGACATGTTTACACTGCTTATTAACTGGCGAACGTACCGATACGTTTTTACGGCATACATCGAGAAGATGTATCGGCACATATGGCTAAACGAACAACAACAGCACTTACAAACCATTGTGTGGAGATCTTCTAGTAACGAGCCTTTACTGGAATGGCAACTATGCACCGTGACGTACGGTATGAAAAGCGCGCCCTATCTCGCAATGCGCACATTACATCAACTTGCACAAGATGAAAAGGATAACTATCCTGAGAGCGTCACTGCTCTACTAAATTATTTTTACATGGATGATTTAGTATATGGACAAAACAGCATTGAAGCTTCGAAGAGGACAGTCTCAGAACTCATTCAACTATTGAGTAAAGGAGGTTTTAACTTAAGAAAGTGGACAAGTAACGAAGCGACTATATTAGAGGACTTGCGAAATGACCAAAAGAGCACAAAAGCGAACATAGAATTTAGCCCTGAAACATCAAACACAAAAATGTTGGGGATGAGCTGGAATCAAAAACAGGATACATTTACTTATCAATGGAGACTGCCTGAAAAGAAAACTCTGACGAAACGAGTATTACTGAGCGAGATAAGTAAATTATACGATCCTCTTGGTTTTCTATCGCCTGCAACAATAAAAGCGAAACTGCTTTTTCAAAAGGTCTGGATCAGCAAAACTAACTGGGACGATTGCCTGCCCGTTGACGTAGCTGCGGAGTGGGAAAAATTGAGAAAGGATTTCCCCTCAATCAACAAAATCTCGATTCCACGATGGCTACAAAGTACAGATGAGAATATTGAGATTCACGGGTTTTGCGACGCAAGCGAAAAGGCTTATGCGTGCGTCATTTACAGTCGAGTAAAAAGCAATAACGAAAATTACACAACGACACTAATAACGGCTAAAACAAAGGTTGCGCCGCTAAGTAAGAAGATTTCTCTGCCCAGGATGGAACTCTGTGGAGCATTGTTACTCGCTAAACTTATAGAGAAAATTAAGAGTACACTTTCTTCTAAACATCTCCAAATACAATGTTGGAGTGACTCTAAAGTCGTCTTGGCATGGCTACAAGGGGACATAAACCGTTGGGAGAAGTATGTCGCCAACAGAGTCTCACAAATAAACTGCATAATTCCGGCAAAACAATGGAACTACGTGAAGTCTGAAGAAAACTCTGCTGACTGTGCTACTCGAGGACTCTCTCCCACTCAACTTCTGACTTTTAAACTCTGGTGGGAGGGTCCATCTTGGTTGAAAACTTATGACGTTAAAAACAGCCAACAAAATGATATACCCTACTTACA
The DNA here is from genome assembly GCA_950005105.1 of Lycophotia porphyrea. NCBI lineage: Eukaryota > Metazoa > Arthropoda > Insecta > Lepidoptera > Noctuidae > Lycophotia > Lycophotia porphyrea. Next base: position 9,399,479 of record OX465391.1, on the reverse strand, counting down.
AGCCAATGAACTGTGTGACACTCGAACAACAAACAATAAATGCTGCGTTGCAACTTACAAAAACAGCGAAATAATTAACAACCTATTGAACAAACGTTGCAGTTTCAAACGTGTAACCAGAGTACTTGCGTGGATTATACGACTAATAAACAATCGCGTCCGAAAAAATAACATAACCGGCGATAAAAATAAGAGGGTTATGTCGTTATCTTCTGAAGAAATTACTGAAGCAACGGAAATGGTGCTCAAAAGCGTGCAGAAAATGTATTTCGGGGACGAAATTGAATGTTTGAAGAAGAACAACCCGATACCAAATAAAAGCAACCTTCTGGCGTTAACCCCATTTCTTGATAAGACCGGGTTATTGCGAGTCAAGGGGCGACTTGTCAACACAGTGCTACCTCCAGAATCTAAACATCCAATTATACTTCCTGCTACTGGAAGATTAACCGAGATGATCATCCAAGAAGCTCATCGTGAAACTCTCCATGGTGGGGCACGACTTACGCTAGCATACTTGCGTCTCAAGTATTGGATCATTGGAGGAAACAGAACAGTGAAAAGGGAACTCAGGCAGTGCATACGATGTCACCGTTTTAAGACTCAACGAAACATGCAACTAATGGCTGACTTGCCAAAAGAACGAGTTACTCCATCGAGGCCGTTTACAAACACCGGGGTGGACTTTACCGGACATGTGGATATTAAGATCAACAAGGGGAGAGGTGTTAAAACGTGTAAGGCTTACATAGCCATCTTCATTTGTATGGTTACAAAAGCCGTGCATCTCGAGTTGGTGTCGGACCTGACAACTCAAACTTTTCTTGCCGCGTTTAAAAGAATGTGTGCACGCCGAGGTACTCCCAAGCATATGTTCTCGGACAACGGGACAAATTTTGTCGGTGCCGCAAGAATACTCCACGAAGACTTTGAACAAAACAGAACTTTCCAAACTTCTGAGTTTTACGACGAAATAAATAACTTGAAAATAGAGTGGCATTTTAACGCCCCTCTCTGGCCATCAGCTGGTGGACTTTGGGAGGCTGCCGTTAAATCCATGAAGTATCACTTGAAGCGAGTTCTGGGGGAACAAAAGCTGACCTTCGAACAGTTCACCACACTATTAACTCAGATAGAAGCATGCTTGAATTCACGCCCGCTTTGCCCACTATCTGAAGATGTTGAAGACCTAGAATACTTGACACCTGGTCACTTCCTTGTTGGCGGTCCCTTACTGTCTCTGTCAAAAGAGGAAGAAGACTTCAACCAGAGTGACTTGAGAAACAGATGGAGGCTGGTGGAACAAATGAACCTACACATCTGGAAGCGCTGGTCAAACGAATATTTGCAGCAATTACAAGTACGCAGTAAATGGCAACAACCAAAAGAGAATCTAGCAGTAGGAGACTTAGTGTTAGTGAGAGACGAAAAATACCTCCGGGAAGGTGGGCTCTCGGACGGGTAGTGGAACTTCATCCGGGGACTGACGGAAAGGTACGAGTCGTCACCCTACAAACTAAAAAAGGACAACTAAAACGGCCAATCGTGAAACTGTCGCCGTTACCGCTACGCCATAACTTGCAAACTACGGAAGAAACAAAAGACGGAATAAACAAACAACAAGAGCAGTCCGAACCTGAAAAACAAAAAAGGCAGAGAAGTTCCAGCATAAATAAACGTAATCTACTCTCCCTGGTGCTAATGTGTATGACGGCGATGATGGGGACCACACAAGCAACGCCTATTACTACAAAGAACTACAAGGTGACGTTGATACTTAACAATCAACCAATATACTTTGATGAGGCCGGAACACTGCAACTCATGACGAATGGACGCTGTTAATATATTATAACTTAACTTCATATTGGCAAATCACGACTAAGATAAAGGTCTACATCGATCAAGTGGATATACTTTGCCAAAGAATAGCCCACGAACACCCACCCTGCGAAGCCGTTGTCGACCACCTACGTTATGAATTGAACCACCTGATGGAATACAATTCTATGTTATTATCTCAACATTCAAGGCAAAAACGAGGTTACTTCGACGGGGTCGGAAAATTAGCAAGAACACTATTCGGCGTTCTTGATGTGGATTTTTCCGAAAAATATGAACAGGATATACAATACTTACAAGAAAGTGACAACTATTTACTACAATTAATGAAGAATCAAACATTGATTGTGGAAGCCGAAAATAACATGATTAAACAAAGTACCGAATTTATGAATAAACAATTCAAAACAGTACAGACCTACATGAATCAGACTTGCAGAGAAATCGCTAAAATAGAAAACAGAGCGCAAATATTATATACTATAAATGATATTAACTCTGCCGCTGTAACATCAACGTTAATTCTAAGTGATTTACATAGAATACAGTCAATGCTGATGAATGCCCTAGCCAACATCTACAGAGGCCATTTAGACACCCACCTTTTTTCAGCATCTCAACTAACTGAGCAGCTAAATATCATATCAGGAAAACTGCCGCAAGGACTTTCATTACTTGCCGATTAAGGATATACAAAGGGAGCTTCAAGTCATCTATGAACTGATTCACGTGAAAGCTAGGATTACACGTAACTTCTTACTATTTGAATTGCACATTCCGCTACTGAGCGACGAAGACTACAAAATATATCGGGTAATCCCGATTCCATTCCGGAGACAAGGAAACTTAAAACTCATGAAACCTTTTTCGGACTTCATCGCTATTAACTTGATTAAAAATTCGTACATAACTTTGGAAGAACAGGACATGCACCACTGCACCTCGTACGGAGAAGATGAATACACGTGCATCTCGCGCCAACCCGTGTACAGTCTACATGATAGAAATGCGCCGTGTGAGATCAAGGTATTCAGTCAACAAACATCCCTATCGTGCGTCATTAATGACATAACTTGCAAGGAGAGATGGATAAAATTACACAAACCCAACGTTTGGTTGTATACGCTGTGCGACAAACAGCTGTTGCGCGTAATATATAGCGATCAGGTTACACCAGCGGTCTTTGACGGGACAGGAGTCATTGCCTTGCAACCAAAGTGCTTACTACAGAAAAAAGAAGCCACGATATTTACTTACAATCACCTAGGAAGTAGGATAAACACGGGGTCGGATATCGAAGTACCGACTATAAATTCGACGATAAATAAGTTATTTGATCTTGGTTAGAGGAACGCACAGCTGAACATCACTGAACTGAACAGTGCAGCAGATTTGTCAAAAATTGAGCGTCAACTGACCTACCAGAAAGAACATGAAGTACTACCTGCATCTTCAAATATTTCACCGCACGACGTGTACTTTTACTCCGCGACCTCTTTGTTGCTGGGAGGATTTGCCATGGTTGGCGTCTACATTATTATTAAGAAACGAAAGATAAGGAAGAATCAGAATTCTACAACAAGCTCTAAACTGGAGCAACAGAAAGGAGCAGACAAAGAGGAAGCAAACATCGAGATGCGAGAGATCCGTAGCTCGACGACACAGGACCCTGGAAACGGATTTTGCTTTGACGAGATATCATCAAATTAATATTTACACTGTCTTATTTACTATTTTACTTTACTTACTATCTTTTTACTTTCTTTGTTTGACATTTTTATACTTTTTTTATGTACTGGTTGCCCATCTCGTCTGTCGTGTATTGCCCATCTTACTTTTTCCCTTGGGAGCATGTACAGTTTACGTACAACGATTTGGTTGCTGACGATGCGACCTCGATTTAGTTTATTCACACAACATGAACGTTAGTTGACAAATAGCAATCAGCGCGACTGGCACGGATTGGCATCCAACGAATACCTCTTTTGTAACTTTAAGAAATAAACTATTTCTAGTGCTAAACCGTGGTTTACCGTCAACTCACCAAAACGCTAACTAACTCTGAGCCGTACACATTATTTTAAGAATAAATCAACATTAATTGAACCAATGTAATAGGTAAGTATACAATATTATAAGTATTACTTCTTGTAATTACTTTAGTTTAACATTTATTTATTTATAACATACACAAATCAATATGACGGCGCGTAGTACACGTAGCGCCATCTGTTATTTCCTACCCGATTTTCTAGTAAAGGCACAATACTGCCATCCATCTTATACGTCCACAATAAATATAAGTTATAGATAATAAACTATATGAACCAGGAAATCATTGTATTTAATAATTCATTAGTTCTAGATACACGGGAGTAATAATTGTCATTATTAGTGCATTATTAAAAAATAGTTACATTCTTGACTAGGGTTAAAATGTGGGTACTTACTAAGTAATTCATGTTATCGAAAATGTGGGTGCCTTTATTTTATTTTTTGATCGATCGTAAAACGGTGAATTGTTTCAATTATTGTTGTTTATTATTCGAAAATATGGAAGAAGAACTTGTGTTTGTGAAAAATCAAAAAGGTAACGACGCTCTGTTGCACAATGGATATAGATACAATAAAACTAAAAAAGTTAACCAAGATAAAAGTGTTTTGTGGCGTTGTACAAACAAAAGGGAATGCAATGCATCTGTTACTTTGAATAAAACTGAAAACAAAGGCAGTCCCAACATACTTGTCAGGCAGATTATGATAAAAATGCTGTATATTTAGAAATGTGTAATTGCGTACGCTCAAGGAATTTGTATGTACAAATTTAGAACCCATTAAAGGATTTTTTGAATTGTACCTGAAGTGTATGCGTTACTTCCAAATAAAAATCAAGAGACGTATATAAGGCTTTTCAACATAATGAAAAGTGTGTTGAAAATAAATATTACCAACTTTAAATGTGACTATGAATTAGGTATAATGAACGCGGTAAAAACCCTGTATCCTGATGCGCAAATAACCGGGTGTTATTTTCACTATCAAAAAGCTATCTGGAAGAAGGCGAAAGAATTAAATTTGACTAAAAGAAAAGAAACAAGACAGATTATAAGAAAAATAGCTATTTTACCACTTTTACCCGCAGAAAATATTCGAGAGGGTTGCCAAAAACTAACAGAGATTATTGAAAATGAATCATTGTTACCATTGTTTGAAACGTTTTTAAAATACTTTGCAAAACAGTGGTATCCAAGAATGAACCTTGCGCTTCTTAGTTGCACTGGACAACGCCACCGCACTAACAACGCTCTTTACGGGTGGCACCATCGGATAAATGTGAAAATTCCCAAGCCTCCAAGTTTATTTTTATTCTTACAGAAGCTCCGAAAAGAAGCCAAGCATTTTGACTCCAAACCCGAGAACAGCCATATTCAAACAAAAAAAACGGCATAACAGGTACATTCATTTCGACAAAAAGTATAAAAAAGTACTTACGAAACTAAAAAATGGTCAAATAACAGTTATTACATTTTTAAGGAAAATGAATTATTACCAGCTTCTTATATGTATAAAGGAATCTAATTAATACTGATTGTTAATTATTGTGTTAATTTATGCTTATATAAAGATATACATAATAGGTCTGTTTTGCATTAAAACAAAACAGTTATTATGTGTGTGGAGAACACACAGCATCGATTGAAGAGGCATCATAAATAATACCTTAGGACGTCTTATGGATTACTGCATTTATATCTCTTACCTTGTTCCTTTTTGTGTTACCTCTCTCTTTCACCCTTATGCAGAATGGCGCCCACTTTCGAAACTGGAGCGCATCTGTCACTTGCTTGTCATAGTCTTCAAACACCAGCAAGCACCTTGCTTCGATGCTGTGTGTTCTCCACACACATAATAACTGTTTTGTTTTAATGCAAAACAGACCTATTATGTGTGTTTCTAACACACAGCATCGATTGAAGACCTGTTTGCTCTCTGCTGGTGAAAGAATATCTGAAGGATTTAGATGCTATGTGAATTATATATAGTATAAACGAATATTTCGTTGTATATCTGTTAAATGCTGATACTAAAAACAATAAAACATTAAAAGTTCTCAATCTAGTGATCCTAGAAAATGTTAAAATGAACATGTTTTCCATAACATGTTATAAATAATATCATGGCAAATGAATATACTTATGCCTTATTTATAAGGTGCACATAAAATATAAAATACTTTAATAACTGATAATTGAAATTCAGTGAGACTTAAGCTGAAATAAAATATTAAACTCCTTTGTTATTTAAGGAATTCACACATGTATTTAACTGACATCCAGCTAGGAAATATACACGAATGATTAAATATTCTTGAATCCCTTCGAAAATATCAAGGTATGGGAATACTAAATAATGAACAACTTCAATTAACAATCAACTTCAAAACGAAGTATATGATTAGGTAGCAATGCATATAAATGATCTAACATGAGGTATTCAAGTCTCTTACTTGTACCCTGTGCATCCTTGTGTTTCTGATGGGCGCTACCGAAAGCGCCAAACTAGTAGCTCAGTTCTGGCCCGAAACAATCTAGATTGCCATTGACACGCCAAGAGATCTTGTAAATGCACATAATGTTTTGATGACAAAAAATATCCTCTCGCTCACAGAGAAGAGACCAGTGGCCCAAGAGTGGAAAATAAGAAAATTTACAAATCTAAATTCTCTTGAGAGAGTTCTCACTCCTATGACTGTACCTACATTAGTAGCACCCTTGGAAGACTCTCTGCTCCTCCAATCAAATTTCAACCAGTGGTTTATTCTTCAGTCATCCTCCCGAAGGCTAGTAGCACGGACCACACGCTTCCTGCTACAAGCAGGCAAGCTCCTAAATCTCGGTCTATTTGAATATGGATTTAGTCCATCCATAAGAGAGACAATATTTAATTTATATACCTAATTATAATTTTAAGCAGGCTTAGACATACTAGCTCCTGTAAACAAAATAAGTAAGCAACCCTGTCTACCGAGGTCTATGAGCCATACATTGCAATGTTACGTTATTCAACATACACAAATATTTGGTCATTTCAATTCTCTGCGAATCAAATCAAGGGGTAGTTCCGTATCCCCAACAAGTGGTCTTTCAGGCAGTGGTTTAACTAAGTAGATCCTCAATAATTTTGAAATTAACATTAGGTCAAAAAATAAAATTCGTATATTGTGCACTATAAGTGTACAATTTGCAAATCTGTGTCAACAGATAGTGTTTTAAGCATTACTATTCGGATCCCATTATTTAGGCTGAATGTCATGAAATCTACACCATGACAAATCTTAGAGAAGATAACTCTTTAGGTTATTATGGATCTACTCCAATCACCATATAACAAGCCTCTTTCTTCTGCTGACAACCTTCCTTTGCAACATGGCTGCCCCCCCCCCCCCTAAATTTTACAAGCTAAGAATGAATCTATTTTGCAGCTTGTTAGATATCAGGAGTTCAGACTCTGGCTCTGATAGCTCTCGTCTCGAAGGCTGGGAACCATATACATAGTACGTACCAACTTCTGAGTTTAGGTGATTGAGCACTCGTTGTTAAATAGGGAAGAGAAAAGCATGCCAGTCCATAATTTCATCTCCGAATGTAAACATTGCAGAAGCTTACCAAGCCGTCGTTTGAGTCCCATGTGACGTACAGTCGCTCACAGGCCGACTAAACTGACATGAAAAAACAGTTCACGTTGGGACACCCCACTTTCAAAAACATGACCTCCGAGGCCTGGGGTTTGGGGCAACAGAGGCCAATCTGGCTAGTCTGTTCCAAGTTAAGCGGTCGGCTAAGCCGGTATATCAATTTAACAACTCCCCGGGAGGTAAACCGCTGATAGAGTAATATTCAGCTAATCTGCTAGCCTTGAAACTTTTCGGGTTCACTTATGGAGCGGTAGGGATCGTGTCCGAGCAGGGTGGCGTGCTATTGGAGAGCCTATGTCCAGCAGTAGACTGCCATGGGCTGATGATAAAACTACAATATGCACATATTCAATGAAGGTTGACTCTGGCTGCTAGTTATTGCATATATGGTCAAACAAACTCTGTGTAGATGGCAAAACAAACTCTGAGTAGATGGCAAAACAAACTCTGTGTATATGGCAAAAAAACAACTCTTAAGTTAGAATACCAGTCTGATCTGGCTTAGTTAACAAGTTCCTGATGATGAGAGTTTTTCACTTGGGATCTTAACCTTCCCCCATAGCCAATGTAGACAAGGAAGTAGATTTAACCTCACCCATGTCTAGAGGAAACTGAGTGGTCTATCAATAGTTTACTTTTGGTCAAAAACAAATTCTGATTGTCTCATGACAACATAGGCATAACCTTATAGGCGGACTTCTGAACTTGTTACACGTCAGCTGTTCACATGTTTGCTTTGTTAGAAATTCCAGTCTCCGAGACATAGGATTATGATGATTTGTGGTCATAGGACAGCAAAACATAATCTAAAGTAACAAACAATAATGCAGAAACCACAGGCTCAAAGCTCAAGGCAGGCAAAGTCTTTGCCAATTGGTTACCGCTGCAAATATTCAGAGAACTGTCAATTTTCATACTTTTAGTTGTTTCTCAGCAGTTATTGATGTGACCAATGTCATTAACTGCATATAACATTGCTTCTGTTTTACTCCTTAGTAATTAAGAGTGTAAACAATATGCTCTTTGATTCTATTGTCATAATCTTGGATTAATATGGTTTAAAGAGAAAACTATTATGAAGGAGGTTTAACTTTCTGTCATTACCTTCAGTGTTAACAAAATCAGGTTTGTATTAATTAATTCTACAGCTTTTCATAGTTATTTAGGGTGTCCTCCTAAAAATTCTGAAGCTTGGCAGAGTTATTTCAATCCCTGATCCTCATTCTGCTATAATAAACTTTGGTTTTTCTAACAAAAAAAGATAATTTCCATAAATGATTTGTTCATGCACTATATGGACACCGCTGTCAGTGATATAATGCAAGACCATAATCTATGTTTCATATACTTTATAACAAATCTCCATGATTATAATTACAGGCTATGTTCAATAAACATGTCTAAAACTAGATAAATTCATATCTCAGACAAGAGCCCCTTACAGTAATACATTTGAAAAACCGCTAGTGTGGCTTAAAAACAATAATGTATGGTGTTATTTCAATAACTAGATCTTATTAGTATTTTCAGTATCAAACTGATTAGTTGTTGTTTCATATTCTATCCTCAATCTGTACATTTATTTTCTTTCCTTTCTTGGGGATATTTATAAGAGTAATCAATGGTGATATTTACAAAAAAAAAAATCTTCGTAAACCAAAACAATAGAAAAATATTATCCTGTTAGTTCAATTTCTTTTAATTAGCTCTATAACCTTAATGTTATAATGAACTAGTCATTTTTATTTATAAGTAATTTTGAATATAAAATTTAATTAAAATAAATATATTTATTTATTGACCCTGATTTCAAATGTCCTCATTGTACCCAGAGACACATTGTTCAGTACACAGATTTGAATTGTATGTACAATCCATCTAAAGTACTTCTTTTACAGGACTATTCAGGCTTGCTTTCAAAATAAAATTCAAAATAAGTGTTTGTTGCACGGTTAAAAAGTCAATGCGTGCCGTAGCCTTCAGCTGCTCTTAGCAGTCCGCTCTTTCTGATAGGGACTAACATTAGAGATCACAGACAAAAAAAAAATCCCTCCATCAGGGTTTAATAGTCCATAGTTCGGTTTAGTATTATAACAACTCGTCTACCTATACCGTGTGCTATCTAGGAAGAGAGAAAAAAAAATTGGGGGGTGTTTAGAAACAGTAATAGAGCACGAATCCAAAAAAAAAAATCTGTCTGTTTGTCTGTTTGTCTGTACACGCTAATCTTCGGAACTACTCGACGGATTTGAATGATTTTTTTTTGTTGTATAGGTATTAAGTTTGGGCAACATATAGGCTATAATTTATCTTGGAAACTTGAACACCTGATGCAGAACCGCAACAGACCAGCTAAACTATAAGAGATACAAAAATGGTACCATAGCAAAAATTGTTCCACGTAATGAGCATTTTCTGCTAAAAGAATAAATTTGAAGATCTGGAACAGCTGATGTGGAACTCTAAGAGCCCAGCCACACTATAACTTATATAGGAATGACGTCTTAGCAAGAGTTGTTCAGACTGATAAGCACTCTCGGTTGACGTATAAAAATTGAAGATCTGGACACCTGATGTAGAAATTAAAGCTATCACAAATTTCACTGTATCACTACTAAAGGGTATCGTATTACCTAGAACTAACTGGGTTGTGGAGGGCAGATAGACAGTCGTTCCATGTAAAATACTGGTATTCAGCTGCATCCGGATGTACTGGAAGCCGAACCCAACAGCACTACATTAATATGTAGTGCTGTTGGGTTCGGCTTCCAGTCAATAATAATTAACACAATGTTCTCCGCCGCGTCTATCTGTCTGTTCGCGATAAACTCAAAAATTACTGCACTGATTTTGATGTTGTTTTCTTAAATAGATGGAGTGGTTCTCGAGGAATTTTTTAGTATATAATTTGTCAAGTTTTGTACAGATTGGCTAAAATATAATGATATTTGTTGGAGGTGTTGGAAAAAAATTAGCCGTCTGGGGGAGCTTTCAACGAAAACGCTGCCCTTTAAGATATAACAAAATGATGTATGGTAGAATTGTATTTTCTATATCTATACATAATCTATATACATATAATAAGACAGTAAAAAAACTGTGTCTGTACATTGAATATATTAAAAAAAATTGGGGATTGTTTAGAAACAGTAATAGAGCACGAATCCAAAAAAAAAAACTGTCTGTTTGTCTGTTTGTCTGTACACGCTAATCTTCGGAACTACTCGACGGATTTGAATGATTTTTTTTTGTTGTATAGGTATTAAGTCTGGGCAACATATAGGCTATAATTTATCTTGGAAACTTGAACACCTGATGCAGAACCGCAACAGACCAGCTAAACTATAAGAGATACAAAAATGGTACCATAGCAAAAATTGTTCCACGTAATGAGCAATTTCTGTTAAGAGAATAAATTTGAAGATCTGGAACAGCTGATGTGGAACTCCAAGAGCCCAGCCACACTGTAACATAAATAAAAATTGAAGATCTGGAACATCTGATGTGGAAATTAAAGCTATCACTAATTTCACTGTATTTCTACCAAAGGGTATCGTATTACCCAGAACTAACTGGGTTGTGGAGGGCAGATAGACAGTCGTTCCATGTAAAATACTGGTATTCAGCTGTATCCGGATGTACTGGAAGCCGAACCCAACAGCACTACATATTATAACACAATGTTCTCCGCCGCGTCTATCTGTCTGTTCGCGATAAACTCAAAAATTATTGCACTGATTTTGATGTTGTTTTCTTAAATAGATAGAGTGGTTCTCGAGGAATTTTTTAGTATATAATTTGTCAAGTTTTTGTACAGATTGGCTGCCATGGCTTATGTCTATCTCTTAAGGATAATATACTTTATCCATTTTAATACTTTGAAAATGGGCAAACTAGGTTCCCATGAGCTGAGGGAATGGGATCATCATGATTACTTTTGGTCGCGATAACCGATATCCACTCAGGCGAAGCCGCGGGCATCAGCTAGTTCTTAATAAATGTTTAGAATGGTATCTAGAAAAAAATAATACATTTTCTGAGAACATAGTAGGATTTAGGAATTTCCCCATTATTATTTAATGTGGCGCCCATTAAAGTTTGTAAACAAGTTTATCATGAAGTAGCTGTGTCTCAATATGCAGACGATATTGTTATGTATGTAACTAGCAAAAATATTAGTGACGCCGTAGCTGATTGGGGGGGGAGGGGATAATGGTTGACATCACATCTAGTCACCCAAGTCAACCTCTCCTGCACGCGGTGCCCCTGCTGAATGACGAACGAGGCTCTGAGGAAACACTCGCCAAGACGCACTGGCCAGCGTGGTGTTTTAAGGCTAAACCCCTCTTTATGAATAGTGCCAATAAACCACGGCCCTCAGTTTCCAGCAGCCCCGCTATTCCGAGGTGTGACAGCGGCCCTGGTTACGGCGGGGCAGAGGGTGCTAAGAATCCCTGGATGTCGCCTAACTGTCACAACTCAACGACCCTGACCCTGGCGTGTTACAACGCTAGGACGCTGCAAACGGACGACCGATTATTTGAATTACAGAATGAATTAGAAAACATCAAATGGGACATAGTAGGCCTATTTGAAGTGAGAAGAAAGGGGGAAGATCTTATCAAATTAACTTCAGGTGACTTATTCTTTTATGGAGGCCACGAGGACTCCACTTACGGAGGGGTTGGATTTCTGATTGGAAAAACTATGCCTCGGCAATGACAAATACCAAAGTGTATCGACACGCGTTTGCTTTATAATAATCAAACTTAACCAACGATACTCCATGAAGATCATTCAAGTATACGCCCCAACGTCTGACCATCCCGATGAAGAAGTGGAGACTTTCTATGATGACATTAACAAGGCCCTCGAGGACACACCATGCCATTATTAATTGGCGATTTTAACGCCAGGATTGGAAAATCGTTAAGTAACGAAAAATCCGTTGGAAATTTTGGTTAGACGACATTTTAATTATGGGCAGACGACATTGTAGCCATTGCGGTAATATCTTGGATGAGATTGGCACATGAACATGGAGCTTGGCACAAGCAAGGAGAGGCCTGTACCCAGCAGTGGGTAAAGTCGGGCTGTTGATGATGATGATGATGAGATGATATTCAATATATGCATAATAGTACTAAATCTATTTTAGCAGAATTGGGTCTTGAAATATCCCCTACCAAAAGTAAATTATGTTAGTTTTCAAAAGGCAGTAAATATTCTAAATATCCGATTGATGTTAATGTGAATAGTACTTCTTTACCCCTAGTTGTTTGTGTTAAGTATTTGGGTCTGTGGATGGATTGTTCTTTAACATGGGGGAAACTTGTAAATGATAAAATAGAAAAAGTCCACAAATTCCTTGATTTATTTAAAGTTTTGTCAGGATCTGGTTGGGCTATTCACCAAAAACATTTACGACGGTTATATATGTACGAGTATATCGACTATTCGAAGCCGTTTAGATTACGCTAGTTTTTTATATAATACCAGTGCCAAAAAATATATAAATAAATTGGAGATTGCTTAAAATCAATGCATGAGGGTAATAAGGGGATTTATTAACTAACTTTTTTGTATACATATAGAGTGTCATATTCGCACTAGCGAAAAATCTCTTTAAATAAAGATTAAAAAAAATGGCCCGCACCTGATCCGATTGTAGTTGGGTCGAGACGGGAACGCTTGCTGACAAGGTACGTAGTGAGGCTAGTTCCCCCCTCTGAAGACCCGATATATGGCCTCATGATGTTCTCGAATCGTTTATTGACTGAGTACATCTCATGAGCTGCACACCACTGGCAGCGCCGACTCGGCTCGGAGCCGGATACTCTCTAGGTTCCAGCTTCCGGCAGCTTATTTAGTACTAATTTTTTCTTGTTGTTTTTCATTTTAGTTTTCACTGCATTGACTGACGTTAATTGCTTATTTATAAGTTTGGCCACTGGGAGAATGCGTCCTGACAGGTTGTGGGCGAAAAGACGATGTAACTTTGAAGTGGCGAAGAATTTACGATAAACATATAACTATCGTTTTTTTGCCCTATTAACAAATAATATTATTAAAAACGATATCATTAAATCAAGTAACAATAAATGTTATAATTTCGCGCTAAATTTATGTTTAATAAATAAGAAAACAATATACATCCTGCGTTGTTACAAGGTTACGTCAAATGTTTATTTTTGTAGTGATGTGCCACAAATAACTAGGCAGTTGAAACGTTATCTGTCGTTAAAGTATATACGTTTACGAACGTTTACGTTTACTATATACGTTTTTCAGTATAATTATAAAGTGCATGAATAATTTGCCATTCGGCACGAAGAAGATTATGAACCAATTAAAAGAAAGCTGCGGGAAAGTTACAAAAGATCAAAAAGCAAAAAAAGGGCAAAGGTCGACGAAAAAACGAAAAATTAAATTTTCTAAAACTTTGACCGGATGAATTAATACTTTGATTGATAATGATATAATACGCGTTGGTGAAGCTGATGAAGACGGCACTTCCTCAAGCGAATCGGATTCAGATTTTTGTTAAATTTGAACCCGATCGCAACTGCTCAAAATATTATTGTTTTATTTTATATTAAACTAGGTGTCCCGCGCAACTTCGTCTGCGTCAAACCTAGATAACGACTGCAGCGCCATCTGTCGGGCTAATTTGTGAATCTAAACCATCCAGGGTGCCACCCAAACGCATACAAAAAAAATCATTCACATCGGTCCAGCCGTTTAGAAGGAGTTCAGTGACATACACACGCACAGTATATATAAAGATATATTTCAGAATATAACTGTTACATTTTTATTTTCTTCACGCTGGTTAAATTCAGAAATTAGAAACCACACACAAACAAGTATTAAAGCTAATGTTATTCTTGTTATGGGTCGGTTGAAAAACATATCTATTAATAGTGTTACTTATTACCCATCAATAGTCATGACCAACTGACAGTCTTCAGGAACGCATTCTCTCAGCGGCCAAACTTTTGTTTGCTCGGTTTTTCCAATATTTAGGAAGCTCTTATTATTTATTGTTATTATAGCAGGTGCGTGATGTTTCAAACTTTCAACTTTGCATTTAACGTTAGCAACCACTAGACAGTTGTGTCGAACTAAAAATATTTATCAGGCAGTCCAATATCACCTACTTACCATACATAATAGAATACATACCATACACTGTTACATCGTACGTGATACTAGCTGATCCACCGATACCATTTTCTGCCTCACAGGTATATAATCCTTGTTGGTCCAACTGCAAGTTCTTTAGTGCTACCGACGCTACACCACCGGTAGGTCTGAAAGATATTGTTTATTCAAACGTTTCAGTTATTATGATGATATAATCATTATGGACAAGAACATATACACAGCGTAAATGCAATATAAAATAAAGTAGATTTTTGTGTACGTCTAAGGCTTCGCGCAAACGGTCCACCGACCACAGCCACCAGTGGCTGTCGCACGCCTCGTCCTTTGGTACCGCGCAAACGAAGGTGGTCAGTGGCTGTCCCGAGTGGTCGGTGTTTATTTATAATTCGCCACCGGTGACGTGTCTCGGACACTGAGTAGCGAGTGGCCGCCACCAGTGGTAGCGTGTCGCGGACACTGAGTCGCGAGTAGACGCCACTCGCTAGACGTACGCGGCGATTCCATACAAAACGTTTTAAAAATCATGTAAACAGTTTGTCGCCAGCCACCGGTGGCTGTGGAAAGTGGCCCGTTTGCGCGGAGCCTAAGTGATCGTTTAGTTCTTCTGAACTACCTACACAATGAATTTGAATGTAGGTAGTTTGTACCATTTTTTTGTATATAAATTGATATTTTGACATGTTGCTATTGCATCCGTGCAATACACAGGTATGTTGGGATCGGATTCAGTCTAACTGGGCGCAGCTGCATTCCATGGAAAACATGGCTCCACATATCCACAACCCTGTGAGCTTGTTTGTCAGACTTCCAGGCTTCTGACTATCGGAATGACTGTAAGAGATCTGTGAATAACCAGGATCAACGGCTAAGCGTGCTTCTCTTCTTAAACATGGAGAGTGGTCACCAATCCCATCCACGGACCGATGTTGGCATGCGAACAGCGAGATTACAACTTAGAAGTACTTACGTTATATCTTTAGCTGCTATCTTTGGATCTAAGCTTTGGAAAGTCCATTTAATGTGAGGTGTAGGGTATCCGTCAGCTCGGCAATTTAAAATCTCACTTTCCTCAACCATGGTTTCTATATTACTATCCTTTGGAGTTTCAATGGTTACTGGGACTAAAAAATAATAAAACATGTCTGAATTAATGTTACTCTAACTGGATAACTAATCCCTGCAATGTACCTAATTGTAGTGTTAAGTGGGTCAAATTAAATTGAATAGCAAAACTTGACAGGCATGAAGAGTATTGTGACTGTTCCTGTCCCCATTTATGCGTGGCCGCGATTTTGAAAATAAAATAAAATAGTGGAAGTTAGTCGTGCCACGTTTCATACAAAAATCTTGCAACCTCCTTCCTAAATCATATTAGTATTAAGTTAGTAGAAAATTGTGGATCTTTCTCGAAGGATGGGTCGGCATATTAATAGCCAATCTGTTTGCGGAAGCAGTCAACCGTGCTACACGTACCTTATCTCCACAAAATGACTCCACACAATAATCGCACCCCGCTGCATGGCGTGTTCTAAGTTCAGTACTTCGTGCATCTAAACCATACATGCATCCCACATTCGAATAGAATCACGCGCGGATGCACGGCGGGCTCGCGAACCACACAGTTACTGGGCGGTGTTACACATTACGCGCACTGGTCGGTGGCCGTCTCCTGCTCGGCCACCCTCGACTGGCCGCCGGGGCGTCGTGAAAAAAGCAGTGCTGCGCGACAGCGCTGTGACGCGTCTACGGAAAACATCATAGTAACCACACACATGAGCGCGCGTTGTAATACGCGCGTCCATAGGCCTTAGCCTAAATGGGCCATCAAAGGACGGGCCTAGGTATGGATAAACTCCGAGCATAGAGCGTATAAGAACACCATTGACGACATTACAAGCACCTGCGGTAATTAATCAAAACATAATTATTATTTTTGGATATTTTGTATATCAGTGGACAGTACCCATAACGTCTGTGTAGTTTTGCTAGCTAACTTAACTAGACCGTGTGTAAACGTAACGTAAATAGATCGGTTTTAAAATTAAAAATACTCATTTCACTTTCATTTTATTTTCATAATTTGAAAAATTTCTTCAAACAACTAAAATGCTTTAGGATACCTGATTGTATGTTCGGTTAAAAAATCGATGTATGCACGTTTACTTATTTACGTTTATAGTATTAGTCCATTGAAATGTTACATTTTTTTGGGCTTAGCGTGCATTTGTGCGTGCAGTTGAGGAGTCAGTTTTATTTTTTAGATATCAAGGGGGGGTCAGTCTTAAGTTAAATCCAAGTAAATTTTGTGTTGACTCAGGACCTTGTTTTTTATACACCTATCAGGGACTATAGACCTTAGTATCTGGTATAAATTTCAACTTACTAAGTCCACCCGTTCCTGAGAAAATCGCTGGTTACACACGGACAGACAGACGGACAAGAGAGCGATATAAAAATACAGAACCCTAAAAATGAAAAAATGATTAGAAATTATGGTAAATCATTAATATTTATGAATACTGAAGAATAGCATACGTTTCGGAGCGCTGTACAACCTTAACTAATGAATATAATTTAAAAAGTTCGAAATGAAAATTATTCCTTAAAACACCATTTATAAAAATAGTCTGATGTCATTTTTTTGTAAATTGATTAGAAAAAAAGTTATATCGACCAATAGAATTTTTAATCTCAAATTTTCTTGGTTTTCGCTTATAACTTTTTTATTTTTGGTTCTACGACGAAAAGTTACGGACAAAAGTTGTAAATAATCTTATTAGCAACAAAAAATGTCAACTAATATTTTTGTGAGACATATAAACCATAAAAACCATTTCAACCCCTTTTTCCAAGATGGCTGCCGTGGGACAAGGGTTGCAACCCCACAAACTTGGATTTAACTTTAAACTGCTATCTAAAACATAAAATTGACTCCTCTGACAAATGCAACCCCAAATGTAACTTTTCAATGGACTGTATTTAGTTACTAGTTTTCTTGTATTCGTAATACATACTTATAAGATACTTACATTCTACAACTAGTTCCATGGTGAAGCTGTCTGATCCCAGAGCGTTCTCCACGGTACATTTGTATGTTCCAGTTTGATCCTTGCGCACATTGTTCAAGTGCACAGTGTCAGTGGTTTCCGTCATAACACTGAATGTAGCCATACCAGCAGGCTGGATATGCCAAAGAATGTTTGGTTTTGGGTTGCCTCGAAGAATTCTAAAAACAAAATAGTGTATGTAGTACTATGGTGCTAGACAGTTTGGACTCCTTGCTCAAGCTTTCAAATTACTCCATAAGAAGGATTAAGATAGACCATTTGTTCCGTTTCTGGTCTTGGAAAGTGTCATCAGAATTTCGTGCCTAACTACTGGCCCTTTTTATTCTGGATGGGAAATCATCAGTTGATTCGGCGGAAGGGTGTGTCAGACTTGTACTGAATAAAACCCATCCATGTTCCTTCACTGGGCATTCACTTTTGGCCCTTCTTTAGGAGCCAAATGTTTTGATCTAATTAAAGCCAAGTGAGTACTATGGCTATATTTTGACAGGTCAGTGCTCATTGGGCTTAAGTTAATCGACTCACCTGCAAGATACTGCAGCATTCGTTTTTTCTGTCACACGTATTACTTTGTGAGTTTTATCAATCACAGGTGTTTCTGTAATTTTTAAGTAGCATTTGAGTTCTGAGTTATTCGTAAAAAAGACGAAAGAATCTTTCAGACGCTTAGGTTTTTTTTTACGTAACTGTGTCTGATCATCACGAGGTAGGGTGTAAAAAGACTCTTAACGAAGCCGAAACGCACTTGTTCTCCCCGTCATTGCGATCATTTTTTTTGTTCTAAACCATACCTGCAAACTTTCTAGTTACGGAGATATTGGGAGTCAAAGTTCTGACTTTTTTGCAAGTTTTTTTTGAAGTAAAACTTCTTTAGGCGCGACTAGGGAGTAACTCAGATTTTTTTTCTGACGGAAGTAACGCTTACTATAGTCTGTGTAGTTTCCGCCATTTAAAATTAATAATTCTGATTGGTCGTAAGTATATGTCATATACTCCACGCTTCTTGACTTATACGCCAGCTAGTGGCAAATATCATAATCAATTAGGATTATTTATTTCCAAATTTTCAAACGGATCAATTGTGAATAGCAAAGTGAATGAAAAATTTAACAGTTTTAAAAACATTATTTTAAATTGCAAAATTTTTTGAAAATCTCTAAATATACTTGTTTATTTATTACTTTTAAAATAAGTAAATTAATAATAAATTTTCTGACGATTGCGACATTCTATAATATTCAATAACAAGATTATATTGACATGTGCTGATCTAACCTTCAATTTGCTACTCTCAATTATTTTATTTAACAAATGAAAATATTTATAAAATATGAAAGTGATATTAATGAATTTAAGTTTTACTTCAATCGCGCGTAAAGGTTACACGCACACATTTTTATTTTATTTTTTAAATGTTTTTAATGTAAGAACTTTACTTTCAACACCTCCACGATCAGCTTACTATTCAAACTATTCATCAGCACAATGTTTTGAGTGCGTAACTTTGAGTCCTACTGTAAAACTTAATTTTAAACCCCAAAAAAAAGTCGTTTCCCAGCAATAATTTTTGCGTAAAGTTAGTTTGATGTATAGGATGCTTGGTGGACGGCTTCGTGAAGAGTCTGTTTATACCCTGTATACGAGCATGCTGGAAAAAGTGCAAAAAGCTTTTCTCAGATACCTCTATAAACATCTGTTTGGATATTATCCATAAATGTATCCTGCTAACTTTCTTTTAGGATGTTTCTTTTAATTTTAAGTCCCTTAAAGTGAGGCATGCTGTTGAGCAAATAACAACAGCGTATAAAATTATACATGGTTATACCGACGCCTCGGATTTACATGCTGTGTCAATTATTTTTATTCCAAATAATTATAATCGCTCCAGAAAGCATAAATTGTTTAATGTCTCATTTTGTCGCATTGTAGCGTGATCCACTTCCCCTATACCCTATACCGCGTATGCTTAAGATGCTCAACGCGCTCATGGAGACCAACACTGGATTGAACTTGTTTGCTGATGAATGGAAGACGATAATGTTGGAATGTTTGTGGTTCTGCGAGAAGACCCAGTAAAAGGATAACTTCATTGAGTATTAATGCTAAAAAAACTTTAAGACTGGAGCTTAATTATATCTATAGTCAATCCAACTTTTAGTTACTCAGACATAATCCATTAATAAAAACTATTGAATAAATATAAGTTTATAAGATATATTATTATAGATACCTTTGTAAACATTTTGTTGGAGAGTGTCTTCATACACGTTTGCGATTAGTTTCCGTTTTCTGACACAGATGGTATTGTTGCTTTTTTTTTTTGTAGACAAATGTCATGTCGTTTTTGTTGAACAATAAATATCGTTTATAAAGAAATCTAACGTGAGTTTTGCTGAAATATTGTCGAAACCCAATAGGTTATGGGCCCAGACACATTATATGTAAATATTTCAACAATAATTTGAGTTAAGAGCAAGATTACTGCCGGTAAAAAATTTTACCTACGTAATGGAGGTTTCCAACGCAATGAAAATTGAGAAGTTTGATGGAAGAAATTTCAGGCAGTGGAAATTTCAAGTAAAATGCGCATTAAGAGCAAAGGGATTGGATATAGAAAAAGCAAAACCCGTGAAAAACAGTTCGCAAGTGCAGTGGGATAAAGATGATGGTATGGCCATGTTCATTTTAACATCGTCCATGGATTTGAACCAAATATCTCTTATAGAAAACTGCGAGACTGCTAAACAAGTCATGACAAAATTAGAAGCAATCTATGAACAGAAATCAGAATATAACAAAATGTTAATTCATGAGAAGTTCTATCAATATTCATATAATGCCAGTGATACGATGGCACAGCATGTGTCCAAGGTGGAAGGCTTAGCAAAGCAGCTACGGGAGACTGATGAGAAGATCAGTGACACAGCAGTAATGACAAAGATTCTAAGCACATTACCATCAACATACCGTTCGCTTAGACAAGCATGGTTGTCACTAGATGAAAATAGCCAAACTATTCAAAACCTCACTTCTCGCCTTGTAGATGAAGAAGCCAGCCTTGCCAATGATACAAGTAGTAGTGAGACTGCATTAGTGACGTCAAAAGGAAATTTCAAAACAAGAAATGAAAGTAAACAGAATACTTCAAACGATGAAAGAAATTCAAGTCATAGATTTGTATGCTACAATTGCAATAAAAGAGGCCATTTCGCTAGAGATTGCAGGATGCCAAAGAAAAAGTATAATGAAAAGAAACCTAACAACATGTTGGCATTCAGCGCCGAAGGTTGCTCATCAGAACATGATGAAGAGGCATGGATACTGGATAGTGGAGCCTCAATGCACATGACCTTCAAGCGTGACTACTTCTGTGAGTTGAACGAGTCTCAATACAACAATTCTGTTAAATTAGGTAACAGACAGAATATCAAAGTATGTGGTGAAGGAACTATACTGATAGATAAACAAGTTAATGGTACATGGGAGAGATGTATACTTGAGCATGTGTTGTATGTACCTGAATTACGGAGAAATCTGTTTTCCGAAGGTGCTGCCACTAGAAAAGGATATATAATAGTAAAGAATAATGAAAAAGCAACAATAATTAAGAATAATGTTGTTGTTATGTGTGCACAATTAACAGAGAACAATTTATATGAATTGGATGTCAAAACAATCAAACAAGAAAATTGTAATATTGTGCAAACAGATATAAAAAATTGGCATGAAGGATTAGGACATTTGAATGTCAAGGAACTTCAAAATATGTGTAAGAATGGTGTGATTCCAATTACATTGAGTGGAAATCAGAATTTTGTTTGTGAAGCGTGCCAATATGGGAAGCAAGCAAGACGCCCCTTCTTGAAATCTACCCGAGCTCCAACACAGCCTGGTGAAATTGTGTACAGCGATGTGTGTGGTCCTATAGAAGAACCTTCTGTGTCGGGTATGAAGTACTTTGTTTTGTTCAAAGATGGAGCTACAAGCTATCGCTATGTTTACTTCATGAAACATAAGAGTGAAGTATTTCAATGTTTTCTGAAGTACAATGCAATTGTGAAGAACAGATTTCAACATGATTTGCACATACTACATACAGATAATGGTTGTGAATATGTGAACACAGAATTTACAACATATCTGGAGAAAAATGGAATAACGCATGAACGTACTGCCCCGTATACCCCACAACAGAACGGGAGAGCAGAGAGAGAGATGCGTTCTATCATGGAAACTGCAAGAACCATGTTATATGCAAAGGACATTCCCTTAAACATGTGGGCAGAAGCTGTCAACTGTGCAATATATTTGTTGAATAGAAATACATCAAGCCAGACGGGAGACGTTACATCATTTGAACTGTGGCATGGAGTTAAACCTAACTTGCAACATATCAGAATATTTGGATCCATTGGTTATGTACATGTACCAAAAGAAAAGCGAAGGAAGCTTGCCAAGAAAAGTGTGAAGATGTTGTTAGTTGGATATGACCATGATAATTACAGAATGTATGATCGTAATACCAGGAAAATTACAGTATCGCGGGACGTGAAGTTTGATGAATGTAGTAGTACAACAGAAGAAAAACAAAGTTTTGTAGAAATGAGAGTTGAACAAGAAGAAAAAGAACGTACTACAATGTCTACCCCACGGTGTGAGTTTCAACATCAACGAGATGTACCTGAAGAAATCTCTTCAGATGATAGTATGAAGAGTTTAGAAGATACAGATGAAAGTTATATCCCTCCAAAAGGTATACATTTGGAACAGAGGCACATCACGTTACGTCCTCGTCAAAATAATAAGTTAGAAGCTAATTTCACAGAGTTGGAAATACCTAACACTTATGAAGAAGTGATGAATAGTCCAAATTCTCATCTATGGAAGAAAGCTGTGGCTGAAGAGCTTCAGTCACATGAAGAAAACCAAACTTGGATACTGTCGGATCGAACTGAGAAGAAGCCTGTTTCTTGTAAATGGGTGTTCACCATAAAGAAGAATAAAGATGGAGAAATAGTTCGATTCAAAGCAAGACTGTGTGCGCGAGGATTTACACAAGTCAAGGGTTTGGACTATAATGAGACTTTTTCCCCCACTAGCAGGTATGATTCCATCAGGGTACTGCTTAGCATCGCTGCGAGAGACGAACTACAGATCGAGCAATTTGATGTGAAGACGGCCTTCTTGTATGGTGAGCTCTCTGAGGACATATACATGGAGGTGCCAGAGGGATTGAAAACTCAGTCTTCAAAAGTATGTAAGTTAATTAAATCTATATACGGACTTAAACAATCTTCGAGATGTTGGAATGAGAAATTTTGTTCTTTTCTAACTGCTTATGGTTTCAAACCGTGTCCATCTGATAATTGTGTATTTGTAGGATATTTTAAAGACGTCAAAGTAATATTGATTCTTTATGTTGATGATGGATTACTATTGGCCAAAGATAAAGATGTTTTGTCTGATATATTAAATAATCTTAAACAAAAGTTTGATATTAAGATTTTAAACTGTAATTCATTTATTGGTATGGAAATAGATAAAGAAAAAGATTGTATAAGTATAAGTCAAAAACAGTATATTAAAACAATAATAAATAAATTTAATTTGACAGATGCAAAGAGCAGTAGTACACCTGCTGATGTAAATGTACATCTATTTAAGAATACAAGTAATGAGCCTATTCATTTCCCATATAGAGAAGCAGTGGGAGCGTTGCTATTCTTGTCATGTGTATCTAGACCTGACATAGCTTACGCAGTGAATGTTGTTAGCAGGTATGTCAATGACCCAGGTCATTCACATGTTACAGCTGTGAAAAGAATCTTACGTTATTTAATTAATTCTAGAGATATGTCTATTGTTTATAAAGGTACTGTTGAATTAGTTGGCTACTCAGACTCTGACTTTGCAGGTGATTTGGACACTAGGAAATCTAATACAGGTTATATATTTTTAATGAACGGAGGTCCTGTCACTTGGTCTAGCCGTAAACAAAATACTGTGGCATTATCCACAACTGAGTCTGAGTACATGGCTGCTAGTGAAGCCGCTAAAGAAATTTTATGGCTTAGGCAATTTCTATGTGATATTGGGGAGCCACAAGACTCAATTACTTTAAATGTTGATAATCAAAGTACAATTAAATTGATTAACAATCCTGTGTTTCATAGAAGAAGTAAGCACATAGATATAAAATATAATTTTATCAGGGAAAATGTTGCAAAGCAAATTGTTGATATTAAATATGTTGAGAGTTCAAATCAGTTGGCTGATTTCCTGACTAAAGCTTTGCCTGTAAACAAATTTAATTCTATTAGAGATAAGATGATGGCAAATATTTAATGTGGCTTATGTTTGTGGATTCAATCCATGTTTAATTCCAGAAATTGTGAGATGAGGTATGTGTACCTTTTAAGTTTAAATAGAATAATGTTTATTTACTGAAATTATTGTTAAAAAAAAAGGATTTAGTTAAAAGTAAAAGAAATATGTAGTGAATTGTTATTTCTACCTTATAAATTTAAGTGGGAGTAATGAATAAATATAAGTTTATAAGATATATTATTATAGATACCTTTGTAAACATTTTGTTGGAGAGTGTCTTCATACACGTTTGCGATTAGTTTCCGTTTTCTGACACAGATGGTGTTGTTGCTTTTTCTTTTTGTAGACAAATGTCATGTCGTTTTTGTTGAACAATAAATATCGTTTATAAAGAAATCTAACGTGAGTTTTGCTGAAATATTGTCGAAACCCAATATGACAGGATTATATTATTTTGTGATTCTCGACCCGGTGATGGGTCTTTGAACCAGTTATATCACTTTGATTATTTACCTAGAAAACAGTGTTGTGACAAAGAAAAAATAATTACCCAAAACATCGAGAGAAACGGTTTTCTTTTTAGTATCTAGTTTATTTTTAGCTTCGCACGTGTAATCTCCGATGTCAGATGGTGTTGCTTTAAATCTGGAAGCATTTTGTTTTATTTATTACACAATTACGGGTTTACATCTGTTCGATAATAGGAATGTGTTAAGGTTCAACAATAACTTCCACGAAGTTTTAGACAGCAATACCTTTGCAATAAATCGTAAAAAAAAATCTAAATCAGTTGGAAAAAACATATCAAGCTTTGCTAGAGTTCGCTTTATGGTATGGGTATCATGAAGATGAACTATCATTGGTAACAAGCTCTGAGGGAATTGGCTACGTCCACAGATATATATTACTGAACAAATTAAAAACTAAAGTAAAATGTAAACGACATACTTGATACTGTAGTCGCTAGATATAGAGATCTTCGTAGAACTGATGATGATACCATTGAAGAACCAACTCACTGTCGGAGCAGGTTCACCAGTAACGTTGCACGGTATTGTTACTTCGTCACCGTCTTTGATTTGTTTCACTTTGTCATCGTTTTCTATAATCGGTGGGACTGAAAATGATCCCATGGATTAACATTTGGTGCTTTCAATACTGATGATAAGGAACTTAAGAAAATCTAAAATAATACCGTGTCTAAATTAATCCTATGAAAATATTTTTAATCGAATAAGCACGATGATTATGATTTTTTCATAATATATTTACATATATTTAATTCAAACTCGTGTAAGTAACAAGCCGGTAAGTAGTTGTTAGTCATGCCCATTTAAGGCTCATGTACCACGAATAGCTAAATACATTTAACGCCAAAAGATTTTTATTAAATACTAACAACAACACAATTTTTATTTATTCAATACTAGCTAAATAGAGTTCGATAATCGTCCCAAGGGAATGATCCCTTAAAAACTACTGAAGTTATTACTTTTTATCCCAGTAGTATGAACTACTGGGATAAAAAGTAATAACTTCAGTAGTTTTTGCGTGAAAAAGTAACAAATATCTATCCATCCTCACTAACTTTCGCATTTATAACATTAGTAGGATTACTTAAGAAATTTTGAATTGTTTATCTTTATTGCACTTAAGTATTGATTAAGAATAACAATATAAAGACTAGGTGTTGAAACAGTTTATGCTTAGAAAAAGCATTTGAAAAGATCCCAACAGCTTTTTTGCATCAAAAACTAAATATCCAGTGTCACGGTATTGAGGATTTTAATTCAAGTGGAAAGGTTTTTGTGAAGTTAGAATACACCTTTGTAAAACATTAATATAAGTTTTATCCATATTTTTGCAAAAAACTCACATTCTACGACTAGTTCCATGGTGAAGTTGTCCGTTCCCAGAGCGTTCTTCGCGCTACATTTGTATGTTCCAGTTTGGTCCTTGCGCACATTGTTTGAGTCCACAGTCTCAGTGGCTTCCGTCATTACAATGAAAGTAGCCATACCTGTGGGTTTGAAAGACCAACGTATGGCTGGTTTTGGGATGCCTTTAAGAATTCTGAAAAAAAAAAAATAACTAGGCTGGACATCGGCCCAGGATTCGATCCCTCAAGTTGGGCAAAATGTTGTTGGATTTTTCCATTATAAAATTCTCAGTTACATTTAGACACAATTTGATCGACTTACCTGCAAGATAATTTAGCATTCATTGTCTCTGTCACACGTTCCACTCCGTGTGATTTATCAATGACAGGTTCCTCTAAAATTTTAATCAATATTTACTTTTGTTATAATTATCTAGTCATCCATCTTGTTCTTGTGAATGTTTTACTGGTGAATATTCAGAGTAGTACGTTTGTTCATTGGAAATGTTACCTTTTCACTAATGGTAGGTGTAGCGGCTTGTTGCTAATAACACCAGCGTCAGTTTACAATAATAGTTAAAACTGCGCTTACGGCGGTCTGTTTATATTTTTACAGGGTTATCGTTAATCACACGTGGCTCAAAAAACACGTTTTGTCTCGGTTGTCTTGCAAAATATATCGTAAAGTCTTATAATGCCAAAATGCCTTGCTCACTTACCTACACCAAAAATGGCCACATTAGCTATAAAAACTTTCCGATCTAATGCATTCTTTGCTTCACACGTGTACTTCCCTTGCAGCTCTGGTTGCATGTTCTTTATACTGAGAATGGATTTGTCACCGGAGATGTCGACATTAGCGTTACCAGAGAACTCCGCGCCATCTTTATACCAAGCTATAGTTGCTGGTGGGTAGGCGTCTATCTTGCAAACGATACTGCCTTCTTTGGTATACTCTACTCGAATATCTAGAAACAAAAATTATGCGTCACCGTGTACCTCTAGCTAGGAGACCTATTAGAAATTACCAGGTGTTATAATGGTCGTGCATACTGCTTGGCACCTAACATTAGTCACGACCGTCAGAAGACATTCGGGAATATGCAGTTTTTAAGATTTTTGAAAGAAAACGGTTATCAAAATCTTATGTGTACTTATATGTTTTTTCACTTCTCATGCTCTAAAAGTACGCCAATATAGCCCTACGGTAAAAAGTAATTAGTTTTTTAATTTCCTTCATGTGACATAGACAAACTCAAACAGTCAGTAAATATACTATTATCTGTGGATTTTGGACCATGTTCATCGCGAAAATGTTGAGAGTTTTAGTTCCATGGTTTTTCCGCAGCAAAGAAGGTGGCGCCATGTGTTTTAAATTGGTAATCTGTGACTGGTTTAGATGCAAAAACTGACCGCGAAAATTTCAGAATTTTTGTCAAGTGTAAAGAAGATTGGTATTTTGGGGCTCTCCTTATTTCAGAAGCGGTCATCAATGAAAGTATGTACATTATGTGAATGCATCAGTTTTTTTTTTATTTTACGGCAGAAGAATAAAAAAGAAGAATTAAATATTTGGTTAAATCTGAATATCTAAATGCTCTTATTCGCAATAGCAATGGTGTTACCATATTCAGGAGAATTTGACATTTCTATCTTTTATCTTTAATATTAAATTATTGTTATATCTTAGCAATAATTAGTAGTTGTAGGAATGTTTTATTCCATGAAATCAAATAGATTACGAGAATAAGACTACAAACACTAGGGTATTAATCTTAGGCAGTGCCCAATTGTAGTTGCATCATGTTTTGAATTACGGATTGATGTAACTAGTCCCATAAACATGAAACTTAAATGTAACTGGTGAAATGAGGACGTACTAATAGCACAGAATACATGATTGCACAAGTACAGAAGATTCACTTCGTAAAATCATTATACTGTTAACGACTTTAACTAACTAAAGTGCAATTCAGGCCGCACAGCGCTAATTTCTTACAGTTATATTCACCTACAAGTTGCCTCTCTAATATATAAGTGATCTGAATATTTAATTATCAGTTATGTGCCTTTTAAGGGTTGTCACCCTTAAAAGGCACATAACTGATAATTAAATATATAAGAATAACATGCATGTAATAAGCATCGTGTGGTATTTAGGCTATGCACGTCACCTGGCTATCACAACGCTGCCTGCTCAACACTTGACGATGTTCTTGTAAGATTAGAATCATAATTAATCAGCTAAGGGCTTATTATAATCTGACAAACATGGACTAAAAGTAGATCATGGCAAATAATAAAGAAAATCAAAATAGGCGCGAAAAATAATCCACTTAATTATGCGTTTAAGATAATTTACCTGGCAATATTAAAATCAGAGTCCTCTTATACTTATGTCTATCTGGTCCTGTCTTGTCAAATCTTTCGGTTGTTGTTGTGTGGTGGTTGCATATTGATATTATTTTAGTTATTTTTCTAATCCCATTATACTGTGCTTATTTTTGTCGAGTGGAATCGAGTTTGAAGAAATGCCAACACAGATGCTGAGGCATTTTTCATGCCTGGATAAGAAACAAGTTGCATGCCTTCAATGGTTGGGTCATGTCCAGTGGTTGGAGTAGATAGAGCTGTTTTTGCTACTTGCGACATACGGACATAACATGGATATGCCAAATGTTTCCCGGAATAATTTAATAATTCCTAGTGCATTTAATATTTCCTTGTGCAGTAAAGTATATTTAGTATTGTTTCTAACAGTTTTACTTAATTAATTCATATTTCACGAAGCTACCTCTAACAGCATTCCAGGATCCCTGTGTGTGTATATAAGTAAGTATATACTGTTTGGGTGCTCACCTACTACCTGCTCATAACTGCCCACTTACCCATATTAACTCACTTAAATCAATCGACAATTTCAAACAGCTCTACCTACTCCGACCACTGGTCATGTCAGTTTTAATGTACTCTTTCTGTTTACTCAAATGGACTCAGACCGACTTTGACACCCTAATTATGAGAGTCTGGTTACTGTTTCACCACAAAACGGATGTTTCACCCACGATCATCGGAGGCTCGAAACTCTCGCTTGGAGGTTGGATCAAGGGCCTGATTCAGAAGACGGTACTCCACGATACGGCTCGCATGGTAAGGAGGTTCCTAGATCAGGAGTCCTTACTACCGGTAGGTAGGGTCATAGACCCTGCTACATGAAATTTTTTATTATATTTCAAGATCTTTTTTAAAAGAAATATTTAAAAATGAGAACTGTTTGTATAAAAAGATTTATGGTTGTGAAATATGTAAAAATAAAGAAATGCTTAGTAAATGTTTTATGTCCATTGACTTATTTATTTATAATATTTTCTATACAAGTACTCCAACATTAATTGTGACACTAAAAATATACAATGAATGGAGTGCTTGCAACTATAACTGTATAAGGATTTTTTGGCGCGTGGCCAAATTCTGAACGAATGCCACTATATTGTTTTATCAATACATTTCACAAACAGCGGCAGCATCATTAGGGTGCCGAAAGATCCATGTAACCCTATATCTATCATCGCCGTACCCGACATTAGCAGATGACTTCAAGACTGATAGTTGACTAAAGCCCTATATACATTATCAATTTGTGCCTGTCCGTTTTTGTAAATCAAAGTGCAAAGGTTCACACGGCAGCAAACTATGAGCAAAGCTTGCCTTGTTTTGTACGTGTTGGTCAAGGTCACTTTTTTTATTTTCTTCAACAAAAATCGTTTCCATTACTTATAGTATAAGCATTAGCGCGAGCATAATCTACCTATAATTTTCCCACTGCTGGGACACAGGCATTTTTCATTGATATAGTTTTTATTAATTGTAAATTAATAGACACGTGTACAGACGTGTCTATTGAGTGACTTTCATATCTCTCATCAAAACATCATTGAGGTTGTTTTGCATAATCGTGCGAAATGACGTTTTTCAACATGGCTAATGTGTTGGAAGCTTAATATACTGATTGAACTACTAGTGCCATTGTTTCCTATATTGATCGTTAGTGGAACTATTCATTTCCGCCATCTTCAAAGATGGCGGATGCGATGTGTTCCACTGTTTACTACATAAAACACTTTTTGCTCTCCTGTCATGGGGCTCTTTTAAACGGGCCGCCACTACTCTTTCAACAGCGTTTCCTAACGAAAACCGATTTAAAAAATATGCTGTGACTAACTTATATCTTAATTTCACCGAGATCTATCTTTTGAGAGTATTTTTATGAATGAACGCGAACTCTAAACGTGGAGAACTTGGAGTCATGCCATTCTTCTTTGTTCGGTTTTAATTAAGAAATCCAGTGACAGTGAAGAGTTTGACGTCGAGCAAAGTGTAAAACACAATAGATAATCTTTTGAATGCTCCTAATGAAAAATACTTGTGCGACCAAGGTATGTTTAGGTACCAACCTATATAACCATGCTGTTTATTTAGGTACCTATATAAAAAGTCGATCGTCACATTTACTTTGTTTACTTACAGGTTGCCTTGATTTTCGGTATAAGTGGTGCATGCAGAGGAATAGAACTGGTGAATATTACTCTGACCGATGTCGAAAGTGACACCACGTTTCAGGCTATAAATTTGCTTTGTATTAAGATGAAAAAAGAGAGAAAATTCGTCATAAATGGAGAGCACTTAATAAATGTTTTTGTACTAAATTTACTATTTTTCTCGCACTCAAAGTGAAAAGTATAATTTGCACCTGGAGACTATACGCCAACTTAATGTACCCTCGGTTTCATTTACTCCCTCGTACGCTCGGGAGTCAAACCACCTCTGGTATATTATGGTTTCATTTAGTCCCTCGATATAAAATTTTCAAGCAATTTTCAAGCTTTTATAAGCTTTAACTATTTAAGTATTAAGCAGCAATACCGAGCCATTGTCAGCAAGGAGACAGGTTTGCTTTCTGTGAGTGCGAGTGGGCTACTGAGCCAGTATTATAATTTAATGTTTGAAAAAAAAAATGTTGAAAACTGAAATCCAACTCCGACAATAACGGCAATAGACAAGTTATTACTTAATTAAGAAGCGTAGTGCTCTACCACAAACAATGGGTCAATAATATCGTATCTGCGTGTCCTGTCTCTTGTTTATTACAAGAATTGGTGGACGCTACTGAAGGCGCAACCACGTAGCTCAGTTCTGGATTGATTCAATTTAGATTGCCATCGACACGCTGTGAAGAAGACTAATGACTGTCAAAGATCTTTAAATGTCAGCCATCAGGACCAACGGCCTAAAGTACTTTCCGAGGCACGCAGGAAACTCGGTACCTATGCAATGGGTGGTCACCCATCCACTGACCAACCTAGGCAAGCGTAACGTTGCTTAAATATCTACCTGAGCGGCTGTTATTATTTACCCACGAGCCCTAAAACAAGATATCTACAAAACTATCATGACATAAAACTACTGAACTTTTCTCTAGCTGCCTATCCGCAGTAAAAAGTGAACAGAAATAAAGGAAGCTTATTTGGTTATGTTATCTTTGCTTTAGTTCAGCCCTAGAAACTTTTGGAACTTACCAAATAGGTCCGTCCGCTGTTCATTCGACGATCAGTGTGATAAATTAATGTCCATCATCCACGGCACTACTCAAAATTCAAAATTTAAATTACTAATGAGTAGCCAGAATGTAACAGCAGCACTAGTATATCAATGGCGACCGTACACGACGCGACTTACTTACGCGTTATTTACTAGTTTGTGACTATAGTATGAGTTACCTTTTGGCGCCTCGATAACATCAAAATATATTTTCCTTTTAGTTTCCACTTCTACGTATTTGGTACTTGTGCCATAACTATTACTCGCTTCGCATTGATAAACCACATTTTTGTTTGGTTTAATTATATCCAGTATACTGACATAGTCGTAGGGAACATCGACCGAATGCACCTGCAAAGAATATTGACATTTATATCCACACAATACAGAGAATATAAACGGGGGCAATCCTATTGCAATCAACCTGGAAAAATTTGACCTCCGAGCTGATGCAGAGAAATCATTAATAGATAGACCTTATAACAATGCTCGACCTTGGACATTGCAGGATATTTTTATACCTGTTTTTTTGTCATCTCGCGGTCAAATAATACGGGTCGATGATGAAAATCCCTATAATTGCAAATTAATTAACGCACATGTATGAAACTAACTTTTCACGTTACAGAGAATTTTAATATCTAAGTTTTTAAACTGACATGGTCACTAACAAATGAGTGTTAATGATAATTTTAATATCGTATGAAATAAAACTTTAAATGATCAACAACGTCAAATGACGTTGTTGATCATTTCATTTTTTTTCATTTACGAATTCGAGGTTTATACTTTTTTAAATTAAAAAGTATAAACCTCGAATTCGTAAATCATTCAATTCGCGGTTATCTTACTTTTGCTTCTTTTCAAACTTTGGTTTCTAATCTGTGAAATCAAAATGATAAAAGGCGGTTTTTGTCGTCTTTCACCATCATTATTCAATTACTATCATGTCGCTAACACCAGAAGAATGTACACTTATCATCATAACGTTAGAAGAAGTCAGCGAAGTACAGTAAGAACCATAGGCGTGTCTCTAACAGTATCATTCATGCCTCAATCTCTTTTATTTAGTTTTTCGTACAGACCCGTCTTATTTGTCGGCAAGTGTATGTTTAGATTTTAAAGCTAGACAATAAGTGGCGCTACATATATATAAGTGCGCTGCACGTAAACACGGCAGCACATCAAGCTTTACATTTCCAGTATAACGTGGCCTCGCTTTGTATATATTTTCTGTACAATGAGAGATCCGCATAAACTGGTTTTATAGCTTCATCAACCGTCGTGCGCACCTACTCAGGTACGCACGACGAGTCACGATACGGGATGACACAAGTTTCAAGAATAGATCAGTAAAGTAAGTAAAAGATTGCTATACAATATACCTCAGTTGGCATCAGGATTCCAGTATCCTTTTCTGACCAAACAATATTAGGAGCAGGATAGCCGTGCACATTACATTTGAGTTTTAAAGGAGAATCGTATTCCGCAATTATTTTCGGTGCACCTCGAATCGTTATCTCAGGTGCTGTGTTTAGTGCAGGTTCTGTAATTACAAGATCATACTGAATGAATGTCCTACCTTTTCTCGAAGATACTCTATTGTAATAGAAAATTGCTTTTAGAGCGGGGTTGGGTATCTGAAAGTCAACCTATTAAAATAAGAAGATAAGCG
Organism: Lycophotia porphyrea; assembly: GCA_950005105.1. NCBI lineage: Eukaryota > Metazoa > Arthropoda > Insecta > Lepidoptera > Noctuidae > Lycophotia > Lycophotia porphyrea. The sequence continues at coordinate 9,366,228 of OX465391.1, read as the reverse complement.
TGACTTTGTAGGTACCTGCTAATGGATTCTGTCGTGCAATGGGTGTTGGACCTGTTCTTATAACAGGCGTTCCAGTTTTCAAATCATTTCCAAATACCTAGAAGAAAAATAAACAAATAAAAATAACTTTAATAACGTCTCTTAAGAAAAAATAATTTAGTTATTAACCTAAAAGCGTAATCAAATATTCACAATCCTAGTACACTGACAATATTGTTTGCAATTTTATTTATAAGAGAGAGACGGACTCTTAATGACAAAAGCTATGAAGAATAAAATTCATAAAATCGTCGAATTATACGACGTTTCTCAGCTTAATCGATACTTAATTAATCATTAGTAATTAAGTAGCTGTGATAATGATTTATCCTGATAGCAACGATCTTCCCAATTTGTTTCTTCTTTCATACCATTCGTTTAGTAGGTGTCCACGTCATCTACTCTAGATAAAATATCTTTTTTCATTATGATTTCACAAGCGCGTAAGTTAGCAATAAGAGCTTGAACTTCTTATTGGTATTCGATACTAGAAATTGAAACTTACAGTGACAAGAAATATAGAATAAGGTGGATCAAAAGACGGAGTAACGTAGAATTGTTCTTTTTTGTCGACTAGTATTAAGGGCAGCTCTGCAATGACGTGGTTGTTCAAATCGAGGATTTTTGCTGTAGTGAGTTCGACTCCCTCCCCAAGTAACCTAATTCCTAAAAACGCGTTTCCTCCTGAAATATCAAATAAAATATACATCATGTATCAGAAATAAATGTTCATATTTGTGGATATGGCACAGACCATCAAACAGAACATTTGTGATTTATGCGACCAATATGGTAATCACGAAAAAATAATCGTACCAATACCTGCTGGATCTGAATGTATGGAGCAGCTGATTATTTTTTGTGATTACGATGTTGGTCTCACGGAGACGATTGTCCAGTTTGAAGGTACATAATCGTACCTGGAGGCGGTCTTGTGACAGTGTCGTTTATAGAAGTCGGACTGTCAATAGAGAACCCGAGCTGAAAGTTGAGATCACTCTTGGCGATCATGATTATGTGAACTTCACCCCTGCCTTCGATTTCCACCTCGTAGTCTCCAGGTTTTGCATTATTGAGTCTCCTGACCTGTAGGCACAAATGTGGATCAACAATGAGGTCTAAAATACAGCTTGCAAACATATCTCACGGGTTTAAGTTATGAAGTATTCCATTATAGGGCACCCAGAGTATTCTACATTGTGCACTTTCGATTGTAGTGGTAGTTTGAGCGGGTCATCAACTATTGCAAAATTCCAAAAGTAAAAAAAAAAGATGTCACTAAACATTATTTTTATGTTAAGAAAACGCTTACAACAGTCGGTTCGTTCAACATAATTATTATGTAAATATGATACAAACACCCGACACATAGGCGAAACGGTCACATCAACCAGTGCAACAAGACATTAGACAATGGGGTTGTTGACACCACTGTTAAGTCCCCACAGATGGGGACAAAGGGAAGTCTGTAATTTTATTCCCGCTGTCCTCACTGCCTTACGCATAGTAATGAAAGAAAAAGTTAACGTATAAGGAAATTGGCAAGGACAAGTGGGAGATGAGAAACAAGGACAATAGTCGGACAGACTACCAGGAGGCCAAAATCATGTAGAAGTATTTATTTTCATGGCTTGCTGCATGATTTTGAGTAATATTTAATTACTTAAAAATACTGTGGGGCCAACGGGAACAATTTTTAATTATTTTTTCAATTACCGCTGACCCCACCTGTGACGATAAAGCCGTGGGGCCAACGGGAACATATCGACAACGAACATAGGAGATAAGTATGAGTGCTGAATGCATGTAAACATGATGCGATAGGTCGGTACGCACCGCCATTTGTTTTTTGCCGGAGACAATAGGTTCCGTGGGTGATTTGCTTCCGCCTGGACCTGTTACTTCTCCGATCCTAGAACCCAATCCAGTCAGAGAAACCAACACGGCTCCAATATGGGAATCGACATTAAACTGAAAACGAACAATTAACATATTACTTATTCATATTGTTCTAATACAAGGAAATGATAATAATCACAAGCTTGTTAATAAGAGCTGATTCTAGAATATAAGTACACTTTCCTCTGTTAGATAAAAACACGTCGGTACTAACTTTAACTTTGTGGGTGCCGGGTGGGTACTTCTTGTTGACGAGCGAAACTCCTCTGCCCGTAATAGACTCCTCAATATATTTTAAGATCTGTCGACAAAAGCAAACACAACTTTGTTAGATAATTCAGAATTAATATGAATGAAACCTTAAACCTTAATTAAATCGGTCCAGTCAGTTAAGGGTAGTCGATCAGTTTATAACGTCCTTCTGGGCCTCCCCTCTGTAAGAGGAAAAGGGTCATAATCTATCACGCAAACCTTGCCGGGTTTGGTGTAGACATGTGTCTACGGATTTTCGGTACTAGGATATAACGGTTTTTTTTCATGAAGATCTCCTTCGTCGTTTGAGAGCAACGGTGATGAAACCAATAACACAAATTAAAGTGCCTAGTTCGAAGTCACGACCAATGTTGGTAAAAGGTATGTAAATCTTTAAATATGGTCGCGGGTCTTCGATAAATGATAAGCGTGCCGTATGTTTGATATGACTGAAATAGCTAGAATACAAGGAATCTTACGTCTTTGACGTCGGTTTTCATCATATCGAAAACTTGTCCACCTGAAGCCTGTGCCACCTGGTGATACGCTTGATATTTAGGATCACTAGTAGATCCACATAAGCCAGTCAGTAAAAAAACTACCTGAAAAGAGAAATATCAACTCACATGAGAAACTCAAATTCATTAGCAACCAAAGTTACCGCTTTTTTTTACCGTGAAGCATTTACCGAATAAACATATTTTGAGAAATCGAATAAACGTATTGCGAATGGGTTACCTGATGAAATTAAGTCAAGTCATTTTTTTTTTTTATAAAATGCATGTTTACAAAAAATATTTTTCAACACATTTGCTCAAAAAACGCATTTACGACGCCTGTATACATTGTTCGAAAGTTAAGAATTACGCACCATGCAACGGAATGTGCGGTAAAATAGGTACTCTCACCTAAGTACCTATTTTACCGCACGCCCCGTTGTATAGTAGCGTGCGTATTCTTTACGGTTTTTTTTTTAATTTCCATAAAAAATATTTCAAGAATTCCATCAAGGAGTTTCACATTACGAGAATAAGTAAGCTGACTGATCGAACCTCCTTGGAAGCGCTTTTTCTCAATCCATTTGTCTCACTTTAATACTAAAGAGTAAGTGAGAGGAAATATGTAGTTCTAATTTTCACCACGTGCATGTGGCGCCTTTTGCAAATTCGCGCCATTTTCATATTAGAAACGTCAAAGATTGTTGCGACTTTCCGACTGATATTTACAAACAAAATAATAATATGAGTTCAAGCGAGGAATCTGATATTAATATGGAATCTACTCCACCTGATATTTTGAATGAGGCGCAAATTGCAGAAAACGGTCTCTTGCCTGGCGGCAGTACTGTACTTAAATCATTAAATAGCGCTCTCGCGATTTTGGCAAATCTCGAGAGCGCTATTTAATGATTTAAGTACAAAAAAATTATAGCATGAAAGACTCGAAGAAATACTCAATCATTCTCTGAATATGTTTTCATGGTTTATTTCAATTAATTGCGTGTGAAGTATAAGCCGTCCTCAATGTGGGTAATACATTCAATGTTAAAAACTGCTACAAGCTCCGCCGCCATCGATGTCAACGCCGTCGTCGCCGAAGTTTACGCCACATTCTCCCGTTCAGTATAATACGAGTGAAATTAATAATGTCAGTCAGTCAGTTAAGCTTGCAGAGCAGCAAATTTCACTGAATTTCAATAATTGTTCAAATTTTACTATTAATTTCCAAGAGTAGTGACCTATCTATATAATTTCTTATTTGCTATTAAAAATAGTATTGTAAAAAAGTTTGTTTCATTGCATATTTTACTGTTTTCTCGCAAATGTGTTGAAAAACATTGTATGACACACGTGCAGAAATTGGTATTTACAAACTCGTGACTATGGTAAGCCGTTATATTCGTCTACTCGTTTGTAAAAACCAACTTACCGCACTAGTATCATAAATAACTATTATTTTCCAAACGAAATCCTTATTGATTGAACGTAAAAAGCATATAAGTCAGGTTATAAGACACTGTACAGGGTTGTCAGGTATAAATAGGTCAGTAATTTATGTTATACTTATCTTTTTGTTTTCTTATTGAAATATATTTTTCGCCTCTTCGCTTCAATAACGTGATTAGTCCGATAAATCATAGTTATAATAAATCATAGATTGACTAAATTAAAAAAGTAATCGTCTCGACACCATTATTTTCTGAAAATAGAAAAACGCTCTCAAATCAAAATTTTCAAGATAAACACATTATTGAAGCAAAGAAGCGATATTCAAATACAAATATTATTGAGTATTATTTATTTAAGTATTTATTGTATTTAGGTTGTCAAGTAAAATCGGTTAAGACTGACAGTAGTCGCACTTTTAATAGATCACCAGGTAACCTATTCGTAATAATTATGTTTGTTGATGTATTAAAATTGCTTAGAAAATATTCCCTTTCGGTCAACAGATCAGTGCAGGTCGGCCTTAGACGGATCTTAGTTTTGATACAAATGTTTCAAGCCCATCGGCTGGAAGGTTGCAGTTCCAAAAAGCATAGACCCGTAAACCAAAAATAATGACCTGGCTCTGTTTCTTCTGCGAAAGACTCTTGATTTGTTCTAACTTTTCGTAGTCGGTGGCGGAGGCATCAGTGAACACATACAAGTAGGACAGCGGCAAGCTGTGTGTGAGACCTAGCTCGATGCCTGTCATGCATTTTTCGGGACAGTCATAATTAAAATCACTATGGAGACGTATGGATGCCAAAGCTGTTTTGAAGTCATTTGGATCCTTTGTGATGATTCGTACTTCGGCATCTGTAATGAAGACACAATATCATGATGAATTTTTGGATATTCAGTATGTACGCAAAATTCCTCATTCTACCTCTGCCCTGACATCGACACCAGATTGTGATTTATTTGCCTCGAGATGGGTAAACTTAAGTCATGGATGTTTGAGTTTTGTAAGAGCATGGACGAAAAATTATTTTTTCTTGTTATTTTTAATAGTTTATCTTCGTCTGCGTGAAATTATTATAAAAATATTACTTCAATTGAATTTTGTTAACAATTTCAAGGGTTCTAATTTTTTTGTATGAATTCATAATCATTCCTATTGTAAATATGTTTCTTTTAATCGTGCAATAGCTTAGATTTACGTCTGTTAGATTGGAACACAGTGTATCGAAAACGTCCTATCGACCTGAAGCTGCCGGTTAGTTTCGCTCGAGGGGAAGTAGAAGCTGGCAGCTCATCGAAATGACAGCGAAGAAGAAATCAGACATTCAATATTTTCAGCCTCGTCAGTGTGCACCTATTTTCGCAATATATTATTTATACCAACGAATTCTGACTTTCTTGAACACTCTCTCATGCTTCTTTTAACTGTACTTTATTTTCAGTCATGAGTTCTGCATGACTTAAACCACCATTTTCCACCTCTTTGCCAGTTTATGGTGGAGACATGGAAAGTATCCAAAAAACTTTAAAAGTTCGATTTCTCCAAAACAACCCAGTTTGAACCCCAATCGAGGCAAAATTGTTTCAAATTGGGTCTAGTTTCACCTATTTCAAGGAATGCACATAATTACCAACCACCGTGTATATTTGATAACTAGCTGTAGCCCGTGAACTTCATTCGTGTTTTTGTTTTATGTACCGTATATACATTCATATGCATTCAGTAAAAAGCTGTTATTTTGATGTTGCAAACAGACATTCAACACTGGTACTTACCCGGGTCGTTAAATGTGACTATAACGAAATTTTCTATCTGAGATGATTTAGAACTCGACACTTTGTCAAATATTATGTTGACTTCTTCTTTTACTGAATTTATTTCTTCCTTCATTGACGACGTATAGTCGATTACAAATGTTAAACTGCTTTTTATAATTTGTCCTTGTACATAAACTGTACATGTTTGTACAATTACAACACCAACAACAAAACACAACCCGTAAGAAGCCATGGTCAACACTGATGCTACTCTGCTTCAAAGCGTATCCGAGCCATCGATAGCATCGGGTCAGTCGTATCAATGATACTTGTTTAGCGAATCATCTTCAAAATCCCAATTATACAGACAAGCGTGTCAAAGGTTAAATGGTTTATCACTTTTTTCATTTCTAGGGTTCTGTATGAAAAATATTAAATAATATATAAATATATAGACATAATAAATGGGGTTAACAAAGGCATGTGAAGCTTCCAAAACCCTAGCTAGGAAAAAACACCTATATGTCAGGAGTTACCGTCCCAGCCCGCCCAATACTATTGTACTGTTATGCCAAACACTAAACTGAAGCCAGGTTACAGTTAGTTAATTCGGAAAAATATGAACAGTTTAACAAACATAGGTACAAAATTACAAAGTGCTTGATTTAAAAATACTATAGATTTTAAATGCGATGTGAGTAGTGAATGAATATGTACCTAATTGTGTGTGTGTGTGTGTGTGTGTTTGCATGTGTTCATGTATATTTTTATTGCATTAATATAAAAAGATATATCCGGGCCCTAATTAAGTGTTATTTTTTTTTCGGATGGGAAATCATCAAATGTCCTCCCGCTCTGCGCAGAGCGGAAGGGAGTGTCCGACTTGTACTGACTAAAACCCATCCATGTTCCTTCCGTGCCCTTTGTGTTCCAGGGCCGCTGTATCTCTTTCGAACAGTCTCGCAGCCCTGGCAGGCATCGGCCCTTGCGGGCCCCTCTCTGTTTGCTGACATCTCTTTGAGGCGCGCGTGGAACACGAACGCGCCATCAACACGGCCTGTCCTCAAAAGACGGACGGACGGCGAGGTAGCCCATTACTCACCGTCCACAGGTCCGCGTCTACGGTCGCCGGAAGCCACCACGTGACCCCCGACGCCCGGAGTATCTCCCGCAGCGGCTGGGACGAGAGGTTCTCTCCCTCTCACGCTCCACCACCTTCTTCGCTAGCATGACTGCTTCGCAGAAGGAGGTGACGGCGTCCCATTCCCTTTCGCTCCGGACCATGGATTGGACCAGGGCCGGACGCGATAGGTCGCCGCCGCCGATCGCCGCTACGAGGACACGGCGGTGCTCCGCCCTAGCGGGGCAGATCTCCACTATGTGCTCCACCGTGTCCTCTGGGCGATTCTCGCAGTGATAACACCCGGGCGTCCTCCCACCCGATTTGGTGCAGGAACCTCCCGAAACAACCGTGTGCGGTGAGGACCTGCGTCAGGCGGAAGGTGAGGGTGCTGTGGAACCTCTTTAGCCACTCCTTAAAGAGAGGACTTATCGCCACTATTGTGGTGTGCCCTCCCGTTGGTTACCCTTCGGATTCGGAACCGATACCGAACCGATCTGTAGATATTTTTTTATTTAATCCTAACTTCAGTATATGTATAAAGGGTGTAAACAGACTCTTAACGAAACCGAAAGGCACTTGTTCTCCCCGTCATTGCGATATTTTTTTGTTCTAGACCATACCTGGGAACTTCTATTTACGGAGATATTGGGGGTGAAAGTTCCAACTATTTCACAAGTTTTTTTGTACTTTGACCACCTCCAGGACCCCTTTACTATTCAATCCATCCATCAGCACAATGTTTTGAGTGAGTTACAGTGAGTCCTACTGAAAATCGAGATTTTTCAGCCCAAAAAGAAAGTAATTTCCCAGCACTAATTTTTGCTTTAAGTTACTTATTTTGATGTACAAAATGCTGACGGCGTGACGGCTGAATACGTGACGGCTTCGTGTAGAGTCTGTTTGCACCTTGTATATCACTACGTAGTATAAAACATAGTCACTTCTCGCTGTCTGTCCCTATGTATGCTTAGATCTTTTAAACTACGCGACGGATTTTAATGCAGTTTTCAGCAATAGATAGAGTGATTCAAGAGGAAGGTTTATATCTACATTGCACCCGTGCGCAGCCGGGGCGGGTCGCTAGTGATATTATAAATGCGAAAGTAAGTTTGTTAACTACCTTTTCACACCTAAACCACTGAACTGATCATCCTGAAATTTTTCATATACGTTGTCAGGTGTACAGAAACGGACATAAGGTACATCCATAAGGTAAGGTAGGTAAGTCCATGGTCCGGAGCGAAAGGGAATGGGACGCCGTCACCTCCTTCTGCGAAGCAGTCATGCTAGCGAAGGAGGTGGCGGAGCGTGAGAGGGAGAGAACCTCTCGTCCCAGCCGCCGCGGGAGACGCCTCGGGCGTCGGGGGTCACGTGGTGGCTTCCGGCCACCGTAGACGCGAACCTGTGGACGGAGAGTAATGGGCTAGCTCGCCGTCCGTCCGTCTTTTGACGACAGGCCGTGTTGACGGCGCGTTCGTGCTCCACGCGCGTCTCAAAGATATGTCAGCAAATAGGAAGGGGCCCGCAAGGGCCGATGCCTGCCAGGGCTGCGGGCTGTTCGAAAGAGATACCGCGGCCCTGGAACACAAAGGGCAAGGAAGGAACATGGATGGGTTTTAGTCAGTACAAGTCTGACACTCCCTTCCGCTCTGCCCAGAGCGGGAGAAGTCATTTGATGATTTCCCATCCGTAAAAAAAAAAAAAAAAAGGTACCTTTCATCCGTCTTTCGAAACATGTTTGAATCATAATTATTATTATAGAAACAACAGTCTTTAGAGTTTATTTGTCAAATATGTACTAAATTAACGAAGCGAAGCGAAGTTGCGGGCAAAAGCTAGTCAAATTATAAAAAAATAATATCACATTAACAACATTTGCTTGCTCTTTGCACTTGTTATCTTTTATTGTTATAAGAAATCGTATTATTATTGTGTGCTGAGCATATGAATTAAAATGTGACTCGCTTGGATTTCACTTAGTTTAATACAGACTTTGGTTACAATATTATAATTTGAAAATTGCACAGTACGTGCGCCGATCACCGTGGTGAATGCGAGTAGTCAGAGTTATGGCTGCCCGGCCGGTGGCCGGATCAGCTGTGTGACGCCTCCGACCGCGCGTCGCCCGCCGCCCGCCGCGCCGCCCTTGTTCACGCGTATGATGCATGTACATTGTGTTACGACATAGTACGATTTGTTCACTATACGACGTCTCACAGTTGCATTAGGTAGGTACCTATTATACAAGGTTGAATAGACACCGACGCGAAAATGGTTAACCGATGAAAGGTGGATTGTATGAATTAAAAGCAACAATGTAAAAAGAAAACCAATATTATTTTTAATCTAAATAATAAATTGAAAAAAAAGTGGCAACACTGCCCAAGTGACATGTAAAATTTTCGCTCCGTATTTTAAAATTAAATTTAGTTATTAATTATGTTATATTAAGGTTTAATTATTAGTGTAAACGTATTATAAATTCGTAAATACTCGGGAAAATTGTTATCCAGATAATTAATAAAGTTTTCGGTAATACAACGTTACCGGTAACCTAAAAACAACAGATGACGTTCTAACTACGGCTATTTATACGGATAATTCAGGGGAAGTATTGTTTACTTTTATTTAAGGCTTAACTTTCCTTTATGGGCCATCGATTTATGGGGTTTTGAGGGTGTGAGGGGAATGGGGGGGATGAGGCTACCTCCTGTACCATCCCCATACTGCGGAGCCCCATGGTTATGGAGATATCCATGGTTAAAATTTTGAGGTTAGAATATTTTTTTCCATAAATGTCGATCGATTTATGGTGCAGGGGGCGGGAGGGATGGGGATACCTCCCTGGACTATCCCCACCCCGCGGAACCCCATGGTTATAGAGATATCCATGTTAAAAGTTTTTAGGTTAGTTTTTTTTTTTCATATTTCTTTCTATATAATCTAGTCGTTTCTGGTCACCGTTCTAACCTTACCTAACCCTTTCAGTGCCCAGCACCCGACACGCGGGTCGAACAATAAATTCGTTCCTTCGCACAACCCGTATCCGTAGCTATGGACACGCTAGTCGGGTTCTGGGTATGGATACACGTCATCTATAGCTTATTATAACGACGACTCGGATACGGGTTGTGGGCACGCGAACGAATTTCGCGAAGTTTTCGCGAAGTACTGGGCAGTGAATGGGCTAAACATTTGACACACATTCACTAAACGGCGAATTTTTGTTTACACTTTGGAACGGAACGGGAAGGGATTCACGTTCCGTTCCACAGTGTCAACAAAAGTTCGTTATTTTTTGTGTAAAAATGTCAATGTAATTGAATATTATATTGCTTATTAATTACACACCAAATTTAATATGTGAATATGTGAAAATAAATTATATTTGAGTAAAACAAATGACATAAAATTTAATAGAATACACCTCTACCGTCAACGGAACGTGAAATGTTAACTTTGACGTCTGTCAAATGGCGTGATAATTTCCAATTTGTATGGAAACTTTAACAAAGTATATCTCGTAAACCGTGAATCTCCGCAACTTCAAAATTTGTAAAAAGGTTTCATGAGTACTATCTACAAAAAAAATATGAACTGCCAACTCATGGCCCATAAAGGAAAGTTTATCCTTATTTAATAACAGCACACAAACGTCACTTTAACTCGTTAATGCATCCATGCTAAATTCTAGTGTATTTTTTGCTGATTTATTACCCTGTACTGGTTTTAAATCGCTTTGTTTACAAGTCCATAACAATTCCATAACTCTGTTTTTCTTTTCTTTATTTAATTGATCTTTTCAATATCAATTCATAAGTCGTTTATGATCATTATTGTGCAATAATATCGTGAAGTAATGTCCTAATAAACTTAGTTTCATTTTTATTTCTTTAAGCAAGCTACCCACTTATGAAAAAGTAAACCCTAAGACAATAAAACCAGTAAAATATTCAATTTGATACATTTAATATATAGATAATCTTTCAAAGTTAATATAGTAGCCTGCCTCATTTAATTTCATAAACTGAAGGCTTTCCTCAGTTCTTCTTTTTTTTTCCCTTTCACCGCTAACTTTTTTTCTACTACTTCTCACCGTTTCTTTACTTCTAATTTTCAGTAGGCAGTCCTGAAACCATGCCTCTGATAACCCGTAAGGCTACTGCTCAGGATATGGAGCTAAAATTGAGAACGGTCCTCCAAGAACTTAAAGAATCAAACCTTGGAGGTTTGATCCAACAACTGTTACAGGAAAGAGAAGAGAGTGAGGTGGAAGTCGATAAGGTGAATGGCGAAAACTCAATCTTAAAACGGGAGCTAGTAGACCTACATCAGCAATACTTGGACGTTGTTGATGAACGGGATCAACTGAAGGTTGTCACGGATGGTTTCAAAAATTGTAGTAATTTGTATGAGGAGGCTTTATATAAAATTAGGAACCTAGAAGATGATTTAATTCATGCCAATAATTGTATATTAAAGTTACAGAAAGAAAAAGAATTTACTCAGGTTAAAGAAACAAACCTCTTATATAATAATGTTTTAAGTGATCTTCTAAATTGTTATTTTAATTTATTTGCTAATTTTAATTTAATTAATGATGTTAAATTCATTGATTATGTAAACTAAATGCAGTTAGTTAATTAAGTCATAAGATAAATGTCCGACGGAGGGTCACCTGGTGATCTGTAGTACAGGTTTTACCTAAAACAGACACCAGTCTCTATGTAGTGTAAATTGACGCTGTACTGTATAAGATGATTAGAGAAATAAATATTAGTATTATTAAATAGTAATTGTAACCCCCTTTCTTTAATAACTATTGAACTAAATCAAGATTCCTTACATAAACAGAACTTACAGTTAGCAATAAGAAAATTAAAAAATATGCAAGACTGAATAGAATAATTAAAAAATGTAATCAATTCAGGAAACAACATAAACACTTTTCCAAATATATTCCACTGAGGAAAGAGTGTGTTGATCTACTTAATAAGTTAAATAATTACCAAATAAAATTAGAAGACAGTATAATAAATTAATTCTCAGCATTTGCAGTCTGAAATACAGGTTCTTCAGAACTCTCTTAGTTCCCTTTCTAGTAGCTACGAGTATGTGAGTTCTCAGAACAAAATTAGGGAACATATTCTTGCGGCAAAATGAGTTGGTAATGTGTCAATGTAGTCAGACAGTTACCAACAATGATACTGTCCAGCCTGAGGTAACGGAGGCCCCGTCCCAGGCTGAGAATTTGTCTCAGGACTGTATACTCAAAAAGAATCAACTTATTTTACACAAGATTATTTACATGTGGTACAGCCTGAGTTATTTGACAGTCATGATGATTCTTACTCAGTAGTGTTCTCAGATAGCATAGAAGGAAGATAGGAAGAGGTGTAGGTAAATTAGTAAATAATAACATAAAAAAAAATCTTAAAATTGCCTATTTAGATCGCCTGTCAACAGAGGCCTAGTGTTCAAATTTGACAACTATTAATGAAAAACGAACAACATAATATTCAGTTTATGAAATATCTTTTAAATTGGTCGAATATTGGAGGAGGAAATAGTCAAGAGCCAAACCTCGAATTATGGCCTTTTACTATAGTTGTCCTTATCGCACCAATGTCGAAATCACGCTCACAGAGCGACAGCGGTAGTTTCTTCAAATACCTACCATGTTTCCTCTTAATAGTCGATTGTTGAGCGCACCACTAATACATGTGATTCGCGATGAATCTTTCTAAACCATAGAGTTCATACATCGTGTTAAGGTTGCAGAACGTGAGTGATTTAATTACATATCTGTAGGAAACATGTGATTGTGGTATAAGGATAATATGGCACACGAGTCATAATGGGCCACTTGTTCGATTCCCGCTCTGATTTAAAATATTTTTGTTGCCAGTAATTGGTTGATTCCGAGTACCTAATTGTATTGATTATTATGTCGTTTATTCATTAACATTCTTATCTTATTATATTTTTAAGTATTTCTTAAATAAAACGATGCAAAATAACACTTTAAAATATAAAAAAAAATTCTGAATCAGGCCCTTGATCCAACCGCCTAAGGAGAGCTTCGAAAGATGGTCATCGAGGCTATTGGCCAGCACAATGATAGCAGAGTTCACATTCCACATATTGACAACCTCGTGTGCCAAGTCAATATTATTTTATTTCAGATAATTAAAATCCATGTAATACACTAAATTAAAATCAATTTATACGATAATAACATGTGTAGCACTGCCTTTCAAACATGTTTTTGTGCGCTGGCAATACCGCCCACGACTCCGCGACTCGCCAAGCTGGCCGCCAGTGGACGACGATTTCGCGCGCGGTTTAAAAGCATTCGCGATACGCTCGGTTTTTTTTTCCAAGTCCTGTGTCATTGTCATATACTGTTAACCTTAATTATATACTTTTACTATGTAACTCTTCTTACAGTGGCGCTCAACTTGCGGCTATGTTATTAGTGAAAAACCCATAAAAACCTAACAGTGACTATATGTGTAAACTACTATCGTGTTAACTTATTCCGATAGAACAAAGTAAATCGAAACAGTGTGAAACAAATCAGTAAAACTACGAGCGAATCCACTCTAACCGCCAAAATTCCAACCGACGCGTCTATTTTTGCCACCAAAAACGACGCGAACCGACGCGCATTCGGGGGGAGTCCACTGCGCATAGTTTTTTTGGCGCGAATATCACCAAAGTTCGTGTTGTGCAACGAGAATATTAACGAATACGTATAGTTCGTTACATTCACACCGTCAATAAACATCACCCGCGTAAATCTGGTTGTTCGAGCGAGTAACAGGAGAACTAGTACCCTGTTACCATGCCACCAAAACATCCGAAGAAACCTACCGGAAAAGTTGCTGGATCAGAATCCGACACGGATGCGGAACAAAACAGGACGATGGTGCCAACATCAACATCAAAAAACATCACCATATCCGAAGAAATGCTTCAATATTACTAAAAACGAGGCGGAAGCTAATCGCAACCTTATCGAGACCATACTGGCGAATAAGGATGAACCACATCATTACCACTAATACCCAATGCATGAGAAAACGTGCGGCGGTCGGGTAATTTCGCCAAATGCACGGCGCGATTTGATGGGGTATCGAAGAATGCGGAGGAACTTGATGCGCTCATCAAAGCCATTGAAGTATACCGCAACTGCACCAACATCGGCGACGAGCGCGCACTGCGGGGGCTGCCTATGCTGCTGGTCGGCGAGGCTGCCATCTGGTGGCAAGGCGTGAAGGCGTCGGTACGGTCGTGGTCCGACGCACTGCAACGGCTACGTGGGATGTACGGAGTGCTGCGACCGGGTTACAAATTATTTCGTGACATTTTTCGTACAGAACAAGATAGTGAACGGGCCGACGTATTTATATGTAAAGTGCGCGCTTTAATTTCTTAATTGCCATATGTTGTACCGAAAGTGATGATGATAAACATTGTCTACGGATTGTTACACCGTAGGATAAGGAAACGAGTGTCTCGCGACGAGGTAGACGATCTGGAGCAGCTAATAGCGAAGGCCAGGTTTGTTGAGGAGTCGTTGGCGCAGGTAAGTGCTCCTATCCCTATTCCTGATAACACTGTAAACATCGCTAACTCCGACTCCGTTAAAAATGATAACGATAGTGACGGGAAAAAGCGTGTTAGACCGAAATGTACTTATTGCCGGTCATTCGGTCATACAATGTGAACATTGCCGCAATAAAGCGAAAGAAGGTAAGGTCATTCCCCTTCATTCAGGACCCTTCTGATAAACCAAACAAAAGTTCTGAGTTGCGTTGTTACGGATGTGGTCAGCTGGGTGTGGTACGTTCAAAATGCAATAACTGCAAAGATGCGTCGACTTCAAAATAGTCTGATCTTTGTAGCGCTCAGGTATCTAACAATGAGGATCCGCGGCCGTTGGTGGAAATTCAGGTCGTGAATCGCAAAGGGGTTGCTATCTTGGATACGGGAGCTACTCATTCTATCGCGGGCCCTATGCTTTACAGTGTACTTTTGAAAGCCGGCGTTGTTTTTAAGGAAAATTCACGTACTATAGGGCTTGCTGATGGATCACAGCAAGTGGGTACTGTGCTCGAGTGTACCACTGACGTAATATTATAGGGACGCGTTGTACCTATTATGTTTATGGTATTACCACTATTACCAGACGCGCAAACCCGTACATTATTAGGTAGAGAATTTATTACGAAAGCGAGGATCTCGTTAGATTTACCTAAGAGCAGCTGGTGTTTAACAACAAACCGGAATGATGGTATCCTTTTATCACTAGTTTTGATTTATCTACCAGTGGCCAAATGGAGCTGATGAAGGTGAAAGCTTCAAACCTTGTGCTGAGAGATGATGAAGGCACCAAGTTGATAGCTGATCAGAAGATACAACTAAATGCGTTTCTGTTGAAGACATTCCGACCGCTTCGAAAGGGGTGGGCCACCAACAGAACATGCCATGCACCGGTTGAAGATTAACCCACATCAGGAACCCATCGCCTTACCACCTTACCGGATGTCTCCTAGTAAGAGAGCTCTGCTTGAACAGGAGTTACAGAAGTTGCTGGATACTGACGTAATAAAAGAATGCGAGTCTCCTTGGGCCGCCAATGTGGACCTCGTGACGAAGAAAGATGGAGGAGCGGCTATGTGTAGATTACAGGAAGCTGAATGCTGTAAACAAGCCTGATCGCTATCCAATTGCACGCATCGAAGACGTTCTCCACGCAGCCAAGAACACCAGTTTTATGACAACCTGTGACCTCCGATCAGGTTACTTTCAAATTGCTGTGTAACCGGATAACCGTGACAAAACTGCATTCGTGAGCCCGCTTGGTTGTTTTAGGTTTAAAAGGATGCCAATGGGTTTGAGAAATTCAGGAGCGACTTTCCAACGGCTTATGGGATGATTCCGATCCGGTAAGGAACTGGCCGATGTTTGCATGTTAACGTATTTGGATGACGTCATCGTTCTATCCGAGTCGTTTCCCAAGCACCTAGAAGACCTGATCGCTGTTTTCGACCGGTTAGAGATGTACAACCTAAGAGTGAACCGTAAAAAAAGTTGCTTTGCTCGCGAATCAGTTAAGTTTTTGGGCCACGTGGTCGTACCAGGTGGGGTGAAAGCAGACCCTGATAAGACAGCAGCTATCGCTAACATGTCCCCTCCTGAGAACACGAAACACGTGAAAACCTTTTTGCAAACGTCAAGTTGGTTCCGGCGCTTTATTCCAAACTACGCCGGCGTTGCTAAACCTCTGACGGATCTTCTCAAAAAGGACAGCCAATGGACCTGGACCTCGAAGCAACAAGATGCCTTCGATTGCATCAAGGAAAAGTTAATTTCCGCCCCGATTCTGTGTCAGGCCGACGAATCGATACCGTTTACGTTGAGGTCCGACAGCAGTGGATATGGCCTCGGAGCTGTACTGATGCAGGGGGAGGGACCTGAGGAAAGACCAGTCGAATACGCCAGCCGTTTGTTGAATAGTGCTGAAAGGAACTATAACACAACGGAAAGAGAGGTGCTAGCAGTTGTGTGGGCGGTTACCAAGTTCCGCGCATACATTGAAGGATCAGAGGTTGTGATAAAGAGTGACCACCAACCTCTGCGATGGCTTATGACTGTAAAATCACCAAGCGGTCGTTTGGCGAGGTGGGCCCTTACCCTCCAAGAGTACAACCTCCGTATAGAGTATACACCTGGCAGGTCAAACGTTATCGCTGATACATTCTCGCGGCCATCTGGTGCTGAGGAAACGGATTGCAATATCCGCTACACCGAGGTTGATTTCCCATTAAGAAGCCCTAAGGATGTTCGTGAGAATCAACTGAAGGACCCTGACGTGCGAAAGATCATTGAAGACCTCGAATTAACCGACGATCCGTTTAGGGGGAGGAATTGGTCTGACCGTGGCTTCATCATGTCAGACGGTGTATTGTACAGTTATGGACCTGACGAATGTGATGAAGAGACAGGATGCTCGTTATGCCGGAGCACGAACGTGATAAAGTCATGGCAGAGTATCACGACGCACCGACGGCTGGACATTGCGGAGTAGAACGCACACTGGATCGAATGAAGTCTAAGTATTACTGGCCTGGTATGCGGCAATACATCGTTGGATATTTGAAAAAGTGTGTAAACTGTCAACGATATAAAGCCGATAACAGGAAACCAGCAGGACGACTGCAGACTCCCGCAACTAATCGCCGTTTCGAGGTGATTGCCGTGGACCTTTCGGGCCCGTTACCGGAGACCTTTAACGAGAACAAGTGGATCCTAATCGTGGAAGACACATGTTCGCGATGGATAGACCTATTTGCACTACAGGATGCTACAAGCTTAAACTGTTCAAAGATCCTGATCTCAGAGGTTTTCCTGAGATATGGTGTACCTAGACGGGTCTTGAGTGACAATGGCGTACAATTCATAATCGAGATAATGCACCAAGCTTGCCATTCATTTGGCATTTTGCAGTCGCTCACACCAGTATACCATCCACAAGCGAACCCAGTGGAAAGGAAGAACCGTGATCTCAAACCGCAACTTGCTATTCTGGTGGGGAAAGATCACAATATCTGGAACACTCACTTACCCGCTATACGCTTCGCGATGAACTCTGCAGTAACCAGCAGCACTGGATTTTCACCGGCTTACCTGAAGTTCGGACGAGAGATGCGTGCACCGGCCGACGTCATCGCTGATATGCGCACCATTGTATAAAGTTAAAACGTCGTGACGAGCCTTACCTCTTACCTTCAGAAGATGTCAACTTTGCAGGCGGAGCCCTGCACCTGATTACTCGATCGGTGATCTAGTCCTTTTGAAGACCCAAGGGAGCAACGACACAACACATGGACAGACGTCATACCGAGGAGGGATGGACCATACCGTATTAAGGAGCCCTTTAGCTCAACCACTTATTTGTTGGAGAGGGTTAGTAGCGGTGATACGTTAGGGAGGTACCACGTCTCTCAGTTGACCCCATTCGTAGGTGACGTAGCGCCAACCCCGGCCAGCGTAAAGCGTAGGCGCGGTAGACCAAAACGTTATCTTGACTGACTCAGACACGTGGGCGCATGTCTGGGTCAGAGGGGGAGGCTGTAGCAGTACCTTTCAAACGTTTTTTTGTGCGCTGGCAATACCGCCCACGACTCCGCAACACGCCAAGCTGGCCGCCAGTGGACAACGATTTCGCGCGCGGTTTAAAAGCATTCGCGATACGCTCGTACAAATTCTTTATGTTTTACTGTTTATACCTGGGGGCCTAAAATGGTAACATTGGCAGAATCATATTAGGATAATAATATGAATCACATTTCAATTCCTAAAATGGCCACAAATTGACAATTCATAATATTAACTGCGTCCAATTCATATTACGTAATTCATCTGTCAGACACTGGTTTGACAGTATTGTATGGAGATTCGTAAAATGGTCCACTTGTTATGAATTGCTTTGCTGTCAATAAGCAGATTCATAAAAAGATTGTCAAGAGCAAAATCTCACAATTCATTTTACAGATTTTGTAAAGAAATATTGAAATAATGATATATTTTGGACTTTACGAAATGGAAAATTACCATTACCATTTTACGAAAATTTGCAGAATTGCTAATGATCTGCTGGGAATTCAGAAAATGAATTACTTTTAGAGGAATTGCTAAAAGTGGCCATTTTAGATCCCCTGTTTGTTTTGTTTTCCAAGTCCTGTGTTATTGTTGACTCGTAAACTAGCTGAATCAGAGAGGTAATGTTTGGAACACGTATTTCCTAAAAAAAAATATCATATGGCACTAATGATAGCATTCTAAAGTTAGTTAACATGCGTTTTACATTAGTTACAGCAATTGATATTTCAATTTGAAGCAGCAATATTGCAGTATCTTGGTAGTTGTAACATAAAGCCATGTACAGACTTACGAAAAGTAACATGCAATGAAACACGCAATGAAACAAATTTGCCTTGTCATTGGGTTACATTTCAGGTTGCATTGCATAAGTCTGGACGTCACATTCGTGTTACATTTCACGTTACGTTAGACCAATGTGTACACGGCATAAGGCACACCGAATTAGCTTTAAAGTCTTAGGTAGTGAATATGATGTATCTAATATGAAGTAAATGTTTAAGTCCTCGCATTTTGTTGTATCTCATATTATTTTATTATGTTTTGCTACAAAAAAATTAAAAAGTCAACATCGTATCATAAAAAAAAATAACATCGTAGGTGAACGTTGATCAGACTGTCCGACGCAGTATTTTTTTTTTATTTCAATGGTGCACTAAAGAAAATATGCAATTTTTCTAGATACGACAAAATCGCTTTCAAGCGTAGATATACTGTTAACCTTAATTATATACTTTTTACTATGTAACATGCGCGAACTCATTCAATAGCCCAAAATACGAACCGCTGAAAAAACTCTTCTTACACATGTCTGTAAATGATAGTTTGAAAACAGATCGCATTCAGTAGGAGCAAACATGAAAAATATGAATGAAACCATATAATATACTAGCTTTTGCCCGCGGCTTCGCTCGCATTAATTTAGAATATGACAATCAAATAAAGTTGTACTCTGCTTGTAATCCAATCATGGTTCGATACACACCTGGCGCCATCTATGAGCATAAGAATATTACTGTTGTTTTCTTTGGGAATCGTACTTTTTTTCGGGATGAAATGTCCGTTTCTGTTCACCTAACAACATATATGCAAAATTTCAGGATGATCGGTTCAGTGGTTTGGTTACGTGAAAAGGTAAAAAAGGTAACAAACAAACAAACTTACTTTCACATTTATAACACAAAAAACATACACAAAAGAATATTTATTTATTTATCAACTAAATGTTCCATATTATATATATATATGTCTGATTTATTATTTAAATATATGAAATAAAAATAATTATTTTAGTAAAATAAAGTAAATAAGATACTATGAATTGTGCTTACGGATGAATTGAGCAGTACATGGTCATGAAGGTATTTAAAGTAAACAACCTTGTTACACCTTGTTACAACGTAAAAAACCTTGTATTTAAAAAAAAGTTGTGAAATCTTTGTTACTTTGACCTCAGAAGTCTCCGTAACTAGATGGTTCCGAAGATAAAGTCCTAAACAGAAAGATGTCAATGATGTGGAGAACGAATGATGGGTAAGCCTTCAGACTTCGTTAGGGATATTTTTACAGCCAGTAGATACTTCAACATAAAAAATTACAATAATACTACTAAGTCATATAAGTTGATGGCATGAAAGTCTCTTCGAAAAGAACATACGTCATGTAGGGACTGAAGCGTCCGTTGTAACCGAATGCCTTTTCGAAATCAAGTATCGTGCAACAATACGTGTAGCCGTCCTCAACATTTTGCCAG
Source organism: Lycophotia porphyrea (assembly GCA_950005105.1). Classification (NCBI taxonomy): domain Eukaryota; kingdom Metazoa; phylum Arthropoda; class Insecta; order Lepidoptera; family Noctuidae; genus Lycophotia; species Lycophotia porphyrea. The sequence continues at coordinate 9,345,788 of OX465391.1, read as the reverse complement.
TTAGAGGGTTCTATCCACTTGATCCCAATTCCGCAGATGTCAGGACACAGAACATGCTTCGAAGCTTCCACTGCAGTCAATTCAGGAATGTTGATCTGAATTATCGCGAGAGATGCTGCCTGAGCGGGATCTTGAACCACCTGAGAATCAACAAAAATATCAGTCAGCAAAGTGGGTTAAAAAGCAAGATAAAGCGTGTCTTAATCTTATTACACACTAACTGTAAGCAGAAGAGCGTATGAGAAATATTTGGACTTGAAACAAGCTCTGAGCCTCTGAGCACCATACAGTCAACAATGCGGAATATTGTTATTATAAAAGATTTGACTGCCTCGTTGGTTTAGTGGTTGTAAGCGTGACTGCTGAGCATGAGGTCCTGGGTTCGATTCCCCGGTCGGGCAAAGATATTTCAGTAGTAGCTCCGGAGTCTGGAGATTTGTGCCCGGTTGATGGCAAAAGTTTCCCTATTACATGGGACTTAAACATAACTGACAAAATGTGGGTGTACTATTAGCACACCTTTGCCTAACCCTTCGGGGTTAGCGACATGATGGTATGTTATGTTTTATGATATGAAACACTGAACTCCTCAGCACGCGCACAACGTTGGGTAAAAAGTTGTTATAGTTTGCCTGTGAACTTATCTCCTGTGTTATCCGCACCAACTATTGTCCCAAATGTTTTCACATGGGAGTAGGTACCTACACAATGCAAGTTATCGCAACAAAACACAACAAGTTGTCTAACCTTCCATAGGTACGGTGCTACCGATTGCTTCTCTCCGCGGCCGTCGTGTAGGGTTATGTCGGTAGATGCTCCACCGCGGTGAGGGTTTGCAGTTCCAGTCGATATTATCAGATCACGACCAACTTTTATCACAAGCTTTCTCACACTTTGCTCTACATCTTCCCAATTCTGAAGACATATAAAGAGTTTTATATTTTACTCTTTTAACTTCCAGTCAAACCCGGTACGACCGACAATTTGCGGTAGCGGCTCCGGTCACTGGATTCTGACAGATAATATTGTAAAGTGTCCGGTGTTGGCGGCTTGTCCGCAATTTGTGTGAACAGGTTTGACTGCACATATTGATTAATTTGTGGTTATTAAATCATCATCATCATCATCATCAGCCTTTTAATGTTCCCACTGCTGGGACACAGGCCTCCTCTCTATGAGAGGTGATAGGTGAGGTGAGAGGTTATTAAATAATTCAAATATATAAAAAAAGCTTTTGATGTGAAACATCTATATGCGCGCCTAGGCAGTAAATCTGACGCGTATGCCGTGACGGAAGAAGGCGTGACGCTGTCCTGGCGTGATGCCTCCTCTATGCCACGTAAAATCAACCTTTTCCCATTAGAGTTAAGTTTGTTTTGGAGCGATTGTTCGTCTATATATATCATTCCATTTTCGAAAGTTTCACGCTACTCTATATTTTACTCCATACTACATACTTATTCTTCATTTTACTCCATATTTCGTTACAGGTTTTTTTTTATTAATTATGAATTCTAATATTAACAAAGATGTTTCACAACTGCCGGGCGTCCCTTGACGGCCAATTTTTTTTATTTTTGTTACGTACGTTGGAATGAAAAATAAAACCAACATACCTTGGAATTACAGGTGCTCCAATGAGGGATGACATTCAAGTATTCATACGCCGATGACGTTGGTACGCCAGGCAGCAAGTCGTGGGAGTTCACGAGCTGTCTTTTACCAAAACAACAAGAGTCGTGAGTACTCAATCCTCTTCCTAAAGTGGAAGTGATGTCATACATTTGTCTGCTACAATCGTACAAAGTGTCAAAGTCCTGAGGCAATAAGCTGTTGGACCATGCTGCCTCAGTAGACCTGTCCGTATGGTGGGGAGACAGCTTGTGTTTCGTGAACAAAGGCACATTGTTTTCCGTGTCCAAACAAACCATGAATACTCCAAGGAATTCACTCAAAGAATGTACCTTGTATCCGATCTTTACATACTCTGTCTTGCCGGGGAGACACTGAATACCAGTTCTAGATACTTGAGGCTTGACTTCTTCTTTACATGTTATATCAGCAAAATTGTATATATGTCCATTAATTTTGATGGTTTTGTCGCGTTCGCAGAACGCTATGAGTCCGTCCCGCCCTGCCCGGGCGGGGTTGGAGAATAGTGAAGAGCAGTTCATGTAGAAATAATCTCTGTGAGGTATGATCATGTACCCGTCTTTCACTGGGAACACTGGCCAAGTAAGTGACGGTGAGAACATTACGGGTTGTTTCGCCGGGAAGTCTTTCTTGATGTCCAATATGCAATCTGTCAAACTCACGTAAAATGTTGAATTAATTTGGACTAAATCAAATTTGATCTAGTGATCTATATTTATGTTAATGTCAAACAATGTAGGAACAAAATTTATTTAAGTTAACAATAATTGCTTTAATATTTTTTCAATAACTTAGGTACTTTCTTTTATAAGATGTTAAACAAAAACATTCTGAGCAAACTATAGCTCTTTTTGTATGAAAACAATTTTGGCATACGTTATTCTTTGGTCAAGCATGAGTTGTCCATTTTTTTTTTTTTTCATAACCTATATTGTGATTTCTGCGATTGTGTCCCAATGTAGGGTAAAAATGAATGAAGTTGGTATTTTCTTGTAATGCCTTTCAACTATGTTTCTTGTAAGGATCATTAAATGGTATGGGAAGAAAAAAATCGGGACAGCGAAAACTGGTCAGCCAAGCTTCCAATACCAATACCAATACCAATTCTACTTTTAATGCTGATCGACTCTGGTTCATGTCAGCGTGGGTCATTCCTTATAATATGGCAAGCTAAAAAGTTAACTACAGAAGTGGAATTCATCTGATGATGAATTCCACTTCTGTAGTTAACTTTTTAGCAACTATGTTGGGACGGACTGGATGGTAAATCTCACAATATTGTGCGTATAAACTTACATTGTTTTGTAGTTGAAAAACATGTTTTCCTATACATTCTGTTTGGGAGAACAGGGTTTTGAACTACTATTAAAGTAAATGTAAGTTTGTTCTTGAGATAAAAGACCCGACTATGGAACCTTACACTGTGCAGTGTGCGTGTTCCGACACGCACTTGGCCGTTGGTGATATTTGTGATGGTGTTTCATGACGAAAATGGATTAATTGCATATTGAAATATACAATGAAAACAATAGTAAAATAATAAACGTGTTGCGCCGACCCCAAGTAGTACGGGACAAGGGCAGGAAGATGATGTTTGGTAAAATATACTGTAGGTACCTCTAGATGTCACATTATAGGTGCGCCGGGTACTGCCGAACGCATTGCTGACCTCACACTCGTAAGTCCCAGTTGCACCGTACACCATTCCCAACGAGTATGACATCTCCGTGGCATGCAGTGTATTGCCGTTGTGCTTCCAAGTCACCGTCTGTTGATAAACATTCAAGTAAGTCTTACAAATAAAAGAAAAATATTATGTGAACAATTTCAGAAAATCATGCATAATCGGTGGATTTGAAACCGGCAAATCTGACGAACTCACTCCAAACTACGGCAAATGAGCACCAAAAATCATAATTTTAGTCAGTTAGTCTCGCTAGCAGCGAAGTGTTGTCAGGTTTTGGGATTCTATAGGTTCGTTTGTTTATAATGGACATGTATTAGTAGTAGTAGTACTCTCGTCTTACGGTAAGTTAGTCAGGTGAGTTGGTAGGGCTTTTTAGAAATTACCCTAAGAAGCACTCTCTGAGCTCTTTCAGCTCACAATATAGGTCTTTCCCGCACTAGTCCACACGCTAATACAGTACTCTATGATTGATTGGCAAAGTGCCAGATAAACCTTTAGTTTGCACATAGTTTTCTTATTCTACCCGAGCCGAGGTTTGATTTGTAGTTCTTGTATATCGGGAGCTTATCGATTTTAATGTTGAGGTACTTGTTAAAGTTGGGCGTTAGAGAGAAGGACAGTTACATGAAGTAGAAGAACTACCAGGAAGGCAGTGGTGTTGTTTGTGCGTAAGGTGATCTGGAGGATCTTTTCTTTATCGTGTGGTTAGTGCGTAACCTGGTGTCAGAGTTTTTATGCCGCCCATGGGCCTCTGACTTGGCTTTATCTGGAGGATGTGATGCAGCGGTTTTGGAGAAAAGTTTTGCTGACATTTAAGTAGTGTAAGAAGGTTTCTGTCTCGGTGAGCTGAGGTTTAATATGTCATTTATGTAAGTACCGAAAAGTGTAGGATCAAGAAAACTACACTGGGGGTCACTCAGTCGATAGGTAATAGTCACTTGAGAAGGAATTATCTACTATACCTTCAAGTTTCTTACAAAGTAGACCAATCGAAACCGTGTCAAATGCCAGATCATCAAGAGATTTGGCAACACATTTTTCATTTTTCTCAATGTTCCAGAAGACACAGTTCACTAGAAGAAATGCTGTAACGCTCTGGGTTGACTAAGTCTGTCGGAAACCAAATTATCTATCAGATATAAGACGTATTTTTTTCAATATAGGAGATGAGACGAAAGTTGACTGAGAGTGGATCATGATCATCATCAGCCTATAAATGTTCCCACTGCTGGGACAAGGGCCTCCTCGCTATGGGAGGGCTATAATCCACCACGCGGGCCCCGTGCGGATTGGTAGATGTCACATGTCTTCGAATTTTTGGTTCTACGACATGCCGGTTTCCTTACGATGTTTTCCTTCACCGTTTTTGAGAGCAGTGGTTATGAAATAAATTACACAAAGTAATGTACCTGCCTGGGTTCGAATGCACGACTTACTGTTCGTAAGTCGGGGTCGCTACCAATGGGCCACCGCTGCTCTAGAGTGAGAGTGAATACTCTAGTATAATTGAGACTGAGCTTAGAAGCGCTATAAGTCTATAGGTAATCGGCTCGTGTTTAGGTCCATTTCTATACACAGGACAAAAACCAGATACCATCGAGCTAACTTGCTATTTTCCAACATTCTCGGAAGGTTCTTTAATGGCACTACAAAAAGTACCACAGGGCCATCTTTGACACAAATGAAGAAATAAGCTCAATATTCTAAATCACGCCTTTAAAGTTTTATAGAAAATCCCGACAACAAGTGTCGGACAGTAGCCCACTAGCCGCACCACTCATCAGGTCGGACAGTAGCCCACTAGCCGCACCACTCATCAGGTCGGACAGTAGCCCACTAGCCGCACCACTCATCAGGTCGGAAGATCCTCCCTTTCTCTTTTTCTTATTGGTTATGAAGCACTTTACACCCTGTTTTTCATACCCCTATAGTTCCTGTCTCTAGACTCATATAATGTATTATGATTAAGCAGTTTATTTAGGATTGAATGGCTCATTTAATCAAAGTAACTAATATCGAGTGATCTTGAGGCACTGTCGTCTTTGAGTTCGGAAGTGATTGTATGCATTTCATAAATATCTGTTGGTTCAAGGGCAAGGGAATGTATAGGTGATGAGTCAGACTTGTCCGAGTTTTATAGGTACTTATCATATTTTGTCTGAAGTGCTCCCGACTTTAGACTGAACTACTACTGATGTGATATATGCATCTCACGTGTTTTTTTCACTATTGGGGTTTAGTAATTGGGAGCTGCCATTATTTTTTAAAGGATATGTGGCCACTTGATTCTATAACCTTCTATGAGTTTTTACTGTTGTTTTTATTGTAATTAATTAGTTGTTTGTTTTAGTCAGTTTTGATATTGTGTATAAGTTTGGAAAATAATTTTGAGTCAAACAGGCTCATTTGGGTGGAATTTGTAATGATTGTGCAATTTGTCTCTAAGACGCATGCATCTCACTCCGAACACTCATCCGGCCACAGCCCAGGGTTTAATACATGTCAGTTTAGTACCGATTTTAAATTCAGACGTTATTTTTCTACTGTTATAGTGACAATGTTGCCAATTCCCTTGTTCACAAACTAAACGAAATTTAAGTTGAGAGCATATTTTTCTTTCTATTACATTATGAAAAGGACAGAAGATAAATATTAGTTTAGTCCTGTCAAATTTGCACCTGACGCTATTTGATGTAATTTTAGTCGTCAACTTTTTAATCACGTCTAAACTTGTGTCAGGTGCCGCCGGTTAATTTGACAGGACTAAACTAAAATTTATCTTCTGTCCTTTTCTTAATGAAATAGAAAGAACAAGATGCACTGAACAACCTACCTATAAGTAAATTCAAGATTCCTTACCGTCGGCCTTGGTTGTCCATAAGCTTCGCAAGATAACATTACTGCATCGGCTCCGTGGACGAATTCAACGATCTCTTCTTCTTTTGTGGTGAATTCCGGTTTGTACCCTACGACCACTTTGGTGGAGGCTGACCGAGACTTGGTCGGGTTGCTGACTCGGCACGTATACAGACCGTCGTCGCTGCGTGTCACGCTGTACAAGGTCAGTTCCCCGCTCGCTATAGCTAGGTTATCCTAGAACAATTGTGTAAGCTATCATTAGCCTCATGTGGTCCCAATGCTGGGACACAAACTCTCCATGAGAGAGAAAGTTTGGGTTTCCAGTGCGGGTTTGTGGATGTCACTATCGAAATTCAATGCCGCGAAAAAAAAAAAAAAGTTTTACTATAGAAACAGGAACTGTTTCAAGTTCGTGTTATGAAGTATATCAAGTTCTGTTAAAAGCGGGACCAATTTTTTTTGCTTGTTTTTAATATCATAATCTACAAGTACCTTATACCATCGCATTTGATCCGTCTTGCTGTGCGGTAAGTCACAATCGATATTAACTGTATCGCCTTCCTTTACAAATTTAGTGATTGAAGGCACCACTGGCACTAAATTATCTGAAACAACATTATTTTAACCGACACTGCATTTACGTAGGGTATATGTGTTATGAAACCTGTGATGAATTGTGCATTATTCTTCATGTGATTATAACTACGCTATTACAACTACGTGCGAGCCGAGCGAGCGGAGCAAGTGGTGTCACGGCAGCGGCCAGCGAGTGCTATATTTAAGTTGGTCGCAGTGTAAAGCAGTAGGCCTAGAACTAACTAATTTGGTCTGAGATCGGGTTTGGCCACTAAATAAATTTATAAACCATAATATTGTACTATTAATTATCAGTATGCGCTCTGATTGGTTAGTACTTGTCACGTGTTTGTTTCTAATCCCCCCATCCCGCCAAATACACTGAAATTGCGCATTGCAATATTCAAAATGACCGGGATAAGGAGACAATTTTTTAGGCCCACTTGTGTGTTACGTATAATATTCAATGCACTTGGTCCATTACATATATACTAAATACTAATAGTTGCTAGTACGAAGGGACACAACGATTGCCAACTGTATCTAGGAAGATAAACTACTACTTACTATAATTCATTTTTCAGATAACGCAGCCAAACAGTATCAGTATTAAAATCATTGTTTCAACTAAAATACGTCCTTTGTTTGACATATCAAACAAAGGACGTATTTTAGTTGAAACAATGATTTTAATACTGGGCTTCCCCCAAGTTCTTTGCAATTCCAAGGTGTTTTATTATTACTCTATTAGTTGCTTCTTCCAAACTGGTACTTACCTACCTGGTACCCTTCGAAAAATCTACTTATCCTAGCAAAATAATTACAGAAAACCTCTCCCTCACCTATGATTGTAACTTCGTATAGCTCGGTTACATGTCCCAATGCGTTTTCTGCGTGGCATACGTATGACCCTTCTGATGCACGGTCGATGTTCTTGATGATTAAAGTCCCGTCATCTTCCATATCGTACCATTCAGACCCTGAGGAAATAAGGTTTACTAGAAAAACATCTTTAATATACACTCAAATAAAATTGTGGGCGTGACGGATATCGACATACCTATAGTAGTGGCATAGTACAAAAAAGAACTATAGCGCAATCTATGACGCAAAGGGAAAACGAACATCAAAAACTGAATCGCGCTATTAAAGTTATCCGCGACTTAATATCATATTATAGAAAACTCGACAACAACAGAACTGTCGGGCAGTAGCCCACCAGTTACAACACCGGTCTAGTCGGAGGATTTTCTCTTTTCTGTGAGGGATGAAGAACTGAAGTTGTAAACATAATTTCGTTAGTTAATTTAATTTGTATTTCATCCAAATACAACTAAATATCTCATTCACATTCAACCTCTCTGAACAAGCTAGATTTTCGAATTGAGAAAGTTACCCATAGCTAAGGAGAGTCCGTTTTTCATCCAGACAATCGAAGGTTTTGGGCTGCCCGTAGCTTTGCACTGAATCCGGAGCGCCATATCTCCATCCATCACCTCAAAATTTTTTTTCGTATATGTCTTCACTATAGCAGGTGGAGCTGAAACATAGAAGTGTTCGTATATAATACTACACCCACATACTGCCAGTTATAGTCCCATGTAACAGAGGGCCTGTTGTAATCAACTGGACACAAATCTTGAACCCGGGTACTGAGAAATGAGAGAGGATGAAAAATAAGAAAGAATCAACACGACCTGGGAATCGAACCCAATACCTCGTGCTCAGGAGTAGCGCTTGCGACTACTAGACAAGCGAGGCAGACAAAAAGGAGCTGAAATGAAGATAAAATAAACAGGTTGGAAATAAAATGAAAATAGAATGATGTTATTGAAAGATGAATCCTTAGTAACATCAAACTGGGCTAATTTGACCCTTATTATTTTAGGAAAGGGTAGTGTTTTCGCTTTGTGTTATAACTATCCTCGGTATTTACTTTAATCCATATATGCATACATGACAGGCGCAGAAGATATTACAAACTTTTAACTCTGGATTTAACGTTAGCACAAACTAGACTGTTGCTGTCCACCTTCCTACCGAGTACCGTACATAATAATTATAATACATACCATACACTTTAACATCGTACGTGATACTAGCTGTTCCACCGATACCATTTTCTGCCTCACAGGTATATAATCCTTGTTGGTCCAACTGCAAGTTCCTTAGTGCTACCGACGCTACACCACCGGTAGGCCTGAAAGATATTGTTTATTAAAACGTAAACGTTTTCATTATAACGGTGATAATTACGGGAGAGAACAAATTAATAATATAGATATCAGTTTATTGATACGTAAACACACTGTAAAATAAAACGGCTTTTCGTTTCTGTCTACGTGACCGCGTAGTTCTTCTGCGATTTTCACCATCTGTAAGAACAAATTCTACATATAAAGCATAGAAATTGATATTTTGACATATTGCTTTTGAATTCGTGTTAAACAGAATCAGGTCGCTAAGTATGTTATCACACATAAAACGCCCTTTTTAAATAAATTGGAATAAGGGCAGGAGGATACTGACATAAGTCATCACCTGCTTAGACTTTTCAAATTCGGTTTGTTCGGGTCGGCTTGTATTGTAGCGGTACTAAATAAAATACAGCAACGTAGAACAAAAAGTACTACAACGCCATCTACGACACAGATGATGAACTAAACATCAAAATACATCTAAATGCTACATCGCGCAAGTAACGAAAATTAGAAGCACCCGACAACAATTTTCGGGCAGTAGCCCACCAGACATAACACCCGTCTGGTCGGAGGATCCTGACTTTTCGGGCAGTAGCCCACCAGACATAACACCCGTCTGGTCGGAGGATCCTCCCTTTTCGGGCAGTAGCCCACCAGACATAACACCCGTCTGGTCGGAGGATCCTGACTTTTCGGGCAGTAGCCCACCAGACATAACACCCGTCTGGTCGGAGGATCCTCCCTTTTCGGGCAGTAGCCCACCAGACATAACACCCGTCTGGTCGGAGGATCCTGACTTTTCGGGCAGTAGCCCACCAGACATAACACCCGTCTGGTCGGAGGATCCTCCCTTTTCGGGCAGTAGCCCACCAGACATAACACCCGTCTGGTCGGAGGATCCTCCCTTTTCGGGCAGTAGCCCACCAGACATAACACCCGTCTGGTCGGAGGATCCTCCCTTTTCGGGCAGTAGCCCACCAGACATAACACCCGTCTGGTCGGAGGATCCTCCCTTTTCGGGCAGTAGCCCACCAGACATAACACCCGTCTGGTCGGAGGATCCTCCCTTTTCGGGCAGTAGCCCACCAGACATAACACCCGTCTGGTCGGAGGATCCTCCCTTTTCGGGCAGTAGCCCACCAGACATAACACCCGTCTGGTCGGAGGATCCTCCCTTTTCGGGCAGTAGCCCACCAGACATAACACCCGTCTGGTCGGAGGATCCTCCCTTTTCGGGCAGTAGCCCACCAGACATAACACCCGTCTGGTCGGAGGATCCTCCCTTTTCGGGCAGTAGCCCACCAGACATAACACCCGTCTGGTCGGAGGATCCTCCCTTTTCTATGGGGAATGAAGAACTTTACACCCTGTTCTTCATACCCCCAAAGGATGCAGCTGAATTCCAATATTGTCTGCCAATTAGATCTACATACCGGAATTATTGTAAGGGATCCGAGAATGACGGTTGAATGGTTGAGCGTGGTATCCGGGGCATGGATAGGTCTCGCTAAGCAATGGACGGTCACCCATCCCACCCACGAACTGACAAGACTTGGTAGGAGAACAACGAGATAATAATATAGAAGTACTTACGTTATATCTTTAGCTGGTATCTTTGGATCTGAGCTTTGGAAAGTCCATGTAATGTGAGGTTCAGGGTATCCGTCAGCTTGACAATTCAAAATCTTACTTTTCCCAACCATGATGTCTATGTTACTTTCCTTTGGAGTGTAAATTTTTACCGGGACTGAAAGGCAATAAAACACGTGTGAATTAATGTAGTTCCAACTTTTAAGGATAACCAATCGTAGAAAAATGTAAAAGGTTACTACAGTGTTCGTGATAGGTAAGTACTTTTAAAGAGTCAAATGAAATAAGAGAGCGAAAACATTGATGAGTACCCATATCTTAACAAGGTAACAAGATAGGTACAACAAAAAAACCGGCCAAGAGCGTGACAGAACACGCAGTAAAAGAGTTCCATATTCGGAATAAATAATTAATTTAAATATTGCATCTTAAGTACGGGCTCACCTATCCAAACCAAATGTTTAGGCTTTGTTCGGACTATTTAGTAGATGGTTTATGGGTTTGTAGGGTAGGTAGGGTAGGGTAGGTAGGGTAGGGTAGGTAGGGTGGGTAGTGTGATTCAAGAGGAAGGTTTATATGTGTATATGTATCTACACTGCACCCGTGCGAAGCTGGGGCGGGTCGCTAGTTTGATATAATTATGTTACTTGGGAGTTTTGTTTTATCCTAATTTGCTGCCTAAAAGTGACCCCATATTCAAAATACATTTATTTATGATACACGTCCGTGTTTCGGTCACAAATAGGTATTCACATGTACAGACGCCAGCACATCAAGCTACTACAATCTGGTAAATTTCTATAATAGATTTTCAACTTTATCTCAATAGCCTAGGTTCAAGGTTGGTTGGGAAAATCTGACAGTTTTGGGTTGATCAGGTTGATCTGCTAGCTTCTGTTCATATTGCATTTTCAACTGAAATGCTCCAGTGGCATTGAGAACCGTCAGTGCCGCAAATACTTGGATTGAAATTATCCAGCGAAATTGCATTCTTCACACGAGTGATTCCTGGAATTATCAGTTTAATAACAGTTTTTTTTGTAAACTTTTCAGCTGTGATTGGTGGTTGATATTTAAATACGATAGAACTAAGGGATTTTTCAAAAAAATCCTTAGTTCTATCGTAAATCATGAAATCTTTAGATATCGATACCTATTTATGGCTATCACGTCAGTAGCGTTTCGCTAGCTAATTCAATTAGACCTTGTATTAGTAATGCATCATATCAAAACTTACTATATACTTGCAGTTCAGTGGTTTTCTTTGCACTTCCAAGTTTATTTGTTGCCTCACACCTGTACAATCCGATGTCAGGTACCCTTGCTTTGAATCTGCAATTAAACACTTTAAAATTAAACACAGGTCTATCCATTGCACTCGGCTGGTTACACAGGATATTAAGAGCTGATTGACACAGTTATTACGTTGCTAATGTGTTATGGACTAATATTGCAATGTTAAGTCACCAAAATTTAGTTTTTCTTAACTTCTCCAGTGAGGAATAAATTTACCTGAGACTATGGTGGCTGGATACTCGGGACATCGCAGTACTGTCAAATCTGGTACCATTAAAGAACCATCTCACTGCTGGAGTAGGTTCACCGGTGACGTCACATGATATTCTTACTTCGTTGTCGTCTTTGATTTGTATTAGGGTCACATCGTTTTTTATTATAGGTGGGTCTGAAAATACAATTTGCCTTATTTAAATAGTGAAAAGTTTTGAAGTAAAACTGTGTTTAAATTAGGTAATAATTCTCAACCGACTCTAAAATGACATGATGTTTAACACCTTACTCATAAAAAAGGCTCAACCGTTTAGGTGAAACAGTGGAACATAAAATAAAATGAATTTCCGCGATAATCTGTTAAAAACGTGAACCCTTCCTTATGGCTTTTCCGAACTCGTTAAAAACACTCACATTCTACGACTAGCTCCATGGTGAAGCTGTCCGTTCCCAGAGCGTTCCGCGCGCTACATTTGTATGTTCCAGTTTGGTCCTTGCGCACATTGTTCAAGTGCACAGTCCCAGTGGCTTCCGTTAGTACACTGAACGTATATGCATCTGCGGGCTGGAAAGACCAACGTATGCTTGGTTTTGGGTTGCCTCGAATAATTCTAAAACATAAATAGTTTATTACTCAATTGCTACCCAAGAAGCACAGGTATTTTGTGGCATGCCAAAAGATAACTTCTGGCTTAGGTCTAGGTGTGTATATTCAGAATTTCTTGATTCATTTTTGGTCCTCAGATCATAAGTTTAGGAAACGAGTTTTTTTACTCGTAAAGAGTTAATTAGACTTACCCACAAGATAATGCAGCATTTGTTTTCTCTGTCACATGTATTACTCCGGGAGATTTGTTAATCACAGGTGTTTCTGAAATTTTAAATAACATTTGTGTTCTGAGATATTATTTTGGCAATAAAACGTAAAAAAAAACGATAATAATATAAGACCCAACTCAACTAAGTCTAGAGAACACGGCAACTATGAATTAAGAAAATTCCTCAAAAAATAACTGATCACAACAAAAAATTAAATGTAGATTAAAACATTTTATAAAGTATCGAAATTAAAAAAAAAAACGCATGGGTATTTTAGTAACCTGGAAAAAAAACTTAACTTGGTCACAAAGTAGACCTTTTGTACCTACCGGAAAAGTTGAGGGTTAATATGTACCTTTCGTTTTTTTTTTTTTGGTAAATTAACAATGATTGCTTGTTTTTTGTAACTAGGAGTATTATGTCACGTCGTTCTTTAACACGCGGGGAGATATGCTTAGGGATGTGGGTATGTTGGACGTTGGGCGCCGTGAACGTGATATTGTGGACACTGTTCATGCAACCAAGAATAATTTTCAAATTATAGGCACGGTAGCGGCTTAAAACATATGTCGCCTAACGTCACTGAGGAAGATCTGCCAGAGATAAGACCATTATCTGCAGGATGTTGTGAGGAAGTGGCCTCAAATTTTAGCTCGCCAGCTTGTAGGAAGACTCCAGTTCCAGTACCAAATTATGATCAGTATCCAAAAGTCCAAACTGCTGGGAAATGATAACTGACGATAAATCTTTACGCAAGCATACCGTTAAGAGTACCAACACTGCGTCGTGGAAAACGTATTGTGAGTTTACGCACATGCGCACTGGACCGGTGACATGTGCTGTTTTCTGATCTGTTTTGCTTCGGATTTCATCTTGATTCAAGGAGAGTGAGTAGTTGGCGAGATCCTAATCATCAGGGTCTGATCACGAAACCCTCGGGAACTTCATCCTTGCCAAAAAAAACGTGAATTTTCAATTTTCGCTTCGCTTCAATTTTTTTTTTTTAATTATTTTTCTCTTACAAATTCCTATTGAATCGTCACAATGGGGGCTATCGTTTTTAAGCTCATCAGACGGTTTCACTGTTGTGTAAGGTCCTGTCATTAATTCTATTTTATACTTTAAAGTACAAATAAATTCATAAAAAGTTTATTTCATTTCGTATATCAACAAAGTGTAAAGTCCTTGTCCCCTAGACCCTGTGAGTACCTACTACCTAGTGTATTATTTTGTGATTCTCAACCTGGTGGTGCGGTCTTTGAACCTGTTGTATCACTTAAACTTTTTAACAAATAATTACCCAATACATCGAGGGAAACCGTTTTATTTGCCGTATCAAGTTTATTTTCAGCTTCACACGTGTAATCTCCAATGTCGGCTGGTGTTGCTTTAAATCTGAAAGTATTTTGTTCATTGAGTACTTATTTTACTTTGAGTATTTTTTTGTAAAAAAATCTTAAAGCGTTATCAAATTAGTTGTATAAAACTTATACAGCTATGCTCGCGTACATTGCGAGAATATTTGATGAATAATTCGTAGTGTCGGACCGAAGCTTCGGCTTCGGCTTCAAACACCTTCGGCTTCCGCCAAATTGGGCCGAAACCGAAGGTTTCCAACAAGCGAAGCGCCGAAATGGAACGAACTGTTACGAATGCGTGGTGGAAGAGGCGACGCGCGGGAGGCAGGGGTCAAACATTTCGAAGTGTTATTATTTTTGACAACTTGCAAGGCTGTTTTAATCACCTCACATATTTACTTTTTCTTTCTTTAATCACATTTAGATTATTAATTTTAAGTTATTTTCAATGTTAATAATTCTTAGTTTCTTTGATTTCTGTAATCATATTTTGCTACTTAATCTAAGTTATTTTTCTTACGTTAGTAGAACATTTTAAATTCTAACCTTGTGTAGTGCCTGGGTCACCAAGATACAGGCTGTGCCTTTGGGACCCGCTGTTAAACTTGTCAGTATTCTATTGTGTAAGCTAATAAATGAATTTGTACCTAATTAGTTTTTTGTATACAGTCAAAAGTAAGAGTAAAAGCCAATCATGAGCACAATTTCTTAGGATTATTAAGCCTTTGGCTTCGGCCAGAAATCGACCTTCAGTCGGACACAAACGAATTGGCATCGGTAACTGGATTTGAGTCAAATATGTATTTCTGACAAGATTAAAAACAAAAGTAAAAGAAACGACATACTTGATACTGTGGTCGCTGGATATAAGGATCTTTGAAGAATTGACGAGTCTGGTGCCCTTGAAGAACCATGTCACTGCCGGGGCAGGTTCGCCAGTGACGTCACACGGTATTCTTACTTCGTCGCCTGCGTTGATTTCTTTCTTTCTTTCTTTGTTATCTTCTTTTATTTGTGGTGGGTCTGACAATATCAATGACCGAGGTTTACGAAGTCATGCTTTACTTTAAATTCTTTTATTGAATTTATTTATTATCATCACATATTAGATAGGCTTGAAAGAAGGTCACTGCTGACATGACGAGTAATAGAGAAGTATGGCATAGGTACCTCTATATTATATTAAAAAGAAATACAACGGGTTTTTCATATAAAAAAAAATAAACAGATTTGTGATTTGTTTTGGACATTTTGAAACATTGCATATAGGTTATGCAACTTACATTATGTGTATTAGTTAGTGGAAAGAACTACTCACATTCTACGATTAGTTCCATGATGAAGCTGTCTGATCCCAGAGCGTTCTTCGCGCTACATTTGTATGTTCCTGTTTGGTCCTTGCGCACATTGTTCAAGTACACAGTCTCAGTGGCTTCCGTCATTACAATGAAACTAGCCATACCTGCGGGTTTGAAAGACCAACGTATGGCTGGTTTTGGGATGCCTTTAAGAATTCTGAAAAAAATATGATTATGACTAACTGCATCCTTAGTCCAGTGGGGTACGATAACTGGGCATAAGGGCTCAGTATCTAATCCCCCAGGTTGGGTAGAATGTGGATGAATTTTTACATTAGAAAATCACTCAGTAACATTTGGACAATTCGATCGACTTACCTACAAGATAATTCTGCATTCGTTTTCTCTGTCACACGTTCCACTCCGTGTGATTTATCAATGACAGGTTCCTCTGAAATATTTAATACATGATACACACAAGTTACATTATACTAACAATAACTCATAAGTTATGGTTTCATTTTCTATTTATCCATCTTGTTCTTGTGAATGTTCTCCTGGACAATATTAAGTGCAGTACGTATGTATGTTTATTGGGAGTGTTACCATCTCACTAATGGCAGAGTAGCGGTTTGTTGCTAATAGCACCCGCGTCAGTCTATATAGGAGTTAAAACTGTGCTACACTTCATCGGTGTCGGTTGTTTCACAAATATCGTAAAGTAAAACTGAAATAAGTATATTATCGTAAGTTAAACTGTCTATAAAACTGTATCGAAAGTGCCTTATAATAGAATGTAATAGCTCACTTACCTACACCAAAAATGGCCACATTAGCTATAAAAACTTTCCGATCTAATGCATTCTTTGCTTCACACGTGTACTTCCCTTGCAGCTCTGGTTGCATGTTCTTTATACTGAGAATGGATTTGTCACCGGAGATGTCGACATTAGCGTTACCAGAGAACTCCGCGCCATCTTTATACCAAGCTATAGTTGGTGGTGGGTAGGCGTCTATCTTGCAAACGATACTGCCCTCTTTGGTATACTCTACACGAATATCTAGAAACAAAAAAATAACGTCACCGTGTACGAGTATGTCCAGCAAGGAGAGAAATAACCAAGTGTTATTATAGTGACGACACGTCTACTACTTATATCGTGAAACAAGTTACCTTTTGGTGCCTCGATAACATCAAAATATATTTTCAGTTCCACTTCTACGTATTTGGTATTTGTGCCATAACTATTACTCGCTTTACATTGGTAGGCCACATTTTTGTTTGCCTTATTTAAATCTAGAATACTGACATAGTCGTAGGGAACATCGACCGATTGCACCTGCAAAGATTATTGACATTTATATCTACACAACACAGAGACACAGAGGTTTTCAATTATTTCGTTAGTTTCATCATCATCATCATAATTTCAGTCGAAAGACGTCCACTGCTGTACATAGGCCTCCCCCAAGTGTGCAAGTATCGTGCGACTCGCATCCAGTGGATCCCAGCAACGTTCACCAGGTCATCGGTCAACCTAGTCGGAGGCCCCAACACAAAGTTTTCCGGTTCGTTAGATAAAATTCCATGTAATCGGGAGCTATCCTTTTGCAATGAACCGGGAAAAATTAGACATCCGGGCTGATGCAGAGAAATCACTATTATGGAGACCGTATACTACTGGTCGACATGGATCAGTCCAAGGATATTTTTTATCTCTGTTTTTTTTCTAGCATGCTCTGTCCCACTCCAGAGCACAGGCCTACCTTCCACTCTTTCCCTTTTTTACAAACACGCGCGTGGTTATTTCGTATATCTATATTTAGATTTTCAAGCTAGTCAATTTTGGTACTACATGTCTATGTATATGTGTGCTGCACGCACCTAAGGAGCCAGCTGCGCTACAATAGTGCTAACTGCCTTCCAAGTGTTCATACTAATACGAGTTTCAAGAGTAGATCAGTATAGTAACTCAAAGTTTTCTATACCTTAGCTGGCATCAGGATTCCAGTATCCTTTTCTGACCAAACGATTTCGGGTGCTGGATAGCCGTGCACATTACATTTCAGCTTCAGTGGAGCATCGTATTCTACGATTATTTTTGGTGCACCTTGAATTGTTGCCTCAGGTGCTGTGTTTACTGCAGGTTCTGTAATTATAAGATCATAAAATGAATGTCCTGTAATTTCTCGAGGATGCTCTGTTGTAATAGGAAATTGCTGATGAGTTGGTGTTGGTATATGAAGGTGGACCAACTAAACTAAGAAAGTACAGTATGTAAAATAAGAAGGTTTACGTGACTTCGTAGGTACCTGCTGTTGGATTCTGTCGTGCAATGGGTGTTGGACCTGTTCTTTTAACAGGCGTTCCGGTTTTCAAATCCTTTCCAATTATCTAGAAGAAAAAATAACTTTAATAACGTTTCCTAAGAAACAGTAATTCAATAATCAACCTACTAGCGTATTAAATAGCAGTATTTTAAAAACAATATCAATTGTTATGGTGCGGGCATGTGATGCAGAGAAATGAGGAAAATGTCATGAAAATGACGGGGAATGTTTTGAGTATGTATGGCTATAAGATGTTAATAAATGGACTGTGTGAAAATTGATATAGCTAGAAAGAGATGAACTTAAATGAGAAATAAACAACAGAAAAATGATTTTGATATGCATGTAATTGGCTTTCTTTGAAAGGTTATTTCATGCCATTCATGTTTGACTTCGGGCATGAGGCTACCGCGGCTATGGCGCGTACATGGTTAAAATAAAGTCACTTTCATGATTTTAAAAGCATTTTTCTGTATTTTATTACCATGGAAAGTTCCTGCCCTCTTAAAAAATTACCCTTTACTGTCAGTTCATACATTTGGCGGGTGCAATGCTTAGTTAAATTCTATAACATAACATCACGCAGTAATCATCGAAGGGTTAGGCAGAGGTCTAAATAATAGTACACCCGCATTTCCCAAGCTTTGCTAAAGACCCATGTAATAGGGGCGAGCCTATTGCCATCAACCGGGCACAGTTCAGCCATCGTGACTGCTACCGAGAATTCCTGATGAAAAAACCCAATAACACTTTGACCGACCCGGGAACCCAAGACCTCTTGCTCAGCAGTCGCACTTTACGACCACTAGACCAACGAGGCAGTGGCAGAGTTAAATCAATCATTAGTAATTAAATTAGTTATGATCTCCCCAATTTTATCTTCTTCCGTACCTTTATCTTAGTAGGTATTCAAACTTTCTAGACATTTTATCTCTGATAGGCACTAAATTTACTATACTATAAATTAAAACTTACAGTGACAAAGAACATAGAATACGGTGGATCAAAAGACGGAGTAACGTAGAATTGTTCTTTCTTGTCGTATAGAGTTAGAGGCAGCTCTGCAATGACGTTGTTATCCAAATCGGTGATTTTTGCTGTAGTGAGTTCGACTCCCTCCCCAAGTAACCTAATACCTAAAAACGCGTTTCCTCCTGAAAGATCAAATTCAATATATGGTTAATATAACGTTCAAGCAAATATTTCAATTACATAGAGAAGAGAATCATGATAATATTTCACTCGTTATAATAAAGCTGTACCTGCTGCTGCTGCTGTAGCTGTACTGTGCTGTGTGTGCTGTAAGCTGTGTGCTGTGTGTAGCTGTGTGTAGCTGTGTGAGTTGTCATTAACACTTTCCCTGTACCCTGAACCATGTCAAGTAGTTCAGGGCAAATTATGGTGTCTTCTTCGCAGCGGGCCGGTCTGGACACTTTTGTATATTTCGAAGACATACATTGAGAACTTGTAAATACCGCTGGAAGGTGACTAGTTTAAAATAAATAAATAGTTATCATAATCGTACCTGGCGGTGGTCTTGTGACAGTGTCCTTCATAGAAGAGGGACTATCAATAGAGAACCCGAGCTGAAAGTTGAGATCACTCTTGGCGATCATGATTATGTGAATTTCACCCCTGCCTTCGATTTCAACCTCATAGTCTCCGGGTTCTGCATAATTGAGTCTCTTGACCTGTCGACACAAAAATGGATCAACAATAAGGTCTAAAATACAGCCTGAACACAAATTTCACGGGTTCAAGTTATGAAATAAGTTAGTGGTAGTTAGAGTGGGTCATTAACTATTGCAAGAGCAAAAAAAGATTTGAGATTTGTCACACCAATTTTGTTTTCACGCGAAAGAACGCTGTTATTTCTAATATCGTTACGTTCGAATACTCCAACATAACAAGGTATTATGGACATATTACTCAAATACGCGACACATACTAAGTCGAAACGGTCACATCGGCCACCGTGGCAAATAATAACAGATATCTTTAAAAGAAAATAATAAAAAGTTATGTACTTTGACTTATTCTTGGATTATTTTATCAAAAAGGTTAAAGCGAATACTGTGATATGAGTGCTGACTGCATGCAAATATGATGCGATAGGTCGGTACGAACCGCTATTGTATCTTTGCCGGAGACAACAGGTTCCGTGGGTGGTTTGCTTCCGCCTGGACCTGATACTTCTCCGATCTTAGAACCCAATCCAGTCAAAGAAATCAACACGGCTCCAATGTGGGCATCGACATTAAACTGAAAACAAACAACACACGTATTACTTATTCATATTGGGTGGAGGCTAGTAACGTTTAGTTTGTGTAATACTCCCTTGAAGAATAAAACGTTTTATTTATTATATTGTTCCGATACAAAGAAATAATAATCATCATAAGTTTTCAGAATGAGAGCTGATCCAAGAACATAACTACACTTCCCTCTGTTAGATAGAAACACATCGATACTTACTTTAACTTTGTGGGTGCCGGGTGGGTACTTCTTGTTGACGAGCGAAAATCCTCTGCCCGAAATAGACTCCTCAATATATTTTAAGATCTGTCGACAAAAGTAAACACAAGTTTGTTTGATAATTCAGAAATAATATGAAACAAACATTAAAATCCGTCCTGTCAGTTCAGGGGTGGCTTTATCGTTTGAAAGCAGTAGTGATAAAACAAATTATACAAAGTCTTGCCTATAACCCACGACCTTTGATGGTAAAATTTATGAGAATATTAAGATCCGATCACTGGTCACTTAAAATTGATCCGCGAGCTATATGTCTGACATGACTGAAATAGCTAGAATACAAGCAAATCTTACGTCCTTGACGTCATCCTTCATCATCTGGAAAACTTGTCCACCCGTAGCCTGTGCCACCTGGTGATACGCTTGATATGCAGCATCACTAGTTGTTCCACAATGGCCAGTCAGCAAAAAAACAACCTGAAAAGAGAAATACCAACTAACATGAAAACCCTTTTATTAGCAACTTATATTCTGAGATCCCGCCTATGATCGGACGATCTTCAGCCAAGTGTTAATTTCATCGGGCAAACCATTCGTAATGTTTGTTTATCTATTAAAATAGCTTAAAACATAGTTTTCATTCGGTAAAGAGATCAGTGCAGATCGGCCTTAGGCGAGATCTTTGTTTTGATAGAAATGTTCCAAGCCTATCGGCTGGTTGTGGCCTATCTGTACTAAAAAAAGCATAAACCAAAATATAATGACCTGACTCTGTTTCTTCTGCGCAAGACTCTTGATTTGTTCTAACTTATAGTGGTCCTTAGCTGAAGCATCAGTGAACACATACAAGTAGGACAGCGGCAAGCTGTATGTGAGACCTAGCTCGATGCCAGTCATGGCTAATTCGGGACAGTCAGGATTATGATCACTATGAAGACGTATGGATGCCAAAGCATTTTTAAACTCATTGCGATCTTTTGTGACGGTTCGTAATTCGGCATCTGAAATAAGACATGAATATAAGTGACTTTTTTTCTTTAGTTAATTGTATCAGACCAATAATATGCAATAAGAAACTGTTTACACAATTAGTATCTTTAATAAGTAGCGATAAAGTCCACACACACACACCCACACACAGCCAACATAATACTCATAAATAACAAAAGTTTGGTAAAACCCAAAGATAAGAACGCGTAACTATCTTATACATATTAATGTTGATATTGTATTGTTTTGTCAAAAATTTAACAAATGTAAAAGATAATAATAGTACATTATGATATAAGTACGGTAAGTTGAAAATTACAGCCGAGGCGATATTGCTAGCCCGAGTCGTAGGCGAAGGCTACAAGAAAGCAGAGGCTGTAATTATCAAAGCGCACATATGTCATACGACGTTCTGTAACATATTTGCGAGGAAATAATTAAAACTCAGACTTTCTTAAACAAAATTTTGATACGCTTGTAAGTATCTATCGGTCGATTTTTCGGGGAAGAGGCTTATAGTAGCCTTTTTCGCTGCCTCTGAGACTTCAGGCGGTGTCGAATTAATAAATTCATCATTACTTGACGACATTTTCAAATAAAAACAATACAACGAAAAGAAAAAGCGCGCAGAATAATTTATACTTGTTCACAAATTAATTAGCGAGGCGCGCACATCAGCGCTTTTTTTTAAGGCAAAGGCACAAGAACCAGCCAGTATTACTAATACAGTAAATTAATATTTTTGTTATAGATAAATAGTTGTCATTTTTTGTCAAAATTAATTAAATTAAAGAATTAAATGTTTATTTATTATAATTTATCTCCCAAAGTTAATTTTATTCATAAAATGTTGACCACTTTTCTGAAATAAAAACTCTTTGCTAAGATTTAAAAAAGTACCGTTCGTTTTTGACGGAGCATCTGAGACCCTTTACGAGCAAATGTTTTATAATAGTATATTATGTGTGTTTCTAACACACAGCATCGATTGAAGAGGCATCATAAATAATACCTTAGGACGTCTTATGATAATGCATTTATATCTCTTACCTTGTTCCTTTTTGTGTTACCTCTCTCTTTCACCCTTATGCAGAATGGCGCCCACTTTCGAAACTGGAGCGCATCTGTCACTTGCTTGTCATAGCATCTAAATTTTGCCGCGAAATGGACGCAAAATTTTTTCTCTCTTTAATTTTCCTATAAAATTATTACATTTTTCTGAAAACTTTACAGAAAGTGAATATTGGTGCTCGTGGTAGTGTTTTAGTGTTCACCCTGATTGTGGGTTAACGTCTCACCGAGAGGGAGATCGATAGTTTTCTCAGAGATCACGATTCTGAGAGCAAACCAAGTCTACCTAAGTGCTAGAGTGCGATCCTCGGAGGATATGTTTAGAGCACTTCTAGTACTATGGATGTGTTTTTTCCCCTCCGCCGAACAAGAGTCTAACCTCTTGTTATCGAGAAGTTTCTTTTACATACTTAAACTACACACTAATAATGTGTGAGTCGCAAGTAAGTGTTGAATCTTTTTACATGACACAACTCGGAAACAGAAACTGCTTCTAACTTATAATAAGTTAGCTAATCAAGTGTTGATATTGCGTCTTTCAGAAGCGCATTGCAGTTTTCCTTAACAACCCTTTTCTTGTCGCAAGAGACAGAAATACTACACAACTATAATATTTCAGTGTAAGATATGATGAATTTAGGGAGTTATTCCTAAAGTAAACTTAGCAGAAATTCTAACATGGAATAGAATCTGTTAGAAACCTGGGGAAACCTTACAGTTAATCTCAGTCTTCCTAGATAGCACACGGTATAGGTAGACGAGTTGTTATAATACTAATCCAAACTATGGACTATTAAACCCTGATGGAGGGATTTTTTGTGTCTGTGATCTCTAATGTTAGTCCCTATCAGAAAGAGCGGACTGCTAAAGAGCAGCTGAAGGCTACGGCATGCATTGACTTTTTAACCGTGCAACAAACACTTATTTTGAATTTTATTTTGAAAGCAAGCCTGAATAGTCCTGTACAAGAAGTACTTTAGATGGATTGTACATACAATTCAAATCTGTGTAGGTACTGAACAATGTGTCTCTGGGTACAATGAGGACATTTGAAATCAGGGTCAATAAATAAATATATTTATTTTAATTAAATTTTATATTCAAAATTACTTATCAATAAAAATGACTAGTTCATTATAACATTAAGGTTATAGAGCTAATTAAAAGAAATTGAACTAACAGGATAATATATTTCTATTGTTTTGGTTTACGAAGATTTTTTTTTTGTAAATATCACCATTGATTACTCTTATAAATATCCCCAAGAAAGGAAAGAAAATAAATGTACAGATTGAGGATAGAATATGAAACAACAACTAATCAGTTTGATACTGAAAATACTAATAAGATCTAGTTATTGAAATAACACCATACATTATTGTTTTTAAGCCACACTAGCGGTTTTTCAAATGTATTACTGTAAGGGCTCTTCCCTTACAGTAATACATTTGAAAAACCGCTCTTGTCTAAGATATGAATTTATCTAGTTTTAGACATGTTTATTGAACATAGCCTGTAATTATCATCATGGAGATTTGTTATAAAGTATATGAAACATAGATTATGGTCTTGCATTATATCACTGACAGCGGTGTCCATATAGTGCATGAACAAATCATTTATGGAAATTATCTTTTTTTGTTAGAAAAACCAAAGTTTTTTATAGCAGAATGAGGATCAGGGATTGAAATAACTCTGCCAAGCTTCAGAATTTTTAGGAGGACACCCTAAATAACTAAGAAAAGCTGTAGAATTAATTAATACAAACCTGATTTTGTTAACACTGAAGGTAATGACAGAAAGTTAAACCTCCTTCATAATAGTTTTCTCTTTAAACCATATTAATCCAAGATTATGACAAAAGAATCAAAGAGTATATTGTTTACACTCTTAATTACTAAGGAGTAAAACAGAAGCAATTTTATATGCAGTTAATGACATCGATCACATCAATAACTGCTAAGAAACAACTAAAAGTATGAAAATTGACAGTTCTCTGAATATTTGCAGCGGTAACCAATTGGCAAAGACTTTGCCTGCCTTGAGCTTTGAGCCTGTGGTTTCTGCATTATTGTTTGTTACTTTAGATTATGTTTTGCTGTCCTATGACCACAAGTCATCATAATCCTATGTCTCGGAGACTGGAAAGCTTTGAGCCTATGGTTTCTGCATTATTGTTTGTTACTTTAGATTATGTTTTGCTGTCCTATGACCACAAGTCATCATAATCCTATGTCTCGGAGACTGGAATTTCTTACAAAGCAAACATGTGAACAGCTGACGTGTAACAAGTTCTGAAGTCCGCCTATAAGGTTATGCCTATGTTGTCATGAGACAATCAGAATTTGTTTTTGACCAAAAGTAACGAAAGAGGTGGCGCTGGTTTTGCCAAGAGTTTATTTTTTGTTTTTGGTGGTGCCATAAAACTATTGATAGACCACTCAGTTTCCTCTAGACATGGGTGAGGTTAAATCTACTTCCTTGTCCACACTGGCTGTGGGGGAAGGTTAAGATCCCAAGTGAAAAACTCTCATCATCAGGAACTTGTTAACTAAGCCAGATCAGACTGGTATTCTAACTTAAGAGTTGTTTTTTGCCATATACACAGAGTTTGTTTTGCCATCTACTCAGAGTTTGTTTTGCCATCTACACAGAGTTTGTTTGGCCATATATGCAATAATTAGCAGCCAGAGTCAACCTTCATTGAATATGTGCATATTGTAGTTTCATCATCAGCCCATGGCAGTCTACTGCTGGACATAGGCTCTCCAATAGCACGCCACCCTGCTCCATAAGTGAACCCGAAAAGTGTCAAGGCAAGATTAGCTGAATATTACTCTATCAGCGGTTTACCTCCCGGGGAGTTGTTAAATTAATATACCGGCTTAGCCGACCGCTTAACTAGGAACAGACTAGCCAGATTGGCCTCTGTTGCCCCAAACCCCAGGCCTCGGAGGTCATGTTTTTGAAAGTGGGGTGTCCCAACGTGAACTGTTTTTTCATGTCAGTTTAGTCGGCCTGTGAGCGACTGTACGTCACATGGGACTCAAACGACGGCTTGGTAAGCTTCTGCAATGTTTACATTTGGAGATGAAATTATGGACTGGCATGCTTTTCTCTTCCCTATTTAACAACGAGTGCTCAATCACCTAAACTCAGAAGTGGGTACGTACTATGTATATGGTTCCCAGCCTTCGAGACGAGAGCTATCAGAGCCAGAGTCTGAACTCCTGATATCTAACAAGCTGCAAAATAGATTCATTCTTAGCTTCTAAAATTTAGGGGGGGGGGCAGCCATGTTGCAAAGGAAGGTTGTCAGCAGAAGAAAGAGGCTTGTTATATGGTGATTGGAGTAGATCCATAATAACCTAAAGAGTTATCTTCTCTAAGATTTGTCATGGTGTAGATTTCATGACATTCAGCCTAAATAATGGGATCCGAATAGTAATGCTTAAAACACTATCTGTTGACACAGATTTGCAAATTGTACACTTATAGTGCACAATATACGATTTTTTTATTAATAATTAATTTGTTGACCTAATGTTAATTTCAAAATTATTGAGGATCTACTTAGTTAAACCACTGCCTGAAAGTCTGAAAGACCACTTGTTGGGGATACGGAACTACCCCTTGATTTGATTCGCAGAGAATTGAAATGACCAAATATTTGTGTATGTTGAATAACGTAACATTGCAATGTATGGCTCATAGACCTCGGTAGACAGGGTTGCTTACTTATTTTGTTTACAGGAGCTAGTATGTCTAAGCCTGCTTAAAATTATAATTAGGTATATAAATTAAATATTGTCTCTCTTATGGATGGACTAAATCCATATTCAAATAGACCGAGATTTAGGAGCTTGCAGCAGGAAGCGTGTGGTCTGTGCTACTAGCCTTCGGGAGGCTGACTGAAGAATAGACCACTGGTTGAAATTTGATTGGAGGAGCAGAGAGTCTTCCAAGGGTGCTACTAATGTAGGTACAGTCATAGGAGTGAGAACTCTCTCAAGAGAATTTAGATTTGTAAATTTCCTTATTTTCCACTCTTGGGCCACAGGTCTCTTCTCTGTGAGCGAGAGGATATTTTTTGTCATCAAAACATTATGTGCATTTACAAGATCTCTTGGCGTGTCAATGGCAATCTAGATTGTTTCGGGCCAGAACTGAGCTACTAGTTTGGCGCTTTCAGTAGCGCCCATCAGAAACACAAGGATGCACAGGGTACAAGTAAGAGACTTGAATACCTCATGTTAGATCATTTATATGCATTGCTACCTAATCATATACTTCGTGTTTGAAGTTGATTGTTAATTGAAGTTGTTCTTTTTTTTAGTATTCCCACACCTTGATATTTTCGAAGGGATTCAAGAATATTTAATCATTCGTGTATATTTCCTAGCTGGTTGTCAGTTAAATACATGTGTGAATTCCTTAAATAACAAAGGAGTTTAATATTTTATTTCAGCTTAAGTCTCACTGAATTTCAATTATCAGTTGTTAAAGTATTTTATATTTTATGTGCACCTTATAAATAAGGCATAAGTATATTCATTTGCCATGATATTATTTATAACATGTTATGGAAAACATGTTCATTTTAACATTTTCTAGGATCACTAGATTGAGAACTTTTAATGTTTTATTGTTTTTAGTATCAGCATTTAACAGATATACAACGAAATATTCGTTTATACTATATATAATTCACATAGCATCTAAATCTTTCAGATATTCTTTCACCAGCAGAGAGCAAACAGGTCTTCAATCGATGCTGTGTGTTAGAAACACACATAATAGGTCTGTTTTGCATTAAAAAAAAACAGTTATTATGTGTGTGGAGAACACACAGCATCGAAGCAAGGTGCTTGCTGGTGTTTGAAGACTATGACAAGCAAGTGACAGATGCGCTCCAGTTTCGAAAGTGGGCGCCATTCTGCATAAGGGTGAAAGAGAGAGGTAACACAAAAAGGAACAAGGTAAGAGAAATAAATGCAGTATCATAAGACGTCCTAAGGTATTATTTATGATGCCTCTTCAATCGATGCTGTGTGTTCTCCACACACATAGTAACTGTTTTGTTTTAATGCAAAACAGACCTATTATGATACAAGTGAGCTGAGTTGCTCATTATAAACGAGGCTGTGGGTTGGAGCCCGAGCCGTAGACGAGGGCGTAAATCAGCAGAGTGTCTAGTGAGCAAGCTGCTCACGAATTTCATACGCACTTTTTCAACACAGTTGCGAGGAAAAAACAAACATGTATTGCATCTTTTAATTATTAAAACAATTGATTAATGTACAATTTTCAAAACGATATTGGATTGTTTTTGATGGCAATTTCACAGTTTGTGTTACATTGATACTTGCCACTTCGTGACATAACTTTAGGTTATGTTCGCTCTTTCGGCATAAAACCTCTTTGTTGTTACAAAAAACTGTATTATGTTATTCGGGATCGAACCCACGACACGCAGCGCAGCAGTCAATCGCTCAGTTACTGCGCCAACCGTGCCGCCAAATAAATCAATATTCATGCGTCAATATTTATGGGTACAAAAATAATCTTCAAAGCAGAAACGTGACACTGCAGGCGGTAATTGGTAAGTCTGTAGGTGACAACGAAGAAAAAGTTTTTAAACTGACATGGTTACTAACATTAGGATAAACATTGAAAACGGGTTCATCATGATCACGGATAAACTAAAGTTAATGTGGGTGGGTGTTTATGAGCAGACAAATCGGTCTTCTCTCTTTCTTGTTCGTGTTTCGTGCTCGGTACCGGTACCACTGTCACTCACAACTCGATTCTGCTCCCGACACGCGAAACTCACTGTGTCCGCTTGCAAACTTTTTACGGCACTTTTTCGGTTTTTACACAAGATTCCAGGCTCTCGACAGTTGAAACCCATCCTCCCGATTAAATTTCTTATATTTGTTACTAGCGTTTGCCCGCGGCTTCGCTCGTTTTAATTTAGAATTTGACAAGTAGTTCGGGTTGTCTCTCTCGGGTTACTCTGCTTGTACTAGGTAGTATAATTCAATCATGATTCGAAAGACACGTGGTGCCATCTGTTATCATAAGAACGTTATTGTTGTTTTCCTCGGAAACGGCGGTACCCTATGTCCATTTCTGTACACCTGACAACGAATATGCAAAATTTCAGGATGGCTGGTTCAGTGGTTTAGGCGTGAAAAGATAACAAACAAATAAATTTACTTTCAATTCATAATATTCGTAAGGAAGTAAGGATAAGGATTACATGATATACCGTTTTCAGTGATAATGACAAAGAAGAAATAAGACATTGTGCATTTTCAGCCTTGTCAGTATTTTAATAAATATTATTACAACGGATCCGGAACTCCTCTTAAACGTTCTCATGCGTTTTATTGGTGACCCCGACGTGATAATAAAAAAATAACTCTAGATCTAAAATTTAAATTCAAGCGAAATAATGGTAAAAAATGTAGACCAAGTTCAAATCTCTGGTGTTTTGACGTCACTGCGCATACACTGGTCCGGCTGGATACGATTATGGTTTTGCGCAATTCGAAGCTATCATGTCTCTTGGTGACTTAAAACCTTCTTAGCTATTACGTAGCATGAGGAATCTCGCTGCTGCAAACAATTCTAACTCAGCGTTGCGCGTTATGTGGACTAATAACCTACCACAATCCGTACGAGCTGTCTTCGCTGTCAGCGACAACATCGTAAAACTTTCAGATATCCTCGAGTTGGTGATGATGTTAGACACAACCACATGTTGCCACAGTAACCACAGTTGCCACACTCAGTTGCCACAACTTACTGATCATATACTCAACATCCATAGAAGCAAAGATTGACAACTTGACAAAAGAAATCTCAGAACTCAACGCGCGGTAGTTATAAGTTAATAATATGACTATGCACCTACGTATGAGAAATTGCACAAAGACAGAGAGGTTTGGAAGAAAAAAGGGAAAGCCTTTGCCCAGCAGTGCGATACCTCGTGCGATCGGTCGGATACAGAGGGCAAACCGCAGCGTAAAAAGGTAGCCGCAGTAAATAAACCCGTTACGAAAAAACAGGCATCAAAAACGCATAAGCCACGCCCAGACGAACCACCGGCAGAGTCGAGTAAAAAGTGTGTTATGTGCGCAGTCAGTCACAGCGCCACGGAGTGCGCAGATTTCGCTAAATTAACCGTAAACGAAAGATGGGACGCGGCAAAACGTAATAAGATGTGTTTTCGATGCCTAGGCAATTCGCACACGCGCCCGGTCAAATGTAAATACGTACCATGCGGAGTAAACGGGTGTGAGGCGTCACACAATAAAATGTTACATGGCAGCGATAATACATCTCTGCCTACCCGCGGTAACGTAAGCTCGATAAATCACGTACACGCGTCTAACACCTACTTAAAAATAGTGCCGGTCGAATTAAGCGGTCCGACGGGTTAGACTGCCACCTACGCCTTACTAGATGAAGGTTCAACCATGACGCTTGTTGAACGAGGCGTGGCGGACAGCGTTATCCCAAGGGGACGCGGCCAGCTCTTGTCGCTAGAAGGGGTAGGCGGCAGCCGAATAGACGATACGGAATCGTGTCACGTTAAATTATCTATCCGCGGTTTATGTAGCAGGAATATAGAAACTAACTCATAGTTTCTATTTCAAGCACCATAGGCAGTTTAAACTTATCCCCGCAAGAGGTAAGCAGAGATCTAGTGCGACAGTGCAGCCACCTAGCGGAATTAGAGGAGGAACTATGCTACGAGCAGGGTAAACCGACCGTATTGATAGGCCAGGATAATTGGCATCTAATAGCATCTAGGCAATTACGTGTTGGCCATAAAAACCAGCCCGTAGCATCGTTAACCAAGTTAGGATGGGTACTACATGGCAAAAACGCGCGCCCAAGAAATACCGTCGCGCTAGTAAACCACGTGCGACCCACTCGAACCGACGACCCCGCACTAGAACTCATAAGAAACTTTTTTAGCATAGAATCGCAGGCGCGCCCTAGCCATCTTAGATAAAACATGTAAAAAAGTAAGCGATAATAGGTTCGAGGCGGGCTTACTCTGGCGGACAGACAATGAGGTGATGCAAGACAATAAAAAACAAGCCCTCAGCCGCCTATAAAGTCTAGAGAATAAACTAGATAAAAATTTAAGTTTAAAAACCGAATATACAAAACAAGTAACTAACTTAGTACAGACGGCCTACGCCGAGCGGGTCGACATCCCTGCCACATCGCCACGCAGCTGGTACTTACCGCACTTTTCAGTAGTGCACCCCCAGAAAGGTAAAGTACGTCTAGTTTTCGATGCGGCAGCTAAATACGGCGGAAAAAGCCTGAACGACGCGCTTTTAGCAGGCCCCGACCTACTGCAGTCGTTATTCGGTGTATTAGTTAGATTCAGAGAAGGTAGAATCGCAGTAGTGGCTGGCATAAAAGAAATGTTCTTACAGGTCAAAATCGCTCAGCAAGACCGCAATAGTTTACGATTTTTATGGAGGGGTGAAGATAGAGAAGGGCCGCCGCAAGAGTACCGAATGACTTCATTAATATTCGATGCAGCGTCCTCTCCCTGCACCGCCATCTATGTTAAAAATAAAAACGCAGAAAATCACGGTCATCAATATCCCGAGGTCGCGAAAGCCACAATACGTAACTTCTACATGGACGATTATTTAGGCACGTTCGACACCGAGAGCGAAGCAAAACACGTAATAAATGCCATGCATAAAGTTCATTTAAAAGCATCTTTCGAGTTACGCGGATGGGCGTCAAACGTGCCTGAAGTAATAAGTGACGTCACGGACATGCGCAGTAGCGACACAACAACGTTAGGGAAAAGCGATACAGAAAGATATTAGGCCTCATATGGAATCACGCGCGCGATACGCTAGGTTTCAACGTCAATCTAAGAAGTACGCCCGCGAGCGTCATACTAGGAGACACTCTGCCTACCAAGCGACAGGTAACTAGCGCGGTCATGTCGGTATTCGACCCGCTAGGGTTAGTTTCGCCGATTACAATGTTGGGCACGTGCCTTATACAAGAAATATGGCGCAGCGGGATAGATTGGGATGACCCCATCACAACCGAGCATCACGTGACATGGTCATCATTTATAAATAATTTACAGTTACTGAAAGAATTAGAGATCAATAGATACGTACCTGCAGCGCCATCTAGCGAAGGAGAGTTACATATGTTCTGCGACGCAAGTGAAAAGGTTTATGCAGCCTCGATATATTTCGTAAGTACGCAAAAAGACGGTACAAAACATCGCGACTGGTAGCCGGTAAAGCCAAGGTAGCTCCGCTGAAACCCATATCGATTCCCCGCCTAGAGCTTCAAGCTGCAGTATTAGGCAGCCGATTAGCCGAATCGGTCAAGCGCGAGTCGGATTACAAAATAAATGTCATTATTGGTGAGATTCTAAAACTGTATTACCGAAGTCAGAACAACAGCTGGATTACTTCGTCGCCCTGCCTCTCGTCTCATCATGGTCACAAAAGCGGACTAAAACGTTTCGGTGCTTGCGCACGAGGGGGAGATTGTAAATGACAGCCTAAATCTAAGATATTATGTATGTAAATAATAGCTTACGAGCAAGATTCTGATTGTTATTTGTTTTAGTCTTATAAAATTCCTATTTGTTATTCTTGTAAGTTATAAGATTCCTATTTGTTTCATTCCTGTAAGATCGTGTAATTTGATGATAATGTGTACCTAGAAAAGTAAATAACTAATTATGTAACTAGATTTGCTTATATCAATAAATTATGCTGCAACACACACACATACGCACATTTACACACACTTGCATACTTTATACAAGACCAATCCCATTGGTCAGACCAAAAGGGGTGTGATCGTTCATACCTCAACGCGGCGCCATTGTCGTATGATATAAAAGACGGCACGCTGAAAACCACTGGCAACGTGCGCTGCCCCGTATTCCAGAGGGAGATACGGAACAGGCGAGCTGGCACGGTCGCCGTCATAGCTTCCTCACGCCGAGCCACGTCGGCTCCGGCGAGGCAGCCCATCAGGCAGGGTCAGGACGTAGAGCTGGTCGTCCTTGATGGCCTGGCCCCCCTCCTCAGTCTGAAGCTAGGCCGCCAGGGACGCCCAGTTGGTGCGCCCGCGACCTAGGAAGGTCGCCCCCCTCCGTCGCTTCCTCGGAGTTAGTGCCCGCGTGCTTGGACGCGGACACCGACCCATCTCAACCGGACTGACGCTCGGGTAAGTTGCTTCCCGGATACACTCAGCTTACCTGTACAATAGAGACTCCACACACACGGCGCAAGCTGGCGCACCACGCAGACATGGGCGGTCTTACACATACAATACCGCCCGTACCCACACGTCGGCCCCTCAGTCCGGACCAACACTGGCTAGCTCTGGTGGTAGGACGGGCGGGAGCCACACACCCACTGTAGGTACGTAGGAGTCGGCACCTCTGTCGCAGGTTGTCCCCCGCCGGGCCTCCTCCGGGTAACCGGAGGTCTCACCTGGCGGGGACGGACGGACGCCGAGGTGTCGTGAAGCAAACAGCGCTGCGCGCAGCGCTGTAGGCGTGCCTACAATACACATATGACAACCACACATAGAGCGCACGTTACTCAACGTGCGCTCACCTACCAGGCCTATATCGGTCACCGCGAGGTCGGGTCCCGTTTTAACGGGCCCAGGATAGCTCCCGCGGCCAGAGGGCTTAAAGCCCTGGTACCGCTCGCCGCGCCCCCTAACGGGGGCGTCGCGATTTCCACTACGGCTACGGCACCACTGGCATTACTCGCTCCAGCATCACATAGAAAAGTCGTCACTCTGCCCTAAGTCATCCTACACTCCACACCACCGTCAGCAGCTTATTTCTTCAAAATCTTCTTTAATTTAAAACATCCTGCACATCCTAAACTTACCTGTGGTCAAGAATAGTCTACAAAGTCTGGTGTATCGCTCTGCAGCTAAGCTATACTCCTTTCAGACACCATACCTTGACCTAGGCCTTAACCATCAAGTTTATGTCTACATTTTGTTCATAAACTCTGAAAAACTCATTACTTTCAGTAATGAGTACTCATGTGTGATACAATTTTTTTTTTTTATTGCGAAATGGGCCTGCTCTTGACCTCGATCACGCCTGATAGAAAGATTGATCATTACGGCCGTTCGCAGTATACAGACGTGCTCGTTAGCAGTATTTATTTAACACAATAATAGTGACCTTCTTTAGTATTTTGCTAAGTGTGTAATTTATTAAATAATGGAAACATAAAAATAGTGAACTTGTAGAAAAATGGATATCAGCCCCGGTAATTCAAGTAGTCGAGTGCAACCCAATGCCTCGCCAGTGAAAAGCCCCCAGTCTAAATTTACCATCGAATTTGTATCCACGCCCGAGATCCAAAAATGGATGTCATCCATTCAACTGAAGTTGAATGAGGTTTGCTCTATTGCCACAGAAGGCAAACTCAACTCTGAGCAGAAATTGAAGGTTACCAACCTATGCCGTAAAGTGGAATCTGACACCTCTCAAATGGCAGTGCTGTATCAGGCTCTGAAGCAGAAATCCCATCAAGCCCTCACCATAATCGATGACCTGAAAGAAAAACGCAACCTCACAGAACAAATTGCGGAGCTCAATCAGACGATAAAGGACTCTGGTGCTGTGGGAACCGCATCGTTTGCCGATATGGTGAAGAAGGGATCCAGTGATTTCGTTCGACCTAACAATTTAAGTTCCGTAGCAGTTTATCCCAACGATAAATTGAAGTCGAGTGACGATACAAAAAACCTCGTGCAAAACATCATACGGCCTGACGAAATGAAGCTCCATGTACGTGGTGTGCGGAAAACCAAAAATGGAGGTGTCATTATCAGCACTGAGACCAAACAGGATGCTGATAGACTCAAAAACGCAGTCCAGATGTCTACATCAGGACTCACCGCCGACGAGCCCATCAAGCGCAAACCAAGGATCACGGTTGTAGGAGTGCCGACTTCTTTGGCTGATGCTGACGTCTTCAGGTTCATGTACGAGCAGAACATCGCCGATAAGTTTCCAGCGATGTCACTGGAGACCTTTTTGACCGAAGTTAAATTTAGCCACAAATCTGGGAAGAAAGATGCATCGACCTGTAACTTTGTTATAGAAGTTCCAGCCATGATACGTAGAGCTTTGATATCTCAGGCAAGGCTTTTTATAAATTGGACTTCCTGCCCTGTTAGAGACTTCACCTTGGTTACCAGATGCTACAAATGCCAACAATTTGGTCATGCAGCAAAATCATGCAGAGAGATAAATTCTACGTGTGGTCACTGTGGAGAAGCAGGACACTCAATGTCTGAGTGCGCGAAGAAAGCGGACACCCCTAAATGTGCTACCTGCTCACGGTTTAAAAAGCCCAACAACCACAAAACCGGCGATGTTGAATGCCCAGCTAAGAAATTAGCAGAATATAGGTATATCAACTCCATCGACTACGAAGGAGCGTAGAGCGTCATACCCTAGTTAGACTGCCGCATTTGACGCATGTTGCTGACACAACATGGCCATAACAGACCACTGCGCTGACATACTTACCATCGATTTTATTTATTGTCTAAGCATATTAGTCGCTAGGCGCAAATATTGAATATAAACAAGTGCGCCTCGAATGTGTTTTGCAACCTAGTTTATAATTAATTCTGCTGACGCAAATATTTTCGTGTAACAATTATGTGTTTAGTTCTAAGTTAATAGAGTTTAAGTTAATAAACATAAATTTGTCATTTATTATGTAATGTGAAATTAAAAAAAAAAAAAAATACTATCCTATTAATAGAATTTTCTTAGAGCTCCTCCAGCCTGTGATACAGGATTATCCTAGTACAGGCATCATACATTATTATACCTACATTGTTAGTTTTAGATTAAAATTGTATTTTACCTTCTGAGTTTTTTGAATAAAGATTTATTTTATTATTATTTTAAAGCGATGGATAAGGCCTATGATGGAATACAATTTATTGTTTGTTTTGGTGCAACAAGATATAACTAGATATACGTTATAAAATATTCAACAGTGGTACTTACCAGGGTCGTTAAATGTGACTATAACGAAATTTTCTATCTGAGATGCCTTAGAACTCAACACTTTCTCAAATATTATGTTAACTTCCTCTTTTACTGACTTTATTTCTTCTGTCATTGACAACGTATAGTCGATTACAAATGTTAAACTGCTTTTTATAATTTGTCCTTGTACATAAACTGCACATGTTTGTACAATTAGAACAACAAAAACAAAACACAACCCGTAAGAAGCCATGGTCAACACTGATGCTACTCTGCTTCAGTGGGCAAAAATGCTCCAGTAACACGAAACTTGCATAAATAGGTATCATGTGCCATTGATACGAGTGACCCGATGATATGAGAGTTCAGCAAATTCTTTAGAATTATGTTTCGGGAATCCCTAAAGCCGACATAGCAAGTGTCAGCCACTATCTAGCTAATTTAACAAGTTGAAGACTTTATTATTATGACATTGGTAAGGAAATAAACACGCATAGGTACTTTTGGGCAATAGCCATACGCTTTTAAGTCAAAGGTCTCGGTTTGTCCCATGTGCGCTTTAGCTATTCGGGTTTGACTTCTTCAAATGAAATAATGATGAAATCAAATGATATCAAAATAACTATGAAACTAAATGATGAAATGATATCTATTTATATTTGTGAGTAGGTTGGTAAAACACTTTCAGTTGCTAACATTTTGTGTAAACCACATTAAGTCGGAGTTTTCTATCTGTGCACTGATCAACTTACCATTGTAATCGCTTATCCAGTGTTCCTAAGTCTTTCCGTTATCGAAGTGTTTGCGTGACCAGTGACTTATTCGATTTACTGGGTGATCCGAACAGGTACGTCATAAAAAAATAGATTCTGCGCGCCCAGGGGTATCCGAAAATATACCATAATTATATGTTAGTTGTTAGCGGTTCCCATACCACTTTCAAGAATCTATAACTCGAAAATTATCAAGAATTGCGGAACACCTGGAACTTTCGATTCCTGAGATTAGCGCGTTCAACAAAACAAACAAACTATTCAACTTTATAATTTTAGATAGACATTGAAATGTCGGCATGGCAAGGGATTTCAATTTTTACCAATGGACATTCAAACGTATTGATATTGAAATAAGACATAAATTGCTATGATTTAAAATGATGCCGTGGCATCAAAAGGGATTTCGTGTTTGTGTCGTATTTCTTTATCAAGATCGAGGAGAAGTTTTTTTTTTTGTGCAGTGCTACTAAGGTTTGTATCATCAAAGCACTGTCTTCTTTTTAATTTTATTTTTGTATTCTTCTTCCTTTCTGCAAGAACTCCGATTATAACAAGATCCCAGTCTATCATAATCATTTTCACTCGAGCACTCGACCAAACAGCATCAATTCTACACGAAGTCTGGACGGAAATCGGTCGGCTTCGCGAGGCGCAGCACTTTGCAATAGGGAATATGCATGTATTTTTTTTATATTTTTAAATGATTATTTACATCAATATAATTATAAATGTTACAAAAAAACCAGCACCAAAAAACAACATTTGGTTAAAAAAAAAAGTTTTAAAATAGTAGGCTGATATCAGCTTTTTAAATGACCGCTATTTTGGCGCGCTTGTCGTGACGTCACAATCTGTAACAGCAAACAACTAGTGAATAGATTCTGATGCCGAAGTGTTTTGGGCTGTAATCTATTCATATTTTGTGTTCTACTTTAATTAAATAACAAATAGCAACAGGACAATAAACCGGCTTTTCAGTATTGTATCGTGCCCTTGTGTAAAAACATAAATAGAAATGCACCAAATAAAGTGTTATTTTCTTGTACCGAGAGGTGTGAACAAAAGGAGAAAGTGGTGTAAAATCATGAAAAGAGACATGATATGTCCATCAACTTGTAAAAATGATAAAAGGTAAAAATTATCCAAAGGCGTGAAAGATCTAATAACATAATATTTATGGTGTAATTACCTTGCTGCTTTCACTCCTTTTATTTCAGAAGACGTATGATCCGAATTTGATGCGAAATACGTGGCCGTCATAAGCACATCAATTTTCGTAAGATTGTCCGATTGTGCCTTGACGTAACCGATATCTGTCATTTTCGTGTGAATCTTTTTACTACTTTTACTACTCTTTTAGAAAACAAAATGTAATTTTACTTCAATATTTGCTCAAAATCAACTATGCACTAGGTGACATTTGTTATTAAAGATTGTGACGTCACAATTCTGTCCGACCAATAGCGTTGCGTTTCAACTCATTTGAATTTCCCTCTCATTTTGTGCACTTTTCAATAATTATTTTCTTAATCAAAACGAAATTAAATTAAAAAATATGAATATGTACGGAAATATAAAAGAAAAGAGTTCATATAAAAAAATGAGCGTTATTTGAATCATACGCATATCCCTATTGCAATTTGTACAAGAGCATCAACTAACTACCTATGGCACCAAGGCCGCTATTTTTACGCTAGAAGCCTAAGAATGTTTTTACATGTATAATTTGGACGGGTCCGATTCTACAGAGTTAGCAAAACAATATAATATATAGTGAATAGTTCCGCGAAATCCCGGAACCGAAAGTACCGGGAAATCCCGACAAAAATTTTCACCGTTTTAAGAACCGGGATTTACAAAACCAAATCCCGGTTCTTTCGGTATTTTCGGAAAAAGATACATCGGGTTTAGAATATATCTATTTTTTTCCCGAATGTCAGGTAAGGATGGATATCCTTTCTGGACATTTGTGGAGTCTGAAGATTATGCGGATATTGTTTCGTAAATCTGGACAGATATTGCCGACGGCTGCAAATTCCATACAAAACATTGTAATTAAACATACACATTGTACTTAAAACACACAATCAACACATTGTAATTAAACATACAATCGGTTCCGTACGGAACCGATTGTATGCGTCGAAACCTGCCGGGCGCGATCGGCTCTCGCCGTATCCGTTCGTATCCTTTCCAATCGTGACTCTAGAAATGCTCACCATAAGCATAGTCACTTATTATTGATGGCCTAACATTCGAAAACGACTTTAAGAATATTTGTTAGTTCATATTTTACCAACATTTGAACAGAATCTATGCATTAGTTTTTGCGCCATTTTGAAACATCGATTTTGTTATAAATAGATGAAACAAAACTTTTTATTTCATTTTATGCAAATGTTTTTATTTTAGTCTTTGCTTACTTTCTCCGTTTCAGCACTTTCAACTATCTACCTTAAAAAGTCTTAGTCAAATTATCGAAAGTACCGGGAATACCAGTTCTTTAAAACATAACGGGTTCTGCATTCCTTAATAATATGCAGAGTGGAAACCTTCAGGGTAGGTAGGTAGGGTAGGTAGGAAGGGTAGGTCGGTAGGGTAGATAGGTAGGGTAATTAGGTGGGGTAGGGCAGGTATGAATTCTATTACGCATCAACCCCATAACAGTCCCAGTGCAGTTAAACAAACAATTTTTCCGTGTTTACGGTAACTATACTTGGAAAAACCCAGCTCGCAAAATATTGTTGTTAAAAATCCTATCAATTTTAAAAGTATTTGCTCTTTGCACTTCAAGATAAAGATTTTGTTATCATTTCACTGATTGTATAAAATTTTTGTATTTGCAGAAATTAACTTTTATTCATGTTAGGCAACTCCGATGTTGATTTATAAATCAGCCACATTTATGACTTTTACACGTAACAATTACAGATGAGCGAGTTACAAAGTTGGATAGAGGAATTGCTATCTAATACGGTCAGTACCCTCACTCACAGATAGGATCACCTTCGGAACGCGAGAAAACACTAAAGATTTTGCGTTGCCAGTAATGGGTTGCTCTTGAGTAATTGTGTAAGTTTTGATTTTTATATTTGTAAATGATAGTTTGATAACAAGTCGCATTCAGTAGGAGACTGGAAACTTGGCGAACACGAATGAAAACATAATATACATAGTATAATTATCACGTTAATTTATTATTTCAATAAATAAAGAAACACTGATTATTTTCGTGAAATTAAATAAATAAGAACACTATAGTGATTGCAAATAGATTCTTTAACAAAAAATATATATATATATCTTTTTATTTTTCTAAGGCATATAAGATGAAGGCAACAAAATTCCATCGAAAAGAACATATGTCATGTCAGGACTGAAGCGTCCGTTGTAACCGAATGCCTTTTCAAAATCAAGTATCGTGCAACAATACGTGTAGCCGTCCTCAACATTTTGCCAGTTAGAGGGTTCTATCCAGCTGATACCAGCTCCGCAGATGTCAGGACACAGAACATACTTCGAAGCTTCCACTGCAGTCAATTCAGGAATGTTGATATGAATTATCGCGAGAGATGCTGCCTGAGCGGGATCTTGAACCACCTGAGAAATAACAAAAATATCAGTCAGCTAAGTGAGCTAAAAGGCAAGATAAAGCGTGTATCACACACTAACTGTAAGCAGAAGAGTGAATGTAAAATATTCAGACTTGTATCAAACCTCTGAGCATCATGCAGTCAGTAACAACACGGAATCTTGTTATTATGTGGTTGCAAGCGCGAATGTTTAGCATGAGGTTCTTGGATCGAGGCAGTATTTCGGGCAAATATTTTTTTATCACCGACCCCGGAGTCTGGAATTGTGCCCGGTTGACGGCAATAGGCTCGTCTCTATTACAAGGGACTTGAACATAACTGGCAAAATGTGGTTACAACGTGGTTAATGTGGTTGAGGATGTGGTTAATGTGGTTTTGGATGTGGTTCTGGTTGTACTATTAGGTTCACCTCTGCCTAACCCTACGAGGATTACAGACGTGATGGTATGTTATGCTTTATGGTATGAAAGAATTGACTCCTCAGCACACGCACAACATTGCGTAAAACGTTCTTAGAGTTGCCTGTGAACTTATCTCCTGTGTTGTCTACACAAACTATTGTGCCAAATCTTTTTACATGGGAGTACAAACAGCGTCAGTAAGTGCTAGCCCCTCAAGCTTTAAAATGTTACACTGCTACAACATTGAATTCGTTACGAATAATCTAAAGAATACTTCAAAAAGAGTCCAATATTTCCACTTAGATTCGAACCATCGCATCATCGAGTGTAGTCATACTCATACCGGCAGTTTGACGGACTAGCCAGCGAGCCCATATTTATGAAATGCGATGAAATTATTGTCTACTATCGTCCCAGTCATTTTATCTTTATGACTCTATCTAATCGATGTTATAATTTGAGGGTAACCATTATTTTTCCTTACTTACGTTTTCTTTATAAAATTAATCCATAAACGACGAAGTTACCCCAGTTATATTAAAAACAACTTTGCAATTCAAACATACACATCCTTAAAAATAATACAAAATGTATTCACACGCCCGGACGCAACTCGAACCATCGAGTCATTGGTTATCATGTGATTACCGCGAGCTCTTACCAACTAAGCCAGATACGAAGTTAATAATTCCATGAATTATCAATCTACTTTGCTTGTCCAAAAAAAGTATTAACTTTAAAAAAATAAATACTAAACTTATTTATTTACTAAAACAATACATTAATTATAATAAATGTTCTGCAAAATACAAAAACCAAATTGGGCCTATCACGAATTTGAACGCACATGAATGCCTTTTGGGGGGTAATCACTTAGTGGAGCTGTGTGTACCTACACAATGCAAGTTGTAGCAATAAAACAAAAACTTGTCTAACCTTCCATAGGTACGGTGCTACCGGTTGCTTCTCTCCGCGGCCGTCGTGTAGGGTTATGTTGGGAGATGCTCCACCGTGTCGAGGGTTTGCAGTTCCAGTTGATATTATCAGATCACGACCAGCTGATTTCACAAGTTTTCTCACACTCTGCTCCACATCTTCCCAATTCTGAAGACATATAGAGAGTTTTGATTTGTACTCTTTTAACGTACGGAAAAACGATGACTCACTACATTCCGACAGATAATGTTGTAAAGTGACCGGTGGTCGCGGCTTGTCCGCAATTTGTGCGAACAGGTTTGACTGATCATTTTGATTGATTTGTCATTACTAGATTAAGGTGTAATCAATATAAAACAACTTATTTTTCTTACGTACGTATGCATGAAAAATAAAGCCAACATACCTTGGAATTACAGGTGCTCCAATGGGGGATGACGTTCAAGTAGTCATACGCCGATGACGTTGGTACGCCAGGCAGCAAGTTGTGGGAGTTCACGAGCTGTCTTTTACCAAAACAACAAGAGTCGTGAGTACTCAATCCTCTTCCTAAAGAGGAAGTGATGTCATACATTTGTCTGCTACAATCGTACAAGGTGTTGAAGTCCTGAGGCAACAAGCTGTTGAACCATGCTGCTTCAGTAGACCTGTCCGTATGGTGGGGAGACAGCTTGTGTTTCGTGAACAAAGGTACGTTGTTCTTCGTGTCCAGGCAAACTTCGAATACTCCAAGGAATTCACTATGTACCTTGTATCCGACCTTTACAGACTCTGTCTTGCCGGGGAGACACGAACGACCAGTTCTAGATACTTCAGGCTTGACTTCTTTCTTACATGTTATATCAGCAAAGTTGTATATAAGTCCATTGATTTTGATGGTGTTGTCGCGTTCACAGAACGCCATTAGTTTGTAGACGGGGAGGGTGGGGTCCGAGAATAGTGAAGGGCAGTTCATGTAGAAATAATCTCTGTGAGGTATGATCATGTACCCGTCTTTCACTGGGAACACTGGCCAAGTAAGTGACGGTGAGAACATTATGGGTTGTTTCGCCGGGAAGTCTTTCTTGATGTCCAATATGCAGTCTGTAAAACGCATGCAAAATGTTTGATTAAGTTGGACAAAATTTAATTTAATCTAAATTAATGTTAGACAGTTGTAGGAACAAAACTTATTAAGTTAATAATAATTGTTATTTTTATATTGATTTTTTAAGGAATATTCAAAAATGTCAGAAGTAAGTAAATTAAATGAATGAACGTAACGTAATATGGTACATGCTCTACAAGGTGATTGTATGAGAAAATCCGAATCTATAAGATTTACACGAAACTTTCTTAAGAAAGGGCTCGGAAGGTTTTTGTATGAAGCCTGGCCGGCCTAACTTCCGCCATTTTTTTTTTGTCAAAGTCGCGTCCACTCTTTAAATCTATATAGCTGGTTTCAACAAAAATCAGTTTTGTATGAGACAAAACGTACATAAGTGTTACGTCTCCGAGATTTGAGCTATCAAAGTTAAAGTCTATTTACTGATGGCACCTTCAGCACAACTTTGATAGCTCATATCTCGGAAACGTGACACTTAAGAACGTTTTGTCTCATATAAAACTGGTTTGTATTGATACCAGCTAACGATTAATATAGGTTTTATGCGTGGCCGCAACTCTGAAAAAAAATTTAAGTTAGGCCGGCCATTAAATTCAAACCCCTTTAGCTCTTTTTGTATGAAAATAATTTTGGCATACCTACTTAATTTCTTGTCAAGTATGAGTTGTTCATAAAAAAATAATGAAATTGGTATTTTTTTATCTACTTTTTTGCTCTCTTGTAAGGATCATTTCATGGTATTGGAAGAAAAAAATCGGGTCAGCGGAAATTGGTCAGCTAAAATATTTCTTCATACAAGTTGTATGCACAAGATAATTGATTTTTTAATGCTGATCGACTCTGGTTCATGTAAGGGAATTTCATTGTATGGGAAGGCTAACTACAGAGGTGGAATTCATCATCAGGTTAGCATATTCCCAATTATGTTGGGGTCGGCTTCCAGTCCGTTTAATTTGTAAAATTATATGGTAAATCTTACAATATTGTGCGTACAAGCTTACATTGTTTTGTAGTTGAAAAACATGTTTTCCTATACATTTCGTTTGGGAGAACATGGTTTTGAACCACTACTAAAATAATGTAAGTTTGTTCTTGAAATAAAATATTAAAACATTTGACCCG
Source organism: Lycophotia porphyrea (assembly GCA_950005105.1). NCBI lineage: Eukaryota > Metazoa > Arthropoda > Insecta > Lepidoptera > Noctuidae > Lycophotia > Lycophotia porphyrea. Next base: position 9,302,372 of record OX465391.1, on the reverse strand, counting down.
ACTATGTAACAGTATACCGTGCGTGTTTCGATACGCACTTGGCCGTTTTTATTGTGTTCAAACATTTTTCATTTGAATTAAAATGGTTTTTTATGACGAAAATGGATTAATTGCATTGAAATAAAGAATAAAAACAACAGTACAATATAAAAAAGTGTAGCGCACTTGCGCCGACACCAAGTAACACGGGACAAGGGCAGAAACATGATGTTTGGTAAACTATACTGTAGGTACCTCTAGATGTCACATTATAGGTGCGCCGGATACTGCCGAACGCATTGCTGACCTCACACTCGTAAATCCCAGTTGCACCGTACACCATTCCCAACGAGTATGACATCTCCGTGGCATGCAGTGTATTGCCGTTGTGCTTCCAAGTCGCCGTCTGTTGATGAACATTCAAGTAAGTCTTACAAATAAAAGAAAATTATATTGTAAACAATTTCACAAAATCATGAATAACCGGTTTCACCGGTTAATTCGACGAATTCACTCCAAACTGCAGCAAATGAGCACTCGTCAGTTGAAGTTTATATGTTGTGTGTGCGTTGTAGTTGACCATTAGCCATTTTCTTACATAATTGTATAAAATTAGAAAATTGTTTATAATTCAAATAATACAAAAGCAGGTACTTCATGCAGGAGGCGTTATTAGTGGCGTGACATATTACCTGAAAAAGGCTACTGTAGAGTGTTCTTGCTGGTGAGCCCCAAACTAGACATTTTGTCTGTATCTTGGGGCTCGGTATTTGAATTCCAGAGTGGAGACTACAGAGGTGATAAGGAATGTGGTGGAGCCGAATTGTGTGTGCGTGTATGGATCGACGTGTGTATGACGTGTGTGTGTGATGTATCTATATTGTGTTCCCATTGTGTGATCTGATTCAGGTTACGATCTTTATACTAAATGTTCCGAGTCCTCATGACTAAGGTTTTGAAGCATGTTCTTTAAAGTTTTTCACAACCAAGCGTTTTAACATCTTCGATTGCACATACTTTGCAGAATTTGTTGTCTGATTGAATAAGAGATTAGGATGGGGATCGTCAGGTACTCCAGCTAGGAGTGCTGTGTTGTTAGGTGTTGGGATTCTATACGTTCATTTATTTTTAATTGACGTGTATCAGGACTGTTTTTTTACATATTTGTGAGTTTTGTTTTTTTATGGATGCGGAACTGACTTTTTACCCTAAGAAGCGCACTCTGAGCTCTTTCATCTTCGATCAAGTAGGTATTTCCTGCACTACCGCACACGCTTATAGAGTACTATATATATATACAATACTTCATTGGCAAAAAGCTAGATGAACCTAATTTAATATGTCTGATGATAAATTATCCCGTAGTTTGCGCATGGTTTTTATCCTGCCAGAGATTTGATTTGTATGTCGGGTGCTGATCGATTTATAATGCCGCAGTAATTGATAGTACCTAGAAGAAGTGAAGCGTTCTAGTGAAAGGCAGTTACATGAAGTAGAAGTACCAGGAGGGCAGAGATGTTGTTGAGCGTAAGGTGATCTTGAGGATGTAATTCAGCAGTCTTGGAAATCAAAACCGAATTGGGTTTTATTGTCATTTAATGTAAGAAGGTTTCCGTTTTGGTTGTTATCCACTAGTGACAGTACTTACCTCTTTCGCTAAGTAGTGAATTAGGACCGTATCATCTGTGTATGTAATGATATTAACAACTTTGACAGTGAGGTGTAATATTCATTTGTGTAAATGGTGAAAAGTGTGGAATCAAGTACACTACCACGGCAGACACCAAAATCCAAAGTCGACAGGAAGTTGGTTACTTGAGAAAGCACCAATTTTAGTGTACTGTTTTTGGTTGGACAAGTATCTCATAAACCAGTCAGGGCACATTCCTCCATCTCCTACATTAAGAAGGATTTCGTCGAGTTTCCACACTAAAATAGAGATTTAATTTTGGTGATCATTTAGTGTTTTTGGTGAACATTTACTAAATCTGGTGGTTAGTTTTAGATTTAATTTTAGTTAACAGATTGTCATTCAGTAAAACAGTTAAGCTTTAAAGATCTAACAGTATAGTATAATTGATTTATTTGATGAGCAAATTTAGTGTACAATTCAGTATTTTTGGTGGTCATTTCGAATATTTTGATTGAAAAAAGGGGATTTACAGTTAAAGTATTAAATACCACCCAAAAACAATATGTTTAGGTAACAAAAGGGTTACAGGGCGTTAAATTTGTCTACATTGCTTTCAACAGTGCCTAGAAGGCTGGTAGCATTGCCACGCAAGGTGGCAAAGGTGGCTGATTCTTTGGCCAAAAAGCTTGGCAATTTCCCGAAAATTTTACTACACTTTCTTCTTCTTTCTTTTCTCTCTCATTGTGCAATTTGTGTCTGAGACGCATGCATCTCATTAATCCGAGTGTGGCCCAGGATTTAATACATGCCAGCTTCCTACCGATTTTCACACGTTATTTTTCTTCAGTTATAGTGACAATGTCAGCGAATTTTATAGTGGTGGAGTTAACATCTGTGTCATCGATACCAATAAGTAAATTCAAGATTCCTTACCGTCGGCCTTGGTTGTCCATTAGCTTCGCAAGATAACATTACTGCATCGGCTCCGTGGACGAATTCAACGATCTCTTCTTCCTTTGTAGTGAATTCTGGTTTGTGCCCTACGACCACTTTGGTGGAAGCTGACCGAGACTTGGTCGGGTTGCTGACTCGGCACGTGTACAGACCGTCGTCGCTGCGTGTCACGCTGTACAAGGTCAGTTCCCCGCTCGCTATAGCTAGGCTATCCTAGAACAATTGTGTAAGCTATCATCAGCCTAATGTGGTCCCAATGCTGGGACACAAACTCTCCTTGAGGGGTAGGGGCCCAGTGTGGGTTTGTGGATGCACTTTCGAATTTCAATGCAGCAAAAAATATTTTATTAAAGTTTTACTATAGAAACAGAAAAAAGTTTCAATTTCTGGTATGAAGTGTCAAGTTCTGTAAAAAAATGGGACCAATGCCGATACCGACGCAAAATGTAGTATAATGCTGCATGGCTATTTTAGTCCTGTTGGTGAACATTTGTCGTTGTTTTGAAAGGTAGTGAACAAACAAGATGGCGGCGTTAGTAACTATTAGTGGAATTTTGACTGCACGCTAAAAGCCCTTGTACAGCTATAAAAAGCATTTTAGGTTTATGCACGCTTTCGTGATCGTTATACGACCCGGAATTGTTTTTGTTTTTTTACCCGACAGCCAAGGAAGGGTTATGTTTTTCGCGCGTATCTTGTATGTTTCTTTGTTTGTAAGCTTTATTACTTACCTCGTATGTTCTAAATGACTGGATGGATTTCGACGATTAAGGTATCATTAGATTCATCTCAAAAACCCCAGTGTCGTTAGATAGGTGTTTAAAAAAAATGGCGGTTTTTTATACCTAATAGTTTTAACCGAACCTATCGAGTAGGGTATCAACATGAACGAGGTTACATATACAGGGTGAATTTTCCAAGTGGGCGTGGATGGCCAAATCCGAAACTATGAGGAATAGCGAAAATACTCAATGGAGTCTCGAGCCTGATTTTGATGAAAATTAAAACTGCATCATTAGGTTTTTGTTTTTTTTTTTTTTGATTTTTTCCTAGCCAGGAATCGAATCCATTGATTTTGGAAAAAACACTGTATTATTACATCATTTGATAGTGTCGCTAGTAAGGGTCTAATTTTGGAAAGACATTTTATACTTACGGCAAACTTAAGAAAAATCTTAAATTTCATGTTTTTTCGTATTTTAAATGAATGTTCTTGATTAATGACACCCACAGCACAGTCGATCTTCACAACATTATGTTCTAATTTCAATTTTATTAAACTCAAACTCAAAAGCATTTATTTCAATTAGACCCTTACAGGCACTTTTGAATGTCGGAAAAACAAAGAAGGCTAAGCTACAGGCGCAGTCACAAGGCATAATAACTTGTGAAAGTACTGTAGTTGCCCATTCCAAAGCGTAGATCATATGGAGAAGAATGGGCAAGAAACTCCATGACTGTCCATGGAGTTTCTTGCCCATTTCTTTTCAATCAAAATCTTGGTTACATCATTCATGTTGAGATTATACATGCATTTGAGAACGATGTAAAGAGGCGTGCGAATTAAGAGCGTCCAGAGTAAAAGAATAAATCAACAATAATTTAAAAATAAAGTACTTAATTAAAATAAACCATGACAGCTAAGAGATGACCAGTCCTAACTGACAGCGCCCGATCACGAACATAACGCATGGATCAGCGCCATTCAACCATTTTGAAGGGGAACCAAATGATCCGACACACGCGCCACCATCAGCAAGACATTCGAGTGAGCATGACATTCTTTCAACTGCCAGGGCACATTCAAGACAATGAAAGATAGCTAAATGTAAACGGTAGCTTTTCAATACATAGTACTCACATATGTGCTATGCAATTATATAATACTAAAAGAAGATTGTAAAAATATCCTTGCATTGTATAGGATCCTATACAATGCAAGGATATTTTTACAATCTTCTGCAGCTTCCACAATACTTATCATGGTAATCAATTAATTTGCTCCTATGGTTGTGGAGCAGGACCAGCAGTGAGCCAAGCATTATTATCATCAATGTAATCTCCCAACTTATAATATGCTTGCCTACATAGTGTGCGTTTTATACAAGATTTTAATTTCGTCTCATTCAGTTGTAGAATGTGGGGACTTAACTATTCGCGGTTAAAAAAATCGTAAAGAATTGAAATTAGAACTTACAAGTGAGTTGGCGCCAATAGTGATTTTGTTCACTATTAAGTAATCAATGAAATTGATTACTTAATAGTGTAATAATACATTGCGTTTTTTTTCTGAAATTGGTTCGACTCCTGGCTAGGAATCTAATGACGCAGTTTTTGTTTTCATCAAAATCGGGTTTGAGACTCCTTTGAGCATTCTCCGCTATTCTTCATAGTTTCGGATTTGGCCATCCACGCCCACTTGAAAAATTCAGCCTGTATAGGTACATAATAGAATTTGTAGTCGAGTTTTTTGACTTTTAAATGTTACTTGTTTAGATATCTACGTACCTTATACCATCGTATTTGATCGGTTTTGCTGTGCGGTAAGTCACAATTGATATTAACTGTCTCGCCTTCCTTTACAGATATAGTGTTTGTAAGTACCGCTGGTACTAAATTATCTGAAACAACATTATTTAGAACACTGCATTTACGTAAAGTAAATATGTTATGGACTAACTAATTAATTGTGTATTATTCATAATGTGATTTTAGCTAATTAAATAATAAATAAATAATAATTATTATTTATACAAAAACCTTCAACGTTGCTTAAATACTAGGTCACATGAATTTCAGTGAATTAAAGGTAATACAGATAGTGTAAACCCTGACTCCCAAACTAGGAAATCCTGTGACTTGGGAGTCAGTGTTCTGCTGTCACTATGATATCAAAACCTTTACTAAAAAGAGTGTTAATCGGTATACAAAATAATGCAAAAATCAGGCTTAAAAGTACAAAATTAAGTTTGTAAGTACAATTGAATTATTTTAAAACGATTAAACTAGGAGTAGAAGGAATTTATTACAAGGAGTTGTATTCTGAGTGCGTATGTGTAATTGTGTGTGTGGACGTCACCTGGAGGTGTGTATGTGAGGGCAGGCGTGTGTATGAGGGGGTGTAAATGTGCGTAAACGTGTGTGTATGATTGAGTCAGTATATTCGCATGTATATGTGTTGTAGTGTTATATTTATGTATCTTGCTGATATTGTTGAGATTGTGCTAGATAAAAATGGGCACCCATAAGAAGTATTGTACGGCTACTGCCGGAGGTGAAGTAGTTCTTCTGTCCGAAAGTAATCCTGATCCTGAAGCCAACTTTGTACCTTAACCTTGACTTAGCTTAACTTAGCCCAGTTAATTGAATAATTTTAGCGATGTGTCTGTAAATGAAAGATCTCACAACGTAGAACTGACGCCTGGCGAATGCGATCTTGTGGCTTATGGTCGGGTATGTCATTTTTACTCTGCGCTTACTGTTCAATAAATGAAGTTATCACAATAATTTCATATAATAATGTTATAGGTTGAATTAATGAATGCCTCATGTTGTGATAAGTTTGTAAGCACCATTATTGTATACTTATAAAGGTGCTCCTAGCTTGTAAAAGTGTTTGTTATTAATATTAGTGTTGTTACTTTATTTTAAGTTCACAGTTATGTATATATCTATGTTAATAAAGAATTTTTATAAACTAAACTATTGTTGGTTTTGTCGTAGCCACCTCCCAACAGTCTCTAAGGACTGTTCCGCAGTACGCTTGACATCGCTCCACGTATTACCATAGACGACAATCGCAGTGTCATCAGCGTAAGCAAAGATCTGCGATTTAAATAGGGACTCGAGTGCATAGGTCATTTATGTAATTTGAAAAAGTGTGGGTCCAGTCACGCTGCCTTGGGTGACGCCGTATGTCAGACTTTCTTCATCACTTTGGCATAAGTCGATTTTAACAGCCATCTTTCTGCTTTGCAAATAATCCTTGAACAGGTCGAGAGGTTTACCACGAATACCTATACACTCCAGTTTGTAGAGAAGGGTGGGAACAGGGACTGTGTCAAAGGCCAATACTGAAATACTGAAAGGAAAATACTGGTGCATTTTTGGCGTTCGTCTAGTTTTTGTGCTACAAATTGAGTTAGATAAATAACTGCGTCTTCGGTGGAGACTCCTTTTTTGAACCCATATGGTTAGATGAAAAATGTTGTACCTTTTCAGGTAGTTTGCAAGGCGACTGTTTATCAACTTCTCCATTACCTTAGAGAGAGCCGAGAGTAATGAAAAAATAAATGTAGTCTACAATTGTTGATACAGTCTCTGGTCCCGCTCTTGTGAATCGGGTGGACTAGGGCCCTTTTCAATGGTTGTGGGAATACTCCCTTTGCTATGGAGATGTTAAAAATCAAAATCAAAGCATTTATTTCAAGTAGGCCAGTTACAGGCATTTTTGAACTGTCGACAAGATAGCAATTTATGTAATGAAGCTACAGTCCCAGTCATAAGGCATAAAAACTGTGAAAGTACTGTAGTTGCCCATTCCCTAGCGTAGATCTCTATGGAGAAGAACTGTTAATAATGTGGGTTATAGAGGCACAAGAGTATTCCGACAAACCCTCAGCAGGTTAGTCCGTATTCCATCCCAGCCTGTAGCACTATCGTGTCTCAGACCCATGATGGTGGACTCCACCTCAGATTCGGTCACTTCAAGAAATAAAAATGAATTTACAGTGTTTTGTATAGCGGGTAGTTGTGAAGTTGCAGGATTTTTTGTCGCTAGGTCAGCGCCAATCGTGGCAAAGAAGTTACACACTCTGATAATTGCTGCCTTTGGATCAGGTTTGTTGTTCAGCAATTCTGTAAGTGATGGACATTTATTGTTTGGTGTTTGTGATGTCTTTTATTTTATTCCAGAGTGATTTGAGGTAATGTTTTGCATTTTCTATTTCGTGTTTGTCATGTTATGTTTTAAGTTTTCTAAGGAGGCTGTTACAATGGTTTCGGTACCGTTTATATGTGATTTGTAGGATTGGATTATCACCTGACTTATCCGTGCCTTATTATGTAATCTGTCGCAATGGCGAATACATCTTAATAAACCAGGGGTAATCCACGGTTTTTTTTAGTTACTTGAATTATTTTTGTATTTACATTAAGAATATTTCGGATGCTGGTTATTAGAGCGGTGGAGGCTGTAAAGGAAATAATTAAATTGCCCGGGCATTATGAATATTATCTTTACCTATCGGGCATCATCTATCGGCCGTGAGATAAAATACATGTTTAATTACAATTATTTATTGTCAAAACGTTTAGTACGAGAATGACTAACTTAAATAGTAAATTGAATAACCAGACTCGGTATTGGGCTAGGACTAATCACAAAAATCTGATTATATTTTGGCCACTAAATGAATATGTAAACCACAGAAAATATTATAATATTGTAGTATTCATAATAATGCGCACTCTGATTGGTCAGTATGTGTCACGAGTTTGTTTCTACTCCCCGCATCCCGCCAAATATACCTAGATTATCAGATTGCCCGACGATAGCCATATAATCATAATGACCGGGCGGGCACTTTGATAAATATTGAAGTTTTGGTATCAATTAATCACTTTTTTCAATTTGACTTGTCATAACAACTTGTATAACGATGCATGATGTATGACCTCTTATATTACATATTATATAAATGTCTATAACAAATGCACTAAGTACTAACAGTTGCTTGTACGAGGGGACACAATGACTACCAACTGCGTCTACGAAGATACACTACCAGTATATGTTTTTTTTCAACAGTGTACAGGCTAACAGTATTAGTAACTATTAAGAACATTTTTTAAATTTAAATACGTCTAGTGTTTGATATAGGCTTCCTGCAAGTTGTTTGCATTACTAAGGTGTATAATAACTTACTTACTTCTTCCAAAATGTTAGTACTTACCTGGTAAAGTTCCCTTAGAAAAATATATAATTCTACAAAAAACCTCCCTCACCTCTGACTGTAACTTCGTATCGCTCGGATACATGACCCAATTTGTTTTCTGCGTGGCATACGTATGACCCTTCTGACAATCTGTCAATATTCTTGATGATTAAAGTCCCGTCGTCTTCCATATCGTACCATTCAGACCCTAAAGAATTAAAGTTTACTAGAATAAATAAAATATAATACACACTCAAATTAAAGCTGTCGAAACTCCGTGGATTGTCTATCGACATGCACATAGTAGTGGCATAGTACAAAAAGTATTACAGTGCAATCTGTGACGCAAAAGAAGAATTTTCAGGATTATTTCTTTACTATCAGGGATGAAGAAGTTCACATTCTGTTCTTCATCCTCTAAAACACGTCCACATAATTTCGCTACTTAATTTCATCTTTATTTTATCCAAACCCAATTAAATATAGCGATATATAGCAACATTCCCATGGAAGTTAATTTTCAATTGTACCTTAGAATTGTACATGGTCGAGTATTATTTTCTTTTATATTTAATCTCCCCCGGCAGAGCTCGTGGCTAAATAATAACAGCCGCTCAGGTCGATCTTTTTTTCCCATTACATACCTCCGGGTTTCCTCCGTACCTCGGAAAACACGTTAAGCCGTTGGTTCCGATTGTCATTTGTAGATGTTTGAAAGTCGTTACAAGTAGTCAGTGGCCTGAAAGTCTGAGAACCAGTCTTACCGAGGGGTATCGTATGACCCATTACTAACTGGGTTATGGAAGTCAGATAGGCAATAAAAGCTCTAAGTAAAATACTGGTATTTTGCTCCATCCGGTTAGACTGGAAGCCGATCCCAACATAGGAAAAGGCTAGGGATATTTGAGAAAGTTACCCATAGCTAAGGGGAGTCCGTTTTTCATCCAGACAATCGAAGGTTTTGGGCTGCCCGTAGCTTTGCACTGAATTCGGAGCGTCAAATCTCCTTCCATCACCTCAAAATTTTTATACGGATATGTGTTCACGATAACAGGTGGAGCTGAAACATAAATGTGCAACAGAAATGTTCTTATAGTACACCCACATTTTACCAGGTATGTTTAAGGCCCATGTAACAGAGAGCCTATTGTATAGTAAACAATCAGCGCGACCTGGGAATAGAACCCAATACTTCATGCTCAGCGCTTGCGACTACAAGACTGGCGAGGCAGATAAAAAGGAGCTAAAAATGAAGATAAAATGAATAGGTTCAAAGAAAATAAAAATAGAATAGCATTATTAAAGGATTAATCCTTCAGTAACATCAAACTGGGCTAATTTGGGCCTTATTAGTGTAGGAAAGGGTAGTGTTTTCGCTTTGTGTTATTACTATCCTCCGTATCCTCGGTATTTACTTCCAGATGCCGTATAGTATGCATACATAACAGGCGCAGAAGTAACAAAGTTTATCATGCGGTCCAATATCACCCTCCTACCGAGAACCGTACATAATATAATACATACCATTCACTTTAACATCGTACGTGATACTAGCTGTTCCACCGATACCGTTTTCTGCCTCACAGGTATATAATCCTTGTTGGTCCAACTGCAAGTTCCTTAGTGCTACCGACGCTACACCACCGGTAGGCCTGAGAGATATTGTTTATTAAAACGTTTTCATTATTACTGTGATACTTACGAAAAGGAACAAAATAACATAAATATCAGTTTACAAATTAATAACATAAATATCAGTTTAATGATACGTTGTAAATTATAGCGGCTTTTCATGTCAGTCTACGTGACCGTTGCTATTGGATACGTGTAAAACAGAAGCATCTCGCTAGTTTGTTATAAGTATAACATGTCATCATCATCATTACATTTACTCAGATCCAGCTTGTCCCCTTGCTGCCCTCCCCAGCGACGCCCTAAGCCGAGGCCCCCCCGCAGGGGGTGCCCTTAGCGTGTGGTCGCTTAGTTTATAGTTCATTGCCCCTGGCTGGAGGCCTTAACTTCAAGGCATCCACAGGATTAGACCGGTTAAGCAGTAGCCAGCCTCCTAGGCTGAACTGCGAGATGCCATTAACAAAAAAAAAATCATCATTACAGCCGAAAGACGTCCACTGCTGGACATAGGCCTCCCCCAAGTGTCGCCGCATTGACCGGTCCCGTGCGACTCGGTACTCGGTAATCGGTATACCTAGTGGGAGGCCTTCCAACGCAACGTCTTCCGGTTCGCGGTCGCCACTCCAGAACTTTACGGCCCCATCGGCCGTCCGTTCTGCGAGCAATGTGCCCTGCCCACTGCCACTTAAGTTTGGCATTTCTTCGGGCTACGTCGGTGACCTTGGTTCTCTTGCGGATGTCCTCATTTCTGATTCGATCGCGCAAGGAAACTCGGAGTATAGCCCTCTCCATTGCCCTTTGGGTGACCTTAAGCTTTCTGATGAGGCCAATTGTGAGCGACCACGTTACGGTCCCGTATGTAATCACTGGCAACACACACTGGTCATAGACTTTCGTCTTGAGACACTGCGGTAAGTTGGACGAGAAGATACCACGCAACTTCCAGAACGATGCCCAGCCGAGTCAGATTCGACGATTGACCTCTTTCTCGAAGTTAGACCTACCTGACTGGACCGTTTGTCCAAGGTAGACATAATCGTCTACAACTTCGATTGTAGATTGTAGTCTGCGATCTTGACAGGAGTGGGTGTTACATGGGCATTCAACATGACCTTGGTTTTGTCCATGTTCATTTTAAGACCCACTCTTTCGGAAGCTCTACTGAGGTCATCGAGCATTGAACTGAGGTCCTCCATGGTCTCAGCCATAACCACTATATCGTCGGCAAACCGAAGGTGAGAGATGTACTCGCCATTGGCATTGATGCCTAGCCCTCTCCAGTCCAGAACCTTGAAGACGTCCTCCAGTGCAGCGGTAAACAGTTTCGGAGATATGACGTCTCCCTGTCTCACACCTCGCTGCAGAAGGATAGGTTCCGAGGTCTGGTCCTGAAGTCGGACTGACATGGTGGCGTTTTTTTCAAACACTTCAACGATTTGGCACGAGACTGCAGTACAGCCCAAGTTTCGATCGAATCGAAGGCTTTCTCGTAGTCGACAAACGCTAAACAGAGAGGCAGGTTATACTCTTCGGTCTTCTGTATAACCTGCCGCAGCGTATGTATGTGGTCTACGGTACGGTCGAGTCTTGCAATAGCTGCGTTTCGATGCGGACGTTTTGCTGACGCGTGTTAATTATCGTAAACGCGACGGCGCAAGCCGTCGCTCGTTATTTTAATCGCCATGGATCAACCACTTGTGGCAAATGAGTTACTGGCGTTCCTGCAGCAGAAGTTGGATGTGATGGGCGAGGTGTCCGCAGTCCAAATCTGCGCTACGAACTTCAGTGAAGATGACATCGCTGCTGCCAAGCTGCTGCTGTACCGGTTGCTCAATAAGAGTGACCAGATGGTGACCCGCCGTCGTGACGGGACTAAGAAAAGTATTCAGGACATCATCACGCTGCTAAAAGACACCGACCCTGACGACGTGCCAACGTTCATGCCAACGTTATTTTTAGTTGCACCATCGGGGCTCTGCCAGGTCCACTTCCTGTGCTCACGCTTTCTGAAGAAAGAGTTCATCATATATTGGCCCTCCTTCTACATAAAACTAGCCAGTTAGTGACCCCGGTGTTTTCGACGTCCAAACCCAAATTGCCCCAACTGCAGCTCATCACCGTCTCGTTTGCCCAGCTTCGCGTTGAAGTCCCCCATGACAACGGTGAAGTGAGTTTTGAAGCCATGCATGGCTTTAGAGATATCCTCATACATGGTCTCCACTTCGTCGTCGAGGTGTGCCGAGGTCGGGGCGTAGACCTGTATGACCTTCAGCGAATATCTTGAGAATATTCTGAGTATAAGGTACGCCACCCTGGTCGACACACTCTCGATCTTCACCACGTTGTTCGCGAGGGACTTGTGGATGATAAACCCTACACCACCCTGGGACTGCCGGTCACCCTTTCCCTTGTCGGATTTCAGGGTTATCGTGTCCTCTACGGACTTCAGATAATCCTACAATACTCCATCGCAGCCTGCTCTATTCCTCTTCGAGTTCCGTTATCTCCTCGTCGGTCCGGAGTGTACGCGTGTTGTATGTTGCCAGGTCAAGTCACCGATTCTTAGCACCCCTTGCCACGCCGTAACCTCGACCGCTACCATAGTCGAGGGTAGACGGACTGCCGGGTACTAGGGGCCATTTTTGTGTTGCGCTATTCATTTTGGGGGGGTTTTGCCATAATCGCCACGCTTGGCAGGCGGGTTGGCGATCGCAGTATGGCTGTTACAAAGGCACAGAGAGCGCTGCTGCCCATTCTCTGGTAAGTCCCTTAGTCGCCTCTTACGACACCCACGGCAAGATATGGGATGGTGTTATTCTTTGCGTCCACCGGTAAGTATAACATGTAAAACGTCCTTTTCAGAAAAAATGGAATACGGGCAGAAAGATACTGACATAAGTCATCACCATGTTAGGTCGGCTTCCAGTTTAACTGAATGCAGCTGAACTTTTATATAGACAACATGGAGTGACTGCTAAATTAGATCTCCACATACTACAAGGGGTTCGTGAATGATTGGGATCAACGGTTGGGCGCGGTACTTGAGACAAGGAAAGGTCTCGGTTTGCAATTGACGGTCTCCCATCCTATCCACGGACCGACTTTGGCAAGAGAACAACGAGATAATAATACAGAAGTACCTACTCACGTTATATCTTTAACTGGTAACTTTGGATCAGAGCTTTGGAATGTCCATTTAATGTGAGGATCAGGGTATCCGTCAGCTCGGCAATATAAAATCTGACTTTTCCCAACCATGGTGTCTATATTACTTTCCTTTGGAGTGTCAATGGTTACTGGGACTGAAAGGCAATAAAATATTTGTGTGAATAATTAATGTTGCTCCAACTGTAAGTCAAAAATTGTAACGTTACTGCAGTGTTCGTGACAGGTAAGTATACAGCAGGATCAAATAAAATAAGAGGGCAAAATTCGACAGACCTCATGAGTACCATGTTATGTTAAGTTTAACAAGGTAAGTACAACAAAAAAACCGGCCAAGTGCGTGTCAGAACACGCACAGTAAAAGGGTTCCGTAGGCGGAATGAATAAATATTTTTTTTTTATCCTAAGTACAAACTTACGTTTGCAGTTGAAGTAGCGACATGTCTTGCAACGCTCACAATTTTTGAGAGATTTAACATGTTATTTACAAAAAAAAATGACTTCTCTTTAATTTTTCTGTAATCTATAACTATAGAAATATGTCCGGTATATAGCTTAAAAAAAAATACATTTTAAAGAAACAAACAAAAATCAAAAATCCCTTTCATTTGATGAATTTTGTCTTATGACAATTTTATTTCATCCTAAACTCCATTAAAGTGTTAAATTCAAAATTCATTTATTTATGGTACACGGTTGGTTTCTGTCACATGTATTACCAAATTTCAACCGAGTCCATTCTGTAGATTTTGGAGCAAATTGGCTGTGACATATAGACATTTCGGTCAGATTTTTTAAATTTAATGTTGCCTATGATGACATCTAGCTGATTTTAGCCATGGCTACAGGATTAGGTGGGTTTTTAGGGTGGTTCCAGTGACTAGTAAATCCAACTTCGCCCGAAAAACTCCGAGCACAAATTGGACACGTAAGACAACATTGATTATCTATTTTACCTGTCATTCATTCACCCCAAAATAATAATCATGAAATATATATTTTTTGTTTTATTATTAACACTAAAAACAGAATATTTACCAAGTTTGTTGTTGTAAGTTCCCGACAAAACAAAAAGAACTTAGTTTCTATTGTTAATGATAAAGTTAGTAACCATGACAATTAAAAACTTATATTGTTTTATCATGTTTAGATATCGATACTATGGCTATCACGTCAGTAGCGTTTCGCTAGCTAATTCAAGACCTTGTATTAGTAATGCATCATATCAAAACTTACTATATACTTGCAGTTCAGTGGTTTTCTTTGCACTTCCAAGTTTATTTGTTGCCTCACACCTGTACAATCCGATGTCAGGTACCCTTGCTTTAAATCTGCAATTAAACACTTTCATTCTGTAATTGTTTTCATTAACAGGAATAGAATACCCTCTCTTTGTGTGTATCCGGCAGTAGGCGGATCGCTAAAAACTTCAAAAGGCGTATTTTTGGGACTACAGTTATGCGTTGCGATGGGGCGGCCCTTGTGTACGATGGTTCGCACGAAAAAGTGATTAATTAGTATTTTTGTATTGCAATGCGGTTCGGCCGCCCAAATGTGCACGGGCCTATCCATTGCACTCGGCTGGTGACACTCGATATCAAGAGCTGACTGACACAATTATTACGTTGCTAATGTGTTATGGACTAATTTTGCAATGTTGAGAAATACGAAATTTTGGTGACTTACAACAAAATTTCGTATTTCTTAACTTCTCCAGTTAGGAATAAATTTACCTGAGACTATGGTGGCTGGATACACGGGCCATCGCAGTACTATCAAATCTGGTACCATTAAAGAACCATCTCACTGCTGGAGCAGGTTCACCGGTGACGTCACATGATATTCTTACTTCGTTGTCGTCTTTGATTTGTATTAGGGTCACATCGTTTTTTATAATAGGTGGGTCTGAAAATACAATTTGCTTTATTTGGTGAAAAGTTATGAAGTAAAACTGTGTTTAAAATAATAATTCTTAACTGACACAAAAATGACCGCTAACGCAGCGAAAAATTTAACAGTATACCCAGATTAACACGTTGGCAGAAAATTCAGCCACTGCCACTTTTTTTTATATAGCATCGTCCAAATTGATTTTGTTCACGTAATGTATCCTGTCACCCGGACCGTAATAACGAATTATTTAACTCCTTACTCATAAAAAAAGGCTCAACCGTTTAGGTTCAACAGTGGAACATAAAATAAAATAAATGTCCGCGATAGTCTGTTAAAAACTGGCCAAGTGCGAGTCGGACTCGCGCACGAAGGGTTCCGTAGCATTATCAATATAACATTAGACCGGTTTACGATTTATGACGTATTAAAAAAAAACTACTTACTAGATCTCGTTCAAACCAATGTTCAGTGGAAGTTTGTATGGTAATGTACAGTCAACAAAATAGATAAGTAGAATAGGGTCGAAAGATATAATTGTTTTTTTCTTAAAAATCGATTGATGTTTTCGAATGTAATTAAAATTAAATGAAGAAAAATAAACAATTGGTTAAATTAATTCAATTTCATTTGAAGATATGCAACAGTTTAAAAAAAAACTGCAACTATATCTAACGACCATGGATCCTATCTATTTTGTTGACTGTTTATCATTCCCTTATTTTAGAAGTTACAGGGGGGGGGACACGTTTTACCACTTTGGAAGTGTCATTCGCGCAAACTATTCAGTTAAGAAAAAAATTATATTAAGAACCTCAATATCATTTTTGATGACCTATCCATCCTACACGTATGGGTTAGACAAAAAAAAATCTTTTGAATTTTAGTTCTATGTATGGGAACCCCAAAATTTATTGTTATTTTTTTCTATTTTTGTGTGAAAATCTTAATGCGGTTAACAGAATACATCTACTTACTAAGTTTCAACATTATAGTTCTAATAGTTTCAGAAAAAAGTGGCTGTGGATACACAGTGGACATACGGACGGACAGACAGACAGACATGACGAATCCATAAGGGTTCCGTTTTTTGCCATTTGGCTACGGAACCCTAAAAACGTGAACCTTTCCTTATGGCTTTTCCGTACTCGGTTAAAAACACTCACATTCTACGACTAGTTCCATGGTGAAGCTGTCCGTTCCCAGAGCGTTCCGCGCGCTACATTTGTATGTTCCAGTTTGGTCCTTGCGCACATTGTTCAAGTGCACAGTCTCAGTGGCTTCCGTTAGTATACTGAACGTATATGCATCTGCGGGCTGGAAAGACCAACGTATGCTTGGTTTTGGGATGCCTTTAAGAATTCTGAAAAAAATATGTTTTTTTTTAAAAAAACGTTACGTTTATTTCTAACTGCATCCTTAGTCCAGCGGCGTTCGATAACTGGGCAAGGGGGCTCAGTATGTAATCCCCCAGATTAGGAAGAATGTTGTCGGGTTTTTCCATTAGAAAATTCTCAGTACCATTAAGACAATTCGATCGACTTACCTACAAGATAATTCCGCATTCGTTTTCTCTGTTACACGTTCCACTCCGTGTGATTTATCAATGACAGGTTCCTCTGAAATATTTGATACATAATACAAACACGTTACATAATGCACACAATAACACAATCATAAGTTATGTTCTAATTGTCTATTTATCCATCTTGTTCTTGTGAATGTTCTATTGGACAATATTCAGTGCAGTACGAATATTCATTGGGAGTGTTACCATCTCACCAATGGCGGAGTAGCGGCTTGTTGCTAGTAACACCCCCGTCAGTCTATATAAGAGTTAAAACTGCGCTACACTTCATCGGTGTCGGGTGTTTCACAAATATCGTAAAGACTTATGACTATAAAACTTTATCGAAAATGCCTTATAATAGAATGTAATAGCTCACTTACCTACACCAAAAATGGCCACATTAGCTATAAAAACTTTCCGATCTAATGCATTCTTTGCTTCACACGTGTACTTCCCTTGCAGCTCTGGTTGCATGTTCTTTATACTGAGAATGGATTTGTCACCGGAGATGTCGACATTAGCGTTACCAGAGAACTCCGCGCCATCTTTATACCAAGCTATAGTTGGTGGTGGGTAGGCGTCTATCTTGCAAACGATACTGCCCTCTTTGGTATACTCTACACGAATATCTAGAAACAAAAAAATCGTCACCGTGTACGAGTATGTCCAGCAAGGAGAGAAATAACCAGGTGTTATTATAGTCACGACACAACTACTACTTATATCGTGAAACAAGTTACCTTTTGGTGCCTCGATAACATCAAAATATATTTTCAGTTCCACTTCTACGTATTTGGTACTTGTGCCATAACTATTACTCGCTTTACATTGGTAGGCCACATTTTTGTTTGCCTTATTTAAATCCAGAATACTGACATAGTCGTAGGGAACATCTACCGAATGCACCTGCAAAGAATATTGACAATCATATCCACACAAAACAGAGCTTCAGAGGTTCTCAAAGATTTCGTTATTTTAATATCCATGTAATCTGAGGTAATCCTATTGCAATTAACCAGGAAAAATTTGGCGGATGCAGAGAAATCATAAAGCTGCTCGAGCTGAAGATCGATTCCTGGATATCTTTGTCTCAGTATTTTTCTTACCTGCTCTATTCCATTCCTTGGCAAAGTCTACTCAGCACTCCTACCATATTTGCGAACCCGCGCTTGACGGCGCGTGGTTTTTCCAATTATTGGCACTACATACATGTCTAGTATATGTGCGTCTGCACACTGCTGCGCAGCTGCGCTATGATTGATGCTAACTACCTTCCAAGTGTTCATACTAATACGAGTTCCAAGAGTAGATCAGTTAATTAACTAAAAGTTTGCTATACATACCTTAGCTGGCATCAGGATTCCAGTATCCTTTTCTGACCAAACGATATCGGGTGCTGGATAGCCGTGCACATTACATTTCAGCTTCAGTGGAGCATCGTATTCTACGATTATTTTTGGTGCACCTTGAATTGTTGCCTCAGGTGCTGTGTTTACTGCAGGTTCTGTAATTATGAGATCATACAATAAATGTCCTGCAATTTCTCGAGGAAGCTATGATAAGTTCAGTGTTGGGTATTTGAAGATGGACCAATTGAAATAAGAAGTTACGAGTATGTTGCGTAAAATAAAAGAAGGTATATGTGACTTCGTAGGTACCTGCTGTTGGATTCTGTCGTGCAATGGGTGTTGGACCTGTTCTTTTAACAGGTGATCCAGTTTTCAAATCCTTGCCAATTATCTAGAAGAAAAAATAAGTTTAATAACGTTTCCTAAGAAACATATCATAGCCTCACGCCTGTAATCCCCGAAGGGTTAGGCAGTAGTGTACCTAATAGTACACCCACATTTCGCCAGTAATGTTTTAAAGTCCCATGTAATAGGTAGGGAGCCTATTGCCATCAACCGGGCATAAATCCAGACTCCGTAGCTGCTATTGAGAAATTCCTGATGGAAAACCCAATAGCACTGCCCGACTCGGGAATCAGACCCAGGACTTCATGCTCAGCAGTCGCGTTTGCGACCACTAGACCAACGAGACTGTCCTATGAAACAGTAATTCAATTATCAACTTACAAGCGTATTAAAAACCAGTATTTTAAGAACAATACATCAATTGCTATAGTACGGGGGCATGTGAAGCGGAAGAATGAGGAAAATGTGACGAATGTATGTACGGGTATCAAAACTCAAAACTCAAAACCATTCCACCAAGAGAACGATGTAAAGAGGCGTGCGAATTAAGAGCGTCCAGAGTAAAAGAATAAATCAACAATAATTTAAAAATAAAGTACTTAATTAAAATAAACCGTGACAGCTAAGAGATGACCAGTCCCAACTGACAGCGCCCGTTCACGAACATAACGCATGGATCAGCGCCATTCAACTCAACCATTTTGAAGGGAACCAAATGACCCGACACACCCGCCACCATCAGCAAAACATTCCAGTGAGCATGACATTCTCTAAACTGCCAGGGCACATTCAAGTCAATGAAAGATAGCTGAATGTAAACGGTAGCTTTTCAATACATAGTACTCACATATGTGCTATGCAATTATATAATACTAAAAGAAGGAATCTATACAATGCAAGGATATTTTTACAATCTTCTTCAGCTTCCACAATACTTATCAAAGTAATCAATTAATTTGCTCCTATGGTTGTGGAGCAGGACCAGCATTGAGCCAAGCATTTTTATCATCACTGTAATTTCCCAACTTATAATATGCTTGCCTACATAGTGTGCGTTTTATACAAGATTTTAATTTCGTCTCATTCAGTTGTAGAATGTGGGGAGGTATTTTATTGTAACATTTTAAACAGTACCCCATGAAAGATGAGTCTACTTTAGCTAGCCTGAAACCTGGCTGAACTAGTTGGTCCCTATTTCTAGTATTATAGTGGTGCCTGTCACCTCTTTTACTAAATAAATGCAGATTTTTTCTAACGTACATGATGTTTTCATAGATGTATTGACAAGGTACTGTCATGATGTTAATTTCTTTAAACAGTTCCCTTAGAGAATCGCGTCTACGTAGATCATAAATGGCTCTGATGGCTCTTTTCTGCAGAATAAATATAGACTCGATGTCTGCAGCCCGTCCCCATAGTAAAATACCGTATGTCATAATACTATGAAAATAACTAAAATTCACTAGCCTCGCGGTATCTACATCAGTAAATTGACGGATTTTTCTAACAGCATATGCTGCTGAACTCAGCCGTCCTGCAAGAGATGTTAAATGGGGACCCCATTGTAGACTTGAGTCAAGCGTGATTGTTGCTTAGCTTGTTTGGTCATTTTGGTTTGTTCCTGGAATTCGAGGCATAGCTGTTTGCATGTGTGCGTAGTATACGACGCTAGATGCACACTTGCGCATCCACTGCCGCATGCCGTCTAATTTACCTAAACTGAATCCTTTAATTCTGTGATAGCCATCTTAAGCCCTCGAGTTAGCATCACGTGGTGTTTCCGAGCGCCTCTCACATGGAATAAGAGGTTTGTCGCAATCGAACTGTCACTGCTGGGGTGATTGTGTAGAATACAATTGTGTACGAGTACGTTTGCATAGAGAGCTTGAACAAGATTTTCATTCGTAATACCATAAATTTAAACTTACAGTGACAAGGAACATTTTAGCTGACGGTGGATTGAAAGACGGAGTAATGTAGAATTCTTCTTTTTTGTCGACTAGTGTTAGAGGCAGCTCTGCAATGACGTTGTCGTCCAAATCTATGATTTTTACTGTAGTGAGTTCGACTCCTTCCCCAAGTAACCTGATACCTAAAAATGCGTTTCCTCCTGAAATATCAAATAAAAAGTATAGTTATTATAAAGTTCAAGCAAATATTTCAATTACAAAGAGAAGAGAATCATGATAATATTTCTCCGCTAGATTAAAGCTTTACAAGGGACGTACGTCACTAGGCGCCGCTAGATTAAAGCTTTACAACGGACGTACGTCATTAACCCTTTTCCTGTCCCACGTGCCACATGTGGTTAAGGGCGAACTATAATTAAACTTCACTGTCTGCTTCACGGACAGGAAAATGATAACCGAAAAAAAACCGCACTCTCCGGGCTGCTTCAAGAAAGATCTAATATAAAATAACAAAATTAAATGGTAAACTAGCGGGACTGGACTCTTTTATTTATTTCGAAGACATACATACATTGACAAGTTGTTAATACATAAATTTTGTTATTGTTGTTGAATTGAGTGTTATATAGTTGTTAAAAGTGGACAGGTCGCTAGTTTAAAATAAATAAATATTATAATCGTACCTGGCGGCGGTCTTGTGACAGTGTCTTTCATAGAAGAGGGACTGTCAATAGAGAACCCGAGCTGAAAGTTGAGATCACTCTTGGCGATCATGATTATGTGAACTTCAGCCCTGCCTTCGATTTCCACCTCATAGTCTCCGGGTTTTGCATTATTGAGCCTCCTGACCTGTCGACACAAATATTAATTAACAATTAGATCTAAATCTACTCGTTTATTTTCTGTATTACCTACTATTATTGTACACCCTAAAGGTATGTGAAGAGATACTTAAACATTTACTACCTTTACGTGTGAGCTACCTACAACAACAATACATTATTATTATATTCTATTCTTAAGTACAGACCGCAGACAAAAAAAAAATAAAGTTACAAAGATTCCATTGAGTGCACCAATTTGAAGGGCACTCATCATCATCAGCCTATAATGTACCCACTTTTGGGACACTGGCCTCCTCTCTATGAGAGGGCTATAATCCACCACGCGGGCCCAGTGCGGATTGGTAGATGTCACATGTCTTCGATTTTTTGGTTCTAGGACATGCCGGTTTCCTCATGATGTTTTCCTTCACCGTTTTTGAGAGCAGTAGTGATGAAATAAATTACAAAAAGTAATGCGCCTGCCTGGGTTCGAACCCACGACTTACTGTTCGTAAGTCAGGGTCGCTACCACTGAGCCACCGCTGCTCCCAAAGTACAGTAGACGGGCACTCAGAGTATTCAAATACCCGACACATATCCGAAAAGGTCCCATCACCCACTGGAACGAGACATTACATGTCGGACATATCAAAAGGAAATAAAAAGAGTATTGCAGTTATTATATTTTGAAAACTTTAGAAATTCTCATGAAAAAGGTAAGCCAGTCAAAGCAAGTACTGTGGTACGAGTGCTGACTGCATGCAAACATGATGCGATAGGTACGCACCGCCATTTTATCTTTGCCGGAGACAACAGGTTCCGTGGGAGGCTTGCTTCCGCCTGGACCTGTTACTTCTCCGATCCTAGAACCCAATCCAGTCAGAGAAATCAACACGGCTCCAGTATGGGCATCGACATTAAACTGAAAACGAACAATTAACATATTATTCATATTGTTCTAATACAAGGAAATGATAATAACCATAAGCTTGTAAATAAGAGCTGATCCTAGAACATAACTACACTTCTCTCTGAGTTACAAAAGACACATCGGTACTAACTTTAACTTTGTGGGTGCCGGGTGGGTACTTCTTGTTGACGAGCGAAACTCCTCTGCCCGTAATAGACTCCTCAATATATTTTAAGATCTGGCGACAAAAGTAAAAACACAAGTTGGTCAGATAATTCAGAAATAATTTTAAAGAAAGATTAAAATCGGTCTAGTCAGTTCAGGGGTGTCGATGTCGGTTCTAGGTCATGCCGGTTTTTTAACAAAGTTTATTTTCTCGTTTGAGAGCAGTAGTGATGAACTTAACTTACAAATTACACAGAGTCCTGCCTATAACTCACGACCAATGAAGGTAAAATTTATAAAAATATTTAGATCTGATCGCGGGTCACTTTTTAATGATCCGCGTGCCATATGTATGGCATGACTGAAATAGATAGAATACAAGAAATCTTACGTCTTTGACGTCATCTCTCAACATATGGAAAACTTGTCCACCTGTAGCTTGTGCCACCTGGTGAAACACTTGATATCCAGCATCACTAGTTGATCCACATACGCCAGTCAGCAAAAAAACAACCTGAAACCGGAAATATCAACTTAAATAAAAACCTTAATCTAATTAGCAACTTAGTGTAGCAAAAAAAAAATTGTTCTTCAGACATCCCCCTCCGACACATTATGTCGAGGTTGCAGAAAGGCTCCTACCGGGACTCCTGCTGTCATGGCCTACCTGGAAGACCCTAAACCTTGCCAAGCCAGGTGGGCCGCTGCAGATACAACCTGGTCCGGTGGGGATATTCCGTTGAACCAATGTGTGACTGCGGTGCCTCAACGCAAACAATGGCTCACCTCCTGTCCTGCACTACGTGTGGTTCCTCGTGCACTTTGAGGGACCTGTCCGAGGCCAGTACCAACGCCGTGGCAGAACTAATGTGGTGGTGAAAACTAATTTAATTTAAAAAAAAGGGAAATCATCGACACGACGAAGAAGAAGATTAGCAACTTAGTAGTAGGTAGATTGTAGTTAATACGTTCTCCAAACCAGCTAAAACTAAAAATAATGACCTGACTCTGTTTCTTCTGAGAAATACTCTTAATTTGTTCTAACTTGGAGTAGTCCGCAGCTGAAGCATCAGTAAACACATACAAGTAGGAAAGCGGCAAGCTGTTTGTGAGAGCCAGCTCGATGCCTGTCATGGCGTATTCGGGACAATCACCACCGCCATGGACACGTACGTTTGCCAAAGCTGTTTTAAACGCATTTCTTTCTTTAGTGATGGTTCGTACGTGGGCATCTGAAAGAAATATATTATAATGATAATTATTCGCATAAGAAGCTGGTTGTGACTAGACATCCTACTCAAAAAATATAAATAGTAAAAGAAAAGAGTAAAGACGTTCCCATAAAGGCTCAAGATTTTTAAAAGTTATAACATCCTGCCTGATACCACATAACTAGTAAGTACTCGTAAGTATGTAATAAATTGTGACGTCACTCATCATTATCTAGCCTGTGTTTATAATTGGAATTTCATAAATAAACATTATATTTATACAATTATTTTCTTTTATAAACAAATTAACATTTATTTGATCTTAATTCAAAAATATTTGAATTTTCATTTTTAGGCTGTTTTCCGACTTTATACCTTTGCTTCTCCTTCAACCTGCGAAAGCAGGGCTCAGAAAAAAGCAAATTAAAGCATAGTTTCATAATATTTATTGACAGAAATACTTTTACTATTCAAAAACATCGTTTGACACATGTGGGCATTGTCACTGCAGTTGTTGGCTTCATAACACCGAATAAATTCCACCTCGGCTACAATGACAAAGTTTTCCCACTTGTATCAAAATGTACTTACTATTTCAAGAGTCTATTAGTCTGTAATATCACCATAACAAGAAATGCAGTCTAATTGAATTTAAAAAATATGAAAATTCCCTGGTAACATTATTTTTAAGCCCCTAGTACGTCTGTTTATTCTTTGTTATTTGTAATACATGCGTAAACGTCCGTAACAAGAACACGTCATTCTGATGTCAGTCAGTGTGCTGCTCAAGGTCTTCGGCGTATCTTAAAGCTTTAATACTCGTATAAACAAATTTTGATAAGAACGCGAAGCTATCTTATTCATAATATTATATTATTGGAAGTTTATAATATAAAAAGACATTAAAAGAATGTAGATAGAAACAAATTTTATAGACTAAGTATGAAAGTGTTAGATTTTCCCAATCAAACTTCAACCTAATGTCTAAAATCTATTATAGAAATCTAACAGATTGTAGTAGCTTGATGTACTGGCTGGCGTCTGTACAATGGTAATCGCTAAGAATATCGCACGGACTCAAACTTAGCGCCATGATAAGATGTACTGTCTTCGCACATTTCTTTATGGCTATGAAGAATATGTAAAAAGCAGAAACGTGAAACTGCAGATAAAATTAAAATATAAAACCCTAAGTCGAAGCTATTGGATAAAAGGTAGATAATGGAGCCGATTCCCTTGTTCACAAACTAAACTAAATTTAAGTTGAGTGCATCTTTTTCTTTCTATTTCATTATGAAAAGGACAGAAGATAAATATTAGTTTAGTCCTGTCAAATTAGTCAGCACCTGACGTAATTTTATGTAATTCTAGTAATCAACTTTTTAATCATGTCTAAACCTGTGTCGCTGGTTAATTTGACAGGACTAAACTAAAATTTATCTTCTGTCCTTTTCTTAATGAAATAGAAAGAAAAAGATGCACTGAACTTAAATTTGGTTTAGTTTGTAAACAAGGGAATCGGCACCAATATCTATTTATAAAATGCACATGTTTTTTTTTCACATAAGTAAGTTTTCACTTAAACCAGTTGTTAAGTATAAAAAAGCCGGCCAAGTGCAAGGCGGGCTCGCAGACACACGATTCTTATTATATAAGAATTGATATTTTTCCCTCTACTTTGACCGTATGTTTAGACCGCCCACACAACTTATATTTTCCCCTCTATTTTGACCGTATGTTTAGACCGACCACACGACTTGGTGGGACCTTGAGGTGTATTACAAAGTGACAATAAAATATGAGGCCAGATATCATTATAGGTTTGTTACCGGTGTTACAACTCACATGTGGCTTACAGTACGAAAACCTTATATAGGATGGCCAGTTGAATGAACACAGACTATTTTGTTCTGATAATAAGTACCTAGTGAGCAATAAGCCGAAGGGTGGCAAACTGGCACTTATGTACCTGTAGCTAAATCACTGCTGGGCGCAACTTTACTTTTAATTGTACTTTACTTTCAGTTATGAGTAGGTATACACGGCTGAAAGTTAATACGATGAAATTCTTTGATTATTATTTTTGATGTTAACACACTTAAGTGAATATGATGAAATATTTCAATATTGGAACTTACCAGGGTCGTTAAATGTGACTATAACGAAATTATCTATTTGCGATGATTTGGAAGTCAACACTTTCTCAAATATTATGTTGACTTCCTCTTTCACTTGACGTATTTCTTCCGTCATTGATGCCGTATCGTCAATAACAAACGTTAAACTGCTTTTTATAATTTGTCCTTGTACATAAACTGCACATGTTTGTACAATTAGAACAACAATAACTAAACACAACCCATGAGAAGCCATGGTCAACACTGCTGCTATTGCTGTAGTGGACTAATATTTATATTATGCTCCAGTAATACGAAACTTTAATAAATAGGTATCATGTGACGTTGATACGAGTGACCCTATGATATGGGAGTTCAGCAGATTCATTATTTGTATTATATTCCGGGAATCCCTAAAGCGATCAAATAACAAGTGTCGCAGTATTTTTTATTATTTCAGTCCACTAGGTATCTAGCTAATTAACAGGTCGAGGGCTATATTATTATTATATTGTTATGGCAATAAACACACATACTGTTGTAAGATTACCATACACTAATGAGTAGCAGGAGTTTTCTTGTGGGTGTCGTAAGAGGCGACCAAAGGACTTACCAGAGATTGGGCAGCAGTGTTCTCAGTGCTTTTGGTAGCAACCGTACTGCGATGGCTAACCCTCCTGATGTGCTAGACGTCGCGCTTCTAAAGAATGTAAACTTGCGATTACATTCTATAGAAGCGATCGACGACCAAGCGAGGCGATTATGGTAAAATCCCCCTTTAGGGGAGGCCAATGTTACCGCATGAGCTCCGGCGAGGCGGCGAGCCTCCTTGCCGGACTGCTGCCATGGGATCTGGATGCGATAGTCCTCGCGCGCCTACACGAGTAGCGCGCGGAGGCACTACGCCGGGGGAAACTCCGCTGCCACGGCAAATCGTCGCACAGCGGACAAACTTCCGGCGCGATCTCTGGTGTCATGGAGAGAGCGTCTATCGCAACCCCGTGCAGGGCACGCCACAATAGTGGCGATAAGTCCCCTCTTTGAGGAGTGGCTAGAGAGGCGCCACGGCACCCTCACCTTCCGCCTGACGCAGGTCTTCACCGGACACGGTTGTTTCGGGAGGTTCCTGCACAGAATCGGGCGGGAGGAAACGCCCGGGTGTCAGGGATCATGTGGTGGCGCCACCGTAGACGCGGACCTGTGGACGGTGAGTAGCTCTGGTGTGGCTAGCTCGCCGTCCGTCTGTCTTTTGACGACAGGCCATGTTGACGGCGCGTTCGTGTTCCACGCGCGCCGTCAACAAGGCCTGCCATGGCCTCAAAGAGATGTCAGCAAAAAAGGAGGGGCCCGCAAGTGCCGATGCCTGCCAGGGCTGCGGGACTGTCCGAAAGAGATACTGCGGCCCTGGAACGGAACACAAAGGGCAAGGAAGGAACATGGATGGGTTTTAGTCAGTACAAGTCTGACACTCCTTTCCGCTCTGCTCAAGACGTATCAAACGCACCGAAACTCGATGCGGTTACGTTTTTTTAATACGAAGCCCATGGCCATCATCCAGCTTCATCATCAAACCCTGGTTACCATTAAGAGATAAAGTACTCATCAAGACGAATTATAGGAGCCCAAACTCGTTATGTCGTTTTATAACGAAGTTCCTATGGTCACCTTCCAGCTCCATCATCAGAACCTGGATACCATCTAAAGACTCATCACAAAGTACTCGTCGAATAAAACGCGTCCAAACTCAATGGCGTTGCGTCGTTTCATCAGATCAGCTCCATGTCACCTGTACATTGCATTATCACGCAATATACATATGCGTGCAAAGTTTTAGCTCAATCAGAAATCGGGAAGTGTGTCAAATTTAACGTGCAAGACTTAACGCGTCGTCAATTAACGTAAAAAAAAAAACAAATTGCTTAACCGATTTTGATAAAATTTCTATGGGACCAATCGGGAAGCATATTCTTTCACATACTATAAGATTTTTTTCAAATCGGTTTAGAAATGACGGAGTTATGAGGTAACCAACACAAAAAAATAATACAACCGAATTGAGAACCTGAGGAGGTTCTCAATTCGGTTGAAGAAAGTCGGTTAAAAATAGTCTAACCTAGTAAATGTTGCTATATTGTTTAATTTTTAAGACAATCAATTCCATTTGTCTAAAAACCAAAATTACGTTGTTACGTTGAAATCACTCTTTTTCGATCGTTCGTCCAAAACAGTTTTCTCATTGTTGGTTAGGTCAATTATTTATTATAGAACGCCTTTTCAGAAGTATTTATATTCGCTTTCAGTGGCTTAAAGCAAACAATCGGTGAAGAAAATTTGCTATAGTAGTAATCACAAAAACACGTTTATGTGACTAGGCTGGTACCTCTCTTAGCGAATTTCAATTTAATACGCATTAAAGTACCTACCAAGATACATACACAAGCCTAATAATAACTAACTTACCAGTCTTTGAAACCACTTCTGATTTGCAGATGAAATAGAAGGGTACTGATGATAAACGTGCCAGGCGCTAAGGAGAATGCCCTATAAGTAGACGACTAATATTCTTGGGTCAAAAAGTTATCAAGTGCAACATTGCAGATACTTTATTGCATAGTTAAGGCTAAGCTACATCATTATTAGATTCTAATACAATTTGAATATAGTTACCTACTATCACCTGATGTAAATGCTTAAATTTTTCTCCCCCTGTTGATGTACCTTACTTGCTTGCCATGGTTTTATTTTAAGGTTTGAAGAAAAGTCAAAAGTAAAAACGTTTATTGCGAACTAAGTGTACAATGTGGTGTTACGTTATTGTAACTCAAGACTTAGCAGCTTTTAACAAGCATTGCAATTTATCATTCGCCTGCCCTTATCATCCTTAATTAGCATGCATAAACATTATTATTATCATTTTCGTGCCTAAAAAATAAAAAAGAGAAATTATTAATATTTATTATAATTAGTTATGTCAAAATTAAATGACAATAATAGTGAATTTATATAATACAAGTATTCAGCAATATTTATGTCATCCTTTTCAGGTAGTGCAAATTTTAATTCCAAGAAAAAGGCGTGATGTTATATTTTCATTGCCGCGTTGGTCTAGTGGTCGCAAACGCGATTGCTAAGCAAGAGAGCTTGGGAGAAATATGGAGTATATCTTTCATCAGGAATTTCTCAGTAGCAGCCACGGAGTCTGGATTTGTGCCCGTAGTGACAATAGGGTCGCCTCCTTTTACAAAATGAATATGTATGTGCTGGCACCCTTCTCACCCGCTACCCGTCGGGATTACAGGCATGTTTGTTTTTAGTGAGTATTTATTGCTCGTAAGTTCATGTGTACTGTATTTATCTAGCAACTCTTGCAAACTTCCTCTTAACAATTAACAATGATTACGGTCTCTTGACACGCTGCCTTGATATTCATAAGTCCATCGTCTCCAGACAACTTTGCACGATGTGGTTCAAGCGTTATTTAATCTATTTCTGGGTATTCAGACTCATCTCTTGTGATAAAAGTTTCACAATTGTGCTGGACACAACAACATCTATGCAAGAAGAGTTGGATGTTATAAAAGTGAATTTACCATCAGCGATCAATGCATCGAATAACACGGATATTACCAATTACGTTTTGATCCCGTTTAACGATCCGGGTAAGCATATTTCTATTCTGCTTAAACTTATTATTTAAGAAGATAGACTGGTTTACATACAGCTATATCTCGACAAGTGGTGGGTTCTCATGAAAGTACTCGGCAGGAGGGTTAGGTGTAGAGTTGAGTATCGGAAGCTATGTCCAACTTAGCAGACGCTAGCCCAGAGGGTATTTTCGTACTCTCATCACGCCCTACCTACGCGACCATCAAGTTTTTATGCAGAACATGCTTGCTCAAAATCCCACATGCTACGGTTTCCAGAGATACATAGATCGATACAGTGTTAACTCATTCTCGCTCGCTTTTTTCGTTCCCCGTATTCTAAGTAAAGAAAATAAACCCAACCAATCCAGGAGTGCCGACAGAAGTTTTTTTTTTTTTTGCATGGTTCTGTTTTATTGTTAGAAAATATGTTTGCATAAGTCTATATATGTATATGTACATTTGACAATGAACTGTATTTTTTGGGATTATAATATGTAGCAATACGGCTAACTCTGCAAAGAAAAAGAGGTTGTTTAATGGTGTCGCGAGTTCAATTTTTAAAGTATAGAAGAGCTTCTTATTGTTGGGACTTGGTCGGTCAAACTGGGAGACTGTCAGGCCAGTTACAATTAACGCAGCACTATGGACGTGTGACGTAGCGGTTGCATAATGCGCTAGCGTGCATTTTACACGTGTTGCAGTAGCAGACATATTCCATTTCTTTGAATCTGGCACAACTACAATGTAACGCTTTACAACTTCTGAAAATACCTACAGCGTGTTTCTTTTGGCTCTATCTTAACGATCGTAAAGGGAAATTCGTGAACAATTTATATAATAACTACTATAAGATCTTATTTGTGCTCTTCGTTCATTTTCCTCGTGCCTACCCGCGCACTAGGGAGATGTCATTACTTCGCAGAATTTAATCCTTATTAGCGATACTATCGAATGGTGTAACAGTGTTTTTTTTTAAATCAATGGGTTTGATTCTTAGCTAGGAATATAGATTTATCAAAAATCTAAGGATGCAGTTTTAGTTTTCATTAAAATCGGGTTCGAAACTCCTTTGAGTATTTTTCGCTATTCCTTAGTTTCGGATATGAGCGCGACAGCTGAGCATGAAGTCCTGGGTTCGATTTCCAGGTCTGGTTTATTGTTTATTTACACACAAAATATATATAGAAGAGCACAAAGGTACTGCTTATTTCATTAGAAAGGAGGATGGGCAAAATTGTATGGCGTTTGGTCTATCAGCGGCCAAGACCAAAACTATTATTTTTTGGGTTGGCTTAGTCCTACAATCACTTTGGAGAAGTTTTATCTCTGTGGTGTAATTATGAACTGAATTATATTCATTTTTAATTTTACTGTTTACCTGCCTTTTTATATAATCTAACTTATTATTTTCAGCCTTAAAATGAGGAAATAAAATGGAATGACTTATGAAATATAATAATTACAGAATAAAACAGCCATTATTACAAAAGAAAAACCTACTCATGTACAATAATAGCACTTAGTTCTAATGCCGGTAGTAATATGTCCCCATCTTTATGTCTAGCCCATGCCAAAAACCACACTACACACATAACGTGTGCGCAGCAACCGATTGTATGCGCGGCTTCCACTTAGGCAAGTGCAATAATAATGAGCAATTGCTTCCCGTCCGTTCTTTTGCCGGTCAATTACAATATAATATGAATAATATATTCTGGATCTTACGTGTCTAGATTGTATACGGATACGTAACGACCAAATGTCTCCTTCCTCAATGAAGTTTCTAAGTTGCCTTATTTGTTGCTCCCGGTATACTTCAATATTGTATAATCCTTCTACTAAGTGCTCAGCGTAGTAGCTGCGAGCTAACTTGATTTGATATGAACCGAGAGCAAACAGAATTAGATCTTCTTCAGACATGACCGGGAAGTCTTCGAAAAGGTCACTGCTGATTCTTGAGAACGTTGCTCTTTGCCTATTTACGTTATGACGGACCACATAGTCCGCTAAGAGGTTCGGTCTTCCGAAACGTTCATTAATAATATCTACAAACGAGGCTGCATGAATACTATCATGAATTGGAGAACCTGGAAAGCTGGAAAGCTTGATGAGTGCTGCTGCTATTTGTACATATGGCTCAAAGCGCGATTAAAATAATCTTGCCGGTACAACTTGAAATCACGTTTGAATCTCCCATTTATGACTTCCACCACCCATCGGCATGGTGTGACCAGCCTACTTCTATTAGCTTGTTCAGTAGTGAGCTGATCTGCACTGCGATCTTTGGTTTCGGGCATATAGGTAGAGTAATTGAATCGCGTCAAATCATCATAGACGTCTAATATTACTCCGTACAAAGCCATTTTCTTGCATTTAATATCTACTTAATCTTCTATATACTACATTTTTTTTCTAATTGAGCTACAATGTCACGTCCATAATAAAAGTTGGTCGTTAGTAATAGTACTTTTATTTAAAACCTATTTCGTTGTTGGCCGCTGATAGACCAAAACGCCCATTCTCCTTTCTTCCAGCAGACCTGCGAGAGGAAGTTGGATTAGAAATGTAGACAGTGTGTAGAAAAGATAAAACAGGAAAATTTCAATTAAAACTTAATACAAAAATTTAGCTATATAAAATAAACATACACACAAATATACACACATTTACAAAATAAATACTAGTATTATAAATATATACCTACCTATATATAGTATCCAGAATATTACAAAATAAAGGAGAGATAATACTCTTTGACTTGCTTTTTGAAGACAAATATACACTTCTGGACACATCTATTGGCCCACCTTGTATTTTCAGTTTCGTTTGGTCCTAGCTAAAATTTTATATTAGGTCGAGCAAAAATTTTTTATGCAGTTTTGAACCTGGCACATTCACAATTTCATTCAATAGTCTTTTTTTGAATTTCGAACACAGAATTTAAAGAAACAAAAGACAATTTGGAGCCTGTTTGTTGATATCAAACAATCGAATACTAAGAAAACTTGGTTTTATTGGTTTACTTGGATTTAATTCTTGAAAAAGTGATTGATATCTTTGGTTTTGCAACAAACATTACTTATTCTTAACATTAAGGTGAGGTTCTATCAATAATCTATGGATACTTCACCTGAAGTCGCCGCCCAAGCTGTGGCACTTATTCAGGCCGGACACAGCCAAAGAAACGTGAGTGCTCAACTTAATTTAAGTCGATCTGCGGTCTGAAATGTTTATCGGAGGTACCTGAGAGACTAGCGGCTTTGTTCGTCGCCAAGGAAGGCCACGATCTCGGGTCACAACTGAAAGGCAGGATCGATTCATCGTGACGACCAGCTTGAGAAATCGTCACCTTACCTCCATTGAGATACAAAACCAACTTCGCGACATCCACGGAGTATCTGTGAGCGCTCGAACTGTTCGGAGAAGGTTAAAAGAACGCGATATGGTACCACACAAGCCAGCTAATGGGCCCTAACTAACGCGAGCCCACCGAACAGCGCGCCTTCATTTCGCACGCAGTCATTTAAATTGGACACAGCAAGATTGGAGCCGTGTACTCTTTTCTGATGAGTCTAAAATTATGTTACATGGCAATGATGGAAGGAAGAAGGTCTACCGACGTAAGGGAGAGCGTTTCGCACAATGCTGCTTTGAAGAGAGGTTTGCTTATGGCGGTGGCTCATGGACTGTCTGGGGTGGTATATCCGCGAGCGGCAAAACTAAACTTGAGGTTGTTACAGGACCACGGCTGCCAACATTAAATGCTGAAAGGTACATTCGTGAGTGCTTAGAACCTCACGTGATACCATACGCGGACTATGTGGGCCCAAATTTCCTTTTTATGCATGATAATGCAAGAGCCCATGCGGCCGGCATCGTCAGGGAATATCTTCGGGATGTGAACATCACAGTTATGGACTGGCCAGCCAGAAACCCAGACATGAACCCCATTGAGCACATGTGGGACGAGCTAAAAAGACGTGTTAGGGCTCGTCAGCCAGTTGCCCAGACGATGCAGGAGTTGAAAACTGCCATAGAAGAGGAATGGGAGATGATCCCTCAAAATTTCATAGAGCGGTTGATAAACTCTATGCCTAATCGTATGAGAGCTGTGGTAGATGCCCATGGAGGCAACACGCGTTATTAAATTAAACCTTTATTTGATAAAACATGTTTTTTATTCAAAAATCAATTGCCTTTAACAAGGCGCATATCCGACTTGTTAGGCGTAGCTCCATGTCGTATGGTATTCTGAATTCAAATTTAAAACAATACGATCGAAAAAGATGGTAAAATGTATCAGGTTTAAAACTGCATCAACAGTTTTTGTTCAATCTAGCAATCATATTTCGGTAGGGGCCATCGAAACCTAAACTCTAAGGTGGGCCAATAGATGTGTCCAGAAGTGTAGTTTTAGAATCTCGAATGTTAGGCTGGTTTTTCGAGCAGGAATTTCTCAGTAGCAGCTACGGAGTCTGGATTTGTGCCTGATTGATGTCAATAGGCTCTTCACGCCCATTACATTAGACATAAACATATAACTGGCGAAATGTGGGTGCACTATTAGGTACACATCTGCTTAACCCTTCGGAGATTACAGGCGTGATGTTATGTTATGTATTCAATTTCTTCATTATTTCATCGTACTTACAGATGTAGGGGAGCCTACAGTGGTACTCACTCCACGAGATCTCTTATCTTCAGTGAATGCTATTACAGTCAGAGGTGGACAAAAATGTCCGGAAAATTCACTTGCAGGCATAGAGAAAGCACTGCAGATCAGCAAGCAGCAATCTTACATCTTTGTATTTACGGACGCCTTCTCTAAGGATGCTAATAAACTGGGATCTATTGAAAACTTGTGTCGAAGTACTCGCAGTCAGGTAACCTAATTTTTGTTTAATTATGTTTGTGCACACCGAGAATTTTAGATCTTAATTGCAAGCAATCTAAAATTATACCGAAACAATCAATTATTGCGTTCAGTATCAAATATGTTTCTCTGCACCTAATTAACAACGAAACGATCCAAATGTACACTAGTTATGCATTATGTCGTAATGATGTATTATTTTGATCATTTGAATTCTATTATTATGCATTAACCGCAAAACAAAACAGTTGATGTTTTTTTTTTATGCGTTAGTATATATTTATTTATTTAATAAACTTTATGCATAAGTAAAAAAGAACTGTACAAAGGCGGACTTAATGCCTTGGGCATATATAATAAAATAAAGAAAAAATAAAACGTGGGACCGTTTTATTATTTCTTTGTTTTCGTTTATTCATTTTATATACATTTTATTTTATATTTTTACATATTTTTGAAACATAAGTATTAAAAAAAAGACATTTAAAATATAAAAAAATAGTAGCCCACCGGTATCGGGGACAGGGTCCAAGCACAAACATATAAATATGTCTGTGGGTCCAAGCTACCGGCGGTCAGGGCTCCTTAGAGAGGAACCTCCTAACGATACGAGCCGTGTCGTTAGGAGGTTCTCCGTAAGGGCTTGAATTAGAAAGCGGTACTCCTGGGAGTACCGCTTTCTAAATCAAGCCCTTGATCCAGAAAGCCTAGATGCCTAACGAGAGTCTCCTCAGGTGTTGGTCGAGGCTCTTGGCCATTAAGCCATTGGCTGAAAAGACTATCGGCACAATAATCGCTGAGCTCACCTCCCACATGTCGATAACCTCGCGAGCTAAGTCAAGATACTTGATTTGTTTATGTTTCTTAGCTTTCACGAGGTTCTCGTCATGCGGGACCGTTATGTCAACAATCATTGCGCACCGCTCTGATCGATCCACCACCACTATATCAGGCGTATTGGCTACAATAGCCCTGTCAGTGATGATGGATTGATCCCAGTGTGATATTGCCATTATCGAGAACTGGGTCGGGCACATACCTGTAGTACGGTACTTCCGATTTCACAAGGCTGTATTTTAGAGCAAGTTCCTGATGGATAATCCTCTCCGTTAGCCAGACGAGAACACCCGGAGATAATGGTACGGATTGATTCGCCTGGACGGTGGCATACCCGAAATATGTCAACTGTGCCGTCCTTCACAATAAATCTCCGGTCCATTATAACTTCATCCATAATCGCACAGACTAAACCTTCGGTATCTCCAAAGAGATCCCCGGAACGTAGCCAGGCTACGGACGCTGAGCGTCCGTGAAGCTCCTTACTCTGCCATACTTCCCTGCGGTCGTTAGTGTCAAGCACTACAGGTTTGCGCCAGTTCTCTTTAGCCAAGGAGAGCGGGGGAGGCCCTTGTCCACCGCGACCACATCTCGATGCATCCCCACGTCGGTTTCTAGGAAATATACCCTGAGACTGCATATCTCGCGATTGTGAAGAGTCTTACCATTTAAAAAGCCTCGACCCCCACACTTCCGCGGGATATACAGTCTCATAACCGAAAAACGTGGGTGATGCATTCGAAATGCCATCAACAATTTATTCTTTGTTTTATTATTTTGCAATGTCTCAGCACGTACACAAGCGTACGTGTGTAACTATTCTTTGGAAAACCCAACTCGCAATATTATAAAAATAACTACCTATAAATTTTAAAAACATTATTTTGCTCTTTGCACTTTGTTATCATTTCACTGATTAGGTAAAAACAACAACTAATAATATTTATTTAAATGATAACTAACAATAATTCAGAATGAAGAAATATTCTTTTTCCTAGCGAAGGTAATATGAAAGGCTTTAAGTAAGTATGTTTTTTTATGAAATCTAATTTATTTCTCGACCTATATTAGAGAAAGCAAGAATAATTTAAAAAAATATACTTTCTACTACGATTAAAATACTACTACCAGGCTCTCTCAAGATATTGTCACTTGCTTTTCGGACATTCACAATCATATACATACTATGTGTTTTATGCCCAAGACTTAAACTAAGTAAGCATAAAGTTAATGTTTCTTTAACAGGTGGTCATATTTTTGAGTGGTTTTTGTTCGTCGCAGTCATCACCCACCGTGAATGAACAAGTTTATTACGACGTTGCTAAAGCTTGCTCAGGCGCAGTCGTTCATTTTGACCCTGCAACGTTGAGACAGGTAAGGCGCTAGGTACAATACACATAATATGTTTACATATATAACTTCTTTAACTTCTTGGTTATTAAACAATGTTGCAGGCGTTCAAATACATAAAAGAAGTAATAAACGTGGAATGGACTGACGTTATTGGCTACGAAACTTTTACAGAATACAGAGAATTGTCTGTAAGTAGTTACGTATCTACCTACAATTGTCCGGGTTCTTTCACAAGGTTTGGCTAACCATTCTTCGAACTTTTTGGTAAATAATATGAAAATCTAGCTGCGAGTAAGTATATAGCTATCTAAGTATGTAGCTAGTGTTGAATATACCATGCCAATGCATAGCTCTTGGCAAACAAGAGGGATTACTCGTAAATAATTAATTATATAATATATATATTCTATGCATCATCATTAAAGACCTTCGATTCTATTATTAAACCAAAACTAGAACTCCAATAACTGATAGAACCTAAATTAAACCAAACTAATATTAGTTTACAGTTGATTCTTTCACCAAGACTGTCTTGTTAGTTGTATCCGGAGATAATCCTAGACTAGAAGTATCAACACCGGATAATTCAAGTAGTGCAGTCGAAAACATTTTGGGTACCAGACACACACAGGTAGCTATGCGTTTTATACTTTTAAAATCATAATAAAACTAAGAGAGATCGTGAAAGAAGGTTGCGTGTTGGCAATCATCGGTACTACAAACTGGTGATGTTATTCTGAGGAACAAACAGAAACACTGTTCCTTTTTGACGTCAGAGTAAGGAGTGCGTTTATTCTACAACAAAACAACTACGCTTAAGACACGAACCTGATAGGTGCCTACTGTAACGGTGCGATTCAGTAACATAGCCCGATCCTGTTTAAGGTTTTTTAGGTTGGCTTCCAGTCAAACCGAATGTAGCAAAAATATGGTACAACTGCCTATGAAGCCCTCAAGTTTCCAGTTATCAGTAATTGTTATTTTTGTTTCATGGAAGGTTATTCGCTTGACAGAGCCGTCAATAGGTGACTACAAAGTCACAATCAGGTGTCGAAATAAAACCTCTGCGGTTCTATACAAAAGGTATGAGCTACCGTTGCGATTTGGATTCTCCACTAAGCTGCCTAGAAGTATGAGCGAAACCAGCAGAAAACCTATGCCAGGTAAAAGATTTTCATTAACTTTTCTCAAATAATGACTACCAATTTAGTGGAATTTAGAAGCTATCGAAATAGATCTATACCTTAAATAAAAATAATGCTAATTGCTGATGTAAGCACGGAATAAAAGGTAAATGAAAGTTGTCAGTATGTTTACTGGACAGCGAAAATACCTGAAGTGGTTTATCAATCACTGAATTTTGTTTTAGGTAGAATCAACAAAATAATAATAGATGCTGCGCAAAGTAACATAAAACTGGACACAATAGAGATACAGGTAGCTGATGAACATAGGAAAGCATTGCTGTTCGAAGAAAGTTCCAGCACAGGCTTGTACGTGACTGACACTTTCATTGAACCTGACAAGGCCTTTTGTATTTGGGTAAATATGATTTATTTAACACGTTTGTGATAAATTTAACTTAGTTTAGTCACATTTTTTATCCTTTTACAGCCCTTGTATTGATGCAAAACTGCAAATGTATTTGATGGCGGAACTCATTAACTTTCATATTTCTTACAATTAAAACGCTAAAATTGTTTCATACCATTTTTTTATTGTTAGTTATAAGTATTTCTGCAAGACTTAGGTTATTTTAATTTCAGGTGAAGGGCTATGACACGTCCACAAATCAAGAGATAAAGGGTTCATCGGAAAATTTCATTCCTCAACAAGGTTTTTGTTTTTTTTCTCGATTGCCATTGCGTGTTTGTCTTTTGCTTTCTATTTGTTGAATATTCATACTGCCAATATCGCGGCATTTGGGTCAAGGTCTTCAATTAATTCTGCCTAAAAACATTTCGATTCTTGCGTAGGTACCGCGACAAATGCAAGGTGGACCAAACCGCAATCGGAAATATTAGATGCCGAACCGCTTATTGATTACGGTAAAAACGCAACATTTGCGTGTAAGGTTACTGGTTACCCGGAACCAAACATTTTGTGGGAAGATGACAACGGAGTAACGTTGCCGTCCGAGGTAAGATTAGCAGGAAAAACACAGTGATTTTTATTAAAATATAACGGAATCACAACAGAAATCAGAACAGCACACAGAACTCTTCGCTTCTCCGATTGCTATTTGTTGATCTCGATATGAGTTTCGTATCCTTTACGAAGTTCAGCTTACTGTTAATCTTTGGTTAGCGTCACCTCGAGGACTTCTAGTCGAGACACCTAAAACTGGAAATTCGCAGCCCAACTAGTTTTTTTAAATAACTGCTGATCTGCTTATTTAACTCCGCGAGTTATGAGATTACTTTTTGTTCCAGAGTGTTCTATTAGAAATACCATCACTGTATATAAGTTACGTCAGCATAGAAGAAGTTACAGTTAATTCTACAATTTCCTGCAAATCTAAAAACTCGGAAGGTGAAGACACACGTAGTTTAAATGTGTATGTTTACAGACCATACACATTTGACGTCATTCAATCCCCTGCAGGTAATAAAAACTATGGTGTAACTAAGTATTATAGCACCTAGTATTTAGGATAATATATAAGGAAAATAACATTTCTGCATACCTACTAAATCGATAATTGGCAAATCTCCATTTGTTGTCCTGCTATAGATAGTGCGCACCGCCTGTAGTGGCTCTTTTCGCTCATAAGGGTACCTATTAAGGGTCCCTATCAGTTTCGCGGTCTGAAAACAGAAAACACTACTTTTTTTTCAGCTCAAATTTATCAATAACCATAAGGTACCTGGTATGTTTTATAATGTACAGTTATAAATTACTTATATGTCTAAATATTTGTTTATTCCTGTCAAACGACGATTTCCCATTCTGAAATTGACTTAAGTGACACAAATTAATATTTTAGTTTGACAGCACTAAAATGGCACGGACATATATTATTAATTTATTGAAAATGGCAAATTTTGCTATTCTGAATTTGACGTTTTTCACCCAAAATTTTGATTGTTTAGTTTTGTTCTAAATCTGACTAATTTTAATCGCGATTAAAAAGGTGTGGACTAAAATTAGTTGTCATGGAGTAAAATTCACACCAACACCTCGAGTTCAGGTGCAAAACCAGTACTGTCTTTTTTTTTCTTTTCTTTTGCTTATATCTCGAAAATAATGTGTCCTATCGCAAAAATAATGAAAATTTCGACCCCCTTTATAAAACCCAATAAATTTCAAATATTATAAATCAATAAAGGTGACTACTTTGAAGGTCATCTTAAGTAGAACGACACTGTAATGTTGCGCGATTTTTTTTTTCGGAATTCGGTATACGTGGCCTTCCCTCCGTGGAGAACCACTGCACGCCACTGATTGAAAGTAAGCACGAAACACCAGGTGGTGTTTCGTGCTTACGTAAAAACTTATGTTTGATTTTTATTTTTCCTAATTTTTGTTGAGTGGTTATCAAAATTAAAATTCGTACGCTTACTAGCTATATAGGTGAACTGAACATTAAAAAAACACCAAATATCTTATGGTTATTGAGAAATTTGAGCTGTAAAAAATAATATTTTCTATTTTTAGATCGCGAAATCGATAAGGACCCTTAACAAAAATAACCGCAGTGAAGCAAAAGAAACAGTGGCACCGTGAAAATAATTGATTTATGATTTACATTGTTTTATAAAGTAGTCGAGGCTATTACACCGTCGACACCTTTAAAGCTATTTTTGTTTGCGTAGAAACGGCTTTTACATTTTTTATAACGTTAATTAAAACCATAATATAATCATGGCAGAGACACTTGGGTAAAACGAACCTAATTAGTGTGCTATTTATAATTCAATCACAGACTAGGTACTCACGCTTACAATAGCAAAAGTACATACAAGTTTGAATAAATAACATCCTGTTAACTCAAAGAAAACTAAGCTTAATAAAAAGCAATTCGAATTTCAAGTCAATTTTTTAGGGTTCCGTATCCAAAGGGTAAAATGGGACCCTATTACTAAGACTCTGCTGTCCGTCCGTCTGTCTGTCTGTCCGTCTGTCATCAGGCTGTATCTCATGAACCGTGATAGCTAGACAGTTGAAATTTTCACAGATGATGTATTTCTGTTGGCGCTATAACAACAAATACTAAAAACAGAATAAAATAAATATTTACTCCCATACAACAAACGTGAACTTTTTGCTGTTTTTTTTGCTCGATGTCAGTAACGGCGACAAGTTGAAAGGCTTAAAACTTTCACAAAATTTTTAGTTGTATATTCTCTTTAAAAATGAATAAATAAAATAAATATTTAAGGAGGTGTGGCACCATAATGGTACGGAACCCTTCGTGCGCGAGTCCGACTCGCACTTTGACAGTTTTTTTGTCATATAATTTGGTTTAGGTGTATATTGGCAAATAATGTTGTATAGGTAGGTACCCAGTAAGGCAAAATAATCATATTTTGAAATTTAGTTGAGGCAAATTAAGAAATAAACATTTAATTTAAATCATTTCGCAATGTTATTCTATTTAAAATATGTAATTTAATAGAGCTTTCTTACTACGCTATGAGTAACAGGTTAGATTCTCGTAATGTTGCATGATATTATGTAGTCCAGGGTCTGGCTATATATATTTGTGAGACATGCACAATGCATGAGAATTAATAAAAATAAAGAAAAAAACAATTTTAAAAACGAGCTTTTATTACTTGTTCATAGAAAGAACTAAAAAGTTAGAAATT
This sequence comes from Lycophotia porphyrea, assembly GCA_950005105.1. Lineage (NCBI taxonomy): Eukaryota > Metazoa > Arthropoda > Insecta > Lepidoptera > Noctuidae > Lycophotia > Lycophotia porphyrea. The sequence continues at coordinate 9,261,261 of OX465391.1, read as the reverse complement.
ATTTAATTCTGATAAGAAATATACCATTTTATAGGTACATTATACTAACTCATTTTTTTTTAAGTAAAAGTGCGTTACACCTTTATTTCTCATTTTTCATCAAATGTAACGCGCTTTTATTAAAAAAAAATTGGTTATAATAAAATAGTATATTTCTAGTTCTGAGGGGGAAGCTCAGAATGATGTACTATACACGTGGTAACCGTTTTCGCGTCGGTATCCCTAACACCCTGTATAGGTAGGTAATAATATAATAATAATAATATCTTGGGACAACCAACACACCGCCATCTGATCCCAAACTAGGCAGAGCCTGTACTATGGCAACCAGACAACTGATAAACATACTTATATATTTCTAAATACATACATATTATAGATAAATTATACACCCAGATACAGAACAAATAATCGTACTCATCGCACAAAGATTTGTCCTGTGTGGGAATCGAACCCACGACCTCCGTCCTAGCAGTCAGGGTCACTAACCACTAGACCAACAGGCCAATCTTTTATCAAATAGGTTATTTTTGTTGTAGACCTCACTATAGACTATGGCAGTGATGGTAAGCTACATTGCGAAGTGTCAGCATACCCCGCGGCGGAGACAAAGTGGTACCACAACGACACTGCGGTGACCACATCTGATGACCTGCAGGTAGACCCAAAGACCAACACCTTGTGGATCACAAACATGACTGTCAGCCACATCGGTGAATACAAGTGTGAATTGACCAACGAAGCCAACAGTAAAACGTACAGTGCTTTTGTTACAATTTCTGGAATAGGTAAGCTACTTGATAGTTTTTAAATAATGCCTAGTAGCAACGTAGGTGAATAAAAAAGTTAGTTCATTTATATGTTATGAAAAGATGATAAAAGATGATATTTTGCAGAGGCACCTCAAGTGGAAGTGGAAAAAACGGGTTTGACTCTAAAGCTGGGAGATTGGAGTTCCCTTGAATGCAGGTAAAACTCAAGTAACTTCCTTTTGAATTTGATTTCGGTAACAATTTCATGGGTTTTAATTTTTGGCACGGAACCCTCATCTTTTAAAAAAAATAAAAGGAGGCTGCCAGTGAAAGTCCTTATGGGGTATGAAGAACGGAGTGTATAGTTCTTCATCATCCATAGAAAAGGGAGGATGCTCCGACCAGACGGGTGTTGTCTGGTGGGCTACAGCCCCACATTGGCTGTCGGGATTTTCTATATAGTCTTAAGTCGCGGATAACATTAACTGCGCGATTTAGGAATTTGATGTTAGTTCTCTAGTTGTGTCATAAATGGCGTTGTAGTGATTTTTGACCCATGTTGATATAGTACTTGTAGTGTTGCTACAGTCCCGTCAAAATCGTTCCAACCGAGATTAGCCGGAATAAACAGCGAGACAGACAGATAAACATTTTTTTTTTTTGTTTGAATCACCGTACTACATATTACTTTCATAAATATTCAGTAAAAAGCTGTTATTCTGAAACTGCAAACAGACACTACAATTTTATTTATTTTTATAGAATTATGATTTATTTATTTATTTAAAACTCTTATACTATCATTACAGGTAAACTTATTAACATTTTGTAAGTATTTTTTGGCTCCCATCCCTGATTATTCAACCTCGAAAGACCTTAGGGCCTCAAAGTGGCATTCTACGAAGCGCTTTGAAAGCTACTGCCGGCTTATCTAGGGCCTCTTGTCGTGTGATCGATCCGATCACCGACAACAGAAGCAACTCTTCCTGCGGTTAATATCTAATGTGTATCTTGTGCACTAATTGAAATCAAACCTTTTTCTTAAGTTTGATTTATAGAATACCTAACAGAAATTATCATTGTTTGGTTTATTATCAGGATTACCAAAGGAAAGCCCGCACCAACCATAACATGGTCGTTTAAATCTGAGAGCGGGTTCGACTTCGGGTCTTTACCGGACGGTGTGGCGGTAGACGACGCCAAACTGAAGATAGCGTCAGCACAGCCTGCCCACAAGGGTGTCTACAGGTGTGACGCTACTAACATAGAAGGACAAAATTCTGCTGATATTACTGTCCAACTGGAATGTAAGACATTATTTTTAAAAGATTTCTACGAATTGCAACCAATTTTTAGGCGAAGTTGAGAGTTTATTAATACAAAACAGTACCTATTGATTGTTTTGTTATAAGATTCTTGTAACAAAACAAGGGGTTTTTTTCTCTCTGGAGTAATTAATCCAACTTATGCTTGATAGATCCTCCATCGATATCCAACAACGTTGATACCCATACTGTGACTGTAAAGGAAGAGGATGACGTAGTGCTACCGTGCGAGGTGGACGCGTCGCCCGAGGCCAACGTGCGGTGGGAGATGACCCAGGATGACGTCATTATAGCGCTGGACGACCGACACCGGACAGATCATCGACACTCTCACAGGTAAACTTGATTGTGTTTAGTGCCACCATCTATGCTTTGTCGCTACCAAGAAAGCAATAAGCACACCAACACTATAATTAACATCCTCCAACATACCTAGCTGTTACATTAGGACGTCAGGATTGCATTAAAAGTTTACTAATTAGAATAATAACGCACCGCGCTGGCATAATTATAATAACTAATAAGATGAGGATAGTGGTTTTTAATCGTTGGTTTAAGACTGCATAAGGCTGCATCATAATAGGAGATTATTAGAATCAGAAATTGGGGGATAAATCTTAAAAGATTAATTTCTAAACCAATTATTAACACCCAAATCATAAATTAGAGGAAATTAAGATTAAAGTTCCAAAAAAAAAAATAAAAAAAAAAACGTGTGGCACTCGGAGACTGCCGCGGTAAAGCTATTGCTTAGCATTTTTTATCAACTTATGTAATTATAATTATTTATTCACTTTCGTAGTGTCAGATATTGATAAGCCTAGGTTATTATTTTTAATCTACTGCTGGAGCTAGGAGGTTAGGTTGTATAGGTTTTTACCTATTGTCAATATCATCTGACACTAAGCTAACGCGTTAGGTTATTTTCGTTACGGAATTTCTGGATTCGGTCTCCACGCTCAAGGCCCGCGATAGAAGCTATGCAATAGCTTAAAAATTATTATCATTTTCGACAGATTCAAAGCATTGTGGAAGGACTCTGGCAACTATCACTGCATTGCAGAGAACAATATCGGTACGGCGAAGAAAACTATTACAGTTAACGTCTTGGGTGAGTCCATCCTCTGTTCGATATCATTTATACTTTAACCCTTTAGCCTGCCTTAAGAGAACAAAGAGTTTGATTTCTGGTTTGGTTATTCCTTCGTTGAGTTAAAGAATTCATTCGCCAATCTTCATCATGTATTTTAATAATTTATAATATACCTACTCAATTTCCTACAACTCTTGAAATGTTTAGTGAAGTTAGTATAATTTCTGCAGTGGCACCCTACATAGAAGCCTCAAAACTTAAGACTGTGGTTGCGCGGAATGGTGACAATGTTGTGTTGACGTGCAACGTGTTATATGGAAACCCTGTACCGTCTACAAAGTGGGAATTCATAGCTCCAGACTCTACCACTAAGGTTTTACATAGGTAATGCTTATATCGTATTTCTGTATGTGTATCCGTTGCGGCCACAGACCATAAGGATCGTAATAATAGTTTCTTATGATACTTAATCGTTTATAATTTCAGGAGTAATTCTTCCAGTTTGCTGCATTTAAACAATGTGAGTTACACCAACGAAGGATCGTATCTATGTATTGCTGACAACGACGTTGGCACCGACAGTATAAATATTTATGTAAAGATACAATAAAATAACAACACACTATATTTCCGATTGATTCAATTAAAAAGCGATCCTGTTTCCTACTCCTTAAATCTCCTTTAGTTGGGTAAAACAACAGACCTACAAGTTCCTGAACTTGCGGATGTTACAGCTTAACAAACACCACAAGTCTAGGAAAACAATACAGTACCTACCAGTGAGTGATTTCAGGGATATTGTTCAATTCAAGGAAAGAATCCTCTAAAACTTGAAAACTCCATAGTTAGTAAGGGTAAACAAGACTGCAATAGATGCTTATCTGTAGAACAATACCTATAAAACGTGAGTCATATGTAAGTATAAGAGATATGGGTATTAAAGGAAACGAAAAAACGTAGAAGTGTTAAAAATGTGGATTCGTGTAGTCATATTAATTTCCACGAGGATCTTCAAGGCATAAAGTGAGGGAACAAGCAACTTATCCATCACCACTGATAGCAGTAGCACTGGTAGCAGATGAGTTGCCAACCTTATCCAAATTCATATTTTTAATTCTAAGTTCAGTGCTATTTGTAGATATCCAGTACTTTATTAAATAAAGTAATAACTTGCTTAAATATAGGGAAATAAAGCAAGAAACTGTTTTTCTGTTTGCTGCTTTATTTCCCTTGTAACTGTTAATACTTATTTACTATATTTGTTGCAAATTTTTAAAAGATGGGTATTACAATAACGCTCTTAATCTTCAACTATGCTGATATCAAGGTACAACAAATGTTGGGTTACGGTTTCGAAGACATCATAACATGCGACATCAAGACTTTCGTGCAAATATATATGCGTTGGTACTACGTCGACGAAATCACAGGCAAGATCAACCAAATAGTACCATCAGACAAATACTGGATATCTACAAATAGCACTGAACTTGCCAACCATATCCAAATCCATCCGTCTCTAGTCATAAATCTACAAAAAACTAAAGTCATGCATTTTCACCAGAGGCTACAGCCAAAAAAAGTAATCGTTGAATATAATGGCCAAACCGTAGACACTACTTCAGTGACCAAATTCTTAGGAGTGCAGATTGACGATAAATTGACATGGAAAACTCATGCTGAAAATGTATGCCAAAAACTTAGTAAATCTTCATATGTACTATATAATCTCTCAAATAAACTAAACATAAATACACTAGTTATAGCCTATCATGGATTAGTTGCTTCAATATTAAGATATGGTGTCATATTTTGGGGCAACTGCAGCGAGAGGGAAAGAATATTTAGGGCTCAAAAACGATGTATTAGATCAATGACAGGTCTTAAGTTTACTGAAAGTTGTCAACCTGTATTTATATCCCTAAACATTCTGACATTACCTTGTTTATATATACTAGAAGTTGCCCTATTCGTTAAATTAAATAAACACCTATTCACCTCGATGATTGACATAAGACATCGCACAGCACCGATGAGATCCCAGTATAAAAACCAATTGTGCACAGGGAGTCATAAAACAGCCTTATTAAAAAATAGCATTCTTGCCATGGGACCGCTTGTATATAATAAATTACCTGAAAATTTAAAAGACCTTCCCATAAAAATGTTTAAAAAACAATTAATAAAGCTATTGTTGCAGAAATGCTATTACACCATTAAGGACTTTTTAAATGACAAAACTATATAGAAATTGTTCTTAGATTATAATTATGACATAGTTATTTATTTATTATTTTTTATGGTTATTGCTACATTGTAATTTGACAAACAGATTGTGACATTTCCGTATTATGTAAAAATTGTGACTAGTAGAAATTGTGATTATCGTTAATGTTTCGGATTATTTTGACATTAAGCTCTTTAACAGTACACATTTCGACAAATATTCTTCATTGTATGATTTGCGAGAGATTTATGTTTAATTCATTGATTACTTTGATTGTTATTGTTATTAATTGTTTTAGTCAGATCTGTAACTACCTATTAAATTTGACTATGGCTAATAATAATCGCATCAATAGCTGTATCTATAGTACTATTTCATTCAAACCTAATTGTTGCATGCCGTAAGGTAAAATGTATCGGGACACTTAATGAATATTCCAACTCACATATATGTATACCTACATTATCAGCAAATAAATGATTTCTTTCTTTCTTTCTTTCTTTCTTTCATATTTTGAATTCTATTAAAAATATGGATTTGGATATGGTTGGAAAATATATTTGAAAATTTAAATCGTTCTAAGTAAGTCTTCTCGATTTATTTAGTTATTAAATCTATTGCTAGTCTGTCATCGAAACGTTACACGTTACGGGTCAGTACACCCAGCTTCGATCTTTGTGTCGCACAATAGTTCACATAGTATTAATCTAAGTGCATTTTTGAACAAAATGTAGCCGACAAGTTACCAGAGATGACCTTGGAATATTTCTTGACCGCCGTAAAACTAAGCCACAAATCTGGGAATAGAGATGCGGCGACCTGCAATTACGTAATTAAAGATTCAGCAAATGTACTTAAAGCCCTAATCCTTCCATCCAGGATTTTCATAAATTGGTCGCCCTGCCCTGTGAGAGTTCCAATATTAGTAACGAGGTGTTATAAATACCAACAGTACGGCCATGAAATAAAGTCTTGCAGATAGATGGTTTCTACGTGTGGTCACTGTGGTGAAGCAGGTCATTATGATGTCCGAATGCGCAAAGAAAACTGACACGCCAAAATGCGCGACTTGTTCACTTGTTGTGGTTTTTTAAAGAAAAAACCTGGTGACCGTAAAACCGGAGACACTGAATGTCCTGCTAGGAAAATAGCAGAGCAGAGATACATCAACTCTTTGATTATGAGGGTACCTAGTGCGTCATACAAGACTAGACTTCCATATACTTTGTTGCTAACTCATCGATACCTGTACAGCACCACTACGCTGCTTACCATCGTTTTGTCGCTATCTAAGCAAATTCTCGACATCTACAAAATTGCCATGACACGATTTTCGCAATTCTTACTTGATCGAGTGTAACTTGTTTATAAATACTTACCTACTGCTGATACTATCAATATTTATATGTATAGTGTTATTAATTAAGTGCGTAATTTCACATAATAATAATGTTCCCTGTTCCCGATACCGGTGGGCTACTATCTTTATATATATAATTCTACTGTGCGTGTGTATGTCACTGAACTCCTCCTAAACGGCTGGACCGATTTGAATGATTTTTTTTGTATGCCTTTGGGTGGCACCCTGGATGGTTTAGATTCACAAATCAGCCCGACAGATGGCGCTGCAGTCGTTATCTAGGTTTCACGCAGACGAAGTTGCGCGGGACAGCTAGTCTTTATATTTATAATTCTACTGTGCGTGTGTATGTCACTGAACTCCTCCTAAACGGCTGGACCGATTTGAATGATTTTTTTTGTATGCCTTTGGGTGGCACCCTGGATGGTTTAGATACACAAATCAGCCCGACAGATGGCGCTGCTGTCGTTATCTAGGTTTGACGCAGACGAAGTTGCGAGGGACAGCTAGTTTTTTATATTTTTAAATGTTTGATATTGATTGCCCTTGGAACATACCAAATGAAACTGGCCAAATCGTATGTCGGTGAACTTTTAAGGGGTGGTATACATATATACTATAGAAGTGTGCCACGAAATAAGTCCAAACCTAACGGATTATGAAATAGACGCAAGTAACTGTGTGTTATTCGAGGCCAGATTCATTCACGACATAATACATCGTATATTTTAGTTAAGACCGGTGACAGGTAGAGAGACTTTACCTCACTTTTATTGTTAGTGCTTAACTGGAAGTTGTACTGTCGGAACTTGTGCTCACGTTATGAGTATAGTTTGGTTCTTGGGATTTGCAAGACATCAAAATGATTTTCAAGTTTTCTAGATCATATTATTTTAAATGATGATAATGTGTAATAATAACGAAAAATATGTGTTATATTTCTATTGGATGTGGTAAAAGTGTAAGTCTTATTATCTTTTAATTTGTTGCTTTTTGTTTAATTTTTATCCCCCTTTGAACTTCACTCACCCTTACCACTTTCAAATAAAATAGCATGCTGCAGTAGGCTACATACATACTCCATTGTACATACATATAATATTATGATAATAAATACATAACATTATTAATTAAAATATCAGACAATAACCCACTAAACAAGTAGTTTATTTGCTAAAGATGCAATTTTTTAAATAATTAAAAACACTCACTGAGTATAAAAAAAATACATTTATGTGATGAGGGCCACTAGTACAACATGTAATATGACAAAGTGGCAGCTATGCCCGATGAAGCGACCGCAAGCGCAATTTTACCTTGGCTTTGTACCTTCGCCAAAACCACTTTGGTAAGCTGTTTCATTTCCACAAAGGCACCACGGGGCGTAGTCACATTCATCATCTGCCTAGCCTTTTCCTAACTATGTTGGGGTCGGTCACCCATCCACAGACCAATCTAGGCAAGCACGGCTTAACCTAAAGATCGACCCCAGCGGCTGTTATTATTTTGCCCCGAGCCCCGGCTCACGGGGTGTAGTCGCATTGTATCACTAAAATGTGTATCGATCTGTTAATTTATTATACGAGTGTCAAAAAGTTCTTATTTGACTCTTAAAAAGTGTGCGCCGCGTCTCGCCTCGGTATGCTATCTTTAGAGATTACTTTCTTACGTTTTTTGCAATTATTTGATTTGGGAATATAACAGATTAATGTACTTTTAAAGAACCACCAATAAAACTGCCCAAGTTCTTATCACACGGATGAACGATTATTATTATTTGATAAAATTGTAACATTAATGGTCATTACTCATCACGAAGTTAAAGAATTACCTATGTAGATTATTTTCAATCTATGCAACATGCAACCTGATTTGAATATTACGGATAACCCTGGCGCATGCGCCTCAAGTATCTTAGTAGAACGTGAGAAGGAATCAAGATATTTTTAAAATAATAGGTAATAATAAAAGCGTAAGCTTCGGGCATTATCAATACATAAATGGTGTGGAGGATAAATGGTTAGAAATTAAAATGACAATATAATTTATTAACAATGTCGATGTTTATAAATAGGCGTGACTCGAGGTAAATAAATAAATTTAATGACTAGGTAAATATGATATGGCTGGTTTTTGCCCCAATAAACAAAGTAACTCTGCGTACTGCGTAAATAAAGATACCTATGATTTACAGTAATATGTGAGTCTAATCTATATCAGAGTTTTTCCTATGATAATCAATTAGTACAATGAAAATTATGGCTTCGGCTACCTACCTTCCGAAATACGAACGTGCGATGATGAGATAGAATTGCATTTTTATGGTTGTACCATGGATAATAATTTGGTAATAGTGTATTGCGTAATTATACGTAATTACCGTGATTACAAAATTATACATGTACAATACTAGCGATAGCGACCCACCCGGCATAGCCCGGGTGCAATTTCGTAATGTAGAAAATGAGTTTTTATTCTTTTTTTATAAACACGTCCTGAAAAACTCAAAAGCATTTATTTCAATTAGACCATTACAGGCACTTTTGAATGTCAGAAAAACATAGAAGGCTAAGCTACAGTCACAGACACAACACAAGGCATAATAACTCGTGAAAGTACTGTAGTTGCCCATTCCAAAGCGTAGATCTCTATGGAGAAAAATGGGCAAGAACATTACAAAAATGCGGACATTTTTGTAATGTAGACATGTGACATTTGTCAACAAAAGCAACAGGTAGCGCCAAATAAGCAATGGGAAGGAATGGAAGGAGGCCTTTGCCCAGGAGTGGGACAGTTCAGGCTAACTAAAAGCGGGTGATAATTCAGAAAATACTCATTTCTTATTATCTTCGGCTTCCTCGCACACAATTTTGACCCTTAGCCACTGCTAGCCATGAAGCCGCCGACCACTTGAGGGATTTACTCAGCGTTATAATGAGCTTACTGCTAGAAGCTTACTGCTAAAAATTGGTTTTGGCATATTTTGTTATTACATGAATAAATCGATGGTGACGCACCATATTCGGTAATCACTATCTCAAAACTCGCAATAAAATTCAAGTAAGGCTAGCCTGGCATCTTCTGAACTAGATTCTTTAATCCATTCCATCATTTGGCGTTGTTGCATTTCAAATAACAATTTCCAACAATTATTTTCACTTGAAAATGAATCGATACTCTGACCTGTAAACTGTTAGTGCGCCGTTTCGTCGTTTCCCATTTCTGATATCGGTTTTTCGAGCGGCCGCGACACCTGCACGTGTCGCTATTTATCTGTTATTTATTGTTGGTCCTCCATTTTGGGCGTGTATATGCAGGTGGTTGAAAAATAATAAGTGCAGTATGTTTCACTTGGTATAATTACAAAGATTTCAACAGAACATTATCAAAATAACTTGATATTACAATGATATGTAGTGATTTCCAATGGATTTGTGCGTGATCACCGGGTGACAGTCACTTCAAAAGCGCTGTCACCACCGCCATGACATTCGCAACCCCATTCGGTGTTAACCTCCCTAAAATCAATCTTAAACCACAGAATAAAAATAACCGATTGCAACTTATAAAAAGTGTTGCAATAAATCAACCAAATCATCGCGCGCCGACACACCCGCCACCACCAGGGCGAATTCAAGTCAATGAAAGATAACTAAATGTAAATGGTAGCTTTACAGTACATAGTACTCACATAATGTTCTATGTAATTATATAATACTATGTTTGAGTCTATAGAATGCAAAGATATTATTAAAATCTTCTGCAGCTTCCACAATAATTTTACATGGTAATCAATTAGTTTGCCCCTATGGTTGTGGAGCAGGACCAACATTGCGCCAAGTATTTTTATCATCAATGTTATCCCCCAACTTATAATATGCTTGCCTACATAGTGTGCGTTTTATACAAGATTTAAATTTCGTCTCATTTAGTTGTAGAAAGTGGGGAAGATTTTATTGTAACATTTTAAACAGTACCCCATGAAAGATGAGTCTACTTTAGCTAGCCTAAAATCTGGCTGTACTAGTTGGTCCCTGTTTCTAGTATTATAGTGGTGCCTGTCACCTCTTTTACTAAATAAATGCAGATTGTTTCTAACGGACATGCTTTTTTCATAGATGTATTGACAAGGTACTGACATGATGTTAATTTCCTTGAACAGTTCTCTTAGAGAATCAAAGAGCTATCAGAGCCTTATAAAGGGTGTAAACAGACTCTTCACGAAGCCGTCAACCAAGCACTGAGTACATCAATCTAAGTAACTTTACGCAAAAATTAGTGCTGGGAACGAACTTTTTTGGGCTGAAAAATCACGTTTTACGGTAGGACTCAATGTAATGCACTCAAAACATTGCGCTGGTAGATGGATTGAATAGTAAGGGGGTCGTGGAGGTGTTTAAAGTAAAAATCCTACATTAAAAACATTTATTTAAAAACTTGTGAAAAAGTTGGAACTTTGACCCCCAATATCTCCGTAACTAGAAGGTTCCCAGGTATGGTCTAGAACAAAAAAATGATCGCTATGACGGGGAGAACAAGTGCCATTCAGCTTCGTTAAGAGTCTTTTTACACCCTTTATAAGGCTCTGATAGCTTTTTTCTGCAGAATAAATATAGACTCGATGTCTGCAGCCCGTCCGGAGTCCGGATACGGTATTTTACTATGGAGTAAAATACTGTATGACATAATCCTATGAAAATAACTAAAATAGACTAGCCTCGCGGTATCTACATCAGTAAATTGACGGATTTTTGTATCAGCATAATATGCAGCTATTGCAAGAGATATTATATGCGGACCTCATTGTAGCCTTGAGTCGAGCGTGATCCCCAGGAAAACAGTATCTTCGACGAATTCTAGTTTCTCTTGAATCAATCACTAATACACTATCACTACTTTTGACATTCGGTAGAGCAAATCTTATGCACTTTGTTTTTTTGTTCGTTTTTTGTTCGACAATTACGAACACCACAAAAAAATGATCATCCTCAAGTGATGCTGCGTGAGCTCCGTCACATGTACATGTGGCAATTCAGGGTGGAAATGACAATGAAGCACAAACGGTAACCACGTGGAACGGGGAAACTGTCTGGAAACAAGGGAAGGTTCAAAAAAATATAGAACATGAACTTTACGGCGCTTAATTTCCAAACGTAGATGTAATTTTTTGACAAATTGGTTTCTGAAGGATTGATTCGTTCATAAGCTATCAGTTGAAAATCCTGACCGGCGCAGATTTCTCACAATCAGCAGGAGCGACAACCTAGTTTGACCCCTAAGTTATCGGGGTCAATGCACCGAATTACCAATCACCCTACACGAAATTACGAATATTGTGCAAATCCATTAATATTACATACATACGGGTCAAATCGATAATCTCCTTTTCAAGTCAGTTAACAAAAGAGTATTGTGTTTTGTAAATAGCAATTCAAGTAAAATGGGAATAGGTAAATCCCAATTTGTATTTTCATTCTTAGCAACACAGGTATGTGCATAAAATAGAGCTTAAATACCACAAAACCAAACACAGAATAGGGCAACAATACGTACCTATTAACTCTGCTGCGTAATATTGTTGATATTTTCCTCATTTATATAAATCTATTTTAAAATACAATTAATATTATTATAATGTATGGAAACAAAACTCAATGCGCACTGAGATTGTTATTTGTGATTTTCCTTATTAAAATTCTGTTTTTACACAGATCAAAATAAAAGAATTTTGATTGACAGGGATTGCTTATGAATATGGTGCTGGAATCCATTATATAGGGTGACTGGTAATTAGTGACCGATAATTAAACACGTGATTGTACTCATGATAACAAACAACTTTCCCAAAGAAACATTTGTTTTTATGCTTTTAATTTAGCAACAATGTAAACATGTAGAGTGTGTACGTCTACATGAATGAAATAGATGTCCAGTCAATAACCGGTATCCGACGTTATTTTGTTATTTGTGAACAGTCAGACGAGCCTTTTTTGACATCGACGGATTGGTCACAACCGAGTGTAAAGCACCATTCACTTTATTTTTCACATTTACTTTGCTTTTCACATCTGCGTCAATCTTTCCATCTCTTGTAAACATACTGCCCAAATATTCAAACTCATTCACTTGCTCCACACTCTTATCATTTATTTTCAAATCACACACCAATAACTTCTCTTCTTTTTCAAACACCATAACCTTCGTCTTGTTTACATTGACATTCATCCCTTATCTCTTAAATGTGAAGGATCAGTGTAAATTAAACTAGTATTGCGTATTGTTATGTTATAATAAACTATTTTGTTCAATGGGTTCATAATTAAATCGTTACTTCAAAAAAGTTACACAGTTGTCATCTTAAAAGACAACTGTCAGTTCAGTATAGACAATAAAAACACAGCAACGATAAGAAATAAGTCAACTAAATACTCTACGGCTAACAACTCGGCCATCCTTATTAAAGTGAGTAGCCGTAGAGTATTTAGTTGACTTATTTCTTATTGTTATAAGAAATAAGTCAACTAAATACTCTACGCCGTAGAGCCGCCGTCTAGCCGTAGAGTATTTAGTTGACTTATTTCTTATTGTTATAAGAAATAAGTCAACTAAATACTCTACGGCTAACAACTCGGCCATCCTTATTAAAGTGAGTCCTCTCACTTGATACAAATCAATAACATGAGAACAAAAAAAAAATAACAATTCAAGTTAAATTAAACAAGTAACAGAGAATTAATTAATAACTTATAGCATAATACAATAAAATATACTTATTTGCTATATAAATAGTTTAAATTGATTCATTTCAGGTCGTAATCATCTTCAATTTGCACAATCTGATTTTAGGTCATAATCAACGTCACTGCTATTCTGTTGTAATCTACGGTCATCTGTGCGGTGTCAATTGCTTGACACCTTTCGCTATCTGCACTGACCGCTTACACCCCATGCTTTACATCATCTAGTTGCATAGTCTGCTATGATCTGCGACCATCTGTGCGATGATTATCATCACCATTTGCATTCTGCACTGGACGCTCATAGCCTATGCCTAAACATAATAACATGCTATGAATAGTCTGCTATGATCTGCAATCATCTATGCAATATCGCCATTTCTTCGATATCAATAATTTCTGCACTGATTGCTCATAGCCTAAGCAAAGCGACATGCTATGAATAGTCTGCTATGATTTACAGTCATCTATGAAATATCGCCATTTCTTCAATATCAATCATTTCTGTACTGATTGCTCATAGCCTAAACAAAGCAATGTCAAGTCTTTTATCAAGTCTATTTGGGTCTACCACTTAGTAAATCAACCGTCCTTTAGTGACCAAATTAAATTACCCACTTTTACAGTAGTTCTATTTTAATTTTCTAACACATGTCAATTAATGTTTTTTTATATTGTCATTTTAATCACAATAATTTTTAATTCACAATACCAGACTAAACTTCGATCCAAGTCTGAACTAATTTATTTTATTGGTCACCACTATTTTCATTTTCGCTACCATCACTGGAACTATTTTTATAATTTAACCAGGGATGTATCATATCCACTGCTACCATATTTTCATACTTTTTATTACCTCTTCTAGGCAGGGGGAGTGTCTTCAATCAAAAACCTATCATTTTCTAAAATTTTTGCAATTATGTATGGCTGTGAAACTTAAGTTTTTTTTTGATTTACCTACATGTTCTTTATCTATAATTGTCCTTTCAACTCTGACAAGGTCACCGATAATTATATAACGACACTCGTTTCCTATGCTTATCAAATATCTTTTTATCGGGTGAAGCATACCTTCTTTACGACCACCCGGAGCCATATGATGTGCGCATTTTAGGGAACCAAAAAAAGTTTCGCGTAATCGACTTAGGAATTTTCTTGTAGCTAAAAATATGGGCTATATTGTCGTGATTCATTCTTAAAACTAATACTAACTAACTAACTTGCCACCTAACAGCTCTAGCCCACTTTATCAGTATAACTATTATTATTGGAAGGTAGTGTCGGACAATTTATTGTAATATGTCCTAGTTTATTACAGATATTGCATTTGAGAATTGTTTTTGTACATTTAAAACTAAAAACAAACGATAGAACTACTGCCAGTTTTAACCTTTGTGTTATTTCTAGTAAGCTTGTTAGGAGAAATGTTAGACCGCTTATCTGCATAAGAACATGATTTTTCTGTTTCACGTGGTCACAGTATAAATATAATCAGTATTGTGACTCGGCCCTGGCCTTGAAATAACTACCTACAGCCGGGCGGTACGTACGCATGCGATAGGGCTGCCGCGCCTACACTATTTTAGTTTCATCTACTTAGTTGGATGTTCAAATAATATATGGGTACATATATTATTTGAACATCGAAAATTAATATACCTACGTGTAAAAATGGGTTAATTTTCAACATTTAATACATTCATTAATTCACCCTAAAAGTTAAAATATCGAACAAATTTTGATATGAGTAGTATGAGTGGAAAAAGGTTGTTTCTGCAACGTCTCCGGCGCTACGGGAAGTGCAACCCCTTCGCCCTTGCGTAAAAAAGCATAGGCACCCGTGGGAGCTGTAGCGGCTGAGGCTGGTCCAGCAAGCCGAAGCTGCGGAGGTGAACATACCTACTAGTTATAATACCAGAAAAAAAATTATATAGGCAGTATGAGTGTATTCATACATGTAGGTAGAAAACAAGCATGCAGCAATCATGCACGTGGTGAGCGTTTAGACCATCTGCGACGTTAAGCTCGCGTGGGACTGCCGGAGCCCTGCAGCGCCGGAGCCGTGACAGAAACCATGCTTGCTTGCATGTTGCATGATTGCTGCATGCTTGTTTTCTACTTACATTTATGAATACACTCATACTGCCTATATTTTTTTTTTCTGGTATTATAACTAGTAGGTTAGATATTATGAACTAAGATGTATTAAAGGTTGATATTTTGAACTTAGGCATAATGTCATTCGATATTTAGTATCATTCGAAATTTTAATCACTCGGCATTTTAATCTTCGACGTTTTAAGCGTAGGTATAACAATTTTCGACATTTTGATATAATCGATATTTAACATTTCGATGTTTTGAACATTGGTATTTTAAGCGTAAGTATTTTAATCTTCGATATTCAAATACTTACCCGTAAATCTCACTATGTAGATACCTACCATTTACTCTCATAATCATTTAATAAGATATTTTGTCTAATTCAATCATATATGTAAGTAGCTAAGTATATGAGTAGGTACCTAAGTAGATATTCTAGCCTAGGAAACGACCTACCTATAATTTTTTTTTAACGCGGGCGTATGTACCTAAGTCACTCGTGTGTCACTTTTTTCAACCTATCCACTTATTTATTAATTAATCCAGGTATTTTACTCGATGCAAAAAGCGAAATACATACCTATTAAAAAATAAACAAATTACGTATTACTAGTAGGTAAGTATATAAATTATTTTACAGTCTTACCTTTCGGAGTTTCCAGGTAAAATTTAAAAAATGAGAGATATCATTTTTATTAATTATCGAGTATTTACTAGGTATTTACTAATTTTGTCAACAACAAATGTGTCACATTGTCAGTACCGGGAATACAGGCGGTTGCGATGGCACGACAACCTGGGCTCGCTGCCGGTGCCACGAACACCTGCAGTCCTCCTGCGGTTGCTACTACTGCTTCCACTCCTAGGGTCCGCCCATGACGCCCACGGTGATTGCTTTGGCTGCCGCGACTGCTTCCACTCGAACGGCGCCGCTCATGACGCCTACGGTGATTGCTTCGGCTGCTGCTGCTCCTATTACGCTGGCGGCGATACTCACGACGCTCCCGAGTACGGCTCCTTCGTACACACGAAGAACTCATGTCTGTATCAGCTGATTTATGCTTGCGTCTTTTCCTTGTTACAACTGTTCATGTCTTGGTGGTTCAGCCAAGGAGACGCTACCCAGTATACAGCCCTATCAAACACCTCTTGAGATGCAAAACTAGTCAGTGTATTCCCCATTTATCCTAACGCAATCACTAGAATCCTTGTATAAAGATTTCAGTACTCGTACAAAGCTCCTAGCCTAGGACAAACTAGTTTAGCTGAAATCGAGTTTGACCAGTAACATAAGTACAGATCGCAGGTACAATTATGGATTGAGACCCGAAAATGTATGTGTGTTACAGCACGCGGCACGTAAGTTGACCTTGAATACGCAGGAACACTTTTTTTTCTGTAATATATGTTATAGTCAAACTTCGAAGCTCCGTCGCTTCTACACATAGGTTGCCAGCCAAATCTCAGGTTTGACAAGAAGTCTTAGTCAAAGTCCAAACCAATAGCGTGTTTCGGCTTTTTGCTAACGAATTTACGTCTAATCCTAGGAGAGACTAACTTGAACAGTCCAACTCAATAGTACAAAACTCAATACGATCAAATTGCGGGGCTTCTATTTCTGTTTGCAGGGTGTAGCCTAACATAAAGGGGATGGCGGGGTCTTAGTTCGCTCACTAACCTGTCCGATTCGGGGTGGCTCAAGTCCTAAGTTCGCTTCGCTCGCTCTTGCATCCTAAGTTTTTCTTTTTGATTAATTATCTACTCCGTATAATTGCCAACCTAGTTTTCCGCTATTTTTCCAAAGTCAGCGCCGGCAGCAATTTCAACAAATGGGCTACATATTGATCTTTGACTTTAACATTCATCTACTTTAAATCACTAATTTATGTAAACATAGGACCGTTCGTGTTGCTTAGCTTCACATTTGCTGATGCTGCGTTGTTTGCGGCTAGCACAAAAAACAAGAGCCATGTTGTGGCACGTGATACAATCCGCAAAATTTTAATTAAATAAAGATAATTCATCAAAAAGTAATATTTCAAATGCCACTCGTTCATACTGTTATGCCCTATCGAACGTGTTCGAAAACACCCTAGTAAATTTTCTTTGTTCTAATTTTAAAGTTTTTTCTTTGTTTTCAGGAAAACCTAACTAACCGGTTATTAAGAAATCTTGGTATTCCAATGTTTCATTACAGTGCAACCCATGACTCGGAGTTGTTTGCGGTTCAATTATTCATAAAGTGACAAAGCTTTTCACGTCAGACGCTTTATTAGTGTCACATCAGAAAACCATTTGAAGTGATTCCTTGTACTTGTGCACTGAATCAGAACTTTCCCCGAAGCCCCCCGTGTAGCATCTTGTCAACTCATTATGTAAATGTTTGCAATTAAATAATTTTTGAAAGCTCGTTATTATTTTAAAGATACATGTCACCGGTACAAACAATCCCATTGATACAAACAATAATGTCAAGCGGCCCTGAATCAGGCATTCATCCAAAAACGCGTATCTTATTCAGGTTTCATTTCGTTAAATATTTTTTGATTTGTGACGATGGATTTTTGTTACTCTTTCACGGAAATACTGAACGGATTTAAATGAAAGGTACAAAGATACAGAGACAGTTTATAACCTGGATAAGCAGATACAAGGTGTAAACGAACCCTTCACAAAGCCGTCAACCAAGTATTCTGTACATCGAACTAAGTAATCTACGCAAAAATGTTTGCTGGGAAACGACTTCTTTTTTAGGGGTGAAAATTCACGTTTTACGGTGGCACTCAATGTAAGGCACTCAAAACATTCTGCTGGCTCTATAGTAAACTGATTCCATACAGGCGGCACCTTCGGGTCCAGTCTACATAATGCATTATTGAATTGGTCCAACGGCGAAACGGGTCCATTCCACCATGTGATTTGTATAGTCAAGTAAAAAAGTTTTCTTGATATCAATCTATATCTATTATTTATTTGTAGCAATTTTAAGAGATGTGTCTCCTAGACACTCGAAAGCCCATTTGGCTTTTGTGTTCAGTCACCATCTGCATCCGTCTATTCCTAGTCGTCACCACCGGCTTCGTCACCACTAGCAACAAATGGGAAAAAAATCCTGACTGTAGCCACTGGCGACAAAAAGGAAAAAAAATATGATCCAAGCTGCGGGACTGTTCGAAAGAGATAAAGTACTAGGCTGGCATGGGTTCAAGGTTGTATGTATTTTAAGAATCTGTCTGCCTGTTCTGTCTTTTCTGTATCTGTCTACTACATAGTAATGTCAATACTATCATTTAAATACCATCTTGGACTCATGCTAGCCTAGTACTTTTCTTGGGGTTACTGCCCATAACTAAGAGAACGTGTCGTTTAAAGTACCGGGAGCCCTGGTTTTTTTAGCCAGAAAGTCCCAAAAGTGGTCCCGGTTCTTTAAAACGGATATGGTTTTGCATTCCCTAAATGTGAAACGCCCGCCAAGCGTGGCGAGTATGGCAAAACCCCTCTTTAGGGGAGGCCTATGTCCAGCAGTGTGACTTCTTTCGGCTGAAATGATGATAATGATGAAATATGAAACATAGAGGCTAGGAACATAAGGTGACATTTATACTTTTTCTTTTTTCTCGGGAATCGAAAAATGTAATATGGGTATGAACGTGGAATATATCTACATATGTATATCATATATTTTTTTAGGGACTGTTTAGATAGCCAATTTTTATGTATTAAGTTATAATAAATTATATTGATTATATATTCGCATGGGAGGACTCGGCGTCCGCAAAATTTCCAATATTAGTTTCCCGGCTTTTATGTCCACGGCACTAAGAAATTAATCAGGTATATCCTGTCTTCCACACTGATTGATTTTGATGTGCCGTGCATGTCCGAGGCTATCAATGCTTGGAAACTCGCTTGCCCGAATACTGAAGAACCCGACCATCCATTTTCCCAGAGACGGTGGGACGAGCCGCTCTGCAGAGTAGTTCAGAGCAATCTGCTGAACACGTCTGCTACTACTGCTGAGCGTGCGCGCCTGCGGGCTGTGGGTGAGTGGGAGTCGGGTCTTTGGCTTCATGCATTGCCGTCGTCGAGCATAGGCACATTGTTCGACGACATAACCTTCCGCCTCGCTGTTTCTTTACGTCTTGGTGCCGCCTGCTGTTCTCCTCATCGTTGTCACTGCGGTGAAGCTGTCAACAAACTCGGTCACCACGGCCTGTCATGCAGTCGAAGTGCGGGCCGTTTTGCACGGCACTCATCCGACGAGCTCTTGTCACCGTCGGCGTCCCAGCTGTTTTAGAACCCAATGGCTTGGCACGCAACAATGGCAAGAGATCGGACGGCATGTCTTTGTTTCCTTGGAAGATGGGTAGGCCTTTAGTGTGGGACGCAACATGCGTTGATACTCTTGCGACATCCCGTCTTCCAAGCTCATCGTGCTGTGCGGGTGCTGCCGCTGCGGCTGCAGAGAACCTCAAGCGACGTAAATATTACCTTAACCTTTATGGTAACTATATTTTCGAGCCGTTTGGGGTTGAAATTCTGGGGCCGTGGGGTCCGAGTGCTCATAGCCTATTTAAGGAAATTTCGAAACGCCTAGTTGACGCTTCCCGTGACCCAAGGGCTGGGTTTTACCTTGGCCAGAGGCTAAGTGTTGCCATACAAGGTGGCAACGCCGCCAGTCTCTTGGGCACATTTCCAGCTGACAGCGTTGAGGAGGAGTTTTTCGATGCCATTTTATAGTTTTTTGTTAGTCTTTTCTTTATTTTAGTTTAATAGTTTTTAATTATTAATGTATATAGTTAGTTTATCCTAATAAAATGTGGTATTGAATTATATAGGAAATATTCAATGAAATAAAAATTTCAAATGTTACCTTTTGATCCTACACAAAGTAAATGTCACTATTTGATTCAATCTGGTGATAAAAATGTAACCCTAAAAAGTACCAGGCTGGCAAGTTCTCAAGGTGGTATGCATTTCAATAATTCTGGGTAGGTACAGTTTTGGTTTCCAGGTATGGTCTAGAACAATATCGTTTACACCCGTTAGAATACTTTTTATCCCGGTAGTTCGATCCCTTGTGACAATTACCGAACACGCGAGCGAAGGAAGTGACGAAGCTTTTCACGTCACACGCATTACCTAGTAGTGACACGTTAGATAACCATTTTACAGTGATACCCTGAGTCAGAACTTTCCCTACGTTCCCAGGTATCATAATTATTGATTCATTATTATTCTTTTATTCATTTTTCTAACTTACCTATTATATTTTTAAATATTAAAAAAAAACAAAAGTAATTAATTATTGATTCATTATTGTTAGCAAAGAAATAAGTTTTTAGAACTTGTAATGCACAAGCTATGAACCTCATGGTAATTAATTCAACAATTCAATGGGAAAAACCAATAGAATAATTTAATTACGAGTACCTATAACGTCAATCTGGAATTATAATGAATAATGAGTAAATCCTTTATAGAATACGTATATGGAAGCGAACCAAAATAAATTTGTTATCACTGTTATGAAGCTATAAATTGACATTCTTCATTAAATTTTCCCCATTGTGGATTTCGCTTTATTAGAGTTCAGTACAGTATTATTACGGGACTCGGTAATAGAACCGAATCAAAATGTGGGGGTGGATACATCCGCACGCGGTGTTGCTAATTTTAGCAAGTATTATATTCAAGGTATCATGCAAGGGGAATAGCAGTTTGACTTTTGTTATTGATGATACAGGATCAATGAGTGACGATATAAGAGGAGTTAGACATAGCGTGGACAGAATCAGCGATATTGTGTTCAATGAAAAGTCCAGTCTGATCGACAACATGGTGCTGGTCACATTTAACGATCCAGGTAATGTATACTGTTTAATTTTTATTAATTTGCGTACTTATTGAAATTAAGTGTGGACTTTTCCTCATTAAGAGGGCTATCACAAAATTAAAGAATTCAGTTTAGGTAAATTAGACGGCTTGCGGCAGTGGATGCGCAAGTGTGCATCTAGCGAGGTATACTACGCACACATGCAAACAGCTATGCCTCGGATTCGGACGGAGATCAAAAATCGAGTAAAACGCTCAAATACAAGAAAAAATGTGATATGTAACGCGGAGTCATCGTTATGTTAATATAATGTACTCTAGCGACCCATGGCTTTCGCATGAGTCATTTTCTACTGAAGTAAAAAGAAGGGCGCGAAGCAAAAAAAGATTCTTTCATACAAACCTTGTGCTGACAGTTACGAACCCAACAAAAAAAACAGCTAAATCGGTCGATCCGTCCTCAAGTGATGCTGCGTCATACATGTGGCAATTAATTGGCAAAACATTACTTCGCGTCTAATAATATATTTTATCATTTATTTTAGGTCACAAAGACCCGAATTTGATTCCCTAGAAACGAATTTGCCTTATGTCTAAAAATATGTCGGGTATATATTTAGGCCTTAATCATCTCTCACATAGTCCATTCGTCGACTTAATACTAGATGCCAATATACGCTCGAAACTCGATAACCTCCCTCAGTTCTCAGCATCTAATGCCTTGTATATATACGATGTATATACGATATATATATACTCCAAATCCCAGTTAATTTCTCGCAAAATAAGCGCATTGGTTTATGAAGTTGTTCCTGTACCAGTAACTCAAGATGTGACACGTAGATTAGCAGAAAAACTGAAGAGGTAGACAATAAAATAACATTTCACTTTTAAGCTTTTTTTTTTTCTATATTTATACAGATGCTCAAGTGAGGGTGGTGACAAACAATCGCTACACATTTAAAAGAACATTGGGCGCAGTCTATGCTCACAATCATATTAACCGAGACTGTTGGGAACCGTCAATGAAAGGATTACTCCTTGCACTAGAAACAAGTCACAGCAACTCATTCATCTACGTTTTTACCGATGCTCCGGCGAGAGATTACCGCGACAGTCCTTATGTGAAACAAATGTGTCAAAAGAAACAGAGCCAGGTACAGTCCGAAAAAGAATATTTACCTACAACTCGACCAAGCTAAGTTTGCACCTCGCGACGATTACGTCACACTGACGCTTAGACCGTACGTACGTCTGCAAAAAAGGATTCGCTATGACTTTAAAAATGTAAACAAATGTTTGTTAGATTCTGCTTTGCATTGAATTCATCATTCATTATCATCATTTATTATTCATTTTCATTTTCCAGCGAGATGCAAACTTAACTTGGTGGAGTTGTACTTAACTATTCCCACAGATTGAATATACGAGTTGATCAGCCAGATTTGTTAACCTAGAGCATAAGCATTAACAACATCAGCCAAAACATCCCAACCATTGGGAAACAGGCACTTCGTCTTCAAGGACCCACCTCTGTCTCCAGAGACCTACTGACTTACGGACCTATGTGACTTTTTAGTTTTATATCCCCTGAGACCCCACCAGGAACTTAAATTTAAAAAAAAGAAGTTTTTTTCATAGGGCTTCACTAAAACCTCTACTTATCTTTCTATAGGCGACGGATCGGTCCGTAAACCACGAGTATCATGTGGGTCGGTAGATACCTATCTTCAATTTTTTATTATAAATGAACCCATTTGAGTAGTGTTATGAGAATAGAATTTAAAATGCTTATAATCTGTATTTACTTCTATCTCTGATGTTGAATTGCGATGGGCCTAGTCTCTATTTCCGTCAATACTGTACTTATTAACTTAACAATTTCTGTACTTACAGATAACGTTTGTACTCACCGGTCGCTGTTATGATATGTATGACCCTAAAGCCTTTGATGTTTACTACGAAATAGCACAGGCATGTTCTGGACAGGCGTTCGACGTTTCCAAAAATGACCTCGAACAGGTAAAACAGTTAAAATCTTAAAACTAACAACTAGGACTTTGTTTAAAAAATGCGAAATTGAAAAATCCTTGTTTTTTTTTTAGGTGCTCAATACATTAAAAGAAACTATACAAGGGAACAAGACTGTGATTACTACGCAGATAATACCAGCTGGCGTAACAAAAGATATTCCGGTAAGTATTACTACCATGGATTTATTGTGTTTTCTACCATCATTATCGTTTACAATCCCTTTCATTTAGACAATTTATCAATAGCCAATGCTTTATGTGGTCGAGCAGTTGTAATTTTTCAAACATAATGCAGCAATGGATGAATCCCCTTGGAAATGGGCTTCTCTCCGATCTATGAGAGAACGTAAGGCACGGGATGTACGTGTTTTGTATTCCTTCCTGTGGTTCTGATCTTCTTTTTCTTTGTAGTGTTCCTTTTTAGTGTTCGTGCATGTTACTAATATAGTTTTTAAGTAAGATGTAATACTAACACCCTATGGCCCTTGATGCCTGCCAATAACATATTTTTATTTTATTATTTATATGACAGAATTAAGTACAGCAGTTAATTATTTAGCCATTTATACTCGACTACTCACTCTGTCAAATGAAAGTGCCTGTCTAAGTCTAACCCAGTGTGATGTTAAATTGTAATTTTATTTTACAGTTCATAATAGATGACCACACTGACTATGCCATCGTCTCCGTGTCCGGCAGAAATGTTTATTTGAATGTTACAGGACCCTCGGCTAATTTAGACAAAATAATGTGGAAAGTTAATGGAAAGGTAAGTTCATAAATATCGATCAAAACAGCAAGTTTTTCATCTTTATTATATACTTATTATTATCAAGAGGTAAAGTTAGTAAGTTTGGTTGTGAGGTTAATCTCCGGAACTATACTTATCCGATTTCGAAAATTCTTTCACTAATGGATAGCTGTGTGCCATAGTATTTAGTAATGGCTTCACTAAATTGTTTTGGGTAAAGCTGACTTACTAATTAATTTCATTATTAATTGTATTACCAATTCGTTTAAAATTACTATAAAATAAATTATAGGTGGTGAAATTAAGTAACGCTAAGCCTGGAACATACGTAGCTACTGTGATGGGCCAGACAAAAACATCCGTGGTAATCGTCGGCAGGACTGATTTCTTCTTTACTCATGGCTTCTCAGGGCTAAAACCCAAGTCTCTGGGCGATACGGCCCTGCAACCCATAGCTGGTAAGTTTCGTGTCCCTATATTCGATCTCGTAGATTTTTTAAATAATCTGTTGTGTTTTTCGGTTTCACCATTATAAAAGAATTTATTTCGGTACGAATAATTAGAATTTATTTCAGTTTATGTATTAAAAATGGCGATTAAAAGGCACCCCGATAAAATGGGTTTTTGAAATGTATCTTAAGCTGAGATGAGCTGGACTCTTTCACAAAGGATTGGTCTGCAATCGCACTGGATCGCGAAATGTGGAAGGAGGGAAGGGAGGCCTTTGCCCTGCAGTGGGACAACATAGGCTTATAATAATAATTATAATAATGGATAGCTGTATGCCATAGTGTTTAGTAATGGCTTCACTGAATTCTTTTGGGTAAAGCTGACTTACTAATTAATTTAATTATTCGGATTCCATACACCTGAGATCCCTCTCATCAGTCGAAAGCTATAAGTATTTGGGTATGTCGGAAGCGTTAGGCATTAACGTAACTGACATGCAGCCATCGTTGAGAACTGGCGCAAACCTGAAGTACTTACTACCGATGACCGCAAGGAAGTATGGCAAGGCAAGGAGCTTCACGGGTGCTTCTACCGCGCTCTTCATGGGCCCGATGTAGATTTTCTAGCGTCCGTGCCCTGGCTACGTTTCGGCGAGCTCTTTGGGGAAACTGAAGGTTTTGTCTGTGCGATTATGGACGAAGTTATGTTGACGAATAACTACCGGAAATATACTATGCAGGACGGGACGGTTGACGTGTGTCGGGCATGCCACTGTCCGGGTGAGTCCATTAGGCATTATTTCTGGTTGTTCTCGTCTGGCTAACGGCGAGTACTTGCACAGGCACAACCAAGTAGCCAGGATTATTCACCAGTAACTTGCCTTGAAATATAAACTTGTGGAATCTGAGGTACCGTACTACAAGTATGTGCCCGACCCAGTTCTCGAGAAAGACCATGTCACGCTGTACTGGGATCGGTCTATCATTACTGACAGGACTATTGTAGCCAATAAGCCTGACATAGTGATGATAGTCCGATCAGCGCGCCACGTAATGATAATTGATGTCACCATCCCGCATGACGAGAACCTCGTGAAAGCTGAGAAAGAGAAACAAATAAAATATCTCGACTTGGCACACGAGGTTGTCGACATGTGGAATGTGAACTCGGCTGTCATTGTGCCGATTGTCGTAACGGCCAATGGCCTTATGGCTAAGAGCCTCGACGACCATCTCTCGAAGCTCTCCTTAGGCGGTTGGATCAAGGGCCTGATTCAGAAGGCAGTACTCCTCGACACGGCTCGCATTGTGAGGAGGTTCCTGTCTCTGGAACCCTAACCACCGGTAGCTTGGACCCTGTTCCCGACACCGGCGGACCGCTATTTTTTATATTTTTGAATGTTTTTATATGGATTTTTTAAGAAATATTTAAAAATGTTAAAAAATGTGTATATATAAATGAATAAACGGAATAATAATAATCTTAAGCAGATCGCACCTGTATTTAGTAGAGGCGGGGCTTGCTTAGACGAGAACAAAGATGACAGACACGACCTATTACGAGACCAGGCGTTAAAATTAAATAACTTGTATGAATATATTTTCAGATGAAAACGTTTACCTGTCAATATCCGTCACCGATGACCACCACACAGTACAAATAGTATCGGCACAGATTTTAGACATGGATGAAAACCCATTAAAAGTCCCAATGCCTCTAACAGAGATCTCTAAAGATTTTTACGTAACGAATCAGTTTGTTGCACCATCGCAAAGATTCAAATTGGTGGTAAGTACCAACACTTTATTATTTTGTAATGAAACCCTAACCTGAAACCATTACAAGTGTAAACTGGAATCTTGCTGCTAAGATCCTACACAACGTTCCGCTTTAGTAACTATGAACGCATAATTTGAAGAATCCCGAAATTCTTCTAGTCAGATCATCCTGAAACAAGTAAGACATACACTTGTAACAGATTTGGATCGCAAAATATTAGCATACATACAATAGGTAAGTATTTGACTTTTGACATCATTTTGTAAAAAGTTTAGTTACTATCCTATTAGTTGGAAACGATCGATCCTAAGAAGTTCATCATTTAAGTGATACATATATATCAAATATTGAAATAATTTACTTGTATTTTTTGGTTTTAAGGTGCATGGGATAGTCAAAGCTACGGGGAAACCTATAAAACGGATTGTTAGAATCCCCATCACACCTGCAGCACCACCGAAAAGTAAGTTCAGCTGTAGACAAGTTTCATACAGAAAGTTATACTTCTACAAAAGACGTTTAGGTCGCATTCAATTTTGGTGTCCCGCACATACTACTAGTACCATTCAAACTTAAAGAATATTAAAAAAAAAGTATAAAAGCTACCTTTTTAATTTTATTTTCTGAGTAGTTCTCGCTATTTCATAGAAAAACCGTCCATAATATACACTCTGTATTACCGTATAACCAAAAAAAGGCTGGCTGGAAGAAGTCGCCTTATGCGATGAAACCCAGGTATCATATGTGTATAATTATACACTACTTATTAATTATCGAAGATGAGGAACTTGTTCTTGTTGTTTCTGTTTCCTCGCTTTCGTCATAGGGGGTTAGACTTAATTTGATTTTACATTGACTGCATAGTTTGAAAACCGGCACGTCTTAGAGCCAAACATTCGAAGAAATGTGACATCTACTTAACAATCCGCACTGGGCCCGCGTAGTGGATTCTGTTCATTCCCTCTCATAGAGAGAAGGCTTGTGTCCCAGCAGTTGGAACATTATAGGCTGATTATACTATGCTAATAGTTTGATGTTTGTTGTCTTTAAAACATTTGCTTTTAGGTTTTTGGTAATGTATGCGAACTTAACTTTAGTGTTATTATCCTGATGTTTCTTCTACTACATAACTAATACGTATGTAATAAAAAATTTCAGAATTGCCAAACAATACAAAGCCGACCGTCGAAATAGTAGAAGGCAAGACGACAGAAATAGAGTATAATAGCACGGTGCAGTTAACTTGCAAGGTGGTAGCGTTCCCAGCGCCTAAAATCGAGTGGATAAACTTGAACGGAGCTCGTATGACTTCTAAGGTAGCATTTGAAACATTTGATTTTATTCGTTTTTGGGTTTGATTATAAATTTCACGAAACGCACATCAATTTGTGCGTGACATACCTAATTATTTTTTGACTGCTAATATTTTTTCTTATAAATACAGAGAAGTATTATTATTATTTTTTCATATTGTAGGTATTCTTTATTAGGTTAAACTAACTATATACATTGATAATTAAAAACTATTAAACTAAAATAAATAAACTAACAACAAACTATAAAAGGGCATCGAAAAACTCCTCCTCAACGCTGTCAGATGGTAATGTGCCCAAGAGACCGGCGGCGTTGCCACGTTGTATGGCAACACTTAGCCTCTGGCCAAAGTAAAAGCCAGCCCTTGGGTCACGGGAAGCGTCAACTAGGCGTTTCGAAATTTCCTTAAATAGGCTATGAGCACTCGGACCCCACGGCCCTAGAGTTTCAACCCCAAACGGCTCGAAAATATAGTTACCACACAGGTTTCTATATTTACGCCGCTTGAGGTTCTCTGCAGCCGCAGCGGCAGCACCAGCACAGCACGATGAGCTTGGAAGATGGGATGGCGCAAGAGTATCGACGCATGTTGCGTCCCACACTAAAGGCCTACCCATCTTCCAAGGAAACAAAGACATGCCGTCCGGTCTCTTGCCATCGTCGCGTGCCAAGCCATTGGGTTCTAAAACAGCTGGGATGCCGACGGTGACAAGAGCTCGTCGGATAATGTCGTTTATATTTGCGTGCCGTGCAAAACGGCCCGCACTTCGGCTGCATGACAGGCCGTGGTGACCGAGGTTGTTGACAGCTTCACCGCAGTGACAGCGATGAGGAGAACAGCAAGCGGCACCAAGGCGTAAAGAAACAGCGAGGCGGAAGGTTGTGTCGTCGAACAATGTGCCTATGCTCGACGACGGTAGTGCGTGAAGCCAAAGACCCGACTCCCACTCACCCACAGCCCGCAGGCGCGCACGCTCAGCAGTAGTAGCAGATGTGTTCAGCAGATTGCTCTGAACTACTCTGCAGAGCGGCTCGTCCCACCGTCTCTGGGAAAATGGATGGTCGGGTTCTTCAGTATTCGGGCAAGCGAGTTTCCAAGCATCGATAGCCTCGGGCATGCACGGCACATCAAAATCAATCAGTGTGGAAGACAGGATATTCCTAATTAATTTCTTAGTGCCGTGGACCGAGGATATAAAAGCCAGTAAACTAATACTGGAAATTTTGCGGACGCCGAGTCCTCCCATGCGAATAGGAAGAGTAGCTTGTGCCCAAGCTCGGTCGTCCAAAGCCACATTAAATAATTAGGTATATCAATATAATAGATCAGCTGGATGCGTGATGCACGGAACCGGTCAATTTGGCGTCACTTGGGGGAGGCCTATGTCCAGCAGTGGACGTCTTTCGGCTGAAATGATGATGATCAACATAAAATAATGACATGTTATCCAAAGTTTAAGTAAAACCCTTCTGTAAGTTCTCAAGAATACCAACTTTAAATATATGTTATTACCTTCCAGATGGCACTCGTAGAATTTCCATATAAATACATAAGTTATATGGAAATTTCAAACGCGGTAAAAGGAGACAGATACAAGTGTTATGCCACAAATGATGTAGGAAGGGCTGAGAACACTATAAATGTTGTTGTTAAGGAACCGTTCTCTGTTATAGCACCTCTTCCGGGTAAGTTGTTTTACACAATTATCACAAAGATTTTTAAACGTATTCAACACCTAAGATCTAGGTACATACCTGCCTTAGATCTAGAAGTATTTTTTGAAAGTCCGTTTCTATATCAAATTTATGTTACTATGAAATATGAGAATTTTCTGAACTGATATAACTTTTATTGTCGATAGCGTTAACAAAATTCGTCTACGGTAGAGAAGGTAACATTGTTTGCGATGTCACATCGCGACTTCCGATGGATATTCATTGGTATTACGCCAACGAGCTGACAGGACTAAATAGTGAGATACTAACATCTGACAAGTACGAGATATCTGCTAGTAGCACTCAACTCAAAATAAAAAAGATGGATGTGGATTTAGAGGGCCGATATGCTTGCAAAGTTTCCTTGACCAACAAGAAGGACGTGCAAAAACAATTTTATACTCTAGTTAAAATTGATGGTCTAAGTAAGTACCTACTAATATTTACCTACGTAAAGCCAGCAAAGAACAAACAATGACGCACGTTAATAGTATCTTCTACAGCTGAAAATATGTATGTTAGCTCCATCGTCCCACAGAAAAAAAACTAATATTTTTTTATTTACTTTTAGTTCCACCTAAGGTACAAGGAGCAACTGAGCTGAAAATTATCAAGGGTAAAACTGCTGTCTTTGAGTGCAAGTAAGTGGCATATTATTTATGTCGGTTTACTTGTAAGTAGCAAAACAAGCAACGTGGAAGTAATTTGACGTAAATCATTGGGATTTTCCCATGAACTTAGGACGAAAACAACAGAATTGAAATATAATTATCTCAAATTTGATAAATTTATTTATATTAACTATATACATTGATAATTAAAAACTATTAAACTAAAATAGATAAACTAACAACAAACTATAAAAGGGCATCGAAAAACTCCTCCTCAACGCTGTCAGATGGTAATGTGCCCATCTCAAATAGTAACTTATAATTATTAGGACTTCAATTCATTCTAAAAAAACAAAAAATTGAGTCGCCGGAGAACAGAAATAGAGTCACTTAAAATATGTCAAATCGTTAGAAAAATAGAGAAAAGGCAACAATAATCGTTTTTTTTTATTCTTATAGAGTTGTGAGTGGTGTACCAACACCAAAATTAACTTGGCAATTTGGGGGCAAATCAGGTTCAACATTTATACCCATACATTCGGAAGGTGTTCTACATTTAACAAACGTGGAGGACAGACATGAGGGAAAATATAAGTGTGTGGCGGAGAACGTAGCAGGCAAAGATGAACACGTAACAACATTATTTGTTCAAGGTAAATTCAAAGTCGTATTTCCATAAATATCCGCAAGGTACATGTAGGTACTGTGTATCTGGACTACATAATTATTACTAATGAACTTCGTGATATTTACAGATGTTCCAAAAATTACAACGGGGAGCTCCGTGGTATACCAAGCTACCGAGGGGGATGCCCTTTTGAAGATTCCTTGCACGGCAGCTGGTGTCCCAAAACCAGTCATTATTTGGAAGCTGAACGGGCACAGCATTATTCCAAGTGAGTGGCTGAAACTTTCACACATTTCAATCACAAACCCGGTTACTGATCAAAGTAATTAACCACACGCGCATTAGTTTTATAAAAGAACTAATACTTGATGTACTTAATACCAGGTACCTGGGTATTTAATACCCAGGGCCTGGGATATACTTGGATAATTTCAGCCGCCACGTTTTCTTATGTTTCAGGCTCGAAGTATTCCATAGAAGACGGAACGCTCTTAATAAGAGATCCGAAGGTGACCGACACTAACTTGTACACGTGTGAAGCGACGAACGAGGCCGGCTCAGCTAGTGCGACGTTCAAAACGTACATCCGTCGTAAGTGCTGTTGTCTTATAATAAAGAATATCCTTCCGACCAAACGGTCACGTGGCTTCTCAACCAAGATTTGCCCGATACGCAGAAGATATGGATATAATTTAGTGGTGTAAATAATCAAAGACTTGTAGAGTTGTGTCCCGCCTTATTTCTCTAGTTTCTCTCACTCCATGTAAGTACATGCCAATGCAGTACGAACTCGCAACATCTAACATTTGCACTTTGATTACAGAGGTACCACACGTATCAGGAGTCGCTGCTAAAAAAGTGAGAATTGGAACGCAGGCTACTATAGAGTGCTCGTAAGTATATAAATAAATACTTTCACTGTTAAAAAATAAACATTAATATACTAAATCAGCGGATGAACCGTAAAATCCGACATCTCGAAAATATATACAGTGAGGAAATCCGTTTATCCCGAACATATTGGTTAGGCATACGATTCCACGTTTCGTCCTGTCCATTAACTTTATAGGGACACAAATCGGACCTTATCAATAAAGATCATGGTGTTACGACTTCGCAGAAACTAACTGTTCATTCATATTGATTGGCCTGTTGGTCTAGTGGTTAGTGACCCTAACTGCTAGGACGGAGGTCGTGGGTTCGATTCCCACACAGCACAGGACCAATCTTTGTGCGATGAGTACGATTATTTGTCCTGTATCTGGGTGTAAATTTATCTATAATATGTATGTATTTACAAATATATAAGTATGTTTATCAGTTGTCTGGTTGCCATAGTACAGGGTCTGCCTAGTTTGGGATCAGATGGCGGTGTGTTGATTGTCCCAAGATATTATTATTATTATTTTCTATGCGTTTTTTTTGCTCGGCTAGCCGGGTAGCCGGAAAATACTGATAGCACGGGCCTAAGCCAAGTGATTATCAGCTGGGTTATGAGTTAAAGAGGTAGTAATAGGTACAATACGGTTTTGCATTGTAGCTTGAAATAGAGATGAAGGTATGTTTAAGTGGGTATATTGGTGCGGGTTGTCTGTTTCACATTGTAGGAACTTCCTCACCAGTCTGCACGTGTTCAGTATCACTGCCTTCTGCAGCAGATGGTAGGTGTTAGAGGGCAGGTTTAGAGAAGTAAGGGATTGGTGGAGTTGTTTTGGTATTACTCCTGTTGTGGACAACACTATGGGGACAATGGTTACTTTTTGCAGATGCCAAAGGCGAGTTATTTCTTCTTTTAATTCGGTATACTTAAATAATTTTTCTGCAATAGTAGTTTGTAAGTTGTGTGTATTTGGTATAGCTATGTCGATGAGATATCCAGTTTTGTTTGTTTTATTTATTAATGTGATGTCTGGTCTATTGAAGTGAATGGTTCGGTTAGTAAAAATCCCTCGGTCAAAATATAATTTTGTTAAAGTATTTTCTAGCACAGTTTCTGGATTGTATTTGTAGTAGGGCACTATGGAGTCTATTAGTTTGTATTGGTGTGCTAGCTTCTGATGGATAACTTTAGCTACCTGGTCGTGTCTATGCTTGTAGTCTGTCTGGGCTATTGATTTACACGCTCCTGTAATATGCTGGATGGTTTCTGGTGAACTATTGCATTTTCTACAAGTGTCAGTGCTCAAGTTTTTTATGATGTATTTCCTATAGTTTTTAGTCTCGATAACTTGGTCCTGTATTGCCAGCATGAAGCCCTCAGTCTCAGGGAAGAGCTCACCTCGTTTAAGCCATGCGTTCGACGCTTCTTTGTCGACATTAATTTGGCTTAAATCTTGGTAATGTCTTCCGTGCAAAGACTTTTGACTCCATTCAAGTAGTTTGGTTTTGTTGTCGGTTATTTTTTCGTTATTCTGTTCGGATTTGTCTTTTAAATTTAGAGGGGTAAAGTGGTTGTCGTTGTTTGCTAGTTGTTTATGAAGTGTAGAAGATTCTGCCTTAGTGAAGAAATATTGTCTAAGGGTTGTTATCTGTTTATTGTGTAAATTTAGAATGTCGATGAGCCCCCTGCCTCCTTTTTTCCTTGGCAGTGTTAGCCTTTGCACACACGATCTTGGATGATGCTTTCGGAACTTGGTCATTGTGGTATTTATTTTGCGTTGTAGGTTTTTTAGGTCTGTTTTAGTCCAGTTGATAATGCCGAAGGAATAGGTAAGTACGGGTATTGCAAAAGTGTTGAGTGCTTTTATTGTGTTTTTAGAATTAAGTTGTGTTTTCAGAATAGTATTTAATCGGTGTTGAAATTGCTGTTTTAATTTTTGTTTTGTTTCTTTATGGTTAATCTGTCGTGATTGGTTATACCCTAAGTATTTATATGTATCGTGTTCATCTAATGGTTCTATATGTTCTCCTGTTTCTAATGTATACTGGTGTTGATAGTATTGTCCTGCTCTAACTGAATTTATTTTGCACTTATCTATACCAAATTCCATTTTAACATCGTTTGTGAATTGTTCTGTAAGGTTCGCTAGTTCATTTAATTGGCTCTCACTTTTTGCATATAATTTAATGTCATCCATGTAAAGTAAATGATTTAAAGTGTTATTTTGTACCTCACGCTGTTCGTCACGGGCTGTATCATCTACGGGGAATCCTGTGCAGGTTGAATTTAAAATGTTAGAGAGAGGATTTAGGGCGAGGCAGAACCACAGCGGGCTCAGTGCATCGCCCTGAAAGATACCTCGTAGTATTTTGATTGGGCGGGTATCAGCTGAATCGGTTGAAGTATTGAATCTAAGGACAGTAGACCAGGTTGTCATTGTAGTTTTCAGGAATGTGATAATTGTTGGATGAATTTTATAAATTTCTAAAATTTGTACTAGCCATGAATGGGGAACAGAGTCATATGCTTTTTTGTAATCAATATACATACTGTAGAGGTCAGTTTTGGTTTTTTGAGCCTTTTTAAGAACTATAGAATCTATGACTAGTTGTTCCTTGCAGCCTTGACTAAACTTTCGACATCCTTTCTGCTGTTCAACTAAGATGTTATTAGTGTCAGTGTGTTGATATATTAGTGAGGATATACAGGATGTAATAATTTTGTACAAGGTCTGCAGGCATGTGATAGGTCTATATTTTGCTGGGTTAGAGAGGTCGTTGCGGTCTTTTGGTATCATATATGTTGTACCTGAAGTTAAGTAGGGCGGAATTGTTTTGGGGTCCTGGATGAAATTATTTATGTAATTATAAAGAAAGCTATGAACAGCTGTGAACTTTTTATAACAGTAACTATGAATTTGATCCGATCCGGGTGCCTTCCAGTTATGTAACCGAGCTAACACTTCATGAAATATTTGTGGCGATATAAGTTCAAATGCCATTGGTTGAATGTTTATGCTGGCATTAGACAGTTCAGTTTGTATCCAATCTGCTTGGGTGTTATGCTCGATAGGTTGTTCCCATATTCCTGCCCAGAAATTTTGTAAGGACTCTAGGTCCAGATTATTATGACCAACGTCATTACTTGGGTTGATATTTTGAACATTGGTGGAAACATGTCTGATGTTACGATAAAAAAGTTTTTCGTTAAGGATGAATTGGGTGTTTTGCCGTTTTCTTTGGGTGCATGCTTTATACCTTTGTAGCCTGCCTGTTACAACTGCAAGTTTTTGTTTTAATGTATCTAATGTGTGTTCGGGTTGTGTGTTTGGTTCTTCGTGTACTGTGTGGATTTTATACTGTTTGTTTATACGTTTTACATGTTTTATAATTTTTCTGCTTCTATTGCCGTTAATAAATTGTGTCATCCTGCCTATCTTTGATCGTAAGTCTTTTAATTTTTTATTTCTAAACGTCTTTGCCAATGGGGTGTGTATATTTTTTTTGTATTTGTGTTTGTGTTTATGTCCATTTCCCTTTGCTGAAGTGTTAACTTTGCCCCGTTAACTTTAGCTGCGGTCCATGCCGCACTGTATATAGCAGTCTGTAATGTCTGAAAGTCAGTGTCTTTTTTTACGTTTTCAGGGAGTGTTATTTTGTTGATGTAGTCTACTATTCTGGCCAAATTCTTAGACGGTTTTTGTTTAGGGATGTACATTCTGTTTGTAGGACTAGTTGCTATATAAAATTGAAGTGTCTGCTGGAAAGTTGCGTCTATTAATTGGTCTCTCTCTTTTAGCCTTGTTTGAGAGTTATCCAGTTCATCTGTTGCTATATCTCCTTGATCGTTATTTAATATTTGTACTATTGGATCTTCTACAAAATGTAAATCGACGTTATTTGCATTTGATTGGGTTTCAGTCGTATTGTCATTGACTGTGGTTGTTGAATTATTATAGTTGCTGTTGTCTAGTTGTAATTCGTTCGATATTTCTAATTTTAATGAATTTAACCTTTCAGTGCTAATATATTTGTTGTTTACTATTGCTCTTCTTTGATCAGCTATTCGTTGCTCACTTAAATGAGCAAGTGAGGGAAATGTTTTAATGAAATCTTCATGCATGAGCTTTCTATATACCGTTTGGTTAGTCTCCATAGTTGTAACTCGATAATATGACCGCATGATGGCTTCATTTTGTTGATTGGTCCATCTCAATCGAGTTTGCCTTTTATTTTGTGCCCTAGGTGTTTCCAGAGTTGTAGATTGTGTTTGTGTAGTCGTGGCTGTTGATGGAGTATGATTAGTGGGGAATTGAGTTTGAGCACTTAATTGTAATTGATTTAATTCTTTTCTGACTTCAGCTTCTATTTCATCTATTGTTTTTTGTGTTAGTAGTTTGTTATTAATTATAGCTCGGCGTTGGTCTCCTACTCTTTGTCTGCTGACTTGCATGCTAGGGTATTTTTCTATGAATTTTAGGTGGAGCGGCTCAAGGTAAGTTTTTCTATCTGTATCTAATGAGGTAAGTTGAAGATAAGTACGCAGTATGAACTTATTCATTTCTGGCGTCCATCGTCTGCGTGTTCTTGGAGCGCTTGTAGCGGGTGCAAGCTCAGAGTCAAGGTTGACTTCTTGCACAACACTGTCAAGCGTTGTAGTGGTGGACAAGCTAGTTGTTCTTCTTGTCATGTATGATGGGCGAGTTGAAGGGATGGATGAGAATAAAGAAATGGTATCATCGCCCGTGGAATCGGCTGTAGCTTCTACGTTGTGAGCCCGCCTGTTCAGCTCACTACGACCAGCTGTAACTATCTTATCGGTTGGAGCCCGCTTGCTCAACTCCTCACCGCCGATGGTTCGCATGCTGTGGCATCTAGCATCGGCTCCAGATGCGCCCCGGCGCTCCCCGGGAAGCGACCGTAAATTATATACTCTTTTACTCATCTCCATAAAGGGTTACCCTGCCTTGTTAGCCGCGTAAGTTTTTTGTACAGTTGTACAGTACGCGTGTCCGCCCCCCACGTGTGCTAGGTGTTCAGCTCGGACGTAAGGTTGGATTTTAGGGGGCTTATTATTATTATTATTATATTTCAGGGTGGACAAAGGTGAACCTAAACCAACAATAACATGGCAATTTATGGCCAACTCTAGCTCAACATTTTTACTCATTCCGGGATCCGACAAAGTGCTGCCCATTCTAAGGGTGGAGAACAGTCACGCGGGGCGCTACAAGTGTGTGGCACAGAACAGCCTTGGAAACAGTGAACACATCACGACACTAGACGTTCAAGGTAAGGAGACGTTGTAAACAGATAACTATGATTCTTTGTTGTCACAGTTCTAGCCGAGACAAACATTAAAGTATATTGTAAACAATCAATTCACAGATCCGCCAGTAATTTCAAATGTCTCTTCCGTTTATCAAAGCACTGAGGGAGATGCTTTGTTGAGGATTCCTTGTGTCGCAGCCGGTCTTCCCAAGCCAAGCATCACTTGGAAGCTAAACGGCCGTGTCATCAATCCAAGTAAGATAATTTTACACCTACATCTCATACTACTCAGCAACATCTCAGAGTGAGATAATAAATAACTTCCAACAAGTAACGAGTGGGTGGTATTATCAAGCTGCTTAAAATACTCTCTGTAGCTCTTTACTATTTTTAACCGACTTCAAAAAGAGGAGGTTCTCAATTCGATTGTCAATGTAATTTTACATGTAATTTACAATGTCTCCCCAAACCGGTGAATTAAAAATAAAGAGTGTCGAAAGACCATAAATTATGATTTTTGAAGTTATACTTCTTTTGGCGTGTTATGAAAAAATGTCTCATCATTTTTCATAACGCGCCAAAAGAAGTATAACTGTAAATTTCGCGCGCACACCGTCACGGAAAACCGACACCCTGAAGTTAGCTAGTCAACATTTTAGTTTTATACGCCAAAGAAGTATAACTTCTTACGTGCGTAGTAAGTACAAATACACTTTTTTTTTTGGTTTTGATGGTTTTATTCATGCGGACACATTCTCTTGTGTTTCAGGCGCGAAGTTTTCCATAGTGGATGGAGCGCTCATAATAAGAGATCCGAAGGTGAGCGACACTAACTCATACACGTGTGAGGCGGTGAACGAAGTAGGCGTGGTCAGAGCTACATTCAGAACGCACATTAGACGTGAGTACAATAATATCTATATAAAATGAAGTTGAAAACTAAAACCCAATTACCCAACTTGTCGTATAAATAAACGGAGTCACTCGTCATTGCTAAATATATCTTGTGTCAAAGGTACGGTCCACTCCCTCGGTTCAGTGGTTTAGGCACTACGGCGGAACATAAAAATGAAAAAAAGGGTCATAACCCTTTTTTGGCTTTGCCGTAGTTGGGTAAAAATAACTATTTAATTTTTAAATGAATGCCGAAGAGCTGTTATAGTCTAAGCTAATTGTAATAACTCAAAACCCTGTAACGTTTTTAAATTACGGCCAATTTGAAATTATGTTAATTTTCAGAGCTTCCAAAACTATCAGGAGTTGTTTCGAAGAACGCGAGACTGGGCACCCCTGCTAGTATTGAGTGCACGTAAGTGTTCTCATAGTTTCATTTCGCTTTATATCTTAAAATAACTCGCAAGTGTCATGATTTTTCTCTTGCCCTTGCCCCAATTAATTGGGGTCGGCGCAGCATGTCTTCCATACTTCTTTATTACTTATCATTTCATCAGAAACTTCCTTTCTTGCCACATCATCCTTTACACAGTCCAAAAGAACTCTCAAGTAACATTAAATTAGTTATAATTGGAAGATCCGAAATGTATAGATCATCGCCAAGGTATTTTGATTTTTTTGGTATATTTTATCAACCAACGGTAATATTGCCATATGATTATGCCAATATTACCGTTGGTTGACACCAACCAACATTACTCCTGCGTTCTTCAAAGGGTTAGAAGCAGTTAACAAAATTTTCAATGAGCGTATATTCTTTCAGGATTGTTCAAGGTGAACCAAAACCAACAATTACGTGGCTATTTAAGGATGTACCTGCTCCAAAGTATGTCCCTATCGCCGGTTCAGAGACTACACTGCGTATACCAACCGCGGAGAAAAAACACACGGGTAGCTACAAGTGTGTAGCACAGAATACCGTAGGAACAGATGAACACGACACAGCGCTGGTTGTTGAATGTAAGTGAAGCTCTACACGCCAAAGCCGTCAACATGTGGCAACTGAGCGTCCACGCAAATGGTTAAGATCACATTTTTTATTTTTGTAGAAACTACTATCCCAATAATACTGAACTTTTATTTTTACAGATGCACCAGAAATTATAGCGAATTCTTCAACAATAGAAGGAATCGAAGGAGATCAAGCTTTGAGGATCCCTTGTCACGTCAACAGTGTTCCAAAATCAGTCATTACATGGAAGTTAAAAGGCGCCACAATTATACCCAGTGCGTACTTAATTTAGGAATATACAACAAAGCAATTTACTATCTACCGAATCACCATTGAATATTTTTCACTATACATGTTAGACACAAAAGGTTGACCAGCATCTACCAATGGTGGATGAAACCTAACCAAGTCATACTGGTAAAGCTGATTTCAATCAGTATAACATTAACAGTTTTCATCATTTTAGACACATCTCATAGATTTTTACTTTGAATACAGTTTTGTTAAAAAAAAAAATATTTGAGAATTGTGCTTTGGTTCGTCTACAAAAAAGACGCTGTCTAATAGTATGCCTTTTATTATAGATTCGAAGTACACAATTGAGGATGGAGCTCTAGTTATCATGAATCCGACTACAAAAGACTCTTCATCATACACCTGCGAAGCTAAGAACAATATCAGTACAGTCAGCTCCACGTTCCAAACAGTAGTTGAAAGTAAGTTATATTACTGTGTATCTTCTGATGTAGTGCGTTTGTTTGGAAATGAATGTGACCATAGCCCATCAATCTGTGCTTTGAGGCGACTGATCGCTATTTGCGAAAAATATGCGGTGAATCATGGGCTCAAATATAACGTCGCTAAGAGCGAACTAATGGTTTTTAAAGCTGGTAGTCTGACATATCCATGTATCCCAGACGTAGCACTTTGTGGAGAACCACTGCGAAGGGTGGACAAATTTAAATATCTAGGCCACTGGGTCATTGAAGACCTTAAAGATAATTGTGACATTGAAAGGGAACGTAGGTCGCTGGCTGTCCGTTGTAACATGCTGGCCCGCAGGTTTGCACGTTGTACGAAGCCAGTTAAAGTAACGCTTTTCAAAGCTTACTGTCAATCGTTCTACACGTGCAGCCTGTGGGTCAACTTCACGCAGAGGGCATACAGCGACCTACGCGTTCAATATAATAATGCACTGAGAGTGCTGCTGCGGCTGCCGTGGCGATGTAGTGCGTCAGGGATGTTTGCAGATAATAATATTGACGGTTTTGCCGCTATTATTAGAAAAAGATGTGCATCCCTGATGTCTCGTGTTCGCGGCGGCTCCAACAGTATTCTCAGTGTGTTCGTAGATCGGTGGGATTCCCCGATGTTGCGGAGGTGGATGCGGCTCCATGCCGAAATTTAATTGTATATATCTATGTGCCTGTAACCTACTAACACTAGCATTTAAGTTAAAATTGTTACTAACCCTATGGACTCCGGTCTGAAATAAAAATATTCTATTCTATTCTATTCTATAGCTAGCAAATCTCATATATCGTATATCGGTTTGACTAAAAGACTATCGTTTAGTTTAATGTGAGTTCAAATTGACTTTTTAATTCATAAACTACAAACTTAAAATATTTATTTTATCGGTATCTCAATTACTTAGATTAAAAATTCTGAATTGTGCAATCAATATGTACGGCTGACTGTTTTCTTGGATTATTAATGTTGTATATTTTAAATATCTATTGTTTTTCTACAGCGGTCCCCAAAAACTTTGGCACAGAACATTTCGTATACTTATTAGAAGGTGAAACTAGAAAAATAAATTGTGAAGGGTTTAAGTCTAAATCTCAATCAGTGAAATGGTTTATTGTAAGTATATTCTCTTTTAATTAGTTTTATCATTAAATAGCGACCCACCCGGCTTCGTTCGGGAGAAGTTTATGAATTAAGATAATAGAAGTGCGCTTAGCAAGAAAAAATAAAGTTTCTTTCACGAAGACCATGTCCTGGCAAATACGAACACAAAAAAAAAAGCCAAATCGATCGAGCCAGTTTTCAGAGATGATACTCCATACGGCAATTGATATATACTGTGTTAAGGACATTCACGCAAAACGTCGCCATGAATTCAGCACAAGAATTTAGAGTCGCCTGCGTCTCAATTTTTGTACATTCTGTAAATGATCATGATGAAAGTAGTTTTGGTAAAATTGTAGTGTCTTTTTTTATAGTCGGATAAACAGATGTGTACCGTAGTTATGCAAATAAGTGTATTTAATCATCACAAGGTAAAATTTTATTGACAATGTTACAGACAAAATTACGCCCACGCACCCCGGACTCGTCTCTGAGCAGCACCCCATCGTCGCTCGACACTGGAACAACCGAGTCGAGCAAGGATGCTTCGACGGCACTGCAAACAATTGTAAGTCAGCAGGGCAGAGACTGACCATCCTACATTATACCGTATAGAACCAAAAAGTTAAAATCAGACGTTGGTTAAAAATCAAAGTACTCTACAAAAGTGCAATGCTTGTTTAGTGATCAAAATATTGCTAAAAATGGAGCAACTTTTTCTGAATCTTTTCATATATCCACGATACCGCGAATGATTTAAAATTGAATTTTGTATTTATACATTTTTTATTATTTGATTGTCTAGCAAAGTAAAATAAAATATGTTTCTCCGCTAACATAGACTAATGAAGCACGCAACAAGGAACCATACATGCAAATAGCAGATGCTTCAGACTCCGAGCACGACGGCAATTATACGTGTCGTGTGAGCGACAAGCATGGAAACACACAAACACATACATACGTGGTGGACGTCGGTAACAAGCCGGAGTTCACTTCCGACACTACTTCTATTAGCAACTGGCAAGGTGAAATAGTAGATATCGAGCAAAACTGCGAGGTTCAGCCAAACGTGAAACCGGTGCCCACCGTAAGTTTGCAATGCAAATCCATACTTTATTTCATATGTATAGTAAAAAGTAACCATGTGTCTGATACCTTGTAGTCCATGACCTGGTTGATAGCACATAAATTACTTTTATACTGGTAAATAAGTCTGACGTGGGAACTAAAAACTGGCCACTAACTAAAAGGTTCATTTTAAACGAAAATGATAATAATGGAAATGCACTAAACTTTGCATGCCTGATACTTAATTAATAAAAAAACATAAGAGAATCCATACCAAAATTTTACAGCACGCAGTTTTTTCTTCCTCCTAAAAAAGTTACTACTTTACCCATTCAGTGCCCAGAACCCAGCATATGAGTCGAACAATAATTCATTTGTTCGCACAATCCGTATCCGTAACTATGGACTCACTAGTCGGGTTCTGGGCATGAATACAAGTCATCTCAAGCTTATTATAACGACGACTTAAATACGGATTGTGGGCACGCAAACGGAGTTTCGTGAAGTTTTCGCGAAGTACTGGGCAGTGAATGGGTTTAACACCTACGAGGATGTCACTCTAAGGCGTCGATATTCATTATTTGCCACAGTATAATGGTGAGGAGTTAAAAGAATGATTAGACCACATGAAAATGTTATAGTGGAAACACTTAATGTTATAGCACCAACTGGCATTCCACACTATAAGCTCTGTAATTTTCAGGTTCAATGGAATTTCAATGGCAATGTGTTAACCGATCTGAACTTGGCAGGCGTAGGTCACTATACCTGCAACGTAACCAATGTACACGGATCAATAAAAAAGACATTTGACGTCAAGTCTTCAGGTAAGTTTCTATTATTTGTGTTTATTGGTATACCTCGCGGAAGTTTAATAGTCTCCACGCATAACTGATCTGCGAGTTTTGACAACCTAAAGCGTACAACAAGGGATTGGTGTGGGCCCACCCGTTCGTGGCCGAAACATTAAAAAAAATTGTATACCTCTCATTACCCTTTTAAAAAAAATCTGTCTAGTACACATTGCTGCTTATCCACCGCAACTGCGCAGCAGGCGATGCCGAACCGCAGTGTACCATCTGTATGCTGAACACTCAAAAATGTGCTCCGTATATAGCAAATCAATAAAATCAAGGATAGAGTGCGAAATCTACGAGTATCTTACCCACATAATTATAGCGCTATCCATTTAAAAATATATTATTTTGTTACAGAATGTTTGATATCCAGGAACTTAGGAAATGCGCAATATATGCCACTCATGCTAAATGACAAATCTTGGCATAAATTCCAAAATACAAAACATTATATTAGAATTGACCAAGAAGTGCAAATTATGTTCTCTTGTCCAAGTCAAACGACTTCAAATGTATTCAAGAAGTTCCCTAAAAAAAGCACATTGGAAGCATTTTGTTATAAAGAAGACTCTTACTTAGTAGAAGACAAATTTTACAAACTCTCAGATCTACAGTGCACTAACACCATACAACCCTCAGTTATCAGAAAGAAAGTGAAATGCTCAACGGAAACCTCCGAACTAATAAGAGTGGGCTACAACGTGCCTAACTTCTTAGAGGCTTATGAAGTCTGTTTCGATCACGCGAAACATATGCCATCATATACGCGTATTATAATGACTGAAACAAACAACAATGGTCTAAGTGCCGGCTACAGCTGGTACACTTACCCAGGAATAGACTCTCCGAAAACTAACAGAGGATTCACTTGCAAGGACACTTCGTCATCGTGTTGTTATAGTAAATCCCAGCTTGTGAATGCAATCGACTTTAATGATGGCGCCGCAAAGAAGAGCACCTTCATCGATCCTCTGAATGCAATCCCGGTCTGGCTCCCTTGCAATTCTTCAAGGGTAAGCATTTTTTTATGACATTGAAATAGTTCTGCCTTGTTGGTCTAATGGTGGCAAGTATTACTGCTGAATGTAAGGTTCTGGGTGCGATTCCCAGGTCGGGTAAAGTGTTTTTGGATTTTTCCATCAGCATTTTATCTGTAGCAGTCCGAAGTCTAGATATTTGCCCAGTTGATGTCAATAAGCTCGCCTTAGACTCAAACATAACTGGTGAAATGTGAGGGTTAATTATATATGGAATAATAATAAACTAGAAAATACTTGTTCATGATATTATCATCATCATCATCATCAGCCTATAACGTTCCCACTGCTGGGACACAGGCCTCCTCTCTATGAGAGGGATTGGGCTATAATCCACCACGCGGGCCCAGTGCAGCCAGTCTGTTATGATATTATCTTATATATAAAATTCTCGTGTCACAATGTTTGTTCCCATACTCCTCCGAAACGGCTTGACCGATTCTCATGAAATTTTGTGAGCATATTGAGTAGGTCTGAGAATCGGCCAACATCTATTTTTCATGATAACAAAAAAAATTAGGCGGTACGAAATTCGCGGGCACAGCTAGTATCATTATAAAATTATAGAATATTATTTGAACATTATTGAATTGAATTGTATTATTTTAGCCGTCATGGGAAAGTATCAATGAGATGGTAAGATCTCAGCTGTCCATCTACACTGACATCGTCACCTGGTCAGGCACGCACACGCTGCAAGAGAAAAATGGAGCTATTATACCCCGATATTTATGGAAGGTACGCACTTAACTCATTCTAATTACACAAGAAACCCACACCTACCTACTATTTTACACCATTATCTTCGTCCTGCATGTGTGTGTCAGTGTGGTCCAAAAAACCAGAATTGTAACTTTTTTACACAAGGTGTAAATGGAACATCATGAAACCGTCAACAAAGAATTATGTACACCAAACTAAGTAACTCTACGCAAAAATTATTGTTGGGAAACGACGCCTTTTACGGTAGGACTCAATATATCGCACTCAAAACATTGTGCTGATGGATGCATTTAATAGTTGAGGGGCCAAGAAGGAATTTAAAGTTAAATTATAACATTAAAATCTTGTATTTTATTCTTTATGAAAAAGTTGAAACTTTGGGTGCTTTGGGGCTCCCAGCAAAAACAAAACGCAATGACGGGGAGAATAAGCGACTTTTGGCTTCGTGAAGGGTCTTTTTACACCCGTTATTATACTGCTGGTAAAAATAACCTATATTCGACATAATTTATAATGTATTGAAAACTCCTAAAATCATTTTAC
Source organism: Lycophotia porphyrea (assembly GCA_950005105.1). Taxonomy (NCBI): domain Eukaryota; kingdom Metazoa; phylum Arthropoda; class Insecta; order Lepidoptera; family Noctuidae; genus Lycophotia; species Lycophotia porphyrea. Next base: position 9,216,403 of record OX465391.1, on the reverse strand, counting down.
TATACTACTTTTTTCTATCGGAACCACATTAAAATTCGACACGTCGAGATTGACATTAAATAATAATGGAATTTTATTTCAGGTGATAAGGCTCGAAGATGAGATTGTGGCTATTGTCCACGTAAACGATCCTAATCCAGTAGAGAAGGACATCAAATGCAAGACCCAAGACATCTGTGACGTATATGAAGATTGGTTGCGTATTAAAAGCGACAAGTATACTTACTGCTGCTCCTTAACAGACTTCTTTAGTTCATTTAATATTCACAGCACCGACATTGGAGGTAAGCTATTCATTTTGTTTCCGTTATCATTACTCAAAAAAAAAGTCGTTTTGCAGATCTGTTCAATTAAGAATAAACCTGGATATTGTGTTATTTTTTGTGGTAGGCAAAAGTATGTTGTTAAAAAAAAAAAAAAATTTTCTTTAAGTAATTAGTCACAACTGTAAATATTAATGTAAAATTTCTTTTGTAGAACCCATGGCTTCAGTGCTCGATAAAATAGAAATTCTCTAGTCGTCGAATGCAGTCTGTATGTATAGGAAGACCTATACCTTTATTAAGGAACCAGCAGGATTACACAAATACAGAAAACACGTCATACACAAATACAATATAATGAATACATTACAGGTACCTTTAATAATCCCAATCCCAAGTAACTTAAAATAATTAAATACGTGATACACTTTCAAATACTAATATTCAATAAAAAATTGTCAATAGCATAATATGTTTGTTTTATTTTATTGTGTTGTTTCGTCTTCAATGAGTTCTTTCAATTGGTCGTCGTGGTATGGATATGTGATGCGGAGGAATGAGGAAAATGTCGTGAGGAAAGTTCTGAGTATAAATGTGGGTAGGTATAAGAGGAATATAAGAGGAAGATAACGTTGTAGAGGAAGACCAAAGAAACGATGGATGGACTGTATAAAGAATAATATGGCAAGCGAGGAGGTGTCTGACGGGCTGCAGGCTGTTCGAAAGAGATACCGCAGCCCTGGAACACAAAGGGCGAGGAAGGAACCTGGATGGGTTTTAGTCAGTACAAGTCTGACACTCCCTTCCGCTCTGCCCAGAGCGGGAGAAGTCATTTGATGATTTCCCATCCGTAAAAAAAGGAGTTGTCTGATGAGATGACGAGTAATACAGTATGGAAGAAGACATGCTGCGCTGACCCTAAATTAATTGGGATATGGGCGAGAGAATGATGATGAGAGTTAGGTAATAATATTATGTCATGTGAAATACTAAAGTGCATTTCGACTATGTTCCTTCGACTGTACCTTTCTTGACATATTATCATCATTTACAAAGTCCATCTATCGTTTCTTTGGTCTTCCTCTACTCGTATACATAATAATAACGCTTACCGCGCATGACATAAAAATGACATAGGCGAGAACATCCCACAGGCAGTAGGCATCCCGCTTGCTTCCGCACGGATGCTAGCGCTTCTCCTTATCTCCATTATACAGACACCCCTGTAGGTACTTTGATAATAAATAATTATCATCTTGCTTGGATGTCTGCATTCAATGACGAGTACATATCCAATCCACTTATTATGGGTACCTATTACATAATAAGTGGATTGGATATGTACTCGGGTTACAAGCTCATAACAGATGAAGTCCAAACGACGACGACGCGACGCGCGACGTGGTGATTCCATGTTTAAATTTTTTTTTATACCTACCTCTAAAATTATATTTGAGTATCGTACCCTAATATTTTTTAAATCTTGATTATATCCGGTACCCGGACTCATTCGTTAAATTAGTTTTCTATGAACACTTAGTAGTTAGTACTACTAGAGTTACAGAATAAATAGTACCTACCAAGCTAGAGTGTCGCAAAGTTGTACTCTCTTCACAAATCGGTCGCTAACCGGCGCAGTGACCCTACACTAGACACCTACGGGTATAACATGAAATACACAAACTCACCCCAATATATGCGCCCCGCGCCGCATCACGTCCTCCAGGTAACAAAATCTTGTACTTTTGAGCGCAGTCGCGGCAGAGGCAGTTTCAAGAATTTCTTTCCCTTGCCAACTCGCCATCATCCATAACTAAAATCATAAAATAACAAGTTCATGAAAGGTCTAGGTGGGTATGTAATTGTTCTACCCATTTACTTGGCTTTATTGTCATCCGAATTTAGTGCCTAAGGCATAGGCCTCATGAGGCACCTGAGGCCTGAGGTGGAGGTAGGCTAACTAGGTATAACACGGTACGGCACGATAATTTGAGACCCGAACGCGATGAAGTTTAAAAAATTAATACTATTATATTTATAACTAGCTGTCGCCCGCGACCTTCGTTCGCGTGAAATTATTACTATTAAAAAATCCCCTTTATTATAAGCACTTCCCTATTTGAATCGAATTTTGTTACCAATTTCAAGGGCTTTTTTTTCTTTGCACGGAACCCTAAATATTTATCTAAAATAAAAGTAGCCTAAGTTACTCCTTGTTACTTCAGCTATCTGCCAGTGAAAGTCCCGTCAAAATCGGTCCAGCCATTTCAGAGATTAGCCGAAACAAACAGACAGACAGACAGACAAAAATTGTAAAAAAATGTTGTTTTGGTATATGTACCGTGTATACATCCATATGCACTTAGTAAAAAGCGGTTATTTTAGTATTACAAACAGACACTCCAATTTTATTTATATGTACAGATGTACAGAAGATGTACCTACAGATTAGTTTAGCATATTTTTAATAGAATAAAAAAATCTAATATTATATAGTAAGGTACGGTCTACCTACCTATTTAATATGAGGTTTTTAATCAATCTACTTATATTTTAATAAAGATTAAAATGTGATAATTCAATGTATTCTTATTTTTAATATCGTCTGAAATGTTCTGTAAGCTACCTATATCCTACGCGGGTGTCATCGTGCACGGGTAGGTACAGTGGCATAGCGTGGGTTTTTGCCGCCCGGGGCCAGCCGTAACTTTGGCCGCCCCCTCAAGAAAGAAAGTCAAGAAAGGTTGCAAAAAGTCAAAATACAAAGAAATTTTGCTTGTACGAAAACTTGCCCCGGGCAACAGCGTATAGTAAGGAAAATACGCCACTGCTTGGTGGTCCTTGTTTTTACAATTCCGATGACAATAGTAATTATCTAATCTGATAACTATGACCTGACGCTGTCGCCTGACTCCGCTCACAGCCTCCTAGCTCCGCTCTCTGCCGCCCCATGAAACACGCCGCCCGGGGCCAAGCCCCCCCCCTCCCAGCCCCCTTCACGCTACACCACTGGGTAGGTAGTTTAATACAGATAAAATATTTTATTTACACTGTACCTACTTCTCTAGTCAGCGAAGCCAGCACTGATATTTGAAGATTAAATCTGGCTACAGGTCATCGATCCTCGGTAAACTCCCGATGGTTTATTTCAAGAATTGATAAAGATTGATGTTTAGACAACATTAAGCGACCTTACCATATAAAAATGCTAGTAACAACCAAAGATTCCTTATCTACTCAATGCACTTTCAGCCTAAATCTAAGTTAGTTAGCTAGTAATGTCAATGGTGCATTGAAAGCTGAAACATCTATTATAACCTTAAGTGTTATTTACCTCTGTGACTTGTTTTCTTTCCTTTCTGAGCATCTTAACACGAACTCACGTTAATTAAATTAAATCCTGATATAAAAATTATACCGGAAGCAAACAATTATAAGTCACATTAAGCTAATTATTCAGTGCACATGTTTTAAGTCTCAATTTGAACACTACTCATTTAAGTAACTTGACTACATAATTGTGTGAACTTCTAAGTAAAATTTTATTTGTTGTTTAAAAGTAGGTTTCACAATTAAGTAGTCAAGTTACTTAAATGAATAGTGTTCAAATTGAGACTTAAAACATGTGCACTGAATAATTAGCTTAATGTGACTTATGATTGCTTCCGGTATACAGAATATACTTCTTCGTAGTAATTTTTTTGAAGCACTCAAACGAAACAAAAGAATAAATATTATTTAGTGATGCTGATGGTCTTTTGTTTGATAAAGTTTGTTCCCGCGTTTTTTCTAGTTTGTTTTTTGTACATGGATTTTGTTCCTACAGATAATTTAGTTGACCACACCCAGTGTTGTACAACGTAGTATACTAAGTATTAATTCCATTGCCGATATCGAAAAATAATAGCGACGTTTTACCTGAAATTAAAACGTTTATTAAACATGCTTACCTTATTCGAAGCCTCACACTACCCGCGGTGGCTTCAATGCCCGCCTCCCGGAGTAATTTCTTTATCCACCCTGCGATGATGGTACGAGATGCAGGCCTGGGGTTTCCCGTCAGAGCTAGGAATAAGTTGTCAGATTTTGCTACGTTTCTTCGTGGTTCCGACAGGTGGATCAAGTGTTTTATCCAATGTACTGGACACAGGGCTATGTTCTCCGTGTTTGATGTCAGTTTCCAGCTAGACTGCCGATGATTTTGCGAATCTGTTTTTGATCCAAATGCTCGTTATAACCCCGTTATTCTCCTATCACACAGTATTCTGGTGATATCTTCAGCAATGTCAAATCGTGAACTCGTCTGCCTGAACATAGTAGAAGCAACGTGGCTGTGTATATGCTAGTCTCAAACAAACTTGCGGTATTTGGATTTTTACGGCTCAATGTATTCGTTAACACAGCTGGGTCCCATATAGGAGCTTTATCTATTTTGGGCTTAGCTAAAGCTATAGATTTAAGGATTTGTTTCACTAATACGTGCGAGCTTAATGTGCCTTGTTTGCCGGGGTTGGAAAATGTGGCCACGACAGACTTAGGCAACAAGATTGTGCTTAGTGTCAGACCTTCTTGTTGATGTAAATCAGCAAGGAATTTGGCAAGATCAGATCCATTTGGATTGAAACAATCGATCTTCCTTATTTTTTGCCCAATTTGCCCATTTCTTCCAAGCTGGTTTGTACGTGTTGAGGGTTGATTTACGCCAGCCTGAACACAACAAAGCCAACTTGGCTCCCCAACCTAGATTGCTCGCGTCCGTAGTGAGGTAGTGCGTTGGAAACGGGGAGAGGATCTGGGAGCTCTGTCGACAATTGCGTTGCCACCAGATTAGTTCGTGTCTCATTCTCGCAGTGAGATAAACTTTTGCAATTGGCTGCCTTAGCATTTTGTTGGCTTGCGCCTGTAATGCTCGATAATGCAGGCATCCCCGCTGTATTACAAAGCTCGCGAAGTTCATACTGCCAATGATGGTTTGTAACTCTACTAGAGTTGCTTTTTCTTTTTCGAGCATGTTTCGAGTTTGCGACTCTAACTTGGCAGCCAGTCTTTCTGGAAGGGACTTCTGATTTGTCCAGGGATTCCATATTATGCCGAGGAATTCTAGAATTCTCTGCGGTGTTAGGACAGACTTCTTTATATTTATTGTCCAGCCCAAGTATTTCAGCAGGTCTAGTGTGATGGCAATGTGATGACGCAATGTGGCTGGCTTTTGGTTTACCAGGAAGAAGTCGTCCAGGTAGACGGGTATGCGTACACCGCGATCCCTCAGGCATTGAGCTACCCAGTTTGTGAGAGACGCGAACGTCTTGGGGGCCGAGCTTAGACCGAAAGGCAAGCATGTCATTTCCAGAAGTTTGCTGGCATAAATTAAACGTAGGAAGCGCCGGTGGCTCTTCACTACCGGTACATGGAAGTACGCTTGGTGAAAATCGATTTTTGCCATCCAGTCGTTTGACTGCAGAAAATCGGGCACACGGTGTATATTCACCAATCTGAACTTGCGTACACAAATTTGTTGAGGTTTTTGAAGTTGAATGCCTTGCCGTGCCATCGGGTTTTGGCCGGAGAAAGAGTTTGGAAATGAAGCTGGGGCTGCAGTTTGCCTCTTCCAGGACACCTTGATCTATCATTTGATCTATTATTTTCGACGCTTCTGGTGAGTAAGGTGTTTGCTGAAGTATGGCAGGCTTGAATAGCGGTGGCTTTTTGTAAAATGGAATGCGATACCCGCTTACTATTTTTAAAATGTGGGGTGGTGCCCCGAGCTTTTTCCAGCGATTGTAGAACAGGCGAAGTTTGCCGGCACGGAAAGATTGACTCGTTGAGTCAATTCCTTTGCTTTCTAGATTCTCTCCTATCCCGGTGGGAAGAGGGAGAGGAGGCTCTGTTGGTGTTACTGGCCTTATATGCATTTTCTCCTCGTGCGTTGGAGAACTTACCATTCTTTGGGCGAAATGACCCGTAGTTTGTCTTTTTCGGCTGTCTAAAGTTATTTTTCCTCTGAGGAGTCGGTCTTCTAAATTTAGTTTTTGGTAGACGTTTGAGAAGATGTGCTTTGATCGTTCTGCGGTGCAGAGTTGCGATCTTTTTCTTTTGGCCAGAACACTTTCTTAACACCTCCTGCTTTATCTAAAATTGTGCCGAATTTTTCAGCTTCAAACAGGTTTGAGCAAGAAGGTGGTATATTACGGAAAGCATTTTTGTGATATGGATCCTTCACTGAAGCAAGGATGCTTTCTCGTCTATGCTGAATTAGCTCAGCTCTATGACCACATACCAACTGGACGGTGTCATTGAAAACTTTACAATATTCACCGTTGGTGAATATTTCACTTAATTTTGTATAAAGATCACCATAATTAGGGGAATTATTTATCTGTGCCCACATAAGGAAATTTTTCATATCCGACTGAAATGCCTTGCGTTGGCTCAATAAAGCGTAAGAAATACTAGCAAATGCTTTTTCCATATGAGCTGTGGATTTTGAACTGTCGTAACGGCGTATTTCGTCATTAGGCTCTAAACTAGTTAAACCGGGGGTATGTAAGTAAAGTTTTTGTACATCGGCATAACGGACACTGTTCCAACCAGGAAGATCAAAATGTTGCAAGTCTTTAAGTTGCTGAATCATTTCGTCAGATGCTTGTTGGACAGCAGGTTCCTTAAGCTTTATGTTCATTACTAAATTCACGGTCGGGTCGTAAGGCGGAGCCTGAGTTTCATTAATTACAGAGGGTTCTTCGCCTTCAAAAAGTTCATGGCTTACGTACGGATCGATATAATCATCATGACTATCACGAACGTTGCTAGTACTAGCATCACAGTTAGAAGCAGAAGCAATTTGATTCTGAAGCCCGTTCACAATACTAAGTAGTTGATCTAACTTACGGTTTTCCTTGCGCGTCTTCTTACGCTTATGCTTACGTTGACGGCGGCTGCGATGATGTTTGCGATCGTCGTTGGAAGACGAGCTCGATGATGTGCTGCTGCTGCTGGAACTCGACGAAGTCGAACGTCTTCTTTTAGATGCCGCGGCCAGTGGCTTCCTAACCTCTTGACACTTCTCGTTGTCGGCAACCACACTGCTCAAGGGCATGCCAGACTCCTCCATCTGAACACACATTTTTAAACGAAAAACTTAAAGTCCCACAGTATTCACAAGTTGCATGAGCATTATCAATATGTTTTAAATTATAAAAAGAAGGTATATTTCGAAAGGGAGGGTATATTTCTCACGAATGTATTAAAAAATATTTGACAAAAAGTCGGTACATTTCAGATAACACAAGCTATCTTCGAACGGTAACACCGTTATAAAAAAGTACTTACAGTTTCGTCGGTATTAATAACTTTTTATAGATTATAGGCTCTAAACTTGATACAATGTTATAAGTGAGCTATAGTGCACGACTTGCAAATGAGACGGGACTAAGCACGGTAGTGCCAGTTAGTGACCGCCTCTGGCGGGATACGAAACACCAATGTAGAAAAATTTGGTTTTACTGCCTTTGGTGACGCTAGTTGTTTTCGATGTTTCGGAGGGAAGGGCGCTGATTGGCTGAGGCGAGGGCAGACCATGCGACCGGAAGTGCATGATTTTTAAACGGAAACGAACGCTATCTCTCTATGTATATTAGGCTTCGAATAACGGTACAGTACTGTTTAATAAGAATAATAAGAATATTGGGATGAATGTTTGCGTTAAACTACTGGCGTATTTTAACCCTTTAATTCGCAATGTTGATTATACTCAACGTTTCATTAAAAAAAATATTATGAAGTTAGTATTTCGTTTCTATGTGTTGTTTCTATTTTAGAGCATAGCAAAAATAAAACGCAATTGTCAAACAAATACAAGTGACGGTTAACGTACTGAATTTGACACTTCGCGAGACGCACGGTAAGAATTTTTAATTATTTAACTTTTGAGATAGATTTGCACTAATAACTCATTGTTATTTTATTTCTATACTAGGTGTCCCGCGCAACTTCGTCTGCGTCAAACCTAGATAACGACTGCAGCGCCATCTGTCGGGCTAATTTGTGAATCTAAACCATCCAGGGTGCCACCCAAACGCATACAAAAAAATTCATTCAAATCGGTCCAGCCGTTTAGGAGGAGTTCAGTGACATACACACGCACAGTAGAATTATATATATAAAGATATTCATTTTTTTAGACGTGCTATAATATACTTTATATTGAACTGCTTTCATCTACAATTTATAACTACTAATTAGTGAACGTTGAGTATTCTCAACATAGATCAACTATAAAATAAATAAATAAAAATAAAATTCATTTATTTCAGGTCTTGGACCCATATAACTATGAACAAAGTAGCTGTGATTATCAATGTTGAGTATTTTCAACATTGCACGATATCCAGAATTTTACAGTTTTATTTTATAGACTAATTTTTTAACACAAAAAGACATTTTTGGTAATTTTCATTTTTAATTGCTATTGATAAATATCAAAATACATATTGATCACATTTATACTTTCCTATTTATAAAAAATATTATGTTTTATTGCATGTAAATGTGTGTTATTTGCTTGCTTTTGGCGTTCGAATGGGTTTTGCAAGTTTTTTTATATGCTTTTCGTAGGCTAAGCCACAATGAGAACGGACCAGGCGCATCATGGCGCTAGTTCCACCAGAGCGAGCTACTTCAGAGAGTATTAATATATCAGAAGATGAAGATCTGATACCGGAGCCCCAAAACAAGTATACAGCGGACGAAGAATCCGAAATGAGTTTAGAGCCGAGGTCAGTAGATTCTTCTTTAGAAAGGCTGAATATTATAGATGATAGCGATGAGACATGATTCGCCAGATTCCCCCATAATCCCAGAGGAAGACACTGTTTCATTGACTCTCATAATAAATCAGATGTTTCCACAAATTGACTGTACAGAACTTCAAATTCTAAATTCACCAGTTCTATCCTCATTAGAACAAAGTACTCGTTCCAAGCGAAAAGCTATTAATAAGCCTGGAATATTATCAAAAAGGATGAAGAAATGTGTTAGAAAGCCACTAGATTTTAAATGGAAGGTGGGCAAATTCCAACACGCAGCTATTATCGAAGAATTTAAGCTCGGTACACCAACAGACGCTAAATCACCACTTGATTACTTTTTCATTTTTTTTTCTGAACATATTATTGACCTCATAATAGAACAAACAAATTTATATTCCGTTCAGTGTGGCCTTTCAAAATGCGTAAACGTAAAAAATGATGATATACGTGATTTTCTGGCTATTATGATCTTGATGGGGGTAGTTCCGATGCCATCATACAGAGACTATTGGAGTAGAGCTCTCAAGTATGCTCCTATAGCAGACGTTATGCCTCTGAAGAAGTATGAGCAGATCAGAAAGTACCTACATTTTGCGGATAATAACGACGCCAATGATGACCGCTACTTTAAGATCCGTCCGCTTCTAGAGAAAATTAGACGTAACTGTTTATTAGTAGAAGAAGAAGGACGTTACAGTATTGACGAAATGATGGTCCCGTACAAGGGCACTCGTGCTGGGAGTCGACGTGTAAGAATGGGTACACAAATGTTAATTGTGCCAAATGTTCAATGAGGCTTTGTTTAGTTACTAAGAGAAATTGTTTTTATAATTTTCACGTTGAAAAATAAAGGATTTTAGTTTTTTAGTTGTTTGTTTTATTACAAAAATACTTTAGACACTTACGGACAATGTTAAAAAATACTCAACACCCATTTTAACCTCTATATTCCCGAGTATGTCGTAATGTTGAGTATACTCAACGTATGTTTTCTCAAAAACTAATACGCATATTTTTTAAATTATTTTTTATGACTTATTTGTACCATATGAAATCCATTTACTAACGAGAAATTCATAATTTTTAAACCAAAATTGATCTGCGCGTTAAAGGGTTAATTATTCAATCAATAAAAAGTTATGTGAAATATTAAGGCACTAATAAAATAACATACAATTTAAAACATTGCCAAACAGTTCCTATCGCATTTCTCTTACACTGCTGCAGTGTACAGTTCACACAGTTTTAAAAGGTCTTTTTGTGAATATCCGCTGGCACCACATTGCCTTGTTTGTAGAACTTGGTGGAAAAACGACTTACAGATGCATACAAAAATGGTTTCTACCAACTGCCATGCAGTCGTCTTGTGGTGACAACCCAACAATAACTTTATTTTATTATCAAGCAATTACCATCGCGCACAGTTCCCACCCGTAATACTTCGGCATAACCTTAGACCGGTCACTCACCTACAAAAACAACTGCCAAAACGTAAAATTAAAAATTAATGCCAGAAATCACACATCGTGGGGATCATCATCATCATGGGGGGCCCCATTTGGTGCATGTAAGGCGGCGTAACAGGTCTCCAAAAGTTCTGCGAACCACAGGGATGATGCTCTGCTTCTCTGCTGGTGAATATGCCTGTCCAGTTTGGGACCGTTCTGCGCACGCACACCTAGTGGATACAGCTCTAAATGAGACGTGGGGGATAATTACTGGTTGTCTTAAACCGACCGGTACGAATCCACTGTCTGGCATCGCGCCTCCTCAAGTTCGCAGGACTACAGCTAGTCGTATCGAGAGGACGAAGCTACAAGTTGACTCACGTCACCCAATGCACAGCTACGTCTCATTTCCCCAGAGGCTGAAAAGCCGTAAAAGTTTTCATGGGTGCGTGAGCCCAGCTAGCCCAGTCATTTTCAACGCCTCCACAGCAAGATGCGATCTCTGGCGGGAGCAGTTTAAACCACCTGACAATTTCAATTATCCATCAGAGAACCTTCCACCTGGGCACGAGTTGCTGTGGCCGACCTGGAAAACTCTTAACAGACATCGAACCAAGAAGTCAAACCCTTTTTCTTTGCTCCAGCCGGAGCAAAGAAAATCTCTGCAAATGGGGGTTCATGGACGGCTCAGACCTCAAGTGTATATGCGGCGTCTCCCCACAAACAATGACCCACCTTCCATCTTGTACGGGCTCCTATTTCTGTTTGCAGGGTGTAAAGTAACATAACCCGGGGTCTTAGTTCACTCACTGGACCCCACCCATCCCCTTCGAACCTAATCGAGTCGAGTGTCACAAGTCTCGAGCTCGCTTCGCTAGCTCTTGCTTCCTATGTTCTCTTTTCAAAGTATAAACGATTTTGCATGTAAGTTTATTTTAGTTAAGTATGTTATTGTAAGCACAATAAATATCTACTGGACAAATAACTAAAACTATTTTATTATCAATAACAACTGATAAAAGTGATGAATTTCAATTTTATATTCACATTTACCAAATCATGAGGTAATTGTTAATAATGATGGATAATTATTAATAATTTAATCAAACTTACCGTAACATACCCACCAAAACAATTCAGACAATGGTGCCGATTCCCTTGTTTACAAACTAAACCAAATTTAAGTTCAGTGCATCTTTTTCTTTCTATTTCATTAAGAAAAGGACAAAAGATAAATTTTAGTTTAGTCCTGTCAAATTAACCAGCGCCTGACACAAGTTTAGACGTGATTAAAAAGTTGACAACTAAAATTACGTCAAATGCTGACTGTTGTACAAACAACACTATTAATTTAAAAAAAGTTATTTGACATTTCGACTTTGACATTTGCTATGAACTCTCGCTCTGTGTCTGCTGAATTTTACATCAAACAGGAATAAAAGCGATTCAAACATAAATAAAAATTAAAAGATGATCTTTTAAAAATGTCTGGATCGAATTTGCCACCATACCTGCTACAAGAGCTTCCAGATATTACAGAAAGTATAAATTATCCAATACAAAATGTTCAACGCATAAAGGTTAGTCCAAAATATTCCTATTTTTGGCCTTTGTTCAAAATAATTTGGTTGTTTAAAACTATCTGTCGGATCTTTATTTATTAACTATGAAAAGGTGTAACAGATTAGTCTTTTAACTATATCAACTGAAGGTTATAAAATGTATAATAGACACTGTGTTCTATGTTATTCTTATGAAATCATTAAACTAACTTTGTGAATTAATGTGTTTTTTAACTAGAATTGAATATTTGTAATGTTGTCTTTTGAAAACATAGTCATAAATATTTTGATGTTATTATTGAACACTTGAAAGTTAGTCTGTTAACGTAAGTAGAAATTCCAAATCAAATTCGCAATATTTATTTCACATAGGCCTACATTGGTACTTATTAAATGTCGAGAAAAGGTGTTTGGTTCGGGTTGTGAATCATACTGGTGGTTAAAAAGACAGTCATAAGCCACAGTTAGTAAACTAATACTGTTGTTTTTCTTGAATCAACCAAAAGAATCTTCACTTAGAATCTTCACTTAGAATCAAAAGATAGTCATCATTTTCCTGCCCTTGTCCCATGTTATTTGGGCGCTACACATTTTCTTCTTCCATTCTGTGTCATTTGTCATGCTATCATTTACTCCGTCACATATACGTCTTTCATATACTTCGTCACACAATCCATGCATCTTTTCTTTGGCCTTCCTCTCCCCCTCGATCCAATCACATCCCTCCTCATCACATGCTCCTACCAAAACAGTTGATTCCCTTTCAACAAAATCATAATATTGCAAAGAACCAATATGTTAATGGCTACATATATATCTTAATGGGTAAAGTTTAAAAGTTACTTAACAAGTTTCAGCATTTTTACACTGTTAGAGTTAGGGGTAGAATTGTGGCACAAGAAAATAATATGTCAGAGGATCTGGGGAAGCTTTTGCCTAGCCATTGGGCCATTGAGCCATTGTAGACTATGATAAATTTAATTCTAATATTATTTTTGTTGGTCAGATCGTCAGTCCCTCTATGTACAATACGTACTAGTATTCAATTGCATCTGATTAGACTGAAAGCCGACTCCAACATATTTGTGAAAAAGTAGATGCTGACACTGATTTCTTGTATAATTTCAGTATACCTGTTTCGACATATCAAGATCATTAATAGCATTCGGTGCCACCAGTGGAGGCATTTATATTTTCAATCGGACCCCATGTGAATTCGTACAACTTATACCCAACAAGGTATGTGAATTTAGGTTATTTGACTTTTATAAAGGTAAACAACCGCAACACAACTGGTTCCTGTGCTAATCTATGAAAATGGTGACAGATAGCATTTTCACTGAATGCGGTGAGTTTGCAGTGGCCTTGAAAGAACACATTACTAACTCAGTTTAGGTACCTAGGCTATTCTGTTCCATACATGTAAATGGCCTCTAATCAACTGTTTAAATTTCCAGGATGGCGCAATCACCCGCCTGGCTATATCCTCAGATGAGAAACACGTTGGCTTTGCCAACGGTAGAGGTTTGGCTACTGTTGCAGGATGTAACCAATCACTTAGCAGTAGTCACTCTACTGTTGTGTCTAAAGAACATCAAGGGAATGAGATTACCGCCATGATCTGGAGCACCAACCATATGCTGTTCATGGGAGATGACGTGGGGAAAATATCTGTATTGCAACCGCAGAACTTTATTGTAAGTAGTGTTTATACATTATTTGCTGAGTTAGTTTGGTTCTTAAGTTTCATTTTCTTCCAATTTTGGTTTTGAAATGAGATGCCAAAGTCCTTAACTCGCTGTTCCTAACTAGTGTTACTATTATGTGACACTAGTCATTTATGCAGATTTAGTTTTAAAACTTGAATACAAAAATTGTATTCCCCTGATATAATATGTATGTTCATTAAGTATTTAAATGTATGTTTAAAGCCAAGAACGTAATACAATTCGATAGACTTGGGACACAAGGTTTGATACTTATAAAACACCAGTGGAAAAACAATGACATGGATGGATCTACAATGACATGCAGCATTATAAAGTTAATTTACATAACAATGATACCCCAGTTGTTCAGATGTGAAAACAATAAGATAATATTCCGGTTTGATGTTTTGTTAATAAAATTTCCTGAGTATTCGTTTCTGTGTATTCAAATGTTTCCAAGGACAATTTTACTTTAACTCGCGGAATTATTGTGTGAAAATAATGAAGTCAAAATTTAGGGTTTTCTCTTATTATGTTCCATATACCATTGTTTGGTTTCCAGATTAACTTACAAAATAGGTATTACATAAATAAATAGATTAATGAGAACAACATTATTATCCTATACACGATTTCATTGAAACTTCTTAAGCCATTTTGAAGCATATTTTTTCAGAACTATCTTGTCTGATTCAAAGTAGTGTGTCAGTAGAAATGGCTTGAACTTAGAAGTACTAGAAACCTACAATTAACTGTTCACAATAAAAATGTAAGTGGCTCAAAAAGCACTACAACAACCAACACAGTACTCGCTATCATTATATGTAACTGATAGAGTTTACCGCCTTGACATCGCCTCTTGCCTATTCTGTGTATATCTCTCTTTCTGTATATGTGTGTTTCTGTATATTCTGTAAGTTATCTATTTTTTCAGGCCAAGACAATGTTCCAGAGCTCATCACTAACAATAATGAGTTTGGATTCTCGAATTTGTCAACTGGACATGAAGTCTTGCATGCTCCTTGTGTCAACTCTTACTAGGTGTTATGTATGTGATACATCTCAAGAACAGTACCGGCAGATAGGCCAGAAACTAAGGGATGGAGAGTATGGTGCCTGCTTCGTCAACCAAGAAACAAACACAGAGCAACACACAACCAACAATGCACAAGACTTTACAGAAGTCAGGAAATATAACATAGTCAGTGATGAGTCCGGTTTCGCTGTAGGCAAAGACTTAGAGAATACACTTATATTCTGTGCAAGACCTTCTTCTAGAGTATGGGAGGCCACCATAGATGGCACTGTTATCAGGACTCATCAGTTTAAACAAGTACTTGCAAAGAAACCAATGAAACTTGTATCAAATGAGTCATATCAGAATGAGAAAGTCTCCATAGATGAAGTAGTGAGTGATGATGAAGGGCAATCGGTGAATTTCCCCAAAATTGTTGCAACGAATGGTGCCATATTTTCGTTTAGAAAGAATGCTTTGTATTTCTTAAATATTTATGATGTTGATCATACAATTTGGTTTGACAACTATAAAGATATAATTGATTGTAAAGTGTATCATGACATGCTGTATGTATGGCTGTCCAACGGCTCTCTAGTTAACTTGAAATACATGAAAGTAGACAAGTTCCTAGTCAAGTGTTATGTAGAAGAGAAATATATGCTTTGTGCAGAACTGTGTGCCTTGTTCAGTGATTATTTGCTGGCGAACAATTTGTCACCGAAATTGCATATTTTAGTGAGTTTGAAAGATAAATTAGATAATGAAGAGTTACTGAACAGCATTAAAGATGTTCTAAATAAGTTTGACGGTTTGAAGGATAATGATGCTACGCAAATGAAATCCGGAATATACATAGTTGACAACACTTATCACGCGCAGTCATCGTTACTAGAGAGCGACACAAAACTGAACGAAGACTTCAAATTCAGCTCTGTACCACCAGAAGCAATACAGACGTTAAAAGATCTGAGTGTGAGTATGTCTGATAAATTAAATAATAGCAAAAAGAAGTTGAAAGAAAAGTGGGAGGACTTTGAGGGCAAAATGAAACACCTTAGTATTGATAAGCACCAGGAAGTGAAAGAAGTACCAATCACAGAAAGAAAAGAGACACAAGATCTCATAAAACAAATAGCTGCAGATGAAACAATCGAACAAACAACACTTGTATTTGATAACGATATCATTTACAAAGAATCTAGTCAAAAGGCCATAGAAGTAGACAATAATAGTTTAGAAAGAGATAAAGTGAACAAAAGTTTGTATCAATATTATAAATTAAGCATAGTTGGTAAGGAATCAGATCGAACGAATTTAGTTGCTACTATCGAAAATTATGCCTGTGATATTAGTCAGATCTACAATCTTATGTTACAATTAGAAAGTTATTGTATTAATATAGGAGCATTCAATGAATCTAAATTTGTACCTAATAATATATTTCTCAGTTACCTTAATAAATCACAGAGAAAAGAGCAATTACTTGATTCTATTATTGAAGACGAGACACTGTACAAATACTTTGTAGATTCATGTATATCTGTGAATATGAAAAGTCAGAAACTGTCAAACATTGGTTGCGATTGTGGATTCCCTCTCCCGTACTCTAGAACTCATCAAGCACCAATATTTTCTGAGCTTATAGACGAATTTATAGAGAAGCAGTGGTCAAGTCAAACGAGGAACCAATGTTACGATATTTGTAAACGAATGCCTTACTTGTGGAGGAAGATTCTATATTTGAGGAGAAACGAAGACTTGTTGAATATTTTGAGGATATTACTGCAAATGTTGGATGAAGCTTTGCTACATTCTTTTCTTCCCCAGTTTACTCTGGATACATGGGAGCGCACTGTGCAGTTATATGCTACCTTACATGCGAATATGTGTTTAAATTGTTCGAAGAAGTTCGATCACATATCTGTGAGGGATACTTTGAGTTGGGACGATTTAGGGGCACTAATGATCAAGTCTATCGGCGGTAGGAATGCTATCAAGGTGATGGAGAAGTACGCGAGCCTCATAGACGAGGGAGCGATCACTGTGAAGTTCTACCACACATGTCTGATGGTCACTATGTATGAGAGATATGACGGCACTATCACTGGCCAGTTGACGGACACCCTGTATAGCTGTTATAACTTTGAAGACTCGAGGATAGAGGTAAGGACATCATTTTTATGCGTACTGGTTTTTTGCTTCTAACATCCTTAGAATAATGGAACATTCATAACTTTTTGGCGTCTAGTATTTACTTTGACTACCTCGATGGCCTAGTAGCCGACTTCTGAGCATGAAGTCCTGGTTTTGATTCCCGGGTCGGGCAAAGTGTTATTGAGTTTTTCCATCAGGAATTTCTCAGTAGCAACCACAGAGTCTCGATTTGTGCCCTGTTGAATTGGCAATAGGCCCGCCACCTATTATTACATGGGACTCAAAAATAACTGGTGAATTGTGGTACACCTCTGCCTTATCCTTCGGGGATTACAGGCGTGATGTTATGTTATGTATTTACTTCTCTAAAAACATGGGATTCCGATGCCAATAAATGTAGCTTTACTTCCTTACAAAATTTCCGATTGAATCACCTAACTTAGTCTGTAGTGCTACAACATCTGGTTCTCAGCCTTCCTCGTACAATAATTTGACCCAGCCGTTTTTCCTGGACCATAACAAGATATTGCAAATAATGCAAATCTCATTTTCAGATTTGCAGACTATTACGCAGCACTTTAAATGGTAAGCCCAAGAACACTGCGCTACCAATAATTGCGGCAGCGAAGTCGAAACACTGGGGCATGAGACCACTTACTGCAACCAAAGCTACCGGGGACAACGAAACTACGGAAGAGTACATAACAGATGTATCGATTAGCAATATATTAGAAAATTTATCCTTTATCAATAATAACGTAACAGATTGTGTATTATGTGGGTTGCCACTGCAAAATACCGTTCTAATCAAAGATGGCGGACTCTGGGTTTTTAAGTGCGGCCACACTTTTCACGGCGCATGTTTAGATTTGAATAAGGTGAAACTATGTCCTTCGTGTTCGCCTGTTAAATGAAGTTTTTTTTTGTAAGTACATACAGGCTTTGCCGATGAGCACAATAATTTATTTGATTTTTAAGGCTTGTTTTGATCTTTATAGAACCTAGAAGCCAGTGTTGTTATTTCTTTTTGCCTTTTTTAAGGGTTTTGTAGAGCACATTTTGATGCAGCTTAATATGATATTATATTATTATGAAATAATTGACGGAGTATGGACTTGCACCCGGTTGATGGCAATAGGCTCGCCCCCTATTTACCCGGACTTAAACATAACTGGCGAAATGAGGGTGTACTATTACACCTCTGCCTAACCTTTCGGGGATTACAGGCGTGATGTCGTGAAGTGGTGGAAACGATTTTCTGCTGCCAAATTACTGCTAAAAACGTACAGATGTTTTAAATAAAGGGTGTAAACAGACTCTTAACGAAGCCAAAAGACACTTGTTCTCCCCGTCATTGCGATATTTTTTTTGTTCTAGACCATACCTGGGAACCTTCTAGTTACGGAGATATGAGGGGTTAAAGTTCCAACTTTTTCACATACGTTTTTAATGTAAGATTTTTATTTTAAACACCTCCAGGACCCCCTTACTATTCAATCCATCCATCAGCACAATGTTTTGAGTGCGTTACATTGAGTCCTACTGTAACACGTGATTTTTTAGCCCAAAAAAAAATTTCTTCGTTTCTGATCACAAATTTTTGCGTAAAGTTACTTAGTACATAATGCTTGTTTGACGGCTTCGTGAAGAGTCTGTTTACACCCTGTATACACTTATTTTTTACCAACACTTTTTTATTAATTAATTACGTGTTGGCAATGTATACCACTACCAACACATAATTTGTATTAATATATATTTTTTTAAATAAATTACCTAAGTACATATTTCTTTTTGTTGATTTGTTGGTAATGTTTTAATCACTAATTTTCTGTAAGATCTTCCAAATGTTAAATTAATTAAACAAGTAACTTTATTAACTAAAAAAGAATCTTGCTAGTGCAAACAGACACTCGTTCGACAACATGAAGTGTGCTGCTGATACTGTATAGTGTATTTTATCAAGATAATATTTTACAGAAAAACTAGTACTGCATTACTATGTTACTGCTTGTTCCTAGTATTACGTTTTTATGTAAATACATTTATGAAATATTGTGTGTTTGTCAACAAAGCGATTTAATTTATTTCGTGTGTTTTGTATTTATAAAACGTTTTTGTTTCTTATTTTGTTTCCAATTTATGTACGCTACCGAAGCTACCTAACGACAATACATAAAGATTGTATAAAAAATATTTTATTTTGAGCTTGCCTTTTGTCTCGACAGCAAACTATATTATGATAAATTATGCTAAATCACTCGAAATATGGATGATATTTATTTTATTAATCTCACATCTATTAATAAGGTATCAATAAATTATAGTTATACCAAAAAATAACTTGTATCCTATTGTAACTATGTACTTAAACAATTTTTTATTAGATCGTCTAAGTGGCCTTAACATCACGCTAAATTCAGTGCTCAATTTTTTGGTAGGGAAAGTGCTCTTTAGTCAATTTTTTTCCTGTCTGAAAATCAGAGATCATAGAATAAACACTTTGGTCCCAACAAAGTTGAGTGTTGTTCTATCATAAGGAACCGTCATAATATCTGAGATTAACAGACTAATTTTTCCATACTAAAAATCTAACTTGTTTGTTTAGTATAGTTCTACCATTAAAAATGTCACGGTTCTCATTGAAGAGGTCGCGGCTAAATAATAACAGCCGCTTGGGTCGTTCTTAAGGTTAAGTCGAGTTTCTCTAGGTTGGTCCGTGGATGAGTAACCACCCATTACATACCGAGTTCTCACGTGTCTCGAAAAGCATGTTAAGCTTTTGGTCCTGGCTGTCATTTGTAGATCTTTAACAGTCGTTACAGGTAGTCAGAGACCCGAAAGTCTGACAACCAGTTTTACAAAGGGGTATTATATTACCCAGTGCTTACTGGGTTGTGGAGGTCAGAGAGGCAGTCGCTCTGTGCAAAATACTGGTATTCAGCTGCATTCGGTAAGACTGGAAGCCGACCCCAACGCAGATGATGACCTGTAGGTTTAATTCCCTTGAACCAGTTTTCAGACTCTGTAATTCCTCACTAGAAATTTCCGGTTTCCGATGTGCATCACTCCATTTTCATATCACCAATCGAACCTGAACAAAAATTTAACAAAGAGCACGTCTGATGATGACACTCAAAATGAACAAGTGTTCTAGCGTCTAGTAGTTTGAAAGCGGGTGTTAGGCGGTGGACCTACTGTTATTAACAGGTTTATTTAACCAGGCAAACATTGTCAGCAGGCATGCATGATACAAGTGGTTTGTAAGTTTTAACTTACGTGACATTTTTTTTTTACAAATGGTCCGATCTGACTAGATGACCTGAACATTGTCATTATTTTTTGCCTTAGGGTGTCTTGTTTTTGAGATATTTGCGAAAAACCCAAAAAGGGGATTCAAAGTTACAGCGAAGTTATAAGCTCTCCGATCACACCAGCAAATCCTCTGATGAAACCGACAGCCGGCAGATCTGCCCAAATGTGGTGATTTGAGGTTCCTCCTAAAAAAAATGCAAAAGAGCAGATGGACCGTCGACAAGCTGTGATTTTCTATGGAAGTTTGGAATGCATTGTTGTGTGATGTCACATTTTTCTAGGGATACCGTTTTTTACTTAAAATTTAAGAGCTTACCGTATACCTACACTGAATTTAGCAAATGTTGAGTCCTTTGAACGTGCCTATGTAGTGAAAACATGCTGTACATAATTATAAATAATATTTTTGTATATGCGAGGAAGTGTATCCATATCATGTAATAATATTATTTTATTCTGATACTCGATGTATTTTGAAATCTATGAATGTACGAACAATAATGTAACTATATTCTTAATAAAAAATACTTATTCGGTCTAATTGAATGTTATTACTATAATTAGTAATAAATGTGTATTCGAATAAACGTTTTTATGTACAGTCGAGCAGAAAAACCTTAGTTAGTCGTGCCATATTTGATATTAACATCGTACACTAAGCTTTTTACACTCCATCCATATTACTGCAGCCAGGGCGCAGAAAATAAAACAAATCAATATTTTTTATTTTTTAATATACTTTTGGGTTTTGGCACAATTTTAAACAATGTGTCCTGGTTTACACTAGGTAATAAAACCTAAACTCTATCTACTTACACATTTGAAACATTTTCGAATGCTAAGTATAACGGCATGCTAAAATGGAAATGTTAACAAATTATTGTGAAAATAGTTTAAAAAACTATTTAAAATAACAACGTTTGTTTTTAAGTACGTAAAATATCAGTTGTGAATCAACATTGTGATGTTTAGAATTAATGTAGGTACTCTATATGGCAAGATGCGTGGATACTATACCGAACAAATTGATTTGTTACATCTGTTTCAATAAATAGAAATAAAACTCGTTCGAGATCCTAACTCATACAATAGAGACACCAAAATTAAGTATCGTTCATTAAATAACCACAATCACTAACGTTTACATCAAAATATACGCGTATTTACATGAGTTCAACATAAAAAATAAATAATTTAACGGCACTGTTCTAAACCTTTACACATTTACTATGAATACACACTACTTATAAACATTAAGTTTCACATACACAATAATTTTTATTTACTCATACTAACGCTACTTCACGTCAATTACTGGCATACAGCTTTTATTAAGAAAAAAGATGAAAAAACAAAAACAAGTTTTATATAATTAGAAAAATAAATAACAAAATTCAAAAATGGCAATCAACGTCGTTGAACAATTTTTTTTAAGTTTTTCTCGAAATAGGTATCTATACAAGTTTGTTTACTAAGAGCTATATAAAAATGTAGATAATATTATGCGTTACTACAGCTTAGATACTATTATCTATTTATATAAATTGCACGATTCGATAAAGCGAATATTTGTTTATATTAATAATAGTTTAAGGGCGTTACATCACTTGAATTGAGAAAGTACTTATTAACATTTATGATTTGACTAATAAAATGTCCCATAAGTTCTATTCAAAAAGTAATGTTAAAAAAATAAATTATATTTTCAGCCAAGGAAATACAAAAAGCTGCAGATTCATAAGTAGACCAATTCTATACATAAATATTATAATTATTATTTTGATACTTAATTAAGTACTTAAAATATTAGTTTAGTAAGGTGATGTAAGCCCTAAATTATCCCACATTATGTCGGTGGGGTTCAACAAATCAATAAAAAAGAAATGTCTTTATGTATAAACAAATTGACAATTTCACAATTGACCAATAATTTTTATTAAAAAAATACTGTCAGGAACAAAAGATTTGATCTGTATCGACACCAGAATTTTGACAGTATGACAACAATATTCCCTTGATTACATTTACAAACTGGTTTACAATTTTCCTTAGCTTCGTTTACGATTTATAAATTCATATTTGTGTCATTGGCTATGTTGATTATTCCTTTAATATTAGGTATGTCTGTGTTAGAACTGCTTATATAAAAGGGTCTATTACCAATCTCAACTAGTTAAGTCTATGAGTATTTAATCATAACCATTATGCATATAGATCTCACTGAATTTAAATAAAAACAGTTCACCGTGTTCAAAACACTTAAATTTTCAAGCAATCCGCTTCAAATTTTTGGTTTGATACATTTAAATTGCTTAATGTCTAAAGCAGCTAGAATACAAATAGAACCTCGCTCTAAGTTTATACATGGCCACGCGATAGTCAAGATTCAAAGTACTCATTACGACTAACACTAACAACTAATCTCTGAATCTTAAACTAAACCTTTAGCCGAACATTCGAATAAAACTTAAATGTAATCTATCTACAAAGGGAATTTTACTTATTTACAAAGAATCCACTTGAACCCGGTTACATTAGGCTACAATCTACTTTATTATATTGATTCAAAATGAATTACTTATATACGTAGATATTTACATTTTCTTTTTCTAATTATCTATGTGTTGGTTTAATACAACATTTGGCACAACTTCTTTTGTAAAAGGGATCATCTATTTGTGCCAAAAATCTACGATTCTAATTGAAACATTGATAGATTATAGGTCGAACCTAAAAGGGCGCTATTTACATAACAGAAGAACTATACGCCCGCATAATACTTATGAATTAAAGAGTAATTTAAGACATTTTTACTAATTATATTATTCCAATTTTTTAGTACAGTATGAAAAACCTATGGTTCGATAGAAAGTCTTACACATTGAACTGTAGGTTAGCTACTGTACTAAGATTTGTTTAATTAAGGTGTTCATTACTTTTTTCTGAACTAATATTTCACTGGGACAACCACTGCGTAAGCACACATCAAATATACGGGCGAAAGTGTCCAAAGTTAGAAGTTTCTTAATTCACTAATGGAATAATCTCATTATTAATAATCAGTATTTTGTAAACGAGAGATCCAATTTGAGACACTGGCAAAAACTCACAAAATAATATAGCTACCGTCTATACGTGTGCCTCCTTTCGACACGGGGGGGCGGGATCGAGGGCAACACTAGAGATTCCTGCTCCAAGTCTTTATGAATGTAATCCAGAGTGTTCTAGAGTTCTAGAACTGTCCGCGTTATTACCAGGGGTGGTGAGAGGGGGGCAAGGAGAGGGGCGCGGCGTGCGGGTAGGGCCAGCCGCGCGCCGTACCTCAATCGTCCTCTCGGGGGGACAGTGGCGGGGAGAACCCGGGGTTCATGTAGTTGCCCCCGTTGGGCGGCGGCGACGAGTTGGAGGGGCCGGGGGACGCGAGCGCGGGAGGCAGGAAGCCGAGCTCGCTGCCGCCGTCGCGACACCACAGCTGCCTCATCTCCTGCCGGCGCGTGCGCATCAGGTTCTTGTACTCGGATATCCGCATCTTCTTACCGTCCACTATGCATGTCCTTTTTGGTCTTGGTCGGTACCTGGAAATGATACGGAAATATGTTAGTTTTAAACTGACTGAGAAGTTATGCTTATTAAATTGCTCTACCTAGGTAATCGACATCTTGCTAGCACATTATTGACGAACAGGTAAAATACAGAAGTGCATAAATTAAATTACCTATAGTCAGGGTGTTTCTCCATATGCTGTTTGGACAGTCTCGACTGCTCCTCATAGTAGGGTTGCTTCTCAGCGTTGGACATCGCCTTCCACCTGGCTCCAAGGATCTTGGATATGTTGGAGTTGTGCATGTCAGGACATGCCTTCAGGATCTTCCTGCGCTCATCCTTGGCCCAAACCATGAACGCGTTCATTGGTCGCTTGATATGTGGCTTGCCGGTCTCATCACGGCGTGGTTGGCGGACCAGCTTCGCTTTCTCCGCATCCTCGGATGGTGATTGACTCCATGATGATGCTGGAATGTTTAAATTTGTTGTTAGTAGATGCTTTTCCAAAAGTAGTTGTAACAGTGTGTGTGTGTTGTAAGTGTGGTTAAAGATTCGGCAGTTACAAGTTTATGGGACTGACCCAACAGTACCTATTACCCATTGCATTAAAAAAATCATATTTGTTTGTTTTATATTTTAACTTTAAATATATTTGAAGTCATAACCTGAAGAGGTTGCCTACTCTTTGACAAATCTAAAAACAACTCAGTTTACGGCACAAGGGATATCAATGCTTATAATCTGTCAATGAAACATAATCTGCATGAGTGATACCCTGCCCCACGCTATAAAAGAGTTTAAACGAAATTCCGACGCCTACTAAAATTATGGAAATAATTATAACAAAATATAAATAAGATATGAAAACTGTCTGTCGCACAAGTTGCTAGAGAACTCAATCGGAAGCCGCGCTTAGCTCAGCTATAAATTATCGCGAACGATGGATGTCGGCCGTAAAACAATCGTTAAACTGGGATTGTGTGACTATTTCAAACGTTTCCATTTATATCTAGAGAGTTAAAATTCTATTTGGCATTTTATTTTTATATTGGTAGTTGGTATCTAAAGAATAGATAAAGTTTAAATCCTTATTGTGCAGTTGGTAGGTTAATGTACTTACAGGTAGGTACGTGTATAGGTAGAACCATATGTATCTCACCTATCACTTAAACATTTTGCCGATGTGGTATAGAAGCAAGCTACCGGGTACCTACTTCCAAGTGTTAGGTAGGTACAGTTTATACGTCAAAGATTTTCCAGCCCTGCTATTTAGTTACCCACTTAAGTTCTGCGGTAGAATGAAAGAGGTTAGTTAATCGTTCCTACATACTTTCTGATTTTAGAAACCCGCACTTAGGTAGTACCTATATTGTATGTCAATTGCTTGAAGGTCCCTACCTTAGGGTCTATTTCACCAAGCGGAAAAATACTCGCGCACTTTTTTGACATCACTGAATAAAGGACTATATATGAATTACCTTTAAGTATAAAATTCGACGCAGAGATCAGTTCGCGCGGGATGCGCGAACGCCCAATTTTAGACTTAAAGGCGATACTGAATCAGTGAAATAAAAAAAAATGCGCGAGGGTTTTTCCGCTTGGTGGAAACGGACCCTTATCCTAATAGGATCGAACGCCTACCAACCTACAACCAATATTCGTAAACTAATCTTATTCAGAAGAAGTCTTTAAAATGACGCTTATTGCCATATATAGAGGGATTATAATTAATAGGTAGGTAGCCATCTATAGCAGAATCGTGTGTTTGTATTTCTGATGAATTCATTCGAATACATTATTGAAGTCAGTTACACATAGCCTACGTTGAACCAGTATCCATTTACCCTTAAAGTGACAGCTTTCTAGTTGAATAAATTTTAAAATACTTATAGCAATTGATTGCATATTTATGGAGTAGGTACCAGTACAAGTCTGACCTAATTTCTTCGGAAAATTCTACATTTGCGATGATAAGTGGTTGCTTTAATAGGTACAAGTTAATATTAAATTGGTCTTAATTAAATTGTCGCTACTTACTGCAACTGCTATCCTATCACCAATTTACCTATGTCTTGTTAAATAAGTGCCTAATTAATCATCGCAGTTGCAGTGTTTTGTTTAATTAGTAATTTTTAAGCTTTCCATTTTTCGATCTTTTCCTTTCGCTTTTCACGACATCCAGGGTTAGCATTTTGGTATAAGCAGGCTAGGTAAATATTATACCTACTCATATACCAAGTCACTGCTTAGGTAACGTTCCAAAAGCAGATATTACCAAGTATTGTAGCGGAGCGTAAGCTGAGTATGTTAGTATTTTTCTTAAGAATTTTGGAATGTAAATTTAAGTCGTATTTCTTAATTTTTTGTCCGACTTTTCACGGTTCTTATGTTAAAAGTTAATTCATAGACGTTTAATTTTGTTGATGGAAATACTTTGTTACACTGTTTAGATTGGTAGACATTTCAGTCAGTTTAGATGTTGTGAATGTCAGATTATTATTGTATTTACAGATATACCTATATCCCTCTCAAAAATATAAAAAAGGATCGATAAGTAGATACACCTTAAACTCTCAAAGTTGGTAAAGTTACGGACAGTTTTATTAATGCACTCCTGAAACCGCCTGACTTAATCAAATAGCAATATAGAGTGAATTACGTCACGAATGTCGCGCACATTAAATTTTGCACTAATCAAATTCCGAAACGATTATTGCGACCGCATCCCCCCCTACCCCACGTCCAGCTATGTGGGTCACAGTGGAAAATGTCCGGCTAACATTTGAGCTGACGGATTCGCTACCAAGTGTCCACTCGATTAATAAGCCACCGCGGAAACATGCCGCACTCAAAGCGCGGGACATTCCTCGAATTAATTTGAAGCGCTGTTAGATAATTTATAACATCCTACCGCGCCTGATACGCGCGCGATACACTTCTAATATGAACACCGATGAGGACACTCTCGCGCACAAATCTCTTACGCCCTTTTTTTTGGGCATCACAGTTTAAAAATCGCGTGTCGCCTTATGACGTCAATCCCATTTTATTTTAGTCTCCGTTACGCGGCTGTCATGCTAACAACTAGTATTAATGACGTTCGCCTGGAATGACGGCAATAATTAGCTCCTCGTGACAGGTCAAGTACGGCACAGTCGGTGATTCAGATACAGTTACAGGCCATTTCATTTTATAGTGTAAGTCATTATGTTTTATCTAGGAATTTGCGTGACGTTATGACTTAAAATATAATGTTACAGCTGTCATATTTATTGTAACATGAAAGTTGTGGAAATTATTTATATTCCTGTATAAACATTAAGAAAAGCCGGAAAATTTTAAGTGCCCCATCAGCTTAGCATTTATGTGCTAATGAACTTGGCCTTGGAGATCAAAATCTGGAGAGAATGTGGGTTATAGATTTTATTATAATTATAACACACAATTAGGGTTCTTAAATAAAATGCAGGGAAACTATGTTTGAAGTTGAACTAGCGAATACAACTGAATAATATTCTCATGGTAAGGCGATGTGTGCGCGAGTGTACACCGAGGCGGGACGGTGCACCGAGCGGAAGTTTGCGTCTCCAGCGCCATCTATTTCACGTTTCACGCGATTCTCTTGTTTTAAAGGAAACGAAACGACACTTGCGATTTTGTAACCAATTCGGTTTGGGTTCGCGCCAACTATTTAAAGTAGATATTTGTTTTGTACACCATCTTACACAATTATTAATATCATGTATGAATTATTAAAGTTTATGTAATATTCGTAATAAATCTGCAGTTCCGTGGTTACACATAAAGCTGACGCCAGAAATAGAAATCTGTTGTACCTACTCAAGTTAGTACTTATACGGCAAACCATTGTTACCCGTGCAGTGAACATTAAAAAAAAATGCACGATTGAATATTCCCTCCTAACTTTTAAAATAATTGGAATTCCTTCGACTATTATCCTCGAGGTGGAATGTCATCAAATCGCCGAGGGACGCAATAAAAGTGAAACTTTATAAACTTTGTAACATAAAACTTGGGCCCGTAAGAGTTACAGATGAGTTTCAAGATTACCGTTGGTAATTAATATTTCTAAAGTAATTTACGTATCTTTCAATTTTGTCAGACTTGCATGCTACATGAGATCAAATGAGATGACGTGTATGATAGTAACGAAATATTTCACTTTACATGTTAATATCGTATTGCCCAACTTTCTGGCTTTCACTAATGTGTCTGACACTGAGGTAAACTACGAGGTCGACTAGGTATCTAAGTACATCGGTTAGGTAGGTTAACAGGTCGTTGATAAAAGACAAATCATAATCACGTTTACCTAAGACTTAGGTCCTAAGTGGTTACAGTAAGTACTTACCTACCACAACAGTGAACTATTTAAATCTATACCCATTTTACCCAATAGTTATTTAAAACCATTCTATATAAAAAATAAAACTACAGCAGCCTGTAAAAAAAGTCGAAAAAGATCAAAGCTTAAAGTCAAATCGGGGAAACTGTCAATCTATTCTAATACTATCTATCTATTCTTTATGATTTCAGATATTAGTGTCTATAGGAGCTATCGTTAAAATATAATGTATATTTGCAGGTCGTTTCAGGTAGCATTGTAATACCGGGCTTCAATAATCACCTAGGTACTGCGTAGGTAGCAATAAATTCGAGTAGGGAAACTCGATGAATCGCATGGCCTACATTTCAGTCGATATTTACCAGAGTGTAACTGTTTTACAGTATAAGACGTATTAATTATATTTAGCAATTAAATGCGAAACATCAAAATGTTTGGCGGCGACACGGGACATTTCTCCATTTTAACATTTACCCACTATTTATCTAAGACTACTCCTTGTTTATTTCGGTTCCTAACATTTCGTAAGTACACGCTCGTTTTGATATTAAAATTGATTCTGATTTACATGATGTCGCGTAGTGTTGATTTCTGTTTGAGAGATTATCATCCGGTTTTAATTCCTTGAATTATTTTTTAAATTCTTTGAGGTTTTTGTCAAAAAATATACCTACGCATGAAACAGAAATAGATTGTTTTAACTATAAGCATTTCAAGTGTCGGAGAAAAAGTGCCATCTACTGTGAGTAAAAAATTTTTTTTTTGCCAAAAAAATCAACTGAAACATTTATCGATAAAAAAACAGCACAAATGATTTAGGCATACACACCATTGACTGATTGATTGTTATTACCTTAAAAATTAGAACACACAAGATTTATTGCTATCGTTAATTATAACGGGAACTATATTGTATTCCGAGCATTAAGAACTTAATTAAATAAATTGATACAATATTTTAGGCTCCTCTCAACTTTATATTTTTCCTAAATGCCTGGGTTTATACTAGTAATGTAAATTAAAAGCCTGTTATTATCTCTTCGTTGATGTTTTAGATATTCGAGCATTTTATTAGATTAGTTATGGGGTCAGAGGTACAGAATTTGCGGAATTCATTTCGACATGATTAAAACCAGCTGTGTCTCTTGAGCTAAAATTTTGACCGTGTGGTTTTTAACGGCTGAGTTACGCATTGTCGTTTGACTATAGTTTTTGCAAATTTTATAAATATAAGATTTAGAAATTAAACTATACACTTACCTACCTTAGAAGTCAACTCATTGTTCAGGATAGGTAATGGCACAAAAATAAAACATCTTTTGTGAAGAGCTTTCCTCTCTCTAGGTTGAAAGTCGTAAAAATGTTTTACATGTGTCTACGCACGACGGCTATTAGTACTCCAGTGACATAGTTCCCAGTTCACCCAGAATCCGTGTCTAGGTAACAAGTGAATCAGATAATAATGATGACGCCAACAGCGCGTCATTGCGCACTAGTTCCAAAAATATTAGTGGATACGGCTGTCTAATCAAATCATTTATTAGCCTCAGAACACATTTACTTAGCTGATTTTAATGGGATCTACGGCTAATGAACAACCGCTTTCTGGAAATGGAAGAAATGTTAAGACCAGAAGTACCAGACGGTAGGCACCTACCTGGTTCTTGAATGATTTTCAACAAAGCTCTTAACCAAAATTGTATGTGGTAAGGTCTGACTTTCTACCAGAGCCGTGCGATTAAGCGAAGCCTGAGCAAGGAACAAAACAATCCCACAATAGAATTGCTTTATTTTCAAAATGGAGAAGCTCTATTAGTGAATGTTTTTCTTACTCACCGCTCCGCTTCACACGAACCTGGTGGAAAACAAGCCTAAATACTCGTCACGGTCTTGGTGACAAATAAACTATAAATAGGTTTAGTTTATTAAGATATTATACTCACTGTTGCACTGAGCATTATATTCTTCTTCCTTCGGCATATTGTACTGGCTCTCGTCCATGGGCGGGTAGGGAACGAAGCGCGGCATCATCATCTGCGGAGCGGGCGATGGTGAGCGCTGCTTGCTCAGGTTGAGCGGAGTGTCGGGGTCCTGAGGGGGTGGCGAGCGAGCGCTAGCAGTGAGCTGAGCGAGCTGAGCCGTCGCTGGCCATTGGTTCGCTTGCATTGCCTAGAAATTAAAATTAAAATTTGCTAATGTGACTAGCCGACGCCGAGGCTTTACGTGGTTTTTTTACTCATAATTAAATAGAGCAGAAGACGACATCAACGACATTCTTTCATGCAACAAAAATGAACTGAATAGACATGAGCTACCGAAAATCTTCTGTCAATTCTGTTGAAAGTCGTCTTTAAAAGCACTTGCCACTTGTTTAGATAGGTACGACACAAGATACTGGCATTAGGGTTTGCGCTCATATATTTTACTCATTAGAGCAGAATCAAAAATACTTAATATGAATGGAAATGTTTCTATAAATAAACAGACCTGCTGCGATACACAGACGAGAATAATTAACATAAATCTTACTATTTCAATAATTAATTGGCATATAACCAAATATAAAGCTTGTGATCAAAATAACTGGATCAAGATTATCGCGTCACTAATAAAAACTGAAGTAACAATAACTCTCATCAATGATATAACAGTAAAAGGCATTTGCGTCAAACAAGTCGCCGATGACGCTTATAGTCAAAACTGGACGTTCTCAGCAACACAGGGTTTGACGTTTCTAATTATATCTTTACATAACAAACACCGGGTGTTGTGGTAATGAGTTTGAGAACAACTTTCGTTTTAATATCACGTCTTCTGATAATATTTATAGTGGTAATGTTGATTGCAGCATTCAGGGTGTTGCTTGATTGAAGTATCGAAATTAAATTGAGACATTTGATTAATATGAACCCTATTTTCTGATGGCTGTGCAATGTACTCGAAAAATATTTCGTGATAGTGGTTTTGGCCAAAGAGGTGAAAAAACCTATTGCCTGAAATTGTTACCAGCTCATTTTCATAAGCCTCAAATGTGTTTTGCACGATACGACACCAGAAAGTAGTTTCGCTTAGCATAGTCCCAAAGAATAGACGATTGTGATCAAATCAAAACAAAATTGCGAGAGCTACTAGAGGTGATAATAATTAACATGTCTGTGTTCACATTTGCCACACAATAACTTATTCGAGAAGATAATATTATTATACAAATAGTGATAATTAGACAACCCTAGCATAAAGATAAACACAATGTCAATTATTGCTGTTATTGAACCTAGGAAATTAGCCAATATAGAGCTATATCTATACGTGATATAGTCGCTTGCCAAATCAATTTGTTTATTACATTTTCATCCTCATAGTGACTATTACAAATTGATGACTAAGATATTTTGGCGATGCAGATACGGTTTGTTGGTGGTCTTAGGTGGCTTAATTGGTCATCTTTTTGTGATCAAATCTTCCTCTGTTTTCTTCTTCGACAGTTCATTTAATTTGAACGTTCGTATGAACTTTTGCATCTATAATTCGATGGTAGGTAGTATTAATGGTTGTATGTGTGATTTTTTTTTATATTTAAATCAAACTGTGACACATTCATCTCTGGTGTGTCTCCTCGTCTTCTCCATTTATATGTACCACCATTACCGTTACCTACGTCATGTTCATCATTCATCCGAGAGACGTCTTCTGCTGTAAGTACATAATAATTCCCTCAAGGAACAAAGACAAATCCTGTGCTTTCTCAAATCCTGCGATTTACGCCAGGCATAGATAGGTATTACAAAACAACGTTTAATACTCACGTTTTGTTGCTGTTGCGGGGGCCGCATCTGCTCCAGCAAGGGCAGCAGTCCCAGTGGTGGGCCAGGGTACATGCCGTGCCCGCGCCGCACCATCTCCTGGCGATGTAGCTGCTCCTGTTGTAACCGCTGCAGCTCCAGCTCAGCTGTCACGTTACCAATGTTCTGGAACAAAAGATGGGAGCTGTTAGCCATGCATCATTTTGATGTCAACAGTGTCAAGAGTTTACGATTCTGCAATGAATTTTATATTGGGTAGGTACCTACTGCTATTTTTCGTCTGTCGGCTTAAGGTCATGAAGAACAACGAATTGTATGCAACAGTGATATGGAAACGAGCATGAAAGAAACGCAATTTCATTTACGCCATGCAACATTTTGACTGGCGTGTCGTTAATAAAATAACTTTATATGCACTAACGAAAGGCACCGCGCGGCGGCGGTACCATACGCGCCAGGTTTTAAGCTTCGCAACTTTCTGCTATCAGTCTTAACGAGTCTCTCGACGCGATATTTGTTCCACACAATATATTGCACACTTAAGCACTTCCCAACACAAAGAATAAGCTAAAATGTGTGCACAAATCAACCGGCGGGACCGTCACTAAATCACGGCGACCATAAAGCGAATTCCCAAAAAAAAGTACATCAATTAATTGCCTGGGAGGCGTGACGAATAACACAATATACATTTTATCGGCTCTTCATTAAGACAGTATTGAATTGTTAATGGTTGTACAAAGTAAGACGTTATAAGGTGATGAAATCAAAACAGCTCGACGATGTAAGTTTCCGGATGAACGACGACGCGAAATATGAAAAGGATTTGCCATTTTTAAAGATTCCTGCAAACGTATAAATACGGTCCTGACAGTGGGAATACATTTAAGTGAATCACTGTCGGTGGAGATAAAAAAGAAAAAAGCGCTAATGGAAGACAAAAGCGAATGCATAAATAAACGTGACATAATCGTGCGAATAAAAAGAGCGGCAGAGTGTAATAGGCGTCCCTTCGGCGATACCGCGATACATCGAGCGCCACCGGTAATCGAGCAAGTTTTTCCATCGGCCTGACAAATTGCCGTCATAACCGAACGGATTAAACTTTTTATTAAAAACAACAAACTGAGCATAATGTATGGGCGTAATCGGCAAGGGACAGATGTTCCCGAATAACGTACGCGATTTATCTAATGTAAAAAGACTTTTATTTAATAGCTCTGCGGAGATGTCCTAGCAATTGGCGCTTATATTTTACAGCGAACCGTCGTTTTGGCATTTCGACCGTATTTTGATAGCATTATTAATGTTTGAGATGATATAAAAATGCGATTTTTGATAGAGGTGACCAGCTGTGGCGTCACAATTTGTTGTTGCACGACGCAGGTGGGTCGCTTCGTCATAAATATGATATGGAAGCGAAACAGCCAAGATGGAGGCGTCGTTAAACTGACTGAAACAATGGAACCGGTGCCAATGGAAATAGGTGGGTGTGATTTGGCGAGGAGCACCGCCCGATGTTCTGTCAATACTGATGACGATGGATATAAATGGAAGCAAAAACATAATATTGTGCCCACAAGGGCAGGAAATCGTGCTTTACATAAAGCGACAACGCTTATAAACAATTTGCGCGATGGGTCGCGCAGTGTGCTGCATTGGTGGGATTCGGACTGGATACCAGTCACAGTGAAGATCGGCGGCGGTTGACTACGGTGGAAGTATATGTAAAGAACGATTTCCTTTTCCTATATTTCTTCGCTAAACGAAATGTAGACAGTTAATCATATAAATATTATTAATGATATATCTTTATTAGTCGCCCTTCGAGCAAAGTATACAAGGGGCCTTGACATAATACCAGAGACAGATCTAAGGAATAGTAACACTGTTAGATGTTCAAATGATGCGTGTTTAATGTGATACCAACATATTTGAAATTCATCTAAAACATAAAGTTCTATCAAATGTCAACACATTTAATAATACATACAACTTGCAAGATTTATTGAACACGCGGTTAAAGTTACAAATCCCCATAAAGCTATTGTCAATGAAACAGACACACAAAACCCTAATGATTTATATGAAACCGCGGATTAGCTTGAAGCGTACATCAAAAACAATATAATTGAAGAATATATAGTGGACAAAGAGATCACAGATGAACACCGGACATACCATGACATAATTTATAATGTGGGCGCCGATATCAAAATAGTAATACCACTTTTTAAATACATGACTTACGATATTGACCCTTACGTGGTCGGATTAAGAGTTGATGATGTTATATGAAAAGATTAGGTGAAAATACACGGAAAGCTGTATAATGAAACAGACGTCACATTGACGTAAGAGATGCAGATCTTTGGGTGAAATCATAATATTTACTGTCACAGGCCGACGTGCTCTCATTTCTAGATAGATTATTCGAGTAATAGATTTAGGTTTTCGGTAGTTTTCCTGCCGACTGAGATTTATCTATTAAAGCTGTTAAAGAAAGAGACTATTTTTGTGTAAGCCTTATCAAGGAGGTCGGATCTCATGATTTATGGAAGTGAGGCTGACGACATGTAGGTGGGTAACTCTATGTTGAAATATAGGTAATGTTCAACATTTTATTTGCGTTCAGTAGTTTAGGTAGCAAAGTTTTCTTAATTTGGGGTGATCGATCACCGTGTGACTTTTATAGACGGGTTTATGTTAATTTGATGACCTTATAAGGGAATGAGACAACAACTAACGACAATGGCGATAATTCCCAACCCACCAATAGGCTGTATGGTAACCCATCGTATTATCAGCCTGTCTATCCACTTACTGAACCATAACGAACTAATAATTTATTTATTCCGTGACCCTAAAGTGTTGATAATTTGAATAATGCAATACAAAAAAAGGGCTTGACATGATTTCAAGGGTGCGTGGAAATAAGGGCGGTACAGACAGGGCTAAGCGATGACATATCAAAATGAATCGCTAATGCATGTCTGAGAACAAGAAACACGTAGAGTTGCATCTATCATGATTGTTTTTGTTGCATTGCCGATGATAAAAAGTTAGGAGAAAGTTATTTTGACACGTTATTCGTGAGTGACTTTTTGCTTCTCGAGTACTGAAAAAACATTAAAATTAATTACTTTTAGTTTCAGCTTGTAAAAAGTGTATCTATTAAATTGGGCGATTAGTGCTTTCACTTGCAAGACTTTTTGCTTAACATAATCATAGCTGACGACTATTAGACGAGTGCAAAAAGATGAATTTTCATTCAACAATTTAATTGAAAACGAGAACTCCACCCTTTTCTGTGTTCTTGTTTAAGTACGTTTTAATATCGAAATAGTTTGCACGGTACCTTTGTTGCATTGTGAATCTTTGTTACTACTTTATGGTATGTGTGACAATTACAATTCTATTTGTATGAAGTATTAGATCTACTGTTTGGATCTTATAACATTAGAAAATACACTTGCAGCCCCTATATGAACTTTTTCTAATGCCGTTGTAATCACAGAACTGCCCTTAAAGTTAAAGATAAGCCTTAATTCAAAAGATGACAACAAAGATGGGAGGACTGTTTTAACACCTTCAATACAAACGATAAATCCCCCAAGAAACCAGGCGTGCCAACCAATGTTAATTAGCTCAGAGTTAAAACAGGCGATAATAACCATACCATGGAAAGCACAGGTATCAAACAAAGAGACAGCTTTAAAATATAACATTTACGAAGCACAAGTAAAACATTATGACGTCCCCCAATTAAACTGCCAGGGGCACACGCGGTAGACCCGGCGCTCCCCGCAGGAGTTCGCTTATCACATGCTTTATCCTCCCGATGCGCATGAGTCGCAACTTCGCGAATGCACTGATCTTATCTAATGTCCGCGGTGATTATGCATTTTGCATAATGGAATCGATGCGTGCTTTGTCTTGTTCGGACCCTGTTTTATATTTATAGCGTTCATATTTTATTTTGTTTATCGTGGTAAGTTTGCAGAAATTCGTTAACGAGAGGTTGTTGCCACTGGGAAAAGGTTTTACGATAATGACAGCTTATCATTTTGACATAAAATTAATTTTGTGCCCGATTTTTTTACAAGGAGCGGGAAATTCGAGGAATAACAACAAGACATCTTATAAAAGAAGTCAAAATCTCTTTGATTGCAATAATCAGAAAAACCCTCCACAATAGGTGCTCATTCACAATCAACATGAAAGTCAAAATATGAAGGGTTCGGCCACTTCTGTCGTTGAATTGTTATTAAATCACACAATACTTGACGGTTGTAGGCGCTAATAGTGGCAGCCCTTTGAGTGGCAACCCTGTAGAGTGGCATCGGAGAGTGGCAACCCTGCGGTTTCTTCAAATTAGCGCAGTGATTGGTATCGGACGACGGTCGGGCACGTGGCAGCCGGAATTAGCAGCCTACCTATTTCATTTTCATGTTGAGCTGCTAAAGGAAACTGTTAATTTGTTGTGGCAGTATTATCTGTTATTTTGATTTGAGGGATCTGTTGTGTATTGTTATTGGGATGTATGCGAGTTTTTTTTTTGTGGTAGATTGAAGGTAAATTAAACGAATGGAATTCGGCCTAATTCAACATCATTAGTCCATAAATGTGTCTAGTAAATAGTGGACTAGGTATAGTATCACTCAAGGATTGTTATATTTTCAAGTCATCATGTCATCACTTCCATTCATCTACATAATCTAAATTTACCTGAACTTCCAGTGAGTATAACAAAGAAAGCCATTATAATATTAATACAACAATTTCATTTGAAGTCACCTCTAACTCCATAGTTTACCTTCCATTATTTTACAGCTTCCCTTCGACATGGGACATATCAAACGAGCTAGGGCAGTAAATCATGAAATTAAGCTATTACAGCCACATCACACGTCGGCGCTCCTTTTGACTTGAACGTTTTTTAAAGCAACAAAAATTTTTAGACATCCGGACGACAACGCACGGAAAGTAACGACTTTATAATTTGAAACATGTTTTTGTTATCGATTTTGGTAAAGAAAGCGTTTTGGGAGCTTTTTTTAAATATTACCTTACCGTTGTTGTAGGACATAAAAGAATGTTCTGTTGTTAAAGAGGGAAAACTGTAGATAGCTACGCTTTTGTTATTAGGATTTGTCTATCTTTCTATAACATTACCTAATCTAAAACTGGATACCGTCAAATACAATTTAAGAACACATGTCTTCAAATCAAATTACCCCTTTCCACTTTTGGAAAGGGGTAATTTGATACCTAGTTGGTGGTGATTAATAAGCCTTTGCTTATTAATCACCACCAACTAGGTATCATTAGATATCGACTACTAATATTTTAATATACTCTTACCCACCTAAATATAAAATAACAGTTAGATACCGAAACAAAATTCAAAACATACCCCTAACAAACTTAACTTGCCCAAAAAATTACCACTTCAAGTAACATCATGTGAGTTCAAAAACGTATAAACAAAAGCGAGCCGGCCGTCCAGCCAACCGATGACAGTCCCTCGAGACCTTTACAGACAAACATCTATAACATCCCCTCTTTTATACCCCCTTTTGCTTCACCCCCCTGTCTTGCCTCTTGCCTCTTGCTAGCCCCGGATGCTCGTCCCACTTGAGCTTTTCTTTTATTCCTTGCATACTCTTACGTTTATTTTTGTTTTCCGTTAGCCGGCGGAAATAATGGCATTAGGATGCTGTGGATGTCACCTAGTTTGATAGGGATTTTTTAGGCATTGTTTAAATAATAAAAACAAAAACGTTCATTCAACTTGTAGCACTGTAAGAATTTAACCGTTCTTGAAAGTCAATGACTTTATCATTGACTTACGGCGTTAATTAATTCTTACGATGCTAAAATTTAGCAAAAAAAGATTCATAATCCAGTTCATTCCTGTTACCGTTTTTTTATCCGCAATTTGAGGACATGCGGAAATTGAAAGTTGCATTCTGTAACTAAGGAATCTTTGACCTACCCCACATACAACTCTGAGAGAAATACATCATCTTATGACACGACGATGCAACCCGTGCCAAGTTTGTCGCTTATGGAACTACGTTAATTTGTGCTTCTTCCTAAAATTTGGTTTATAAATACCAAAATCAAAATCATTACATAATTAACTTACATTCATCAGCTATCTTGCTTTAAAGATAGCCTGAATACCTACGTCAATACAAAATATAAAAGCGAATCCCGCCTGCGAACTCCACAATATTCTTCCGTATTTTGTAGGCGATAGAGTTGTGGAGTGGCGTCATTATTCTGTTCCCATTCAATTCTATATTTTACCACATTTTATATTAAAAAGAAAACAAATGAGCAAGAGGATCGTGCATTGAGAACAAACCAGCCCCGTAGAATGTACATAATTAAGCGCTTTACTGTTCTCAATTACGCGTTTTCTGTTTCCAGAATTCGTACTAATGATTTGTATAAGTATTGAGGTATGAAGTGCACTTTAGATATGGGTGAAGAGTACTTAGAAGTTTTTAAGGTTACAACTGTTGTTATTTTATCAAAACAAGAGAGAGATTTTAATAACAGAGTTAGTAGAGATTTTTCATTTCATGGCAGGGACTTTTGAACCAACTGAAACTAAGAGATGTCTTAACATATCCAGAAATGTACGTGATCAATACCTATATAAAACAAAAGGCTCATCAAGAAATAAGCAGAACCCTCACACGAACCGACATTACACCTCAAAAACCACACGACAGTGCCAATTGAAAATTATTGTCTACAAAATCTTTAATGGCTTAACAACTAAAGCATATACCACACTGTACCCACTCAAAGGCTTTGTGCACATCAATGGGCGACGCCACAAAAGTGCGAAACCTTACCGCGGTCGAGAGAAAAGATTAATAAAGCTTAGAACACACTCAACACCTGTCCTTTGTCGCTAATGGACCGCCTCTAATCTTGAGGGAAATAGTGCGGTGAGGAAAAATAAGAAAATATTATAGTTTCTCTTTTATTATGTTGTGTGGTTATATTGTACTAGGGTTTTTGTTTCATTGCAGAGATAGATCTTCGATTTTTTATAATATCAAAGTGTTAATTTGGTTGTTTATTTAGTAATAAGTAGATTAATTTCACACCTAAAACCTAAACCGTATTCCTAAAACTGCATATCCAATCGTTCACATTTTCCACAACTATAAAACTGATGGTTAACTGACTTTAGAATGTTCATAAGTTCCATTTTTACATAAAGTCATAGAAAAATGTAGTTTATTTACACTGCTAAAAGCATCTATCATAAATAAATCTAGTCAAACTTTAGTAGCCACGAAGTCAAGGAGCTAGCTAGCCCTCTCCAGACTTGGCAAACAAGAAGCGTCCAAAAATTAAAAGTTACATTCCGGTTCCAACCGGTTTGAGCTGGAAATAATTGGAGGAGACTCGAGCTAACCACCCGGATGGGGGTAACAAGCGAGTTATCCGGGTAAAAAGGCAAGACCGGGTAACAAGCCGGGCGAAATGCAGTAACGAGGATGCAACCGAGCTTCTCTCAAGAAGTATTGGCTTTGTGGCGTCAAATATTGGCGGGAAGGTTGGCTCAAATGTTTGATGTTGGCTGTATATTTGAGCAAAGTACGTCAGTGGGATCGCTGCGGAAATTCAAAGAATATTTTTGAATGGTGAACGATGTTGCTCTGTGTTATGTTAGTATGTAAAACGCAATGAAATAGCATGGCACTGCGATAGAGATTTGGCTAGTAGGTAGTTAAGATTATTTTATAAGTCTACAGTCTTCTCATCATAGTTCTCAATCATGAGGACGTGGTCAAAATCCACATCAAAGTAAATGATTTGCGAATCATTTATGTAGATTTTATCTATACCTATAGTTTCGTACGAAAACGCAATGACACATTCATTATTTTCGTGATTTCTTTAATCAGCATCTAAGATAGAGTATTGTAATTATTTATCATCAACAACTAGTAACTACTTCATAAAAATAACATAGTCGTCCGTCCTACATACAAAATTCTTAGAAGTTGAGTACGTCAAAAAATACTTCATCTCTGTATACATACAATTAATCATGAACATTTCAGAAAAAAATATTATTACCAACATAATTATAATACTTGTTTGAAAGAACGAGGCAGAACTATTTCTAAGAATTCATCTTTTACAAAGTGTATGTACTACATTTCATGAAATTAAAGTTCCCTGTAATGTCAGATACTGAGAGATTGGATGTAGGGCAGTTTACACTGATAAAATAGCAAAGTTTTGTTTACGAATAAACAGAAACAAAGGGAATATGTTAGTCAGTTTGGCAGCGGGGCTGATTACCTAGGCAACTCGCCTTATCGACGCGACGTCACGAGTATTTGTCTTCGCTAAGCTTCAGACCGATAGGGTGACCTAAATGTATAGAATTAACTAAGTAACTAAACAATTAAAACAATCTACATACAAACAAAACAATACAAAAATGTAAATGCGTTTATTAAACACCGGGCGTTTTATCCGCGGACCGCTGACTGACACAAACACAATGATTCGTCAAATCCGTCAGACTGACGGCCGTCAGTCGACGGCTCAGCGTGCGTCAGTCTTTTATTTATTGTTTATTAAAACGATTATAATGGCTTCGATGATTGCCACGCTGCCTCTTAGACTATCAAAAGCTTACTTTGTAGTTTTGGATGAGATGAACAGTAGTAGCTAATTTGATGGATAAAAGATGGTTAAGATAAGTATGGAAAAAAGTTAATACAAAGAAACTAATTTTGAAAACTGTAAGTATACGTTGCATATATTTAAGTTTTCAAGATTCAACAAACGCGAAATATACATTTAATTATATAAAAAGCTTTTGTTTACATCTTATACCAAGAAACAGTTCTCAATAAGGATATCAAAATTTTCCCCTTTGATCAAGATTGTTGGTTTTAGTATAATGAAAACAGAAAACGAATGACAGTGCCAGTTTCGAGCCAAAAGTAAAATGTCTAATAATAAAATTATTATAATTCAATCTTCACTATCGATCGGCACGAGCCTCTATTTATAAAGATATTAACCTTTTCCCGTCAACAATATGCGGTGAAATGTAAATATTTATTTTTATACAATCCCACCGTAGTCCGTAGGTGCTCCGGCAACGAAACTAAAAGTTTAAGAATAGTTCACGAATAAAGTTTGGGGAACGTACACAGTAAGCCGCCACTTGCCTTTAGAATAAACACAGTGGTCTTTGTGATCTACTGACGGGCATTACAATAAATGTACCGAGGAACGAACACTTCATAAAATAACAAACACCGATCGCTGGTCAGTGTTAACTATCAGACGGATCTAAATACTTCTTTCTATCTAAACATTGGGCTTTTGTCTATCCAACAGTGCGAGAGGCGATAAAACACAATGATGTATCTGTGGAATGATTTCATACCTGAAAGAGTGCAAGCTTTAATGAAACATTGTAGGAATTGTACAGTTCGAACGATTGTCAAAACAAACGGAAAACACCTGTGTTTCAGTCTGTTTCTGCTGAATGGAAGAATAACACGGAATGTATGATCTGCTTATTTTCTCTTACCAGATGTAAAATTCATTGAGGAAAAAAAACAGTTTTTGTGCCATTTATTTCTAGGCTACGAGCAAGCAGACTACTATTGTATAGTACGGCACATAAACTACGCCATACCACCTATAAACTCTTCGGGTTTACTGTATGAGCTTTCAAGAGATACGTTTGAGATCTTAGCGACATACCATATCGGACAAAATGTGGCATAAAATATTTCAAAATGCCATAATTTGTTCTTAAGCGGTAAGTCCAATTATGTTCAAATTGCTGCAACCAAGTGTAATAAAGTAATGTCCTTTTAAGAAAGGGATTCCTGTATTCTGAATTTTATTACAATTACTTTTGTGCGTGAGAAACAAATGCCTTATAACGTGAAAAAAATATCGTTAACTGACCGTGCCGATGGATCCGAATTTAAATCTCAATAAAGTTTGAGATTTGTCGGCCATCTTAATAATGCGCGGTATCGCACAAAATGGCTGGTGTCATTTAAAGCCCCCTTTCTTCCGTCCGCAACGATTTTAATAACAACATCTCCGCTTTCTTTATTCGTTCTTTTGAAATCTCTTTTAAGCTGAAGTAAGTTTATTACTAGTCAGATCAGGAATTTCAATCTCACATCCTGAGTGAGACGTCTTTGATGTAACCGGTGCGAATTGATGGGGAGATAACAATCTTAATTGTTAGAGAGATAGGGTTGAGTTTAGTGTGGTTGAGAGCTTTCATTGATGGTTCTTCTAAAACTGAATTTGCACTCATTAATACTATGAAACTCATTCATTGTGATAGTGTGTTCGCAGAAGAGGTGTTGACGTCGCGTTATATATTGAGATTACGTATGAACATGAATATTCTTAATTAAACTGGTATTTCTTGTCACTTAGATAAAATAACAGTACATAATTTATTATGTGGAGTGTTGTGAGCTTTGAATAGACATTTAGTAATTGTGGATTGGGGATATATCACGTTCACATTGTAAAGGCTCATCCAACTGTGTTTGGCCATCGAACCGGCTTTCATTTACAATTTTGGGGACAAATAGGTGTACAGTCAGCGCAAAATGCTTGTATAGGAGAGGGGATGCTGTTTCACTGATATTTTGTTATGAAATCAGTACTTACGTCGTCTCCTATACCTACTACATATGTTTCTGAAATACGGTTCTTCTCTTTTTTTAACAGTAAGTAAGTGAGTAGTTTTATTTGGTCTTAAAAACTGCGGAAACCTAATATATTATAGTGATTTATGAAATGAAAATTTTCAGGCAACATTAACAATACTTACCATACAATCCTAACAACCAACGAAGTGCCGATTAATACGAACACTAACAAAAACCTAATTAAAATAGGAAATGGAACATAAAAAATAATATATCATTTCTCTTTTATAGAATATCAAAGAAATATAATGTCATTATCTTAAAACTGGGTAGATCAAAGAAAGAACGTCAATACGGAATGAGCGATCTTCATAATAACACTCATAATGGGGGCTCTTGTAAAAAAAAAGTCTAAATTAATTTCCCCGATCCGTTTCTTGGTACAAAAGGGGCTATCTCTTTGATAGACTTTCTTGTACAGTCGTAGTCGTTGGCGGTATGCAAATGACACGGGGTTAGTTGTTTTTTTCGTGTAAAAGGAAGGAAGAATGTTGTTAGCTATGTTTTTGAGATTTCTTTGGGATTAATCATCTTTGTTTTTAGTTTTATTCGGAGGAAAGTCAAGGAAGTTTTTTTTTTTCTCACTTTAGTAATAAATAATTATGGTTTCATTCAATAAAACTTGGCAAATCCGTGATTTAATAGGTCTGCAATAGATTTAATAATACATACTTAAATGAAATTTGCACTGATTCACACACGGTAAATGTTAACAAAATATAGTGACTTACGGCCCTGACTGTACGTAATAATTTATGCAAGTGGTCAACGAATGCTGAATAGGGGCCTTTTAATCATAAAATGATTTTCCCAAATGTTGTTCTCTGCATGCCGACCTATCGTCATTGTATTAGTAATGTTACTTTGTACAACATGAGAATAGAAAATTTTAATAATCTGCTATACCAAGACATTTTAGCACACGAACATGCCTACTTCATTGACTCGAATAAGAACCTTACGTGGGACTACAAAATGTACAGACAAAATACAGGATCTGTGAATAACTACGGCATGCAAATAATTTTCCAAGATATCGCCGCGCTTATGAACTACATACGTGAAAATACCTTAGCAAATACAGAAGGCGAGAAAATTAACAATATGGATGAACAAAAAGCGACAGTGCAGTTTTTTCGATTATAAGCACCTTAACGTGATACATCAAAACATTGCTGGTTTACTGAATAAGAGCAGTGAGCTTACTGTATGTCTTGAAGAGATGTCAGAGAAAAACACCGAAATTGACATAATCTGTTTATCTGAACACTTTATGATAGCTGGCCAAGAAAACATATTGTATATTCCTAATTACACTTTGGCGGCATGCTACTCCAGAAAAGACAGTAAGAGAGGTGGTACATGTATCCTTGCAAAGAAAGGCCACCAGTTTAAGGAGCTTCAAGACATAGCGAAACTCTCCATAAATGGTATATTCGAATGTTGCGCTATTGATCTGGCAATATATAATACAATTATTGTTTGTGTGTATAGAGTACCAAAGTCCAATAACTTACCTGTATTTTTTGAGCAATTAGAGAAAGTGTTATGTACTATTTGTAACAAAAATTCAAAAAGAAATATCGTA
Organism: Lycophotia porphyrea; assembly: GCA_950005105.1. Lineage (NCBI taxonomy): Eukaryota > Metazoa > Arthropoda > Insecta > Lepidoptera > Noctuidae > Lycophotia > Lycophotia porphyrea. Next base: position 9,172,079 of record OX465391.1, on the reverse strand, counting down.
GTTGCAGGTGACTATAATATTGACTGTCTTAAGCGTCATAATAATACTTTGATAGATCTAGAATGTTTGCTCTTAAGTTACAATTTAAAGCTAGAAATAAATCAGCCAACTCGACTTGCGAGTGGCACTTGCATAGATAATTTTGCACATAATGTGGGGAAGAAGTGTAAATCTGATGTAATTGACTTCGGCCTGTCAGACCACACAGCGCAAGTACTAAAATTACCGGTTAGTAAAAAAATCTTAATAAACTATTGGCAAGCAAAGAGACGACGCTATACTAAAGAAAATATGCAAAAATTCAAAAATTATATAAAAACTTTTTCTTTTTTTGAAATCTATAATACAAATAATCCTAACACAGCATATAATGCATTTTTGGAAGCATTCATGATGCTGTATAATTTATGTTTTCCTTTGCAAAACATTACAATAAGAACCAAAGTAAAACCTCGGTGGGTATCGCATGGCATAAAAATCTGTAGCAAAAAAAAGAGAGAGCTCATGTGGAACTATAGACTAAATCGTAATGAAGTAAATAAAACTAAATTTAAAAAATACTCTAAAATATATAAAAATATAATTAATTTAACGCAACGAGCACAAAACAATAATAAAATAAAATCATCTACTAACAAATCCAAAGCCACATGGGCGATTATAAATAGGTCTAAACTCAGTTTACCAAAGGATAGTATCACTTCCATAGAAACAAACCATAAAACTATAACTAGGCCAGGAGAGATTGCGAATGCTTTTAACAATTTCTTTATAGAAAAGATAGAACCAATACCAGATGCTGGTAAGGACGTAACCGTAAATATTTCAAAATCAAGGCAATCTATGTTCATGGCACCTAGTACTCCATATGACATACTTCAAATTATAAGATCGCTTAAAAATACTACAAGTGTTGGATACGATGGGATCTCTACTAGAATCCTAAAATATATCGCTTATCATATCTGTGACCACCTAAGTCATATCATTAATATGTGTATAAGCACTGGATCATACCCGGAAAGTCTAAAAACTACTATCGTTAAACCCATCTTCAAAAAAGACAACAAGCAGAGTATGAGCTGTTACAGACCTATTGCACTTATTCCTATAATTTCGAAAGTTTTTGAAAAATACATTTATAATCAAATTTATAACTATCTAGAAAAATTCAACATTCTTACAGAAGATCAGAAAGGTTTCCGCAAGAATAAAACAATAAACATGGCTATTTTTGATTTTTTAAATACTGTCATGGGTAATGTGGATAAAAAGACGCCAGTATGTTCCATTTATTGCGATATGACCCAGGCTTTCGATTATGTTAACCATGACATTCTCCTCCGTAAACTGGAAGCTTATGGCATTAGAGGCAATGTACTAAATCTCGTAGAATCTTATCTGAAAAATCGTAAACAATATACAGAAATTTCTAAAATAAACATTAATACCAAAAAAGAAGAAACATATGCATCGAAAAAACGTATAGTTAAATATGGAGTCCCACAAGGGAGCGTATTGGGTCCTTTGTTATTCATAATCTATATAAATGACTTGCCATTAGTAACGAATTATCCAGTATCACTTTTTGCCGATGACAGCACGGTCACTATTAATTCTATAAATAAAGATTGGTATGAACATGAAATTAATAATACAATTAATTCAATAATTCACTGGTTAGATAACAATAACTTAAAAATCAATCTTGAAAAAACTAAAATTATGTTCTTCAGTCAACGTTTAGAAGCACCAAATATTAATGTTCAACATAAATTAACTGCAATTAAAAATGTAGACACAACAAAATTTTTAGGTGTAACCATTGACAAACGTCTGAACTGGAAAGCACACACAGAAGAATTAAATAAAAAAGTATGTTCTTCTGCCTATGCCCTCCTTAAACTAAAACCTATTATAAGTACCAATGCGCTTATAACTGCCTACCATGGTATAGTCGGCTCCATATTGAGGTTTGGTATTATATTTTGGGGAAACTCTACTAATAAAGAAATTATTTTTAAGTCACAAAAAAGGTGTATTAGGGCTATGTTTGGTTTGAAAATAACTGATAGTTGCAAACAATATTTTATTAAATATAACATTCTAAGTCTGCCTTCCTTATTTATTTATGAAATAGCTAATTTTATACGAACCAATCCTAACCTATTTAAGAAACTATCAGATGTTTCTATTCGTAATCGACGGGATAATAATAAATTATGCGTACCAAGATCAACCACGGCGTTGATGCGTAAAAGTGTTTTTTGTTTAGCACCAATCATTTATAATAAAATCCCAAAACCTATTAGACAAATGCCTACTGCTCTATTTAAAATAAATTTAAAAAAATATCTCATAGCCAAATGCTATTATTCTATATCGGAATTTTTAAATGACCGCAATTAATTATATAGATTCCACTAATAGATACTCCATTAGATTCCACTAATAGATATTCCATTTAATAGATACAAATACGATTTCCTAATTTGACCCCCGTATCTGTAAAAACAATAAGTACTTTATTTTTAATTATGATTAAGTTGATAAATTTCCTTGTTTGCTGTATAGACTCAATTTTTTATAAGGTTTTATTCTAAGCCAAAATAAGTTGTTTTGTACGCCATAACTGGCAAAACATGCAGATCTACCTGTTATTTAAGACCTTGCACATATTATTTGTTGTATACTCATGTTTTACAAATAAATATATTCTATTCTATTCTATTCTATTCTATTCCCCATACAAACAGATCCTCCGTGAATAGCTCGGAGAGTCTTAAGAAAATGTTAAGTGCATTAAATTCTGTTTAGAATAAAATCAATTATCTTTCCGGTTAGGTTTTTTCAGGCGGAACTCAAAAGGAATTATGCTTGGAATAATTTTCTGTGAGATAATAGACTTAAGATTTTCCGTTTAATGAAAAAACATGGCATCTATTATCTCTAAAGGTTATTAAGATATTTTTACGACTTACCTTGTTCTATTTGCTTTAAGTTAAAGCTTATAAGTGTAATTGTAAATGTAAATAGGTACTTAAAACCCTTAGACCTTTTAATATCAGATTTATAAACTCTTTTATTGCAATAAGTACATATATGAAACTATTTCTAAAGTCAAGTAAAAAAGTAGTAATTTTTAGTACCTAATCAACGTATTGTAGGCAAATGAAAATGATGAATAAGTACTTAACTACTGCAAGAATATTACTAATAACAAAAAACAAATATCGCTTAATTTGCTAAAGCTTTCGAGTACACAATCATCGGAATTTCAAATTCAAACGCCTTTGATTTCAAAACGATTATGTACCGAACGCTAATAACGTCACCATTTTATTTTGATCCCTCCCATCCCCCGCACGTTCTTATTGCTAGGGCCACCGAGGGGTGAGCAAATGAAAATCCACGGCCTAACTTAAATAAATAAGCATCTTATTCAATACAGAGAAATGTAAACAGACAATCAGTTATTTAAAAGATAGACTTCGAATTCGCGAATAAGGGGTGGGCGGGACGCGGAGGAGGGTGATACGTAATTTGACAAACGCTTTGAAACGACTTCGATAAGCTAAAGACTTCGTGTTTGAATTATGAATGTTAATTTTACCTACAGCAAATTGTATGAATTACTTAATTTAGCAGACATTATTGGTTAGAAAACAAGAACATTCAATTTAATTTGCATTCACCGGATGTCATAATGATTTTATGAATGTTTGGCCAAAATTGCACATCAATAATTATGAATCTAGGTGATAAGATTAAAATATCTCAAATATTAATTACGTCCTATTAAAACTTGTCAAAATTAATAAAAAAATACGATTAAATATTCAAAATACAAGGTATATAATAAAACACCTGCGTCACAAGAAAAAAAGACAGAATCTATGGTTTTTATTTTATCTGTGACATTAATCTTCCCGCCAATTTCGTCGAGGTGTTTTATAGGGTACGCTTTCCAAACCCGCGGTTCTGTAAATGGAAAGAATCGGCGGCAAACAACGCTCCCCGGTCTCTTTGAAAATGTCGAATGTAATCTGTTTTGTTAATTTTCAACGTCGTCTGTCGGTGTTTTTCATCTATACCCCGGGAAAAGGAAAGGTTAAGTTGTGTTTGCTTTACCCCGGGAACGATTATTGAGCGTTTGTTCCAGCGCACAAATAAATTGAAAACATTTGTGTATATTTGTAAAGTGTGTATGTAAAAAACTGAAACAGATTGGCTTTTACTTTTTGCAAATAACGTTTCGATTTGTGTTTTTTTTTATGATGGATTTGATTTACTTTTCCAGTTGGATTTCTATTTCCCTTCTTATTCTGAAATCAAACTATGCAGATACTAACGTTAGAAAGTTTAGTCTTTAAACACTTTTTTGATCGATTCCTTCATTAATTTCAAACTTACACACCCACCTAATTAAAATATCACTACCTATACAAGCGTAAGACGGAATATTAAACCATTATGTATCAGGGGACTCCTTATTTGAATAAGCACAAATTGTCAAAGAGATTTTATCTGGTTAAACAAAGATGCTCCTTCTGTTAGCTTTTGGCCCTGTTTAGGGGTGCCTATTTAATGGGATCGGGTAATACGGTTGATGATGCCTACGATTTCGTTAACCCTCTTGTTAATAGGGGTTGTTTTGTTTTGCAGATCTATTTCGGAAAGATAAGGACGGAAGATACGATTATGAAAATGCGGTCGTATGATATTGTAAGCAGCTTATTTGTTGTTATTGTTGTTATTACGGTTAAGAGAGATTTAAGTACTTATTGCGTACGGATTTATGTGGACGTGGGAGTAACATGTGAGTTTTTGTGATTAATTTGGAATTGTGGTCGGATTTTCTTGCAGATTTTCTCAGAAACGCTATATGACGGCTTTTTGACGGCTTTATTTACTCTATCTTATATCTTGCTAATGTTCTTATGTAGGGATATTTTATATGTAAAATGAAAACACTACACCAATTGTCATGAATAGATGTTATTATAGCAAATAAACGACAAAATTACCTGCTTGTTGTCAGTATAATAGTACGTATAGAACTGTTTCGATTCCGCTTACTTACTCTGACCAAACAGAGTAAATAGGAACATCTCCGTCGGGAAATTAAAACTAACAAATAACAGCTAACATCACGAAAAACACTGACAGGTAATTTAAGACTACACGTGTTCAATCTAAAAACGCTTGAATCTAAAAATAAGCGAACTATCAACACTAATCACACTCAAAATACTCCGCGTTTGAACCGCAAACAAAAATAGTTTCCCCCTTAAAAACATCTCGAAATCACGGACAATCATCAATTCCAATTACGTACATCCCCAACGTGTGAAAAATCCGACAAAACACCCAATCACGGCAACCACAAAGGCCGCTTTACACCCCTCCTTCTTTTTTTAAAATCATCTGTCCCCACCGTCATCGTGACGAAAGATATCAGTGACGTCATTAGCGCCTGCCGCGTCATCCCGACACGATTTGTCGGCGTTTATCGCGCGATTTTTTTGCCGCAAACGCGTGCTATCGCCACACGCACAATATGCGTAAATTTTTCGCTAGCTAATGTGTTGGAAGTAACTTTTGCGAGATAAGCGATGAAAGCGAACGCTGAACGCGATTTTTTGTTCGGTAATTTTCTGTAGAAAACGTTTATGATGCTTTAATTTGTAAAGTAAGGAAAATGTTTCAGGATTCAAGAAAATTGTGAGTGGAAAATAGCGTAGTTAGGTTTGTCACATTTTTTAAGGATTTTAACAATAGTATGTAGGTAGGTATAGGTTTATTTACCAGCCAGCAGTACAGCAAATCACTTAAAAAAATAAGAACTGGCCATTCAACCAGATTACATAATTACAATGGAATCCAGCTTAAATCAGCAAAATGGTAAACATCAAATAAAAGCTCAACCCATTTTTTCTCTCCCAAAATACTAACCCTTGCCAGCATAATGCGGAAATAAAAACATGACTTTAAAAACCATTATTTTCAAGGCACAAAGTTCGTTCGGATACGAGCACGAGGGGTAAACGCGGGCACTAAAAAGCACAAGAGCGCTTCAAATGGCACGCGTCACGGACCACAACAAACGAACGCGGCGGATAGAAACGACAATCGGCATAATTTTAATTAGAGAAAAATTGCCGCGGCGAAATGCGCAAGTACCGTGTGTACAGTCAGATAGTGTAGTCTGTGCCTTATATAAAGAAAAACAAGACAGATAGATGACAGCTGCTCTGTGAATATAAATGTCGAAGTAAGTATTGAAAGTTTCGGAGCTGTCATAGAAATGAATGGCTTTTTTCGAAGTGTTGTTTCTTTTTTCTCAAGTTCTTTTTTTTCAATCCAAATGAAAACTTAGGCTACTGATGAATTAAAACCAAATTAACATCAATCAGTTTTTATTACTTCGACAAGAGAAAACACACCACCACACGTTCGTGTGGAAAATGTTTTTCATTTAGAAAAAACTTATTTTTAATTCACAATTATCATGCTGACGGTAAAAACTCATCGGAACAATACTCAAGGAACCCTTTCTGCAAACAATTAGCGCACAAGTGCTCTCGGAACAACGGCAATAGAGCGTCCCTCTAGCGGCTAGAGTGGTGCAAAAGCTTCCGACTGGCTGCAAACCATCGTGCCTTTGCCTTTGCATCCTCCGTCACCGCCCGTGGCTCAACAGCGCGTGTACATTGCCAGCCGCTTTTGTTTTTAGTCTGTGGGAATGCATATCATTTTTGGCGTTTCAAAAAAGTTGTTTGCTTGTTTTTTTTATTTGTTAGTTGCCAGCTTGGGACATTTGAAGAATGGAACTTTGCAATTGGCCATTTGGTAAACCGTACTTGTATAGTCTGAAAAGATTTTCTTCTGAAGATCATACATTTGCCTAAACTAAAAATCCCTTACCAAAATTATGTTTTTTACAAAATAGCCTTTAAATGAGCGAGGTTTAATAAAATAGACCTATTTCCAATGCACCCAAATGTTCCTAATGGGTATCCAGTACCTACCTACTTCTGAATGAAAAAAACCATTGCGACATCGATATTAGAAATAGATTTCAGAAGTGGGCGGCAATTGTATGTATTGACAGGACGTTACTTCATTGTCAGCGGCTATCGCGCGCTGGTATCGACTCCCATGCTATTTTATCGACACGGGACGATAAGAACCAGGCACTAGATAATACGCCTGAGTACTTTGTTTTTAGATCAATATCATTAAGTGAGAAATGGTCTTAGTTCTCTATTTAGAAATAACTAAGACGAAGACGGTATCAGTTATACAAATGACTGACGGAAAAACCACTCAAAAAGAACTTGTAATGAACAAATCTGCAAACATAAGGGGTAATTCTTTATTGGAAAATTTTTACGTTCCTTGGAACGTATGTGGTTGTATTTTGTTTTAGTCATTGTAATGGCGGAAAATTTACCCACTGTGAATTACAATAAACACGCAATACGTAAATAAATTGATTAAGGGAGCTAGCTAGTTTATGAAACTTGAGAAGTATGCTTCCTTATAAGCCTTGAAATACAGTATCCATTATCCACCATTGTGTAATGGTAATTTATTTGACAGCAATAAAGCATTTGCTTAGTTCTGCTTCCGTTATAATGTCTTTCTCTTGATTGTAATCATAGCTCCAGCCTCTGACTCTATTCCCCATATATTTACTTTATGAGGAAGAAATAGACATTTTCTCTGAGTATCAAACACGGTGTAAGTATAGAATAAAGCAATAAAAACAACACAGATCAAATAACTCGACTTATCTGGACAACAAAATGAAATCCTTAACTATTAGTTAAAACCGACGAACATTCCAAAATCTTTGATAAGAAAAGATAATAACAAAACATATGTAAGTATCTTATGTTAACGACAATGATGTACTCTTAATTAACATCAAGTTTCTTGTGGCCAAAAACAAGTGGCGTGATTCTCAGAATTGTTATCTTACTAATGTTACATTAACTACTAAATGCTAGACAATAATTCGTTAAATTATGAGAAAAACCACCGCTCAAAGAACCCGAGATTAAAAAATTAAAAAAACCTGTTCTGATTGGTCAGCATTGTCCGTTTTTTAAAAGATGTTCTTACTTTAAATTTATAGAATGCGTTGGTCAAGATGGTATCGGGATTTATAATTTTTGGCTTTGTCTAATGAGTTTTTATGTAATTTGATATTCAAATGTTAATGATTTTTAACCATTTATATGGGCCTTCCTAACAAGAATGCTCGTTTAGGCTAAACGTAGAATTTAATAATTACTTTTGAACAATATGAATCATTAATTATATTTTAGTAGTTTGGACACATTGAGACTTATATGGTGAGATTTAATATCTTTTGACGATACGGACTGCTTTCAGTATTCAGTAGGTGGCCTTAATGGTGTTAATTGTTTCGTTAAACAATGTATAGCAATACGTAACCCGACTACAAACAATACTACCAGTCAATTTCAAAACAATAATGGAGTGCTTATAACCTACTTATGTAACAAAGCCATGAAATATACTAAGTAGTTGTGTATAATTAATTCCCACAATGCAAACCTTTACAGCCTCTCTGAACGTCTGAATCCTCAGTACATTGTAATTATTGGATGAAAGTAACCTGCCTATATGATAAATGAGGCAAAGACGACCCGTCATTGTTCCACCAATGAAAGAGCTTTTGTCTATGGGCCGAGACAAAACCCTCGCTCTTTGTCTATGCCTCGCTCGGTTTACTCTTTTGTCGACCGTCGCGGTGTATTGTCGTGCGATGCGTCGGCGGAATCATTAAATGTGTTTAAAAAGAACAAGGAATAGCTTTGCAAATATTTGCGAAATTCTCACGGCTTGAAAAACTGCGCTGCGGCATAATTAAAATGAGTCGCGCTATCTCCGTCACATTATTATTATGATGTTTTACCAACTTTGCATAAACGTGGTTTTTATTGACGGAGACAGGAAATACATATTTTATAGCAATTTTATACTAATGCAAAACATAAAAAAATTGTGTCCGATCAGATTAGATGCGAATTTTTATTGGTGTGAATTTATTAAATGTTTTAAGGTTGCTCTCGATTATGAAAAATATTTCTTAACTTAATTTTTATTTGATTTACTGACCACTTTCAATTGGAAATAGTTAATTAATTCAACAATGCAAGATCAGTAACACACATGAATACTAACAAACATGAAAACAATACTGAGCGGCCATATTGTGTAGAGATGCGCGCGCAAGCACAAAACCTCATTGTGCGCCCATATGGGAATATATCGCTTGTTTTGTCATCCTCATTGTTGCTGACAGACAGACAGACAACTGAAAAGACGGCCTTTGAATAGTTATGTAAGCAGGAAGGCACTTTGTGAATACTCTTAGTTACGAGGTTAAATATTCTATGTGCGTTTGTTTAATGTTTCCGTTGTTTGAGCTCGGACTTTTTACAACAGGCTTTATTTTATAAGGAAAAAACAGATATTTTATCGATTAAATCCGATTATAGTGTGAGAGATTCATAGCACGATTTTATTTCTACATCTTGTTTATTTATGTACAAAAAAGACCAAGTTATTTGAACATTATACTGCAAACCAATAAGTAATTAGTAAAGTAATAAACATTGTGTTTCACTGGATTCTGTGCTATTTATCCAAAAAAATGTATCCCTATTAAGTAAACTGTATGTGGCATGTAAAAGATTTAAGAGCAGTATTTCTTACATTATTTTCGAGAAACTGTGATTTATTCCTTAATATTTCTGATGATATTCAATTCCTGTCGATTAAAACCCTAATAGATGTCGAACTTTAACAAGTTATCGATGAAATGAATTAACCAAACCACAATCTCCAGTATTTCCATCCACTTTTCTGGTACCGATCCCACAATATTCACGCTAATAGTCCAATTTATCACAAAGCCGCTATCCACACGGAACTCTTTCCCTTCGCCTATTAACCGAGTAACGACTACTTAGAGTCGCCATCTATTTCGATTTGGAAACAAGTTAGCTGCGATCATTAACGCGGCAAGAATTGTGAATAAATCATATTAATATTATGTTATTTGTGTCGCCCCATTACGCATCTTCCGAAGTTTTGGTAAAAATCTAATTAATAGTGTTTTCTCTGTGGCTGATGATGGAATTGTGTGAGATTGTGTGATTTTTGATTATTTCAGTTGCAACACAATAACAGCGAAACTATTTCATGGATTTTGGTTGCAGCTTGCAGCTTATCGTTAAGGAACACCTTTGGTTTGGGAATTTTTGTGTTTACTTGAAAAAATATGCTTGCAAATCTACTCAAAATTATTAAGAGCACAGGCACACAGAACAAAGATCATTGAATTTAAATCCGTTGGTTTTTTCGATGACGACAAGATACAATTAAAACATGTGTGAGAATCAACACCTAAGTCATAAAGAGTTAATTTTGGTTGATGCTGTACCCTGCAGGCGCCACTGACGAAAAGCATCCAACCTTATCTTGTTACATCGTTTGTCAAGTGGGCTGAGAACACTGATGGTTCTGTCCAATCTGTCGGAGCGTGGGACTGGACATCACCATGGTGTGAACTAGCTATCACCATTATTTATATTTTTATTCGATTTTTTATCGAACACTCTAAACACACGACAAATTAAATCCGACCTTGTGACACGTCGTATAAAGTTTAATTTGAAACAGTAATCGCGGGGGAGTATTATCGAAACTAATCTTTTACGACTGCTTTGTCACACCAGTAGGTCCGACTTTATTGCAAGATAAATTTTCAAATCTATTTCGGAAGGTACGCTTTTGACATATATATGATAATGTGTTTGTTGAAACTGAAGCCATGAAATTAAAAACCATTGCTTTAAGACAATATTGTGTTGTATTAATTCACGAATTTTTAAAATACGTTCCGCTTTGAATATTTTGAGAGGCGTTTTATTGCTCACAATCAAATAAACACATATTCAAGTGTGTATTAAGATTCGTATATGTTCCCAGTTACTGGTTATCGGTGTATTATTTAAATAAAAGCTATAAATATTGACAAAAAACTATAAAAGAGAATGTGTTTAATAGTCATATTTATGTATGAGCTAGGTTTAAGTTTAGTAACCAATGGTTTTTACTTGTTCAAGAATATTTTTATATGCTCATAATTTTAAACCAAAAAGTGACAATGGTTTTCAAATGACTCTGTCCCGCATTATGTAGATAAGACAATAAGATAATATAAAATATAAGATTTAAAGCCGATTAAGTACTTTATTATCCCGATAACCTGGTGAAGGTTGTGGGGATCCGCTGAATGCGAGTCGCACGGGATCGGTCAATGTGGCGACAATTAGGGGAGGCCTATGCCCAGCAGTGGACGTCTTTCGGCTGAAATGATGATGATGACTTCACTGTCAACTAACTTTGATCTCAGATATAAAGTTGACATAAGACCCGCGGAGGAACTGTCAAATGATGATCAAACGTCAATTTTGGCAGCTATGAATAAAGAGTTAGCCGTTCGTGCAACACATTCACGTTTGCAAAAGGTCAGCAGGCTTTGTGCTTGGTTTACTAATTACCAACTAAAACCTCTTTACCCAGTAGCAATACCACAAAAGCACAAAATATAAAGTTGCACTTCAAAAAAAAAGAAACAATGTACCGCCAAGTTTGATGTCTTTTCCTAATGAATGTTCATTGCATTACAAGATTACTTACATTGCTTTTTTCCTGTATTACTTACAGACGAAGCAATGTATTCTAAGCTTTGGTCAGCACAAGTTGTTTTGACAACTGTACAAATTAACATAGTGTTGCCAGCCTAATGGTCGTGAAGGCAATTAAAGGCACAGATTAAAAGTAAAACGTTGTGATCTCGAGTTTCTCGGTACATTTGTGGGAAACTTTCATTGTTAATTACTTTAGGACCGCGGTGTTATATGACTTTATCAGATCTCAGCTTAGTTAGTGAGTTGATGAGTTGGATTGTTTAGAAGAATTTTGTCTTGGAAGCTTCCTCTTGTTTGGATCAAGATAATCTAAAGTTTGTTTGGAAAGGTTTAGGACCAATTATTTTTTTGATACCGTGGGAAAACTAAAATTACTAAAATACGTTTTTTTATACTACGGTGACTAACCAAGACGCCGATAATACCTAAATAAAAAAAATACTGTAACTTTGTATCTCAAAATGTTTTCTTACCGTAAAACCAGTGTGGCTTCGAGAGTTAGAACTTACCTGAAAATAAACAAAATAAAGATTAATAACACGAAAACTATACCATCACCAAATAACGCAACTTTAGGAAACAGTTTGATCGGCGACCCATACATACGTACATACATTGACTCAAGCATTTTTTTCATGGGGGTAGGCAAAAATTACAGAGCGCCACCTGCTGCGATCTGACCTACTCTATGAACCACCAGTCCATACCCATACAGCTGTTATTATTTAGTTACGACCTCCTCATTACAAAACCCCTTTGCCACCCATTGTAGTTTGAATAAAATCTTTTAATTGTTATTTACCTCTATATAATCGTTTGGTCTGTCCTCAAGAGCCAACCCGGTGTAATGTCGGCCCACTAATGAGCATAATATTCATAATATTGTGCGGCTCACAAGAGTCTTGTTAGGTCCACACACGGTGTCGACAAGGTGGGACTCTATTAAATTCTAACACCCTGGTACACTTCACAGGCGAAAGCGTTTTCATAAGCGGCAGCGGACATGATTTATTTAAAATATGCATTAATTATAATTATCATTTCTTATTTTTGGTTAGGTGCTTTTGTTTCATCTAACATTTATTTAAGAAGGCTAAATATTTATTGATCTGACTAGAAAATCATCATAGTAGATTATGGTAGATTATAATTTACATGGCAAATCAATTCACAACACACTTTTACTTCCTAATTTAAGCTATGATGGAGCACGTATTAATTCCTCACTAGCTTATCATTTCTGAGAAACGTGTTCTCAGCTTGATTTATCATAAAACTAAACACCATATTAAAATGAAGATCATTTCAATAAAAGTCGCGACAAACTTCCTTTCTTCCACAGCCCACATCGCTTTCTTCTCATACCTTACACCTCTCGTCTCAGTGTTCGCGCATTACTCCGCAAAGCCTCCACACACGCCCTTAATGCACAAAGACATAAATAATAACATAAGGCGGCTCGCAATTAAAAAATTTAAGGCACTTTGTCGTCGCCCTAGCCTTTAACTTCCATTTCCTAATGTACGGCGGGTAGTTTCATAAAGATTTGTGTAGTTAGTACCGTTTACATGACGTACATTTTGTCTTTAAACATATGAAACGGTTTTAATGATGATGTCATTAATTTAATATTTTTATGAAATGGTTTAAAAATTTGTTTGAATGCGATGGGTGGAATTTGCGCATCAGTGATGACTGGGAATTGTTTAATGTGAATAGGTTGTTATAAAGGGTGTAAATAGACTCTTAACGAAGCCGAAAGGCACTTGTTCTCCCCCTCATTGCGATCATTTTTTTGTTCTAGACCATACCTGGGAACCTTCTAGTTACGGAGATATTGGGGGTCAAAGTTCTAACTTTTTCACAAGTCTTTTTTTTAAATACATGTTTTTAATGTATTTTTTTTACTTAAGACACCTTCACGACCCCCGTACTATTCAATCCATCTATCAGCACAATGTTTTGAATGCGTTACATTGAGTCCTACCGTAAAACGTGATTTTTCACCCCAAAAAAAAAGTCGTTTCCCAGCGATAATTTTTGCGTAAAGTTACTTAGTTTGATGTACATAATGCTTGGTTAACGGCTTCGTGAAGAGTCTGTTTACACCCCGTATGAGTCATTGGGAGGAATTGGGTTGTTCCTAACTAGCCAGTACCTATTGTCATAATGCAACATCAAACAGAGCCTACTTATTAGAATAAAACCAAAAATACTAGTGACCCATTTAGTCGTCTTTTATAGCTCACTAGCTTACGCCCGCGGCTTCGCTGCCGGCGCCGATCGGTAATAATCTCACGAGATCGTACTACCGGGATAAAAAGTATCCTATACGTAAATCGAAGTTATAAAATATCTTAGTGACAAAATATGTGACAAATAATGCGTGAAAGAGGAACAAACATCCATACATCCTCATGTAAGTAAGTAACATTCAAGCAATCACGCAAGTTATTTTGATAACAAACAAATAAAATGCATCAATTCAACGTGTCAAGCAAAAATAAAAGTTAATTTATCGCCTATTTCCCTTATTAAAATGTGAGAATTTACATTTATTCGTGTGTTCCATTCCGTTACCGATGTTGATTAATGTCAATAATTTACTGGACGTTGGGGACACATTAATGAAAGCCCTTGGTTAATTTCCCTCAGTTTATCGTGGCTCTGCTGACAAATGAAATGGCGCTGACAACCCGCTATACGACACCACGACGACGGATTTGTGCGCAAACCTATTTAGGATGACATCGAAATCTATGTTCACGTATTTCTAATTTTTTTTTTACAACAAAAAGGTGTGACTGTTTGTGAAATATTCTGGACTCTGGTATTCAAGGATTTTGTATGACAAGTGTTCATCCGGATATTGTGCTGAAATTAGTTTGTTATTATAATATTTTGAACTAATTTTAATAATAGAGAATTTCAACGCGTTCGTCTAGCTCTGCTGCTGTCACAACTGCTTTCGAACGATGTTTGGGCGTGTCACTAGTCACGATAAAATATAGGTTAAACTAGTAGCACAAGATAATGAGCCATAAAAAATATTGTCGCATATTTTCCTGCAATTTAAAGGATTTCATGTAGGCATTCTCATTGGTAAATTATGTGTGGCAATAAAAGCCAACAGTAAATAACCGTCCAACTGTCTAGTTAGTAAAACTATCAATATTGTCACATCATTAAAATCAACGTGATTGCACACCTTCGAGCGCACGTCGCCGTCGCGTCGTCGTAGATTAAATTTCATAGTTCTCCATAAAAGTCGTGTCAATCGAGACTATGCGTCAAATATTTAAATTAAAAAAATAACACTTTTCAATCCCAAACATTCTATCAAAGAATGAAACTGGCTCAGATAAACACAGATTAATAAACAACAACAGAAGTGTCAGTTCGCGGAATCGTTGATGAGAATAAAGCGATAGCATTTCGCAATGGATAGAGCGTTACTCGGAACCACGTTACGATCTCATAGCTAGACGGATGCGATGCCTCTCTCTTTATTATTCCAATAACAATCCGTAATGAGTGCTCTGGTCAAACGTAAATAGCAACTTCATACATTTGAATGATGCCAATGTAAACTCTGTTCTATGGACTACTCTGTACCGCTTAGGGTCATCGCTCCATTTTATTATTCGTGAAATCGTTACATGTTGAAGTGTATGAATCAGAGAACAGATTCTGATTTTAAAATATTCAGATCATCTCTAAAAATCTGATTAATTTATATTTGATTGCAAAGTATACAAACGAAAGCTTAATGTATGAATTCGATTCATTTTTATTACGTTTTTGAGATAAGTAGTTTGGCCGCATTTAGGAACATCAAAATTATTGCCTTACCAATTCTACTGACCTTTACCATACAACTTCACTTAGAAACATTGTTTTGCTACATGAGACTGAGAGCAGGTTCGTATCGAAAGTAAGTTCTATAAATAATCATAATCCATTAATAACATTTTATAGGATATTTAATCCTACCTAAGACCACATTACGAAACGATTACCTTTTTATTACAAGAAATAGTCTTACATTTTCATCCTAAGATCGTTGGCACAACCCTAACACCGCGGCCGGCACACATCAAAGGCGCACCTCACACTGCCTAGTTTACATTGTAACCTCTGCGGGAATGTTTACACTGACATTAGACTACTGACCTCTTATGACACTCCACCGTGTCGAACTGTCGACACCGGAAATCGATTGTGTGACACTCATCTCATTACACTGACACTTGACATACTCGCGCACATAGGGCGACCATGTGCGAAAAGTAAAGGTTTTAAAATTGAGGACGTGTTTGTTTTGTCGAATTTATTTCATTTTTCTTTGAATATTTACATTACTTTCAAGACATTGTTTATTTGGTTAAGTAAGGTTTAAGGTTTTATAAAAGTCGCAGTTAAAAGTTTATAATTCATTATTTTAGTTTGATCTGGCTGGATGCACTTGGAGGAGGCCTACGCGGCGACGTCTTTCGGGTGCAAATGATGATTTTGATCTGTCACAGGAACAGTTAGCCAACTCGATAAGTACGGGTTACTACAGCGTATAAGTTCTATAGCGATGTAGGTAGATGTGGGTAAAGAAAAAACGTACCTCAATCATGTAGTTGGAAAAAAACTATTCTACAAAAACACGATAGCGCTTCGAGATTTTGTAATTAAAGCACAAACATGTAAACTAGAACAAATCCGAGCAAACAAGCGGATGTTTCCCCTAAATACCGCTCTATATTAATGAACCTCCTTGTTTCTAGGTTAGAATGTGGTAGGCGTGTGTAGATTAACAATATTCTTAATAATAGGATCCCGCCTTTGATCTGTCACATCGTCAAACGAAACGAAATTATGACAGGATATTTAATTTAGTTCAACCCTGACAATGTTGACGGTTCGATCTGTCACTGATATTCATTAAGAAAAAATGAACGCAGAATTTATGCCAGAGCCCGTGATTTATTTGCGATCAATATATTATTTCAGTGGGTTGTCTACAAAATATATTTCGCTACTGTTGTGCCATTTGCGAGTCGAAGAGTGAGCAATTTTAGTTTTTTTTTTCTACTGTTACTAATTGTAGAACATAACTCTTGTTAAAAGAACGACCTGTCATATTTCAGCCTACAATTTTTTTGCCATTTTGAATACTTCAAGAGATTAAAGTCCCGTTGATTTAATTCTAATAAGAAAAGCTTGTACAAAAAATCAGTTCATCACAAAACAGGCAATAAAGTAAAAAAAAAAAATCCTAATGTGAAACCAGATTTCAATCAACATTACCGATGTAATCAAAGTGAAAAAAAATATTTAAAGGCAGGCCAATAAAAACGTTTGTACAAAATAGTAACCGTACGCTGTTAAGATTAAGATAGCAGTAATCCAAGTAGGTAACTGAATACATTTCTTTAATGTTCTGTTCTTTCTTTACACAAACTAAACGTGTAATGAACTTTGTCTCGCACCTTGAAAATGTGTGGATATACACATTGAAGAACTTACTTGTTGATTACTGAACGGTAAAAAGTTTTGCTAACCGGTTACTAAATTCCCTTTTTTTGTATAGCGACGACTTCTTTTTACAAGCTTTTTTAAATTAAAGCAACACAGCAACATAATTTTTTTGTGTTATTCGATTTAGTAAGTATTTTTTAAACCTGTATTTCACAAAAAATAAAATAAATTGCTGAATATTAAAATCATCCAAAAATCGATAGCCTCGTTTGCTAACCCTAAATACTTTTCTAGCAACTTTCTCACCAAGATAAATATAGTTTAAAAAACCATAAATATATCTTTAATATCACACTGTTTAACCAACATCAGTAACCGTAAAAATCACCTAAAAGTCAACGAGTGTCAGTAGAAGAGAAATTTATAAAACATAAAAAAAGGAATGTGCCAATATTAATCTAATTCGAAGCAATTTAGTTTTAACTCATGCGTTGACTCAGGTTATGCCTACGTATTTTTGAAACGCTATATTTTAATGAAAAACAAATGGAAAACTGGATTATAATATAATGTTTAGTCACAATAGAGGGATGTGCTCGTAAATCCATCCAGCTGGGCTGAATTAACATCTATTCGAGTGTGGGATAAAGAAGTAAATGACGCGTGGACAGACAAATGTCGTATTATTTTGACAGGAGTTAAGACGTTGCATAAAAAACTGATTTTGAGGTAAATTGTTCTAAGATACTGTTTTTATAAATTAGTCATAAATCCAGTGAACTGAGTTTCAGTCTTATTAGGTACGCTAATCAGCGCCTAACTAATTTGGGCGATGAAAAACTTTTACCTGTTTACCTCTAAGGGTAAGCTTTAGTAATTATTTAACTATACAGGTACCCATGCTTATAAAAAGTATTAATTATTTTCTAACATTGAGATAAAAGTAGAGCAGTAGTTTATTAATCGGTGATATTTTATGCCTTAGGCGACTTTCCTTGTCAGTCATTTTATTTAATTTTATTATTGTGACATTTTTATTTGCAGTTGTATTTATAGTAAAAATAAAGTTTAATTGATCTGTTAACTTATTTACAATTATTATACAAGGTTTTATAGTTTTGTTCCAAGATATAGGACAGGAAACGGCCGAGTATATTTACTTACTACTTACAACACTTTGAAACATTTATTTTAGCATTACACAAATTATTCAGAAATATTTTAATGTGTGTGAAATGTGTATTTTTTTTTGTGGCAATCTAAATTTCTTTCGCCACTTGGCAATAAGGGGTTATAACGCCATGACCTTTCCGTGTCATAAAAAAATAACGTACAAGTTTTTGCTTTCTCCAAGATTTTTAATCTTAAAGATTAAGTAAGGATCGTTAATATATCTGTTCGGAATCCGAGACGTGCAATAAAAGAGATTTATTAACATTCCTTCTGTAAACAATGGGAGGATATTTTGGCCGCATTCTCACTCTCGTAAAAACTGTGAACGACGTCACGTTACTGCAAAATTATAATATTTTGGCCATAATTTTCTAAGCTTTATGTCAACGCATTTAGCGTTGACGATAGGTTAACGACTTCGCAGGTCGACCACTCCGAAGATTGATACCCTAATTTATTGCGCATTAAATTCTTACATTCAACACCACAAGTATGTGAAATTTATGTTTCCTTATCTTTTCTTCACTTAAAAAAAATGCAATTTATTATGTCAGTCTCTGAAACAATAATTATGATACTTCAAACAGAGTGAATTATAAAGCTCTATTTCTGTGAGGATAAAGGATAATCCTGGACACGACGGAACGTTGCGCATTCCCATACGCACACCGACCACCAACAATGGAGGGCAATTAATAAAAACGGCTTTTTAAAAAAAGGAACCGGGACAAAACGCGTGACTCCCGCGCACCTTACGTTACTTTAGGGTTGGCAGACATTTCTCTTCTCAAGATTTACAAACCCGACGTAGAATGGAAGACAACAAATTCATCTAAAAGTTATTATAAAATACCCATAACGATGGATACTAAACTTACCTATTCCTAGTGAAAAATAGATGTTGAAACCCGTACATAATAATAACACTATTTTAATTCTTTGGTAATTTCTGTCAAAACAGTAGTTTATAAAAAAAAAAGTTGTTTTTTAAAGTTCAGCAGCCCTACAAGTAACGCATCACGAAATATACGCTCATCCGCGGACTTCGCACGAGATCACGTTCCGCGCATTATTTTGATGAATTCCAATTTCGAACACACCTACGCCATATCGTTTTCTTTTCTTTACGGTCTTTTGTTGTAGGGAAATCGTTAAAAGGGCATTTATATTTAGTACAACAGAATGTTGAGTTTAGAAAAGTATTCTGTTTTATATTTATGTACAGTTTACTGAACTATTTCTAAGCAAATTATACTAAAAGCAGTTAAATTCGCATTTTAAAACAATAACCGCCAGTAATTCCTCTGTAAGCCTTACCGCTATTACAAATAATACCAGAATAAGTGGAAACAATAAAAGTAAAACAAAGCAATTAAAAATTCATCAAGTGCACAATAGTGAGAGAGATATAAACAACAGTTTATTACTACTATTAATCACACAGTTAAAATCTGGCGTCACTTTCGTAGGTGGCTATTGTGCGGTGTTCCTTTCATGCACAGTGAGACAACCTGTAATAAATCGCGAGTGTTGCCATCAGTATAAATGTTACAAGAATTACAAGCCGGCTTTTTCAACTTTCAACCAATTATTAACAACTTACCGGGTTTCTGTTTTTTAAATTTTAGCGTGTGTAAATGTAACATACGAGTAGTGGATGACTTACGTGTGTATATTGTAACCTATGTATATTGTACCTATGTATATTGTACCTATGTATATTGTATAAGAACATACATTTTTATATGCACTTGTAATTTGACGAATTCGTAGAAAATAGCATACCAACTAACAATATTTTAATAAGTTTCTGAAAACTGTGTTCATTTGTCAATATTATAAAAAAAGCTCTTTTATAATTTTCATAAAACTTCTACTAATTAGCACGATACAGCCAACTGTCACAAAAGAGAGAAAAAAGAATGAAAGAAATGTAAAGCTTCTGTTTCCTTTCAAAAACAAAATACTGAAGATTTTTTTTTTGTGTAGAAAGAGAAAAAAAAAATAAGAAAGAAAAATGGAAAGTCCGATTCATCCGGGCGCTCGTTGCTTGGTGCTCTATTCAGAAACAACTTATTAAATAAATTAACCGCAAGTTGGTGGAAAAGGAAAACTAAGGCAGCGCACGTAGTTGCGGAGACGGAGCGGTAGGTATTTATTATGTTCTTAAATATATACATATTATCTATAGGGTACGAATATATTTATAAACAAGTATGTAGTAGGTATAGGCCATTTTATAAACAGTGAATAAGTGACTATTGTTTTGCAAGACAAAAAACCAGCCAAGTGCGAGTTGGACTTGCGCACCGAGGGTTCCGTATAAACTTGTAGGTATTTTGTTGTTGAACTACATATTTGCGGTTTTCAGATTTTTTCCTTTACATGTGCTGTAAGACATTGCTTCTTGCCAAATTTCGTGATTCTAGGTCAACGGGAACTACCATATCGGTTTTCGACCCAAAAACTATATGTACTTCCGGTTGACCTAGAATTGTCAATTTTGGTTAAAAGCAAGGTCTTACAGCACAAGTAAAGGGAAAATTCCAAAAATTAAAAAAAGTTAAAAATTAAGGTAAATTTTGGTACTTACAAAAATCTGATTTTTTTTATCATTTATCGGGTTGACTTAGGACCTCGATGTTCATACACCTAATAGGGACTATAGACGTAGTATCTGGTATAAATTTCAACTTGCTAGGTCCACCCGTTCGTGTGAAAATCGGTGGTGGCACACGGACAGACAGACGGACAAGAGAGTGATCTTATTAGGGTTCCTTTTTTACCTTTTTAGGGACGGAACCCTAAAAAGTAAAGTCATCATCATCAGCCTAGCCATTTTCTAACTACGTAGGGGTTGGCTTCCCTTTGAGGGGGGGGGTGATCGGCGGCGGCGACCTATCGCGTCCGGCCCTGGTCCAATCCACGATCCGGAGCGAGAGGGAATGGGACGCCGTCACCTCCGTCTGCGAAGCAGTCATGCTAGCGAAGGAGGTGGCGGAGCGTGAGAGGGAGAGAACCTCTCGTCCCAGCCGCCGCGGGAGACGCCTCGGGCGTCGGGGGTCACGTAGTGGCTTTCGGCCACCGTAGACGCGGACCTGTAGACGGTGAGTAATGGGCTAGCTCGCCGTCCGTCCGTTTTTTGACGACAGGCCGTGTAGACGGCCCGTCATGGCCCGCATGTTCCACGCGCGCCTCAAAGAGATGTCAGCAAACAGGGAGGGGCCCGCAAGGGCCGATGCCTGCCAGGGCTGCGGGACTGTTCGAAAGAGATACCGCGGCCCTGGAACACAAAGGGCATTGAAGGAACATGGATGGGTTTTAGTCGGTTCATGTCTGACACTCCCTTCCCCTCTGTCCAGAGCGGGAGAAGTCATTTGATGACTTCCCATCCGTAAAAAAAAGGGGTCGGCTTTCAAAAAAAAGAAAATGATGTTCAGAAAATGAAGAAGGTTACAAGGTGACGACAGTTACGGAAAATGTCATAAAAAAGTACGGAAATTGGGTCTAATTTTCATTAGGTTAAATTTTGGTTGTGTTAACCAACTCAGTTTACTAGCATGAATAGTCATACATTCTTCTTACGTGCAATTTATCGTAAAGGCTAATTAACGTTGCTGCGACATGGCTTACTTATTTACATTTTCATGTTATTATAATCCTGAAAATATTCTATCAATATTTAATTATAATTTTCCCGATTCGCCACCGCCCCGCTAGTCAATGTAGTCAGCTAAGCATCAGCCCCGTTTCGCCGGGACAAAGCTGTTAATTCCTTAAAGCCCGACTCCATTCTGTTCCCATTCAATGCGGACTGTAGTCTGTGGCGAAGAAAGACCGCAAAAATAATTGGAAAGTGGCGGGAATAACTACGGTTTAGTGAAGAAAAATATAGTCGATATTATTGATGGTGACTTTGGCTTAAGTAGCGAGTAGAATTAATGGAAACAAAAGCCCCCTAAGTCCACGTAAAAGCATAAAATATGTGTTGATGTAGATAGGTGCTCGGGACTGTTGGAAAGAGATATCGCGGCCCTGGAACACAAAGGGCAAGAAAGGAACATGGATAGGTTTTAGTCAGTACAAGTCTGACACTCCCTTCCGCTCTGCTCAGAGCGAGTTAAGTCATTTGACGATTTACCATCCGGAAAAAAAAATATGTAGATAGATACAATATCACAAAAAGGCTTTTAACAAAACATCTTTTCCAACTGTAGATAAAACGAGACAGTCACCGAAGTCGATTCTAAAACCCACTATAAAACTCCAACCAGGTTTCTTTACATGCACACAATTTTCTTTTCAGCACATTTATCGATAAAGCACACAAGCATGTTCGCATCCCTACGTCGCCCCGGGAACGCGGCCCAGATTCCCAACTTTTCATCACTCTCCTTGCCTTCCCGGCTCATTGTGTCCGTGGGAACCTTTATTGCCCCCATAGAAAAGCATGAATGCGGACCAAGAAAAGCATTTGTGTACTGAATACATACAAAGAAGCATGTTTCAGTTGATTCCGTACCTGTTTCAGACGTCTTTTCATTTCGGTATTTTCCGATTGGGGCAGCTCTATTGGCCCGGGTCTTGTTTTGTATCGGTAAATGAGTTTCGTATTGCAGAAAGGTTAATTTACTTTTCAGTACGGTTTTGTTTGTGTACGGAGGAGGTCCTATTTTGGTGTATATTGTATGGCTTTTGATTGTAGTGGTACCTTTATTTATTTAACGTGTTTTTGTGAGGTTTTATTTAAAATTTATACTGTTTTCCTTAAAACAAATTCTTTGAATGGGAATTACAAACATGCTTTTGTGTGAATCATTAAAAAAAACTATTTTGACGTAATTTTTCCAGAATTGTACTACAAAACACACCTAATAAATTTCACTTTATAAAAACCACAAAAATATCACCATTTTTAAATCTAGAAGCATTCCCACAAACAATGAAAGAAAAAAGCAAAATAAATCTCAATGGTACTTATTTGAACATGCCATTCAGGGTTTTTCCTCACGAAACTTTTCCAGCTTCTTCGGGTAACTAAGCGTTCACTACTTAATTACGAGACAAGCTCCTTTTCAACTTCGTGCATTTTCCTACAACTTCGGCAAAAGGTGACAGACAATTTTCCTTTTTATTTTTTTGCGCAATAAAGTTGATTTTTGAAATTCATTTGGAGCAGATAACATTAATTTCAAGCTTAAAAACTGTTCAATAAATCTTACTTGTCATATTTTGAATAAGGGAATGTATTTTTAAAGAGATGTTATTACGAATTCATAAGCATATAACGATCATATTAAAACGCGACTGATGCAAAGTGGTACTATTTCTATCACATCTATACTAAGGACGTAATTTCTTTATCTTTTGATAAGTGGATAGATTTTACAAAACTTCCGTTAACAGATAGCAGTAAGCACTAAAACTGTACAAAATAGCTTTCTTATCAACGGCAATAAACCTACAAAGTTATTAAAATGTATGTAAAGGAAATGTACCGCATATTTGATGGGCTGCAGCAGATTAATACTGCCATTATAGGCTAGCCACCAGTTAGCTACAAAGGTGACATCGTGCTACTGTGAATGTTAGAAGATTATCCAATCTTACCGTAAATAACATTGTAAATTGTGTTATTGCTTTTAATATGTATGCAAATGTTAAGCGGGTGGTATCTGTACCTCGAATATTGTCTAGGGTTTAAATTAAGCTACCGATAAAATGTGTTCGTGGTATTATGAACAGTCGCTTGCCGATATTGTAATGTGCGTTTTCCGTTAGTTTGCGGGTCAGTGAGGTAATTAGCTGGAGTTTTGTAATGTATGGGGTAATTTCCACGCCCGTTTTGTGTGTTGTAATGTATAGTCGCGAAGAAATCCGATTGCTTTTGTGAATCGATATTATTACGTGCAGTAAAAGCTATTAATCTAAAATATTAATGGTAGATAGGTTCAGATCGGTAGATAGGTTTTGTCATCTATAGAGTTGTTTAGGAATCTACAAAAGATAAATATTTACGTGTCCATGCATATGAAGAAAAAATCAGTCCAGATTTTAATATTCGTAACGCCCCAAATTGCTAACGAGTAGGTAAATTATAGCTAAACCAACACTATGTACAACAAACAATGTATTAATGGATTTCCCCAGATTTTTACAACCGCTAACGTTGCTCGGTATAAAACGGCTTATGAAAAACCAAACATCGTAAATGTCTGTGCTGAAACGACGCCAGTAAATGTCTTGTGCAAACCATAAAGTTTCTATTTATACCTAACGTTCTTCCATTGTTTTCTTAATGACGACTAGCGAATCAAATTATTGGCTGCAACACACCAAAGGAAAAACGCCCGTATTTTCAACGACTATAAGCTATAATCGCGTGAAAAACAAATCGAGCCGCGCAGAAGTAGGGATAACAATTGTCTATTGTGTTGGCTATCTCTTTTGCGCATCGCGGCGGCGACTTTGTGTGAGTAGGAGAGGTGTATACTGCTGTTGCTTTCTCTCACAATGCTCGGTGGAAATGGGCACGCCTTTGTGGCGAGGATTTTCTTCTATTCGTCCGTTTACACCGGTTTAGTGATGTGTTATAAAATTGTGTGCGCATGTCTATTTGGTTATGATTTCACGGTTTCTGAAGGTTTCCGGTTCATGATTGTGGGCGTGTAACAATAGATACACATACTTATATAATAATACCTAAGTAAATACACGAACGTTTACTCAAAAGATTATTTCTTTAGGATTTTCTTTTCACAAAAAGTTACGGTTTTAGGAAAATGTGTTAGCTACAAGATCTTTTATAGCTCGCAGATCAATCCAACATAGCACTATACTATAAGATTATGTAAAAACGCACTTAAATGCAAGATTTTCTGCTTCAATGTACAATTGCTCATTAAATGCAAAAATGTGATCGTATAACATACATTCAATCATTTTCATATCAGTTATTAAAATTTTCCTCAAAATTGGATCCGGTCGGATGCCAATTCAAATTCTGCAATATATTCTTTCTATCCTAAGTGGTGCACTACAGTCCTACGTACTGTTATAAGTAGACATTTCAGTAATGCTCAGTTATTGATTAAGATAGGGTTTATAAATAGAGATATTTGATTACTTGCAACAAATCTACGATTGCTTATTTGTCTTTATTTTGCACAGTTTTCTTATTTTTGATAGGCATTTCACTTAAACAAGATCCTTTGGTATTTGTTAAGGTTTTATGCACAGTATTACATAGAAACTATGCACCTGAAGAATTATAAATAACGACAAAGTAAAAATACTAAGAGCAAAGATCGTAAAAAATGCACAAGTTTTTATCTTGTTGACAAACTATTAAATTGCTGCAATAAATCGATTAAAACCACAAAGTACGTTTAGTAATTTTAGTGCCAGCGTTAGGCAACGTCTAAGCTATTAAAATTCTACTTAAGATAACTTAAGTCGTGTTTCTAATTTGTGAGAAACGGTTAAAATACTTAAATAGTGTAATATGTGATGTATGGTGCGGTTCATAGGAACAAATAGGGGTGATGGCGGATGCCAATCATAAATCGTTTCTCGATGACTAATCGTTCTGTCAGTAAAGTAATCGATATTCTGTACATCGAGCGCGTGATGTTCCGTTTCGAAACTTTAAAGCTGGCTGTTGAAGTAGTGCTCTTTAAATAAAAACGAAAAAATTTGGAAATAGAATTTCACTTTTTCTTTTTGTGTGATGATTTTTTTTTGGCTGGTTTTAAAAACTTTAACAAAGCTTGCACTAAAATAAAACTGTTGGTATTGTAAATGTCTGAATTTCACTAAATATTTTGTTATAATGATACCTAAACCGTGATTAAATAAACCATTTCGCTCCGCCTGTCGGTTAAAAAGCCCACACCACTAACCACGTTAAAGAGCGAGTTACCACCAACTTTTAATATTATCTTTTTAAAGTATTTTAATCAAAAACGTTGTCAACACATGTCTGTCCGTCACTCCTGTAGTTTTCTTTCAGAAACTAATTGGTCTGACACGGTTTAACCCCTCGAATGTGGAGGGATATATATATTTTTTAATTTGAAATATTTTTTAAAGAGCAACTTGTTGACTCGCTTTACCGGTCGCTGTTGACGGTTAATGGGAAATGACACCTTTTAAAAAAATGTTTCTGTTTTAGTTTTTGATGCGACAGTTAATTCTTTGAAATATTAAAAAAAATTGAAGCTTCTATATGTTTTGGTTTTATTTATAAGTTGTTTTGGATTAGGTAGCAGGCGACGAGATTATTGCTTTGCTAGGATACTCAGAGATGTATTTGCCTACGTCACTATCATACAAGATAAAGTTACTTGTTCCTTGAGTTTCCTAGCTTTAGGTATTATGAATAGAGGAAGATCTATAGAATATCCTCGATGGTTAAGTGATTTTTTGGACACTGCGCAGTTATTGAAACAAGTAGGTACTCTATGTGCATACGTTCCCTAGATACAACATGCGATATGAGGAAGATCTATAGAATATCCTCGATGGTTAACTGATTTTTTGGACACTGCGCAGTTATTGAAACAAGTAGTTACTCTATGTGCATACGTTCCTTAGATACAACATGCGATTTGTTTTTTTTTCCAACATAGTTAAACCTAAGTACGTAGAACCAGACTGTTATCATCCCCCATCCCCCCGTCACTCGCAACACAAATAACGGACACACAAAGATGGCCTCCCTACTAATTTATTTGTTTTTAATTTTTAAAAACAGAACGAGGAAGCGGACCAATGAGACGCGTCCTCCGACTGATTGTCAATTAGCGACATCAAACGGGCTTTTTGCGAATTAAGCGGTCGTTTGTGTTCATTTTTTGTCCGGTAGCCGGCGCGCAATGGCGTTTGATGCGTTTTTCCGTTTATACGTTTCATTTTCATATTTCCGTTTGTCTGGCCTTATGGGGAGGGCACAATATAGGGCGTCTGCTGCATATGCCGATACTTTCCATTTATTTCGGGGATATTTTAATTCGAGTGAGTGCCTCCGTACACGGATTAAATTTTTTGATGTTTGTTATTTTTTTACCTGGTGGGTAGTGAGCGTTTTTGAGTGTACCTAGATTTGTTTACATGTTAGGGCTATGCCGGGAAAAACTGTGAAGTAATCATGCACGTCACGCAATTACTTCTCAAAACAATTGTACACTCACACCATTCACATATTAGTCAGAAGGTAGATATGTACGTAGTCCATATTAGGAAAAAATTATGATCCCATTTTAATTGAAGTAATTAAATTAAGGAAAAGCCAATCACCTCGGCAGTGATGAATGATTTATTAACCTATTCAATAATTGCATTTTAATTTGAATGGAATTCGAATCGTGAGAATTGGCATTGTTGTTTGTTACCACCCCCTTGTATGTTATATACTCTAAATTGTCACAAATCGCATAGCTTTACTTTACAGTCATACTTTTATTACAAACATTTCGCCATTTTCATCAAATAACATGTACTTTCGGCCGGACCATCCGTCAAAATGAAACACAAAATGGACCAAACAAAACAGTCTGCATTCTGAAGACAAAACATAAAAAAGTCCATGAATCGAACGCGCCGCGGCCGTATCGAACGCTATTCCGAATGCACCCAGCACTGAGCACAGTCAACAAAGGGACGCTCTGAAAAAAACGCGCGAATACGAACGCGGCCCGCCATTAGCCGCTCCCATTTGCACCGCTATAGATGGGCCTCTTCAATCTATACCGTCAACAATTGTAGGGCTGCTGCTTATGTTAGGCGAATCACGCCGGTTTTTTAGGGTCTAGCATTTCCCCCGATGGTATCTTTTTGTAGATTTATCATTATCTGAGCTGTAACTAGAAATACAAGTTTTGTGTGCAGTCCAGATTTAATACAATCGTCTATGAAAGAATCTCCACATTACGAGAGAGAAAACAATTTCACCTGAAACCAAATGTATGATCACTTTTCAATCATCAAATGACACATGGAATCTCCAGTGAACGTAAAGCATCAGAAAAAAAAAACATTTTTTTTCTGGCAACCCTGCACAGAGGGCATGTGATCGAGTGTTGTTCGAGTTTTTATCGCTGATTCATTAGTATGAGAGTGTCTTTGTTGCCGACTGCACGGGCCGCCGGCCGCCCCGCACAATATGCATTCAACATGAAAATTGATTCGAAATGAAAGGATACACGCCATTGTATACATTGATAATTGAAAATGAATGTGAGCCCAGTAATTAGGGGCTATGTAGCATTCAATATAATCTATCTATTGTGGAAGCCTTTGTGCAGTTTCGTTTGATAAATACTGAAATTAATGTGGGACAAAACGATTTTGATTGGTAATGAATATGGGAAATAATAATCCTAACTGGAAACTCTTCTTGTAGAAATAAAAAAGTCCGTACCATCGTAAAAACTATCACACATTTCCTTAACACAGCTAATGAATCTTCCAAAGATCGAGCTAAATAAATATAAAAACAAAAAGGACAATGCCACTTGACAGCCTGGTCTAAATAACAAAGTCTTTTAAAGGAACCACGGGCCCGGAACAAACCTAATTTGTAAAAAGGGTAAACAAAAAGTTGAAGTTGAGGGAGGAATTACAATGAAAAAGAAGCTTGTCCCTGCATCGGCTCTTTTAAGATCAAAACCAGTTGTCACGTTTTGATTTTTGTTTATTTTTGCTAAATTGAGTTTTTTATTGATGCTGTATAGAGTAGGTCTCATAGAGAGGAGGCCTGTGACCCAGCAGTGGGAACATTATAGGCTGATGATGATGATGATGATATAGAGTAGTAAGACAGTAAAATCCAGTCAATATTTTTCGTGAAACGTAGATTCTGCAATGAAAGTCACCAATTATTATCATAATCCTAATTTCACGTCTTTAAGACCAACCGTTGCAGAAACCTAGACACGACATACCCGTAGTTTTACCTTTCACATAATTAAGTACAAAGGAGCGTACTTAACGAACCACGATGCATCATCCATACATTAAGTTTAACTACGCAAAAAGACAAAACACCTTCATTGGAAAGAAATTCCGCAATATCCCATAACAATTATCAATAGCATTGTAGAAAATTTATGTTATGATGTACAGTTGGACTCTTGTAAGTAAACGGCCATTTAAACGACACTGTGGAGCTGTCAACTCCATAAATGTGCATGAAATGGTACAATATAACCACGAGTTTACGAACTAAACGTAAAGTTCCAAAACAGGAATAAACCTTCATTCCTTTAGCCCTTTTCAATTCGTGACCTGGCATGCAAAACAGATGTCTGGGTCTAGATAAAAGCCTTTGAAAACAAAGTATTACCACTCGTTCCTAAGTGGGGTGGAGAGGTCAAACACAATCGTGGACCTCTATTTTAGTATTCTTGCTATTCTAATTAGTAAATAATGTGATTGGTTTTGCTTAGCGATCGATCTTTAGAAAAATATCGCGCTTAGCACAAGCGTCACAACCTGGCGGTTATTACGTTTTTGTGCCTGTTTTAAAGTTGGAGCGTATGATTTATGTACTATGTAAGATATTTAATTTTGCGAAAAAATGCCGCTAAATTACTACTAGGTGCTACTTGCAGAAATCCCAATCAATGATTAACTGGATGTAGAGCGTTTAATAGCTAAGTATATAATTATATATTGATTGGATACTTTTCAGACATTTGATAAATTAGTACTAGTTATACATACTAGTTTCAAGTAGAAAAAATGTAATTTAAATCGTAAGATCTTAACGTATGTACATTTTTTTGCGTAACAAGTAAGTCAGGTTATTAAATCAAAAGAACAAACAAAAAATGCGTAGACATAACATCCACCCACAAAATAAAGTGTCAAGAACGAACCGTAACATTGGCCAAGATTTTCAAGTTAAGAATCCCTTTGCCGCGGAAACAGAAGAAGACAGAATAATCCTGAACGTATTTATCTCCCGCGATGTTAATCCGACAAACTTCATTACAACAAGTTGGCAGCTGAAAACGAGGTCATCTATGTACTTTATTTTTAATACAAAATATGAAATCAGATAGTATTGAAGACGTGACAAAAATTGGTATTAGCCATTTTTCTAGTAGATCAAACGCGTCAACTTCATTCAGATCAATTTTTAATTCGTAAACTGAAACTGATGTGATATGTCTGATTGTTATTAATATCATAAATTATTGGGTCACCTAAAATTATGACTGTGTTGAAATGTGGCAAATTCTGACTCAGAGTCAGCTTTCTAACTAAATCTCTTCTACATTCTCAGTCATATTATAGCTTCAATTTCAACGGTTTTGGCAATATGAAACCTATGCAAAACTTCTTGAACCGTTCTAAGCCATCATAAGTACGTGATATCTTTTTCTGTATTGTCTTTTAACTTATTTTCAGATATAGTTATTTTCTCTTTCCAACTTATTCTTCTTCTTCTCTTCATATCGATGGTAGATTACTCTATACTATTGTCAAGGACGCTTGTGAATAGACCTTTGGCCTCTCACGCTGATGGGACAAAATTGTCCCATTGATTCTTGATTATTTGACAATCCTTACCTTGGCGTGTTCTTGCTGCGCCAACAGCTGCTCCCTCACCATCTGCAGCTGCAAGATCATCTCGGACAGCTGCCGTTCTTTCTCAAGTACACTTTCTCCAGCCAGTGCTTGCAATGCTGCAGCGTCTAGCACTGCTCGTCGCTCGCTGTGGACAAGGAAATACACTTCAGTTAGTTTTTATTCAATAGCGTAAGATAATGGATTAATGGAGCATTGTGTGACAATCGTATCAAATCGTATCAATAACCCAGTCCAACTTTACCAATATTTATTTAACTTCATTGGTGTCATCCTAATTAATGGCTAAACACAAACTGTTAATTAGAGCTTCTTCCTATGTTTGAAACGGCAAAGCTAGTACTAATTTTCATACATATTCAATAAGCAGTGTATCAAAATAACACTCCCAAATAACATACAATTCTCAAATTAGAATGGCAAGCAAAAACTCGTATAAACAAGCGTTTGGTGATCCTTGCGCATAAAGTTTAATGCAATTTTGCAAACTAACATTCCGTGTTAATATGACGGTTTGGAATACAAAATGTATAACGTTATGTAACTTCGTATCGCAGACGAATTCGTGTGAATAATTCATGGTGGCGGCAGGGTACTGCTGTATGATATCAACAACAAAGATTTTGTGATGGCACGTTCGCTTGGCGCTACTTTTAGAACTCGATAAATGAGGAAAAATATTTAAATTGAAAATATATGTATTCTAACGTTTGAGAAAAAAATTACGTTCGTCTTTTTAATCACTTAGGCCAATTTCATACCATTCATCATCTTATGACGTCGCCCTTTTGACATTCGGGTCGGCGCAAAACGTTTTCTTCTTCCGTTCTCAGATTCTCACCTGTCCCGCTATCATTCAATCCATTTTCTTGTAAATAATTTTTTTCACTATATATCTATGTTTTTTTTTCTTTGCTACTTAGATATAGTCATATATTATGACTATCAGGTGTTCTTCTATATTTTATGTATAATTTTACTAATTTGTTTTAAACTTCTCCAGTTAAGTAAGTAATTTCTTTTCAATGCTTTTCTCTCGAACCAATACGTTTTTAACTTTCAAGAAGTCTTCCATTTCCATTTGAGTTCCGTAGTAGAGGCACGTTACTTGGGGCCCGCAAACAAATGCATCAGAGGGCGCCTCTGAATTATTAATGCTGTGGTCTGGGTCTGAACCACCAACCTCCTCACTTTCAAGAGGTTATGATGGAACCTCTTAGTCTTCCGCTATGAATTATATTGGCTTACATTTTTTTAAATTTATTATACTTTAATGTGGGACTTTGAAGTTTTCTTTAATAGAAGTAGGGTTTCGTTACATTTGTCTTGTTGAAGTTTTTTGGTACCGATATGTAGAAAAATTGTGTGTGGGTGACATTTTTATTCAATTTTGCCATAGGTTCTACAGAACATATTTTAATGCTATCAAATTACTGTTTGCTTATCATTAGGTATAAGGATAATCAACTCAAATTGACCCATGATAATGCAAATATCACAAAGAAACTTGGTTTGAATTGTAACTGATTCAGCAATTTTGAGAAATGATCAGTAAGCTCCTTAATTGCAAAAACTTGAAGGTATACGATTGTTTCTGCTTGTCAGAATATTTTGCAACCTCTTTTATTTTTCACGATACAAAAGATTGGACCACTTTCTTAAAGAAAGGGCTCATTGTGAAACCAGTTCGGAGAAATAATAAATTAACGGTACCTAATTAAAGATCTCATTTTTTACTATGAACCAATTTATAATTTTCGAGAATTCTGTTTAAACGATTGGGTTCAAAGTGAAAATTGTGGAATAAAGTTATTGGTTTTAAGTTTTATTGGTTTTACGAAGTAATCAATCAATTGAAAATTAAATTTTGAAAATACGAGTTTTAATCGAACTGTGTGCTTTTCTGTGATTGGCCCCTGTTATTATTATTTAGTCCGACTATCTGACGTATAAAATAAATATTTCTATGCTTAGACGGAATATGGGTGTGAAATGATCTGAAAACTGACGAGAGGGCGACATTACGTTTCGTCATAGATAATGGAATGGAAGACATTGTTAAAATTACATAGGTAACGAACACAAGTAATAAAATAAGTCACTTATGTTCGAATCTAATGCTGCAATAATCAATTCTTTAGGGATTTATATCAGGGGCTGCGGGACTGTTCGAAAGAGATACCGCGGCTCTGGAACACAAAGGGCAAGGAAGGAACATGGATGGGTTTTAGTCAGTACAAGTCTGACACTCCCTTCCGCTCTGCCCGGAGCGGGAGAAGTCATTTGATGATTTCGCATCCGTAAAAAAAAAGAAAAAAAAAGGATTTATATCAGGTGCACATTAAATTAGAACACAGGAAAAAATTAAAAACGTTCGGTTTTAAAATACACTAGTGACCTTGCTTTTTCTATCTGTAAACCTGAGTATTATGAAAAGCAACAAAAACTCGAATAAAAATAAGAGCAGTATCGATCACACGATTCAACTCGTGTCACTCAATTCGGAGAAATGCGTTTTATTTTCCTGTTCAGTGGTACGCCACGTATGATTTATTGTGTTTTGCTGTCTACTTCACTATTTGTAACCCCATTGGATATCACACTAGATACGTTTGTAGGAATACACAGTGTTGGTGAGGGAGAGGGTTTTTAATTATTATTGAAGTGTTTTTTTTTAAAGATTCTTATATTTCATTCTTGATTACGAGAAATCGAAATTGAATGGATGCTTCACTAATAGGGCGTGTAATCTAACTATTTTAGTATTACTAGGCTTAAATAAAATTTATTTAAAATGACTTAAATGTTTTAAATCTTACTTAATATTATAAATGCGAAAGTTTGTAAGGATGGATGGATGTTTGTTACTCTTTCACACGAGAACTACGGAACGGATTTGGATAAAATTTGGCACATAGATAGTTTATAACCTGGATTAACATATAGGATTTTATCTCGGTAGTACAATCCCATAGGACACTTACCGACCTTCATGCGGGCGAAGCTGCGGGTAAAAACTAGTACGAAATAATTTACACAGTATTTTATAAAAAGCAAAATTTGTGTATTCTTAACTCTCTGTCCGAAAAGATAACCCCAGGTAACGACAAAAAAACTAGATCGACATACACTAAAAGCCAAAAACAATACACTTAGCCGTAACTACATTAGAGAGGGGCTCGTAACTAAACTAGGGTGAACTAATAGACCAATTCACTACCACTCGATGTTTCGTTTCGATAGAATCGATTCGATTATTCCGATTCGAAGCGCACTGCCTGCGTTAATTTACTGTTTATCGATGTTTGTTTTTGGAAGCTCTATTTTTGCTTTTTGTTGTTGAAGCTGATGTCACATGCTAGGTTCGGTTTTAATAAGTAATAAGTGAAATGTGAAGTGAATTAAAGATACCTAATTCTTCCTTATCCCTAAGATATAATTAGCATAAATAAGATTGCTTTAACAATTTCAGTTAGCGTTCATTTTTGACCTATGAAGACTACTTATTGTTAATGTTTTTTTCGCTGCGGATATTGGACTCTGAGATAATGCACTGAAAGATTTGTTAGTGTTCGGTGTCCGCAGCCCGTCACAATCTGTCCGTAAGGACAATTTTGAATCTTAAAAGAAGCATCATAAATTCTATTCCACATTTTCCTCTCATCCTAGAACAAGGTTTAATAGACAACAACGCGGTCCGGTAATAGCTTTGTTTGTTACAAAACAAAAGGTAAAGAGGTGTCTTGAAAATCTCAAGGGTTGCGTCGGGAACAGGGGTGATGTCATTAAAATGGATGCAAGGGGACCCGCGCGATGAATTTTGACATTATACAGTGGGCTCTTTTTATGTGTGCGTGTAACATTTTTCTGGGTATGCAAGAATTATGTGGTTTATAAATCTATCGTCTTTTGGCTGTAGGCTAGGTTGTGTATGAATATTAACCTTCGTGTAGACTTGAACAGATTGATTTTTAAAGCACCTTGTATATTGATAAGTATGTGTTGGTAAAATATCAATATTTTATGAAATTGTGTTTATTCTATTTATCCCATGAATATTTCAGAATCTCATTAAAATAGAAGATGACGCGTCGATCACTTTTGACCTTTAAAAAACTTCGCCAATTACAGGCAAAGGAAATCGGAGCACTCTATATAATCGAAGTCGGACTTTTAAAAGAAAGTCGTTAAAAAGCTGATCCGATATTACGGCTTGTCACTCCCACCTGTCGATGGCGTGATTGTAAAAATACTGTTTCTGTGTACAAGAATAATGTCGTATGTGCCTGTTATAATGTCGTATTCAAAATTGGGGAACACAGCTGCAGTTTCGGGTTAAAAGTAGCGTTTATCTTTCTTTCTTTTTTGTAGTTTTGGGACTTTTAATAAAGTGGTTTGCTTTAATTATTTAAAACCGTGATTTTATATTTTGTCATTGTCATTATACGGTCAAATCTTGATTTAAAATGTAAGATTTTTTGTCTTTTTTTTTGTTGTGGACGTCGTCAACTTACGTCATTTTTCTTATCAACCGAACTTCATTTTATAAAATGATTCTTTAAATTTTTTCTTTGATTCCATCCCTACTGGGATTTCGATCAAAATTCTCAGCAGCAAAGCTGGGAGAGAAAAGGAAGCAAATGAGATAATAATTGCTTTCCGTATTATTTGCAGACGTTTCCTTTGAGGGGCATTACCTATGGGCTTGAAACCGTATCTGTGCGATAATTGTACATTAATTAGCTATCGATTTGAGGGTATTTGGTAATTTTTATCGCTATTTTGGGGGTCGTTCTAATTAATTTCGAAATCACCCTGCTTTTTTTGTTATCTTTCTGAGTCGGCAATTTTGAATAGGGATTACAAAGTGCGGTTTGTGGCATTGTTGAATCTTTTGCATTTATAAACGCGACAAGTCTGCTCATGAATAAGGGATTCATAAAATAATTGGGAATTTAATGAAGAACTTTATCAATAAAGTTAATCTTTGGGACACAGAAACAAGTCAAATTACTTATTCTGCCGTGCTAACCTAAAAAGCGGTATCTAAAAAAAATGATTAGCATCGGATAACTTAAATAGATACGCAACTAATGAATTAAGCCAAAAAGCAGTATCTATGTATTTTAAAACAAAAAATCCTAAAAAGCAAAAAAAAATCCGTAATGTGTATACCAAACTATATTTACAAAACTTCGCTTTTCTGGAAACTGGCTTTTCTTGAGATACCGCTTAGCACGGCAGTATGGTGAATTTTCCTTTCAATAAAGTTGGTTTTGTATGTAGGTACATGTTTTACTTAAGAACCCAGTAACAAATAGTTATTATATTAGAAAGAATTTATCATCTAATATATATTTAGTAGTTTAAAATAGGCAAAAAATAACTAACATCATGATCGAAAAAAATAAATAGCCACCTTTTTCAAAACACAGAAAAAAGACACAGGTCGCAGAAAAACTCAAAGCATAATCTCCCATGTACCCAACTTATTATTAAACGACACATTACCACCAATTCCTAGACAAAGTGATTTCCCTGCGACTGCCATCTCCCACAATAAAGCGGCATTCACTTGTTTTTTACCGTGAGTCAACAAGCAGCGCATAAACTATGCATCGCGAGGGTTGACGGCGAAGAGTTTGTGGGCAACAATAAAAAATCCCTTAACGCGAGACAACGGCGTGTGTAGGGTTATCCGTCTTGTTTGCCCCTCGCGACAGACACGGCGGAGTAGTGTGGATGTGCCTTCTTAGGTTTAGTTACAGTTTCTGGAGATGAGAAGCTAGAGGCAGTCTTAAAACTTCGTGGTCTATGTAAAAAAAATGCATGAGACATTCAGAAAGCATGCTACCATGCTTTCTTTCTTTCTATCTTTCAATGCTTATTTTGCTTCTATGTGTGTGAATCCTCTTGGTTATGCCCTGGAGTGAAATATGAGAGAAACGTGTAGTTTAGGACTTTTTGTTGCGTTGCTTTTTATGTCTAGCTGACGAAATGTGAAATCGATGAACTCTTGAAAGTTTTGGGGTTTTCTTGGGTACTTTTCTTGGTTTGTTTCTTTTTAATACTTACTGGCTTGCAAGAAAAACTTTAGTAAGTCCATTTTGGATAAAAGCGTTAAAAAAGTTAAATTTCAAAATATAGCTGTAGTCGAATAATAAGGGAATCCAATTATTGTTTTCTCTCAATGTGACCTACTATGAAAAGTTTACACACCCACTAAGAACCATTGCCCATTCCATTTTTTCCACTCAAAACAATCCATCCTTACCTTTCCCCCAACAATACACTCATTACGAATTTAACAACTTGCTACCGACGTACTCAGTCATGTAGCCCGTTTTTATTGAGTTCGTCATTGCTCGGCACCGCTCGGCTACACTCGGTACTCCTCGACGCGGTACGGTACCGACAAGGGGGACTGATAGCATTTTAAATTAGGTTAAGGTCAACAACAACTGGCTTCGAACGGTGCTCACTTTGATTCGGAAAAAGAAGCCAAAAACGGACACTTTTACGACCTTGTTTAGATGTCAAAGTTAGGCTTAGATATGTATGGGACGCATCTTCCGAATTATAACATTTCCCATGTTTGAATTCGGAAACTGCATCATTTCCCGGGAGGATCGTTTTCTGACAAAGCTGGCGTAGGCTATTTGCAGGATTGGTAGTTTATGTATGTATGAACGAGCTGTCTATGATTACGAATAATGTTTGACGTTCTTCTAAAAGAATATTAGTTAAAACAATAAAAA
The DNA here is from genome assembly GCA_950005105.1 of Lycophotia porphyrea. NCBI lineage: Eukaryota > Metazoa > Arthropoda > Insecta > Lepidoptera > Noctuidae > Lycophotia > Lycophotia porphyrea. The sequence goes on along the minus strand of OX465391.1, from coordinate 9,134,329 downwards.
AACGAAACGCGTTTAAATCATATTTTAAACAACAATCCACAATTTTGATGAACCTAAAGTAATCATTGATCTGACTTGCAATAAGGCACAAATTATCAAAACTTCTAAATGAAATCAACAAAAATATAAACAAATAAAAGACCCTACTACATATTATGATAGCAGTCATCGAATCACATCTCGATTGTTAACTGAAATAATGTTGTTCTTAGGTAATTTCTATAAAACCGGAACGTATAGGTACCGTTTAGTTTATTGAACCTGGTACTAATTACGGTAGTTAGATAATCGCAGTCTTATATTAAATGATAGAGTTTTTTTTATTTATTCTCTTAAGAAATAATGACCGTTCTGATATACGATGTGGTAGCTAATAGTCCTGTTTCTACTACTAAGTGATATTGCACTGGGAGTCCACCATTAGTGTTGAATGATAGAAATCAATTTAGTGTTGTAGTAATTACATTAAGAATTTATTTAGCAGAATTTACAGTGCAGTGTTAGAAACCAAATATTTTAAGATGAAAATGTAAAATATTAAACATAGCGTCACTTTCATTGAATTTATCGAAAAAAAAAATTCAAATTTTTTTATCAGTGCACCTTGCAGCTTATGTGAAAATGTACTATCGTTAGATAAATCAGTTGTAAATCTAAAGAAAACAAGTTAATTCTTGGGCTTATCAAGTATAAACGTCCGTTTCCCACCACTTATCTTTTTTTTATAAATTCCTATTTGATTGAGACCTTTCCTGTTTCGATCATTGCTTTCACCATTTTACGATAATACCCCCGTTTCAACAAAAACGGTCGGCTATTTTTCTATCCCCTCATACAAACCAGTTTTATTTATACGAAATAGTTTCGCCAAAATCACTGCATAAACCACTGCTCAATAAATAAAATGGACCGAACCTGTCCGATTCAGCGTCAATAAAAACACATCCCAAATGTAAACGAGAACGATGCATGAATTCTTCATTTCAAATTGTATGGCCATGTTAGGGCATTATCATTTTTAGTGCTTGCCACACTGGTATATTCAGATGGAATTTTTGATGCACTGGCGACACAGCCGCGCTGCGATTGGCCGCCCTGAATATTGTATGAACCAATCACCGCGTTGCGCTTAACGTTGCATTCCAATTTGAAATCGTGAAGGCGGGAAACAGCGACAAAGTTGTGTGTTTTGCAATGGCGTGCAATAGGCATAATTTGTTGTTACACAATCAAATTGGTTTTCCGAACAGGTATGTGGTGGCATAGCGCGGGACATAATTGTAAGGCCGATTATTAGGACGCAGTAAGAGAATTTCCTGCGTTTTATTAGTATTGTGAGTACATTAGTGTCTTCTAACCACTCAGCGCTCCGGTTAATAGTGAATTAAAGTGGTCTAGTAATTACCAATTGCAAAACTCATGCTACATCTTTGTCTGATAAAACATGTACTTAGAATTAAATAGAATAAATATAACACATAGGTTGCAGAATTGATGAGATGTTTGTTAGAAATGTAAAGTCTGCATTTATTTATTTAGTAAAAGAGGTGACAGGCACCACTATAGTACTCGAAACAGGGACCAACTAGTACAACCAGGTTTTAGGCTTGCTAAAGTAGACTCATCTTTCATGGGGTACTGTTTAAAATGTTACAATAAAATACCTCCCCACATTCTTTAACTAAACGAGATTAAATTTAAATCTTGTATTAAACGCACACTATGTAGGCAAGCATATTATAAGTTGGGGGATTACATTGATGCTAAAAATGCTTGGCTCACTGCTGGTCCTGCTCCACAAGCATAGGGGCAAACTAATTTATTACCATGTGAAGTTATTGTGGAAGCTGCAGAAGATTGTAATAATATCTTTGCATTGTATAAATTCAATCTCTTAGTAATATATAATTGCATAGCACATGTGTGAGTACTATGTACTGTAAAGCTACCATTTACATTTAGTTATCTTTCATTGACTTGAATTTGCCCTGGTGGCTGAGAGAATTTCATGCTCACTCAAATGTCTGGTTGATGGTGGCGGGTGTGTCGGGTCATTTAGCTCCCTTCAATATGGTTGAGCTGAATGGGGCTGATCCATGCGTCATGCTCGTGAACGGGCGCTGTCAGTTGGGACTGGTCATCTCTAGGCTGCCATGGTTTATTTTAACTACTTAATTTGTTTTTAAATTGTTGATATACTCTTTTACTCTGGACGCTCTTAACGAACGAATTTCTACATCGTTCTCACATATGTATTATCTCAACATGAATGATGTAACCAAGATTTTGTACAATATTTTGATTGAAAAGAGTGTCCATGGAGTTTCTTGCCCATTCTTCTCCATAGAGATCTACGCTTTGGAATGGGCAACTAAAGTACTTTCACAAGTTATTATGCCTTGTGTCTGTGACTGTAGCTTAGCCTTATTTGTTTTTTTGACATTCAAAAGTGTCTGTAATGGTCTAATTGAAATAAATGCTTTTGAGTTTGAGTTTGAGTTTGAAAAGGTAATAATGTTTTAACGACAATAGTCGCGATATCCAGCTACATCGTAACACGTTCAGACCTCAAGGCCGGAAAAGCGTTAAGAAAAAAGGCAACTTCATTCCATTTCGATGTAGTTGATAATAAAATTCGCGCACACGAAATCCCAATTTTTACCAGTAACTATATTATTGTTATAATTAATAATATCTCTCGAACAGTGCACTAATTGTTGTGTTATTTATTAACGGGCCAGCCGGTGTGATAACCTCTGCCACAACCGAAATTATTGTTCCTATATTTTGTGAATCGCTATCTGTTATATTGTTATTGTCTCTACTCGTAATTGGGGCGTGTGCCCGGTGGAAAGTGAATAAAAAATTGCAGTCCTTTAGCTTGAGATTATAGTTCAACGGTCACTGGGAGATAAGATGATGATGGCATGATGATTTTATGTACAGAGGCGCCACTTCTTACTAGGGATATTTACGCATCATGTGAGAGCATTCGTCAGCGCTGCGACGTACGAAAATATGGCTGAGATTTGCTGGCTTTGTTCAAGTATTAGATTTATAGAAATGACCTTGAAAACAACAGTTAAGTAAATGCTTATACATTAAACAGTTTCAAGGAAAAGAAGCAAACAACACAATGATAACAATTGTATTATGACGTAATCTTTAATTGTGAATGTTTTTGTCATTTTTGGGACACAAAACACAATCACTGACACAGTGAACTGCCTATCAAAGCACATAAAAATTTAGTGGTCTGGTAACATTCCAAGACTTAACTTGGTATAATTATTTCTTTAAATAGACAACTGATCTAGTGAACAAAACAGATCTATAATTGAGTTTAGTAATAGGACTGGACAGAAAAGGAAAACTTAGTAAAACTGAAAGCCGATTTAGCGATCACACGCCTTGCGCATGCTATTTCAAAAATAGACATGACATTCCAAACAAATTGTCGCACAAAACATTAAGATTACCAACATTCCAACAATGAAAACTATTTCAATTTGCACAATTGTAGTGTTCATGTAACAAGCGAACAATTCAGTGAACAACGTGAGTTCTGTGTTCCTATGTGTGGGGCAAATCTTTGCAGAAGGCGACTTTGTGAATACTATAAAGAGTTATTGTGGTACACAAAGGAGTATTGTCCTAGCCTTGTTGATTGTCTCTGGTCTCGTGACAGTGACATGTTAGGTGAAGTTTACCTTGAAATCTGTTTTGTTTCAGTATTGATTCGTTTGAGTGATGAGATATTTTAAAAGTATGAGAAGTAGTGGAGAAACATTTGATATTAAATGGAGTTTAGATTGAGTTATGCTGTATTTATTAACTTATATTTCCCGAACTTAGTGTAATTTTGAAGTTGGTCAAGGAATTATCTGCCACAACAAGCGTACGCGTCGAAAAGTTACTTCTAGTTATTAAGGTGTTCTAAATTACCTTTAAAACATCAAATCTAGAATAAAATTAAAACACCATAAAACACATTACTTATTTTGTCATTCCCATAATTATTCGTGTGTTAAAACATTTCTCATAGTATAAGAACAAAAACGGTTAGAACGCCTCCGGGCGTCCATCACCGGGTTTATAAATAAGATATTCATATTAACTAATGTTACGTCTTTTGTAATCTGTAACATTATATTGTGCTTTCTGGTTATATATCACTGTACAAATTATGACTTTGTCTATTGTTAACGTTTTGTTGACTGATGGGGTAGAAGTGAAGAGCTTTCAGCAGTTAGGACCTTAAACTAAAAAAGTTGAAAATGAATGTAAGAATGATAGCATAGCGACATACCCTGGGTGGTATTGCCCATGGACACTAGTTCATATGCGTAAACAAGAAATTTCAAAAATTAGCTTAACTTAACTTAACCAAGAGAGCAAGTTAAAGCTTGCTCTCTTGGAATCGCTTGGAATCTCAACATTAATTGATTTATTTATTTTTACGACATTGTGTAATTAGATTACAGTAGTAGTCAGAAGAAGAAGCAGTGATAGCCTAGTTGTGTGACAGTCGGACTGCCATGCCATAGGTCTCAAGTTCGAACCCAAGACAAGCACCTCTGATTTTTCATATTCATGTGATATTTCTCGACGGCATGTAAAGCCAAGTCAGAGGCCCATGAGCGGCATAAAAACTCCGACACTAGTTTAGTCAATAACAACACGATAAAGAAAGAAGTAGTAGTTACCTCAAATTCAATTACACATTTTGTTATTATAAGTTTTTCCCAAAATTTTCCCTTGCGTCACCGCGTAACACAATTCTCGGACTTTGATCAGTATCACGAGGAGCGTCTCAATCATCTTCATCCTCATTATGAAACCCGCTGATCTCTCAAATCTTACCCCACAAACCGAACGCAAAGCCAGCATAACGGAGATGGATTGTAGCACATTACGGGCTCACGTCTTAATCTCGTCGGCGGCTATTACGGTGCCTTTAATTAGTGCAGACAATAGTCGCGCCAGCTTTAATAATACGCCAAAACTGGCCCTTATTGTCTCAGCTATGACTTATTTATCTCCTAGGATTACAATTGTTTAACATGCTCTATAATTGATGGTGAAATAATAATTATTGTTGCTGCAGTGATGTATGGTGATTGATTGATTTCTTGTTTTGTTTCAGTTGTTTCTTGTTTGTAATTAGCTAGAGATAGCTCTCTTGTATCTGACTCACCTTGCTGATTAGAGTGAGATTATAACATTTATATTCGCTATCTGTAAGTATTATAGGAAGTAGCTTTTATTGGAGATTGGTTGACCGTTTTCTGTTTTATCAGGAGGTAGTAATTTGTTACCTGTTTTATCGTGTACATAATGGCATATTATATCGCATCTTTTACATCAATACAATAGAAGGAATATTTCATTCAGTATTTTCCTTTTCTTTATCACAAATGTTTACATTTCAATTGAAAATATTTATGACAATGTTTCTCCTGGCAACGTACAACAACATATCCGCGACTACAATCATAGTTATCAACAAAAGCTATTAATTACTGATAACGCCACTGATAAGGTTGGCACGTAAATATTGACATAGATCCCGCATGACACCGCCTTAACCTTTATTATAATTATCTTCTATTATTGAACATAATCTGTAATTATTAAAATCTGTTAGTAATTTGTGTATGTATCTATCATCATTTTATCTTCCCGTAAAAGATGCCAGAAAATGGGCCTCTTCTTGACTATCACAATGACAATTTTGTGAGGTAATAATGCCCTGATAAGATCTAATTCAAAACATTGGTGATCTCAGCAAAATATTGTTACTTACACAGGTGAAATCAAATTTGTCTATTTTCTCATGAGAAATATTAGTACCTGCTAGCCTACCCTCATGCAATCTTTCTACTCGCAGCGAGGGCGCGCCATAAGACATGCAGACACTTATGTTATGCAGGATTTGGAATTCTAGACAGATAACAGCTTCCTTAGTTTTAAAGCTATCTACAACGGTTATATTCTTACAATTACGATAAAGAGGACTTCAATGATATTGAGGTAAGCAGTCTTAAATGAAGAGGAATAGGTCTTAGTATCGTTTACCCAATATATTGCATGTTCATCGAACTTAATAGCTAAGGACTTTCAAGATATTTATAGACGATTTACATTTAATTGCTCAAGACTGCAAAAAACGACGCTAACGGATATTCTAGTCTTTCACTTCAAAACCCACCTAGAACTCTATTAGTTCTGCAAATACCTTCTACAACAGTTCTATGTATACTAGCATCCCTAATGTCTCTGGACTATTGATTAATCTACAAACTTTGATACCATGTTGAATTCCGGCCAGGTTTATCATATAACTAATTGCACAGAGTAATAATAGCAGATAGAAAGGCCAATAAAAAACTAGTTTCTGATCGTTATCCAGACGTTTTATCTCAATTATACTTCGGTTTATAAAGCTTTGATAATAAAATCAGATTTTGTGTGTCTGTGTTAGTCTATAAAATTGGAATACAACATGGCGGATAAAATGGCGCTGTTTTCTGTAACATTTATAATTTAGATGTCAATATTGAATTTGATAAAAACATTATTAATATTGATCGTGACAGGTATAATAATAGAGTGATAAAGTTGTTTAAGCCATTAGATTAGCTGAATTTACCAAATATGGCTTTATAATGGAAAACTGTGTAGGCATGCCAGGAGCTTTTTTTGTTAGAACATTATTTTAATGACTAGAATATTTTAACAATAACAGCCTACTTCTGTGGGCTCTAAAACAAAAATTATGAGCAGTAATCTAGCCTTTTGAACTATTACTTAAAATCGTTAAGTATATTAGCATAATGAACTTCGGGACTTGCATCGCTGATGGCTGGTTAAGTAAGATATAAGATTTTCTGTACGTTTTTACTCGGCTCATATGCGATTAATTTGTATTGTTTGCATCTATGCAGATTAAAAGTCGAACTCATCATTAAATGCTATAATAATGACTTCGCTAAACATGATCATGTTTTCATCATAATTAATATCATACAAGATGCAACAGCAAATCCCTCTGAACTGCAACGTAATTTCGGTGTAAAAAACAAGTTTTTGATCAGGAACGATCAAAACAATGTTAACATTCTTAAACCCGACCAAGCCATGCAAATTCTTAAAGCGAACAATACCTACTAAAAAGAAACTTAAACAAAACGCTTGACGAGCATTAAACTGCAAACGAGCGTAATTAGTCCGGTGATAATCTCACGCTTAGCTGTTGTCTTAACGCATTAGCATCTCGCCGACAATAAACGGTGGAATTGTCGCTTAACACATTCGTTGAGCGCAACATGACCACTTCTAAGGAAATGTAGCTCATTATTACAGCAGGTTTAAGTAATTAAATCATGTATTACATCATTGTTATCAACATCTACTGCTGCATCTATCCCTACCTCCATTTTAACGTCTTTATCCAGATTAAGATAAACTCTTTAATATATACTTCTATCGCAGCAGTGTTTTTCTTGACAGCCGCCCCAGGCAATAAGCTCATTGAAACAAACTTGTCCTATTTCACTTAATGGTATTCACACTTCATAACGATAATATATTCGAAAATTACGATAATGATTAACTTACTTCAATGAAACTGTTAACCGAATAATTATTAATATTCATATTTATCGTTCACCGTTTCACATTTTTTAGTCCTTTAACACGTTTACCGTCTTCTGCCGTAATTTCAACAAGAATATTTAAATTCAAGCATATTGGTTTAATTACTACTCATGCTATTCTCCATTAAAGTTATAGGCTGTAAATAATTCTGCGACCACTTAAACTGGCGTAAAATTCTAATGGTATTAGCTATGAAACTAGTAAGCAAACGTGCTGAAGTATTATAAATAATAATGTTTTAGATGGCCTTTTTTATGGTGGCTGTTGAACTATGTCATGATGGTACTAAAAGGTTAACCGTTGTTTACAACAAAATTGGTTTTGTGATCCCTTGTGAACGTTTTTTTTTTCTTGTATGATTAGTTTGAACAATTCGATTGGCTTGATTAGATATATATTGAATTTTATGTAAACGCTGTGTGCACAAAAGAAATTTTTGATAAATGAAATGTAATAAAAACATCATTATTGCCAACTGTCTCAAGTATGGCATTGAACTTGACTATACATAAGTAAATTTTTTTTTAATTTCAATTCATCTTCGCACATATTAAATGTTCAGAATGCGTCAACTCTTTCATACAGCACTGCCTTTATTAAGTTTTCTACTGCAGTAACTCCCTTAGTAACATTTTTATTAATATTTTCCAAGTAAAATAAAAACAAAAATCTCGCAAGTAAACCCGCTGAGCGCAACATACTAACGTCCTTTACGATTTCCGTCACCCGAACTCAGTGGATATACTTTAACGTCAGAATATCTATAAAAGCCTAGTTTAACAAGCGTTTAACGCTTTTATAGTAAACTTGCGGTGGTCCTAACATTGTTTTTAATGTGCAGTAATATGGCTAATTAAATTCTGGCAAACGACTAACTTGAAATGGTGTAAGTGTCTCCGTTTTATTTTAGTAGTCGACGCCGGTGCTTGCGGTAATGAAAATGGGTAGCGTTTTGCCTCACTATGCCTATAGTGGACAAAAAAAAAAGGATAGAGAAGTAGGCGTAATTATTGTTGCCAAGATTGATTGTGTTATTGTTTTCGACATACGAGATAAGGCTCGTTAAGATATTCCTACGATTTTCACTACTTTAGTAACTGCTGTTGAAGTGGCTGATTATAGAGATCAATATAATGAAATACCTTCTAATAACAGAGCATAAATTTACGCTTGTTTTATTATCAATTAATCAAAATTGAACAGGATTTTTTAGGCAAATGTAATGTTTTAAAATCAAGTTGCAATGCCGTTTTGTTTTGTTTAGTCAAAAATCATTCAACGTCACGCTTGCAAGAATTTCTTTGAATGCAAGAAAAGTAATGATTACATAATCATTTACGCAATGGAAAGCATACTGGACCTAGGAAACGAGCCCTAATTTCACATAAACACATTATCACTAACGAGATGAATAACAAATTATCATCTAATAATGATTTCCGTATCTCTTTGCAAACATACTGTAACAAAACATTTGATATTAATGTTGATGTAGGAAACTAAATTAGCTTAAAAAGGTGACAAGATCAATTAGCTGATAGTAATGTAGTGTCTGACTTGTTAATGAGGTAGCGAACAATGATAGACAGAGGACAAACAATTGTTACGTATGTGTCTATAAATTTAATTGATAGGCAATCATGCGGTTAATTTATTGTAGTCAAATGACTTTATATTGAACCGGGAGAGAAGTCTAATCATTTTCGATAGTAATAAAATGTTGTAGAGGAAATGGTAATAAATTTTAACTGTTTCGATACTGTTGTGAAGTTCATCGGATTGATATGTGGAAAATATAATTTACTAGCTAATGCCCGCGTGGAGTTCGGTCGGTGATTGTCATGATTGTACTACCGGGATAAAAAGTCGCGAAAAAAAGGGCGTGAACGGGTAACAGCCATCCATCCATCCTTAAAAACTTTCGTAATATAAAATCGTAAGAATTATAGAAGTAAGACCAGATGTAATTTGCTGATGTAGTAAAGTATCATGAAAAATACGTAGGTCAAGGAACGAATGATGAGGACTTATGCTTACGAGCGTCATATTTTTTTTTTTTTGTTTTTACTTACTTGTTCTTATTGACCGGTGTGGTGGACGGGGTAGGCCTCTTCTCTTCCTTAATCGTACTATTGTTCATTTTCGATGTTAGCCTCTTCAACACGTCGTCCATAGAACGCTTGTGAGGATTACTCAGCGACAGAGCACTGTTGTGGTTCAGCAGTGAGTTGTTGTTGTTACACAGTCCCAAAACCTTCGCCTCGGCCCCAGGACTACTGCATTCTGATGAGCCTCGTCTCCGAGCCTGGTCGTTCACTTGATGATGAAGACTTAAGAAAGATGATGGGACTAGAAGATTATTTGTCATGTCTAATGTTTGCTCAAATCGTTGCTTCTTTGACGGCCGTTCGTCTTCGTAAGTCGTATCCTCCTCACTGATAGAACTCCTTGTAGAGCAACTGGGCGAGAATTTGTAGTAGCTATGCTGCTCGTTGTCATCAGACTCCTGATGTTCAGGAAAGTCCAGGTTGGCTGGGCCGGCTTCGGGCTTCTCTGTTTCGGCGGCACCTTCTTGCAATTTCGACGGTGGTGACTTTCGTTTAGATGACATGTTTCTGGAAAAGAAAGTGACGATTAGTAACTGAGTTATGTTGAAGGGCAATCAAAGACTAACGGGATACAGTCATGTGACATTTATTAAGTCTGCAAGACATACTAAGTGCTGTCAAGGCAGGACTGGTTAATAGCTAGTCAGTGACGTCAAGTGTGGATATGTCCTAATTATCCAGCTCTATTCGTTAGCATGACTGTGTTCGTACAAATACATGTAAATGCAAAATACAAACACGGTTTACAAACAGTATCACTGTTTGATCGAGATCTCGGGTCAGACGTCAAACGTAGTATTTGTCACCCAAACTCCCCCGACTAGTTACGAAACTCGCTTCGTTAAAGCACCTAATTGGGCTCTCCTAATTGTACTAATTGCAGTTACTGCCTCCTTTGGACTTAAGGTGTCCGCCGGTCTATGTAATACCCGCCACTAGAGATAGATCCTTAAATACGACTTCAATTTCGTTGGTAATACCTATTTTGTTAAGGAATTAGAGGGGCGGGGAGGGTCTTCGTAAAAGCTGATTTTGTATCTGTGTGGGTGTTGGGCTATACTGGATTGGCCGATATCGTGTGTGGTACTCTAAATATTGCATGTGTGTGTACGATTATAGACTAACATGTGTACTTTGATGCTGATTTGAGTTGGAAACGTCTTCATTGATTGTGTTAACAAACAGTTCCTTTGCGCATAGTGTCTGGTGGCTGTGCTTTGATGTTTGTCTACGTATCTGCAGTAAGTATTGATGTGATTATTTCGAAACGTTTACGCGGTGTCATCCTTTTGCCGGTATGTTTCATCCTTTGAACTTCAGTGACAAATGAGGTAAACAGATTTAGAGGATATCCATCGTTACGCGTAGAGATGTTTAGACTATTCTGGCATGATCGCAATCTCTTTGTTAAAATGCCAGACTACTACCGATTTAGAATAATTTCTGCTCATTCACATCTCTACTTAACGTATATCAATATTGTTGTGACTTTTTATATTTTTTAATAGCAAAATGTAACCCCATTATTGAAACAAAAATAACCTAAAGTGAGCTCATATTATTAATATCTTTACAGAAGTACCTACCTAACACTTAGGTACAGACACTATGGCCTAAAGTCAATTAATACTGAGAAATTAGACTAAATCCATTAACAATTATTGACATACAGAACATTGTTTGTGTTCCCAAGTTTACCCGAAGTCTGAAAAGTTGGGACAGATCTGACAAGTAAATGGAGAATCAACATTAAAATGTTAAGGTCTATGTATATGAAACGTTTATTTAAGTCAAAGTATATAATTAAAATAGTTTTGATTGACGAAAACTTGTAATTGAAATATTTGGCGTTAACTTCAAAATTATTTTAAGTCATTCTGAAAAAATTTAATCAATGCAATTTTTAAGTTTATTGTTACGTTACTTACTTGAGGTTATTTTAATTTATGTATTATGTGTATATTATTGTGCGCAAAGTTTAAAAGAAGAAAAGCTGAAATTGCTTTATTTCAAACAAAAATCGGCGTATTTTTGTTTGAAATAAAAGCAATTTCAGCTTAAAGCTTTCATAAGGAAAATTCGAATATGTGGCAAACAAATAAATTTCAAAATATTTGTAAAATATATTATGCAACCAATAGGTCCCATAACCTACGATGCCGACGACGATGTATCGATTTATGTTATGCAGTACGAGCACAGAAACGTGTCAAATCGATATTGACGTTAAAAGGCCTATTAGCATACTGGCACGACAAATTGTGTTAGTGCCCTTGAGACAAAAGGGGGTGATGGTGGAACGAGAAGTTAGGAAACAAATGGAACCAGCAATTTTAATAAACAGCAAATCCAATCCAATCTTGAATAACATTAATAACCTACCTAATAATAAATCGTCTATTTTATGCGTTTATCAATTACAATTAGATAGACCTTTCCAGGACATTAAAACCTGTCTAGATAATTTTAAATATTTTTTTCATTAACCTAATACTGCAAAACCTCCGACTGTGCTATAACTTGTGTAATAAAATAAGTTTTAACATAGAATTAACTATCTATTGTGTGTGTATTGATACCCCGGAGGGATATCCCAAATAAATAAAATCATCTCCAGCTCTCATCCCAATTTATTTAAAGGGGGTATAAATAAATGTATTTAACGCTGTTGTTACCACCTCAAAATTCACCTTTTTATTTAAATTAACCATTACGCCTTTATCAACCGCTAGTTCTTACCTCGGTGGCAATAACTCAATTTGTTACGGCTGCGCTTCGACGCTGCCGTTACCATAAAATGTAATAATAAGCAACTTAAATAATTTTCTACAACAAATCTCTGTGTTCCAGCTTTTAAAGGGCAGGGAAAAACATTTACTTCTTCAGTTTTTTTTAGACTTGATGCAAAGCAGCTTATTTGTTATTTTATTTTTGTGTTGGCTTTTTTGAATTAAGAAGAACAAGTACAACATAGTAACCATAACCATCACAATTTGTCAGTAAACAGTAATATTCATCAGCATTCACTTGACAATCGATCATTACAATCTAATTTCCGACTACACACGTCGCGCGCGTCTCTATTATTGAATAGTTCTCCTTGCAAACTTGTGTTTCCCGAAAACAATGCAATACCATTCTTATTCGTATCAAAATAAGATTCATGAGAGAACTTACGAATAAATCTGTCAATTGTAACTACTAATTTCCTTTTCATTAGAGTCACAATGACGTCACGCGGTGGCGCGAACAATATGGTGAATTGGCGGGAAATTTGACAGGTCAATATTACGTTCGGAACTGTTTATTTCTCTTCATTTCATTTTCGCGCTTATGATAATGTTAGTCATAATTTTTGGTGATTGACATTTACAAATATCTGTATTATAGGTAGCAGGAAATTCACGTCAAATTAAATGCACATTATTTTTTAAATGATGTCAATGCTCATAGCATTGATCATGCATTAATGTAATGTTGACTGAAATATATTTTCGAACGAATTTACACTCGTGTATAATTTTTTGAATTTATGTTATTTTGAGATGGTAAGAACTTTATTAATGATCCTCAATTGTAATATTTCAGTTACCTATATTTCTTAAATGAGAGTTATCTTGCAAAAAGGTGCAACAGTTACTGATAAACTGAAGTACAATCTAAAACAATAACTCGTAGCTTCAATGGTGCAACTCAATTTCAATTTGCAGTGGGGTGACGTCACTGAATTGCCAGCAAATTGTTTTTGTAAATGCCTCCCCTTGTTAAATGGTTTTCTGGCAGTGATAAAAGGATTATCTTTTGTGTGAAACATTTTTTAGTTTGAAAGCGATGGTGATATAAAATTAAGTAAGTTACTAATCGATTTCTGTCAGATATGAAATAGCTCTGGAGCTAACTTTTCATTTATCAAACGACGAAAACCTCTAAAACGAGAAAATACACGGTTTCCAAACCATAGACGTATTAAGTACGTACTAATTCATCTTAGTTGGCGACCCACGGGTACCTACAGTAAGGAATGAAGGGCCCTTCCGTTTATTAGTTATACGATACGGATTCCGTTACCATACCGCATCCTCAATTGCATCATATCATCACCAACCAATACTGTCCTTCCACGATTCTACAACATTCTACCAACCATCCTTACCCAAACCAGTCGCACCAACATATCACACTTGCAACCGACTTCTAATTTATACGAGAATATTAACTTGTGCATCCGTTTAGAAATTAATCAGTGAACGACGGACTAACGGACATACATTTAAGTAAAGGTAACGAGCGCCTAGTCTCCGATCTATTTGACGTAGGAAATTGCCGACGCCCGTCTTAGATAAACGGCTAGGCTAAGGTTTCCTACCCGGGGTATGCCTGCACCTATTAGAGTGTCATCTGGTGTAACTAAGTTGTTGGAACTCGATCTTAAATCTTGTAGATTTGCTGATTGATTGATTGAATTACTTTTTACTTGTTTTGAACGGTTAAATGTCGTTTGGGAAATAGGGATAATGTTTTCAATGTGTCTAATATTATATCGTTCATCATTGCCAGTTGTTCTTCAAAAAGGTTTGTCAATTTACGGTAAAGAAATGTCTGTAATTACATAACATAACATCACGCCTGTAATCCCGAAGGGTTAGGCAGAGGTGTAACTAATAGTACACCCACATTTTGTCAAATATGTTTCAGTCCCATGTAATAAGGGGCGACCCTATTGCCATCAACCGGGCTCCGTGGCTGCTACTGAAAAATTCCTGATGGAAAAACTCAATAACACTTGCCCGATCCGGGAATTGAACCCAGGACCTCAACTTTTTTTATCGTTAATGAGAAAAGTGGCATCAACACGGCCAATGAAAACACTCAGAAAAGAGACGTCATAATAAAAACAGCTCAAATCAAATAAGCGAATAAAAGTTCCGGAGAGTCGGCCGAGTACAATGAAAATAAAAATTAAATAGAAAATATTGTGAAGCGCCAGTAATTGAATGAGGCACGAGACATTTTCTTTCGCTTTGGTGAGAAAAGAAATAAATCCTCGGCAGAAATCTTCCTGTAACGGAATTATTCCTATTCTATAATAAGTTTATTCACAATAAGGTGGAATAAAATGTTTGTAGCTTTTCTTGCAAATTAGGTTTTGATTTTCCCATTTATTTTGTTTGTTCGTTAGCATTCCGATTGGTTCGTTTAATTTATTTTTAGTATTTGTTTATTTTTATTGGTATCTATCTAGTGTTTAGTCATGACAGGAACTAACTAATGAACTTTGGTGAAACAATCTATGACATACTATGAACTATTATTAGCATCCAAATGACTCCTAGACACTCATTTTCTAATAAACACATTCTATTTTCCAAGAAAAAATAAACTTAATTTTATATTTTCTCAATAGCAATCCCGTTGAATGAATGAATAGGCTAATAATCTGCAAGAAAAGTTATTTCAAAGAAAAACACAAAATGACATGTCAAAACAAGCACTGCATCGCACAATTGGCTTCTATTGAGTGAAGCGGAGGGAGGTGGAATTATTGACGGCAAATTACAAGAAAACTCCCGCCTCGTACTGAAACCCGAACAAAATGTAGCTACAAGTGTACAGCCGACACGTGCCTCAGCTACTACTTACTAGATGTGGCTTCATAGTAAGAAGGAAAGAAAACTTTTTAAATGTTTTTCTTATAGTGAAACTGTGAACATTGTTTTGGTTAGTGTGTCACGTTTTATTATAGAAAACCATTTCTTTTATCCAATTCCAAAATAACCATGACCTGATCTGCCAACTGGAAAGCAATAAACTCACTAAAAACTTCTGTTTTATATAGGTTTTCCGGACAATCAATAACAATTGGATATTGTTTAGCTTCTCTAACCGCAGATAAAGAAGAGAAACCATCAGCTAAGCCAAAAGTCGTTAAATCTTAGTTTATGACGTGTTTGAAAAGGTTCCAGAAAGCATGCATAAATAATATAATTAAAAAAATATAAGTGTAAATAGTGGATAAACATGTGGACGAAGTCAAAACATCCATTCCATTCTGAAATGCTTATATAATTTGTCATGGATAATATCCAGAGACCAAAACTATGTCTATATTTTGTACCACACCACTTACTGAAACCTTTTGATCTCCAATAAACTTTTCGAAATCGAAATATTGCTTAGCACTAAATTGTTTCTATAAAACGATTACTGTGAGGAAAATTGAAATAATTTACCTACGTAACTAATTTACTTTTCTTTGCTAATAAAATATAATATTTTTGTAAAGAAAATGCAACATATCAGTTTTATTGGTACTTTTCTCCACACATACATACTTCTATTATTTAATACTTTCTTTGTTGCCAATGTGAACAGGTGTATTGTGTATTGTATGAAATATAATGTACTCAATTCTTTTGATTTTTTTTGGAACTTGCAAAAAACATTTTACTGTTTTTATTTTTATTTTAATTTATGTGATATATTTTTAGGTCAGTAGGTGAAGTCGCTTCTAGTGAAATACAGATTGTTGTGAACATTTTCTTGTGCCAGACAATGGGGGAAATTACCCATCGGGTGCGCGACAACGCGCGTCGAGTGGGCGAACCGGCTCGCTAGTATGGAGTCTACTCGTTATTCAAAGTTTTGGTTAATATGTTGCGTGTTTAATGGCTATTAAGTCGTTAATATTTACATAATATGATATTGTAATACAATATCCGTGAAAGGTTAGGAACTTCTGTATTTTATCTTGTTAAATAAAATGTTGTTTTTTCCGATGTGAGTAGTAGTGTGGTATCCGATTAGTGTTGTAACTATGAAACGGATAGTTTTACAGCCTGAACATTTGGTTATTAGAATCCATGAGAATCAAAGATGATAGCGTAACTAAGTACATATTTGCAGATTTTAATAAATAAAGCTTATATTCAGCACTGAACATAATCTTTCCTTATTTCTTCATTTACACTTGTATTATTTGTTTCAAATTCTTTCTTACTTTTTGGCACGTCTTTCTAAAAGAATCCCTCTCCACCCTAACTCCCGACCCTTGGAGGGCACTGAGACGCTTTATGATGACTGGGATACAAACAATGCAGTTAATACGACACAATGCCCAATCACCGGCGGCCATTGTTACAGGTTGCTACTTGTGCCTTTAATCAAGATGCAAGCATTTTTCATGGATATAATTTCGAGAGGAGAAAAGCTCCTGTTGAAGGAGAGAAATTGTATTGAAACGTACCCATACTTCAAGAAAATGTTATATTTTATTTGATGGCTGCTAACATAAGAGGTTGAGACTACGTTACGCTAAGCTATGAAGTGTTAGCTAAATTTGTTGATTGTGGAGTATAAGTACCTAAGGGACCTTCCATAAAGAATAAAAGAAAGAAAAATTAGATAGGAGTAACAGAGGGCCTTTACCAGTATCAGCACGGATTTAGTGCGGCTAAGTAATAGGTTTTCATATCCACTATCGTCTATGGCGATTAGTTAACTATTATTGTCTCTTATTGCATACAGATAGAGCAAGATCGATAACAATATGGATCGCCGAATAAACTAATACTATAACAACAGTATGGCGTCAGAATTATACTAGAAAACTATCGACATACAACGTCAATATAAGTCATAACATCAACAATTAAGGCGTATACAGACGGTACGATATTACGACGGCCAGAGATTTTCCCTAAACAAGCTCGTCTGATGAGAGTCATTGTGTTCCTTAGGTCACTGCGAAATGAATTGCTAGCGAAACGAACCAAATGAGAATGTAGTGCAGCTAAATGCCATTCAAGTCGGTCGCTTGTTTCTTTTTGCAGTTTTTCATAATGTTGGTTGTCTTTTCATAATGTTACGTCACTTTTAAAACATAGTTTTGACTGTAAAAAGAATTGGGGTGAAGCTCTTATTAGTCTGCTGTAACGAGGTAGTTGTGGTATTGTGTATTGTGATATTTAGGCATTATTTACCTGGGCTGCGGACTGTTCGAAAGAGATACCGCGGCCCTGGAACACAAAGGGCAAGGAAGGAACATGGATGGGTGTTAGTCAGTACAAGTCTTACACTCCCTTCCGCTCTGCCCAGAGCGGGAGAAGTCATTTGATGATTTCCCATCAGAAAAAAAAAGGCATTATTTACCTCCACCAAACATGACATCCGATCCATTAACAAAGAAAAATAAGGTTCAAATCGCGCGGACGTAGATAGCAAAGAAACGTACAAAAGTATGATACTTTTGGCGCAAAAATGAACTGCACAGATCAACACTTGATTCATTTATCATAGAATAATGAAAATTAACTTTAATTACACGTTAATAAGCCCATTTAAACTAGCCAACAGCTTTGATTCAGAATCTACAAAATTCATCACTTTTTTCCAGATAAAAAAAAAACGCAGACCAACTAATTTAAAAACTTATCTCCAAATCGATGGAAATAAAAACATTTTCCATCAACTTGAGCTCAAAAACCACAGTAAAAGGGAACAGTGGATACAAAATGGCAAAGTAGAAAAATAGTTGAACATAACCGAGTGGTGCTTTCGAGTCAAGATGTGCTCCAAAGTTTCGCAAAGGAACGCTCAGAACTGAGGAATTTGGTTTGCGAGAACTACTTCAGCTTCCCTGATCCTTTGTGCAGATGAATAAGTTTGATTGTTTGACGATGTGGCTGAAGTTGTAGAAATAAGAGGTTTATGCGTGGAAGCTTACCTTGCATATAAAGGATACTGAGTAATGACATTATATAAAGCACGATTATGAATGCTAACGTAAGTTACGTAAAGTGGGACGCCCTTTGGCTCGGTGGAGTGACGATCTTCGCAGGGTGGCTGGTAGCAACTGGATGAGAGTAAATGAGAACAGAGTTGAATGGCATGCGATTGAGGAGGCCTATATGTCCAGCAGTGGACTGCTGTAGGCTGATGATGATGAAAGCATTGTGGTTCGAAATCGTAAACTGTTATGGGAGGCATGAGCATGGCTAGTTTTTGGAGAAAAAAACCTTTATGCGGAAACCTGGATGAAGCGTGAGCTGGTGTGTGATTGATGTTAGGTTTTTTTTTTCAGATAGAGACGAGATCTTGTCCCAGAACAGATAATTACCTACAAGCACAGAGTTGCTACTTAAGGACTGTATGATTAACGTATTCAAAGGCCATGCAATTTGTAAAAATAACATTAGCTTCCATAAAGAAAAGTCATTTCCCGACCAAAAAAGTAATGGCAAGTCATCGATTGTCATTCAGCTTCTTTAAACATCACATTGTTTATACTACTCCTCTCATCTCCCTCCCCTCAGGATAAAATAAACAAGTGCACATCCTTTGACAGTGCAACACAAACAATGTCCAAATCATAAACAATGGTTCACATCGCAAATATAACCGTCCCGCACAACGTATCCCTATGTATAATGAACCATTCATTCTGCCAAACAAACTCCAACCAACCATATGCAATAATTCCATACAGGAGCAGCCAATACGATAAAGCTGTAACGCCCTATCATGTTACAAAGGATTCTAAATCGAAAATAGATGGCAGTAAAACCGAGAATTAAATGACTAACGTAATAGATGTAAATCCTTGGTTCGCTGACAAAGAACAGAAGCGATTTCACGACATCAAAGTGGAACACGACATATTACGCTACAAAATAAACACCAGAATAAATACATCGAAATGTTTGTTCGGAAATATTCGGCAATGGGGTGATCATATTCTAAATTATCTGTTAACAGAGGGTAGTTTCAAAACCCTTTTGGCGGCAGGATTAATTTGCTGTTTGTGTATGTACGGTTGTCTCTGTGAACGGATTTGCAATTAATAAGACTACCTATATGAATCTACATCTATGTTCATGTTCATACCTACCCACCTACATCTTAATATACACACATTTCTGTCCGCAAACATGAGCACACAATAATAGCAGTATTAAAACTTTTCTAACGAACCCAGATTGTTCGCGGCTCGTCTGCGATGAAATCCGAGAGCAAGCTCAAAAATGGTAGGCTATAATTTGCACATAAAACGTATCCTAATGGCAACGTACGTGATCACTTATTCGGTGGACTCACAAAGCGGGCCATCTTCATCTGAAAGCAGACTCTGATTTAAATACATTATTCTTGTAATAACAGCCGCGCACCGGACGGAGGGAGCGCCATTGAAGTCGTAGAATACATTATTTTAATTCGTACCACCTCTTTGTGACCCCATCAGGGAATTAATGGATTCAAAGCCTTCTCTTCCGTTCGACAAAGAATAATTTACTAAGTAAATGAACGGACAGACAATCGCGTTAGAACCCGGGTTTTGTTTCGATTGTAGATTAAAGAGTGGCGTATCTGTGAAAGGGGCACCTTTCAATCTGAGCCTTTGTGAGCGTTATCTCTGTTAATTTTGGAAGGTCAATGAATAAAATACACAGTAGGATTTCATTATTCATCTTTGAGCTTTGATTACGTTTAGCATTCAGTAAATAAAGCTTTTTTTGTAAGTCCGCAACATGTGAGCGTTTCAATAAATGCTGATTGAAGTTTGTGTGGGGGTTCTATTAAGATATTGCATCTCATCGTGAACAGCGAAGCAATAATCTAAATTGAAATAGGTTGTGTCTAAGATGTACGGAGTTGGTCTCAATTCAGTATTCATTGGGAGCGGTAGAATAGAGGAGCTATCGAGAATTATTGTCAAATCTCAGGGGCAATGCGACCCGGTCGCTGCGACTCGACTAGAAAGGGGGCAGGCACTATTGATGTTTAAGAATAGTGGCATTTGCTTAAGTGCAATAGTTTTACACATCTCAAAGGAATTTCACCTGATAGCTTTAACTTTATTAATTAAATGTGTTGCTTGTCTATTTTATATGGATTTTTCACATGCTAGTGTTTCCTTAGTATTCTTTTAGAAATACTCTATGGGCGAAATTCACCATTGAAACTGAACGCGTTGAGCACAGCACAGAAATCTAAACTGCATGCTTTAAGCGTAAACTCCATAAACAACGCTGACACTTCTAGAACATGGTATAGATGTACTGACTAATCACTTTGAGTTTGTATTAATTTTCGCCAATAATTCATTCAGTATCACTACTAAAAAAATATAATGAGTTACTGTCCCAAATCATTAATTGCTAAAATATTTACTCCATAAAGCTACTCCACCCCTTTCCTTGAAACCGCGAGACGTGAGCTAAGGGCTACAGGGTAGTGCAGACGGGCGAGTTAACCCCTGGGGTCAGTTATTGTGTCATCACAGACTGACATCTTGCCTTAGTGGTGCTTAAACTGGAGGATCTATAATAGTTAAGAAATGGGTATACTACTGGAAATATGTGTGTTTTGGATACTTTTTGTTTGTTTGTAATTCTTTTGCTCCTAAACGGCTTGGCTGATTTTTGTTGTAAGTTATTATGAATTTACCTGGTGGATGGTTTTCTAGTCATAATTAAATCTGATAGGTGGAGTTGTTGTCGATATCTATAAAATTACAGGACATTTACGTCTGCGGGTAAGCTAGTACTCTGAATGAAGCATACAAATGTAGTTATAACGAAATTTAGTGTTATGTGAAACCAAATGACAAATTTTCAAAACATTACATCATAACATTACATTTTAATTTTGCAAAACGAAGGTTAGAAATTAGTCACAAAACATTCCGTGATAAGGTTTAGCTGGGGTAAGAGGTAAAATAAATTATATTGTAATGAATCATTACAATACAATTTTAACCACATTAATTAACTAATTAATGAAATATTCCGACGTACGTATACTACGTTACGCTTTTACATTACTTATGTGATAAGTTTCAGCTGGGGTAAGAGGTAAAATAAATTACTGTATATTGTAATGAATCATTTAATATTTTTTGAGTTATCAATGCATTTGAAACACATTCATGAACTAATGAAGGAAAAAGTGCGAAAACTGACGTCACTTTAGGCTGTACAGAAACAATGAATAAATCTATTAAAAAAGTATGGATCTCTTTATTTTTTGTGCTTATGAAAAAAATAAAGCTTTTTAAAACCAAAAACTGTAAATTGAAACAGTTTTTCTTGAAAACCGTACGTTAGTATGAGGAAGAATAGGGGAAGACCAAAGAAACGATGGATGGCCTGTGTAAGTGATGAGGATGATATGGCAATAAAAGAGGTGTCTGAGAAGATGACGAGAAGGTCATAGAGAAGTATGGAAGAAGAAGACATGCTGCGCCGACCACAAATGAATTGGGATAAGGGCAAGAGAATGATGATGAGTACGTTAGTAGAAATATGTTTCCGAAAAAGATCTAGATCTACTTCTAGGAGACTGATACGTACTTAATTTTCTTATGAAATAAGAAATATAAGGTATACTACACTGTTTGTAGGTCGTGACGTAAATGGTAGGGTTCTGTTTTTGCCATTTGGCATACAGCACCCTAAAAAACGTCCTACCAAAAGCCACAAAATTTTGTTTATCACGAAAACACATAGGGAAACGTGGAAAGTTTGCATCAAATAATATCGAATGTTTTATATATTATTCATCAGCTTGGTTCAGGGACGCCACTACACCGCCGTGAATAATTTATTCCGCAGACACATATTATTTTTGCAGGGGGCGGCCGGTCGTCGTTTGTCCTATAAAATATTATCATTTGAGGACAACCGGGGGATGAAATCCTTGAGGTTAATCTATGAGGACAAACTGGGGGTGGGCTGGACAAAATATGAGTAAAGTGGTTTTTCTTTAACGTTTAAGGGATGGTAAAAGGGCGTTCTATTTTTTTTTAGTAAAATTATTAATTAAGTATCACTTAAATTGGCATTCTAAGTTAAAATATTTTGTTCTGTAAAACAGAGCTCGGACAGGCGTTTACAAAACAAATACAAAATATCTCTGAAAGACAGTTTCCTTCAGAAACGAAATATGTTGGCAGTTTTTTCAGTAATACAATTTTAATTCCCTAACCCAATTAAGTATAGTTCTCATTCAATAGTAGTGCACTCAACAAGTAATTAATAACCAAACAAAGGGCAAACTAACTGTTTGTTAGCTACAGACCCAAACTACACCGTACGCGTCCAAATGACATGGAATCAATCTGCCGACACAATGGCTCAATCTGCAGACGTTTCTAACTGAATTACTTCAGAAACCCACGACTTACGACTAAAACCATTATTAACTCCTTTCAAGTCACAATCGCAATTTGCGGTTATTTGTCAACCTGTTAATGCAAAGTAAACGAATTTGTTTAATATTTCGGCTTTATTTTGTAATGTTAACGTTAAACGTTGGGTTGTGGTTTGGTGATTGCTTGAAAAATGCTTGTTTGTGGTTTGAGCATATTGTGATGGGGTTTTTATGCTCTTGTAATGTTAGTAAGTGTGAATTGTGCGGCCGTTTTGAAGATCTTGTGTGTAAATATTTTGTAATGGACCGTCTGAATGCTCTTTAATTTTGATTTCGAATGTTTAGATGAGATGGAATGAAGTAACGTTAATCTTCGAAAGAAGAATAACTGTGTGATTATTTCAAGCCGTGGTAAAAATATTAGCTAGGTGATAGCAGAGGATGTTCAATTGTTCACCTTTTGTACAAGATACACATGGAAACCAAGTAAAATTACAAATATCAAAACAATAATAAACCACAAGTACTATTCCACCACAATGCTTTGAGCAGGCCGTAATGAACGTCGCATACAAATGAATTAGTCCCTAAACACGTCAGCGGCGAACTGTCACAAACAGCATTAACAATTGTATGGAACAATACGCTTTCGCTGAACTTAAGAACAATAACACTACATTATTGAAATGAATAGAGCCACACAATACCTTGAAACGAGGCGAAACTGCACGAGCTGAGGAATTCTCAAGAGAAGTCAGGATAGAAATTGTAAAGTTATATTCAATAGTTGGGGAAGAACATGGAGACTTAGCACCTGCTTCTGAAGAATAGTAATGAACGCTGTTGACCAATAATGCTATAGTAAGAACTAAAGGAGGTTTCCAATCTTAAAGATTCAGTGAGTAATGAGAGAAATATAAAACAAGATGTTATAACAGACACAGAAGAGAGACGAACACTGAATGAAAATTCAATAAACAGTGACAATAAGGCAACAGATGAGGATTAAAAATATTTTTTACTGAATTACATTCAGAAGAAAAGTAATCAATTATTGAGGGAAGGAAACCCTGGAGTGCTTTCCTTCCCATAGTCAAATCAAATAATTACATAATCATCCCAATAATCGTGTGACCAATGCCTTCGCAATAGACTTGTTTGAACCCAATAAGTGTGAGATGAAGTGGAATAATCGATCCGACAAACAAGAGGGCTCTTCGATATAGACAGACGTTCGAATTAGAATCGATTTCCGTGATATGTGCTCTGTTGCCTTGTTATGTTGTTACGAAGTAAGACGTTGCTTTTTTTAAAGTTTTGAATGCTTCAAATATGTCAAATAACTTCTTCATTTAAGAAACTGTGCAAAGAGAAGATGATTCAGCTGGAATGAATTCCTATCAAAGTAAAATTAAACTGAACAATAAACCCAAACAAAACATTAACACAAAACCTCAACCTAAAATTGGTAAAAAAAGCAAAAATCATGTGTTGTCCGTTTTTCTGTAAACCTGTTTTTGCTAATGAACATATCTTGTAAAAACGACTGTAACAGTCGCCTGAAAGATAAATAACCATTCAAATTCCTGAAGTCACTCCCATGTGTAAAGTGCACATTACAGAACGAACAGTTATTATATATGTATGCTTGCCCTATGTCCACAATAAAATCTCAGCATTGATTGTCAACATTTACAATTTTGACACAAAAATTTCGTTCCCGCGCGGAACGCTATTAGATACAATTTTTTATTTCTTCCTTTAAATTTTAATGAAAAAATCGGACATTATCAACATCCAATGTCTGGGAAACATTACGGCATCTATCGGCTTTTAGACATCAAAAAGAATGTTTCTATCGATAACCATTGATTAGACCCTCTTGTCACATCAAAGACGAGAGGTTCTATTGTGCGACCTCCAATAATATTTCCAACAATTTTTCTCAAAGAATTTCTATAGTATGTGTCTTCAATAATAGGATCAAACACGAAAGCTTTCTGATTGTAATTGAATGGACAAGTCGTAATGATATTGACGTGAAGAGTGATAACATGTTTAATGATGACTTTGACGATCTGGTGATAAATGGTGAGAATTAGTTGGACACATACCAAGTGTTACAGCCTCTTAAAATTATATATGATATACAAAGTAACTTTTGTAAGAACACCGGACACATAAGTAATGCTGACGAATTTCAAAAAAAGGTCAAGATTGCCATAATAAACATTAAATCTTTGCTAATGGCACATTAATGTATTATGTATTGTCATTTATATTCCATGCGAAGTGAATAACAGTAAGTACTGAAAATTGTTTGAGTTCGTTTGAAGTCAGGTAGCGTGATACTGAACAGATTGTCAGTTTATTGCACAAGACTGCGTTTTATGCATCTTGTATGTTCGAGTGGTCCGTTTCTTCCATTATTCTTTAGAAACTAATAGTCTTGACAAACAACAGAAAAGCATACAAAGCACACAAAAGTTACAGAAAAAATGGGTGACTATTTCCCAAAGTATAAATTCTATCTGTTATTGTACGCGCTATTGTTTTTAGCACCTCCACCATGTCATCACCGGTCAGTTGTCACTTTATGCCACACTAATAAATATCCTTCACTCCTAAATGGGTACGAAGAAAATAATAAATAATTATCATTGACTTTCGCAGTTTTTTACAAATTTTATGTTTTAGACATCAAAGGGGCCTGAGTGGTGTGTGCAATAATTGGTCAATGTTAGGAGGCAACGACGCATGGCCTGCGCAGACGCAGTGCCAAATTGAAAATGGCGACAAAAAGAACATTGTTTATGTGACGCCTTATTAACGAGAGATTTATCGTTGACGTTCCTCTTAAAAGTTTTCTGTTGTTATTATTTTTGACGTTTTAATTGTGAACCAGATGTTATCTTTGAGCTTTTGGTTAGTTCAGAAAAAAATAAGAATCATATTTTACGAAGAATAAAATTTAAAATCTGCCGCAGAACATAATAAAAGATTTCGAAGTCTCATATAATGATAATGAGCTCAGCAGACCGTCCTCACCACAATCGGTCAATGTTTCAGATACAATTTTTTACTTTGACAAATTAAAATTACCCAAACAACGTGGCATGCGACTTTTACAATGACACATGAGCCATGCAACCGACTAGCTGTCACATCCACCAATATTAAGAGCCCCCTAAAATACAGGATGTCTATATTAACTGGAGAATTTGACAGCATTAGAATTACGAGCAAAACCGCAATTTTTATTTCATTAAGTCGATATATCACGGAAGATATTCACGAACAAATAGAATGTGATGTTGGCACAAGACACACACAACAAAGAGAGTGATAAATAAAATTATAGTTAGTACCTAAGGCGACAGGGATGCCACGAACAGGAAATTATTTAACATAGTCTTCTATATTGTTGTAACACCTTTGCGGTTTACTTATTTTCCTGGATTAAAACAATGGATTTTACCCACACCCAAATTAAGCAGAAACACAATAATTGTGCTATCAGGAGCTCTTATTTCGGTCTTTGTGGTATTTAACGAAGAAATTCATGTATAATTATGGGTTTTCCTGTAGACAGCTTGCTTTATTAATACGCATGTAAAGGATAAAATTACTGTAGGGTAAATTTGACTGACCTGACGACAATTAATATAAAAGATTGTTAATGCTTAATTAAAACAAGAATCTAATTACAGACAAAACTCATTTATAGTGCGAGCAAGTAAGGACTTTAATATTATTTGTTAAGAGTTCTTATTTAACTTATTTAAAACCAAAACCGATTCTGCATGCACTTGGCTGAACATTGACATTTTTAAAAACGCATAGTCCTTATTTTACAATTTTATTATTTATCGTGCCTGTCCTAAGATTTCTACTACTTTTTTCTATTTTTCCTCGCGAGAATCTGTAATTGTCTCTGTGTTACATTTATAAGGTCCCATTAAAATAGATGGACAAATTTTAACACAGCGCGCAGCGTTCAGTTCGTCTAACCAAAGATATCCAAGCAAAAACAAACACCGTTTAAAGTGATTTTATTTTAACCTAAAATAATAAATTACCATTTTTAGTGTATTTTCCTTATTGTCTTTATTTTGGGGGTCTGAATGATTTCTTAAAGTTTGTCCATCTATTTTAATGGGACCTTATATAATTGTAATCCATTTGCTGTTGGTTCTACTATTAATAAATAAAATTCGACAGCTCTTTTGAAATGGTAGCTGGAACCCAGGACACAGGCCTTTTTTTTTTTTTTTTACGGATGGGAAATCCCAGGACACAGGCCACACTTCGTGTGCGAGAAGACCGTAATCCACCATGCACGCGGACCAGTGCAGGTTGGTAGATGCCACATTGCTTCGAATTTTGCAAAAAAGTGGAAGTGATAAACCTATCACTTCCACTTCTAATAATTCTAATAACCTGCACTGTTCCACGTCCCTTAAACATGTAGTATGTTTCCCAGATCGCCAGCCCTAGATAAAAACAACTGACATTTTCACCGACATTGTAGGAATATCGGTGCCATATGCACTGGCCTAATATCACGAGCGTCCATTGATATAGTTAGTCCTTTTAGTGTAGCGATAATTAACATATTACCCTCTTCTGAGACATAACACGACTTGCTCAGTAATAATACTGCCAGTTTACGTGATTTCATAGTAAAATTGCAAGAATGAGATCATTGTGTGTGTATGTAGATCAATTATATTTGTAATTGATTATTATTTCTTGGAGAGCATTGGTAGACTCGCATTCAGTTTATCGTTTAGTACAGAATATATTGTTTAAAATTGGAAAATATTACCAAGTTCAGTTTTTTCGCAGATTTTTCTAGTTAGCTGTACAGCATGACCACCGTAGATACGGGTTGTCGACGGGAGAATCGACAAAATAACAGATCAACAAAAGAAATCTGTCATTTTGTTTATTTTTCCGTTGACATATCCCGTTTGTGAAAATAATTATGTATTTAACATTATATAGATGTCGAAGGCAACACATTGACCAAATTTGACGAACGGTCAGCCATTGCACAATGAAACAATGTACCAACATATTATTCAGCTGCAATAAAACCTAGTTAGTCATACACTAATAACGAAATACTGACAAGATTCGGTTATAAAGAATAACAAAAAAAAGCATATAGGAAACGGATGTTGTTATATTTGACTTTGTGTCTGCATATCATATCTGTTTAGCTTTCAATGAAAAAATCACCAGACGTACATTCGTTTTCAAAAATAATATTCTTCTGTTCGAATAAATATAATCGTAAAACCGTTAGTTCAAGGATTTTATTAATATCTGTTGATTTTAAAATTAGACATATGTATGTATCATTGGTTCCTTGAATCAACTTCTGTTAGGTACTAGTTTCATAGCTGTTTTAAACATACATTAATGAAAAGTATCCAACCGCACTGGACCTGCGTGGTGGATTATAGCCCATTCCCTCCCATAAGAGAGGAGGCCTGTGTCCCAGCAGTGGGAACATTATGAGGCTGATGATGATGGTGATGAATGAAAAGTATTGTAACAGACAGTACCTACACTTCAACCAGCTTACGTGTGCAGGCGAGAAGACAAATAACTAAAATAAATGTACAGACACCAGCAGATCAACCTACCCGAAACTGTCTGCTTTTCCCAACCAATCTTGAACCTAATGCTTTAGAGATAAAGTTATCTATTAAAGAAATTTAACAGATTGTAATAGCTTGATGTGCTAGCGTCTGTACCAAGTTTGACATATCGATGCAAATTTTCTTGACAAGCAACGTTACCTTGAACTGCACACTTTAAGTGGTCGTACTATACTCCTATATGTAGTTTAAATTAAGAAACTTAACGTTGCAAGTTCCACTATCTATGTCGAAATAGGTTTTATTTAAAATATCTGTAAGATAATCCAAAATCTTATTAAGGCACGTTAATTTTTAATTTTAGGGTTCCGTACCCGAAAGGTAAAACCGGACCCTATTACTAAGACTACGCTGTCCGTCTGTCACCAGGGTGTATCTCTTGGACTGTGATAGCTCGACAGTTGAAATTTTCACAGATGATTTATTTCTGTTGCCGCTATAACAACAAATACTAAAAACAGAATAAAATAAATATTTAAGAGGGCTCCTATGCCATATAAGGACTATTCGAAAGAGATACCGCGGCCCTGGAACATAAAGGGCAAGGAAGGAACATGGATAGGTTTTAGTCGGTACAAGTCTGACACTCCCTTCCGCTCCGCCTAGAGCGGGAGGAGACATTTGATGATTTCCCATTATGGAAAAAAAGGGGGGCTCCCATGCAACAAATGTGATTTTTTGCCGTTTTTGCTTGATATTAATAACGGCGACAGGTAGACGCTTGAAATATTCACAGAATAATTAGTTGTAAATTCACTTTAAAAATAAATGATTGAATTAAATTAAAATAAATATTTAAGGGGCGGCACAAAAATTACGTGTGTTGTGTGTTTTTGTCTAATGTTGTATAGATAATGGTACGGAACCCTTCGTGCGCGAGCCCAACTCGCACTTGGCCAGTTTTTTATCAAATCATTGGTTTGGCATTTACTGTAAATTGCGCAAAATAAATGTATCTTTAGTTCTATTGCGTTATTTTATTATGCACACAATGTAATTACTGGAACTGTTTTCCAGTTATTCGAACCGAAAGTTTGATGCAAACAATAGTGGCATTTTTCAAGGAATTTCATTTATAAATACCGTACTGGTAAGAGGTGAAGCAAATTACGTATTTTACGAATTGCTCCATAAGTATAAATAAACAAATGGTGACGTAGTGGCTAGCTTGAATTAAAAAATCAGTTTAATAAACGCAATAATACTGACAAAACAGGAACCAAATACATTATTTTAATGTACTAAATGCAAAATTCTTTATTTAATAATAAGATAACAATGAACAATAAGTTACAGAACATTTCATTTACAAACAAAACATTTGATAAAAATGTAACGATAACCTTATATACTTGTTTGTTTTATGGTAAACTAGCTTTTGCCCGCGGCTTCGCTTGCGTTAATGTAGCATTTGACAATCCATTCGGGTTGTACTCTGCTTGTAATTCAATTATGATTCGAAAGATACGTGGCGCCATCTATGAGCGTAAGAAAGTTATTTTTGTTTTCCTCGGGAACAGTACTTTATTTCGGGATGAAAGGCACCCTATGTCCGTTTCTGTATACATGACAAGTACTTATATGCAAAATTTCAGCATGATCGGTTCAATGGTTTAGGCATGAAAAGGTAACAAACAAACTTACTTTCGCATTTATAATATTATATAAATCTATAAGTAAGGAAGGATAGGAAAATACCGCGCTATTAGATAACCTAAGGAAAAAGAAAAGTAAAATCGACTGTATTGTTCAACTCTGAACTTATGTCAGTAATGGCTTTGAAAAACAGGACAATGCACTGAATTGTTAATTTTATTTTATTATTCTAACAATAAATATTATTTAGAAATTTTGAATCATCATTTGATTTGATGGATTGATGGCGTGCGTGTATGACCAGATGTACGTAACGTGGACGAGGCAAAAGGAGTATATAAGGATCGTAGCAGGTGGCGTTCTGTGGTTTCTGCCTACCCCCATGGGAAAAAGGTGTTAGTTTATGTATTATGGATGGATGGATAGATGTTTGTTAGTCATTCACGCAAAACCTACTGAACGAATTTGTTTGAAATTGCACATAGATAATTTATAACCTGGATTAACACAATGGTAATTTTTATCCTGGTAATATGATCCCGTGGGAAAATTATAGAACTTCAAGCGGTCGAAGTCGGGCATAAGCTAGTAAATAATAATGGTAAACAATTACATCATAATCTTCATTATCCAAATGACCCAAAACTTAAGATCACTTCAATTCAAGAGGTGACAAAGTGTACAGATTTCCTTAACAACTAAACAATAACAATTATAATAGCTTGCACTGATATCCACTAACCTAAATTGACAAGCACAATATAATTGATAAACGAGACGAAATGGGAAACAATAAAACATTTAAACTATAAAAAATATAATTATCTTTGGGTCACCGATCGACCGACCCATATTTTGAACATTTTGTAGACACCTAAACTTTAGATACGGATTCTTTTATAATAATTTATTATTGCAACTGATTAGTCTCGCTAAACTTGCGGCAAGTGATGATAATACAATACTCAAATACTGCAAGTTTACTTTTTTTAGTTTTGACCTTGTATACATGAAAACTTTTAAGTCTAACAACCAGTCTTACCAAGGGGTATCGTATTTCCCAGTACCAACTGGGTTGTGGAGGTCAGATAGGCAGTCGCTCCATGTGAAACACTGGTATTCAGCTGCATCCGGTTAGACTGGAAGCCGACCTCAACATAGTTGGGAAAAGGCTAGGCAGATGATGATGATACATGAAAACTTTTAATTTATACAAGGTCAAAATTTTATCTAAATAAAAAAAAAAACATTGAATGCGGTTGGTAAAACTTGCGAATTCAATGATAAACTAACCTTGAACCTCAACAAAGGCAGGCTTAGTCGATAAACCAGTGTTACTGGACCTGATTTTACCTTAGTAAATACCCGCCACACTACCCAGGTATATAAAGGACCATCTATAGAGATTAATCATTCAACTGAATCAGACAAACAACAACAGAACGGAACGGACATACGAAATATTCCAACAAGACAGCTCACGTAGAAGAATTTAACAAAACCAAATCGCTCAACTTGAGCTTGTACAGCAGTGGACCAACAAAAGAATTGTGAGGAAGATGTAGCATTAGCTTTTGTTCACACCCCAGCACGTGTGATCCGACTACCGTCCCTCAAACGTCATTATTTGCATACCAACTGGTTCCGTCTATACGATATTAATCAAAGGTTTTATTAGTGAACATCAAAGAATAAGCACAATGCTAAGATCTCTTATAAGGTACCCTCAATACTATTGTTACTTTTGTCTGAGGTTGATTTATGAGCGGCCACTGTTGTTGGCCCAACGTATTGTGATGTCAGTTTTTGTTCGCCCGCCGACATTGTACTACCCCTTCGACGGTCCAGCGCGGATGCCTTTATTCAGGTTGATCTCACTTTGATGCTTCTAACTCGGTACAATGCCCCGTGTGAGTCACAACAGATTTTACATGTATGGAATTTGCATAATTCAAGATGTCCATGCTTGCGTCCAAAGTAACCGTTCTATGGGATTTATTTGTGCTTTTGACGAAGGATTTCATTAGAATTACTTTGTTTTTGTTAAAGTTGGTTAGTTTCTTCATTGTTAGTGTTATTTAATTTACTTTCGCACGGTAATAATACTGCAAAAGTTAATTAATTATCACTGATGTTATTTACGTCCCACACAAAAACGTCTGTTGTTTTTATTTTTGAAAAACAGTGTCTTCAAAATCTTAATTTAAAAAAAATTACAAGTAACACCGATTTTACCTTCCCATCTTATAACCCTTTGTCCTTCATCAAGTCCTTGACCGTCCATTGTACGCATTGTGCTACACAAAAGCGCGGCTGCGATTGAGCCCCGCATGTAATTTTCATGGTTCGCTCCTCACATTCACGCTTCTACATCGACTCGCTTCCAAATCATTACGTTCCTTACCTTTGTGTCTGCCTTCCCGTCTTTATTACGCGGTAATACTTCATTGTACACATCTTATTCTTTATTAGACATAGCATTGTGAGCACTCTCTTGATTGGCTCTCCCAGTTTTTTTCAACACTGTTTTGAGTAACGTTTGCGTCATCAATACTAATGATTGCAACCGGTAGCACAATACTTATTGTTGTGCTGGTTTTTTTTTTGGTCTGTACAGCTTTTTTATTCATCTTCAGATTCAGAATTTACATCGTCATTACATTTAATTGGAATTTTATTACTATAGTTTAGTAACAATAAAATATTGTTGGGATCAAACAAGAGACGGTGGGTTGCGGTGCGGGGCTTACCGACTGATCAATAAATATGTCAAACTGATAAACAGTTTGCATAGATTATGATATCCCAATTATACGACGTGATTTATTCGTGAGTACTGACTTCATTATGTAATCTATTCTAATTCTGGTGATAGCTTTAGAATACGTGAATACTATTTATAGAAGTAAGTAACGTTCATATGTTAATGCAATTGTTCTTAGTTAACTAAATACAGGCAAACAATTTATAACTATGGCTATCATCAATTCAATTCTGAAACCTGCAGCTGTATATGCAAATAAAATACGTAAGCGTGCTAACATACATTTTTATGCTCGATAAGCCATCGATACAATAGATAAAATTTTATGGCGAAACCTATATAAAATACATATAAACGTGTGAGAGAGATCTTTGTCCGGGCAAAGTTTTGTTCATAACGAAAATTGAAGTCATAAAAGTTTCATTATAATCTCCGAGATAGCAGAGTAGTCGTATGATTGAACACCGTGCAAGAAGTGCGCACGACCATCTCCGAACGTTAGGGGGCCTTCACAAGCGAGCCCGATCGCGCGACCCAACAGCTGTTTCACTGGACAAATATAAATGTCCTTGGTACATGAAATTTTGTAGACCAGATGTTTGTCATTTCATTTGATATAAATAGAAAGTATTTAAAATATGTATCTTTTGATTAGATTAGATTTTACTGGCTGTACTTTTTTTTGTAAGTTTTAAAACCTTATTTACTTACATTTATTAGGTTCAAATAAAACTACATATATTATTTTGAAAGCAATGGAACAAAAATGATATGTAATCCTTTATAATAACAGAAAATATTATCTAATAGTGATTTACATAATATGACAGTAAATAAGGCTTTGAGTAAAATTGACGTGTTGTTTTAACTACATATATTAAAAATCTTCGTGTTAGATTGAATGAAAACGATTGTCATTGATAAAATCTGTAAGTTTAACCTAAGCTTATTGAAAGAGAGTAGCGATGGCCCAATGGTGGCGGCTCCGACTTACGAACAGTAAGTCGTGGGTCCGAACCCAGGTAGGCATTACTTTGTGCAATTTATTTCATCACCATTGCTCTCAAATCGGTAAAGGAAAACATCGTGAGGAAACCGGCATTTCCTAGAAACAAAAATTCGAAGACATGTGTCATCTACCAACCCGCACTGGGCCTGCGTGGTGGATTATAGCCCATTCTGTCTCAAAGAGGAGGAGAGGAGAGGTGTGAGTATTTGTCGATTGGATTTCTTATATGGGCCTTCTTCTCTTATTCCAATTAACCTATTTGGTACATCTTTACTTTTCTTTCATCTGCCGTCATATCAATGTTCCAGTCTTTTCCAGCCATATCACAGACACTTTTACCCAATTCATCAGAAACGCAGCGACGAAACCGATCACCGTGTGTAGAGTCCATAACAATCTAAATCTGTACACAATCCAGTCATAAAATATGGCTCCAACAATAAAACAGAAGTGGTCGGTACTACTTCAACACTGGCAAAAGTGCTCTATATTCTTAGAAGGATGAACTTTTTATTACCATGCACTGTTTAATTTCTTCTAATCCAAAAGATTATAGTATATTTTTGTACGACGTTTATTTCTACAGTGTTTTTGTATTACATTTTATTCGTTCCGTATTTTATATTGTTATCTTTTGGATCATTAATATGTGTAGTAATAACTTTGACTGTTTATGGTGATTTTGTATTTATGCTGTAGATGTTTCGGTAACTTGATAGTTTGCGTTTGATGAAAAATGATGAGGATACGGTAAAGGATTTCTTGATTGATAAAATAGATTATCAAATAGAATAATTTGCAACACGTTTCTCATTAAAATCTAGAATGTTTGGTCGTTGGTAGTCGCTTTAATGTATTTTCACCAGATCTACACGTGTCTTCAAAAATACAGCCGGTGTACCTAAAGCTAAATCCGAACAACAAAGCACCTACATAAATACCTAAACATTTATGTAAGCATCTCCCATTTAACTAAGAACAAAGTGCTACGTCACTGCAGCCAGCCACTAAATAAATCAGACGAGAACAATATTACCCCTTTATTATTGTTTTTTATGAATTATCGCCTACATCTGATGTCTTTTTATTTTCTTTTGTGTAGCCACCGGTAGCATTCATCATGTTAGCATGTTATTGTTACACTCTTTGTAGTGACGCCCCTAGATGTGATTCGAAATAATTTTGGGTTTTAGTTTTATCGATAGTTTTAGCTCCAGTATCGATATCAATGTTATTTTTATTTGAATTAAGATGTATAGGATTTATTATCTCTGATTATTTTCCTTTCAGTTTTCAGTAAAGGTTTTCTTAGATCCAATTTAGTCAAATAGATTACGAAAAACCACAATGTTTTCGAGTGTGTTAATTATGTCATGTTTGTCGCTTTGTGATTCTAGCTTCAAGATCAAGATCATCTAAACATATCTAGATCTGGTCCAAATATCGATAGGTCCCATCTCTACGCCACATTAGTCATAAGAATTCGTTTTGTTCCATCGGCACGGCTCATTTGTGCGGATTAAGACGCCCTTGATAATATCCAAGATGGATTCTGAATTCCAACACATTCTTTCTATTAGTTTCTATATCCCAGAGATTTGTTGGATCTTAGAGTATTAGGATGCAAATGTGACTTGTTATGTGTAGCAATGCATATTAATGTTAGCACATTATTGTAAATGTGTGTCATTTGTTTCTTGTTATTTTTGTTTGTTTTCGTCAGATTTCTAGTGGCTGTTTGTCGTTCTGCAGTGGAAATTAAAATGACATTTAGTATTTCAAATTTTGGATTCAACAGATGCCAGCATCTATCCTTTAACTAACATCTTCATCGGCAATTAATTTCAGCAATATCTTAAAGAGAGCTTCATTAAAAATTCTCACCGTTTCGTGAACTTCGACCCCAACATCCAACAATTATAATCACAATAATTAACAACCATTAAAATGACGAAATGAATTTCTCCGACATAAAAAATAATAATTTTACACGTCTCCGAGCAAAGCTATGAAACAACCAGTTTGTTTATTACGAAACAGTTTCATAAAGTGTTAATAACAACAAACTAGTAGTTAGAGTTAAAGTAATTAACGCTAACCTTACATTATCTGCTATTAACAATAAACGTGGACATGCTGTTAACACACATATTGAGGACACCGGCGTTATGGATCTTCTAATAGCAGCTGTGAACGTACGAATCCAATTATAATCTGTAGTTGAATTTCCTGTAGAAGCTAAATCAAAGAAAAAGAAAGTAGCTCACAAAGACGCCCAAGATAATGTAATTGATATGAAATTTCCATTAGTAGAAACTATAACGTATTCTTACTGAATCATGTAATTAAGACTCTAAAGGTAAGACAGGTATTTTCCCTTCGAGACGAACGTATAACCGTTGGCAACACAGAAATCGTCCACACAGTCATGAATGAACGTTTATAATATGTTATATTCGCGTTCACAAACTGAAATAAACGAGCGAACGGAAACGGCCGTAATATTATTAGATACGACAATTCTATTATTTTTATTCGTAACATATCTTGGTAGATTTATACGTGAATCTGGCTCGGCTCGGTATGGTAATGATTCCTAGAAGCTATGGCGTTTTACACCTAATTGAAATTCTTTAATGAGATCATTCATGGAATACGTTTTGTTTGTTTTGTGGGATATGATTTTGAACTGAGTTTGGGAACTTTGAATGTGGTTCTTCAGTGTATGTTTTAAGAATTTCAGATGGGCCGTTTTTTGTTTTAAGTGTTTCTTTATCAACAGTTTTTACATCCAATACTAATTATATGTCTCGAAGTCGATGTTAATCATAATGCTTTGTCATCGCCCTCAATTAGGTACCACATTACAAAGTGCTAATCCGTACAGTTTTTTTATTTCCCTTGCACGCGAAAATAAAAACTTTTGCAATTATAGGTGCCATAAACTTTAAAAATAAATACCGCGCTCCAAGGTCTTCCAGTTTCAAATATTTTGGCGCCGAAAAAAATGACATGGCAGTAGAATTTATTGAAAAGAAGTCTTGTATCGCTTTGAACTATATGTAAATCATAATAAAAACCTATGGATCCCTGAATATCATCAAACATGTAGAAGAAAATAATTTATAGGTGATAGGAACATTTGTGTTCTTATTTTTGGTCGGCAAACGTCGTATGTATGACTGAGAGCATCTTTCATGTGGATCGCCACGCATTATTTATATGAAACACTGTTCTGTTCATTGTTTCATAATAAAACATTAATTTTGTCAACGGCTACGGCTGGACGCCTTGCGACAATATTAGAACTTCCGCTCGAAAGAAAAAATGTTCGAGATTCGATAAAATATAAGCGAATGTGACCGCTGAAGTATTTTATTAACATACTGAATTGTTCTATCATACTGAAAAATGTGATTATGTCTGTATGGTTAAATTATGTTTATTCTCCAAGCTCACATTGAGAAACATAAACTTGCGAATAATCCTGACAGAAACGAAAGACATTTCCGTCCAGATTTTGCTTTCCCTCAATTTTTTTACTCGATGATTATAAAATGCTATGTAGGTAGAATTTTTTTTCTTGTTATAAATACTTTAATAATAAAAAGATAGTTAAGACACTCCAAACATCCCAGCTTGCGGTATCACTTGAAAATCCGATGGGAACCGACGCAAATGTCGTATTCGATTCAAAAAGTAACCCGAACGGTTTAGCACACATGCAAATCTTGTACAAGTCCCAACAAAAACAAAAACCTCTTCAGAGGGACTCCGACAAAAACAAAACTACACGTGCAACTAAAATGAAAGCAAAAAAGGTCAACAATATGCCTAATCTACAATCCGTGTCACAGGCTAAAGGTTACGGAAGGTTGCACAAAAAAACACGACCAAACGAATGTTCCAAAGACATCGACCGTAAGACACTCATCAAAGATTCGATTTTATATTCTATCTCGTTCATTTTAGGGTTTAATTTGATCATCATTTCAGGGACAGGATCTGAGTGGCATTGTTCGTACCTTAGGGAGTAGTGACAACAGATTTTTGTCTTTTTTCACTCATTTCACATGTGGCATCGCAATCCTGGACGATATGTGACACATGTGGCGGTTTTAAGTTACTTTACAATAATGACTGGCTCTTCAGTTTCTCATGCTTTGGAGCGTCCATTACGAGATTTCGGTTGAGTCTAATTCCAAACTGGTGTCAATGTACCTTTCTTTTTGATGTTCACCTTTTACAGTTTTTAGTGGAATATGATAGCTCTGGTCATCTCATCAGTCATCAACAGGTGATGTTTGTATTGCTATTTGTGACAATTCGTATTCTTTTCAGAATCTCGCAATGCGTAGGTGGGTCTACCAATGGAAGTTGTTGTTTCTGATTAATCGTCTGCCATATTAATACCTAGTGGGTCTATCTCATAAACAATGATTTCTTCATCTTCATCAAACACATTTTCACTGAATTCAAAAGAATTAACTTCCAAAAGTTTAAAATGGCCGCCAAAATAGCCCGAGCACTCCCCACGCTACATCATCCAATATTTTAACGACACCAAACAAAACATATAAATAACCATTGCACAGTAGTAACAACTACCGTAACGTATCTGGACAATAAATTCAGATGCAGCCATAAATAGACCAATAAAAATTATTTTACGATACACGAGTGAGTTACATTAAGACAATGTTGAGGGTACATTACACAATGAAAACATTATGGTTTAATTGATTTGGCCACAATGCTCTTTATGTGAACACTGGGCCTAACAAAGATGTTATTGTCTATCAAGCAGACGTCTGGAAATACTTGACCGAAGACAAAATGGCTTTGTACCGATGGCAGGCGCCAACGGTAATTTAATATGGATTCTAATTAATCAGGTTTGATTCTGGTGTTGTGTTTGGGCAGCGTGGGATACGAAGAGGGGTTTTATTTTTTGATTGGTAGTTAGATTAAAAAAGTTGCTTAGTTTAAATTAAGAGGAAACAGTATTTTTAAATGGAACTTTATCGAAATTGACATCTACGTTTAGTTTTTCCAGATTTAAGGGTCGATACTGTTTTGCCATCTTCTGTAACTAAATAAACATTTTCTCATCTATTACTTTCATCAATAATTAACCAATAGATGGCAATAGCTACTAAAAACAAATATCGAGAAATACATTTAGTGTACGTTGCATGCGTATGTATCCTAAAATTGAATTCCGCATAAAACCATTCATCTGCACCTATTACATTGACTTTTCGAGGTAGGATACCTATTATATACTTAAAACTTACCCAGTAGCTCATTCTAATTAAAATGACAATGAGGATGTTATTTACCTGTAACAAAAATATTTACATTTAGAGATAAGTAAATAATGTAAAATATTACGAAAAAATATTTACGTAGGTTTATAGGCAATTCATAGTTGTGTTTTTGGATTAAAGGTTTTTCCTCTTTCCAGTCAGTTTCCATCAGTATAGTCTGGCTATCGGTATAGCTGAATGCTGCAAAAAGTGAGAGATGATTAAGAAAAACTTCAAGGAAGCTAGCAGCTTTAGGCTACTTTCATGTCAATATGAAAACGGAGTTGGTCTCAGTATAGTCCCTTGAAGAACCCAATGTGCAAGTTGTTAAAATGAAAAGATATTTTTTTTTTGTAATTGATCAAATCTTTGGGTCATGGAAACACTTAAGTATACTTACCAAAAAAATCAATACATTAACTCAATAAAATCTTAAATAAATTAACAGAGCACCCACATGGGTGTCATAAAAAATGGCAAGCCCAGGATTCGAATAGAAATTCGATATTATTTTTCCCAATACGATGCGTCCAGATGTGTTAATGCAGTACATGTGTTCCGTTTATCTCCAGTACAATACGGCTGGATGCCTGCTCATGCCTTGTCTTGCTCGAATTATTTATAGACTTCCCATCTTTTGTTTAATTATTGTATGAATCAATTTTTTTCATTGGTATCGTAGACTGGATCTGGTACGCATTCGTCTGCTATTGGTAATGCTGTTTGAGCGGTGACTCACTGTTTTTGAACTTTTATAGGTTTATGTTATTATTGACGTATAACTGTGGTTGATGTTTGAATCCTTTCTTATAAGTTATTTAAGGGTTTTCCTTAATAACCTCATAGTTTATCTCTAAATTATAACATTTGCCACCTATCAAAACAATGAGTAAATTGTTTACCCAGAAATTGATGAATATTACCTGCTGGTCCGATTATGTGAATGTTTGACTCCAGGAAAAAAATAATTCTGTTAAAGGAATAAATTTAAATCAAGATCCAAAACTTCAAGAACCCAATGTGAACCAACCAAAATTGAGAAAACCAACCAGAATTGAATTGGTTGCAACCAACACAGATATATAATAATAATAATCAATTTATTTGTTAGAATATTGTTGTTACATAGGTGTTACACAAAATATGATGTCCATAATATTCTGCTGTTTCCAGCGTACAAATATTTCAAAAAATTAAAATTAATAATGATGATTCGATAAGTACTAAATAACTTAACACTCACAATATTAATACTGAATTTATCACTCCCTAAACAGCCCCCCTTAATAGCCTTAATACAAACATCATTCATTAGTCAGCCCCTACTTCATCCCCATCTTAAATCAGCAGATGTCAATGATCAGCATCGTTAAGTACGCACCAAGACATATCTTGGCAGCACATTCCTAACATAACCTGACCTCTCATCGTTGGGAAAACCTAGACAACGAGAGGTCAGCTTATACTGGAACCTATAGTTTGATGTATAGTGGTGTGTAAACTCAAGGAGACATTCTAAACAATAGTTTTAGTGAGTGTTTAATAGACTGATACTTGATAGTTTCTGTGGATCCCATAAAATCTGTCATTAGAGCCGTAAAACGGAAGAACCGTGTGGAAGGACTTATGTTCAGGAAATGACGGAAAAGGGCCCTTTATGAAGTTTGCTGTTGGTTAGGCAATGTCAAAATTGGAATGGACCGTAGCCTGTAATAAGAAACCGATAACGATTGGAAAAGAAAATATTGCAAAAAAGAAACGAGCAATAAAAATTATTACAGTGTTTTAGCGTTTAGATGGAATTATCACGGGCTACTAATTGTTAATTTAGTTTAAAATATTTAGTGGAAAGAACGCTCCCATCTGATTAAACCTGCATTTTATAAGAATTAATCATTTGCTTATCGGCGATAAATCTTGTAATATAGTGATACACTGGCCATTTCTTGACCATTTTAAGCTGCAATCTAAGAGAGTAACATGTTAATTTGCACTAGCTACTGATGTTAAGCTACGAACTTGGAAATTTAGTTTTTGTTGGCAAGTTCGATTTTTTTAACGTAATAGCTAAGTTTGTTCTTGCAATGAAAAAACGGAGTAGATTTTCTGCTAGACAAAGGAAGAGCTACGTTACAACAAACACTAGATCAGAATTTGCAGTTCGTCAAGAGTATGCTACGTAAAAAGCCCCGC
Organism: Lycophotia porphyrea; assembly: GCA_950005105.1. NCBI lineage: Eukaryota > Metazoa > Arthropoda > Insecta > Lepidoptera > Noctuidae > Lycophotia > Lycophotia porphyrea. Next base: position 9,092,876 of record OX465391.1, on the reverse strand, counting down.
AGACGCAAGTCTGTGAACGGAAGTCCTATAACAAACGCCTCGGATTATTATGATAACATTTTTGACCATAAAATTGAAACTATTACGTACATAGACGTATAATAAAGAGTTTTACGAGCTAACATCGAACGCAAACTAAATATCTACAGGATGCAGGATTATCAAACAATGTATGGCTTTAATCTAAGAAGCAGTTAAAATATTATAGCGTTTTTACTATGATCGATTTTTTTGAGAATTGATATCAAGGTTCTTCAAATCGTTTATTGAAGCTCCTTGATGATGTCATGGTCAGAGGACCCTGAGTTATATATTACCACAGTAAAGATGTTTCCAATGAGCCAGATTTTTCAGTAGACAGTTGAGGCAAAGGATAACAGACAACAGTTTGACGCAATAGTCAAAGATCATGACAAGGTGTAGCAAATGAAAAGCGTCAAAAGAAGTAATGATGTATAGACATCATTACTTCTTTTCTTTTACTGTGTATATGGACAGGAACCTATATTTGCTTAGCATGGGAAATCATCAAATGACTTCTCCCGCCGCTCTGGGCGGAGCGGAACGGAGTGTCAGACTTGTACTGACTAAAACCCATCCATGTCCCTTCTTTGCCCTTTGTGTTCCAGGGCCGCGGTATCTCTTACGAACAGTCCCGCAGCCCTGGGTGAAAGATTCAACAATGATTTTTGCAATCCAGGTAAGTATAGGTTTTACCGCTCGCGAATTGATACACAGCGATCATTCTCCGTTCAAGCTCATAAAATGATAATAATTTATGTCACATAATTGACCCTTAAACACTATTCTTAACGGCGTATCAGTATGCAAATTTAATTATAGGGTAATAAATTTTACCCCCTGTTCATAAAAACATGACTTCGTTAAACGCTTAATAAATCTTAGCTGATAATGTCGTTTTATTTTAAATAAAGGGAGGTTGCGATCGTTTTAAAGAAAATTTCTTACAAAAAAGTACTCTTACTTACATCTGTGAATGTTTTCTATTGCGCCATCATTAACACAGGCAAATGTACTTTCTATTTACTTTTATATGATCAGAGTGAACTATTTTTCCGAATACTAAGCTGTCTTAACCATGGACATCGATGCTCCAATTTTCTTGCCAAGCTAGCTGTCCACCAATAAAATTCTTAGATTCATATCTTCGAGCATAGCTATTATTATAACCTACCAACATTGAAGTCAACAATAATAAAGCTATAATGTTCAATCTGTCAAACAACATTTTCATAATAAGCAAAACTAAATTAATCTTTCCACTGAAACACGTGCAGCCGGATTTTCTTCCCGCTTTTTCCAGAGCCAACGATATAATTATTCGATTCTAAATCAATCTCCATACAATACATGAGCAATATGTCAATCGATTTTGTTCCGACAGGCATTTTTCCCCCGTTCAAACAAACAGACGTCGGTTCGATAGTAACATGTTTACTTTCAAACGTCACTTTAGCTATAAATTATAGGGAAATCACATTAATCTTTGTTTAACTCAATTTTGGAGTGACTCCGACTATCGTGCGTAATACCGAGATATTTTAGAATGACAATACTAAAATATTATGAGGATTTTCTTGGAATGGGCCAGAGAGAATCATATCTTTCGATATATACGTAGCGCGACTGCTTAGCATGAGGTCTGGGTTCGATTCCCAGGTCGGGCAAAGTGTTATTGGGTTTTCCATCTGAAATTTGTTAGTAGTAGCCCTGGATTTGTGTTTGATCTGTTATTTTATGTTATATACGTAGCACTTTAATAATAGAACATTATAATTAATCCGATGAAGCTGTTTTAGTTCTTTCTTGCAAGATTTTCTGTCTAGTTAATACAAGTTAGTATTTCTACAGGAAATACATTCGGATTTAATCTTTAAGTTACATCACTTTAACGGATTTTTAATTTTCAGATATCGATCCCACAAATATTGGGACAGTCATCAATAACAAGATCAAAATTGACTCGCACGGCCCTAGTTCACACGTGTGCCGTGAGTAAAGGTATTTCTTTAGAGCAGGGTCGAATGTCCCCCGACAATTGTACAGGAAACTCTTTATTTTCTATATCCACACAAGAGAAGAGACGGCACGTAGAAGACTTCCATTGTGGGCTCAATGTGGAGATGAACAATGGAAATTATATGGTTCGTTTTGATAAGATTGCCAAGTAAGCTTGGTAAGTCGGACGGAATATGCCCCACGTATTTTAGCGGTATTTTGAAACTTATACTCAAGAAACCACATACAATTTGACTCTCAATTGTTTAATATGTAAGTAAATGTTCAGTCAAGCCGATGCACCGTGCAGATAATGTACTGAAGCAGTTTTGTGTGACCGTTGTAAACAGACTCTTCACGAAGCCGTTAACCAAGCATTATGTACATACATCAAGTAACTTTACGCAAAAATTATTGTTGGGAAATGACTTTTTTTTGGGGTGAAAAATCACGTTTTACGGTAGGACTCAATGTAACGTATACAAAACATGGTGCTGATGGATGGATTGAATAGTACGGGGGTCGTCAAGGTGTCTTAAGTAAAAAAAAACATACATTAAAAATATGTATTTAAAAAACTTGTGAAAAACTTGGCACTTTGACCCCCAATATCTCCGTAACTAGAAGGTTCCCAGGTATGGTCCAGAACAAATGATCGCAATGACGGGAAGAACAAGTGCCTTTCGGCTTCGTTGAGAGTCTTTTTACACCCTTTAGCTCGCAATCTGACTGTACTGGTTCGATCGAAACTAATCTTTGCGGATTAACGCAGTCGACTTTCATAAATTAATTTATTCAAGTAATTAACACCCATTGCCATTTATCACAGTATAATCACACAAATAAAACATTGAAATTTGGATACACTCAAATACAATGAAATACAAATTAAAGTTCAAATGAAATACAATTAATACAACTTAAAAGTAACCGTCCGTTCCAAAATTGCGGAAAAAACCTAGTAACTGTTCTTTGACAAATACATATACGTATAAAGACTGTCTTTATCTCTCACATATTCAGATGTTTTGATAGTCTTATATGATCTTCTAGTAATATCTCTTGTATTGAAAGTTTTCTCTGATTTGGCAGTCGCCCCAATGTTCTTATTTGACCAGACTTCGGGTATTATTTCTACGCGTGCGAAACGCTGACAGGCAGATGCGATGGATGGATATACACGGAAATCGTAATTAGTTTCAGGTTCATTGACCCTACAAAAATATTACTGAGTACCTACAAGAGACTATACTATCCTTGGTTTTAGAGATTATTTAATTTTATTACTTGTGTTCGTTACCTACAATGAAGCAAAGATCCCAAATCTATACCAACACAATATACATATACTGAAAATCGAAGTTAGTTTATACGTTAAAGAACAGATACGGGTAGACCCAATTTGACAAGTATTTAATGGCCGTTTTAACTAACACGAAGCGACGCCTAAATGAAAAGCCTAAACATACTTTCTGTTCGGTTTGAAATCCCCAATGCAGAGCCGAGTGCTGAAATCCAACATTGCTCTTTTACATTACAATGAGCCGACATCTAGTAGGTAAAACAAACTCAAAACGGGTATAAAATTGTTGGTATTGATTAGCAAAACGATCCCATCAAGGAGTTACCAACAAACATTCGTCAGTACAAACATATGAGAATTTCACCAAGCTGTACCGATTTGCCTGCCACAATAAGCATGTCCCACTTTGCACCGTCAATTCTTTCTTTACCAACAATGGTACTTCCTTAGCATTCTATAGTCGCCCTTCAATAATTGCGCAATAACTACACAATAAAACACGTGCTAGCAAACAGAAGGGGTTCCGTACTACAAATAATAGGGACACCTAAAATGTACACCTATTGGGGATTCTTTCGTTTGGCTGGGAGTGGTATTAGTGGTAGACTGAAGCGGGTTTGCACAAGAATGTGAGACAACTGAGAACCTATGTACTTACATAATAAAGGAATTGAAATTTATTGATTTACCGATAGACAAACCAGGGGGGCCTAAGTCGCTGGGTGAATGAAATTGTATAGATACAGAGAGAGAAATAAAGAAGGTTACCATACCAGCTTAGGCTTGGGGTCTATTTGCAAATCCCGTGGCCGGAAAAACCGTATCGCAAGTTTTTCGGTTTCTTCCGCAAACTTCTATAAAATGTGTAAAAAAAACTAATTCTTCATTACACTGTTCCCTTAACTTTACTGTCATTTCTTACCTATTCCTTCTATAGGCTTGTTAAAATCTAATTCAGGAAGCAAACACATATCAAACTATTATTGGGTCGTTGTAGCTTGGAAAGGACTAGTTTGAAAACTCGCTAATCTTTTATAACTTCTAAACCAATTCCTCTTTGTCCTTTTCTAAGACTCGATGAAAGAAGCGGAAGGCGTTGTCTACGGGAATCGTGGAATTATTTGAGGGTTAAGTCGAAAGGGCGCTATCTATTGTGGGGTCGTCAATGAAGTTTATTTAGCATAAATTCTGTTCAAATAAATAAAGAGGTGTTAATGCGTTGGGTGAAGTATGCGAGTAATATTTTGTTGTTGTTGTCAAGTTTTTGAGTTGTGAATAATATGCAGTTGGTTGGTTGATTTTTTAATAAAGTACCTTTTTATTTCTAAAACAGATTTTTGTAACAATAGACTAAAATTTGCAACTAATTGAACCTTTATATCTACCGGTACTTTAATTAAACATGCACTGTTCCTAACTGGACGAGAAAACAGTTGTATGACATGTTGTAACAACTCTAACCACACTGCGATTCTTGTTTCATGTATTGTAATAGTGCTAACGTAAATCATGAATTCATGAGTCAGTGACATGACGGTTTCAGTCATCAGGTATATTCAACCACTGTTAATAAACATCCTTAGTCCTTTAAAATACAAAAGCCTTCTCTTTTAGGTACTTCATTAAGTACCTAAAAGGTACCACAAAGGCTTCAGACGTTATACCTAAATGTATTATTCACACCGCACAGTGATCCAAATCGACAAAGCTGAGGACAAAATACGAAAATTCTATTCAATAAGTATACTGCGTATTTCTATTACACATGGTATTCACAATGGGACGAACAAAGCGAAGACGTGGCGGGAATTAATAAAAAAAATCGAGGGCAAAGGTAGGGTGGCGGTAATGCTGCCAGTTTGCGTCAGTGGGATGTCACAATTGTGATGTGAGACGTGAGCTACCTATGCGATTTGGCCGGGTAGTTTCAAGTATTTGTCTTGTAAATCAGATGGGTGTGTCGGATAAGAATCCTAATAATAGGGTTATGTTGTCTTGTTCTTTTCGGATTTTTCTGCTGGGATAATTTTCTGTAGAAATAATGTACTCTTTGTAGATTGTTTCTTATGTTGCCTTAAACAGTTATAAATCGTAGTACTGTTTTTGATTAATAATATGAGAAAAGAAACGCAACATTGTGAGTGACAGAGAGTCCTCGGAAAGGTATTATAATAAATCGTACTTATAGACCAAAAAATAGTATTTTCAAATAACCTAAAATTCATGCTGTCTCAGTAATTAATTGGATACCTAGTTTTTCAATAATAAATGGCCAATTAACAGTTTTATAATCCCATTCATCATTGAAATAACACCAGAAGTACCTAACAATATTATGGTCATTAGTAAATATTAGCCAATTTATTCCAATGTAACAAATGTATTTAAATTAAACATGATTGCTTGAGATTACGACAAGGCTTCTTAGAAATTATAAACCTACTAACCTAATGAGAAGAATTTATCATAACTAATGTAAGATTAATACCGCATTATCATTCTCTGCAATGTTTTTTTTTTTAATTTTGAACTCATTCAATGCAACAGTTCTATTAAATCTGAAACAAATACACTATAACTAAACATGATAAATAAGTTTAATGTTTTGAACACATCAAACAAAAATATGTAATGAGGTTTCATGAACGAAGTCGAAACCTATTTCATAAACCATCTCAGTCGAAACCAAAAGCTGTTAATTAATATCTAAATGAAAACTCCACTCAAAAACACATTACAGGCATTACACCCGTTAACTGTAAAAAGTCATAAACATTAAAAGTCGCATCGTGACCACAGTGTTTAATTTACAAACATCTGAGGACAAAAACCACATCCTACAAAATTTTATTAAAAACTAATAAATCGGTTAATAAAATCAACCACAACTTCAGTTTTTATGAACTTTTCGACGTTGCCTATTTAGTACGTTTGGTTAAATAGATACTGAAGTTTCTTTTTTTTTAATATTCCTCGCATCCGGTGCATGCAAAGGTTTATATTCGATTGGATTTACGACTGTTTTCATTGCGTGGTGTTTTAATATAAATACGTTCCCCGTTTCCTGTTGGTTAATAACAAAAATAATATTTATTAAAAACAATTGGCGTAGTTATCCTAGTTACTGGAACTGATGCACGTTTATTATTGTAATGTTTCAGGTTTGTGGGTAGTCAGTCTTCCTGATTTGCTTTGGCGGTAGTAAAGTTTCTAATAACTGTATTAAATATTATGGAAGGAAAATATACAACATTTTAAATGAACTATCTTCAAGCATTTCTCTGATAAATATATATATTCTTCCTATGAATGAGATCGATAATACCAAAAGTAGATGCGAATAAAGATTTAAAGCTTAAATTTTCTTTTAAGAATGAAGGCCAAATTCTTCGTAATCCGTTATTAAATTCGTTAATACAGCGGTCAAATAGTTACTGAACTACTACTGTTATAGTTACTGTTTGGGATGTTAACATCCCAAATAAATTGTCTGAAAATTCCGATATTAAAAGCGGAAACGGAGAAGATAACACGCTTTCCTCGAATTCCCCTTCTTTTATCTACTTTCATATTTATTAAGTGTTGATAGTAGCTATCATATTTTAATGTTTTACCTACATCCACTGAAGTGAAAAAACTATCATTAAATTCTACTGCTCATTTCCGAAACAAAAAAAAAAAAACTAAGTAGTACAAGATCTGTCGTTGACTCTGTATTTTCTTTCTAAGTAGACATAGTGTAAAAATTACAGGCTAAGAAAAAGTGTGTTTGTGTAGAATGTAAAGTACGTTATGTGTGTTAGTCTGTGTGTATGTGACTCGTAAAACGGAGGCGCTAATTGATGAGTGTCGTGGCTAGCGGTGATACGCCCTGCGTTTGACAGCCCGACAACTAAACGAATTTCCTATACTAATGCTGGACACAGAAATAGCTTAGAACATTCCCAGCACTCATTACCATCAAAAATACCCGATGCAAATGTGTATGAAATATTTTTTTCAAGCACTGTGATTACAATTTGATTAAGTTTTAAACAATGCTTTACAAGATTAATCAAAATTAGGAAAATGATTTTTTTTCATTTGTTAATTTCCTTTTCGTTGGCTTTTTAGTTTATTTCCCCTATAATCTAATCGCCTTTATCTTTATCTGCAGATCGAGGTCTAAGAGGTCTACCTAAAACGAAAGCGGTCCTATGGAATGGTGTTTTTAGGTTGACGGAGGTAGAAAATTAACGCAGTCCAAATTGCAATTCCAAAGTTCAATTTATCTCCCAAGTCTTAAAATATTTCTATTCTACCTTAAAAGAGACTTCTAGTTCAATACGTTCAATTACAATCAGCACAATGAAAACACGGGTTCATGTCATGTGATGTAAAAAGTCCACCCAAATAACATACTTAAGCCACATGCATACAAAGTACAATAAATTAATTTCTCAAACATTCCCTCATTAAGAAGACAAAAAGGTCCAATTAAATAGTCCCAATTGCGTGCATACTTTATTTCAAGCGCCCAATCGTATTTCTCAAAACCTCACTGTCGTTAACAAATTGACACGTTTTTATTACTAAAAAACTGGGGGTCATTAAATGAAATTTAAGAACGGAATAAACAGTGTTCCGAACGCCGAACGATTTCGACAAACAACAGATCAATTCCCGTTAATTTACCGCCTACTTAATTTTTAAATTTAATTGCGGTAATTTCGAAGTCAATTTACCTCACCAACAATGCTGTGGCACTAAAATTTTACCATTGTGGCGGTCATTGTAAACTTTTACCGTTTGTTACCGCTTGTTACGTAACCCACCAATTAAGGACTGTCACCTGAAGTTAGTCGTAAATGAGACTGATGTGAATAATCAGTCTCTCATTTATCTTAAAAAGACCGATTAAGTCACCTGAAATATTCCTGTAACAAACAGGTGTTGTTAATTTACTGAATTTTAAATTAAAAGTTTGGTTATACTATTCGTAATAAAATAGTGATGATGACTTGTAATTAAACAGATCGGTAATGTAGCCTCATGCAATTTTTATATTATTTTATATATAATTTTCTTGCAATAATTATGTTAATTGAAGTGATAAGCCCTTTGAAGTTGGTAATATCATTTTGTTTAGGTATATGAAATATATGGTAAACAATTACTGGATTAAGTAGCCTAAATTAATGCAGGTGTGTGCCGTTAGATATTGTGTCATTATTTCCAAGTAAATTGCTTAATTAATTAAAATCATCACTAACTTATGTAAGTGCGGTTTTGTTATGTTATTATCTATATGTCGTGTTTTATTTCATAAGCCTCCGGTAATTTAAATAAAAGGTGGTTGCTAACTAATAAAGCACTAAAAATTTGTAAAATATTGCTGAGTCAAATGCACTACATAGCTTAAAAAATATATCAATCAAATAAATGCACTAAATGTCTTAAAATTGCATCAAAATTAAAATATATATATTCTACAAATTACCCAGTAAGTAAAGATTAGGTATTGATTGAAAATATCTAACTGCGATCAAAGAAAACATACAAAAAAACTTTGCAAGAATTCAAGCAACCGAAGAATCTATTGTATCTTAAATAAACCCCTTCGAGGATGTCAGTTGTCGCTAATGTCCAGTAAGGCAAACAGGTTTATATTCAAATATACACAATTGTATTGCACAGTACTTAGGTATTTTATAAAACATGTCACCACAAGAGAATTTCTTATAGCGAAATAACAAGATGAAAAAAGTTGCTAACGTTTTCTTTTTGTCCACAATATTTGACCGCTAGCCCACTGTGCAAGTTGTAACTTGTAAGGAAAAATTTAATATTGTGTAACTGTTATTTTAAATAATTCTTAAGTTTTGATTACTTCATACAGTCTGATTAGATCATTTTGTTTATTCAAATCACTGGTTATAAATTATATTTTGACAAGAAGATTGCACTTGTTATTTAAGTCTACGTAGACGTAATTTTCATTCATAGGGAACACTACTTACAGCAGCTAAGTACCATAAAAAAACAAGGAGAGAAAATATAACTGAGCGTAAAAGTTCAATAATTCACATTTAAAAACATTAAAAAAGTAATTTACCTTCAGGTGCGTTACCATCGTTCCTCTTGCTGTTCGAGACATCAGAAAAAATCGAAGTGCGACGAATACTTATAAAACTAAAAAATATAAAGTAACAAAACTATTACAACACGTTAAATTGTCCGATCACACCGTTTCTTTGGTATTATTTTCACAAACATAACTCTATAGTTCTAACTGTTAAAGTCACAAACTAAAAAATAACACACAAGAATAAAAATAACACAAATTAAAAACAATAGTCCAACACAAAATATTCGCAGTAACGTTCGAGCTAGAGTTCGTGCGAGCGCCCCGCGATCGAACGCGTTCGGGAAATTCAAATAGGAACGTGATACACGTCTTGTGAACGCGCGGCGCCGATACACAATGCTGGCAGATCGAAGCGGGTCGACAATACGCGCGCGCTACAATACCGCCCCCCGCCCCCCTCCGCCCCCCGCCCCGCGCTCCCACGTGCGACAAGGACGCACCGACCTAATGTCACTGCCCTATGAACAATGCCGTCCTTCGGAGCCCTGTTCTCTCAGAAAATGAATTGAACTTTATATTTTGACCACGAAATCCAAATTAGCACACCGGGAACTATCAGCCTGCATGAAAATTCGGTGCACTTCTATTCATGATAACGCTTACAATCAATTGTCTATGCGGAATAACAGCTTTCATCCCGCGGAATCTATACAAAGCCGTTCAGCCCATCCTTTTCTAGCGGCCAATGTGTGCGTGTCAGCTCGCGCGCTCTCTCCCGCTCGGGCGCGCGCGGCGGCTAGGCCAGCGGTCGTCTCGCTCTAAGCTCCGCCCTGCGAACGTCTTCGAGTGCGGCGAGCTGGCGATCCCGCACAGTGTGCGTACCGCGGTGAATAGCCGGGCATTGTGAAACCATTTTCGCACACTACAATGAAACTCAGGTGGGTGTGCGCTCTATGAGGGCGTTTAAAAAGTCAATACAATCTCCGTTACGTTTGTATTTGTGGAGAAAATTTTCTTTATTCACGAATGTTGGAGGATCTAACTGGGCGTGTTATTGTGCCATTGTGTCGTGAGGCGTGGCCACAGGAAAACGTTCTATTGTGTGCCGCTCCGATTGTGCTATTGGCGAGTCTCTATTGTTGTGCGAGACAACGGTTTCCCACCAAACCTGTAATGTGACGCCGGAATGATCCGAACATTTTGATGTCACCGACTCTTTTGATATTTGCATACGTAGTTATTAATCAACAACGATTTCATTCAGTCAGTATTGAATTAAAATGAGATAATGATACGCGTAAAGTAAAAAAAAGAGAAAAATGTAAATTTATGTTGAATGTCAATGTCAAAAGTTCTATTTATACCGGCACGATTTTAGAGTAACTGTAACTGGGACGTAGTACGACGTAATCCCTAAAGATTTCGCCCAATTCACGGTTTCTAAACAATTTGAAGTAAGCATTAAATTACTCTGCTGATTCGGCTGATTTTATGAGCAAAATCGAATGTAAATCGAGAGATTTTTTTAGTATGCTGTGACAGAATCGTGCTTACGATGACTTTACTAAGATTTAAATACAGAAAACAGTATAATAGATAGTTGTTTCAATGAAAGGCTTGCCAACTATAAATTCTGTCCCTTTACCTACATACATGTCAATAAGACAGTTACCTACTCACAGTACCTTAAAATCATGAATATTCAGTAATAAACTTGATAGCATAATTTCTCTTCGCCGCGGTGTTTCACGTGTAACTTTTGAAACGTTATCTCTTTAATTATCACTTTTTATAGATGATAGACTCTTTATTTCAGTTCAAACACAGCAGAGATTCACTTTACGACACATAGATTTTTTATTATACGATTTAAATGTAATAAAATAAAGATTAGGACGATAAAATGTAAGCAAGTCGTCAGAAAGCAAGTTATTTTCTTAAATAATGTGAATATGTTATATATTAATGAATCGGTGTATATGTTTAGCTAATTAGTGTGTTAATTGACATATTCCCATGATTTTTAAATTTAAATGTTTATTAGATTATTTAATTCTTCAGAAATTTCTTTTTTTTTTCTTTTTGGCGACGGTGTACCATATTTGGACCACAGTGCAAGTTTTAATCTGCCTTTTGTACTTAAAATCAACGACACATATTAACTTAATTTTGTGTCACACATATTAATGTATTTTTTCAATGCCATTTTCCCACGTTAAATTATTTAAGTACTATATAGACATAAAAAGCCCATCTCTTTGGTCGGTTGGTTACTCTTAAAAGTGTATCAAGTTGTTAGCTGTGGACTGCCTCGTTGGTCTAGTGGTCGCGCGACTGCTGAGTATGAGGTCCTGGGTTCGATTCCCGGGTCGGGCAAAGTGCTATTGGGTTTTTCCATCAGGAATTTCTCAATAGCAGCTACGGAATTTGGATTTGTGCTCGGTTGATAGCAATAGGCTCGCCCCTTATTACATGGGACTTAAAAAAAAAACATAACTGGCGATATTTGGGTGTACTATTAGGTACACTTCTGCCTTACCCTTCGGGGATTACAGGCGTGATGTTATGTTGTTAGTCATTGGTTTGATTCCCAAGTTAGGAGAAGTTTAATGGATTCGCACTCTTTCTACAATATTAAGGCACACGTACCTGCTTATGAAGCCCAGCTTGGAGCAAAAAATATAAAGGAGAGATTCAGAGACAAATCAATACATTATTTACTCCTACGTAGACACCAAACATAGCTATAAAACCTTTTCTACCCCAAAAACATACATAACATAAATCCTTTGTACTTGGTAAAGGACAAGAAGCCTTCCTTTCAGGACAATGTGACCCACATAGACGCGCACGCGTGTAAGAATGTGTGTCTCGGGGGTGTACCCCAGTCCCCCACACCCCCGCCGTGTGGGGGTATTATCTGCCCGGGTCGGGGGACCCTGGCTGTGTTCCAAGCTTTTATTAGCCCCCGTACGGGGGTAAATTACTTTTTGTTTGATGGTTTGTAATGAGTATTTGTGTGTCTAGCTAGCTATGTTGTATTAAGAGGATTAATTTATTGTAAGGTTATTTGGGTTTAAATGTTTTTTTTGCGAGTACCTAAAGGTAGATGTTAGTACGTGGCATTAAATAAAGTTGTCTTAAAAATTAAGTCTGTCATTTGTTTGTGTGCATGTTTTTTTTGTTTTTCTTTTTTTTAATATAAGTATTTAGTTATTTTGCATTCCAGAAAATATACAGCTATGTGACACTCGGTAAGACAATGTCAGTTCCCGATTAGTCATACAGTTCCCTTTGTCATGCTTACAGTTATTGTAACCTGAACCCTACCTACCTACTTGTGAAACAAGTTCTCACACTAAATAACCACAAACCATAAGCCACAAAACCACAAACTTAACAACTTACAATTAACTAAGATATTGCAAACAAGCGTCCCAATTAATAAATATAAAATTAAAGAAAATGGGTATGTACCCAAATTCAGATAAAATTCCCCCATTTCTTCCCCTTTTTTCCGACTAATGAAGATTATCGACTAAGGAAGCAACCGAAACCGGGGCCAAGGCAATTACTTGATTGGTTTCTGGTGTTTTGTTTATCCCCCTTCTCCTCTCTCGGAGAATGGGTCTGTTTGAGCCGACCCTACTCCTTTATAAGTTCGTCAGTTTCAAAGATTATTTGCCCGTAAAGAGATTTCTGAATTTTGATAATGTTTTCTTTACCTAGTTTGTTTTGATTATGTTATGAGCGTTTTAATTATTTTATTTTCTAATAACGATTGGGATTATTTTGTGGTTTTTAGATTATGGACTTGTCAACGTCTGACAACGTCTAAAAGACGTTTATTCTTTTTATTAGTGATTAGATAAAAATTATACAGAAATGCAGGCTCCATTAAGCAATTCAATAAATTAAGACTTTAAATTATTTTTATTTCTAATCGTAAAACCAGAGCATTTAAATTTCAATAACAATAAAGATCAAACAATCCGTGTCATAAATTAAATGTATAAAATTAAATGCAATTTAATTTATTTAAAAATATTTAAATATCGCAAATTGAGGGACGCAATCTTCTGCAACATCTAGCCGTTATTTATTTTTATAGATTTAATTTGAAAATGACTGTCACAAAACAGAATACGGTATGCACCATTTACTAAAACAAAAAAATATTAATTTAAAATTAAATCTCGACTTTTTTCCGTTGCAAATCCCGAAGATACCCGAACGCCGAAAATTTAAAACTGGAAGCCGCTTCACCTTAACCGATGTCAAGAGAGGGCGCGCTGGCTAATTGGCGTCACTTAGCGCGTCCGCGGCCTATCTATTTAAAGATCTTTGCCTCGCTTTGAATCTAATCCGCGCGAGTCCATGTCTCATTGTGGCATTTCCGCCTCTATTGCGCTCAATGGTAGCTGTTTTTTTGTTTAATTAGGACTTGAGACTGGTAGCTGATTTAAAGGTATTGTCCGTTTTTCTCGTCGAGTAATTCCGTTGGTTCTTTACTCGAATGGTTAGTTTTAGAACTGGTATTGTCTGTCTGTAGCAGGAGATTTAGCGATGGATTTAGGGTTTACTTCATTTAATGTAGGTAGGTGTGTAGATATTAGTACAAAACCGTACTATATTTACTGTTTTATATCGTTTCTGTAGGCTAAATCTATAAGTGTGATAGATTTTAGAAACTGTAGCTTTTCCAAGGTAAACCTTACTATACATAATAACAGGTCCACACAATTTAGTACTCATATACGAGTATAACATGTAGGTAATATAATTACGTTGTACGGTAGTATCTAATCTTAGAAAGTTAAGTCATGTAGGTAATTTAACTAGTCGTACTTATAAACAGGTACGAAGTTAAGTATTTGCCGTACTATCTATAATTAGCAGACTTATGTGTTTAATGTCTAAAAGATAAGTTAATTTTATTAATTAAAACGGTAACTTATTTACAAATGAGAATGAGTTATCTTGTGACTGCAGAATACTTTTCATTGGTGACTTTATCAAGAAATAATATTTCTTGTTCTATCTTTCTAGGTTCCTTGGCTATATCTCATGTCTTTATTAAAGTTTAATACACCCATTCCTTCAAATTATACACAACATACCAGTTGATATGAACCCCCTCCTTTTCCACGTAACGGGTTCATTTTCACCCTTCCGTTTTCGTCCCCATGATATAAACTTAGTTTGATGGGAAACTTACTCCTCACTGAAGGGTTTTCCATGCGGTTTACTTTTATGACGGTATTATGTTAAGGGATTAGATGATTGTACCAGGGTTTTATTATTACCCTTTTGATCTAGGGGAGAAATGGCAAATGTGTCGCAATTTTGGTCTAGTATTAGAGTCAGTAAAAAGTCTTGCTTAATCAGATCAATTTCACTAATCTGTTTAACCTGATTTTTGAGAACCGAAAAAAATAATTTAGATAGAAAGAAAGTAAGTTCAGTAACTCAATCCATAAGTAAGTTGGAAAGGATTTGACAAAATCCCTCAATGTTCTTATAAAAGGTGACGCGACACACATAAACATAGCTACCTACAGTTCACACATTGACGAATAAATAGGAGTAGGTACATGAAAACGTATATGAAGAACCTTTTATGAAACATAAGGCTTTGATGTTTCACTGCCGCCTTTATAATTAGCTCGTTATTAAATTCATTGAAAGATTGTTTATCTACACATTTGATACTTAGATAATAAGTGATGTTGCTATATATTTTAGTAATAATTAGAAGACTGGTAGCGGGTTGTCAAAAGACATGACATGTGGCATTAATATAGGAAAAAAAATACTCGTGATTAATTTGTATGGCGCCACCTGGCTAATCTAACTTGAGATACACGATGTCATTGTTTAATGGAATTTTTAAGGTTTTTCAAACTGCCGTGCCATTTTTAGGCCGTACTTAAAGGGTAACCAACGGACCCTATTACTAAGCCTCGGCTGTCCGTCTGTCTGTCAGCGGGCTATATATATCTCATGATTCGTAATAGGTAGACAGTTGAAATTTTCACTGAATTTGTATAGGTATCTGTTGCTGCTATAACAACAAACAATGAAAATTAATTAAAAATTAATGGTGGCCCCTACTACGATGATACAGAACTCTTAATGCGCGAGTCTGACTCGGACGTGGTGATCGGTTTTCTTATTTTTCCTGATATAAAAATCTCTGCTTTAAGAGAGACTTCTGTATTTTCACTTTCTTAAATAAAATCTTCATTTTGAATTTATGCGTAAAAACTAAATGCAGTACACATTCGAGCCAACATCACAAACCAATATTGGCCCAACATCTGCATCTGTTTAACCGCAAGCAACTGGTTAATTAGGTACGGCGTGTCCACTTTATTAATTATCTTATCTGTCATCAACCACCAACCAGGTATCGCTGACCCCTGCTGCTCATACATTACTTTGGCTGGGGAGACCAACACCAGTGGTTCCCATGACCCTGTATTGACCTTACAAAACGGTTAGTTAATTTATTGAAAAATTAATACTGTTTGTTGTAAAATGAAAGTGGATGTTTATTTTATTGTTTCCAACAGTGAAAGTAGTTGTAGATAGTAAACTAGTAGCATTGGTGTAATGGAAAATGTATGTTGTTTTGAACTCTTGCCTATGGACTTATGAGCCTATTAGTAGACCTGTAATATTACTTTGGTAAGTAGTCAACTATTTTACCGACGCCAGCACTTCAAGTAAACCATAAAATGTCGATGTTTAAGTTCAAAATCGAATGATAAAGACACTTTGTAGTAAGTTGATGCGCTGTCCACTACATTCGGGTATTCAGAACCTTATTGAACCTCACCCAGTATATTTTCTTTTTCAGATGATTTTCAGAATATCCTCTCTACAACGACATTTCAGAGTAACCCACAAGTTCAAACGTGCTTATGACTTAAGTCACTTAAGCAAAGTTTTAAGTCCAAAAATAACAAAACATATTAACTTAAAACATCCTCCCACCCGCAGCACCACGACTGAAATAATGGATTATGATCACACAAACATCAAACCAAACAATATCAACAAAATAAATCTATTGAAAGCTTACATCAATCCCCAAACGTTTTACGTATGTACCATTTGACGTAAAAATATAGGTACTAACACACGAAATGGTACCATTAGCCGTACTAATCTCTATTTGTGGACCCTCTGCAACATTACCGCTGTTTCGGTCAACGTTTTGCCTAAATCCTGGGTTCCGTAGGGTACTTGATTCTTCAAAGTTGTGAACCATTAGGTACTAGGTTAGAAAAACTTTGGACTAGATTTTGTTTAATCTAGTGCTAGTCCAAAGTTTTTAACTTAACTAACCTACGCAAGTTTGGTGTGATATTTCGGATCTGTATTACATTTTTTTATTTATAGTTCATATCTTAGATCCCAACATCGATTATCTGCACCGGAAAGGATCCGGTGTAACAAAAGACGTATACAAAAGATTTTATTTCTGAATTGAATTTAAACCGGTTTTCAGCTACGGAACCTTATCCCTTATGGCCTGCACCCAGCTGACCAAGTTTTAAACGATGCTTTTACGGAAAAAAATAAGTAGCTGCCATTTCCATTTGGGGCGCTTAAGTGGGCGCGATCTTTTTTTTTAATTTATTACCAGTTTACTTTCTGTTCTAATGTGTTTTTGGCTTTTAAAAATCGTCTCTTTCCCGATTTGATTTTGTTATATGTTTACTATTAAAATTGTATTTTCCGATGCTCTTTGAGCTTTAATGCTTACGTTTTTTGTAGATTAACTACTAACTAAATTGAATGAGTTTATCGAAAAGCTTTCATATATTTCAGAAAACGACTACTTAGCATCGGTAATTTGATTAATCAAGTTCTTTGAATAACTGATATAATTTATTGACTATCAAAATAGAAATAGCAACTTAGTAGAAATTTGCTAAGAAGCAATATAACACCCAAAAGCCAAATAAAATCTAATGTTCTATAAAAAAATAAAGAGCTGTTGGGCGGTGCGTCCCGCCACGACAATAGGGCATTGTGTGGTGGGCGTGGCCCATTGTGCCAGCCAGCCAATCAGGGCGTCGTATTCAACAATAGCGCACCGAATTGGAATGCCGCGTCACTTCTATTGTCGGATTGGCGATGTGCGAGTATTGTTCCGCGTTTAAATTTTTTGATTTGGCATTTACCGTGTTCTATTTCTGTGTAGGTGTGTTACTTCGTGATTGAGAACCATTTTATTTAATTTTATATATTTTGGGATTTTCAGATGTATAATTGAGCAGGAAATTGAGTAACTTAGTTAGTATACGATTATTGAAATTAGATAAACGAATATGCTCATATTAGATTTTCATGACGCTTCACTTTTCTTACTGTGGTAGGTAATAGATACCCACAAAGATCAAAAGCCCTTAAGTCTAGTAGGTACTCCGTAAAGCAAATAAAAGAAAAAAAAAAACAATTGACAAACGCTTCCACACCATTCAAGTAAAACCAGACAGAAATTCCTGCACCAAGAAACAGAAACAAACTAAAAACATTCATTGATAACATCAACCCTGTATAAAAAGTAATAATAGGCAGAGCCTAACATATTCACAGCACTTAACGCTTGTCTATTAACTAGTTTTAAATAGAACCTTCTATTTTTAGAACAACACCTAATATGTACGCGGCTTTATAAGAGAATAACCCGGAGTTAACTAACGCGTTTAAGTTACGTCATTTTAGATTTTTTTGTGAGAAGCTCACGTAAACGTTATTATTGTGCTAAGTTAAATAAAGACTCATCAGGCTAAAAGCGCTAAACCGTGATAGATTATTTATTTAAAAATGGTAACAAACATCCAAGTTCGCAGAACAAAGTTCAAAATTATAAAGCAGAACAATTTTTATCCCAAATCAAACTGAAACGCAAACGATAAAAGCGAACCGCAAAACGGACTTCAAAATCGAACACGGCTGTCTGCGTTTGCGTTAAGTGATCGAACGATTTTCCTCAGAGGCCGAACTTAAACGCGTTGGTTCGAGCATATTGCCGTCTGTAGTAACGAGAGCACTCATTAAGAAGTGCAATAGGCATAGTATCTGTGACCGGATGTTCGGAACAGGTGTCGCTGACTGCCCCACCCTGTACCACGAGAGGGAACGACAGGCGATCGATGGAATTTTTCGGTTGGAATGGCTTTTAGTGTCGTGGTACAGGATAGTATTATTTTGTTGGTAATGTATGGTGTAATTTTTATTAAACGTGCCGTTACTTTGTTAGCTTGGTTTGGCTTATGATCTAGGTCATTTTTTAGCATTTTAAGTTAAAATATCTGACTTTTCATGTGATTACGACGCAATAAACTGGAAACTGTCACCCGTCTTTAAAATTCCTACCACACTTATGTGTAGTGGTTTGGATAAGTATATCGTTTTAAGTTTCATGGTAGCTGCCATCTTTCAAATACTCGTTTCCCATCTGATACTATCCTAGTCACGTTCTACATTGGCTACAGGAAATATGGAGGTGGTCAAATTATTTCTGGACACCATACAGTGGGGATATACCCAGTTACCCACCCTTCTTTTACCTAAAAAAGATACCTGCCTAAAGATAGCCTTTATGACATGTAAACTCATATTACAGTTTTCTCTACTAAGTAAAACGTTAGGAAACATAACATAAATATTTCAAAGGGACTTCAGCAGAATTCTACAGTTTCCCGAACAGCTAGAATAACGCATACAAAGAAGAATACATTCCTCCTATATTCTGCAGCTTTGCTTCATTTCAAATAAACGACTCCACAC
Organism: Lycophotia porphyrea; assembly: GCA_950005105.1. Lineage (NCBI taxonomy): Eukaryota > Metazoa > Arthropoda > Insecta > Lepidoptera > Noctuidae > Lycophotia > Lycophotia porphyrea. Next base: position 9,073,680 of record OX465391.1, on the reverse strand, counting down.
ACACAGGCAACGGTTAAAAACCTTATTAACCAGTTACATCTGATCTCCCACCTCCCTTGACACTGTGCAGAAAATGGAGTAAAGCGGGGTAAAGTAATGCATTTTCACGGGTCTTTCTTATATGGGCATTATGTTGCGAAATACCAATACTACACTGCTGTTCTACTGAACCGTATATCGTCACACTAAGATTGATTTTCATTTGATTTGTTTGTTAAGATAACTTTGTGCTACGTTTCGTGGTACATATGCCACCTTCTCATACTCCTGGGCAGGCGGCCACCCCCAGAGCAGCGTCTTGGAAATGTTTAGTCTTGCCTCCATACATGTTTTGTTTGCCTTTTATTCTCCGTCTCTTTTATGTGGGAACAGATAGATAGCTACGTTTTATGAGGCTGTGTCAACTTTCTGAAGGTTTTGTTCAAGAAATGTTCGGGGAACCTTTTCAGAGGGCTTTGTTTGATGGTATAAGGTTTCTCCCAGAATTATTACTGAGATTGGGTACTGAAGAAAGTGACATCTTTGAAGAAAAGGTCATGTTTAGAATTCATCACATTTGCCTTATGGAGCAAGTTTAGTAAAAAACATTAATAGTCTCCCGACGAAATTCGAAATTCTTCATTAGGGAGGAACTAAGTCTATGTGGAAAATAATGTGTTTTGTAAACCGTAATAGGTAATTTTTAAGTAACTTGTAATCGGAAAAAATTCCAGTTTTTTTTTCGTCTCACGTAATGCTTCAGAATTCGTAGCTAACGTATGTATGAACTACAAATCTAAACCAACCTCACGTCATTGTTTAAAATGATATTAACAAAATGTGAATCAAATCAACTCACGTTTTTCAGTGAGATTCATGTACTCAATGACACCCTCAGCTCTTAATACAGAAAACGCCTTCAAAAATCTTTTATTTTCTCCAGAACAGATCCTAAATAAAATACTAATTAAAATGCAGGCCTTACTCTGGAAAATTGCTGTTAACATAACACAAAAAATAGAAACAAAAGTTTGTATATAAGGGCAAAAAGAGGATAAAAATTCCATCGCATGGTTGGACAGAGGACAGAGGACAGAGGACGTGGGGGAGGTAAGAGGGACCAAAAAGTAAAAAGTGGAAGGAAGAAGTAAAAAAGAGCAGCCGCGCCTTTGTGTGGCACCCTCCCGGGGTACGGTCAGCAAGAGAGGCGGGATGAAATATTTTTAAAACATGGTTTGATGTTGTCAACTGTAGGTAATTACTATGCAAGCTTAGGTTAGTCCTTACAAAAGCTAATACTAACATAAAATTGACTCACTGTAGAGCAAAGGACTTTTCTTTTATAGAGGAGAAACTTTTGTAATAAAAAAAAAAATGTTTTTAAACAGCTACTGCGATAGACATGCGTACTTGAATGTATTCGTTTGCAAAGTAGAGGTGAGAGAGCTTGAATCTTAATATAAAACTAAAAATTACGATGTAAACGCAACAAAAGTCCGCCAAGAAACGACTGTCTTGTGTTTCTTTACAGTACCGATTAAGTTAACAAGATTTTATAATCTTTCCATTAGCAATTAAGTAAAACTGTTTCACCGTTATTCCAATTTTCCCGTTGAAAAATAAGAAAAACAATGTATAAACAAAAATAAATTGAATAAACTATGTATGTTTATTAAATTGAACACGTCGAAACGTGTTCTGTCCCACTTATGTCAATATTACAACTATTTGGAAATTATGTAAAATAAATTGATATAATTGAGAAAAGTGATTAATAATTGTGCTACATGCCTCAATCGTATGGGGCGTTAATTATTTTATGGTAAAACAAAATTGCTTAATGCAAGAAATGGCCGGTTTCATTGAATATAAAGAGTTATTTACATTCGTTTTCACGCTGGGGAGGTGGTGATAATTTGCAGTAAATTTTTATTTATGGGTACTTTTTTTAGTGTTTATGTACCGCGATTACTTATTACAGCGTAAGTGAGAAGGCTTTTTGTGTTCAACACACACATTTGTAGGCTAAATCTATACGGAAGCTGGGAAAGAAAATAAAACGGGAAATATAAATAAAAGCCAGTCGTTTGACCTTTTATCTTTTTGACCTTCGCCTACAAATTAATTTAATTTAGCATTTTATGTTTGCAAACAACTAATTTTCTGTAGATGAATAAAAATTGTGTTGAGCTATTTTTGGCAGTCTGAAGTATTTTAGTTGCAACTCTTTTCCACTTTTGATACGTTTTTTTTGATATTATTTTAAGTTTGTTCTTAGTTTTTATTTATAAAAAAATACAGTGTGTGCTTAAGACCGCAAGGCAGCAGTGAAAACAGCTGCTCGGGTACGCTCGGCGGTCCCGAGTTCACCCGATCGAGCCTTTCACCTCAGAGCGTGACGAATCAGCCTAACTTGCTACCTACGAAAAAATGTGTGTGCGGTGCGCCAAAACAAATTTTCACTTCATAAAAACTGTTGTAAAAAGATTCACAAAAAAAAGACAAAAAATACTCACTGGCTTTTTCTGCTATCTCTACTTCACAGATACAACTTTGTAAAGCCCGACTGTGGGGGACGCGAAATTAAGAGACACTTTGTGTTGATTCATAAAGGTATGATTATATAACATACATACCTACTTAGACATATAATTAACTTTCTAATTATATGTGTCTATAGCTAGCTCAGTTTCAAGTGTCTTGCTTTCTTTGATTTTTTTTTTACAAGTTGTTTGGAATTTCAATTGTTACATTTACAGAGCAGTATTTTCAAACTAAGTATACTTGCAGATTAACTCTTCCAGGAACCTATAGTTAGGAAGTAAGATTAAGCAAAAAGCAGCTTTTTGTCTGTTTTTGTTAATGATAATTGAGAAAAACCAAATTAAAAACGAAGATAAAGATGGCTTTGTTATGCCTCATTGTATGACCCACTACTGAACATAAGCTTTCTTTCATTAACTCACGCCTTTTCCCAATGAGGGTAAGCAGTGACCACAGAAAGCCATCTGCTGCGGTCATAACATACTCTTTTCTCCTCGTCCACGTTCATACATCTGGTCATACACGCCGGTTGCGAGTACTACGCACCTAACCTTTCTCCAATGAAGTCAGTGTATGTCCTTCCAGGGCGTCCCCTCCCAGCTTGCTACTCACATCTGCCTTATTCAATAAAATCATGAGTACACTCTGGCCATAAAAGATGTTCCTGGCCATGACCTGCTGGGAGCTACTTGCATGTCAGACCTAAGTTCTGACAAATATTTCTTAAGTTTTTTCACTGAATTCTCTGCGAACCTAGAGCTGTACTCTACGACTAGCTGGAAAGTAAACACCACCTTCATTATATCTTCAAAAACGATGACTGGCTTTCCACTCAAGCTCATTACACCTGCAAATCTGCCCTGCAAATTACCACCTTCAGGCCGTTCGTCAACGCAAGAGAAATCAAAGAGTTGGCCAAAGCAAATAGAGGAGCGGTGATAAATGGGAAGCGGCCGAAGTGACGCGATCCGACTGTACATCATAATATCATTGGCAGCCGCGTTTAATGTGTGCCTAATCTATTGTTATTTATAGGAACGAAAGTCCAGGATATGGGGGATTTGGAGAAGCGGTGGGAAAAACAGAAGGAAAAGTAAAATAAAGTGCCATGAAAAAAATAACACTGAAAACTGCATTCATATAACCAGAGTTGACGACATAGCTCTCAGAATAAGTAAGCTGAAGTAGTAATAGACCGGCCATATTAGCCGTAGAACCGATGACCGTTAGGGTCAACGTGTCCTTGAGTGGAAACCGCGAATCGGCAAACGAAGGTGGGACGCCCTCAGGCTCGGTGGAGTGACGATCTTCAAAGGGTGGCTGGTAGCAACTGGATGAGAGTTGCTGACAATCCAGTTGAGTGGCATGCAATTGAGGAGGTTCATGTCCAGCAGGGGACTGGTGTAGGCTGATGATGATACCATGTAACACACGCAGTAGCGCAGTTTTGACAGTACCCTAAATGGTCTATAGTTATGTCATTAACGACTTTGAAACTTTGCAGATTTTTACCTTAACTTATTGACGGTTATTTTGGAGCAATTTTGCTTTTGGTGCGTTACTTAAAGTCCACCCCTGGCTACCCCTTTGGGGATTACAGCCTTATGTATATGTGATGTTATGTTTCTGTGTGGACCCTTTTGATGGCGCCAAATTAAGCTCGTGGCTACGTTGTTTTCATTGAATTTCCTTTACGAACCATTTTTAGGAATCTTCTTTTCCTTTAGTTTAATTTGAATGAATTCATCTGTAAACCCTCCATATACTACTCGCCACATCTGAAGACAAAATGTGGTCACTTATGAATGAAACAAAAGTGTTCCGGTCCGTCGCAAATGTCAGAGCAAGCTTCAGGAATATATTATCATGAACAATAATAATAACGGGAGCTACTATTTATTGTTGGTTTCCACGTTATGTTGGTTCTATTGTATTATAAACGCTGGTTGGTATTAATTGGGTTGGAAATAGGGGTAATTTAATTATTTTAATGAGTGTGCCACGTCTGCTCTAGTTTTCATGCAATAGTTAGGCTACTTGTAGTGCCTTACATCTGTTGATTCCTAGATTTTTGGTACATCATCACAGGAGTCGAAAGTCGTTCACTGCTGGTCATAGGCCTTCCCCAAGCGTCGCCACGTTCACTGGTCTTGCGTGCTTCTCGTCTCACATCTAGTAAGTTTCCACAGTCTCCACCAGATCATGACTCCACCTTGGCTTGGCTACATAGACACCGGCTATGTACACCTAGGGCAGTATAGTGCGCTATCTAATAATTTGTATTGAACTTAAGTCTATGCATTTATGTCATATTATGAAAAAAATAGTCTTGACAGACGGATGGACGCCGAATTTTTCTTTTGAGGTTTGGAACCATAAAAACGTAAGGAGACCTACCTTTGTTGTTGTTTTTTTTTTAGGATGGGTCGTCATCAAATGACTCCTCCCGCTCTGGGCGGAGCGGAAGTGAGTGTCAGACTTGTACTGACTAAACCCGACCCGCAGCCCTGGCAGGCATCGTGTTTGCTGACATCTCTTTGAGGCGCCCGTGGAACACGAACGCGCCTTCAATAGGGCCTGTCGTCAGAAGACGGACGAACGCCGAGTTAGCCCATTACTCACCGTCCACAGGTCCGCGTCTACGGTAGTCGGAAGCCACCACGTGACCCCCGACGCCCGGGGCGTCTCCCGCGGCGGCTGGGACGAGAGGTTCTCTCCCTCTCACGCTCCGCCACCTCCTTCGCTAGCATGACTGCTTCGCTGAAGGAGGTGACAGCGTCCCATTCCGTCTCGCTCCAGACCATCGATTGAACACGTAATAGGTACCTGATAATGTGATTAAATGGTAATGAAATAATTTGATCATGATTAGTATGTACATAAACTACAGTTAAAATACTCTATAAAGTAAAGCAGCCAAAAAACAAGAATACTTACCTACTTTTACGATTCCAGTTTGACACAAATTAAACGACGCGACCCATAATCTTATTATTATAATATTCACAGCACATCGCATTGTTTATTACAAAAACCATAATTATTAAATTAATAATGGCGTTTAAAATAAAATTCCAAATTTACGATTAAACATAAATGTGTAATTATGGAAAAAATATGTTGCTTTAATAAATCTTTAGTACAATAATAATAATAAATATACGGTGGCCAAAATACATGCGGCATTAACATTTGACACCGAAGTTTAAGTGCGTCTTCGTCGCCTAATTGGTCATAAATTATTATAATTTGCTCTGCTGCTCACCCCGGGGAGTTTAGTGCGCCGTGAATATGATTATTAGACGGGCTAGCGAAAAAAAATATGTATTTGATTTATTGATCCAGAGTAGAAGATTATGGAGTCTGTTTTATTTAGAATTTTGATATTTCCTGGTTTTAATCCATGTGTTGAAAAAAAAAAATCGTAAATAACTGTTTCCTAGTCTTATATGAGCTATGAAACTCGGTTAAAATGTAGCGAAATTCATATCCGGATTCAGGATAGGATTAATTATAACGGTTGAAGTAGGATGCTATTCAGCCAGCCTCATATCGCACATTCTTTTATAATGCGCCCACAACTCCGCGTAGTCATACAATAAATTAATAAAAACTCCATTACGCACATTAATAGAAAAGACAATACAAATACGCACACGTGAATGCAATAATTAATACCTGCCCTAGAATTCTGAAGCACTCTTAGCACTCCAATAATAACCTCGATGTTATTTCAATAAATACAACTGATGCCAACAATGAGAGGTGGTTTGACAGTGGCATCCGTTTCATGTGTGACTTACGGTCGCCGAGTCAATTGTCTGTGCTAAATCTGGGTTCAAATAAAACTACGGTCTTGGCCTTACTTTGTAGGGTAAGCGAGGCGAGTAATATTGGTATGGTGAAGTGTGAGTCATAGCTGTCCGATGCGCATTGTGTGGGATTTTTAGGCTGTGTTGTACAGTTACCGAAAGCTGAAAGATAGTTTGCTTCTCTGGGTGCTTATATTTTTAAATCAACTGGCGAAAATACTCGAAATGCAGCCAAACGAAATAGGCTGTGCTTTTAATTTTGATTAACGTTCACTGCTGGACATTTATACCTCTCTTAAGCGTCGCTTGATCGAATGGTACTGTAACATCCAGCGGATTTCCGCGGTTTTCACAAGGTCAATCATAGGCCTAATATATTTCAATTCACACCCTTTCAGAATACCTATATGGTTCAAAATAATATGCTGAGAATGGCCTTACACACTCGGTTTAGTTCTTAGATCGGGCTCTAAGCCAATTTTTATATGATCTTTTTCATAGCATCCAATCGCCCATCTCCAATTGCTTCTCAGCTCTAAGTTAGCCGAAGACCGAAGAGAGCTTTGTTCAAGGTAGGACACTTGTTTTATTCATTAACTCGTACATTGTTGTTTTTGGTTGACACCAGCTGACAGACCAGTAGGGGGTTTATGGGTTTCAGTGAAACGGTTAGTAAACATTCAGTTGAGTAAGTCGTAAGTGAAGATTTTTTGGTTGTCGTTGAACGAGGTGAAGACTGAAATGGGATGGTTTCTTTTTGGGATTATGATGACGGTGATTAACAATTGTCTGATGAGCATGAATGCTGTTGAAGATTCTAACAAGTAGGTTGTCTACGCAACAGTCAGTGAAGAATTTTCTGTTTGTAAAATTATTGTTAGAAACATCTAAGAGTTTCACACATTACCAGCCATGATGTCAATCCAGTTGATGTAATTCAAGACCCAAAATATTCCAATTAAACGAAAAGTTAGCAATAAAACAAGTCAACTATAACGCTGTTAACTTATTTCTTTAGTTTCAAACAAAATATTTTTCACCAAGATTCTGATTTGCTACAATCATTTACACGTCTCCTACAACAATTGACATTCCCTCACCGATATTGAGTGCTAAAAGAAAAACAAAAGTCCTGTCCACCTAAAATAGTCATAACAAGTATTGTAAGGCGTACGACACAGCATTCAACATCCGCGTTTATTACTGACCATCGTTCTCAGAACCAGACGTGCGACAACAATGCTTAGCCTGTTTGACGACTTGTCGCAGCGCTTTTATTGGACTCTCCACTGTTTGAACTCTCCTCCTGTTACTGTCTTACTACCATGTCTTATGTCTCACTGATGTCTTTATTTGCAGTCTTTTTAGATTTCTCGGTAAGACTGTAAAATCGTTTTAGTGTTATAGGACAACAATGAGGTATTGTGTCTTTGTAGCATGACGGATGGAGGGAAAATAAAATTCATCTGGACAATGATTTTCATATAAAGATTATATGGCACTACAATGAAAATAATTATTTTCCCGTGGAATGTGTCAGTGCCTTTCCTGCGGTAGGTGATAGTGTCCTGCACTCTGATGATAACAAAATACTGCGATCACTAATCTGCTTATTTGGTGTATTATGACGATCAATACCTTTCTGATCAAAGCTTAGCGGTCTGTGTAATAATAACGAGCGATACCCAGGACAAGTCGAAGAAAATCGTAATCCAATACTTAGTAGCAAATACACCCGCTTGTCTGGTAGCATTCGTGTGTAAAAAATATTCCCAATGTACGCTCTAAAAATCTTTTAAATCTCTTTGGTGTAAAGCGTATATTTAACAGTAAAAAACAAAACGATGGCTTTGATATGCAAAAATAATATCTTTCAAGAGCGGTTTTTCTCTAGGTTCACTATTTTTCATATTGATCCTGCCGGGATAGCTTACTCAGTCTGTAATGTTCCCACTGCTGGAACACTGGTCTCCTCTCTGTGAGAGGGAATGGGCTGTAATTTACCACGCGGACCCACTGCGGGTTGGTAGATGTCATAATTATAATGTCTTCTAATTTTTGGTTCTAGCATAATTATATATTCATTCAGTTGGGTGAAGTAAATTACACAAAGTAATGCACTTGTGGGTTTGAGCTTCGACTTATAACTCGTAAGTCGGAGCCGATACCACTGGGCCACCACCACTCTATTTTGATTCTGGCTACAATCCATCATCATCCAAAGTCAGTGGCTCAGTCTTTCAAGGCAAGGGCTTCTGTAAAAATGCTTATAAAAACCATAATGATCTACTTCATCATACTTCTCATCAAATTATTATTTTCTATGACCAGACCACCAACACTTGATCACCTGTTAAGGATTAGTATAAATATTTCACTTACAATACATTCATCGTTGTCACAGTCCATATATAGTTTAGTTAGTGGAGCGTGCGCCTGTGACTCCTGCGCATCGTTTCCGCTTATTATTGCACCGCCGCGCACTGCTTTGTTTTAATATCATACTCATGCTGTTGTGGATTGGCTAGTTTACTATATTAATTTATTGCGGTAGAACAATATGGCAGCACAGCCCTAACAAAAAAATCTTTTTGTTAGGGCTGTGCTGCCATATCTGATAGGTTGCCATATCTGTAACTGTCAGGAAAATGTCGTGAGGAAATTTTTGAATATAAATGTGGATGGGTATAAGAGTAGAGGAAGACCAAAGAAACTATGGATGGACTGTGTGAAGGATGATATGGCACGAAAGGAGGTGTCTGATGAGATGAAGAGTAATAGAGAAGTATAGAAGAAGAAGACATGCTGCGCAGACCCCAAATAAATGGGATAAGGGCAAGAGAATGATGATATTCTGTTACTGTTATAAGTTAATCAACTCTTTCTATCCCACTTCACAGCTGGACATAGGCTATTCCCAAGCTGCACCACAATACATTGTCTTGCCCTGCACATAAACTGCCTTGCTATGCAGACGCAAATTATTATAGTAACGCCCCAAGATGTTTCAAAATCCGAATGGTAAAAATGTTGGTCTAAAGGGAAGTCTTTTGCTGAGTTTTATCCTACAATAAGAACTTTTAGGTGAAGTTCCCAAAAGTCACTCCTTTTAACAATTTCTCTGAAACCGATGTAGGAGATGATTTTATATTAAACATTCAGACTGTATTATAGTATCAATCTGTGTACAAAATTCCAATAAAATTTATAAGACCTACCGACAGAACACCACAGTCAATACAGCTCATTTTCCCCTGCACCTCAAAACTACCAACCCAAGACGCCCAACAGGATTCTCATACGTTGTCATACCAATACGACCGATCAATGCTACAGTATTATCGCCGGTCGGCGTAACATTTATGAATTATTGTGCTCTATTTCTGTGTCGGGACGCGCTTAAGAATGGACGGTGCGTTCGTTCAGATCGTCTCTTGTTTTTGTGAAGCCCTCGTGTATTGACACTGCAGATACTGTTCCACTGTTGTCATTTGCGTTGATTGTTTCTTTTAGTATGTCTGTGTTATTTGTTTTAACTGCTTTAGGAAGGTTTTTATTATTTATTTGGTAGCTTTCATTTTGATATTCATGTGTGTATATGATCTACTTGGTTAAAAACTCACTTCTAAGTATCTAGTCTTTTCCCAATTAGAATGGGCTTCCAGCTTGGATGGGTGCAGCTGAATTCCAGTGTTTAAAGCATATATATATACAAACTTAGCTGGGTAATTTGAGTAAATAAACTTACATTCGATATAATCTTCGTTGCAGAAATCGCACTATCAGTCGCAAATCAGCGGTATTAATTTACCATTAACAGTGCCATACACGACGTATCAGTAAGGACTATTTTCGTACGACAAGTGTTACCAATGATGTGTGTTTGTTCGAAGTACGAATGCCCAACAAACGAACTTACTTAGCTAAATATACAGAAAAAAAAAACAGTCCCCACCAAATAACGATAAAACAATACAAACAAACCCGTCAGTACTTATTCAAACCTACTGAATGGACATTTCATTTTAATATCAATCAGCGGGCAGTCTTCCCGCTATATTTCATGTGCCGCATGCAATATTTTTTCAGCACTAATGGCGGATGTTTTGGCGCGAACCGTGCGCGCTTCCGTTGCATCGCAACTCGCGCGCACAATCACCGCATCCTGCGTGCGCGCAGGTTACGTCGCTTCTTTTAACAGCTCGTTCGATCTTCATTTGTTTTTGCGATGCAGTGAAATTCGTCATTTATTTGCGTGAAGGGTTAAATAATGAGAATGTTTTGGGAATGGAAGTCGCAGTGTGTAATGTGACTTTGTGTAAACAGTTAATTAATTAGACTGCTTAAGTTTATTTTGTCGGCATTTGTCCTGCTATGAAAATATCAACCCTTGCAGGTGATCGGCCAATCACTGCCGTCCTTGTCGTGATGAAACTTCCAAAAGAGGTTAATAAAAGAAGTGTGAAATTACAGAGGCAACAGAGCAAAGCTACGGTAGAATGAATGAATAATCATTTTAGAATATTTTGCACTGTTTCATATGCACAATTTGCTATGAGAACTTTAAGAGCAGAAACAATAAATCGATGTAAAGTGGATACACCGTGGTGGCATTACCATAATCCCCTCGGTTAACCTGTTGAACGCGATGTATCCGCCACCGATCAACAAGACAAATGTTTGCGAGTTCCAACCCCTATTATTTAGGGGTGCATTGTTTATAGGGTTGCTAAGGGGGACTTAGAAATATTTTAGTTGCTTTGTTTAACTTTGTAGTGGATTTTTTGAATGTTGCTCTTCTGTGTGCAATTACAATAATGCTGTTGCATGACCTTGTTTTGACAAGTTAATAGTATCTCGCGTTGGTATAAGTACAGGGTGTAAACAGACTCTTAACGAAGCCGAAAGGCACTTGTTCTCCCCGTCATTGCGATCATTTTTTTGTTCTAGATCATACCTGGGAACCTTCTAGTTACGGAGATATTGGACCACCAATATCTCCGTTATCAAAGTTACAACTTTTTCCCAATTTTTTTTTAAATACGTGTTTTTGATGTAAGATTTTTACTTTAAACACCTCCACGACCCCCTTACTATTCAATCCATCCATCAGAACAATGTTTTGAGTGCGTTACATTGAGTCCTGCCGTAAAACGTGATTTGGCAGCCCAAAAAAAAAGTCGTTTCCCAGCACTCATTTTTGCGTAAAGTTAGTTTGATGTACATAATGCTTGGTTGACGGCTTCGTGAAGAGTCTGTTTACACCCTGTATTATATCTATGGGTCAAAATTGTCTGGAAAGAAATGCCCCCCAGCAGGACGGATCGAAGACGGGTGCGGAGGCTGAAGGATAGGATATTTTGGAGCAGTATGGGTTCTGTCCAGCGATTGCGATAAGCTGAGTATTCCAAAGTGATCATTGAAGTAGAGTTCTTTTAGCAGCATATAATGTTCCCTCTGCTCACACAGGCCACTTCTCAGTGAGATGATTTACCACAGCATGAGGTGTAAAAAAATATGATTGTACCTAATTCAACAAAATCTTTCGATAAAAATAAAAGAACAAACTCAACATAATCAAGCAAAACTGTACCGGCACAAACCAGTGGTAGCCCTAGCAACAAGCGATGACTTCCACTTGTTGCTCCCCCAACAATAAGTTGGGTCAGTTTAATGGCGCTCAGGGTTGCCAGCCTGTCGCCTGTCGCCTGTCGCCTGTCGCCTGTCGCGCGTAATGTGGAGTTGTCACGCGACGCTTACCTGCAACAAGGCAATTGTTTGATTAGATAGTGTTACTGCAGTGGGACAAGGAGTTAGTTGTTAGTTCAGAGGATGTTTAGTGATGTTTGTGAATATTGTCGTAGCTGTCAAATTGATTAATGTCACGAGTGATGAGAAACAAACGACGCAGATTGATAATGTGGCGATATTAAAACTTTGTTTCAACTCAAGTTGAATCTTTCAAACACTGTTCACCATCATCTGCTTTTGCCTTTTCCCAACTATGTCAGGGTCGGCTTCCAGTCTAACCGGATGCAGCTGAATACCATTATTTTACAAGGAGGGATTGCCTATCTGACCTCCACAACCCGGATAGTACTGGGTAACCCTTTGGTAAGACTAGTTGTCAGACTTTTTGGGCCAGTGACTACCTAACGACTGTCAAAGATCTACAAATGACAGGCGGGAACAACGGCTTAACGCGCTTTCCGAGGCACGGAGGAAACTCGGTATGTAATGGGTGGTCACCCATCCACAGAATAACCTAGGTACCGAAGCGGTTTGGATCGACCGGAGCAGCTGTATGTAATTAGCCAAGATGTATTTATTGATGTGATGTATTGATGTATTTAGCCACGAGCTTTTCAAACACTGTTAAGGGGAATTAAAGAAAGGCACTTCCGAAAAATTGATGGCACGGTTGGCGCAATGGCTGCGTGTCGCGGGTTCGTCCTCGGAAAATATTTGTATAAATATAGTTGTATGACCTAGAGGTAGTTGTTCAGGGTCTGGCTGTTTGTGTATGTGAGTTAATGTTTGTACTCGCACCAACACTACAGGAGAAATTCCTAGTGTAGGGTAAAGTTAAAAAAAAAAAACTTTAAATACTCTCTTGGATCTCACGTACCGAAAAAGCGATACACAACGAATAAAATCCAAGGCACTGATTGTATCTACTTTTTCATGAAATAACTGAAGTGCGTCATATCCAAGTCATGCTGAAACTGTAATCCTTTTGCGACTTAGTGTCCCAAATATGTGGGAGACCATAACAAAAACCCAAGGTATAAACCTGAGTTACCTCCATACCAGAAAAAGTACAAATACCAGTCTATTTAAACAATTTCTCACGCGAATATTTTAACTTACTCGCGTTAACTTTATCGCCATGTTCAATAGGTATAATGCTGTGAACATATTTGGAAAAACAATCTACTTTACGATAAGACGGCACACAACACGGTTGGACAAGCGATTGAGTTGTCCCGCCCACGCTTCGCATTGTATGCTAGTACGGACATGCTTCGAATAATGTTCTACGAGCATGCGAAAAATTATTCGAAGCGTATTTTATGAGCGAGTTTTAGAATGTTTAAACTCTTTAGTATTATTTCGAAGCGTATGTGAGAAATGTTTGAGAAAGAAAATATATTGCTGCGCTTTTTTTTGATGCTTTAAAATTCAGATGCCCTTATCTTCTCGTAAATAATTAGTGTACAGCTAAGCTTTGTTTTCCAGCCTGTCTTCTTACTAAAATTCCGTAGCCAAATGGCAAAAACAGAATCGATATATATTAGAGACCATAACTTTCATGCAAGTTAAGTTCTATTACTATCCTGAAAACATGCCATATACATCAAAATTTTTCGTCAATTTTCGCAAAAAAATCTACAAAATCTTGCAATTCTTAGGGTCTTAAACCTCGCTATGGGGCGGTCTGCTAAGATTTAATAGTTGTAACACTCGGCAATTGTCGTGTCAACTTCGGTCGAGATCGGCTTTACCAGGTTTTATGGTTGTCGTGCGCACACGCCGAGCTGTTTGCGTTTACTTGGGGATAATATAATTGTCTCTGTCCATAGATATTTATTAGATTGGCGTGTTCTGAATGGGCAGTTTATGTGTCGATTAGTGAAGACGATGTAATTAGACAACGTGGTTGTTTATTTGTTTGATTGGGTGTGAAGTTTATTGAATGTAGGTGTTACGGCATTTTTACGTAGGAAAAATGTCTGATTAAGGTTGGTTTTGCTTTAGAAACTTACTTGACATTTCCGCGCAACTGAATTTCCAAAAAAAAGGGAGGCTGAAGAAACTGGATCAGGCGAACGCTTTGAGAGCAGCAGAATTCATTATTTTGTAATTCGAGATATTTCCAAATACTGCAATAGATACCGGAGGAGCTCGTGGCTAAGTAATAACTGCCGCTCAGGTCGATCTTTAGGTTAAGCCGTGCTTACCTAGGTTGATCTGTGGATGGGTGACCACCCATTACTTACCGAATTTCCTCCGTGCCTCGGAAAGCTGTAATTTGTAGGTCTTTGACAGTCGTTACAGGTAGTCCAAAAAGTCTGAAAACCAGTCTTACCAAGGGGTATCGTATTACCCAGTGTAACTGGGTTGTGGAGGTCAGATAAGCAGTCGCTCCTGTTAAATACTGGTATTCAGCTGCATCTGGTAAAACTGGAAGCCGACCCCAACATAGTTGGGAAAAGCCTAAGCAGATGATGAGATATCGTTTATGTTCTAGCTAGATCATAGACTAACATCCAGCTATAATCTACAGAGATATTAAACCACTCACAATATCTCCTCTCTAACCCTCCCAACACTGATTTCAGAACTTAAAACACAGTCATAACACCATAACGGGCCCTAACATTACACACAACATTTACTACAATAGTTTCCTCCACCACTTAGTGGGTTAATAAACTAAAACAAACGTAAAACCTTGTAAGGAGAATCTCTTTGCTAATCCGGATTCTTTATTGTCCGACTTTATGCATACAGACCGACTTAACAATATAAGTGTTAACGTTAACTTGTTAAGTTCTGTAATATGCTGGAGGAAATATGACTTAACTAGCTTTTGCCCACGGCGTCGCTCGCGTTAATTTAGAATTTGACAGTCAATTCAGGTTGTACTCTGCTTGTACTAATATAATGGAGAGGCTAGTCATAGCTGATTGAAGATGGCGTGTCCATAGCTTAGTCCCAATCTGACCAATGAGGTCAAGATTTTTTTTTAAAATATAAAATGACATTGACAGATTTCCAACCAATGACGATGCTTGGTACAAGCTATGCTAGCGCCATTAGATTTACAGTTGCCTTCCCTATTCAATCATGATACGAAAGACATGTGGCGCCATCTATATCCATCTACAATAAGAACGTTACTTGTTTTCCTCGGGAACAGTACTTTTTTTCGGGATAAAAGGTTACCGATCGAAACCACTGAACCGATCATCGTAAAATTCAGCATATTATAGGTACGTTGTTAGGTGTACAGAAACGGCCCCATGTCCGTTTCTGTACACCTAACAACGTACCTATATGCCGAATTTTACGATGATCGGTTCAGTGGTTTAGTTGTGAAAAGGTATCAAACAAACAAACAAACTTACTTTCGCATTTGTAATATAAAAAACATGGTGGAAGGGAATTAATCAGTTTTAGTGAACGTTTGGAAGTGCCGACGGTTTTTTGAGCCATGAGTGCAGGGTTGTTAAAATAAGCATCTGCTAACTTTTAAATGAAGACATTGATGGACCAGCTTGTTATTATTCTGCTGTAGTCAAGACATACATAATATTAAACAAAAGAACAACGACACGCCATATTTGTTATTCACATTGTCCTTGAAATTTTCTGTTTATTCAAACTTTATGGGACGACGGTGGTCTTGCTGAAATAGCTTCACCATTTAGCTAAAATTGTGTTTATTATAGCTATGAGATATTTTATAATTTCAATTTCAAACTTCTAAAACGCCGCTGTCACGCATTTTTACCAAGATGGGCCTAGCCTTATTTGTAGTTCTGTCAAGTGCATGACAGTATAATATGCTCTAGGTATGTATTGTTGAGTCTCAGCCTGTTCTTTGTGGTGGATAATGGCCTTATAATCCACAACGTGATCGTAGTGCGGATTGGTAAATGCACCAGGCCGGGTGTTGGATGTCTTAAAATTTTTGGCTTTAGGATATGCCGATTCCCTAAAAAACTTGTCCTTCACCATTTTGAAAGCAGTGGAGATGAAATAAATAATTCAAAGTAAAGTGCACTTCTTGGATTTCTGCTGGGTCATCAACGCATTACAGTCATACTGTATTTTTGTACTCCTTTAATCAGTCTTTAAAAGACTCAAGTTGTTTTTTAAACGATTTAAAAACCTTTTAACAATAATTTGAAGTACTTGTAAATACGTTTATTATCACGGCGCTGAGGGATATGAGAGCGGCAGGATGACTGCACCAAAGTAACGTGGATATCTGAATGAATCGCACTTTCATTGATGGAGATCCAGAAATATACTGCGCGTGAGTCGATGCCCGCTACTGACTGTAGACTTATGAAAGTGAAAGACGGTTCAACTTTAGAGTAAATCTCAAAAATCTCTAATTTTTACCATACTCTATGTTTGAATTACTCTGTATGCATAAAGATGAGGATTTCGAACGTATTTGATGGTAGAAGCCAACGAAAGAGCAGCGCTGATGGCTATATACTGGTCGTAGATTATTTGAGTCCTTTGACACGCAAAGAAGAAGCGTAGCTTTGGCCTACACTCATTTTAGTATCAGGAATAAATTGAAAACTCTACGGAATTTGGCATTTATGCTGAAAGTACCTACTATCTACAGTTATTAGGATATAATATCTGTAACGATTTCACAATTAAAGCTTGTTCTTGGATTATCAGATCCGTTTAAATAAATAAATACTGTGTGCGGATTCTGTAACCCTTCATCGATCTACTTTGTCGGAAGATGAAGTGCGATGATTATCTGAGGGCATTTCCAACCGAAGTCTTATTGTTCGTGTATCAACAATATGCTCGACAGACAATGAACATTGTCTTTTACTGCAGGATTGATTTAAATGTTCGGTAGAACTAATCTTGTGATCTGAATGTCATGATAGTATTTTTTTTTTAATTCGCTGATTGGAAGAACAAAAAAAAGAATATTATTATAGCATTTACAGGCGGAGTAAGCTGAAGCATCAGTGGGTATTTTATAACTTTTAGTTATTGCCAGATGCGTTGCGTCGCGTTTATTTTGTTCGGTGAACCAGAACACATCGTCGACGTCGCGCGTCGCCACGACCTCGAGAGCACGTTTGGGTCAAATGAGTGACAGATTATTGCAACGATCTCTTATTATCTCGTCAGTCTCTAACAACGTATAGATTCATAAAAAAATTGAATCTTACAGCACTTTTAGCATAAAGCAATTTCCATTTTGCAATAAACACAATAATACTTACTTATTCAATAACACTAAGAGATGTAGTTACACTTACTCAGATCCTTTCCTTGAACAATCCATTCCATTTTAATATAACAAGTAACTATCTGCAGTATAGAATCGAAATGCAAATGGAAACTCATAACGGAGAAGTGACAATAACAGTTATTGTTCTATCAGATGTTCCGGGTAGCTTACCATCGGCCATAAAATCCTCAGTTTATTACTACAGAATTGTTAATTCCAACAACAGTCGGAAATATCAAAGATTTCGATGTGTAGATGTGCTAAAAATGTTCACAGAGAAGAGTGCATTGATTTTGTGAAGAATGTTTAGAAAGAAAAAGGTGGAAATGATAACGTAACGGCTGACAGGGGGGAGTAAAAAAATAATGGCGCCAAAAAGCTAAAGTTTTCCGTGATCATGGTGCTTGCAACGGCCCCGAAATATTGGGAACTCGAATCCAATAGAGAACATGGTAAATATTCCGTTTTGAGTGTTAATAATAAGAGCAAGCAAGATGAAGATTGAGAAGATTGAGAGATTGCACATCCCGCATGGAAGATCTATCCTTCTACGATTTTTAATATGAGTAAGTGGGACAATACTATTAAAAAAATGCCATTGTCAACAAAACAGAAACGTAGATATAAATCATTTCTGAAGGTGTATGGCGTCTCTAAAGATCTAAATAGTTGTTTAATTCTATAGTAAAAGACGAGGAAGAAATCTTTCGTCACTCAAATGACACGCCAGAATTACATAATACTAATTTCCCGAGACCTAATTTCGCTATGAACATTATTACTACTGGAGAAAATATATCATGTAATAGAAGAAAACATAGTGTTTATTACACAAAAAGATGATGAAGAATGATAGCGGCAGCTGTATCGTCACACCTGGCTTCTAGATATTTATGTAAATAGTTCATCCCTGATTGATAGCAAAGAAAATGGGCCACACGTTGGCTGTCCTCTACTAAGTAACTTCCGCTGAAATTAAGAGCCCTCATTACCACATACTTGAGGACTGACGAAATTATATTCACTCACTAGTTGGCCGAAGATACAACGGTATTGCAAAACGATGAAAAGGACCTTTCATTCAGAGAATTCTCTTGGAAAGACAGGGACGGAAATATAGATATTACGAAAGCGAAAAAGGGATGGTAAATGTCCTTAGCTCGATTCTTGGCAATTGTCCACCGGAAGGCGGCTTTTAGCAATAAGACAGCTTTGAATATGAAACTGAAATACAAAGCCGGCCCATTCAGTTGGGTGACGAGCACTGTATGTAATTGGCTTGGAAAGGTCAATCTATTGCGCTCAGTGCAAGGGTTGATCTTTCTATTTGTAATTGTCCTATAGGATTACACGTAGTATCTAGTGTAACTTTATTTGCTGCTTACTGTTGGCTAGTTCTGTTTAGATTTGTCTATGAATGAAAACTTGACACAAGAATAATAGGATTAATGTAATCAATACATGGCAGCGTTGTAGCTATATGGCCACATTCTCCTGATCAAAGCAAACATTTGAATTTATGTCAAAAGAGTAACAGATTTAATATATAAAAACGTCGTTTCTGTTTACATTTTAGGAATAAAAACGTTGCAATATTGTTTTATTGTAAACTTGATTTATTGCGAGCCAATGTCACATCTAAAGTGCTACTACAAAGATGTTTTCACATCAAACGCTTATAAAGTTGTTTTTATAACATTGCGTGCTACTACCAAATACATTTTAAGTCGCAATCAATCAGGCTTTGTCTGGCTCCTCTATGGAATTTTAAATTGGATTCCTGTTAACAATACAAGGATTAGTGAGTACGTACTTTTGTCCGCCATTGTACATCTAAAACTGATGTTACCCATGCGTGTTACAACGACATCGATTAGTTGCGAGACCAACGCTGGTTTTATTCAAAAGATCATTTGACAATTTCAAAGGGAATAAGTAATGTAAGTTGTGTTTATGGGGCTTTACGTTTTACACAGAGTGTTATAATACCAGAAACAGTATTTTACAGTGTCGATCGCTAGCTTCAATGGTGTTTAGGATTATATGTTATTTATGGGGATTTTGTAGATGAGTCGGTAACGTTTTGTAGTTTAAAACCTGTTCTTATGGGGGACAGATAAAGTTGGAACCATTTCGTTGACAGATTCATAATATAAATTGAATATTGAAAGATACGTAAGTGTCTACACTATAATAAATGTGGTGCATCTAATTTAGGATTTATGGAGGAATTAGTGTAAAAAGGAAGATTTTTGTCAGTCAAAATAATGGAAAACAGCTGCAGAAGATTACTGGGTGAGTGTATGTCTTTGCACTGATTTCTTACGCTGAATATTAGATAGGAAATATTATATTGGTGAAATCAAAAGCTTAACTAGACATCACATTGTTAAAGGGTTTTACTTCGAACCTACAATCATCCTATATCCAGAAATGAACTACTATCATGATCCGATAAACTTTTCCTTTTACAGGCCATTGGACCCACCACACTTCATCTACTCGATGGACCTTGCAAATATCATCGCTCAACCAAGCTACTCTAAACTCCACCAGGCCAAGATAAAATTCCTAATCCCATCAAGAACCAATTCACCAGTAGGCCTCGAATTCAGTTTCCTACTCATTGACATATCTATATAAAACATCCGATACGAAAAGTGAGCAATAACTAAAAAAGTGGCGGCAACACCACGGCGCTCCTGCAAAAGCTTTTACCAAAGAAGTCGTACTAAAATATTATGATGCACATAAAGACTCCACAATAAGTTACAGCACTCGTCCGATTATCTCTTATTTGTTTGTGTTTTATAGCGGTAATACTACTCTCCGTTTTATAGCTTTTCGATATTATTTCGCGTATTTTTTTCCAATGGGCTACCGCGACGCTCTTGCTCTATATGGACAGACTATCATGGATAAGACCCTGTATAACCAATAAAATGGACAATTGAACGTCGTCTATACTATGAGGCCGTTATGGACAAAGTGTCGTCTTTTAAGTACTAAATGTCCGTTATGGACAATGTTACTAGGTTATGCCTAAAATGGTGGAGTTTACAGTTGTAAACGGTGGTGTAATGTTGGCGTTATCGCAATCGAATAATTGTTTATTGTCTCAATTTTATAGTGTCATATTATTGTATTGTTTATAGGCCAATATGCAGCTTTTACTGTAATAGTTTTAAGGCCGTATAAATATGTATATCTTTTAATAACAGCATTGTTCTTGTCTACGCTTGTCTGGTTTTGGGACGATCATTACTCATAAAATGCTTAGCCAGTCCTCAAAGTTGTAGGTATTACTAGATTACTCATTCTACATCATAATTCTCTTGCCCTTATCCCAATTCATTAAGGGTCGGCGCAGTATGTCTACTCCTCCCATACTTCTCTTTTACTCGTCATCTCATCAGACACCTTCTTTCTTGACATATCATCTTTTACACAGTCCATCGATCGTTTCTTTGGTTTACCTCTTCTCTTATACCTAGAGCCCAGTCTACGTGCTCTCGATATCTTTAAATGAAAATGTTATAGCAAAATTACTTTTTTATTGCAAAACTGAAATTTTCAGCCAAAAATAGAACCAAACAGATCGTATCATCAAATTTCGAACGTCGAACGCACTGTCCTCTCCACAATACCACTTGAGCCTATCGGGCATTTGAAAAAAAAAAAATGTAAAATCACCCCTCGACCATAGAGTGCTATAAACTAGCCGAGCCCGCGCTCCAATTAAATATGAATGTGCTGGCCCACTCTCATTACCACGTAAAATTTTTAGTCGAATCTACCCTCTTTTTTGATATTGTGTTATACGATATTGGTAAGGTCAGTTGTGTAAATTATTGAGTTGAGATATTGGTGTAACGATGTAATGTGAGGAGAATGGGATTGAAGGAAAGAATGGGCTTTTTATGACGGCTTTTGAAAGAGGGTAGTTTGACGTTTTGTGAAATTTCAAAAGATATTTCTAGTCTTTAATAAAAAATAAACCTAAAGAAGGTGCAGGACTCCTTCTGAATAACAAATATTGAACCAAAATGACGTAGTACATAAAGAAAACTCCGTAATAAGTTTGTAAAAACCGTGTTGTGTAATTACTACTTTTTGTTTTGTAAAGGGAGGAGGAATTTCTTTTAATTATCTCTTACTGTTGGCAACACTACAAATAATAGATTTTTACTCAAAAACACCACGGCTATATAACAAGAGTGTTCTTAATACCTATAACCGACCAAAATACATTTACTCACACTTCAACAAAAAATCGACCTTATTACATCAAAGAAAGTCCATCTGCAATTTCAAGAACCGCACAAGTAAAGTATGTCGAGATATACAGGGGGTGTGATAATTGCGAAGTGAGACAAAGTCGCTTCAAAGGCATTGTGGATGTTGTATAGACTTTACAGGCCCTTAAACATTTGAGTTGATGTCAACCACACTTTGTCGTGTCGTAATTATGATGCACCTCTCAATGGGACACCCTGTATAGGTACAATGCGTCTTACAAAACGACAAATTAATGAGGACTTTTTTGCGACAGTTGTTTTAATTCAAAAGAGTATTGGTAGACTGATAGTGCGTCCAATACTTTGTTTTTAAATAATATATGTATTTAGTACCTCATTACACTTCTTTTAAGTTCTGTGGTTTTCTTAACGAGTGATTGTTCTTGAGTAATTAACTCAAGAACCTGTTTTTTGACCTTCGTCTTCACAGTAGTGCTTTGTAAGGATATTCTTAACAGGACTGTGGCCACATTAAGTTTGTGGGACATAAAAAAATAAAAAGAACAAAATAATTTCATTTCTTGTTCATTAATATTTTTTCTGGGTGACGGTTCTCATTTAAATAAAAAAAATATTATTTTCTATCGCCCAGTCAGCGGTCTATCAACCAGTTTTATCAACGGTCATAAAGGCTCCATGTAAAATAATGGTATACCGCTGCATCCAGTGCGACTGGAAGCTGACCCCCACATAGTCCCAACTCTGTTGCTTCCCATAAAGGCTACGCAGATGATAAAATACTATAGGTCCTAGTGCGTACCCTTTCAAATAAAGGCGTAAACACATCCAGCTAATTACAAATCAATACAAAGCAACTCTAGATTGTATCGCTCGCTATAATCTGGCTGTTCGGCGACTGTCAAGATCCCAACAAAACCGAAGTCAGTTGTATAAAAGTGAATGATTAATGGCTTCTCACATTAGGCTGCAGATACACCCTTGTGCGGGTGTGGGGATGTGGAGGTACGTGTGGAGTCATAGAATAAGCGGGAAGTAAAAAACTAAAGGTTTTAACGAAATTAATTGAAGCTTCACGATTGATCCCTGCGAAATTTTTCTTAGGACATTCGGAATTCATTAAGTACGAGTACATACACATACAGTTTTGCTAGCACGTTTCTTTTTTGTTCAAAAAGTATCTTGCTACATTTTACATGGATACGAGCATCTCGGAGATACACAATTCTTTATTTTACTGAAGGCTTGCTTATCTTACTGAAGGAATAACGTTACAGTGTGGTAACACTAACAAATGTTCAAGAAATAATTATAATTTTTCTGACTAGCTGAATGAAATGTAAATTAATAAGCAGGTAGAATCAAGTTTTTAAGAGAGTTAACGTTAAGTTTGTTTTAACTTACGGCATTTCATACAAACTTTCAAGTAGTTTTTTTTCGAAATGATTGAACCGATTTTAATGAAACAGGATAAAGTAGAAAAGCCCTTTGTCAACTTTTTAGACCTATATATCCTGCTTATACGTATGAAATTTCATTATAATAGATTCAATTATTTCGAAAAAAAATGACTTAAAAGTTTGCATAAAATGCCGTAACTCGTTAACTCTCTTAAACTGACATGGTCACTATCAGTTACACTGAAAACGGGATTATGCCATGTTTACTATTTGTTTTGAGTTCCCGATATTTCGGCTAGTTAATGATAGGTAAAAACAAACTAATAATATTCTTCTAGAAGCTCGTTTAGTGGCTCGCTTTCTTTAACACGTCAATCGATTTGAGAGTGTAAACAGGAGTCGCCCTTTGTGCCTACCTCCTTCGCTCTACAGCTTGAAACAAGCCGTACGAGCTGTATCAGTTGCTATTCTGCTGTTTGTTTGCTCACGCATGGATAAGTTTCTAAGATATGGGCTAGATTCATTTGGGGCGACTGGGCGAGTTTGGTCGTAAATGATAAGAATGCTATGTCATTAGTGTGTTTTACTAACACACATTATGGACCAATGTATGAAATAAAAAAAATAAAAAATATTTTTATTATTTTTTTATTAGTTTGCATACAATTAAATGTCGAAATATATTTTTTTTTACTGCAGGAGATTAAAAGGAATTATGCAAGGTAACTTGATACAGCTGTAGGATTTAAGCTTAGATATAGCTTTAGGTGGTTTCAAACCTAGATTTTTATATTATTCAAAAACTATGCGCCAATATAAATACAAGAGATCAAAAATACATAAAACAGCAGCTATTTAGGCAACATAATAAATATTAAAAATTAAATATGAATATAGATATTGTAATAGGTTCAGAAATACACGTTGCACGAGGATAGTTTGTCATAGAGTGTCATATTGGATTTAAATATAATCGGTTTGTTTAAATTATTTGTTTTTTACGTGACTTTCTGTTAATGTCTGTTCTCTCTTGTATGATATATTCAACAATGTATTGATATATATTTCTCGTCCTCGAGGTCATTTTAACTTTATATAAATCATATAATTTATATTTTTGTTGTGTTTCCTTGGTTTATTACTGTAAAAATGAATTATGTTTCGCTACTTTTAATTCTTTGGTGATTAATAGAAACTAATAAAGTGTAGTTTATTTGTGGTATTCGAAATATTTTTGTAAAACAGTGTCATTAATAATGCTGAAATTAATAGTGTGGGATTGACATCGGAATGCGTGTATTTTCAGGCTAGGATTCATCGTATTATTACAAGCATTAAGAATTTAAATAATATGATATTTTAATAACGTAATAAAATAATATCGACTGAGTTTACTTCACTGAAAAATACAGGTTCACTCGTAATAACGTAAATATTAGATAGACAAGTGAATAGAGAAAAAGGTAATCAAATGTAATGTAAAATACTTAGAATCACTCAAGTTTTCTTCTATTTTCATATAAGCTTGAGCATCATTTACAATACCTATCTAAAATCTAAACAATAGATCTTTCTGCTCACGTACAACCTCGTGAAAGTCCCCACGCAAGCTAGGTGACCGCTAGGTCAGGAGCTAGGCCGTAAATCCAAGAACTTAATCATTGACAGCATATAATATCAGAAGTCATAAATATACGCGCTAATTGAGTGTCAGGACGAATAAATATGACTATAAAATTTATTAGAGATTAATGGTACTGTGATTTTCAGTAGAGAGAAGGGTAAAATTTCGTATGATAATGTTTAGAATCAAATCATTTCTCGATTCCGAAAATGAAGAAGAAACTCACAAAGCTCAGAAGCTCTCAAATCATATTGCAGGTAAGTATAATGTTTAAACTGATATCTTACTATAGGTAAGTACTAATTATTATATTTTAAGAGAATTGTTCGTCACCCACTGGACACCTGTCGGAGGAAATCGCCGTCGAGGTAAACCGCGGCGCCGATGGAGTGACGATCTGATATCGTTTACGGGACGAACATGGCCAGATATTGCACAGGACAGAGAGGTTTGGAAGGAGAAAGGGGAGGCCTTTGCCCAGCAGTGGGACACTCAACCAGGCTAACAAAAAAAAAAAAAAGGGAATTGATTGACCATCATCTGTTTGAGTATAAAATCTTGAAATTATATATTTGCTGACTATGTACCTATTCACTGGGCTTGCATGTACGTTAAGTGGTTCTAGAGAGTGTAACAAACATAAGTAGGTACGCCTCGCATATTCCGAAAATATGAATGAGCATAGAAGGATAGATAATCCTATTTCTGAACGCCATTTTTGTGATGTGTAAAAATAAAAGCACTTTTAGCTGGCTCTGTGTCTTTTAATAATTTTTCTCTAGAACGGTTTAGGCAAGTATATTATTTAAATGTTTCAGTTTTCTATGCAAATATTTAATTAAAAAATACCGATCTAAGGCAGTAACAGATTATACAGTATAAAATATTGAATTGTAACCCGATACCTTATATTAGTGCTACAATAACCTACATAATACGTTTGAATATTTAATAAAAAAATGAATATAAAATATTGATATATTCCGTGACCAACATTTCTTGATACGCGGTGGAACTTGGTACTGCGTTTGAAATGTTTGGAATTTGACAGGTGGATGACGTTTTTCTTAACAAACAGTGCTACCTTAAGCTTTTGAGCCTCTTTGTCACATATAGGTGACAATTAAGTGCGTGCCCTGTAACGACGCAAATATGTGATAAAATTGTACGTGAAATTCTAGCTTGTCGTGGGGGGCACGCGTGTGCGTTTATGCTCTGGCGTTTAAATGGTTAACGTTTCAAGTTATGTTGGTCATCTAAGAAGCTTTGATTGTTAACCTGTTCAGCGGTCACGACGGTCATTGCGACCCGGTGTTACAATTACAATAAATTAATGCGGGACGTTTTGTTAACAACCCGTTTTACTACCGATCTTGGGGTCATTCCAGTGCCACGCCGGTGACATGAATACTGCACATCTAACACTCGATTTATGCTCGCTTTTGTACAAATACGGATGATTTGTGTTTTTTTTTATGAGTGGGTTGGCAAAGGATCCTCTTAGTAATGTTGAAAACTTTAATATATGTTTTATAAATTAGAAACATAATACGATGAATTCTTAATGTGAAGAAGTTTTTTTGCCAGAATATGAATAGTCCAAATATATGACATATTAAAACACACACTAACGGTTCCGTGTTTTTGCTTACCAAACTATAAATATATATCAATACACGTGTACTCCTAATGCGTCATACATTTGTGAGACATGGACGAAGTTCAACCACAAACTCAAAATAAAACTAAACGTAAAAAGAACGTATTTTTATCCCCATCTCATTATAGCTCACAACTACTTTAATTCCCACACGGAACCACGAAGTTTCATAAATATTTGGCCTCACAACGTCACAAGTCGCAATCAATTGTCCTTGCGACGACTGCATAAATTTCGCGGTACTAAGCATGCCTCTAATTAACCCTAAACAGACGCTGTGCCTCGAACGAGGACGTAAATCACGAGGCAACACAGAATGCCTCGTTGTCTTTAATTGGGCACTGAACTTTGTTTACGCACTTTGGTTGGTTTGCGCGGCCTTTTTCAAGTTTATTGACTTCATAGAAAAAATATGCTCAGAGAAAAGTTTATGTATTAATTGACATGCGACATTAATAAAGGGTGTAAACAGACTCTTAACGAAGACGAAAGGCACTTGTTCTCCTCGTCATTGCGATATTTTTTGTTCTAGACCATACCTGGGAACCTTCTAGTTACGGAGATATTGGGGGTCAAAGTTCCAACTTTTTCACATGTTTTTTTTTAAATACATGTTTCTTATTAAGATTTTTACTTTAAACACCTTCAGGACCCCCTAACTATTCAATCCATCCATCAGCACAATGTTTTGAGTGCGATATATTGAGTCCTACTGCAAAACGTGATTTTTCAGCCCAAAAAAAAAGTCGTTTCCCAGCACAGTTTTTTGCGTAAAGTTACTTAGTTTGATGTACATAATGCTTGGTTGACGGCTTCGTGAAGAGTCTGTTTACACCCTGTATATAAATTGTAAATTGAGTATGCTACGACTAATTATTACATGGTAGCGCATAAATTATTTATATTGTTTTACATGACTGCACTATGGAATATTAATTTAATTAGAGGAGTTCGTGGCTAAATAATACCAACCGCTCGAGTCGATCTTTAGGTTAAGCCGTGCTTGCCTAGGTTGGTCTGTGGATGGGTGACCACCCATTACATACCGAGTTTCCTCCGTGCCTCGGAAAGCACGTAAAGCCGTTGGTCCCGGCTGTCATTTGAAGATCTTTGACAGTCGTCAGGTACTCAGTGGCCCAAAAAAGTCTGACAACCAGTCTAACCAAGGGGTATCGTATTACCCAGTACTAACTGGGTTGTGGAGGTCAGATAGGCAGTCGCTCCATGTAAAATACTGGTATTCAGCTGCATCCGGTTAGACTGGAAGCCGACCCCAACGTAGTTGGGAAAAGGCTAGGCAGATGATGATTATGGAATATTAATTTATTGAAATATTAATTTCTCATTTTTCGTTTTGTTTGATGACAAGTCTTGGAAAGATCATGGAGCAAAAAAATAGTCACTTGTTATATAGGCCCAATTAGTTTTTTTTTTAAGAAATGCTAATGGAATGTCTGTGGGTTGAAATACTTTAGATTTATAAAAGAAAGTTCAACAATTGATCCAATAAACCACTCGACTTAAATTAACCCACTAACAAGGAGCGACATAATTAAATGCAAACGTTAGTAAATTTCCTTATTTCACTGGGAAAAAAATCAAAAGCAAAAGTTCACAAGTATTTGTTTTGAGCGGGCGAATTTGTGGCTTAAAAACGTCCGCAGTACTTTATTGTTATAATAAAATTTCGCGAAATTATTTGGCACTTGTCTGGGCCCTGATTTACGCGTTGCTCGCCCCGGCCGCGGCGCCTCGTTATACGCTGCATTTAAAGGGTTATTTAGTTGCAGCAACATAATGCAAACAGGTGCTGTTGTTTTATTTTGTAATTGTTGTTTCTTACATGACATGTGTTTGTGGTAATTCGACACAGTAATTACTGTACTTTCATTTTATAGGGTGTCATTAAGGTTTTGATAATTTTATCGCTAAAGTCTTGTTCTCTATAGCGTCATGAAAGGTTAAACTCTTCAACGAAAGGTTACAACCTTCATTACGGCTACTGTTATATAGTTTTATCTATTTTGTCACTCATTATTTTCTTGTTTTTGTCACACGTGATATTTCTGGTAAAAGTCAAAATGTTTTGACTCGTCGACTTTGTTCGGCTGTCACTTTTTGATTAGGTCATTCTTGCTAAACAACGTGTCTAATTTGACGGTTCAAATAAAAATTTTACCGATCGGACAAAAAAGTAAAAAATATCAAGAAACAGCTTTGTCAAAGTCACGATTGGTTGACGTTGGAACGTAAAGGGTTAAGTGTCGAAAGTAACCTTAAAACTAATTCTGTCCAAGTTTTTGGCAAGTCACTCATTCGGCACAATTGCTTTTGAGATATATTTCTTTACTATTTACTGTTTTCACGTAGAACGAAACGAAGCTACAAAACTTTGGACCTGACAAGTGAATTGTGACTCATCGTTTGTTTTCGAAAATTACTTTACTATGCAGTCAAATAGTTAGAGAAATCGTTGAGGGATGTGAAAAAATCTTTGCATCTTACTTTCTTTGTCTTAACGTTTAATCTAAGTTAAGAATAAATACTGACTGAGTGCCTCGTTGGTCTGGTCGCAAGCGCGAATGCAGAGTATGATGAACCTCAAGGGTCTGATGCCCGGTTCAGGCAAAGTGCTACTGAGTTTTTTCCATCAGCAATTTCTTAGTAGCAGCCAAGGTGTCTGGATTTGTGCCCGGTTGATGGCAATGGGCTCGCCTCTTATTACATGGGACTTAAACTAAACTGGCGAAATGTTGGTGTACTATAAGTTACACCTCTGTCTAACCCTTCGGGGATCACATATTCTACAGTAAAAACGATCACACAAAAAAACACACACACACACACAGAAAGATAGCTAGTTTTTCCACCTCCACGCGACGTATTATCTGCGTAACTTTCAAACTTAACCTATTAACTATGTTTTTAGACGGCCTTCTTGCTTGACTATGATTCTGCAAATCATTGAACCTAATTAAATGGCTTATTGCATTCTGTTAACTGTCTGTGAATAGTTAAGTAACGGTTTTGAAATAGCTTTGAAGTAACAAAAATAGAGGCGATTATTTTGTATTTTTGTTCAGAATTGCAGTTCTTTTGTTTAGTTTGTTTTTTTTGTGGTTTTTTCAATGTTGAATCTGTAAACCATGTATTTGTAAACGAATAATTAGGTACTGTTTTTTCGTCAATAAGTGTGCATTGCAGTGCAGTATGGAGCTACCTCAACGCAAACTAAGGCTCACCTCCTGCCCTATGCCCTCCTCCTGTCTGGGTCTGTCCGATACTACCACCAACGCCGTCGAGGTGGCAAAGTTTTGGTTAAAATTAATTTAATGTAAAAAAAGGAATCATCGAAACGACGAAGAAGATGGATTTCCATACAAAGAATCACGAGTGGTTTGAGTTGAGGTGATACTCATCCCGTGCAGGTTTTATAACAGTGTATATACCTTTAGTGGAAAGAGAAAACAAATTAACTGTTCCATACATTTTGACGATGTAGTTATTGCAGGACCAGGGTGGGCTGCTACGTAGATGGAGTGTGCTTAATAATATTAGCTATGCGGACGAAATGGTGTCGCCCTGTGGCCTCAGCAAGTTGTTAGGGATCTGTGAAAGGTATGCATTACAACATGGACTTATGTACAATGTGAAAAAAAGTGAAGCGTGAACTACGCGTGTAGCCTGTGGGCTCATTTTACACTAAAGGCGTACAGCGCCTTTCGAGTCCAATACAACCACGCGTTTAGGGTAGTGCTTCAGGGAGTTTGCAGAAACCCGCGAGGATGCTTTTATACAGTAATGTGTAAGAGATGTACATCCCTGGTACGCAGGGTGCGGGGCAGCTCTTACAGCACCCTGAACATGATCTCAGGCCGGCTGGATTACGCGATCGTTAACCGCTGCTGCAAAATTTCTGCTGGACCTCCAGCTTAATAACGATGTGTAGTTGTATGTTTCATTCTTTTCTTTATCTGTGTTTGATTTAGTTTACCAACATAGATATAAGTGAGATTGTTACTAACACTATTAGTTATAAGTTATGTTATTCGAATAAATAATTGAATAATAATAATAATTGCACTTTTGTAGGAAACAACTGTTTCTTTTAACTAAAATTACCTAAAAAACTTCTGGGTCTACCCTTTATTGCAGAACTTTTTTTGTCATATTCTTATTTTGCATAGTAGCGGATAGCATAAACTTATTTCGCAGAAAATCGTTTGGCAGACACTCATTTATTATCCAGTCAAAACTCATAATTTTGTAAGTCAGAATCATCTTTAGGCATAAATTTCATATGCATAAGAATTAAAAAGTAGAACCATCATATCGCAGAAAATTCACAGTCAGAATCATCTTTTGGCTTACATTTCATATCGATAGTCGTTACAGGGCAGAACTATCATTTCTCAGAAAGTTTACAGTCAGTATCGTCTTTTGGCATACAATATCGATAGGCAACTATCATATTTTAATTTTGATTTAAATTTAATTTGATTTAATTTTTTTATTTTATCTTTCTGCATTTATTTTTATTATTATTCATTAACAGTTATCAGTGAACATATGTGGTTTTTATTTCCCTGTAAGAAGCATGCAAACATACCAACAAGCATACACCATGTATGCACCAAGAATGCAGCATGCAAGCAAGCATACAGTATGCAAGCAAGCATGCAGCATGCAAGCAACCATGGTTTCTGTCACGGCTCCGGCGCTGCGGGGCTCCGGCGGTCTCACGCGAGTTATCGTCGCAGAAAGTTTTAATGCTCACCACCGCAGCTCGGCTTCGGCTTACTGGCCAGCTGTGCCGGCCAGCCTCAGCCTCGGCGGCGGGCTTTAGAACCACCTGCTCTTCAGCTCGCGGGCCGCCTCACCCTTCCGCGCCTACGCGGGTTTAAATTACACTCTCGGGTTACGGCAGACAAGACTACATGCCTAATAAAATTATTTCAAATGAAATTCTGCCATTTTCATAGTATGTCAAGTGAATTATACTAAACAATCTCCGTGCTAAAATAAACATTATGCTAAACGAAATTATGCGAAA
Source organism: Lycophotia porphyrea (assembly GCA_950005105.1). NCBI lineage: Eukaryota > Metazoa > Arthropoda > Insecta > Lepidoptera > Noctuidae > Lycophotia > Lycophotia porphyrea. Next base: position 9,042,350 of record OX465391.1, on the reverse strand, counting down.
TGTTAACTTTGCCAAAGGTCATTATGCCAAGTAAAATTCGACCAAAATATAATTTTTCTAAATAATTTTTATGCCTTAAAAATATTCGTTTAAAGAAGATTATGCCAAACGTGTTATGCCAAATAAAATTCGGAGCATCAAGATTCTGCAAGATAGAGGGAACCCAAAACTACTATGTTTGTCTATGTATGTCTGTCTTCTATGTATGTCTGTTTAGAATGATGTAATGAATACGTGGTAACCGGTTGGGCGTGTTCCTTCCATCCTGTATAAGATCCTCTCGAATCATGGTGAGAAAATATATAGATATCATGGGTTTTCTGACTAAGACTTTGGAGTCCTAGTCAGAAAACCGAGCAGAACAGAGGACTGTGTTGGCACAGTCCTCCGTTCTACCGAGATGAATGGGATCCATAAGAATTTTGCCTCGAAGAAATTAACTGGTAGCTTTAAACTTTTACTAAACATAATTCTTGTCAGTCCTTATCTCGACACAAATTACAAGCCAAAAACAATATAGATAATAATTTAATTACTGCAACAACTAAACTTAGCTTCGTACTAAAACAGTTAATTTAACCAATATCGTAAAAGCTTAAACCATTTATCTCCACATTACGAGTTATAGTTTATAATTTCCATCAGCTTCTCGTAACCGTATACCTAGTTATATAAATATATAAAGCTGCTACTGGTAATGCGTGGGAAAAACTTAATTCGTCGAATAAGAAAAACGGAACAATATTTTACGATAATCGTTAAGAAAATCGAGTGCTTAATCGGTAAAATTACATGGCTTAGTAAATCGATATAAAAGACGAAGAAGAAATGTGAGTTTTATATGGCTTAGAAATAAGGTTCAATATAATAATAGGGTAGTGTAGTGCAATAACTATACCTAATAGTTGTAACTCATTATATAATCTTTATTTCCTTAATGCTCCTCGTAGTAATTAAATAAATTATAGAGTACCAATAAACGTAGATATCAGGTAGCTATGGCAATAAAAATACTAAAGAAACCACTTAATTTTACAACTGTGACAATGTACTGCCGGCATGGGTGGCCCGATTGTCTATTTTAAGAGAAGATACACGAAACCAAGATGGTAACATAAATAACAAGTTTTTGGACAATTAATATCCGATGGTCCCTTGATCTATCGTTAGATTGCTTTTATATTTAGATTTAGTGCAGTTTTAGCTTGGCTTAGCTTATATTGAACTTTCTTCAACAGCTGTTTAGTTACCGGCGACGGATTTTGGTTAAGAAATTGGTTGTGTGGTCATATGGTTATTGAAAACAAAGGTTTAACTGCCCACAAAACAAAACTGAGAAGACATAATATTGTCTGTGTTTAGTTACGTAAACGTAGATTTCCATGGAAATGAAAACTTTCGGAAAATAGAAAATTCATTTCATTGCCTCTTAAATAACAGATCACATTAAAATAATTATGTAAATGCATTAAAAAGTAAAAGCTGACATAAAATTAATATTTTCACATAGATATTCTGATGCAATTAATTTCCTTCATAAATAATAAAAAGTCCAAAACGAATGCTTCTAAATCTGTCAGTAGCTGATCTCTTTTCCGTTGACGTAAGGTTGATTTTCGTATGTCATAAATCCATAGCCGCCCAAGAAAAAAAGTTGGACATTTTCTTTGACAGAATAAGGCAAATTGTTATTATATTATTGATAGGCTTCCGTCCACTGAAGTCAACTAGAAATTTATTATAAAACAGGAAATGCTTATAATTCGACGTTGTGTGCATGAAAAATTATATCGTTTGTCACTTACAAATACGTTGTGTTAATGCTTTGAAAAATTCGTGTCTAAACTAATTTTTAATTTAGATCCATATTTTTGGGTGTTACGCCTCTAACGCGATGTTACACGGTAGTCAAAATGCAGTTTATGTACAAAAATATTTAACATTGGACAAATATTTATCTTTGAACCCCCGTTTAATTTTTGCATGTCAAGTTATTACATGAATCCTCATACAAAGGACAATAAAACTGAATTCAGAAATATTATTGAATTAAACAGAACCGTGAGATATAAATCTGATATTATTTCATCAATATATCAAGTAGAAACTGGTAAATGTCCAACTTTCGACAAAATTATCGTTTGCATTAGTCGTTATGAAGCTATTATAAATATCAAATGAATAAACCCATATATTTAAAATCTAATATTGCAAGCAATAACAGTTTAAACGGAAATAACTTGTATTTATCGGATTTATCACTTTACATACCAATAACCTAGTGCGAATGACATTATGTATTTTCATCTGTGTGCTTATGACAAATGGTGAAATGTTTCGTAATGTTTATGTATTAGATGTTAAAGTTTTCATAACTACCGTTAGTTGGGAAACCGTGTCTTTATCGGAATTACGAATTATTTCTTCGAAGTTCACATTAGGTAAATATGTTGTCGTTTCAATTATTTTGAGGGGGATAGCAAGTTTGCAAGCACTATTTGAAGTCATCACAGCATAAGCAAAAATATAAAATGACACAAGAAAAAAAAATTGTCTAAAAAAATATTAATATTAAATGTCTAAATGTTTTGTTGTGCGATGTATGTTTACTGTTTATATTTTCTAATATTGTATGAACGTCATACCTCTGCGATAAATACATATTTTTTCTTTCTTTCTTCATAAGCGTGTGTGAAAATGTCGAGAGAAAAGTTTTGAGTATGAATTAGTGAAAGACCACAGAAACGATGTACGGACTGTGTGGGAGAATGATATAAGAAAGGAGGTATCTGATGAGAAGACGAGTAATAGAAAAGTATGAAAGAAGAAGACATGCTGCGCCGTCCTCAAATAAATTGGGATAAAGGCCGGAGAATGTTGATGATATCTTGGTCCAAATCATGAATTAGCCAGTTGGATCGCGTACAAAAGACAGTAATGTTTAATAGGCAATGTTAAAAACAACTGAGTGACTTTTGATAATGTTTGAACTTTAACTAACAGAAGTATTGAGGTAATCTTTTCTTAGCCGCCTATTATTTTAGCATTAACCAAGAAGCTGACAGTTCGAAGGATACAAAACAACACATTACCCACGTTGAAGTATTGTGTGTCCAATTAGTAGCACAACGGAGCAAAAGCGGGCGTTGTCTAAAAATATATAAAAACACTCTGTTACCATTTGTCACGGAACGCCTTATATTTATCAAGATAGCGTTCCGCATCCGACGTACAGGGTGTCCTGCTGATCAGTACTGTAAATGGTGAACGTGGTACAGAAATACCAGCTGATAATAATGTTTTGACAAAGATCACCTTTGACGTGGAAGCTATTAGAGCGATTAAAGAAGATGCAGACGAACGAACAAATGGAAACATAGCAGATATTATTATAGCCACTACTACAAGTTGTGATTATGGTACAGCAATACCAGAAAATAGGAAACTTGGTGATGTAGAAACTAATGGGGAAGCTACTAACGGTGATAAAGACAGATAAAACTAAGGTGAGAACGAGACAAAGAGTCATTTCTTGATCTGTAAGGCTTTAGTCGTAAATATGGTAGAGAAATATCAGCAGATTAAGTGAAGTTTATAGCAAACGTGATCTAAGAGCTGATGGCGACACTGTTGAAGATGATCAAGATGGAAAAAGCGGAGTTGTTGAAGATGATTTTGTTGATCAGTATATTCAAAATCAAAATCAAATTTTAATTCACATAGGTCTAAATGGGCACTTATAAAACGTCGACTAAAAGATGCTCGGTTCGGGTTGGTCGTTTTCTAAGGAGATGAATCAGCAAGAAACTCCATAATTACTCCATGGTTATTAAAGCGTAAATAAGGCACAGAAATATCCAGCCAACGGCAAGTTGGCTGGATCACAAATATCACGATAGAGCTGATAAGAGTACTGAAGATATTAAAAGCAGGAGAAGCAGTGTACATTTACAGAGAATTGAACTATTCAGCAGTATCTTGTCCGTATCTATATATTGTGGTACAAAAATTCTATCTGTTGGAGTTTTGTCATCTTCATTATCAGATTCCAAATCATCACAAAAATTAAGAAGAATGTTTCCTCCATAAAAAACCCTACATCTCCCTCCCTGTATCAACTAGAATAGTCATAGATAGAATAAACACGATTAACATTCCTATAAACAAGATACTCGCAGCTCCGTGCTGATTGATGGATGCGCCCGCGCACCCGCTATTAGTGACGGTTTATGGGAAAAATAGTTTGAGAAAAGACGGTAAAAAAGTTCAGTCCGTTTTAGGAACATTGTGTTTTTAATTAGGTGCTGTCGTTGAGTTGTACTGATTGTCAATTTTGCGATTGTTGTTTTTTTTATGACAGATTTTTCTTAAAAAATGTATGTATTTGTCATTTTGTTTTGTTTTGAGTTTCATGGCATACTCTCTTTCACAGAGAGAAGGCCTGTGTCCCAGCAGTTGGTATATTATAGGCTGATTAAGCTATAGGTACGATCTTCGCTGGTTGGTTGGTAGTATTTGAATTTAGCCGAGAATACAGCAGTCGAATTGCGTGAGATTAGAAAGGCCTTATAAACAGAATTATAATGTCTGATAACAGAAAAATAAGACAAACTACAAAAATTGCACACAAATATTACAAACATGACAGCCATCAAAATCTGAAAACCCAAACAAAAAAGCGTATTTTTATCTAGAAAACATCGAAACTATTTAAAATGACATTATCTAATATCTTTATTTCAATGGCGCGCATCGTGCATCCAATATATCAACTGGTGAATCCCACAAATGTACCGCGGAAGCGACGAACGCGCAGCTTATGATAATTTGTATTTTGGGAGCTCGTAATGTTGGGAATAACATGCTCATTCTTATATTTTTTTATGATAGTGCATTTCTTGTAGCGTCTTTAGTGTTGAATATCACAAGAAAATGATTGTCAGGTTAGTGGAGAATCCTTTAAATGTGAGGCCATGAAGTAAAAGGCAATAACTGTAAGAATGGAAATCGATAGTAATCATAACTCAATTCTGCAAATGTTTCTGAAATCTGTCAAGAGCGCGTTGGACATGACAGATTTTAGAATCATTGCTATCACCGATAACGATTTTGGAAAAGTTAAAATGTTTTGAATCGACATAAGTTGCGAAAAAACCTTGTACATATCAATCTTATGTTACAGTCGTTGTAGAAAATACGAAAAGGAGGGGGAGCGTAGCTCTAGACCCTCTTGAAGATAATCGAAGTAAACAATGTGAACCTGGGAACTTCAAAACGAGAATCTCATGATTTTCAATGGAATTGTCATAAGGTTTTCGGTAGCTTATGTCAGTCCTTTTGATTTTTCCATAATCATGTAGCCTCTATTTTGAAGCGATGTTAAAAAATGACAGTCAACTGTCAGTCTTATTATTTAACCAAGTCGTCACAAATCGAGATTCTTACTTGGCCTCCATTCTAGAGTACGGACCTATTCATTTTTCATTAGTCTAATGACATAACAGACATCACGCTTGTAGGTAATCCCCGAAGGGTTAGGTAGAGGTGTACCTAATAGTACACTCAAATTTCGCCAGTTATGTTTTAATTCCCATCTTATAGGGGGTGAGCCTATAGACATCAACCGAGACTATTGGCACAAATCCAGACGCCGTGGCTGCTACTGGGAAATTCCTGATGGAAAAACCCAATAATCGAACTCAGGACCTCATGCTCAGCAGTCGCGCTTGCGACCACTGGACCAACGAAGCAGGACGTTAGTTTAATAACTGATCATAATAAACTACATATCCGGATATCTATTGCAATTAGCGGGTGCAGTGTTGCGTCAGTGAAAATCGTGGCAACAGTCGGGACACAAATAGTTGCAAGTGGGCGTACTATGCTCGACCAGAGTGACTGCACTCTTATGTTGTACAAGTAAGGGTGATTTTCATACAGCAAGGGATAGGTGACTCCACTACGCTTGACCGAGAGTGGTGACATGGTAAATATTAATATGTTCTAATTATGCATTAATTATAAGAACATATGAGCTGTGAAATTTTCGTTTTTGAAGGGGGAAGTCGGTGGCCGAGACATTGGGTCAGTTTAAGTAGGTGGATGCAAAATTTCATAAGTTTGTAGTGAAAATGTGTTTTTTTTTCTGGAAATAAAACACGTAGAAACTCTTTTAAAGGGCATACTTTGGTTGAACTTTCTAAGCATATCTGGAATATTCATTACATCTGTGAAAACGACGCGAGGAAATCTGCACTTAATAGTCAATTTTTGGTCCGAAATCGCCAATCCATCTTCAGCAAGCGTATAGTGTTTAGTTGGTCATGACTTATCTGCAATACGCTGGTATTAGTATCGATTTGATTCAGTGTAGGTCATTTTTATCTAGGACTTAGGAATACTAAGCAAATAACAACATAACATCACGCCCAACGCCCACGCGGTTAGGCAGAGGTATACCTCATAGTATACCCACATTTCGCCAGTTATATTGAAATCCCATGTAATAGGGGGCGAGCCTATTTTAAAAAATTAAATTAAATTCTGACTCTGTGGCTCCTACAGAGCGATTCCTGACGGAAAACCCCAATAACACTTTGCTCGACCTAGGAAACGAACCCAGGACCTCATGCAAAGCAGTCGCACTCGTGACCAAGCCAACTAGGCAGTGGACTATTTAGTAAATATTGGTAGTTAGTGTCGCTGGAGGAAAATAAATAACCAAGTTCTAGTATGTAAAATGACTCAGTGACTGCTATCCATCTTAAAAGCATGTTAATTTGTGAATTCCTCGTGAACATTTCGTAGAGTTACAATACAAGATATGCGGAAGACTTGAGTAAGTATAATGTAATTTTGTCATTGTTATTTATTGTAACTACAATTATTTTTGCGCAAATTATAACCCTCTCACTACAGTTTCTTAGTTATGCGGCCATGCATTAAAATATCAAAGAAACTTTCGAACTAATAACTCGTTGTAACAGTTACGCATTGCCAACAATACTTGTGGCATACACCGCTAGATTTAAATCATAGATGTGCCGTCGCTGTCGCCGAACTTAGGTAGAGAAAAGCGCCTCGTTGATTTAGTTTTCGCAAGCGCGACTGCTGAGGATGAGGTCCCGGGGTCGATTTCCAGGTCGGGTAAAGTGCTATTGGTTTTTTTTTCCATCAGTAATTTCTCAGTAGCAGCCATGGGATCTGAATTTGTGCCCGGTTATTGGTAATAGGCTCGTTCCCTATTACATTGGACTTAAACATAACTGGCTAAATGAAGGTGTATACTAATGGGTACACCTCTACCTAACCTTTTAAGGATTACAGGCGTGATGTTATGTATGTATGAGTAAGCGAGACAATACTATTCAAATCTCATGGTCTACGAAATAGAAACGTAAACATTTATTGGCGCGGTATGGCGAATCTATGATTTAAATCTATGCATACACCTCGATTTACGCGACATCGCCTGCATACACAAAACACTAGAATCGTAAGAAATGAAGTAACAAATTTAACGGTAGCACAGTGGCCTAGATATCGAGTGTTTGTCGACGCTTCTTATTATTCTCATACAAGTTTGACGTGTATTTTTCAACGCTCTTCAATATTTTTGAACGGCTATTTTTGTTGCAAGACCGCCTCCTTCGTTTGTGCAAAGATTAGAAAAGATTTGGGGAGACAGATGCGATATTGTTTCGTGTTTTTATTTCTGGAAATGGACAAAACCAGCGACCAGTGGCCTACATTAGCCCAGGATCGACACAACTGGAAGTCACGGGGAGAGAGGCCTTTGCCTAGCAATGGGATGACGCAGGCTAACAGTATCAGTATCAGTTTATATCATTTACGATATTCTTTGTGTTTTACTGATAAAGCAAAGACGTGAAATGATATGAAAATAAGAAGCCATATTTGAAAGTATTTTTAAGAATGTTTTAATAAACATCGCTTCTCACTCGCTGGTTATCTAAGCTTTGGTTAATGTAAGGAAAAAAATAAACAAAAAGAAAGGGTGAAAGAAAAACAAAGTTACACACGCAAATGGAAAGGAAAAGATATACCCTAATTTTGTTTCTAACTGTGCAAAATAAATGCAGACTGTGGCAATAAACACGCGGCACAATATTTATACAATTTGAATTAAGTAGTTCAGCAGATTTGAATAAAAATAAATCATGCTACGTTTTCTGCCTACGCGACCATCTCCAAGTTATAACATTATCTACATTTTCACACGTCAGTCACAGTGCCGTTCTGTGGGCCATTCTACAGCTCTTTATTGTCGCTTGCCCATTGTTTATTTAAACAATAACTCGACACTTTATTGCGGCGACGGCTTTTACGATTATAAACTATGCCTGCTCATCTAGTTTTTTTGTTCCTCCTAAATATTTTAGTTTTATTGTCCCAAAAACAAGTGAAACGTGACCACATGATATAATAAATTCACTCTTTTAGTGATGTAAATCGTAAATAACGCTGAAATTATGACTGTGTTTAGTAATAATAAAGATTTTTTTTTTCTCTGAGAATGCGGTGCTTGATTTAGTGTTGAGTTCTCCTCGTATTTTTGTTAATGTGTGTTTTATTATTAGCACATTGTTAATGGCAATTAATGGTGCATCGCAAAACGATAAAAAAATGGAACGTGGTTGAAAATTTAGGTCTAAAATCTTCCGAAGCAAAAAATATTAATGAGACATTCGATAAAGATTTCTGTTTTAAAAACTAAAATCAAAATTAATAACAGAATTGATAGTGTACTTACTAAATTTTAGCCACGTAAATTAATAGAAGGAATTCAAATAAAAGACATGCAACTATTTGTAAGATTATTAGCGACTAGCGGAACAGAATAACAAAAGCCATTTCTTCTATTTAACCCCGTTGTTTTGACGTGCCGCTCTATTCTGGTATTCAGGGAATCACTAACAAATCAGCACCTGTCACTTTTGTTCACATGTCCACGAATATCCCAGCCATTGTTTTAAAAGTAGAAAACAATTCAATCCTCACTTTAAAAAAATATCGTGTTATTTCTGTTAGTCTTTTTAATGGCTTCGCGTATTTTGATTTCAGAATAACTCGCTTTGGGTAGACACAGATTATGAACTTTAAGAGGAGTCTTATAAGATTCAAACTGGATATTTTTCTTGTTGGGATGTCAGATGTTTTGTTTTTAAAATTGAGTTGGATACATTGTTGTTGCCTCTACAATAATAGGCTTGCACGCGTTGACAGTTGATAATCGAAGACAGACTTAACGAAGACAATGGAATTTTCAGTATTGTTTCAACTGAGTGACAAATTGCCGTAACGTGGAGTTTTTTCTTCATTTTTCTTGGCACATTGTTCCTGTTCGTTATGAATAATAAAAATAAACAAACCTTTCTTTTTTCTTTTTCTTTTATTCGTTATTTATGGCCAGTGTTAATGTTAATATGATGTATGGGATTATTACTTTAGAATAATTTGTACGCCTTCGTGGACTAAAGTGACTTTTAATTTTATTATTTACTGCTTTTGTCTCCAGAGCGAGCTTAACCGTTGTTTTCTCGTTTTTAAGTTGAAAGTTTTACTTGCAGTAATATTTTATCTTATAATCACAATATTTTTGGCAGATCATTTTTTGGGAAATATTTTACAAAGATGAAAAGGCTCGTTTTACAAAAAGAATGATGTTCATGAACTTCTATATTACGTTCTTGACTCATTTTGTCTCGACAAGTTTAGTCCCAAACTGAATAAAGATTTAGTCCTTATTTTTATTAAAGCTCAATCTCTTTTTTACATTGGTTCATTGTTTCTCTTAAAATGGTTCTTAGTTACCTATCACACTTAACGTGATATACGCAGTACACTTCTTTACAAAATGTCAGTGCAAAAATAAAGCAGTTTTTATAAGTTTTTAAGTTTCCTTGCATTTATCAATAAAACAGCTAACCTGCAGATTTGCGAGTTTGAGCATGCACAGATCTTTCTAACATCCACGGAATTTCGTCGAATCGAAACAAAAACGTAAAAAATCTATCCACTTTGTCATTCCATGAAATATCTGATGCTGAGCACATTGTTTTCTTATTCGGACAATGACTTATTCGCTGCTTACGAGAAATGTCTATCGTTTTAGTGAGTTAATCTCGGAGATTACTGCTTCAAGGCGGATGTCACCTAAAGTACACTTTGACACATCTCGAAATACGTGCCGCGTGTGTTTACACTAGGATATCACTAGTCGAGAAAAAATACTACGCCGTTTCAAGCAATATTGGACTGTAGCTAGTGGAGATAAAGTGGGAATTCAGTTGAGTGTTTGTTATGTTTATCTTGGTACCAACTGATTGGATTGTCATAATGTTCGAATTTAAAAATGAATAATAGTTTTTGTTATTTTTTGGCTAAAATAATCACTTTTTTGTCATTACTGAGGAAGGGTGGTGACGTAATTGGTTATTCACATAAACATAAAGTTTTTTAAGATCCGAAATATTATAAGATATTACGAAAATGTATGACGAATTTTGTATGTTTTAATTTAAAAATTTTTGAAGGTATGATTTTAATATCTATCTATTATTTGTTATTATTATATTATTGTTATGGTGCACCTTAACATTTCGTTTGACTATTTTTCTAACGACGTTATACTCGTATGAAGTGCCAACTAAAAATATTGATACGGTTATTATAACTACTTGTATAAAATAAAATAAATTACTTTCATTTATTAAAACCCTTTGAACTTGTAAATTACCTACTCTGAGGTTAGATTAAAAAGAAAATTGGAAAGTTCAAAAATGTACCAAATTATTATGATTCAATGTCAATCCTAAAATGTTATAATTAAATAGTTATAAAATAGTGTAAACTACATTGTAAACTATAAAAATAGCCCTAGGTTCTTTTTTAAAATGAAAAGTTGCAAACCAGAAAATAAAACAAAACATTTCAGAATTAGAATATAGGGCAGGCGCACACAGTAAAGTAAAATTTGACGTCATAGAGAAATAAAACGTAATAGAGAAATGAACCGAGCAATCAATCGTTGTGTAGGAGCAATTAATAAATGGCTCAAAGCCATACATTTTAGCGCTGCGTTGACGTCAAACAAATGTTCTAGGATTTTTTGTAACAACTCTTTAGCTTCATAATTCTTGTCTAATGTGACACACTGATTTGTGTTAAGGGGAAGTTTTTAACTGATTTAATCATTAAAAGGTTGGATTAATGTTGGCTATTGTGGTCATAGATTGTTTTTTGTGGAGTTATTACATGCAGTAGGAACCAGTGGATTGACCTTTTAAAAGAAATGGATGAATACATATTTTATTTAAGTTTTGCCGTAAAAAAAATCCAAAAACCGGAAACACTTATTTTTCTCGGTAGGAATATAGGAAAAATGTGTATAATTAAATACAATTAAAAAAAAGGTAGGTAGTTTTTAAACAAAAAACATTGTTTTTTTAACAAACATATTTTTCGGATAAAATCTTTGGAATTCAATCCACAAGAATCACATTCATCTTAACACACAATGTTTAAAATAATGTCTCATTTATTATTGTAATTTGTTTTTAAATAGTTTCTTCTTTTATAGTTTTATTATAATAACAGTATATTATTAAACTATTTCAAATATTTGTTTAGTTCACTAAATAGTATTAAATTGGTAATTTGTCTGCAAACTATACACTTTAACACTAATAAAATCGTTTTAAATGATTCATGAGAACAATATTCTATTTAATGCGAGTTTTTTTCTCATCATACCGATATGTGTGTCTATAAAATTGATGAAAAAAACATATTTTGTTTTTTTTTTTACAAAACAATTTTAAGCCTGAAGTATTTTTCAATTCTCTCCCTCTAGCGAAAGGAAATCTCTTAAGGTACAGTCAGCAAAAATATTACATGCGGTTTAATGAAACTAAAAATGTTGAATTTATTGAATATACGGTTTGTGACGCATGATAATAACCGAGTGCTAATTTTACTCCCACAAATTGGATATTCAGTTACGATATATGGCCAATTTTATGTTACGCGCGCAAATTTCGATTAAGACGCGTCGCTTTTATGTTTTATTAAATGTTGTTTATGGAGCTGACTGTACCTTTAGTGCGAAAAAATTTGCCTTTGATTTCGGAGTTCGCGAATGTTTGTGTAATTTTTATGATGTGATGTATTTTATTGCTATCAGATTACCTTTTTTGCTGTTTTTTCCGTTTTTTCTAAAGTTTAGGAACGTTACTTGTATAAAAAGAAAGTCTTGTGTTGAAAGTAAATTGTGTGAAATAATCTAAATAAACGTAAACAAACCACTAAGAAAGTCAAGAAAACGAAAAATTCGCACAAATAAAAATAACAATACACACGTAACTCGCTATTTAGAGATCCCATCAATAACGGGTCTTAACTCAACACCCCTCTCCCTACTTCCGACAAATTACACCCCCTTTCACCCCCAAACGCGTCAAGTATGACGCAATTATTGGCGCGATCCATCATCGGAGACGTGTGACACAACTAAATAATTTTCGGGTTAAACATTTAATTCTGTGGGGGTAAAACAACGTCACATTCATGGGGTTGATGAATGAGTGTATTAGCGGCTTTATATTATGTTTTCACTCACTTTAGTAATATTGAGTTTGGAATTCCATAATTGCCCGGTTAGGAGTACACGAACGCTCACTAATAAACAGATGCACTAGGATGAGCGTGCGGTGTAAACATATAGTAAATACCATGGTTTTAAAATTGGAAATACTCGTTTCATTTAGGATATTTACTTAATTTTAAGAGTTTATTTATATTTATGGGTGATATTCATTGTGCTTGTTGTAAAAAAAAGGGGTTATTCCCAGTTGTCGCCACTGGTGACGCCACCACTGGCGACAAATGGGAATATTTTTCAAAAAAAATCCCAGTTGTCACCAGTGGTGGCGCCACCAGTGGCGACAACTGGGAATGGCCATTCTTCTAGTTCCCAGTTGTCACCAGTGGCGACAGATGGGAAACATAAAGTGATACGCCTCCGGTGGGGGCGATGCTAGAGCTGAATTATAGTGATGGGGTTTCATTATTGTATCACTAACGAAGTTTTAAATAGGTATATTTTATATTTTCTTAAATAAAACTTTTACACGTTACTTGGGAAGATATATATTTTTATAAATCACAATATTTGTATTCATTGAGATTAAAACTGCACAAGTACAGTTTCCAGTACTACAACTATTACAGATCGTATAATTATTTTACTTAAAACTATATTATTAGGTTCTTATCACAGATTAATCAACGTATGGCATTATGTAGTTCTTAGGTTATTTTTATAAAACAGACTTGTATATATTAACCACAATAATTGACGTTTATAATTTTCTAAATCTACAGGTATATTATTATTACTCATTAATTTACTGCGATGTCTATCACAGATTAATCAATGCATTATTTACAATAATTTATACTTCTACTTTTTTATCACAGATCAACATACTATTTACAATAATTGACTTTACTCTTTCGATTTAGCTAGATGTATTTAAATAGGAATTACTTAATATTATACTCTTATACAAATATATTACTGTGGTAAACAGTATTTTTTGATAAATAAAATCCGAGTAGTTTTTAAGAAAACGACTACCTACCCGTATATTAACATAATACTTAATATTCTTCAATCGCCGTCAGTTTTTATAAAATTACCGCCTCAAACATTCTAAACAATGACCCACTGTCATGTTTCCATGTACTAACTCCATTTGGATATCTTGTATGAACTCATCATTGAGTACATATTTCTTCTTTCTTATTTTCTTTTTATTTGTAATCATATTATTAGAAACTCTATAATATGCCGAATCCTTGACCAAGGTTTTTAAAAAATGTATAATGTTAGGTTTTTTTTTTCCAATTGTATGGTTTAATTTATGATGCCATGACTCTAAAGCGTTTGTTGTTCGATGCTGTTCACCGTATACACACCATACTTTAATGAACTCGTCTATCATCCACTGCTTTTCCATATATGCTCTAAATTTTTTAATGTCATCTTCTTGTGTATTCTTGCGAGTAATATATTTCCAGCCATTTAAAATTTCATTCGGCGGCAATAGTGGCAATACGGCGCTTAATGCCACTTCTCTTATCTTGTTTTCATCATTAGATTTAGTTATCCCGAGCTTACGACCCTTCTCCCAAATGGAATGATTAAAATGATAATAGCATCCGGATATAATTACAGACGGAAACACAGTCGTTAAAGCTTTCATTGCAGCTCTTTCATAATCAGTTTTATATTTCTTTGGATCCCAGTCAGGTATTTGGGATTTAATCATGGAAAATAAAATGATGTATGATTCCATCTTCTTGTCACTCATAAGTGCGTAGACAAGCGGCACTATGTTCGTGTGGTTCACAGTACTTCCCAAATCTCCGTGAATGCTATAAAGTTGAATAAAGGGCGAGGGGCAGCTTTTAAAGGTTCCATCGCTATAAAAATCATGTACTTCATTCATAACCTTTTTTGCCTCTTTGGTGCAAAAAGCTATAATACGGTTGTCACCATCAGAATAATCAGCCAATACAAAATTATTAAATTCCGGAGGAATTTGAACATTGATTCCTTGTTTAGATTTAAGGTGTGTTACTCCGGCTGCTGCATTTCTGAATCTATATAGAGATGATTTAATACTTTCAAAGCTCGGTACTTTGCATACTAAGTCCAATCCTGAAGTTTGAAAGGACCCGACCATATCATTGTAACATTGTGGTACCGCTGGGTAATTTTCTTTTGTTAGTTGTTGTTTACAGCCGTAAAGTCGCTCATCTACTTCATTTTTTAAAAAGTCAGGTGTACATGAGTGTGCAGTTTCATGAAGGACATTGTTATCCTAAAATAATAAAAAATATAAGTAATCGTAGCGTACATTAAACAAATAAAATAAAGTGTATTAAAATAATTCATTACAAATTAACGTTCACAATAAGTGACAAACGTGCACAAAATGGCCGCCTGTTTCTCTTTTGTGTTGGCATGAGCGTGCACACAAACGTGTTGGCATGAGCTTTATGTTAAAAGTTTTTTCATATAAATAATAATAATAAATGAAAGCCGAAAACTTACTTTTATCTTTATAATTCCTTTACACTTGTATTTTCGTTTGATGCATTCCCACACAGTTAACCCACTTTTATGTTTCCTTTTTATATGATATTGGAAACCTGCGCGAAGCAGAATAGTCCCGTGACGTCTTTTTATATAAACTAACGAAACTTCACCAGAACTGCACGACGCACTTGACCCTGACATTGTTGGGAATGCACTGGTAAGTGTTACGTCACTGGTCTACGAACCGACAACAGCATAGTGGAGGGGGTTGATCGACAGGATCGGAGCGCGGAAGTTATGGCTGATTGTAAATATATTGCAATTATGTACATATTCATTACTATTTAGTTTGTGATAAGAACCTAATAATATAGTTTTAAGTAAAATAATTATACGATCTGTAATAGTTGTAGTACTGGAAACTGTACTTGTGCAGTTTTAATCTCAATGAATACAAATATTGTGATTTATAAAAATATATATCTTCCCAAGTAACGTGTAAAAGTTTTATTTAAGAAAATATAAAATATACCTATTTAAAACTTCGTTAGTGATACAATAATGAAACCCCATCACTATAATTCAGCTCTAGCATCGCCCCCACCGGAGGCGTATCACTTTATATTTCCCATCTGTCGCCACTGGTGACAACTGGGAACTAGAAGAATGGCCATTCCCAGTTGTCGCCACTGGTGGCGCCACCACTGGTGACAACTGGGATTTTTTTTGAAAAATATTCCCATTTGTCGCCAGTGGTGGCGTCACCAGTGGCGACAACTGGGAATAACCCAAAAAAAGTTATCCAAAAGCCATAGGATAGATGTATATTCGATTTAAAAATTATTCATGCTGATGCCTCTGAGCTCCAGTCAGTCAGATCGAACGAACAAACACTGAGTCTATTACATTGGTTTATGCAAAGAATTTCTTATGTATAACTCTCTAAATAATCGAGTTCAATGTTCGGCACTATTCTGATATTATATTACAAGAATACTAGCTGATGCCCGCGGCTTGGCCCGCGTGGATGTCGGTTAACGCGACCAGTAGTAGTCATGAAATTTTGATCCCGTTCCCGCAACAAAAACTTGACAAATTCTATACTAAAATCTTCCTCGGGAACCACTCTATCCATTGGTGAAAACAACATAAAAATCGGTGCAGTAGTTTTTGAGTATATCGCAAACAGACAGACAGACGCGGCGGAGGACTTTGTTTTAAAATATGTAGTGATAAGAATCTAGACTTGCACTCAACCTATTTCTTACTTCCATGGTAAGACATGACGGCTTTCTATTTTCACCGGGATCTCCTGACCTACGTAACCTTTACCAACGGAAATCTGATTTTATTACGTCCTATTTCCTGTTTTAACACCACAAGGTAAGTATTGGACAGTGGTGACAGACAGACATGTTTTAGCCATGTCTTAATGAATTTTTTGTTCTCGCTGTCATTTAAATATTTTAAACATAGTGCAGTCATTAACATGCTAGTCCACTGTTAGTTGACGGGGGTATTCCTCAAAGCGCAACTATTTTAAAAATAGTTGCGCTTTGAGGTATACCCCCGTAACTATTAGTTGCGCTCACAAATGCAAATTCTTCAAATGGTTGCGCTTCGAGGAATAATTTAGAGGCGCTTAGTTGGTTGCACTTTGAGGAATACCCCAGTTGACGAACTAGCTTAGTGTGTTGACGATTTTACTTATAGGGTTGCAACATTACAATAAAAACGCACAATTACAAGTATAAGCATCGTAATGACATCGCTTGATAACGCCAATCCGACAGGATTGCTTTGTTGGTTTGGTGGTCGCAACTTCTGTTACTGAGCATAACATCTTGGTTCGATTCCCAAATTAAGAGGAGTTATTGTGTTTCCATCAGGAATTTATCAGTACTAGCGGAGTCTGGAGTTGTGCTTTGGTAATGGGCTCACCCTCTATTTCAAAGGACTGGACTGGCGAATTATAATTATTTATAGCCAGGTGTATTTATAGGTTACCTCTGCTTAACCCTTCGGTGATTAAAGGCGTGATGTTATGTTCAGTATCTATAGCCCAAAACAAAACGTTTATCCAACTTTATTACGAAACGAAAACCTTTCGAAAAACAAATTATCCGACCTACACAATAGGCTTTTCTAATATCGGGGCGAACAAAGCGCCCTTTGGGTTCGCCCCATTCAGTCGGCGGCAATCCGTCAAGAGATGGCGCCACAATAGGGGATTAGCTGTCGTTATTACATCACCTTTGTGGCTGAAGTCCCTGTTATGATCGAGAGCTCAATATTAGGGATTATCACGGCTTCCCCATTTTCTTTGGTGGTGGGAGTGGGTTTAAAGTTGTGTGTTGGGGTTTTGATTACGTAAAATACTAATTTCGTGGTTGCGTGGTTGAAAGGCTGGTACGTATATGGTCCGTAATTAAATGTTTCAGATACGATTAAAATAAAAGGTTGTGGAGGTCAGATAGGCAGTCGCTCCATGTAAAATACTGGTATTCAGTGGCATCCGGTTAGACTGGAAGCTGACCCCAACATAGTTGGGAAAAGAATAGGCAGATGATGAGACACTATTAAAATAAAATTGCTACGATTTTCATATATTTTTTTAGTGTCGTCTTGAATATACATATTTTCTTTACTTAGTTTTTATTTATAATTGTGGAATGTTTGTTACCTGCCATCAAGAATTGATTTTCAGCTGATACAATTTTGTAAATAGCTACCTAATCCTTACAATTCTAGTTATATTCAGCATACCTACTGTGAAATGAAAGTAACGCCAAAAAGTGAAGTATGTAGAATGTACTCACATAAAGATTGAGAAGAAAAGCTCACAAAACTTATGCAACAAAAAATATTCATTCGATAATACGACAGGAGTACAAGTACCTACTACACTATGGGGTGGTTGCAGGGGGTGTAATAATGCCGGGTTTACAACGGTATTACCATTGCGGAAGACGACTAATATTTGTATGGCTTAGGAATTATTCACAATGGACAAATATGTTTGATTGGATGTTTGGCATTAGAAATTTTGTCAAATTGACAAGATGCTGTTGTATACAACGTTATTTTTTGTTTATGCGAGACCTGAATATAGTTTGCTCAGAATAAGTAACTGAATCGATTCCAATAATTTTTAAACCATGTTATATTTTGTCTCAAAAATATTTAAAAAAGTTACTAGTTGGACACCGCGCTATCATTGAGCGTAAGACGAAGCTGGAGGCGCGGGCGGAACGGCTCGCGGGTGGTGGGTGAGCATGTTTTTGTACGGACAACTAGGTAACAAATCAAGCTTAACATTGTGATTTTTCATGATACAGTTTTGAAATTTTGTACATATATTCTTTACATAAAATTACTAGACACGTGTTTCGGGTTTCGCATAAACAAAAAATAACGTTGTATTTTATGGGAGGAGATAAAATTATGTATTTTTTTTAATAAATCATTTATAAATGAAATTTCACAATAACAGTTTCTTACTGCATATGAAAGTACATACGGTACTTATTATTATTTTTTGTCTATCAGTATGTTTGTTTCAGCTAATCTCCGAAACAGCTGGACCGATTTTGACGGGACTGTTACTGGCAGATAGCTGATGTGATGATGGATGATGGGCTGCGGGACTGTACGAAAGAGATACCGCGGCCCTGGAACACAAACGGCAAGGAAGGAACATGGTCAGACTTGAACTGACTAAAGTCAGTTCAGGTCTGACACTCCCTTCCGCTCTGCCCAGAGCGGGAGAAGTCATTTGATGATATCCCATCCGAAAAAAAAATTAAAAAAAACGATGGATGATGGCTATTTTTTTTTGTTTTAGAAAAGGTTTTTCGGTACCGTGCAAAAATATTTAAAAAAAACATGAAATTGTTAAGAAAATCCGAATCAAATATGGAAGTAATATTTTTATAATAATATCACACCGACGAAGGTTGCAGGGCAAAACTAGTATAACTGTTCTTCTTAAGGCTGCCCGCCGACGTCAGACTTTTTGTAGGACAGATAATCGGGCCGATTTTTCCTCCGATTCTTAGGACCAATTTTGCGGTCGACTCAACGCCTACGTCCGTCACTCTGTCTGTGGCTATCTAGGGAGCAGCACGTTATGGACAGAGAATCTCATGAATATACGCTACAATTCCGAACGTTACATTTTTCACCCATAATCGGATCGGTCGGGATGCGCCGATTTTATTTCTGACCAACTTTTTGTAGAACGTGTGCGTTGCACTATTGCTATCAGTGTGTTCCTTTTTTTCTACTACAAAAAATCGGTCACCGACTATCAGACGTGGGCGGGCAGCCTTAAGCTTCTTAAAACTAAATCTTGATAGAGCAGGAGCCAGTGGAACTTAAAGTTGACTTAGTTCATTAGTTCGATACCAGTAAATACCAAACTATTACTATAGGTACGTTTCACTACATATAGCACCAAATACACTGTCAATAGGTAAGATAACATAACATTAGCAAACTTATTATTTCCCAAAGTACCCTATTCTAATCCCCAGTCTAACCACAGCCCTATAGCAATCAGTCTTAACGACACAATACTCGCGACATTCACCCCGCGTTTGATTAACACACGGCCGTGTTAAGGCTTCTGTCGCACCGTGCATGGCGAGTCTTATACCCTGCTGTGTTGGGAGCCATCTTGTCATAATATGTGAAAAATGGCGTTGGAAAAGACAAACAGGAATACGTAATGAGGATACAATTGAGAATGAAGTACCTATTAGTTTTTTGCATTCTGCATCCTTTGGAGGCAGCTTTTATTGATGAAAATAATAAGGGTGAGGTAGAGGTATATCTAATTGTACACCCACATTTCGCTACATGTAGTAGGGGCCAAGCCTATTGCCATCAACCGGGCACAAATCTCTGGATTTGTCACTCAAAACTAAATACAAACCAACTACCACTAACTACTACTAACTTTTCTTCGTTCTGCGTTTATTAAGTTACACCTTATATGTTGAACTGGCTTTCGCTCGCAGCTTCAACCGTGTAAATTTATTTTCTTACTCAATATCTTTATCAATTATAGATTATTTCATATTTTGATGTATAAGCTATATTACTAAAAAGTGTCATGCAAAACCGTTCAGTAGTTTTTGCGTGAAAAAGAAGCAAACATCATCACCTCACAAACTATTGCATTGACCTGTAACTAGTAATAAGATGTCACTTTGTTTAGGCTCTAAGGTTAGTGAATAGTACGGAATTTTAGATCTAGAAGAATTGAATCAATTTTTAACTAACTTCCAAAAGGCGGAGTTTATCAACTCGTCTGAATTTTTAAATATCATTTTTCTCTACATTATAAAATTATGATTAAGTATCTTGTGAGAAATATTTTGTGTTATACAGACAAGCTTTCATATTCTATTTTTTCCAACTACCCACATCGAAAACATAAAGTACTCTTTAAAATACCCCAGAAGTCGTAATTTCTGTTGTACGCACAACTTGGATTAAGATGCACCGAAAAATATCATAACTGATCCAAAGTTATAAGACAAAAACGTCAAAAAATTCATTAAATCATAACGAAAAACTGACTAAGCTGTCATGTTATGTAAACACTCGTGTTTCTGTCTTTTTCGTATGACAAAATTATATAATTTACGACATATCATACCCTGAAAATTTTGTTTATAATATTGTCACGGAGAGAAAATTATAAAAGTATAATTTATGGTCGGGGTAAACATAACAATCGTATATAAACTAATAAAACGTGTCAGCGGCAAAATAATTGGGCCAGAAAATTATTATAATATTATAAATAGTTTAGTCTGGGTGTAATTTTGTACTCTGTCGTACGGGAACAGACCGCGGTCGTAACTCATCATTCTGTATAAAGCGCGACTGCATCCTTGATACTTTCATGCTTGTGTTTTGGTTTCGTGAGTTTTAGGATTTAATGCAATGTATGATTTAGGTAATGCCCAAAAAGCCAACTACCACGGTAAAAAAATGTCTAAAAGCTAATTTATTGTATGATTCTATTGTGCCAAGGATAAAGGGGGAAGAAATACTTACAGAAAACCTGTAGAATATCAATTACATGTTGTTTAACAGAAAGGATTTAATCGAAATATAGTTTCTAGTCGATGGTTCCATTTATAAACAAGAAATAAAAGTGGAGTATTTCGCAAAGTACTCCATTGCAATTTTAATATCGCTTTAAAATAATACTAGGTTTAAAAATCACTACACCTACCTAGGTTTTCGTTATCCTCAAAATTTTTTAGTCGGTTAACAGTATAAGATAGACTTTTTATATTTTAAGATCTTATCTACCTGTGTTCAAAATGAGATGCAAAAAACGCTACAATTGATTGTACTCTTAGCACGCTAGTTATTGTGTGAACATACATTACATATGTATTTAATAATAAAAAAACAGACAGTTATCTCCCAGATAAGTGCTACTAATGAACATTTGTCGATGCTCACTGTGGCTACGCTAAAGATGTTATCGTACCTGTCAATTTTTGAGATGCATATCGCATTCTTGATTGCCACTGAAAGGCTTATTAAGTGAAAATGTTTAAATGCATACAGAGTTTAAAAAAAAGTTATAACAAAGATGTTGACTATATTTTTTTTAAACGCTGCCCCGCTCTAGGAGTTTTCCTGTTTATTGAAATGTCTATTAAAAATATTTTGATACAGTTTAGTAACGGTATTGGTGGTGACACTTAAAGTAACTATCTACTGCTAAAGAATTGATGCCAAAGGAGCATAACAGCATCCAGTTGCTACAAATCTTCCCTCATATGTAGTAAAAAGGTTACTCATTTAATGGAACTTTTTTTGGCATTGTTAAATTTATTAGTAGATTTTGGGAGGAGCAGAGAGAAGAAAATAATAATAATATTCTAATTTTAAGGTCAACATAGGTCACGTTGACCTAATCAGAATAGTTATTTTTGCTTGCGTTTTTTTTTTATTTTTCAAAAGAATTTTGCCTCTTAAACCGTGAAAAAGTTAATTACTTTAATCATGATAAGTTATCCGTAATGACAAAGGAAAGAACAGAATTACTCTTACGACAGATATGTCGAGGTACCTACCTAATTAAAATATCAAGATCGCTCGATCCAGGTAAAAATGGACAAAGATTTTATTGTACTTGATAATAAAATAATTCATATAAATAAAAAGTTCTTGTTTATTTCGACAGAACCAAAACTTGATGACGTGACGTGCAATAATTTGATAGTTTTATTGGTAATCGTCAAGAAAATATCATGAAAAGGCGGTCTGTTTTACGATTTATTGTTTATTTTATATTTTGTTTCCGTCTTTAATAAATTAAGTATTTTTTTCTTGTCATTAGCAACAGATTCATTCGAATTCTTTTGATCTTTTCTAGTTAAATTGGTCCGTTAATTTCTAGTAGATTTTTATTAAAATGTTTTTAGTGTTAATATTAAATAATGCCCAATTACTGTCAACACTAAAGAGTTGGGGGTCGCAAGTGTTACTCACTGCGTAAAGCAGGAAACATACATAATAACGAAAAAGTAAATTATGAACTATTACAGAAGGAAATACGCTTCAGTTTAGAGATATAAAAAACATGGTCTAATAATAATTGTGTGGTAATGCGTGTTTTTAGGGTTCCGTATCCAAAGGTTAAAAACGCTATTACTAAAACTTTGCTGTCTGTCCGTCCGTCTGTCTGTCGCCAGGCTGTATCTCATGAACCGTGATAGCAAGACCGCAAGATGTATTTCTGTTGCCACCATAACAACCAATAATAAAAATAAAAATTATTTTATATTTAAAGCAGGCTCTCATACAAGAAACGTGTTTTTTCGGTTTATGGTACGGAACCCTTCGTTCGAGAGTCCGACTCGCACTTGGCCGGTTTTTATTAACACTAACAATGATATAGTTGATTAATAAAAAAATATTTCGTGGTTAGTCGATTATAAAAACGCACAAGTGTCGCCTAGTTCCTTTTGAAAACATGTAGATATGTTTTTTGGCTCACATTAACAGCTATGCTTGTTAAATACGTTTGACTTTGAGTTCTTATAGTGTTACGTTTTTTTTCTATTTCTAATTACACTTTTTTATTGTCTTAACTTTTTTCTATCTCATTTTGATACAGATAAGATAAGACAATTTTGCGCATTATTTTACGTTGTGTAGGTACCGTTAATATTACTTTGCCGTTATAAAATGATAAGTAGTGATCTATTTATTTTTTTGTTAATTACATAACATAGCCTAAAATTAAGCTTTTTATGGCAAAGGATTTGGAAGAGATGGAACAATAGCAACCACAAGTCGCTAATTATAAATCTAGACTTCGCGGCTGTTACTGAGAGTTAACTAATGGATAAACCCAATAACACTGTGTCCGATCTGGGTATTGAACCCAGGACTTCAAATTTATACAACGCGCGACCACTGCACCATCGAGAAAGACAAATTATACAAAACAACTGAACAATCATTCTAGAAAATTCAATAAAAAAATGCCTTTTTGGAGGTCGAAAATAAATAAAATCCCGTCACAAAATTACCACAAAACCGATTACCATTATCAACAGCAACCCTCAACTGCTCGACCAGTTACAAACAAATTAACAAAATATAGCTATCCAATCAGCAAGTTCAATTCAAGTTAATAAGTTTTGTCTGAGAGTTAATCTTCCGGTCACTACCAGTGTCTCCACCTAGCGGATTATATCGGCAATCTAATCAAACTTGCTAGACTGTTCTACGGTTTATGAGCCACTGGATTAAGGGGGATTGTTGTAGTTATTATATGTATGAGAGTTATGAAATAGGTAAGAGGGAGTTTGTTTGTAATCTGGAGTTTGTGAAGAGTGAATAGTGCAATCTTGTATTGCAATTTGCAATGGAATTTCTAACTAATAATTCGATGGGTACGCGATTTGAAAAAAAAAAAAAATGTATTATAATTTTGCACAAATAGAAAGACAACACCCCAAAGACCAAAATGGGTAAAATTAAAAACATAGCCACAAAATAATCAATCAGGATAAACATCAATAGAAAAGAGTACGAAACGGTCTGTATACAAAAGTAAATCTATAATTACATTAAAAAAAAAACATCTTGCACTTTGATGATGTCTCACGGGATTTTACCCCTTCTGCAATCGTAAAAATAAAGTTCATAAAATACGAATTACCGTCAACCCTTAGTCTTCAGAGGCCATTTGAATTCATAAATATTACCAACAAAAATAAAACGGGACAAAAAACACCCCAACAATTAACAAATTGGTCGCAGTTTAGGGTTAATTTTAACCGCTTCCTACTGTTGTAATTTGAGAGGGACTTTTTTTGTAATTTACTGCAGTAATCTGAACCCTGAAACAATAAATAGTGACAATTATAGACAAAAATATAGGTGGGTTAAATATAGAACCCCTTGTAAGTGGCAGATTTTATTTAGAATATACTTTAGATAAAATGTCATCAGTATTTTTTAAACAAAGCAGAAGAAGCTAGAATTTCCATAATTGTCGTGAATTTTTTGATTTTTATCTCGTAGTCTCTAATTCGTAACAACGTCATAAATCGATTCAAGATTAGATAAAAACAAATAAACTTGATATTTGAAATATAAATAGTTGAACATTTGAATTGAGTAATGCAGTAGAAATGTCATTAAAATAATTGACAGGAATATTGAAACACAAAATGTCAACACCTCTGTCATATCCTGTGTTGAGTTATACTCTAGTATTTGTCGTTGTCAATGCTTTTTACTTTTATTTAATTGATTAATGGAGTAGGTACCTACAACACATTATGTACGTTTGGTAAACTCAAACATCACGCGTAAGATTTGAGTTTTTTTTTCACAATTGAAGCAAAATAATTACAGGGTGTAAACAGACTCTTCACGAAGCCGTCAACCAAGCATTATGTCCATCATACTATTTACTTTACGCAAAAATTAGTGCTGGGAAACGACTTTTTTTTTGGGCTGAAAAATCACTCTTTACAATAGGACTTAATGTAACGCACTCAAAACATTGTACTGATGGATGGTTTGAATAGTAAGGAAGTCCTGGAGGTGTTTAAAAAAAATCTTACATTAAAAACATATATTTAAAAAAAAAAAAACTGGTGAAAAAGTTAGAACTTTGACCCCCAATATCTCCGTAACTAGAAGTATCCCAGGTATGGTCTAGAACAAAAAAATGATCGCAATGATGGGGAGAACAAGTGCCTTTCGGCTTCGTTAAGAGTATATTTACACCCTTTATACTTTACTAGCTTTTTCCCGTGGCTTCGCTTGCGTTCATTTAGAATTTGACAATCAATTCGGGAGTATTCCCATTTGAGCTATTTGAAATGAGAATACTCCTCAATTCGGGTTGTAGGTACTCTACTTGTAATTCAATCCTGATTCGAAAGATACGTAGCGCCATCTATGAACAATATAACGTTATTATTGTTTTCCTCCAGAGCAGCACTTTTTTTCGGGATGTAAGGTATCCTATGTCCGTTTCTGTACATCTGACAACGTACATGTAAAATTTCAGGACGGTCGGTTCAGTGGTTTAGGCGTGAAAAGGTAACAAACAAACTTACTTTTGCATTTATATTATTAAAAATATATGAGGTTGTCGACATGTGGAAAGTGGACTCAGCGATCATTGTGCCGGTAGTCGTATCAGCCCATGGCTTAATTGCCAAGAGCCTCGACCAACACCTGAGGAGGCTCTCGGTAGGCAGCTGGATCAAGGGCTTGATTCAGAAAGCGGTACTCCTGGACACGGCTCGTATTGTAAGGAGGTTCCTCTCCGAAGAGCCCTGACCACCGGTAGCTCGGACCTTGTTCCCAAAGCTGGTGGGCTACTATTTTTTATATTTTTAAATGTTTTTTTATGTCGTTTTATATTTAAATATTTGAAAATGAAAAATATGTATATAAATAAATAAAGGATATAATAAAATATTAAGTAACGATAGTAAGGAAGTAAAGATAAGGATTATGGTGTTTCAGAAACAGTGTGCAAATGTGAGTTTTGTTTATTAAAATCTCATGCTAAAATAATCCTTATGTCTTGTTAAAATAATCATCAAATAAAGTTTACATATCTACTTATTCCTTAGAGAATTACAGGCGTAACGATTTTTTACGATAATACTACATCTACCTATTCATTCCCGAACTTCAAACCCTTTTCTCGCGACTTATTTTTTACAAAGCACACATCTGTTTGTTCTTCAGTCTATTTCAGGCCCTTCCCTGTCATTGTCCCTCAATTATACTGCATATTCATTTTAACTGCCGGTCATATTTCTATCTATGTACCGAACAATTTTATGCGATGTTTTTTGCCGTAATTAGGCAGTTAATTGAGTAATTTATTGGTGTGTAGCAAGCTTTATTGGTTTTTATGGGCATGCATGGACCGCACGCAGGACTAAAATTTTTATTAAAAATTCTTGGTTTTTAATGCGAAAGTTTGTATGTTTGTCTGTTTTTGTTACATTTTGACGGTTTAATACAAAATCTTTTATATTTTTCGTCAATTTGTAACAAGGTGGTAATTATATTGGATATTAGACACATACTTTTTTATAAATCTTAATTGGTATGAAGCGAGTATTTTTACAAATGGTATGGTATGTATGAGGTTGTGATTTGTGTACATATGTACCTATTGCTTTACCCAATGTGGGAAATTCAATTCAAGTCAATCTGTAAGCTTACTTTAATTTATTACACCGAGTCATTAATCTACTACACTGCACTTGTAGAGCAATTAATTGAGAAGTTATAGTTGTTCTTGATACAAGTAAGATTTTTGTTTTAAAAACTCGACTAGTTTTAAAAACAAAAATTTTCATGTTTAATTTTTTTTTTTTCCTAAATCCTTTCTGCAAATAAATACATATATATGTATATATTTTATTGATAATGTACCTTGTTGTAATACCTACTCTTAAAATAAAAACCTATTCTTAAAAATATTATTTTACGATTTCATCAATTTCTTACCAGATCATAGTAAAGTTACCTAACCCCCCCCCCCACTATTCCTACCAAACTTTTAATACTCATCCAGTGTAAGAGCTTCCAATACTTTAATATCTACAGACTGACCTACATAGCAGAGATAAGCGCCGGCCGTGTGCACTGGGGTTTAAGACCCCGACATTGCATCTCAAGTGTTACTTTCCTTTGGATTTACGTTAGTGTATGTAAGATTTTATGTTCATATTTGCTTTGGTTTATTATGGGGATTTTTGCTTGAATTTTCCTGAATTGAATCAGCCTAATACACGGTTCTAGTGTGCCTCTTACTTCGATGGAGTTTAATGTACTTTTTCAAATATGGAAGTGGTTAAAGGTAAAAACTTCTGAATTAGTAACCATCTGGAGGTCTTTAAACAAAAACGCAAGCATATTGATAGAGTGAGAATCACTATAATATAGTGTGTCCAGGTCTATTACCGACAGTTAGTGCTGCCACTTATAATCGGTATCTACTTCAGTGAGAAAGCTGACGACACGGTTGGCGCAGTGACTGAGCGATTGACTGCTGCGCTGCGTGTCGCGGGTTCGATCCCCGCACGGAACACAAATTTGTATGGACTACAGATAGTTGCTCCGGGTCTGGCTGTTTGTGTATGTGAGTTTAAATGTTTGTGAACGCACTCACAACACAGGAGAATTACCTAGTGTGGGGCAACGTTTTTTTTAAAATAGAAAGAAAAGACTAACACTACGACTAAGTTGTTGTAGTTTTTGTCTATCTCTCTTAACTTTATATATTTTGTTATATGTATGTATGTATGTATTTATTTATAAATATTTTCTTGTCTTTTTTCTGTTATTGCACCTACTGTATATTGTCTCTGCATCACCCCAAGGTTGACTGGTAGAAAATGCCCAAGGCATTAAGTCCGCCTTTGTACAGTTTTTTTTTACTTGTGCATAAAGTTTTAATAAAAAAAAGAAAGAAAGCAAGATAAAAGTGCAAACTGCTTACCTACTCTAGATTTAAATATATTATTATAATAAATTTAAAAAGACAATTTCATAGATTGACATCTTGAATTAAAACAGTCATCAATCAAATATATGAAATTACTCCACAAAAGATACTCGCCTCTCACTGAAACCGCTCACCCAAAATTAACCAAAAAAAAAAACAAAACAAAAAACTTAACCCTTTGACTAAAACATCGCCCAAAAATAGTTAAAACAATAAATATATTTCACGTCACTCAAATCTCAAGACAAGACAAAATGAAGCGAAATATGTTTATTGTCATATTATGTCAAATGACGGACGAAACCGGTTTTAATACGGTCCTGAAATAACCCTGAAAGCTTCAGCCAGCTGAATTGGATATGTTTGGTGTCAGGTTGCCTTAGCAAATAAATTTTAGTTACATTATTATGATTTTAAACAAAGAAGACTGTTTATTTATGGTGTTTTAAGATGAGCCATTTGACAGGTTAAAACGACCAAGTAACAAAATGTATAGTTATTTTAAAACAGGCTTAACAAACGATGATATTACCGGAATTCTAAAGTTGGTTAAAATTAAGATCGAACTTCGAACGCTGCTGGGCTTCCTAATGAATACTTTATCTATTTAAGGTCTAAGTGGACCCTTCACGAAGCTGGCCACCAAGCATTCACACTGCCGTCATAAGGAAAAAGGGCACAACTGACATTTTTTTCGAAATTGAGTAAAAATTCCGGCAGAATTGCCTTTTTTTCTGATTCCGCATATGTATATAACTCAATATAACACAATTTCGGAAAAATGTTAGTTGTGCCCTTTTTCCTTATGACGGCAGCACACTAACTCACCCAGTTATGTATAAGGGGCGAGCCTATTGCCAGCAATACGGCTCAAATCTAGACTCTGTGGCTGCTGAAAAATCTGACAAAATAAGTTCAAGTGTAATACAATTATTTCTTTTTAATTTTTTATCATCTCTATATACATCCTCACACAAAGCCCATCAAAAACATTGTAGAACAAGCTTCAACCACTTAATTGGTGTGTACAAATGCAAATGTCAGCGTAATGAAGCTCGTTGACAAATCTATGTCTTTTTCTTCTAAACTTCATCTCGTGAATTTAGATATCCTTAGTTGCTGATACTGGAGGGATTCATCCACTCTACCCCACCATGTTGTCCCATCAATCGGACAAAGTGGATTTTATATATACAGGGTGTAAACTGACTCTTCACGAAGCCGTCAACCAAGCATTATGTACATTAAACTAAGTAACTTTACGCAAAAAATATTGCTGGGAACCGACTTTTTGTTTTGGGCTGAAAAATCACGTTTTACAGTAGGACTCAATGTAACGCACTCAAAACATTGGGCTGATGGATGGATTGAATAGTAAGGGGGTCCTGAAGGTGTTGAAAGTAAAAATGTTACATTAAAAACATGGGTTAAAAAAAAAATGTGAAAAAGTTGGAACTTTGACCCCCAATATCTCCGTAACAGGAAGGTTCCCAGGTATGGTCTAAAACAAAAAAAAAATCGCAATGACGGGGAGAACAAGTGCCTTTCGGCTTCGTTAAGAGTCTGTTTACACCCTTTATAAAATAATAAAAAAAATGCTTGCTCTTTTGTCTCGCTAATTGAATCATTGCGCTCAGGCTTGCAAGGTTTATTTATTTATGTTTGATGTAAGAGAGATTTTAAATGTTGTTCCGAATAGAAATCGAATCAGTAAAGTCAGTTTCAGTCAATAAGTAGATGACATACGTTTTCTTTTTTGGACTTGTTTTTTTTACTTCACGTATTTATTATGAATTTCAAAAGCACAAGCCCTGCCACCCCGATTTCATTAAATCGATTAGAGGAGCAAAGTGGACATCCAATTTTAAAACATTGACAAATTGTTGGGGCTAAGTGGAATAATCCTGCAAGAGACAGTTTCCTATGCAACATATAGAAGGGTAGCTAGCTATAGGTGCGCGCGCGCAGGCTAGACCCCCGTGGCGCGGGCGCATCTTGATGCGGCTAACGAGCGCCCGAACAATGTCTCTATTAGCTTATTCTGGAGTTTTAGATCAGAACTGTGGAAACTGTGGAGAGGGCTGTGATTTTATTTTTTTGCCGTCATTTGTTTTTCAAATCAGCTTTTAAAAGAAACGGTTCATAAATAAGCGCCATCCACTAAAAAAAATCATAACATCATAGATTACAAATATGATGCTTTATACCTTCAGTTTGGTATTGTTTATAAATAAATTGAGCATTATTTTAATTTGAACAATTATTATCGTATCCTGCCAGTATTGTTTATTCGCATAAATAAACATAAAAAATATTCTATACCTCACTTATAAATAGTAAAGAATAGAAATAACCATGTTTGGAAAACAATACCAATCGTGGATCTGAGTAGTTATAAAATAGCTGAAGGCATAGATTTATGAGTCACTGTATATTTTATCATACATTTTAACTTATTACTGTGAAGTCATTAACATTGTTTATGAGACACAATAACACTTCGTAAGAAACGGGCGTTTTCGCATCTTGCATCGCGCATTTATTAAGATTTTTATAGGATTTTCCTTTACTATAAGGTGAGGTAATAAATACGCAGTATTTTATTTACTAGAAATACACTGGTGTGATAAAAAAAATCTAGGTACTATATGTTATTTATAAACAACTTCTTACCTTATAAAAGGAAGGCGAAAGCATGTCTTTTGTATTAACAGACTAATACTGACAGATTTAGGAATAGCACAGACTATTAGAAACAGCACTGGGTGGTATAATATTGAATCAATGGATTTTGTGAAGTTGACTTATTTGGATAGGTTGTTGTGAGGTTTACCTCTGCCTAACGATTCAAGGATTACAGGCATTATGTTATGTTATGCTAAATCTGAACAAATAAATAAACGATACATTCTACATAATAACGTATTTGAATTCACTTGAACGCTACGAGAATCATTTTTCTACCAATGAGTAGACAGGTATATGGCCCATATGTGTGCTTTTAAAGTAACCACCTTTTATTTTGCCAACAGTTCATATCGTAGAATTGATGGAATCGTATTTCAAATAAACAAAAAGTCAAAGCATCATGGTTCAAAGTCAAAAATCAAATAAAACAAAATTCAAAAAATCTGCTCCACATGTTTCTCTGTCCGATGAAACCAGACTCGATCCCCTTACTCCACTATGCAAATAAAGTTAGTAGCAAAAACAAAGCGAAACACGGTAATTACACTTGGTGGAAAATTAACTGACATCGATACGGCGTACATGCTCTGGCCTGCACGGTATGGACGTAATGAGTCAAGATATGGAACCTTAGTGCACGCCAGTGTATTTAGAGAAACATTTTTTTGCACCGAAGCTCATTTTAATGAGAACAATTAAACGTTTTTAGTTGGAATGTGACTTAGATGTTTTTTGCACGACAGTGTAGTTGTAGTGCTGTTTTGCATGACTACAGTGTAGTGAAAATTATTGCAACGATGTCGATGACTGAAAATACAACATGAATTTAATATATTTTCTTTTCATTTTCCTGCATCCAAACTTACACATCTCTCAAATAAGATTGACGTACTTAGCGAACGGCACAAAAACGCAGTCTATTTTCGTCGGCCATTTATAAAATAAAGAAACGCGATCTTTTCTGCATTTGAGGGTTAAGTTAACCCTGCGATCGCCACATAAATCTGCTGCAAAAGGGTTGTAAATCCAGCCAACCCCTTCCAAGAGTAGTGATGGACGACCACCAGTTTATTTCGACCCCTCTCCCCTTTCTTCTACTTAAATATTTTGGGGTGAAAACGGGGTATTGCATGGAGAGCCAGAGGTCGAAAATAACTGGTCGTTATGTATAAATACGAATAAAAATTTCAAGGAGAACCGAAGATATGTTTCGTTTCACCCTTTCTAGTCTATTTTGTAAATTGATATTGGTTTTTGTGACCGTTTATCTTTTGGGGTGTAAAACTTTAATTTGGTTTCAAAATAATTGCCTTTCAAGAACGCTTTAAAAATACCAATGAGAGGTAGACTTACATTTAACAGATTAATAGAGTTTTAGGGTTTTCAGGCATACATGTGTTAATTAGCTTGTCCGGTAGTTATTGGTTATGGCAGTTAAACAGGTTGAAGTTTATAATACTTTATGATGATTGTGGAAGTTATTACCAGAGTTCGAAATTACACCTTATTATACCTTGATAATTTTCATGATGATAACAAAAATCATAAAACTATAATAAATAAACTTCACGTGTATCTGAACGCGAATTTCGGCTTCCACCCGTACCCAAAAAGAACGGTCTCAAACATTGGGTGTAATTATGTAATAAATCAACTAACAGAATGTTTGGCACACCATTTGTGTTAAAACTAAAGAACAACAACATTTATAATCATTAAGTGAGTTACTTAATAAAAAAAATAAGAGACAAGTTATAAATCAGCGTGGATAATTATTTGATAATTATCCGAAAATTATCATGATAATTATCAAAGAAAATAATTATCTTGATTATTACGAACCCTGCTATTTACAGATAGTTTTTCAATTCGTTAGTTCAACAGCACAAAAAATGCAAAAAATCAAACACTAGGTTTATATTTTTTTACCTTAGTCAACACAAAATTCACAACTAGAAACACAAAACATGCAAGCAAATATTTCAATCCAATCGTTTTCTATTCCCTTGCCCGTAGGCTATTTTTTACTATTTTTTAGAGTTCCGCAGGTGGAAACACCGTTCGCCATTACGGTATTGACGCGGGTAGTCCGCTCCTTTACGGAACCCGCAATAATTCACAAAGAAAGCCTACCGCGACCGACTGTATGGGAGCCGTGTTTGGGCACAGAGTAACGAAATGACAGGGAGTTAACGTTGTATATGGAGTTTAATAGTGTAGTGTCGAAAAAATAAAAGAATGATTCTTGTACAGATTAGGTGGTACTAGACTACAAGCTGAGCAGTTTTGGTTGATAAAATGTTGTACCTATTGTTCACACGTAGAAGGGATGATGGAAAAGTTTAAGGCTTTTAGGAGTTGACTATAAAACAATGAATCCTTCTGATAAAAAAATGTAAGCGGTGATGGAATGAAAATATTTTTTTCTTTTTTATTCCTGCTATTCCAACAAAATTATTATGCTGTGTGTGTGTTGGACATAAGCATATGGTGCCTATTGGTGTAAAATAAAAAGATTTTATTTATTAAGAATATAAAATGTGAGTTTTTAATGGAATTTGAATAAATTAAAATACATTCAACATATTCAGTTATTCATGCGTTTATTGTAGCAAGTCAAGTGTGTCACAAATGTTTTATTATCTTTTACTCTATCGAGAAACTCAATTTATGGTATCAATATATTTTGCCTAAATACTCTTTGCATAAAACAACGATTTTTATTTACTAGCTTGTTTGTCTCAAGTATTGGCAAAATCAAAAAGCGGGTGTTAAACCAAGCCCGTAAAAATATCTATTGTTTTTTAATTTAGAATAAATAAATACTAATTGAAATCATTCTAACCTATTTCCTATGTAATTCCTCTTTTTGGAGTAAGTCTTCTTTTCTTTTCAAAGACACCAAAATATATTACAGAGCGTCTCTGTCTTTCTCTACTCTGTGGACATGAAAGACGCCGCAGCAGTTGGCATAATTCAGCGCATAGAGTATGCACTGATCGGCATTTTATCGGCGACGTCGGGGGTGCCCGCAAGTTTATGTAACCGATATTGAGACGTTCTTGGTATAATGTAGCTTTGTTAGTACTATTCAAAACTTGCTGTTTTATTTTGTAATTACTTGAAATAGATTTTTGTTTTGTGTTTAAGAAAATGCAGAAGAAAACGAACAAATATTTTTATGGCCTACAGATAGTTGTTCCAGGTCTGGCTGTTTGTGTATGTGAGTTTAAATGTTTATAAACGCACCCACGGTACAAGATAAATTCGGAGGAGCAACGTTTTTTTTTTAAATGTCCGTGGGTATATTCCAATCACAACAGCTACAATTTTTGCCATGGTATGAAATTGACATAGGGTGTCAATTTGCTTCCAACGAATTTGCCAAACTGTACAATTTTTGCTATGTATCATCATTTTTACTTTATGTATTATTATTTGTGGTGAAGGGTGATAAACACTAAACTATTAAGATTAAAATATTTACAAGAAAATAACACATAGTGCTTTTTATTATTTAACTTCTATTTTCTAACGTTTGACGTCAAAGTTATAATAATAGTTTAATTTACAACATTATAAAGCAGTAAAATATGTCACATACACAAATATAAAAACGTAGGCAGGTGTCATAAAAATATGTTTAGTATTGTAATCTAATACTTTTTGAAATGGGACTATTATATTTGCTAATTATTATTATTTATTATAGTTGTAAATTATGTTCTATGTAGACACGCTTTTTATGAAGCGTTTACTCTGCTTTAGAGTAATAAAATACATAATTGTTAGTATGTGAAAAATAAGTGTGTTTCAAACATTTAGTCTTCGTTTTTTTGTATTAAATACGAGTTTCTTTTTATAATTTAGAATTGGTCGGTTAAAATGTTTAGAAAGATCTCTTATCAATTCCAATCCAGTCCCCTAAATAAATATAAAATAATTATATTAATGTGGTCACGGTACTTAACCTTGCCAAAAAAGGAAAATAGCATAAAAATATTTAACAAAACTAATATCTCCTCGAAATAACGTTTCCATTCACAAAAATGTTTCATTGAAATACAAAACTCATCCAAAATATCCCACAATATGGCGCATAAATATTATACCGTATCATCCAAACGCCGATTAAGTATATTTAAACAATTTAGAATAAATAAAATACATTCCATTCCATTGTGATGAATGCTATCTTAGATATTTCTAAACAATTCTCCGTTAGAATTATCTAAATTATCTATTAACATACGTATAGGTTTATTATAATAATATTGTACCAGAAACGTGGTATTTTGATTTTGTCAAAGATTGTGTCAACGCATCTCTTTATTATTGATTTGTGGTACCTACAGAAAAAGACGAAAAAAAGTTTTGTAAGAATAAATGAAACCTACAAGTGTTATATAGGGTATATCGGAAGCATTAGGCATCAATACTGCCGACATGAAACAATCGTTGAGGGAACGTTTCTTTGGCCGCCTGAATAAGGTGCTAACCAGTCTTTTGTCAGGAGGAAATAAGGTGCGCGCCTTCAACGGTTGGGTCATGCCGGTTTCGGCATACTCAAATGGACTCAGACGGAACTTGATGCTTTGGATAGGAGAGTCGTACTGCTGACCGCAAATCGGATGCATCACCCACGGTCGTCGGTGATGAGACTGTATATCCCATGGAAATGCGTGGATCGTGGCTTCTTAAATGTTAAGACCCTCCACAACCTCCAAAAACTACTATGTTACGTCTAGAAAGGGCGCAGAGGGCTGTACTAAAGGTCCTATCAAAGAAACCTATCCGCTTTCCAACATCTGACCTCTATTCACTATCCAAGGTCCTCACAGTTAGGCAGTTTTTCGTACTACGGGCTGTACTCAGAAAACACAAACAGATTCACTACGACCCAACTTATAGTACGACAAAACGCCTCTCTGACAGAGTTTGCAAATATTTGCCCTGTGGAACAGCAGGAGCGAAAAGACATTTCAGGTTTATCAGCCCCAGGCTCTATAACAACATAAATAAGTCCTTAAGTATTTATCATTTACCCCGTAGTCTCTTGAGAAGGAAGTTGACTGAGTGGCTGAAATCATTGTCATATGTCACCCAAACTTTCACTCATACACATACACCCCCACACTCCACACAAGCACACACAGACATACACTTACACACACACCTCATGCACACACACACACACACCCACACACCCCCTGTTTTCTATTAAAGTCTACCTCAATGTTGGTTATACATACTGTATTTCTAGATTACGTCTGAAACAATTGTTTTCTTATTTATATGGGCGTTGATATCTGCGACGCAGTTATAAACTTTTGTAGCTGTCACTGTATTCTTTGTAATTGTGCCAACTGTCTATGTTCCAAAAAAAAAACTTTTTACTTTTTACTTTACAAGCGTGAGGTATGCAGTCTCAGGGAATACTTCCCAGAAGCCGACGTGGGGATGCACCGAGATGTGGTTTCAGTGGACAAGGGCTTCACCCTGCTCTACCTGGCCAGCGAGAACTGGCGCAAACCTAGAGTAATAGACACTAATGACCACAAGAAGGTAGCAGGGCAAGGAGCTTCATGGACGCTTTTAGCGGGCCCTACAAGGGCCCGATGTAGACTTCTTAGCGCCCATATTTTTCGGGAAACCGAAGGTTTTGTTTGTGCAATAATGGACGAATTTATAATAATGAATAACTATCGGAAATACATTGTGAAGAATGGCACGGTTGACATATGTTGGGCATGCCACCATCCGGGAGAATCGATCCGACACATATTTTTCTGGATGTTCTAGTCTGGTAATGGAGAGTACTTGCATATACATAACCTCGTTGCCAGGATTATCCCCCAGCAACTTGCTTTGAAGTACAACCTTGTGGAATCAGAAGTGCCATACTATAAGTAACCAGTTCTCGATAATGGTAATATCACGGTGTATTGGGATTGACCTATCACCACTGATAGGACTATTGTTGCCAATTGGAGCATCGCGCAATGATTGTTGATGTAACGGTCCCGCATGACGAGAATCTCGTGAAAGCAGAAAAGATAAGCAATTCAAGTATCTAGATCTGACTCGCGAGGTGGTCGATATGTGGGACGTGAGTACAGCAGTCATTGTGCCGATAGTCGTGTCTGGCAATGGCTTAATAGCCAATAGCCTCAACCAACGTCTGAGGAAGCTCTCGCTTGGCAGCTGGATCAAGGGCTTGATTCAAAAAGCAGTACTTCTGGATACGGCGCGTATTGTCAGGAGGTTCCACTCTGAAGAGCCCTGACCACCGGTAGCTCGGACCTTGTTCCCAAAGCTGGTGGGCTACTATTTTTTTTATTTTTAAATGTTCTTTTTTAAATTTGAATATTTTAAAATATTACATTTTATGAATAAAGGAAATAAAATCTAATTTAAAAAAGTAAGCTGTCCCTATTCTTAGAAATATACATTTAAATCAGAAGAAACACAAAACCGAGAGAAGTGGAAGGTCTGGGGGAGACCTTTGCCCAGGAGTGGGACAGTTCAGGTGAACATAAAGAAAAATTTGAATTGGACTTGATTACAGGAAGTCAAGGAAGTCATTTTAATGAAAACAAGAACGTTAGGAATCATATTTTTTGTTACGCAGTCAATAAGAAATAAAAAAAGCACAATATATTATGAGGAAGATATAAATAATATTTTCACCAACTTAGGCTAATCTTCTATGAGAAAACATTGAAACTAAAAATACACATTTATCATAGTGTGCGTTTATGCAGATATTTAGAATATTAAAGCGTTAGAACTTGTCATTGTATATCATTAAAACCTACAACCATGTATTTAAATATTCACAATAATTCATAATCATTGCGTTTTCAAGGTTTTTTTTATTTATTTTAATTGGGCCAGTGGTTAGGCCCATCCTTAATAGGGATATAAAAATCGATATACAGGGTGGCAGGGAGTTAGACGCACAAACGATTATTAAAACGTGTTCAGGTGGCCTACCATGACGTCTTAAAGCAGGACTAATTCCAGTGTGAGAAAGGGATGGCATTAGACGACCTGTATAGCTCTGTCTCTTTCCCACACTGGAATCACTCCTGCTTTAAGACGTCATAGTAACCCCCTAGTAGGTACATCATTCCGAACCTCACATCGAAACGTTTCGTCGTAATAATCGTATTGCACTTTTGTAAGAAACAGCTGATTTTTTTTTAAATTTAGTAATGATATATTTCTATGTCGGGTGTTCAGAATGATGTTCTGAATAGAAAGAAAGAAAAGAAAGAAAAAACGTTTATTGGCACATGCTACAAGTACACACAAATATAAAAAAAATTAAAAAAAAAAGATATAAAATGCGTGGTAATGTACGTCCATGTTCCTCTCATTCTGTATATGTAATTTTTAGATATTATTAAAATTGATAGTAAAAATTTCAATAAATAAACCAGTTTAATTTTCAACTTGATAAGTTCATGAGTAAAAACATTAGACGCAAGTGAACAATTAGACAAAATTAACTTAAAATCTTTGAAAAAAAAAACCGTTACAAGATAACCCGCAAAACACACGTACCGCTTTTACTTCAAAAAAAGAAATGCCTATAAATTAAAAAAAATAAACAACAAGCAGCTACTTAACCCTACGATTCAGAAAGCCGATGTAAAAGGCCGGTTGGACACTACTCGTAAATTTATGAAGGTGAAACACGATTATGTTAATACAACTTGTATGTTCGACATATTTGTGATTTTCTCACGAATACGGCGACATTTGGTCTGCCTATAATGTCATTGAACTCGGTGAAATTGGTCGTTGGTTGGCGGCGCATTCTAGAAATGATAATGTACGTACTTTTTTTTGTCAACGATACGGCCATTTTTTTAATTATTTTTGCACATACGTTTTTTATTACATGAAATTCTTTATTATTCCATTTATTACCGTTGCAACGACAAAAAAAGCAAGAAGTATATTAATATCTATCAGAGTTAAGTAAATATAAAGGCTTGAACTAGACTGATTTTCTCAAGAAAGCTTGATTACTTGAATATGCGAAAAAAATCTCATTGATAGTTAATTTAATCAATGGAAATTACCGGTTTCAAACGTAGCACTGGATTAATCTTTTTACCTGTTATTATTTTTCGATACCTATTTAAAACCTGAAAGCTCAATAATAATACGATTTCTACAAAACTTTTTCTAGATACTTCGAATATTTCTCATTGGACGAAACCGACACTTTTTTGTAAGTCTGCCATTAGATAGGAAACCCACAAAGGCGCGTGCGGTATAGTAATTAGCAAATGGCCAAAGATCGGATACCGATACCGATACCCTTTTTTATTTTTCCTTTCCCCTTACTATTCGGTTAGATCCTTTGGTTTCGGAAAAAGTGTAAAAGTGAACGATGAACGTGTGTATACGATTACAGAAAAAGATTTTTACTGGATGAAGTATTTATTTGACTTTATACTTGCTATTCATGGTATTTTCCTGATGTACAGCGGTTGTATGTCAGTATACGCTGTTTGGTTAGCAGGAATTCCATGTAAAACCTATAATAAAATAGTCGCGAATTTTGATGCGGTTTTCAGTGTTATATGTATATAGCACATAACATCACGCCTGTAATCCCCACAGGGTTAGGCAGAGGTGTACCTAATAGTACACCCATATTTCGCCAGTTTAAGTCCTATGTAATAGGGGGCGAGCTTATTGCCATCAACTGGGCACAAATCCAGACTCCGTGGCTGCTACTGAGAAATCCATTAGCACTTTGCTCGACCTAGGAATCAAACCCAGGACCTCATGCTCAGTAGTTGCGCTTGCGACCACTCGACCAACGAGGCAGTCAGCTTGGCGACAGTGTTATCTAGCTAGATAATTAATTCCGAAGAGTATATGTAGATACCTACAATTTTTATTGAATTCGAAGCAAACATGCCCAGATTGAATTCCATGAGGATAGAGAGGTTTGGAAGGCGAAAGGGGAGGCCCTTGTCCAGCAGTGGGACACTCAAATAGGCTAAAATCAAAATTGAATTCACTTAAAGTAATCTCCATGTTGTATCAAGTTGCGCGATGCAAAAGCGGGTTGCTAGTATATAATTATACATATTATTGGCTGCCAAATCGCAAGAAAAACAAAATATTAATATTAATGTCATATTAAATCAAAGAAATTCAAATATTAACGAGCAATAGACGGGACAAGACGAAGAAAATCGTAATAATAATAAATTAGTAACAAATCGTTCTGTCTATTGTCATACGCCCCGCCGCGCTAGTCAGGTAGCATTCGTGTAACAATAACAAAAATTTTCGGGGTTCAAAATTTTTGTATGAATATAATTCCGACTAGCTGTTACCCGCGACCTCCGTTCGCGTGAAATTATTATAAAAAATATTACCTACTTCCCTTCCTTTTTTGAATCGGATTGTGTTCGCAACTTCAAGGGTTTTAATTTTTTGCACGGAACCTTAATCATTTTTGTAAAATAAAAGTAGCCTATGTTACACCTTATAACATTAGCTATCTACCAATAAAAGTCCCGAAGAGTCCCTGCCAAAATCTGTCCAGCCGTTTAGGAGATTAGCCGGAACAAACAGACAGACAGACCGATCGACAGACAGACAAAAGTGGAAAAAAATGTGTTTTTGTTATAAGTGCCATATATATTATTACAAACAGACACTCCAATTTTATTGATTTGTGTAATGTAAATGTATATATGTCCACTCTATAAGTCTTTTTAAATCTTTGTATTAAATAAATTTTGTTTGTCAGGTTGATTGTTCATATTTTAACTAATAATAATTGATATATGCTTCGTAAATGTTTCTAATATTATTAATATTGTTTTTGTTTATTACCTGCAAAAGATCGCCCAGAAGAGGTTAGTGCTTTTCGTTTACAAATTAGCATAATTGTAAGTAGTTTGAACACTAAGTGTCCAGGCGCGGTAGAACTTCATAAAGTGGGTAAGCAGGGTCAAAGGGCACAGTTATACATGAGTAGTGATAGGTACTGGCCCATAAACCCTTTAGCAGGCTACTTTCTTTACAGGTACTCGAATGGTTGGCTTGAGGTACAAAATACAGGGTGAAGGGAAATCGATGGGAAAACCGTTACCACGTATTCAGTATATTATTCTTAACCCTCCCCCCCCTCCCTACATCGAAATTTTTAATCGGTAATTTAAAAAAAGAATCTGCTGTTCCATACATTTGGACCGTGTAGGTACTGCCCTTTTGCTTTTTTTTTAATGTCCGATTTTTTTTTTATGTGGGGCTATTCAGTATTATGTCATGTACTGAGTACTTGTTAGGCGTTTTCGCGTCGGTGTCCAGTCCACTCTGTTTAACTTGGCAGTAAAATATAGGCAGGGTACAGACGGATTTAAATGGTTCTAAAATGTAAGTAGATACAATAATGCTACATTGAACTAATCTAGACTGCCTCGTTGGTCTAGTGGTCGCAACCGCGACTGCTGAGCATGAGGTCCTGGGTTCGATTCCCGGGTCAGGTAAATTGTAATTGGGTTTTTCATTAGGAATTTCTCAGTAGCAGCCACGGTCACCGCGGAATTTGGATTTGTGGCCGGTTGAGGGCAGTGGGCTCGCTCCCTTTAACATGGGACTTAAACATAACTGGCGAAATGTGGGTGTAATATTAGGTACGCCTCTGCCTAATCTTTTGGGGATTACAGGTGTGATATTATGAACTAATCTTGTATCAACCAGTAATAATAAATAATTTACTACACAATACAACAGTCAGTTAAAATAAACTTTTGTTTTCTCTTCTTTCTAATCCAACTCTGCTTCCCGATGAATATGACCAATCAACAAAAGTTATAGATATTTGATGTCTATTATAATATAAGTAAGGCACTCGTGCAGAAATAACAGGCTATGAAACTATAAAATATTACCATAAGAATTTAATTTTTACTTACTTTTAACAACAGTTTAATCGTTGGTTAATTGTGGCTTCTATGGTAAGTAACCTTAGGTGCACGATTGACCTCACAATAAGCTCGATTTGCTTTCAAATATAATAAATATCTTGTGACTTTGATACGAAAGTTTATTCCAAATTATACTTTTTCTTCTTGTGTATTATTTTATTAGTGTTACAACTACATTAAAAACGGAAATGTTTCCTTTTGGCGGCGCCGTCGTATTCCACGCTCGCCTCAAAGAGATATCAGCAAATGGAAGGGGACCATGGGGGTATGGGCCGATGCCTGCCGGGGCTGCGGGTATGTTCGAAAAAGATACCGCGGCCTTGGAACACAAAGGGCTAAGGGGAACATGGATGAGTTTTAGTCAGTACAAGTCTGTCAGTTCCGCTCCGCCCAGAGCGGGAGGGGTCATTTTGACGATTTCCCATCCAAAAAAAAAAGGTTTCTTCGATTTTTTCGATGAGTGTTATTTGACTGCCTCATTGGTCGAGTGGCCGCAAGCGCGATTGCTGAGTATGAGGTCTTGGGTTCGATTCCCAGGTCGGGCAAAGGGCGAACCCTTCGGGGATTACAGGTTGATGCACCACTAAATCAATTTTACACAAATCATACATTTACTTTACAAGAGCAAATAGCAAAACACATCAAGGTTCAAGAACCACTATTTTCCTCAAACTATTAAAATAAAATCCCACAAAACAACATAACAGTACATTTTATTTT
This sequence comes from Lycophotia porphyrea, assembly GCA_950005105.1. Taxonomy (NCBI): domain Eukaryota; kingdom Metazoa; phylum Arthropoda; class Insecta; order Lepidoptera; family Noctuidae; genus Lycophotia; species Lycophotia porphyrea. The sequence continues at coordinate 8,999,809 of OX465391.1, read as the reverse complement.
ACTATATACCTATTATATATTAAAATCAATTATCGATATCTGAGATCGCGTCACTGTCGTAAATATCTTATTAAGACATAAACATCACTAAGTTATTGGGTCCATAAGGTCAGAAGCTAGTATAACTTGAACTCTTGTTTCTTAATTGTTACTTGTCACGCGAGATTTTGTGAAGTGGTATTGTTACAGTAGAAGACAAATAAAATAGGTATAAGACTATCCAGCAACAAGTTATTGTTGGCAATAAACTTTGTTGTTAGAGAGACTGCCTGGTTGATCCAATGGAGTCCAGGGTTCGATTCCTGGGTAGGGAAAAGGTTTTAATGAGTTTTTCCATCAGGAATTTCTCGATAGCAGCCATTGAGTCTGAACTTGTGCCTAGTTTATGGCAATAGGCTCGCCCCCTATTAGCCTATAACTGGCGAAATGTGGGTGTACTATTAGGTGCACCTCTGCCTACTCCTTCGGGGATTGCAGAGTTTATGCTATGTTGTTATTATTATTACATACTCTTACTCTCATAGTTTAGAAACAATTTAGTTCATCAGTTTATTATCCGACTACTGCGAAGCCAAAAGGAATGGGTTATTATTTTACCAGTCTATGTATGTGTGTATGTATGCTTGTATTTACGTATGTTCCTCCGTAGCGCATAAACTATTCATCCGATTTTGATAAAAAAGGTTTCGTTATTATGCCCCCTGGTAACATAGGCTACATTTTAACCGACTTCAACAATAGGAGGAGTCGATTTTACCTTGTGAACCCCGAATTTAATTAGAGCGTGATTTTTCAGTAGTCGAGTTTTAAATTGTAGTATACTACACAAGTTCTTGTTTTTTAATCTAAGATTCTACTCCCCACCTGCGGACTACCAAAACTAACGGTTAGACTTTTACACAGAGAACTATTTCTTTAATTTATTCAACAGGTTTTATGTTTTTATAGTCAATTAACGAAGTAATTGTTAGAGTTATATTTGGTTGGCGTGTTTTATTGATCTCGAACAACAATTCATTAATTTATTGGAGGCAATCAACGTAATTATGTACCTACCACCACCTACAATGGGAATGATTTGAAATAAAAATTCTTGATTTTCTTGTTTTCGTCTAAATTGGCAGGCGCCGTTCATTGAGAAAGGCGAATTAGCCTAGACGCATGTCAGACGAAATGCAGGGTTTAATAGTTTCTAAATTACTCTAACTAACAGAATGTTTCTTAAATTACCACAATATTTTCATACTGAGCAATATAATCTTAGAGGACTAAGAGTCTGGTTTTAATAACTTCTTATAGGTAGAGATTACTCATTTTGTGTCATCAACATGACATAATAATTAAGATACTACGCCCACCATAATCAATTAATAAATTTAATTTAAAATAATAAGTCATGAAAAAAACTTACCTTTTTCTAACTCATCCCGAAGATCTTCAAATGAATTTCATTTCGCGATAGTACCTAAAATTGAAAATATTATTATTAGTAAAAAATCAAATGTTATTAATTAAATTAATGTTATCACATCCTATAGAATTTTATTAAATGAGCAATATTTGTCTATAATCTGTATATTTCGTCAGTACAGTCAAACACGCCAATCAGTAAATCTCAAATTATTGAGGCCGACACATTGATTAGTTAACCTCTGTGGAAATTGTATTATTTTTGAAATTATGCATAAAACGATTTGTTCGTATCTATGTATTTACAATGTCTCAGGAAAATAATGGATGTTCAGCTATTATTTAGCCACGAACATCTGCAAATCATGTCCAAGTCAAAACTGCCAAAATTTCACATTGGTTAGTTGACCATTGCACTGACAATTTGTAATCACGTTTTCGAAAACGGCTTTACCGTTTTTACGAAAGATGCAATATAGCGGTTTACGGGGTAGAACAATCGATCTAGCTAAGTAGGTCTCATATCGGGGACAATTCGTTTTCTCTATGTTCACCCGAGCAGAGCTTGGTCGTCCATGTACTAACTTATCTGATCCTGCCTTTAGTTAGGCTGTGGTCAAAGTTGCCCACCTAGGACTTTTAAATAGTTCTAGAACATGGAGTAAGATCATAGAAATATCAACCTTAATAACGTCAATTAGCCTCAGTGAGTAGGAAGGTATACCTATCTCCACCGTATCTAAATAAAAAAATACAAACCCGTGAAATACATTAGATACACAAGTTTTCAATGAAATCATTCTTTCTAAAACAATCATCAAAACAAATATAATTGGTAGAGCCAATATTTAAATGGACCAATCACTGAAGTTTGTTGATGATACCGTAAAAATTGTGATCACGCGCATGCCGTCATACATTCCTGCAGTGTTTACTAGTGTAGAATGCTAATGCGGTGTCCCTCAATGCGGTTAGTAAGTAGTCTATCATCTTTAGTGACAAAATATATTGGTGTAATTAATTAATTATGCATAGCCAATAAATTTAGAATTTGAAGCGAGAATGAGCATCATTTTTCCAATTGTATTAATTTCGAATGTGAGAAAGTTTTTAGAACAGTTGTGGCCCAGAGGTATCATCCCAAATTAAGACTCCGAGCCGTGGGTTCGAATTCAATCAGGTTCTTTGTGTAATTTATTTGATGCACTTAAAACGGTAAAGAAAAACTATGAGGAAAGCATGTGAAATGTCCTAGAACCATCTATTTTTTGGTTCACTTAAGAAGAGGCTTCCGACCCATCAGGAGGAAGTAATGGGTCGATTGTTATGTTGTACTCTAATTAATTAGTCTACTATTAATAATCCACTGACAGGACTGAAATCAGCCGACAGGGAATTTTCATTTTTAGGGCTCACATTTATTTCTTGAGTAGTTCAAGAACTGTAATCCCCAGATAATCATATGACTTCGTTAGATATTGCTATACTATAACAACCACGCGTATATATAATAAGCGTGGTACACTTATGCACAGGAAAACCATTATCCTCTTTATTTATTTAAAACTTTATGCACAAGTAAAAAAAAAACTGTACAAAGGCGGACTTAATGCCTTGGGCATTTTCTACCAGTCAACATTGGGGTGATGCAGAGACAATATACAGTAGTCACACAAACAACAAATCAACACATGTACAAACAATATCTATCAACAAATCAATAAAAAGCAACATTTAAATAGCAGTGCAATCACTCGCCTTTGAGCTGTACCGTGTGAATTCTGATCGAGCCTCAGTTGCCGCAATCGATTCTTAAGACGATAATTTTAAAAAGTGATTTTGAAAAAATTCAAGAACAAAAGTGCCGCCCGTCTTTCGAAATTCGCAGATTGCAGCGGCATCTGATAAACCAATAGTCGTGTAGTCATGCAGGTGTAGATTGGACAGTGATTAGGTTTTTTTTTCTTTTTCGTAATTGCTTGGGATGGTGCTGGTTTTGTTTTTGGAATGGTGTGGTCTAGATTTTGGAGCGGTGGAAAATTTTGGACGTTACATTTATTTGAACAAAGTGGCCGAACACTTTATGTTGGCTGATGCCATAGCCTATTATTTTGTTCATTTCAAAGGCTAGCACTTATCTGTTCCAGGGTTCCATTTGAACTAGGAATTGTCTATTGTAGTACAACAAATGCGAAAATAATTAAACATTTCCAATAGAGAAACAAAACATTGGAACACGCTAATGCTCTTCCCGATATCACGAAGCTCCTTAACAAACCCCCATATATTTTTTGCAGAATTAATCACCTACCATGTTTACAAATTCCGTCATTCACTCAAACGTTATCAGGCCCAAAAAAGGCCCTCCAGAAAGCGGCAACACAACGAAAACATTTAAATAATTACAAATATCTCAGGGCCAATTATCGGCGTCCCGCGCCAATGCTCTTTGGGCAGACTACAGGAGACAAAGTGTCGAGATGAAAGGAGCCGCCGCCGATTGTCGCGGCATTGTATCCTCACTCGTTAGTCCGGCATTATCGTATCAAGATTTATTTTAACGATTAAGTTTGTGGTGCAAGGTAGAGGTGAAAAGCGATTTGTGTTGTTTAATAGACAGCTGTTGAAAGATAAAAACGTGTTGCGCCGACCCCAAGTACCTTGGGGCAAGGGCAAGTGAGAAGATCATGATGATAAATAACTGCTGTTAAAATGAAAGAGGGTTTTCAAAAAAAAGAAATATCCATAAAGAAATACATATCACTGCAGGTATCACCATTTCTTTTTGTTTTAGATTTTTTGTACATACCTTTGTAATTTTAAGATAAAATCTTTTAGTCTATATTAGAGTGGGTTTTTCACTCCTAGAAAAAAAAAAATTCTTCAGTACTAATATGCTCATGTATTAATTTTCTATAGAGCTAAAAAATAATGTTGTTTTGACTCCCGATAGAATCTTTAGTCTCATAACACTCAAGCAACTGTCAAACCAACATATTTACTCTAACGGCTTTCTACCAAGAACTACACTTTCACTCTCACACACGAAAGTGACAAGTCTCCCAACTCGCTCACGCTACCGCCTATACCTTGGAACCGCCTTAAATTCGACGATTAACGCTTATAGCTTCAGTCATTAAGCCACAATTGGGCTGTTACACCTCCACAATTATAGAGTGACCCTCATTGTTCTACATGAAACAATATGCCTGCTTCGTAGACTATTGGCTATTTCAATGGTTATAATTTCGATTGAAATCAAGGATTTGTAAACAAATAATTATAATAGTTAAAGGATTAATATTAATCATGGCGGTTGTAATTGAAAGGCTTTGTTGTAACTATTCCGCTACCTACTGATGTAGTGTTTGTTGTATCCTTTTTCAGGTACTTGTGTAGTGACCATGGTATACCTACTTAATCTAAAGAATATAAAAAAATATCGTCATTGCGATTTATTTTTGTTTTAGACCATACCTGGCAACCTTCTAGTTACGGAGATATTGGGGGTCAAAGTTCCAACTTTTTCACAAGTTTTTTTTTAAATAAACCACACACACTGTTCAAACCACCAACACAATATTCTGAGTGCTTTACATTGAGTCCTACCGTAAAACATGATTTTTCAGCCCAAAAAAAAGGCGTTTCCCAGCAATGATTTTTACGTATTTAAGTTACTGAGTTTGATGTACATAATGACATAATTATTATGTTGACGGCTTAGTGAAGAATCTGTTTACACCCTGTATATTATGGTTTCCGCCAATGTACCTAGCTCCTGACCTATCTTACTAAAGCGCAGGCTAGACAGAAGAGACGTAAGACGAGGACGCGTCGCAAAGAGCGCAGACATAAAAGTGTTGCGCCCGCGCCCCGTCTCTTCTGTCTGTTTTGCGTCGCGACGCTTCTATACATTTTGTATGAAAGGGACGCGATAGAGACAAATGTCCGCGCCCCGTCTGCGTCTTACGTCTTTTCTGTGTGTCCAGCGCCTTAGAGATATCGTATTACCCAGTACTAACTGAGTTGTATAGGTCGCTCCATGTACTGATATTCAGCTGCATCTAGTTAGACTGGAAGCTGACCTCAACATAGTTGAGAAAAGGCTTGGCAGATGAAGTACCTAGCTCCTGAAATGGACAAATGGAAGTTTACACCAAATCATTTTAATTTTAACACAGACAAAACAAAACATAGACTACAATACTACTTTGAGTGCAAAGCTACGTAAAACCAAAAGCTTAAGCTGATCTCTCATTGTACCGGAAGGTCATACAGAGCGAGGTCAGTTAATGCTGGATATGTATAGCTTTATGTCGCCGTGACCTTAAAACTCAAAGTCAAACACATTCCGGTAAAAGAAAATTGTACGTTGCAGGATACTATTCTTTCTCTTCCAATAAGTTCAACTTCTAGAAATTAAATAGCTAATTAATTATATACTATAAAAAAAAAATACAATATCATTACGAAAACAAAAGCAGTGATAGCCTAGTGGTATGACCCTCGGACTGCCAATCATAGGTCTCGAGTTCGAACCCAAGACACGCACTTTTGATTTTTCGGAGTCATGTGCGTATTGTATTGTATCACTTGCTTCGGTAAAGGAAAACATCGTGAGGAAACCTGCGTACCTGAAAGATATTTACTTAACGGCATGTAAAGCCAAGTCAGAGGCCTATGGGTAGCATAAAAACTTTGACACCAGGTTAGGCACTAACCACACGTTGAGAAAGAAAGATCCAGAAATTATTCATTCACTGTTCCAAAACCCGCAGACTCCCCAGTAACATCCTATCAAAATCCGATACAGAACATTTTATTACCCCCGACTTTCTTTAAAATTGAATCATTACTTCGTCATCCTTGCTGTCACTGACTTATGGCACCATTGTCTCATATAAGGAACGATATCTCACGACACAACATAGCAAATTGCTTCATTTATAACGGAAAGGTATCAAAAAAGTACCCACGGCTTCTTTTGATGGTACACCAAGTATCTAGGTTAAAAGGTATTGTAAAATTTTATATGTGTAATGATTTTTAATGAACATTTTCAAGGTCTTCATATTGTCAGGGAAATGTACTGTTAACATTGTTTGAATGTATCAGAAAATAATGTGCTTTCTTTGCATTTTTCTTTCAGAAGAATACTTGGTTGGTAAGCAAAAAGCTTTTCTTTTTCTGCTTTTCTTTTTTTAGAAGGGGTTTCGTTTTACCCGGTACTAACAGGGTTGTGGCGCTCAGATAGGCGCTCCATGTAAAGTACTGGTATTCAGCTGGATGCGATTAGACCGGTAGCCAACCCCTACATAGTTGGGAAGGCAGATGAATGTAAATGATGATGACTTGGGTGTTAAGCTGGTTTGTAATACTCTCCCAGTTCTCCAATGGAGATCATTAGGTATAATAACTTAAACATATGAATGGTTCATAACCAACAAGAATAGCACAAATCTAGACTCCGTGACTGATACTGAGAAATTCCTGACGGAAGAACCCAATAACAATTTGCCCGACCTGGGAAACGAACCTATGAACTCATGCTCAGCAGTTGCGATTGCGACCACTAGACCAACGAGGCATCCCTACAAACTACCTGAATAAACAACCCATACGCATTTTAATCCTGCAACGTTCAGTCAAATCCGATTTTTCCATTGATGGGAACTTTCAAAAATCTATTTCCTGTCTGGACGTAGTTCCGGTGGGCACACCCTGTTATTATCCCGAAGCTATTATGCTGCTAAATGGAAGGGTCGCAAACGGAATTGTTTTTGACGAACTCTCGTATCGTGATGAGCTTGGAATAGGGTTGTTTTGCAAAATTTTATTTGGGAGTTTTCAGGAATGTATTAAAATTATAATATTTTCAAACTATGACGTAAAAATCTTAAAATATCATAAATAATTAAGGTGTTTCTTTAATAAAAATAAATTAAGGTTATTTGGAATTCCACAGAATAATTTACCGTAATATACGAAATAGTAAAAATTCCAAATAATGTAAATTCATTAGTCTACTGGTTCGACTGCTGAGCATGCGATCCTGGGTTCGATTTTCGCCTCCAGCAGTGTTGTAGGATTACCAGCTGAAATTTCTCAGTAGTAGCCACGGAGTCTGGATTCGGACCCGGTTGTTGGCAATAGGGTCGCCCCCTATTACATGGGAAATATGCGTGATGTTATTAAAATTCTACACAAAACAGGTAATGATCCTCATTATCCGAACAAGGTACCATTAAAAGACTTGAATACCCCAATAAAAACTTTAAAAGCCTTTATTTCAAACCAAGGCACCCCGCGAAGTAACATGTACCCACAATTTCTCGATCCACATGCAAACACACTTAATTACATCATTAAAAACAAAAAAGAAACGTTTTGATAACCTAACCTAAACTTTTCTATATTTTCAAATATTCATTTCGATCGGGTAACAAGCAATTATTAGTACCGAAGCGGTGAACACCACCTTTAGTAATGCCTCCCGTTGATACGACAGCTTATGTGAGAAAGGCAACAAATTATTCCACATTATTTCTTATGACGAACGATTTTAACGCCCATTGTAAAACTACCTCCAATTTTGACCATTTTTATCCGAAAATTCCCAGTTTGTTTTTCTTCTAAAGACCAAGTTACACTGGTCAGAATGTTGTATCGCACAAATGAATAATAAACACGGCCTCTGGGGGGCTTAATTAAATAATTTCCTTTACTTTACATAAGCAATCAGATCTGAAGTTTACCATACAAATTATTCTAACTAATGATTATAGTTTTGAGGTATGGTGGCCCTTGTGATATGAAAGCTGATAGGAAATAAACGAGTTTCAAGTATTTTTAGGGTATAAATTGAATTTTGAACGGGACACTTAATGAAACTGTTATGTTAATTACTGGTTTGGTTTAATTTACTCTTTTCCCGATGTTAGTTCTATACTGATGAGCTTTAACTTTAAAGCGAGACTTTTGTAATGACCACAAACTGGAAATAAAGTAATTAAAATCTCTTTTGTCCTTGATTTAATTATTATTTATTTCGAGCAAACTGTAAAATTAAAACAATTTAGTGTCTTTTGTAGGACTTCGCATTCACTTCTAATTCATTTATTGTTAGTCACAGTTAAAACATTCATGATCTACATACCAATGACTAAAAACGGGTTATTTTTAAATTATGATTTTTTTTATCTGTTGGTATTTGAGTCAAAGTCTTTTAAGTTTAATTCACCTGATTAGTAAGCCGAAACATCAAACATTTTTGCATTGTACGATTGTAAATCAACATTGATTGGTAATCAACCAAATGAAATGTTTTCTAAATAAATAAAATAAATATCCCAACACCACCACTTACTTAATACCACCCATTCATCTTCGAATTTAAAATGAATCGCATTCCTTTGGCCTTGTCAACATAAAATTACCGTTACTGAAATCTAGATCTTAGGATACAAAAATGCTGTTTATAACAAGTCTGAGCAGAACAGCATTTTTATACAAATATTCCACAGCATTTAAATTTTCCCATTATTTACACAATTCAATGAACTTTTAATTCCATATTTTGATCTTTAACCCCATCGAGAAAGATCATTATTTTCTCCGTATTCTTTCTTCGTTACAATAAATATACGAAATACATTTTATATCTACTTACATACAACACACTTAACACTCTATCACTGACATTTAATCCTATGTAAATGAGGTGTAAGGTTATGAATAAAGTATTGTCAATGATTAAATTTATTGTAGGGCTTTATTTTTTTTATTTTTTTAAAATTATGTTTATAAATAGGACATTTGTTGTTCCCATTTATTTTGGGAGCAAGTGGCTCGAATTATAATGAGCTTTTTATTTTTCTTATGGAGTTTGTTAGCTGTCAGCTATTGGTTGATACTTTACCTACTAAGTAATTAATATGTTCAGAAATAAATGCTTAGTTATAACAAGCTAATTACGTACAGTTTGTCACTGTGATGCGATCAGTGGCTGTAACACGCGGGGTGTAAAAATAACGTAAATACGTTGATTAAAATTAAAAATACTCGTTTCCTAAATATAATACATAAATAACATAAAATATATATTTCATAAATAAAAGAAAATAAATAAAAACATAAACATATATTTTATTATAATATAATTATATATTTCATATTTTTTCAAATTTATTCATATCTATGCATGATACTGATCATGCTTGTTACAAACAATTGAGCTAAAATGCAAAAGGATAATTATTTTAGTGTTTTCGATAAAAAAATCGACGTATTTACATTACGTTTACACCGCGCACTAATGCTTCCAGATCACAACTGAATATAAAAGCTGTAAGCAATAGACGGTGTATTATTTAAAGCAAATGTTATTCAACATTGCTGAACATAATTATATTAAACAAAATGACATCGACTATAAGTAATGAATTTCGAAGTAACTGAGTTTTTTAGTCTTGATTTCCACTACTGGTAAAATCGCAGAAATTTCATAGTTCTTTAGTTGATAAGGCTGTAGAAACCCATGGGTGCAATGGTAAATAGTTATTTGTGTCAAAACGCATGGTGGCATGTAAACATAAATAAAAAAGTTAACACACGCAAGACACTTATTAAAATTATATTATTATATCGTAAAACCTAAAATTACAACATAAAACCAGATACATACCAACAAGCGTCACTTCCAACACTGTTATAAATTAACCAGAAGTTTATCAAGCGGTTAAAATTAACCTCTTCGCCATAGAACCATACTTTCTTTAATATTACCATTATTAATTCAAATTAATTTATTGATATCATAAACGCATGGAATAATTAGATGCTTATAATTTTGTCATAAAATTATGAGTGGCTACTAAAATGACGGTAGGAGAGTGGCTAATATATTGCTAAATGATGGGCATATTAAAGTCTACGGTGATGCTATGAGGCACCCACTGTTTTATTACTACAAATGGCATTTTGACCGTCTTCTGAAATATGCTAGGGTCATTAATAGGTAGTTTTGTTAATGCCATAGTTTAATGCCTGCCTATAAACTACCACAAAGCATTTCTTCAAGTCTATTTATCGTTGGTTCTCAGATCCATCATAAATGATACCTCACCCCTTTCAATTTTGAATACATTTTTTATTATTTCTTGTTAAAGCGGTAACAGAAATACACGCATTCTGTGAAAATTTAAACTGTCTACCTATTACGGATCATGAGATATAGCCCGCTGACAGACAGACGAACGGACGGACAGCGGAGGCTTAGTAATAGGGTCCCGTTGGTTACGCTCCGGGTGCGGAACCCTAAAACAGTGAAAATGAAACGACCGATTGGCTTATATTTGTATCGATCATTCATAAAATATCTACAGTTGCTTTTTCATGTTTCTCTTGCTTACTTTTATAGACATTGAAAATAAATAATGGATTTATTGTAAAATCCAAATGCTTATCTTTTCCAGTTTTGCTTTTTGCTTTTAGCTGACAACCGATTAAATAGATACAGACAGCCAAATCTAGTGATGACTAAGACCTTTCTCATCGCCTAAAAATGTGCAACAAAAAACGGCCATAAAGTAAAAACCATCAACAATATTAATAGCTCAACATAAAGTTTTTAAATGTTTGACAAATTAATACTTATCTGTACCGAAACGGCCCAAAATCAATTTCTCATGGGTCACCGCTCCACGCGATCTGAGGTCACATGAGCTATGCATAAATACATTTTAAAGTAGCAAACATTCAAAAAGTTTTCTCGTACCCAACAACTTTAATTTTACATCCACTTAAGACCTTCTTGTTTTAAGTATAGGGGCTATTTTTGAATATGTTACGGTGATGATAGTGTGGTGGTGATACGGTTATAGGTAGACAGTCGGGCGCGGAATGAGTTTGTGAATATTTCAAATGCAATCTTAACTCATTGCCAACTATAGGTTCTATTGTTCTCGTAGGTGGTTGGGTACGGAAGTTGCTCTACTTCGATTGTCATTTTTTTTGTCAAAATTGTTTTTGGGCTTTTCAGGGGTTTTACCCATTACTGGCTCATAGGCTGTAGAATCCTGATATTCAGTTGCATCCAGTAAGTCTGGAAGCTGAACCCAAAATATCACTATCAGTACATATCATAAAAAAAGTCGTCCGCTGCGTCTGTCTGTCTGTTCGCGATAAACTCAAAAACTACTGCACCGATTTTTATGCTGTTTTCACCAATGGACAGAATGGTTCTCGAGGAAGGTTTTAGTACATAATTTGTCAAGTTTTTGTTGCGGGAACGGTATCAAAATTTTATGATTACTTTTGGTCGCGATAACCGACATCCACGCGGGCAAAGCGGCGGGCAGCAGCTAGTTTGGAAAAAAGTTAAACCTATTACGAGTTGTTCTTAATATTTTATGGCCACCAGTTTAAACACCTACCAATAGGCCTAAAAAAGCGTAATATATGTCGTGGACAGTTTTTGGTGCCTATAAAAAAAGTATTTGCTGATTTTTTACTAACACTCGTCTACTAGTTACGAGATGGTTACGAAATTGTAGGTATTAATGTGTAAAATGATGTTTTTTGTTGGGTAATAAATAATTAATCTCCACCAATTATTTTTTAATACAAACGAAAAGCTACTCAAACTACTTTAATTAATCATGGATTAGAGAATCATGACTAACCAACATTGCTTAAACTAATCAAAAAAGGCTTGAAATTGTACTCTCATTTAGCACTCGTAATTGATTAAAACTAAAATAATAATAACCCATACACGAAGGTTAATTCAACCTACCTACTTTAATCTGAGTTTTTTTTTTGACGAAGACATCTAAAGTCAAACTTTTTTACGAATGTCAAGATTTATGACTGGCTGTAGTGCGAACACTGATAGACATTAAACATTTAAAACGATGTAATTACTCAGATTGATAAGCTTTCTATTCTACTGTAACTGTGCAATTGGTTGCTAGTTTGGCGGGCTAGGTTGCGCCGATGTCCTCATTCAACCATTGTCACTTGAAATGGTTGATTTATTGCAATTTTTAAAGAAGCTTTCAGTATTTGTTATTCTCTATAATGACAGCTTCTTGACGTGCTTCTGGGTGTAAAAAGATCCTTGACAAAACCGAAAGGCACTTGTTCTACCCGTCATTGCGATATTTGTTCTTGTTCTAGACCATACCTTTAGGTTACGGAGGTCAAAATTCCGACTTTTTCGCATGTTTTTTTTTAATAGACGTTTTTACTGTTATAACTACACTTCTAATTCTTCTTTCTTCTTTTACTTCCCCTGTACTATTCAATACATTAATGTATGAGTGCGTTACAGTGAGTCCTATCGTAAACTGTGACAAAAAAAAAGTCGTTTCCGTAATTTTTGCAGAATGTTCTTAGTTTGATGTACATAATGCTTGAATGACGGCTTCGTGAAGAGTCCGTTTATACCTTGTATAAAGAAAAGTACTACCTATTAATCAATTAAATATCCAAACATACATAAACACTGTTATTGCACTGTTAAAATTTCAACAAACGGTGAAAACGATCGTAAAACGCATTTAATAGAATAACTATTTTAATGGGCAAGGGGCATAACTTTAATACGAAACTTCCCATTTCAACAGACTTAGAACTAGTCCAAGACTTCCTACAACAACAAATAAATCTCTCACTACAATACCAGCGGATATAAAACACATCAACAGTACAAAGCAACGATTTATAAGTTAATGTGGAACCTGCAACGCAATCAACAACCAGTTGCGGCAGTCGCTGGCACAATGCAACGCCGAAGGGCCGTACATAAGCCTGTCGAACCCTATCCATGTTTATTCTAACATGATTTGCTTGATCTGGAAGTTGATCTGCATCTAATCAGCCGTTTAACTTGCATTTAATTCACTTTACTCTTTGATCGTCGGTTAAATTCACGATAGTTCTTATCCCAAAAGTATAAGGTTTAAAATCAAACAGCAAATTCTAAGTTGAGCATTAAATTAGCAACAGTGATGGTGTTAATTTTGTATTGATAAAATCTACAGATGTAAGTTATGAAGTCAGTTTATAGTAATACTGTTTATTTTGAGACGAATCGTTCGGTTACGCCACAGTTAAGATTATGAAATTGTAAATTATTATTGTTAGTATTTAAATGGGCTCGTTAATGTTTAGAGGCTCATAAAATGTTAATGATAATGCTTTCCTATTTAATTATACCTTCTAAATGTAAAACCTCGACCGACGACCTGGTGAAGGTTGCGGGGATCCGCTGGATGCAAGTCACACGGGACCGGTCAATGTGGCGACACTTGGGGGAGCCCTATGTCCAGTAGTGGACGTCTTTCGGCTGAAATGATGATGATGTTGTAAAACATAAATATTGCCAAACAAGAGCTATAAATCAAAATAACATGTCACTTTTTTGTAAAATCAAAGTAGAGCAGCTTTCATACCGCTTCAGCTTCCCAAGTCAACAACTTGTCACTGCATTGCGTTGCGGTTTGCTAAAAACAAACAACAATAGAGAGGCTCTCTCCATACAATATCCTTTGTCAACCTTTTTATCAGGCCGACGGAATAGCGACATCCGTGGAGTCGTTGTTGATCGGATATTTTTTTTAAATTTTATTTTGTATTAAAAATATTGTAACTTGAATTTGACTGAAAAAGACAATCGCTTGCTAACCATTTGTTAAATAGGGCATTTGATTCTGCTATTTATTGTTTTCAACGGCTGAAACCTGGTTGAAACCCGCAGTCCATGGAAGCATGGTACAGAAGTAAAGGCCAAATACAGCGACAGTGGGTGGGACTTGGCTACCCATAATAAAGATAATTTATTGTATTCTCAACTTTACTGTTTTCGTAGATGAAGCACTTTTACTTCATACTTTTTTAAGTATCTAGATACTTAGAGAAGTTAGTTAGCTTACAATCCTATGATACTCCTTTTGCTTCGGCACGTGACACTTTGTGTTGAAAAATTGTATGCTTATGTACTTGTGTAGTTAGATGCTGTTTCAGTTAATGGAGAAAACTAGTGATAAATGATGTTTATTTTGCAAATAGGTTTTTACAAACACTTTTACACGTCATGTTTTTTAAAACTAGATGGGGCCGGTGTTTCGTCCCAGACTACTCTGAAAAGAAACAGACGAAACAAACTCAGAGGTCATAGTCTTTTTTAAAGTTCAGACATAATCTTGGTTAACTCACATGAGGACTATGCAGATTAGTGTCTGAGATAGCCTTTGGAAGAAAGAACTACACAGATTTGAGTGGACCTGTCCAGTCAGTGCAAGCATTTGTCAGTTATCGTGTAGCTCGACTTGATTATATGAAGTTAAGTCTAACCAACAAATGCACCGAAAGAAAGAGTAACGATTATGCATAGAGGATGTCGTTCCTTCATAACGATTATAAAATTTTGCAGACAAATACATTAGCTGATACATATCTGTTTTGTCTGGCCGTCACTTCAAATCAGTGCAAATATAAATACCCTTCGCACAAAACAAAAGACTTCTAAATGCAGACTCGAATCGATCCATCAATCAAATAAACAAATGAACACTACATTAACTTATTTTCCTTGTTGAAACAAAGAGAAGGTGATGTAACTACATATTAAACAGTTTAATAACTGCCACACAGACATAAAACAATGAAAAAACTTCAAGAGTATAAAATACAAAGAAGAGATTTGCAGAAACACCTAACCTTATATAGACATTTTTCAGAACCATAGGTAAGTAAGAGATTGGCACACCGTCTAGCCCGCTACTCCTTCTGTCAGTCATCCAATAAAATTTTCGTGCCTTGCCGTAGAAAAATTAAAATGATTTAGAATGAAAATGTACCCTAATGGAAATAAATAATACTTTTTTCATTATTTTGTGCGATGAAAACTGCGACCAATACCGAGTTTCATTACAAATGAGTATTAAACAAAACGAACGAATTACATAATACATTTAATATCATGTCAAGGTCTTATAGGCGTTCAACCTATAATAGGTACAGTCAAGAGCACTTATATGTATATGTCGCAGAATGATAGTTATAACCGTGATAATTATAGCTACATCCCGGAAGACAGGATTTATCTTACTAGATTATTCAGTGAAATAATTATAAAAAACATTGTATACTGCCACTTGAGCACCAAAATTAAAACCCCATTTTAATGTGAAACTTTCACCAAAAATTTTACATTTTTGTTGTTATTTAAGAAAATGACTCAAAACTAAGGCGTAGTCGACGTAGCCCGCTACGCGAGGCTCTTATTTCTGTCTGCAATGTTTAAAGTAACCTAACACACAGTGTGAAACTCTTCTAACTTAACCTCTCCGAGTCGGGATACTCTAAGTGTTAGGCACTATGAAACAGGTTTTATCCCAAAGTTACAATCGTGTAAGAGATAATAACTTGAATTTTGCTAAGTGTGTACATATTAATGCTCGTGATTATACACAGTCGGCGATGATTTGCATAATCTTTATTTAATTGTTTTATTCTGTACATATATGAGTGCAGTATCAATTGAGGTTGATTTCTTAAGTGATAGGCAAGTATTTACGTGTGAATTAACTGGTCTTTTTGTTATCTGATCTATGTTTAAGTATTGGTTCGTGTATTAAGTAGTGTTAAATGTATGTGATAGGTAATGGGTGGTATTGATCTCGTAATTGTTTTAATGTTCGCATGTTTTAGATACATTAACATGCAGAAACTTACGTCTTTTTCTTGTGAGGATAAGTAGAACCTATAGAACTTTTGTTTTGACCACGTTATTACATCTGGGCTCTGGTTATACACACACGCTGGTTGCTAGTACTACGCACCTGACCTTTCTGATAAACATAACCAGTGAGGTCACTGTCACGAACGTGTTGGAAATGTTTTTATTCAGATTTAAATTTTATCATGTATTGTTCTCTTAAAAGATTCTTAATAATTGATATAATGTTATGAGATAAGATGATTGAATACTTTGATTTGAAAGAAAAACAACAACTAGCGGTTGCACGATTTAATTTTTCATTCGGTATTTTGAGAAGATCCTTCTAGTAAGTAAAAAAGAGATTCGAGAAGAACCTTCTAGTAAGTAAAAGCTCATTAACAGTTTTCCTAGAAATACTTCTAACATAACATAACATCACGCCTGTAGTCCCTGAAAGGTTAGGCAGAGGTGTACCTAATAGTACACCTACATGCCAGTTATGTTTAAGTCTCATGTAATAAAGGGCGAAACTATTGTGATATTTCTAAGACCGTAAATAAACCCTTCTAACATTTTATTTATCTAAGAATAAATTGAAAATATAAAATAAATCATCAAACAATGGCATGTCACTGGTTTTAGTCCCCGCACTTCGCTTCAAATCTGGCGCAAGCATTCAAGCTTCGCGAGTGGACGCAAGTGCACATTGTTACCTTCTGTATCAAGAATAACGTCCTATCTACACTGTGTGTTATATAAGAGTAAAAATTCTAATTCGTTAGAAATAAGGTTGGGTTTCGTATGAGAGACGCGTGGCAGTTACGACACATTGTCTAAATCAATAAAATTCTATCTGCAAATCTTACAGTAATCGATTTGAAGTCTTATGTTGCAACTTTAAAGATCACTGTTCGCTATTTTCCGGTACGCAGTTATGGCTTTTCGTAGAAAATCGTAGGCTATTGTTGCGAAAAATTGATTTACGTACAACATCTGTTAAAAGCGTAGCTGTAATGTTATATTATATTGTTGTTTAACTTATGTTACTTATGTAGGTCGTGCACAGGTGCTTAGCCAAAAGTTTTGTAAACTAAGTACGTAAGTTTATGTTTAGTGTAGTTTATTACTTAGATAATTCACAGGGAAACACAGCGAACGGTACAACACTGATGTTTTGAAATTAGATTAAAATCTTTAAGCTCATTTTATGGGAACTTAATTTTAAGTGCCTGATAACTTTGCATGGCGACAATAATAGAAATGAGCTGTTTAAATAATGATGTTGTAGTAATTTCGTTTCATGATTATTATGGTAATTTCTTGATAAAATATTTTAATAGGGGAAGTAAATTGTATGAGAATTAGTAGGTTAGCTATGCTACTGCCTGTCCCATGTCAACCTTGATAGAGCGAGTTCAGGTTCCCTGGATTCTTTGGCATAAACCTGTTAGAAGCGTATTTAGAGCGAGATATTGGACCTGGGAGATCCTTGGTTCGATT
Organism: Lycophotia porphyrea; assembly: GCA_950005105.1. Taxonomy (NCBI): domain Eukaryota; kingdom Metazoa; phylum Arthropoda; class Insecta; order Lepidoptera; family Noctuidae; genus Lycophotia; species Lycophotia porphyrea. The sequence continues at coordinate 8,982,174 of OX465391.1, read as the reverse complement.
CCCGGGTTAGGCAAATTGTTATTTGGTTTTTCCATCAGGTATTTCTTAGTAGCAGCCACGGTGTCTGGCTTTGTGCCCGGTTGATGGCAATTGGCTCGCCCCTTTTACACGGGACTTAATCATACTCGTAACTGGCGAAATGTGGGTGTACTGTTATAATGGGCTCCTTTATATTTTAATTTGCAGGATATTGTTAACCTGCATCAACTCATTGCTGGACAAAGGCTTCTTTCTCTTCATGACTTCCATTTTTTTTTATCCAGGTCTAATTTGGAATCCAGCTCGACCCGCCATCCACAGTATACAGGATGACTTTGAATTGTGAGTTTTTTAGAAGCACCTACGTATTGAAGAATCCCTCAAGAAAACTTACAGTCTGATACCAGCAATACAGCGGTTCTATGTCTGATTGTCTGTTAGAAACATACTTATAAGCTTCAACACTGATGATAGTCATCATCATTTCAGCCGAAAGACGTCCACTGCTGAACATAGGCCTCCCACTAGTGTCGCCACATTGACCGGTCCTGTACGACTCGCATCCAGCAGATCCCCGCAACCTTCACCAGGTCATCGGTCCATCTAGTGGGAGGCCTTCCAACACAACGTCTTCCGGTTCGCGGTCGCCACTCCAGAACTTTTCGGCCCCAACGGCCATCCGTTCTGCGAGCAATGTGATAGTGATGATAGTAATAGTGATAAATATTTTTAAGTAGTTATTACCTTGATTAAGAACGACCTTTAAAAAACAATGTTAATCAAAAGGTCGTATTACAAAACACAAAACAAACCAGTCTTAAAGAAATCCACGTCCGTTCTACAAACGTAACACAAACGGCCTCCTTTGCATAATTACATTTTCTTAAGCTCTTTGATAATATATGTCATGCTTATAATCGTTGGAGATACGGAAAATATCATTAAATGTAAGATTACGTGAGTCTAGGCTGGTTTGTGATTGAGTCTAACTTCAGGTTAAGTTAGTTATGCAATTCAGGTCTCTTAGGTATTGTTTTTAATGGATAGAATTTAACATTAATGGAGTATGAGGATCGTAACTGGTGGCGTCGTGTCGTGTTATCTATACAGCCGGACAGACAGACGCAAAATATAGTGATCCTGTTAAGGTTCCGTTATTATTTTTAAATCCGCACTGGGCTCGCGTGGTGGATTATAGCCCATTGTCTCTCATAGAGAAGAAGCCTGTGTCCCAGCAGTGGGAACATTATAGGCTGATGATGGTGATGATGATGATGATTACATTTGAGGTGCGAAACCCGAAAAATAGACTATTTTAGCAATTGCAGAGGCTTTAGAAGAGGACAAATACAGGACAGAATATTCGATTAGAACCGAACTTCGGTCGCTTATAATGTGTGCTCTACAAAATACGTGGCCGCCCAATTGCCGCTGACCTTACGCCCGACCGAAGTTCGGCTGTACGCTATAACGCAACATAATTTCGACATTATGTGTCGTCAGTAATTCAAATAGCATTGCAGGCGTAATCATGCCGAACTTTGGTCGCGTACCTTCGGCATAGTGTGTTTAGACACATTAGCTGGTTTTAGAGTAACGCTGACCGCACGCTGGCAGCCGAAACGTATGAACTTCTAGGAAGCGCGGCACGTGCGGTGGTCAGCACTGACGGGTCAGCGGCCGTACGCTTCATACGTTTAGGCTGTTAGCGCCGACGACTTTTAGAGTCACGCTCCAACCAGCGCTAAAACCAGCCTTAAGGCCTAAATAATAATGTTGAAAAGTGGTTGACTATCAGTGAACTCGATATTACCTACTCGTATGCTAATAATATAGAGAAAAATGGGTAAGAGTTATTTCTGGTTTTTTTGGGTACAAAATTTCAAGTTGCTGATAATGAAATTTTTGCTGAACGAGATCAATTCATTTTATAGTTCAACTATTTTAGACAAAAATGCCAATTTTTTTGGGAACAGGCTGAAGAAGCTATTGTACCAAGAATATAATGACATGTACAGTATTGTAAAATAAGAGCTTACAGCTTAATCTTTAGCTTGAATACCTTTGTTATTAATTCATCATAAAAATGTTCAACAAAGACTAGTTTCTTCACTGTAGAAATAGCAAGATGAAGAAAAGATACAACAAATGACATTAACTTCATCATTTATCAGCCAACACTCACATTTACCTCGTAACATTATGTCGAATAACAAACAATACAGTCACTTTTCCTCTCAAATGTCAAAGCTATTGACTAACACAATGAATACATCGAAAAATCGTCGGGACAAACGAACAAACAACAATTACATCACAACGAGCGATAGTACTCGGTTCGTAACGATTAATTTATCGATTCCCCGCCGTATCGGAGAGGCGACAAGTAATCGATCATGATCGAGAGAGGCGGCGAACTGATCGATTGTTTTATAAGCTGTGAATAAATTAAAAATCGGATTGTTATCGTGGATAATGATGTACAAGCTTGTTTGATGGGAATTCTTGAGCGAAAGGAGTTTTGGAATGAAGGCGCCATGCCGACCATTTGTTTGCGTTACTTTCGTTTTGTTTTAAACATATCCTTCGATCTTCGATTGAACTGTTCGAAAAAGTTTGTTTAACTTTTCTGGGGCTCATTGCTTGGGATATTTTCTTCTTCAACTTCTCTTTCGTTTGCTTGTGAACGTTGTCACTCGGTTTTTGTCTCTTTTTATTTATGATTAGGGACTTTTATGCAAATGTCCATGCCAGTCCCATATGTCGTCACTCTGCTTGATCTGACTTATAAAGATAGGTTGCTGTACCATGTTTCATAGAACAAATGGTGATGTTGTAATGAACGACTAAAATTGACTTAGAGCTGATCTGATGCAGAGCTTACACCAAAATCTGTTCCCACAATGTTTCACAAGATTTCAATATTAACTTTTTAATTAGATAACTCAGTAAATCAAAAAGTTAGTATCATAAAATATTTTATCTATTATAAAACTATATTACAGAGTGTCTGTATGTTATATGGCCTATGTATTAATCAATTATTGCGCAAAGTAAATAAAAATTGGGAGTTAAAAAGTGCTCGTCATTATTTTGGTTGAACGGTTGATTAGTTATATTTTGACGGACAATTTAGACTGTATTAAGGCACATGAGACTTAGATAATTGGTAAATAAAACTGTTGAATCTAACAGTTGCGGTTTTGGAAGTAAAGAGAATTAATCAGACATCAACTACTCACTCAATATTATCTTACTACTATTATAAGGATGTATGGATGATTGTTCCTGTTTCATGCAAAAACGGTTGAACGGATTTGGTGTTTGGCATAGATACACATACTTTATAACTTGGATTAAGATACATAAACTCACGCCCTTTTCCCATGGGGGTAGGCAGAAACCACAGAACGCCACCTGTGACGATCCTTACGTACTCCTTTTGCCTCGTCCACGTTCATACATCTAGTCATACACGCACGCCGGTTGCGAGAACTACGCACCTTTTTTTTTACTTATGGGAAATCATCAAATGACTTCTCCCGCTCTGGGCAGAGCGGAAGGAAGTGTCAGACTTGTACTGACTAATACCCATCCATGTTCCTTCATTGCCCTCTGTGTTCCAGGGCCGCGGTATCTCTTTCGAACAGCCCGCAGCCAGAACTACGCACCTGACCCAAGATATAGGATACTTTCTTATATCTCTTTGGCACGATTCCGCGGGATAGATACCGAACTCAGCGCGGTAGAAGTTGCGGGCATAAGCTAGTATTTTCTAATTCTGATTGCCAAAACATGTTGGTAGCAGTTACTTGGATGCCGGTAAAAGTTACTGAAACTAAAAATTATTGGAACCACATAGATAACAAGTATCATCCCTTACTTAATTAAACCCCGTGATACTTTAGCAGTAACACTAGTTCTACTAAAATGTATACAAATATTTGAATTAAAGAGTTTTTTTGTTTGAAAATTATCACAGTTAAACAGGCAATTAAAATTATTTATCGATACAAAAAAGTCTAACCAAGGCCGTTACCTCCATAGGTTCCGTTAAACTTAACAAGTTAAATAACCAGATTCTAAAGGAAATTATCGTGAGAAAATCCAAAAGCTGATAATAAATTTTAAGCATTTGTAATAGTGATAGGTCACGCCATCTGTCGCGGACGCGAGAACTACCGTTTTGAGGTTAATAGACTTAAAATCTTATTATAATGACGAATGGGTCTTAATTGGCATGTGATCATCGTTTAGAATAGTACCTTTGGCTTTTCCTGTGAGTCCGCGAAGATAAATAAACCAGTTACTTGTTTATTATAGGTAAATGCTAATTACCTGTTTATTTATTTGTTTTTTGACAGTAGCATAAGGCAAATTTTGTATGTTTGTGAGAAAAAAAACAATGTTGGTATGCACAACAAGGCAATATTTTTTACAAGCTGTTGGTTTTAATTTGGCCTTTTTTCAAAGATTCTGTATAAGTAATTAAAATAAGTAATTAAAAGTAGCTCTATTTAGAGGTGTGAAATTGACAATACTATTGCACACTTCGACACCCTTTCGAGGATTAATGTCACAACCGTTACGATGTTATGTTATAAAAATAACAAGTAATATTACTCGTAGTAAAAAAAACTAGTTTCATACTATTGACTAATTTGTTACCAAACCACGCAAGGTTTATTTTTGTTAGAATAGTTTTGATTTAGTAAGTACCCGTTAAGTGAAGTTATAGCGATGAAATCCGGCCAAAGCCTGGGGGCACGGCTAATATTTATACTATAATTATTGTGTTACGAAATGATCGGTTTCACGGGCTACTACAATTGATTGATTTCTCACAATAAATTATTTTAAGTGCGAAGTAGAGCAGCCTTGCGTTAACACTAGGTCTCTAAGCTACAGTGTGTTTCAATTATAACCAGAGACAAATATAATTATCTTGTTCTTAAAATTTGTTAGAGTGATAAAGATCTAAAATTGGGTTGATTGTTAGAGAGGAAATTAGTTGTCACATGGGTGACAAAACAATTTGATATTGGTAATTGCAAATCAGTGGCCTGATTTTGTTTTACGTTAGTTGGTTAGTTCTTGTTACTAACAATTAATGTTGTTTTATTTGTAATGAGTTTATCTTGAGACAGGTTTAATGTGTGTAAAGAACTTATTACCTCTCACTCTCTGAATTAAATTAATATTTAACAATTACGCTGTAATAAATGTTATAAATACCTATGACAGGGTTTTTATTTTTAAGATACTTAAAGGAAAAAATCTATGGCTGTTTAGATTTCACCAAATCACTTTCTATTATAATTTATAACCTTGTTTCTGTCACATTATGTATTGGCTACACCAGTATGCAATTAAATTGACTAATACTCGCTACTACATCTATATTTTTTTAACTGGAGTTTTTTTGATTATCTAATAAGTATTACACTAATAAAGTAGAGCTTAGTCAAACCGGTAGGTAAGTGTTAGATTAAACCAAAAACCAGTTATCCTCAGGTCATCAGCATCAGCAGCTGTTTACTGTATGGTTATCTGAATGTAAAATCATGTAGTAAATATAAATCTTGACCTAGGTATCAATTTCCAATCAAGTTCATATAAAAACAAGCTGTCTTCGTGAAAAAAAAAGTCATAATGAACCTATTATGTTCTCACTGCTGGGACACAGGCCTCTCCATGTGATGGAGTCGGTTGTGACGTGAACTACCTACCATGACATACCTAGATCATGTCACAAGTCTTCGATTTTTTGGGTCTAGGACATGTAGGGCTCTTCAAAAAATGTTCTAAATTTTCACGGAAAAAAATCCTAAATTGATTCTTGCCGTATTGTTTTTTTTCCAAAAGCCTACAGTAATGTTAAAAAATGTTCCACATACCTTCTGTCCATGCACTTTTACACACACTATACATACACACATACGCGCCCACACCCTGCATCAGAAAGTGGACGCTCCTCGTTGCGCAAGCGCTAAACAATCGAGAGTTGCGAACATATTAGATAACTGGTTTTTTATTTGAGCTACAGAGTTGGGAATGTGTAGACGAGGATAGGAGTTGAAATTAATGTAGCGGTTGACTGTGGTGAATGGATATTTTTTTTTAAGAAATTAATAAACTTGAGACAAGGACAGGAAGACGATGAGTGGACATGGAAAGCTGTCAGCAAGTCAAGCAATCAGCAAGGTTGTAGTGGATTTTAGGTTAAAATAATTGTTTTTGCCGAAAAATAATGCATTGTCCGTACAATACAGAAGAAATAATGTCAATGTCATTCAAGTTTACTTTTAAGTTCATCTTCATAGTTATAGACTTCTGATTTGCCGCCACTGTTTTTACTTTCAAAGCTACAATCGTAATCGCAATTACTAGAAAAAACATAAACTTATATTTGGTAGGAACTTGAAAAAATTTAGTGAACATTTGGACCGACTTGTAAAGGACACTAAGTACCTACTACGAAGTATCTCCACAGATAACCCTAAACATCACGCCTGTGAAAAAAACAAAAACAATTTGCCCGACCCAGGAATCGAACCCTCATGCTCCGTAGTTGCGATTGCGACCACCAGACCAACGAGGCGGTCACTAAAAAATAAAATGAGAATGGATTAATGAGATCATCATTATTTTAAATGCCTCTTCTAGTTGTCCCTAGCTCTACCTTCCCAAACAGAAAGTGTACCACTCCAATCTATTGCAATCTGCCTAATTGATTGTTATGATTAGTTATATTTATTGGTCTAGTATTATATGAAGTTATATTATACGTGTCGATAGTTATAGCAACATTACTAACACCACTTTGTATGTACCCATACATTATCGTCTGAACGTAATACGATTGATATTTAAAAGTCATTTGATATCGAAATGTTGAAGAATCAATCAGTTTATATTTATGGCTTCATTTAAAATGGGATCGAAGTTAAATGTCTTTTCGAAATCATTAATTTCAAGATCATAATGGGTTCGTCATCCATACTATTTCTCAATTATCTATAAACGAGAGTAACGCCTGTCTGCTTTTACACGCTTTAACGGCAGATGAGATTTCGATAAAATGTGCTCTGCCCAGAGCGGGAAAAGTCACTCGATGAGTTCCCATCCGAAAAAAAAAGACCTGAACTCAAGACTTTTCAATGTCCGAGGTTGTGTTTTCGCATCTAGATAATCAAAATGGAGTCGTGATTCTAAAGTTGATGCTTGTAAGTACGTGTAAAGTATAAAATATATGCTTGCTAACAATATGATTAGTCATAAAAGATAAGTGCAGTCGATCCTAATTAAGCACAGCACACAATACATGCACTAACACTTCATTAATACCTATTCGTGACCACTCTGCATGACTATTAAAAACTCTTTAACTATAATGGGTACCTAATATTTACCTGTTTACTGTACTTACTTACTTATGTTTAATACGTGATGCCAATGTCAAATAACAATGTTCAACCTCTGATCCGGGATGTTCAGGTTTTACATCAAATCTTATTTTGATAACGCAAAAAGTTTGATAGTGTACTGGGTCGGTAAAATGCTGCATGAGGTTCTTCCAAAACCAAAAATCATTTATTTGTTTAAATACAGAAGGTACTTAAAGATACGTATATTGGTCTCTTATTCTATCATTCTTATTGGCGTCAGTCGATATGTTCTGAACTGACCTAGACTAAGATCTTTTAATTTTAAATAAGTAGGGGTTGTTTATTAATTACGTGAGAATTGTAGCAATTTTTGGTATAAATGGGTTTAATAGTTTTGCAGAGAACATATTCAAATTGACAAAAAGAACGCTAGCGACATCTGTGACGCAAATTAAGAACTTAAAATCCTGTATCGTGCTATTAGAATTATCCGCGAGACAAGGATAATATAATTTATAGTATAACCTAACTAAAACTCTCGGGCAGTATCCCACTTGACATAAAACCAATCTGATCACCTTTTCTATAGGCGCTGAGGAACTTTACACTTTACACCCCTAAACTTTGTAGGTACAAGCTTTTTTCCTCATCAGCCATTTTCAAAACATAACATCATCACGCCTGTAATTCCCGTAGGGTTTGGCAGAGGAGGCCTACTAGTACACTCACATTTCGCCAGTAATGTTTAAGTCCTATGCACTAGAGGGCAAGCCTACAAATTCAGACTCCGTGGCTGCTACTGAGAAATTCCTGATGGAAAAACCCCATAGCACTTTGCCCGACCTTGGAATCGAACCCAGGACCTCAAGCTCAGCAGTCGCGCTTGTGACCACTCGACCACCGAGGCATCATTTTTAAATCCAACTTTATATAACATAAGAAAGTAGTTACTTCTATAACGTGAATCCTGTTTTGAATAACAATAGGTTTAGTTGATTTGGTTCTCTACACACAGCTAAAACTCAAAGCTGAGATAAATAAACGTTAAAAAAATGGTGAAAGTGTGGTTTTAGAGAGAAGGATAAGTACCTACCTAGGTTAAGAACCTACTATTTTAATTAACAACAGTGGCATTTCACATTTCATCAAAATACATAGTTACTTTATAGCTCCTTTAATCCTTTCAACTTCCAAAGACTTAATAATTAGTTAATTAGTTTTATTAACACTTATTGTTTACTACTTGTTGGTAAACATTATTAATGCTAAGCAGCATTTTAGTGCCCCGTAAAGTAACAATAAGTTTCAAACGTTATTATGATGAGCTGATTATTAATTATAATTTAACGTATCAGTTAATTTAACAATACTTGTCAAAACTTTTAATGGTAAGTAACAAACGTGAATTAATGGAGGATTGTAGAACATCCTGTATTATTGTTTTTATTAACAATTGAAAAAAAATGTATTTAGTAATATTTTAATTTTGTTTAGTAAAAATTACATGCAGTAAAATCTATTTCAAGGTTTCACTTTTGCCCCTGGTTCAATCCATGCTCCGGAACGACAGGGAATGGGACGCCGTCACCTCCTTCTGCTAAGCAGTCATGCTAGCGAAGGAGTTCGCGGAGCGTGAGAGGGAGAGAACCTCTTGTCCCAGCCGCCGCGGGAGACGCCCCGGGCGTCGGGCGTCACGTGGTGGCTTCCGGCCACCATAGACGCGGACCTGTCGACGGTGCGTAATGGGCTAGCTCGCCGTCCGTTCGTCTTTTGACGACAGAGCGTGTAGACGGAGCTTTCATGTTCCACGCGCGCCTCAAAGAGATGTCAGCAAACAGGGAGGGGCCCGCAATGGCCGATGCCTGCCAGGGCTGCAGGACTGTTCGAAAAAGATACCGCGGTCCTGGAACACAAAGGGCAAGGCAGGAAAATGGATGGCTTTTAGTCAGTACAAGTCTGACACTCACTTCCGCTATGCCCAGAGCGGGAGAAGTCATTTGATGATGTCCCATCCGAAAAAAACCCACTTCACTTTTGCGTCTTGGTGGTTGGAAAGTTACCTCTGTATGCCAGTCAAAATGGCGAGACAAGTCGTTTATAGTTCTAGTGTTAAAGACCTACCTTTCATCTTTGAATGCTGATAAACATAATATTGTTATGTCCAGTTTCACAGCAGAGCACCTATTACCGCCACCACCACCACCAACTATTACTAAACAGATGCAGTAGCACAGTGAACTTTTAAAATTCATCTCTAAACTAATAGACATGGTTCTAGGTCACATACATCATTGGATAAAGTCTTGACCACAAAACTACGAATCTTGACTTATTACGTCAGAGAGTCTGACCCAAGTTCTAGTTTTTTTGGCGGCAGTCTGTCTAGCCTGTCTACTGCCAGAAACAGTTACTTTTTAGTTTATAAAAGAACAGGTCCAGCTACAGAATAATTTAAGATAATCCTTCTGATTAGATGGCGTTTTTAAAATCGTAGACTGATAAATGACTTATAAGATTTAAATGCTTTGAAGTGCATGCCGTAGCAGCCTTTAATTGAGGGTACCTACTTTAACATGTATCTTGATGTATGCTTTGTTGGTTTTCCTTAAATAAATTAATATAATATATGATCCAGATAATGAACAAAAATTCTTAAAACGTTGAAATATCTTAGGATACTCCATCATATGAACACTTTTTTGGTACTGGGTTATTGATTAGACATTAAATCAACAATATCCAGGAGAGAGCCTATAGTTTACGGCATTTTAGATTATTTACTAGGTATCATGTTCGTTACTACTCACGATGCGAATAACCCTACAAATGGCACCAATCAAACCCGCGTGTAGCAATATGTGGGGGGTTAAAGATCAGGACTTCGGAGGTGATGGGCTTTAAGGGGCTATCGAATATAAGTAATATCTGCTAGACAATAAAATGAGAGTCATAATGTCTTTGCAGAATGTTGCAGACAGTTTTATACGGCTCTTCATCTTAATTGTGACGAAATGTTCACTTCGATGAGAAGTATTAAAATAATTTATAAAATTAATTCAGCATTAGTAACAGGCACCAGGGCATAAATACATATTCGGAGCCAAGCTAAGTCACGAGTATTCTCCAAAACTTGAGCAAGCGCGAAGGGATTCTTCTCTTACGACCATTCCAGCTTTTTCTCAGACAGGTGCAAACCAACGATATTACAATGTAAAATTAAAGTCAAAACACAGTACCAACTCATCATAGAAGCAATCGAGCGCACATTAATTCTTCATTCTTGATTGACAGCTGATGTTTCTATACTCTCCTATGTCAGCGCATAAATATTAATCGTTCATCGATATTGTACCAGCCACGAATATTATGTACCTATATTTCCATTTACAACTAGTAAATTAGCCTTACCGCCTATTTTTTTACTCAAATTGAGATGTTACATTGTAATAAATCGTCTTTTTCGCGCAGAAAAAAGATGGCTCCTATAATATTAGCAGCGTCTTAAAACATGGCTTTAATACCAGTAATTATGTTAAATGTTTACTTATTTATGACTAACCAATAACTCGATCCAAAAGCAACTGTCTTTAGATCGATTATCATAAAATTAGAAAGGAAAATTAACTGTAACTAAAAATGTCGATGCTTATTTTAAACTTCACGCTCTCATAATACAAAGACTTGAAAAAACAGTAAAGCAAACATTATTGATGCGGTCCGGAATATTAACAAGAGTTGTCGAGCTCTTGACCTCCGCGAAATATTTCGTATTGTAATCATTGTACAACTGATTGAAGAGACACTTGTAATAAATTAGAGACTGCTTCATGTCAACGACAATTTTGAAGTATCGCTCATTAGAATGGAAGCGTTGTGTAACCCGAAATGAGTGAGTAGTTCAGTGAACAATGTTTTAGAAAGATTGTAGGCAATAGTATAGACTAATTGAATAAGAGCCTTGAATCTCGTAGTCAACAGTGGCTCATGGTTTGAAAAATGTTTATTGAGAGCCAAACTAAAGACATTTTTGGCAAATCATGTTACTCAACAATATTTTCCATTCCTACATTTCCTGCAAAATAACTAAACACGGTATTAGGACCATTGCAAACACAAGCACCAAGCATCTTAAAATCTTTCACACCATCACACATCCCACAAACTAATCACATATTTGGTGGTATGTAGGTGGCATTAGAAATAGTGTACATTCTGTACATGTTAAGTAAAGTTCGTACTTGACAATGCGCATGAGTGCTCTTGACAATCGGTCCGAATTACGACACGAATGAGCTTCGGAGTACTTCGGACAAACAAAATCTTAGGCCGTATGGAAGTAAAAAGTACCGTTGAACAAATATTGGCTCCGAACATCTGTCGTTCGAATGAAATTAGAAATTGGCTAAGAACAATAGTTTTGTTGACTGATGACCATTTGAAGTAAGCTAATAAGTTGGTTTGAAGATGCAAATTAATCTTAAGTTAGTGAGGATAACAATACAAAAGGGTTTTTTTTTGTTTCACGCAAATTCTTATTGTATTTATTACCAGGAATTTAGTCAGATAAAGACAGATGAAAGTTGAATGACTGTGTTTTGAATGGTAAGAAAGCATTTTGTTTGAAAAGCGAGACCATTATTTTCTTAAGAATGCACACTTCCTCTTACCAAAAACGTTAAAAATGCACAAGTAGCCAAATACACTATCCATGACACTCAAAATTGAAATGAATATGCGTCGTAGGGTAAACACACCAACTACGGACGCTAATCAAACAAGAAAACTTGGTGTGTGTCCGAACTATCGTTACGGTGGTCCAACAATTGTGTGGACCACCTCAGTTGTCGCGTATTGTCCGCTAGAGTATGTTTTCACGTCTTTTGTTTAAGCAACTTTCACAATTAACCTGTACATGCGAAAGGTAAGTCACAAAAGGCCTACTTGGACTTAGACAGACTGTACTTTTGGATTGTCATACCCTTTTATGGCATACTATATCAACTCAAAAGCTCGATTAATTTTAAGTGAAATCGAGAAAGTGGATAAGGGATCGCGTATTATTGTTGCTGCAAAAGCAAAAGGAAAACCTGTCGAAATTATTCATTCAAATGAAAACTATCTAAGAAACTTGATACTCGCAACAACTCCTTTAAGTAGCAGTAATAATATGTGAGAAGATGAAAGTGTTGTTTGTTAGAGAATCAAGTAAATATGGGCGCAGTATAAAAGCTTTATGTATAATGATGAATAGTTTTAATTATATGAGCGAAGATTTGGTAAATCTTGGTTTTTTAAAGAAATTCACAACATTTTGCTTCAAGTCCTAGAAGTCTTAGTACTCGTAAATGTTAAATCTTAGGTGGTTTTGCACATATTTGTAACTTCGCAGATAGATGAATATGTTGGCACTTCTAAATTGTTATTATCATCAAAATGATCTATCTCTTTTTTGCCTATTCTGTGTTGAGATTGAGTCCTATCGTCGTCCTCATTAATTTAGTTCGTTTATTCCAATTTGTAGTCGCTGTTGGTCATCATAATTATCAGTAAATCATTTTTCTGCCCATATCCCAATTTATTTGAAGGCGGCGGAGCATTTTTCACTATTATTCGTCATCTCAGCAGTTACTTCCTTCCTAGCCTTCCTAGTTATGTCAATCCATTGTTTCTTTGGTCTTCCCTTCCTTACAGTCTTCCACAATTTTATTAAAATGTTTCAAATATTTATCGATATCCCTTTCGCCATCGCCAGTCCCACACCTAACAACCAACATGTCGAATCCCGCTTCAGACAATGACGGAAACCATCTACAAACTCAACTGGAATTTGAACCCTGCCCTTTGACCGAGAAAGCAAAACTACTGATGGGGCCACAGAGTCATATTACTTAACAATAGAATTAAGTGTGGGGAATATATCTTATTGGAGACGTCTTATATTGTTACGTCATGAGGTTAAGAAACGTGTATTGCGGTTTGGAAAATGATTAGAAGTTCTGTGGTTGATCAAGGATATTGTAGTGTATTAAATGAGGAGTGAAAGGTTTGTCGTCTGAGGTTATTACAGTAGCTGCAACTATTCGTAGAAATGACGAATTTGTGATCGAGGCGGAGATTACTCAATTGCGAAAGATTTATTGATATTTACAGTATAACAGTTTGGTTGAGAGGTTTATACCTATTTAAAATAGCTCACTCGGTGGCTATCTGGATTACTAATTACCTACACTTTACAGAAACAAAGGTATGTTGGTAAAACTAACAATTAATATTTTTAGTACATGAAATGAAAGTGTCTTTGCGTCATAAGTCAAGTTTCTGATGTTCGAAATCATCAGCCATTTTATATTTTTTACTTATTTAGCCAATACTACTATACCTTTTATTAATATAAGCTATAAATTGTTGAGAATATCTTCTGTCAAGTCTGTCTAGCTTTCTTATCCTTTTCACAATAAGATATGTTGAAAAAATAAGTGATTAATTACGATTCTATAATTGCATTTTACTGTTGTCTAATGTCTAAGCAAATCTATAAAAAAATATGAGATCATCCAACTCAAAGCCATATGCATAGTGATGCTCGTAAAAAGAATTAATCGATTCATATTATTCAATATCGATACCATCTTTGGATATCGATAACTGTGTTAGCGTAAAGATTTAAGTCGATATGAGATGTTCGATGACGGTAAATTGATAGTAAAAGATATTATTTATATTATCATCTATAAATTATGCCTACTTTATGTCTTGAATTTAAAATGAAGATGAATTTATACACGTTTCACATTATTTATCAAACACGATGAAAAACAATTAGAAATCTCAGTAAAGACAGGACCTAAAACCTCTAAAATAAATCAATGTAAATCTGAGTCGATATATCTGCACTAGAGATTAATTTAAAAAAAAAAGATAGAAAAAAAAAGGCATTAGATGTAGGTACATATGAAGGAACTCAGCATGAGGTCATGATCCTAGGAGTGTTGATCTAGTAAAAAACTACGATAACTGACCACTCCAACAGTCTAGTTGCAAATCCTTACCCACTAAAACGCCAGCGGGTACTGCGGGACCCGGCAATAAAAAACGCTTAACCGCCATTGGGTACTCGAGGCCCCGGGTTCCTTAAACTGATATGATTGACAATGACATAAGTGACACTCGATAGTTCAAACAAGGTTTAACTATGGCTGGCCACTGGTTATTGAGAAAAACAAGAAAATAGAAGGACATTAAGTTTATTTATATAAGAAAATTACTTGTTATCGTCGATACCTCAACGATAACAAAAGGGTGATGCATAGCCAAATTAAAAACAAAAAGCTCTCAAAAGTCTCGATAAAACAAGTGTATCTATACAAAGTCAAATCGATAACTCCACAACCGATAAAATCCCAACACTAGTGATGTACAAAGACGTATACAAAAATAAACAACAATAATTCAAAGGCACTCAGTGAGTTGAGGTCATACGCCATTGTCTGATAGGTAAAAAAGCTCAAGAGGCCACTACACCAGAGTAGTTAGACACATCGTTATGGCGGAGTCTGTGAAACACTTCTAACACGGAACTAGACCTTTTTTGTTAGAGAAATTCTAGTGTTATTATTTGGGTTTTTGTCTACAACTGTGTCGAGAAAAATTTGATGAAGATGATACCTACTGTCATCTTGTTGAAAACTTTTTCTGATAGAAACTTTAAATCAGAGGTCAGTTGTTAGATTCAGCCATCACAAAAGAACTTCTACCAATTATCCACGGAAAATGGTAAATTGGACTTGGTTAATATGTATATATGTATAATAGCTATTGTGGTGTACAATATAGATATTTTCATTCGTGATACAGGTTGAAAAGGTTTTAATACATTTGTGATCAGGTGATTTTTAATCTTATGTTTTTGTTTATTAAACGGCAGCTTAAAGTAGACATCAATCAGAAGACTAATATCTGACAGTGGAACACTACCGACGGAACTGATGTAAATATTATGTTCCTATATAACTTCAATCAACTCAGCCTGTCCACTGCTGGACATAGACCACCCCAAGCTGCCACAACTCCATGTCCTCAAGTTTGATCTATGACTTAGTTACAAACAAAATTAGATCCTTAGATAACCTTATCAAATCTTCACACACTGATCGTAACTAGAATACAAAACAAAGGCGCGTGTTATAATGGTGTGGAAACTTTAAAACGCAGGTCAGAGGTCAAGCATTATTTTATGTTAATGCATAGTCCGCCGCGGCGTAAATCAATTATACCGCGTGACCCGTAGAGGTCGCCGGTTCGATTCCCGAGCAAGTTGCGCTTTTACACCTATTAGTGTTGTGTAAGATTAGAATGCGAAATTATTTTCGCTGTGACCGGGTAATGACCGTAATGAGAGCCTGTGCGTTCATTAACGGGTTTTAGAAAGGTCAATTTATGGGTTATTTAATGGGTTCTGTTTGGTATGGTATGGGATTTTATTAGTATGACGATGCTTAGTGAAATAGGTAGGTAATAAGTATTTATTAAGTTAAATTGGCCATTGTTCTGCAGTGTTATAAAACAAGTTGTCATAAGAAAGTTTGAAATTATAGAGATAAAAATAATCATTGTTAAGTTTTCGTGATTATATTGGCAACTGCAACAAATGACATAAATATTAAAAAACCGTCCAAGTACGATTCGTGTCTCCATCGTAGTAGAAACCCTTCCTTCATGCGCGAGTCCTGCGGAGAGCCCCCTTTAATTTTTTTTTGTTATTGCTGCAATAGAAATACATATTCTGTGAAAATTTCACCTGTTTACCTATTACAGATCATGAGATACTCGCTGACAGACTGACGGACGGACAGGGGAGGCCTAGCAAGAGGGTTCCGTTGGTTACCCTTCAGGTACAGAACCCTAAAAGGAACTAGGCTAGGTTGTGTAAATAGACTAATAACAGTAATAACCGATCGAATGTAAAAACCAATCAAACAAAAGAACTCGCCTAGATTTAATACCGTAAGTAATAACTACTTCCTCTTCATAAATAATTCGCATCCAATCAAATGTGGCACATTAGTTTCTAACCTCATAATTTAATTAACTCGGAGTTGCAGGTACAAATAGTAATCATGGTAACACGTTTGTAGCTTGACCATCTTAAGGTTGGCGTGGGAAATTGTGAAGCTGAGAAATTAACTTGTTTTCAGAAATAGATGGATAAGTGAGACATGCCAATAGTGACATTGAGACGCTTCTCATTAGACATGACGAACGATGAGAATCATATTAAAAATAATAAAAAATATTTTTACTATATATGTATTTTGAAATGTTTTTGTATAATTTTGTTTTTTAAAAACATTTAAGAATATATAAAGTAAGAAAAATTATAAATAAATGATATAAAAACTAAAAATAATAATATTCCGTTCTTCTTCATAGAGATCTACGCTATAAGGAATGGGCAACTACAGTACTTTCACAGTTTTTATGCCTTGTGACTGGGACTTCATTCTTCCTTCTTCATTCTTCATTTGTTTCTTCAGCTTCATTACATTGTTATCTTTGTCGACAGTTCAAAAGTGCCTGTAACTGGCCGACTTGAAATAAATGCTTTGATTTTGATTCTTCTTTCGTATCGATGGTAGGTGCATCTTATCATTTTTTTTTAAGTCCTGTGATGTGCAGATATTCTGGGTGAATTTTTCAAGTGGGTGTGGATGGCCAAATCCGAAACTATGAGGAATAGCGAAAAGTCCTACACAGAGTCTCGAGCCTGATTTTGATGAAAATTAAAACTGCATCATTGGATTGTTGAAATTTTTATATTCCTAGCCAGGAATCGAACCCGTTGATGTTGAAAAAAATAACATTCTGTATTATTACACCATTTGATAGCGTCGCTATAAAGGATCAAATTCTGGGAAACAATAAGCAAAGTCACAAAATATAACTTGAGATAAATGACAATGGGAAATCTTGCCGTTTGAATAGATGATAACAGTATGTGTGTGTCAGTGTTAGTATCAAATTAAATTAAATTATTGTTAACCACCGAAGGCCAGTAGATGCCAGGTCATCGTTTTCTAACACTGACTAAGATTTAATAAGACATTTCAAAACAGTACAGAACATGTTCAAAAGTAAAATTCTTGTAATTGCACGTAACCTACAATATTAATACACGAACTACAAAGGAAGCACGCTTTATTCCAATGACTATGGTATTTTGAATGCCTACTGTATGGTCAACAAAACAGAGAGGCTACCGATTCACAAAGGAATTTTTATTGCTGTACCGTGCGCAACAACAATGGACTCGTGATGACTGAGCAGTTTTTGGTTGATAATCTAATTGTCAGATTGTATTCTGATTTGTTGATTGTATCGACGCTAGTTTATGTTGTAGCGTCAGCAAAAAAGTGTTTGAAAATATTTTTATGGTGAAAAGTATTTAACGTGTGCAAATTAAAAATCTAATCGATTTAAAAATCATTTATTCAAATTTTGCTAAGAATCAGCAGGTTTTTAACGTCAAAAATATATATTTTTTTAATTTTTAAGGACTGTGAATGTTTTTATAGATGCTATTCTCAATCTATTACACATTACTAAATAAAATTTATTTTTAAATAAAATGTAAAAAAAGACAATTTGTTTTGTAAAAATCCCTGTTACCAAAAATTGCCTGTGGTTATTTTAAACAAAATTGGATTCAACCTAATTAATTCCACTTTAGCGCAATATTATACGAAAAAAACAATCTTTTAATTCTTAATGAATCTATTAAAGCCTTTGTAGGTGTTACTAATGAAGAATAATAACATACTTAAGTTTTCTGAGCATTTTTGTAGCTCAACACAATGATGGCGTAGGCAGATAAGTATAGTTTTAACATACCGATTGCCGGACGTTGGAACCTTTTATGGGTAACGAAAACAATTTCTTTTGCAATAGTGAGTGTACTTTTTGGATGGCCGTATCTTGTAGAGCTTTCTTTCGAAGCTACGTATATTTTAAAGATGACATACAACCTATTTAGGGAATTCGAAGGTATTTTTTTTTTCATCGGTTTCTTGTCCTTATCTCAATTCATTTGGGGTCGGTGCAGCATGTCTTCTTCTTCCATACTTCTCTGTTACTCGTCATCTATTCAGACATCTCCTTTCTTGCCATATCATCCTTCACACAGTCCATCCATCGTTTGGTATTCCTCTACTGTTATACCCATCAACATTCATACTCAAAACTTTCCTCATGACACGACGCAGGAATAAATTAAATAAATTATCGAAACTCCACAGATGTGATGAGAATTGTTATCTTAACTTGATAAGAAAAAAATATTATCATGTTTTATTTTTGGGTCAACTGTAACTGTAGTTCGATCTGGGCAGTGAAGTGCCTAT
The DNA here is from genome assembly GCA_950005105.1 of Lycophotia porphyrea. Classification (NCBI taxonomy): domain Eukaryota; kingdom Metazoa; phylum Arthropoda; class Insecta; order Lepidoptera; family Noctuidae; genus Lycophotia; species Lycophotia porphyrea. Next base: position 8,963,411 of record OX465391.1, on the reverse strand, counting down.
ACTTAGCTATTTTAACTGGATCCTTGTTAACAAAACTTTTTTGCGAACCCTCCTCCATCTATGAATGACTACTCAGTTCTAAAACATCAACGCATCAAATGCTTAACAAAACAAGAATAAGTTACCGGTAATAACGTATTATTTGCTAGCAAACACATCTGCTTTATAATAATATTGTCATTAGCACACTAACAAAGTAGAAACCCAGTTTTTATCCACTAATCCTTTTTACAATGCGTTTGTAACCTTTTTTTAGAATCATTAATGTACATTTAATATTGAAAGGTCGATGAACTTTTGACAATATGGACTTTTGTTGTAGAATAACTATATTTTGATGGGTATTGTGTTATTGCGAAGTGTGTGTATTGATTGGAAGTAGGAAGATTTTTTGTAGGTACTTCTAGGATTTGGTTGTGAACCCAACTTGGATAAAGAAAAAATCTTTGATACTGAAAGTTTTGATTCCCGAGCAAGAGGTCTCAACCATGCTTTTTACCCTATTGCGGCGAAGCGGCGGGTTATAAAAGCCATTGACGTTAAACCACTAGCTTATCTGTTTAGATTTTTTAATTGTGACACACTAACAAAAACAAATTTCAAAACGCCGCCTAGTAGTCTTAAAAAACTCTACAATCAAAGCTAAAGAGTACTCCATATCAAGATTCATTAAATATTTTCACACCAAACTTCAGGCTGAGGCTACATCAACACTTTAAATCCTCCATGACATTTACCTCTCTCTAGGCGCAAAAAACGCGTCTTAAAAAACTGTTTCTTCTAGCCATTCTTTTTACATAACATGTATGAGAACAATGAACATAAACCTACTGAATTAAATACATTGTTTGACTGAGTAGTGACTGCCTCGCTTGTGGTCAGAATTGCTGAGCTGGGTTCGATTCCCAGGTCAGGCGAAGTGTTATTGGGTTTTTCCATCGGGAAATTTTCAGCAGCTGCCTTGACTCTGAGCCCAGTGGTTGGGAAATGACTCGCCTCCTATTATATGGGGCTTAAACATAACATGCAGCGGTGGCCCAGTGGTAGCGACACCGAATTACGAACAGTAAGTCGTGGGTTCGAACCCAGGCAGGCGCATTACTTTGTGTAAATATTTCATCACCACTGATCTCAAAAACGGTGAAGGAAAACATCGTGAGGAAACCGGCATGTCCTAGAACCAAAAATTCGAAGACATGTGACATCTACCAATCCGCACTGGGCCCGCGTGGTGGCTTATAGTCCATTCCCTCTCATAGAGAGGAGGCCTGTGTCCCAGCAGTGGGAACATTATAGGCTGATGATGATGATGATGATGAAACATAACAGGCGAAATGTGGATGTACTATCGTACACCTCTGTCTAACCTTTCGGCGATTACAGCCGTAATGTTATGTCGGGTCATTTGAAGATCACACCAGATTATTCCATAAACGATTTTTAATTTGTCAGCATTTGCAAGAGTTGTATAAAGGGTGTAAACAGACTCTTAACGAAGCCGAAAGGCACTTGTTCTCCCTGTCTGCGATCATTTTTTTGTTCTAGACCATATCTGGGAATCTTCTAGTTACGGAGATATTGGGGGTCAAAGTTTCAACTATTTCACAAGCTTTTTTTTTTAAATACATGTTTTTAATGTAAGATTTTTACTTTAAACACCTCCAGGAACCCCTTACTATTCAATCCATCCATCAGCACAATGTTTTGAGTGCGTTCCATTGAGTCCTACTGTAAAACGTGATTTTTCAACCCAAAAAAAAAATCGTTTCCCAGCACAAATTTTTGCGTAAAGTTACTTAGTTTGATGTACATAATGCTTGGTTGACGGCTTCGTGAAGAGTCTGTTTACACCCTGTATAATCCGACAAGATACGGTATGTGCCTTAGTTGAATGTTAAAGTTTATACGCGTATGATTTTCAATTTGTTAGCTCAACTATGTTTGATTTCACACTGTTGCCGCGCTGGTTACGGTTGTGGGACATGTCATAAGAATAGGCGACTCAGTAAAATGAGGTAGTAGAGGAAATTACCATTTACAACACACGGTATAAAGTCGAAGTCGCTCAAATTGTTAGTTTTTAAACTTATTTAAATACCTATGAGAGATTAATTTTTATTCTGTTTATTATTCATTTATTTTATATAATTATGTATTATCTTTTATTTTTTTACATATTTATTAAAAAAAAACATAGTATCCGCTGGTATCTGGAGCAGGATCCAAGCTACCAGTGCTTAGAGATTAATTTTATGACAGATTTTCAAATGTAGAACGCGGTCGGTTGATAACGAAATATACGATGGAGGAAATATAGCTTAACTGCTTTTCGAAACTTGACTAGTTACCATAAAAAATTCTTCAGTCAGAGATCTGGCCAGTGAAACTGTTTTAGTGTTCAATTTCAGTTTAATAAAACGCAACGCCCACTTGCGAAGTTCCGTCATAGCAAAGTCCAATCAAATTCCTAGACGCTCGCTCCCAGCTTGTCACTTGTACCCACAGCGGCCTGACAGGTGCTCAGTGGATCCGTACATCAATCACGGATGAAACAATCGTGCGGGGTCAGCAGTTATATCGATGACAGATTGTCAGTAACCGCGGCATCCGATGTAATGCTTGGTAATTCCACATGTCATGCATGCTTACTCGTTTCAGTTCCGCCACAAAAAAGGCACCGTGTTTTAACGTTTGTAACTATGACCTCTCTTGTTGTCGGCGATAGAAAGCTGGATTTTGTGTGTGAGAAACGTGGCTGGAGTTTATTAGATTTCTGTATTCTGGGAACTTGAAGTTATTGCTTGACTGTAAGTGTAAAATAAAGACTTAATACACGTTTTAGTATGAAAAAAATAATTAAATAATAATATAAATTCAGCTAAATTCGGTAAAACTCCATCATAGTTGGGAAAAGGTTAGGCAGATGATGACACGTTTTAGTATTTCATAGGTCTCGAGTTCGAACCTAAGACTTCGGATTCATGTGCGTGTTATATTATTATCACTTGCTTCGGTAAAGGAAAACATCGTGAGGAAAACAGCACGCCTGAGAGATATTTCTTGACCGCATGTAAATCTAAGTCAGTGGTCTATGGACGGCATAAAAAATCTGACACCAGGTTAGGCATTAACTACACTATAAAGAAATACGAAGAATTTTAATATTATTCATTATGATTGGTTTCTCGGTATTAGGTTTAACTATTTCGTTTTCATCGAGTTGTTGAAATGACAGTTTTTTTTAATCTTGTAGGCCTAAAATTTTGTCACTTCCGTCGCGGTCGGTGGCAGCGCAGAAGTTTAACTGAATCTTTTGCGGTACAGAGGGCAGGATAGAAGCTGGAAGATATCGAGTGAAGTCGTATTATTAATAACTAGCGGACGTCACGCGGTTTCACCCGCGTAGTTCCCGTTCCCGTGAGAGTACGGGGATAAAATATAGTCTTTGTAACTCGCTGATAATGTAGCTATCTATTGCTGAAAGATTTTTTCAAATTGGTCCAATAGTTTTTAAGTTTATTCGTTAGATACAAGAATACAAAAAATAAACTAACCCTAGCTATGATTACCCTAAGTTTTTGCAACCACACCGATAATAAAAGATCTTTGATTACGCTGGCTTCGTGTGATAATTGTACTTCGAACATGATTAATAGTTTGCACCAACAAACAATGGAAGCCTGACCAGGGCACCTTGAAGTGCACACAATATAATGAACGTTAGGTATTTTGCATATAAAAGGTTAGAAGACAAGTAACAATAATAAATTGGATTTGTACATAATAGGTACAGGTTTGTGTTTATTTATTGCAAGTGTTTTGCAAGAGTAAAAGGATCTGCGGGTATGTTTAAAATTATAATCATGTTTGTGTATGTGTAACAGAATAGATATTTTAATTTTATTAACGGTGTAACTTCAACTAGCTCACTCATTATCATCTGCCTAGCCTTAACTATGTTGGGGTAGACTTCCAGTCTAACTCAATGCAGCTGAATGATGGAAGAAGCGTGGTATGTAATGGGTGGTCACCCATCCACAGACCAACCTAGGCAAGTGCGGCTTAACCTGAACATTGATCGGGTCGGCTGTTATTTTTTAGCCACCAGCTCCACTAGCACACTGTTACCATGCTAGAAATCGAATTATAAAGGGTGTAAAAAAACTCTTAACGAAGCCAAAAGGCACTTGTTCTCCCCGTCATTGCGATCATTTTTTTGTTCTAGACTATACCTGGGAACCTTCTAGCTGCGGAGATATTGAGGGTCAAAGTTCCAACTTTTTCACAAGTTTTCTTTTTTAAATAAATGTTTTTAACGTATTATTTTCTTAAGACATCTTCACGACCCTTCTACTATCCAATCAATCCATCAGCACAATGTTTTGGGTGTGTTACATTGAGTCCTATCAAAGTAATTTTCACTCCAAAAAAAAAATCGTTTCCCAGCAATATTTTTTGCGTAAAGTTACTTAGTTTGGTGTACAGAATGCTTGGTTGATGGCTTCGTGAAGAGTCCGTTTACACCCTGTAGTTTAATTTGAAAAATAAACACAAAACGTGACAATTAATCTATCTAACTTCACACCCTATCAATCGACTATCATATAGACGAGAAAAAAAAGCAAAAATTTAATTAATTGATTAGATAATATTATAAAATTTAAGACACGAATTTCAATTAATTCTACAGCTTCGAATAACTAAATTAAATATTATGATAGATGACCTTTCACGTTTCGACCGGTCATCATCGTGTGATATCAGGAGAGAGTGATAGGTGATTGAAATCATCAATCATGACTAACCTATCAGTATCAACATGTCTTAATAAAATCGTTACCAAACTTTGTCTAGGCGTCAAGTTGTTTTAATGTTGCCCCACACTAGTAATATCATGTTTGTGGGTGCGGAGCTCAGCTAATCTTTCAAATTTATGAGACGCAGTAACTTTTCCATTTTTGAATCTTGCTATAGGAAAACACACGAGGAACGTTTGTTGACTTTTCTTGTACTTCAGTTGGCCTTGAAACATTTTTTTTTAAGTATACGGAGTTCTGCAACGAATGGTATCAGAAAAAATACGTTTTCCTTAAAACCCAGAATGAAGTAAAGGACAATGCCAGAGCTGAAACTGTTTTTCAGAACCGACAAAGGTTAAGGTACTTACTCCATCTCTGATGCCCCATTACCTACATGAAAAGTTAAATATATTCCAAAGACTAAGGACATATGCAGCATTCGCTTTATTCTGAAATCTACTTAGTAAAGACACAACTACAGACAAATCAGGCCTAGTGCCACAGACTGCATACATAAGACAACCTATTATTTATCTACATAAGTTTTCACCGCTTTTTAAGTTTTCTTGCACAAAAATCTTACTAAATGATTTAAAGGATTATGGCGAATAATAGAGAAGTATGGATGAAGGAGACATGCTGCGCCGATCTCAAATGCAATCAAAGCAATGTGGCAAGTATGGCAACAGAGCTGACACATGGAGACATTACTTTAATAAATGCAATAACTGACATGTTATCTTTTTACCTTTTTACCGCTAATCTGAATAACTGATGCTTTTTTTTATATTCTATTCTGTGGAAGCTTTTATGTAAAACAATTAAATACGCATTAGTGCAATAAACGTTATCAAAACATGCCTATAAATTGTGAAATTGATACTCTATTCGCACCTGCGTTTCAAAAAATTCAGATCACAAAAACTTTAGCATAAATATTTTAGATAACACATTTTATATTTATTTCCCATAAATATTTCGCATAGTTAGGAATCTAGAAACCATAAAACGGATTTAGTAGGTATATAACATATCGATGACAATTTACAACTTTCTCGATACTCCGAATATATTCTGAAGGTGAGGTCAAGGCCGAAAAGAGGTTTTTAAATAATTTTAAATATTTTAAAATTCTTTAAAAGGCGACCCACCGTCTGTTTAACGGTTTCTTTGAGTTATTATAATGAGGAGGTGAATCGTTTGTGTTTTTGATCATGGGACATTGTACAGGTGTTGCCGAGAAATATATGGCTAATACATATTTTATTATGTTATTTCTATTGAGTGGTGTATGGTAAATAGTTTTGAGACAGCTTTCCCTTCTGTTTGTGTAATAGGATGTTAATGATGTTGGCGGCTTAGCTAAGAAAATAATTATCTTCGTATTTATAGGAAGGCCTTTAAAGTCAAAAACTTGATTAATTGAAAACAGACGATGACCCACTTGTTCGAAATGTCCCAAGTTCCCAACACTTGCACTTTAAAAGATTTAAAACCCTACAGACGCTGCGATTAACGTGGCCAGATCCTGGGCTCAAGAAATTTAAATATGATTGATACGATAGAAGAACGCGAAGAATTGAAAACAACAGTTTTTTTTTTCATTAATGACTTACCTACTGCTGGGCTAAGGCCTTTTATTATTATTTTTTTTAATTTTAATTGCTGATTAACAGATGCTTCAAAAGGTCAAATTTGTAGAAATAAAAACCTAATTCCCACATATTATTTATTTAAACAAACAATTTAAATTAATAAACACTAAATATACTAACGTAATGCTTCGGCAAAGGGCGAGCGATTTAACCTCGGTGTCATAATCATGTGCCTATAAATTTAATATTAAATATGACATTTTATTATAAACGGCTTTGGTGTTAGAAAACATGACCCCTTATAATTTATAGGAATGCCCCTTGAAACAATTTTTAAAAAAGTTTACTCAAGACGTAGGTACTTATTGTAATTTATTCATTTTAAGAAGTCAATGTTAATTAGTTATCTTTAACAAGTTTCAAGAGCTTGTACAACACTATTAAAGAGAAACAAAAAATAAAGAGGTTGACAAAAGAGTACTTAGTGTAAAAGTTTTGAAGTGATTCTAGAAATTAATGTGGCTGCCGTTTTATCATCATCATCATCATTTCAGCCGAAAGACGTCCACTGCTGGACATAGGCCTCCACCAAGTGTCGCCACATTGACCGGTCCCGTGCGACTCGCATCCAGCGGATCCCCGCAAATTGGACTCATAACTCATAATTGGCTGCCATTTATCATATTTAATTTGTATAAATTCTTGCTAATTATTATTCAATCATAAGTAGAAAAATCAACCAGTCCTATCAAGGGGTATCGTATTACCCAGTACTTACTTCATTGTGGTCGTTAGATAAGCTGTCGCTCCAAGTAAAATACTGGTATTCAGCTTAGAATGGAAGCCGACCGTAACATAGTAAGGAAAAGGCTAGGCAGATTATGAAGTAGAAAAATAACTATCCTACGATTACCGAGACTATAATCTATAAATAATAATAGAATCGTTTTTTTTATCAAAAGAACCACGGCGTAGGGTCAAAATCAAGCAATTATATTCCAGTTAGGCTACTAAAGGCACTTTTGAACCTCAAACTTTACAAAGAAGTAGATTTGATTCTAGTTAAGGTTAACACAGTCTGTTGAAATAAAAAAGCAGAAAAGATAACCAAGCTGAATAGTCTAAAAGATCAGTAATAAAATACGATATTTAGATATTAGTAAATTAAAAGACATAAATCCACTATTACAACCTGAGAGCAACACTCATTTTACGGCTGGCTTCATCACTCAAAACTCAAAACTCAAAATCTATACTTCTATATTTATTATGTGTATATAATAATATTATAAAGAGGAAAGATTTGTATTTTTGTATGTAATGAATAAACTCAAAAACTTCTGGACCGATCCGAAAAATTCTTTCAGTAATGGAGCTATCCATTACTGAAAGAATTTTTCGAATCGGTACATTATCTGCGAGTAAAATAGGTTATATTTGATCTCTGTACTCCCTCGGGAACGGGAAGTACGCGGGTGAAGCCGCATGACGACCGCTGGTTTATTATAAGCTAATGTAGCTTATATTTGCAGTAGACAATCACCTCTGTGCCATAGCCACGACAATATACTTCATTGAAGGGTAATGCAGAGGTGGGCTACGGGACTATTCGAAAGAGATACCGCGGCCCTGGAATGTAAAGGGCAAAGAAGGAACATGGATGGGTTTCAGTCAGTACAAGTCTGACACTCCCTTCCGCTCCACCCAGAGCGGGAGCATCATTTCATGATTTCCCATCCTAAAAAAAAAGGATTAAGCAGAGGTGGATTTCGGGAGTTATGTTTAAGTATGGTATTTAAATGTATTTGGCGAAATAAACCGAGCTCAAATACAGACTCCGAAGCTGCTACCGAAAAAATTCATAATTGAAAAACCCAATAACACTTTCGGACCCGGAGATCGAACCCTAGGACCCCTCATTAATTTAATTAAAAAGTAGTTTATCTCAATATTTATTAAATGGATTAATAATAAAATAAGAAAGTGGTACTCCTGGACAAGGCTCGTATTGTTAGGAGGATCCTCTCACTGGAACCCCGACAGCCGGTAGCTTGGACTCTGTTCCCGACACCGGTGGGCTACAATTTTTTATATTTTTAAATGTTTTTTTTTCCGTAACTAATATTTTAAAATGAAATTAATTTGAAAGATGAATAAAGGAAAAATAAAAAATAAATGTTAATAATTATGCTAGATCAACGAATGAGATTAATACTCGACCAATAAGGTGAACTATATTTTTTTCTTTTTTACTAGCCTGCTCTGTCCCACTCCTGGGCAAAGGCCTCTCCCACTCCTTCCACCTCTCGCGAACCCGCGCGTCCTCCTTCCAGTTCGGACGGAACTTATTCAGTTGGTCCCGCCATCTCCTTCGTGGCCTACCGCGAACCATTTACCTACTTTACCTAATAAAAAAGTAAAAGACACAATGACCTAATCTCTGCAAGCACATTATTAACAGCTATACTTAGAAGGCAATCACTTCTCCCATAATAACGACAATATAACTATGTTATGTTAACTATGGTTAAACAGTTACATCCTTAATCTTCGGTATATCTGTTTACAGGTAACTGTAAAAGGAGATAACTACATGTGTACAACTTAAGGTGTTACTGGATGTGGTATAGAGTTAAGATTATTGTAGACTAGCAGTCGTCACGCGGTTTCATCCGCGTAGTTCCCGTTCCCGTGGGAGTACGGGGATAAAATATTGCCTATGTTAGTAGCTGATAATGAAGCTATCCATTACTGAAAAAAATTTAACAAACAAACAACAGTATAGTGTATAGTTATTAATAGTATAGACGAGCACTTCGCCCGCGATTTCAACCGTAAAAATTGTGATAGCTCAGCTAATATGCATGATATAAATATAATTATATCCTATAACACCCAGGAATAATGTAGATTTCTGCCAGTGAAAGCATTTTTAGAATTGGATCATTGGTTATAGAGATTACCTTCTATATACAAGCCTACAAACCTCCTTTTTGAGCGTGGTGTAAAAATTGAAGGTCGGAAAGTTTCTCATTTAGTATGTGCTTACATGTAAGAATCTCATAATATACCATCAGACCCTGAAATCTCGCAAAGGGTTAAGCAGAAGTAACCACAGGAGGTAAAGTATAATTCAGTAAATGAAAAATCAGGACCAGTTATTATCTCGTTATTCATCTCGAACTACACTCAACTCGACTAAAAAGTGCAAGACTCATCTAGCTACTAGCTCTAAGCCAGTGCCTCGTTCACACAGCCGCCTAATCAACGGCCGGGCTCGCTAGTGTGCGTTGTCATACTACTTTCTACATAATTTTTTACACTGCCTAGTCTATAGTGCAGCTTCTAATACTAATTTATTATTTAAATAGACCCGCAAGGTGGATTATGGCACACTTCCTCTTACAAAGAGGCATGTATCATAGCAGTGGAAAACATTGTTTTCACTAAGCTGATTGCTGAGATAGGCCATAAGAGTATTCTTAGGCTATTAAAGTTTTTTTTTGTTGGATCCCTGGACCCTAAATCTTGTTTGTTAATTTTCATTTTTTTGCGCTGTTCCTGATTAAACACTTTTTTCTTACTTTCTTTTCTCAGCCGGTGTGGTTTTTTGTTTGGCTTGGATAATAAAATGTTTTGTGAATTTAAATTAATCATTAATTTTTCTAGTAGCGGTTGTAGTTTGATTAATAGAATAATTATATGTTTTGTGAATTTTAAATTTGTAGAGTAGAGAATAGTTTACCTACTATAAAAACTGCTATTAACGATTTTTATGATAAACGATTACAAGAAGTAAATTATTGTCTTACGGTATACAACTACGTATTTATTAGGTATCATCGGCTCATTGACACATAACAGAATAAAAATATAAGTTGCCTTTTTAAATGAATTATTAATTAACATTCCAACTTCAGCATTTTATTTGTATATTTTTGTGTCCTAAAAAAATCGACTCCTTCTATACTTTTTATTATTAAAATTCACTGTCCGGGCTATGAATAAATGTCACATATACAGGTCTGGTCATCCGCACCATGTTTGCTTTGTACTCCTACCGAGATAGCATCTCGAGATACATCTGAAGATAAATTCGACTATTGTAAACGCTTATTAACCTGTAACTTTGAATATGGTAACATAATTAGTTTTAAGTAGCGGTGCAGGTATTTTGATAAAGTGATACGCATGTCTTTGGGGAGATGAGATCAGTACAATGTTGATGGCTAGAACACCTGGTGATTTAAATATTTTTATAATTAATAGGTATGGAGCAGGTTGTTACTCATTATTTTTCTATAGCAGACTTCGATCTGGTATTCAAAATACATGAGTTAATCAAGGAGCTAAGATAATTATGTAAATGCCATTCAGTTTTTAAATTCTCCTGCACATGCAAGAAAATAAATACAAAAATCAAGAATATTTTTAAATAAGTACCAAAATTAAGCCATTTCATTTTACTACGCCCAAATATGCCTAGAATCGTGAGAAAAACTTTTCTTACTGCATCTTTATAACCCAAAAATGCCATTCCCAGTTCAGTATTAGATAAGAGATTACTGATTACTGAAATATTTACATTCAATAAATATTAAAATAAAATAAAATCTTTAATAAATCGCGGCTTAATTACATAAACAGCAATAACAAAACTCTTTTATTACGAGATAAAACTTAGCGGAAGTTGATGATGACATAAAGATTATGATCAGCGCTCTCACTTGACACTTTGACGAAACCTACCCAGATTATATTTACCGTATTCACAGCGCTTTTCCACCACCTATATTATTTTTATAACCTCACTAAAAACGCTCAAAGGGCCCGAACACAGATGCATACGACAATTAATTAGCCAGTGAATTAATATGCAAATAAAAACATTCAAAAAATATCGACGCCGCGATAGGGAAGGGAAAGATATCGTAACTAATTCCAATAGTTACGTACCAACTTTAAGCAAGTGGTACGATAAATATCGATGGTCAATAACTCATTTTAATTGAATCATTCCGGCTAATAGTGCTTTCTAGACGTTTGACAGCACCGTCATTAGAGACATGATAGAGACAGAAGACTGGATCTCGATTAATAAGTACGTCGTTTTTGTTTTAAATTCAATATACGTTTTATTGAAATGTTTATCTTTTTAATGATACAAAGATTTTTATTGTCGAGATAGACGATTCTTAATGAAGTTGTACTGTCAAAGATTTTATCCGAGTAAAAGTTGTTAATCCATCGTATATTAAAAACTTTCTATCTTATCTTCTCATGAGTTAAACATGTTAAATTACTCCAAACGTTTTTGCATTTCTAATCCTCGATAAAACGAAAAAAAACTACAACAAAAACTGTGTGCCTCTCTTTGAATTTACTTTCAAAAACAAAAAATATGGTAACTCGTTTTCGCTTCACCATAGTTTAAAAAAGGAAAACGTTGAATTGAAATACGGCCTCGTTTTAATTTCTGGTCAGTTCGCGGTTCGCGGCGAGCGACAAATAAAGTGGCGATCCCGAGATGGTTATCTGCGGACAAATCGTCGTGTGTGTTGCGTACGCGCAGCGGTGAGAACCTAACGCACCTGTACCGGTCGGCGTGCCGCTAGGGATGGGACAGTGTCGATAGTTTGCATGTTATTTTGTTGAGTTGCGTTTTTTTTGTGGTTCGATAACTTGTACATGAACAGATAAGTTGGAATTATTGTTTTTGTGATATAAAGCTTACGGTGTTTTTTAATGAATTAGTTTACAAAGTCGCTAAGCACTCTAAGCCCAAGGTAGTAGAAATTAATAAAAAAACGACCTTACCTTATAGCAATGTAATTGTGTGTCGGAAAGAGTGAGTGAGAGTGGTGGTGTTACAATACCTCATTGTTTAACAAAAATGTAATACCTGTTTACCTTTTATCTAGATAAAACAACAAACAATCCAGAAAGCACAACAACACAAACCTATCAAAAATCTAATCTCCAATTTATCGACATCCCATCCGCTACCGCGTTATCGATAACCGATCAAGTATCGATATCTATCGATATTACCCCTAGATCTCACGCAGCGCCGTCCCGGTCCATCGGGCCCGTTCGTTGCGAGTCACGTCATAAATCACGCACTAATAGCCGGTAAACTCATTCGCTAATCCGAATCGAACAACTGCGGGACTAACACGAACATTGCGACAGCGAACCTCGCTGTTTTTTGTATTGGAAGCTCGAGAATATGTAATTATTTTAAAGGAATAATTAGTTAGGATTGTTTTTAGTTGAAATAATTAAAATTACGTGACCATGGCCTACCTGTATTCCAAATTCAAAATCTGTTCAGCTGTCAATGCGTGAAAAGGTGACGGACAGGGAAGGATAGGAGACTATCGCATTTAAAAAAATTGTAGTACAGTAGAATCTCACTAATCCGGCACTATCGGATTACTGGATTGAATAGAAAATATCCAAAAAGAGAATATAATGTATTTATTGTGTTGATATTCGACCCATTTTTTTAAAACTGTAACATATCTCACAATTAACTAATTATGTAGTTTTAAAAAACCCTTAACGACGGAGCGCATACGCAGTGCATGGCGTAGAGAGGGGCGAGAAAGGCGCGGGCTGAAGGTGCCGGATAATTGGACGTATCGGTCTATTGAAGTGCCGGATTAGTGAGATTCTTCTGTATAGATAAAACATTATTCTTATTAACTTTTTCCTTGTATCTTAAAACATAAGTCTAGTCACAGGGGTCAAACGGCAAACTGTAGTCGTTCCGTGTAAAATACTGCATCTAGTTAGACGGGAAGTTAACCCAGCTTACTTACCTGGGAAAAGGCTAAGGAGGTGATGATGCGTAAGATTTTATATGAGGTGGTAAAACTAACTACTGATGTGGCTATCCATGTTGTTTTAAAACCGGTAAGAAGCCTGCAGCTTTATATAGAAAGTAACAGTATTCTTAGCCTCTAGTATTCTCTTTAATGAATAGCACAAGTTTCTCAAGCCAAGATATTTCATTCAAGATCTTTGTTTATGTCAAGTTATGGTAATTGATTTAATTAATTGGAAGCCGTACTTTAGTCGCATACCTAATTTTGTAATCGGTTTTAGTTGAATTGCGTAAACTGATTTAAATGTTGCAAGTTTTTGTTATAGATACCGAATCTTCTCTCTGTTGAAACACTGGCGTCCTCTCTGAGAGTCGGAGCGGGCTGTACTCCATCGCGCAGGCCTAATGCGGTTTCCTCACAATGTTTTCCTTCGTCGACATTAGACAATTCGTTTCATTATTAAAGTTTACCACGAAACAAGAACCGTTATTTTTGAATGCTCTCTGCAAAGCAACAAATATGAAAGTTACACTGATTGTAAAAAAAGGTACCTGATTTCAAGTTTTAATTTGATTATTAATTTTTTTTTAATTTAATTTAATTATTATTATTTAAAAAGGATGAGAAAGCTGAACTATTTTATTTTTCATGATCATTGGTGTTGGGTAAAGTTATATTAAGTGTCAAAGCTCTACTTACTTGTTGGAACCGTGTTGAACACAAATGTGCGTGGGTGGTAGGTTGATAAACTGCTCTGTGTAATGACAGGTTATTATCGCCTATCTCTTGGTACCTAGCCTTCCTACAAATGCGTTGGGATCCCTAGTAAATTTATGTTACCAATTTTTACTTAGGAATAAGTCTTTCTCTCAATAAAATAGGTTGTAAGATCATCAATAATCACAATTCGCTGTCGTAATTTTCCCGGAACATGTTCTTTAAAATGACTGGTTGGTTGGTTGACATTGTTATTTCGTGATAAATTATGTTTATTTCAATTTCAAAAGTAAGGCGGTGTTTCGTAGCTAACTACTCTGATAAGATACACCGAAACAAATTCAAAGCATTGTCTTAATCAGATGCGCGATTGTTATGTTTTAAATGGTTTTGATCTTCTTCATATTACATACCTTTTTCTTCATTTTAGTATTGCAATAATCATTGTTGTAAAATATCGTAGATTCAACCATTCCGGTCCATTCAATCCTTGTTTTTCCATCCTCTGAGGCAGCTTCAATTAATATTAAAACAACTCCAACTCGTTACCTCTTGATGCGATATAAACCACGTACCTGAAACAATTAAGTATGGACGTTAGAAAACGGACGATCACTTTAGAAACCTGATTTCTTCAACTGACTTGGGACAGGCCTTCGATTGAGTAAAGCTTGGTCCCGTCAATTGCGCAACGGTTATTAAAGGTAGAATTATTTGCAGATAAATTGAACCCGGCTTAGGTATGGTACTGTCAAAGATTGAGGGTATGTTTCTAACCGGATTCTTTGGATCAGTTTAATGAAAATTGGTCTAAATTATCAGAGCTTAATCTTGCATTTAGTTTAGAAGATGGATAATAAATAAACACAAGAACGATTAAATGTTACTTGGCATGCGGTGGGTTTGAATCATGATGCCTACAGGAAAAAACAAAAGAAAAACACTATTTGTGATATACAGTTATGTTTGAATCAATTGGTTAATAACCGTAATTATGATAATTACTTATATTGCTACAATTAACAAAAGACTACCATCAACTCTGGACCACATAGACAAACATCAAACATAAGATAAATTCCAATTAATTACTCTACGCAATAAAAGCACTGACAAATTGCAAACGGATGGCTGTCTTTCTACGAAGGCGTTACCTTCGAAGAAAGACAGCCATCCGTTTTCCCCGACTTTTACGACTCAAAAACCCTTCCATCCATCGCTAAAGAAATAAATTTCAAAGCGCGTCCTTTAAATTATCGTATTGCCAGTCTCTTTTTGAAATCTAAATTTACTTTGCGCAACGACAATTCTAGTTTTCAAGTCAGTGTAGATAAGGGACGTCCTACGCTGTTGGATGGACAGCAACCGGTTCAGTGTGATTGTGAAGTAAAATGAAAAATACCGCTCGATCTGCGGCTTCGTTTAGACATCGGTAACGGGTATGTTTCTTGTGGGAGAGGAATTATAAGTAATTAGTGCGGGGATTTGTAACTTTGTTAGTTTTGTTCTGTTTATTTGTAGCTTCTTTGGCAGGTTGTTAGAAAGAAACTTCACCAGTGACTATAAAATTATTAGTATCTCGAATCTGGTGCTGCCCATTTTTCTACAATTTGGCCACATATAATCAATTCAGTTCAAAACCAAACTAGAAACTAGATATTACACGAAGACTGACAATTATTAATCCCACGGAAACATATCCATAGTAACCTGACCATATGTCTTTCTAAGTGTAAATAAAATCATCTTCAATGTTCTAATTACCACTTTCACCTTCAATATGAACCATAGCAATCTAATTTGCATTGCCGAACCCCTAACACTTCAATCAATACCTTATTTGCCACGACGTTTAAAAACCCGTTTTTTTTTCCAACAAAAAGAAAAAATCAACCCAAAAAAGCTCATCACAATCGTGACGTATTAAAACGGACACGTTCAAATCGGGCATGAAAATAATAACCCACGAATCGCTCCTGATTATAATTGGTGGATGCTCTTGCGCCGGCCGCACGCGTACAGTTACGCTATAAACTATCATTAGGGCGATGCGCACTTTCTGGGGAAATTACCGCGGTTTTATTTGTTAGGTTTGTGAAATTGAGCATTGTAGGGCTAGCTGTGATATTTTTTTTTGTTGGTATCAAACCAACAAAAAAAAAGGCTGATGTGAGGAGATAAGATTATGTCGCTTTTGAGAGATAAATAGTTGTAGAACCTCTTGTCTGTAATATGTGTTGTTAGTATAGTTGTCCACAGTATATGTGACTTGGCAGATGGACCTTAAAGACCTTTAATTTCTGCTATAGTTGATTTTTATCGATTTTTTTATATGCTTCATGATCTCTATCCAAATGTCATCGCAGTTTCTTAGACGCTCTCTCGGTTGTCACTTAAAGGAATTTCGGCTTTATACGCAGCACTTTAGAGTTCACAACTGTTATCTTTTGAATTTTCTTTTCTATCCTTTATAACATCGGAAACCTCATCATTAGAGCTACTGTTACTGTTACTCGAATTAATTTTAATTTAAGCCGCGGTTCCTTCAAAGAAATATTCTTTCCTTATAGCCCATAAATCATCAGCATCCTTCAAAACAATACTGGCAACCCTGTCACACAAGCCCATACATTTTTATAGAGGTGGTTTGCGATTTTCCATAGTCAATAAACAGATTTGGTTGATTGTTTGATTTCGACCGATCGATCAAGTTGAATGTCTAATTCGTTGTTGATTGTATACCTCTATTGTGATTCGAAGCAGGCTACGCGATTGAAAAGATTGTAATTGGAATATTGGCTAACGTACAAAATTGCTAGCCTTTAGGAGCCAGCTTTTCGTTGATTGAGCAGTTGAGTTTTGGAATGCTTAATTTGGGCGTTTTGATATTAAGGATTGTTTTAAAGGAAGGTTTTGTCATGTGTTTTTTACCTTTAATGTGTTTATTAGCTCTTGGTTATTTCATATCTTCGTAAACTTATTTGAGAAGAAGTTCATCTGTGCAGAATCCTTGAAAGTAAAAGTCATGGATTACTTTCTCCAATGGAATTACTGCATCCAAAAGTTGTAAATTCAGCATCGTAATCTTTCTGATGGAAAAATCTTGTTTAATGTAATCTATGGGTAGCTCCCATCATAAAATAGGTAACGATTAAGAGATCACTATTAATAAGGAAGGCATTATCTGAAGCAAGTATACTGGCCACCGTTATCAGTACATTGTAGAAAACAATTTCCTTCTCAAGTCCCGTCAAGATAATTTGTATAACGTTCAATTTTCTACATAGTTACAAAATGGTCTTACGCTAACACAATTGGTCATTCATCTGTCTGGAGTTCCTAGGACATATTTATATCCTGGTGCTCATATTTCCTGGTTTGATAATGGGCGTAGAAATACATACAACGTTCTGATTGTTTTCGGAAAGTCTGTTGTTTTACCATTAGAGTGGACTAAACTGACACAAGAGCTTCTTCTTCTTAGCGTGTCGATGGCAATCTATATTGTGTCGGCCCAGAACTGAGCTACTAGTTTGCGCTGTCGGTAGAGCTCAGTACCGACTTCTTAATTGACCCCACTCCGTCTTTCTGTTTCTTCATCTGGGAAGAGTAAATGAAAAGTAGCACTAACTAATACTTACAGGTTGATTACTCCTCAAGTAACAAGTCTTGTATTGAAATTTTTTCGTGTCTTCATTATTTTATTATTTCTCTCATCGCCTTTTGTATCGCCAAAAAATAATTAAGGTGGTCTATCGGTAAACCATAAATATTAGCTAAATAATATAATTCGTGTTCAATTAAAACAGATTTCAACATCAAAAAATGGCCTGTATTTTATGGAATCCACAAATCAATTAAGGTAATATAAAGCCGCGGAGTACCAGGGCGCCATAAATCCACCGGGCTACACAACGAGCTGGCGGCCACATTGTGAAGTGACGGAATGGCTGTGCGCTAACATTGGTTTTACGACACGTGACACTTGTGTGGCATTGCTGAGTTAAAGATTTTAGAAGTGACTTCATTTAAATCTTAAAGCTGTTGAGGCTGTGCTAAGTAACGGAGGCTCTAGATCACCAATGTTTCCCTAAACGATGAAGAAAAACATGGTGAGGAAACCGGGTAGTCCTGGAATGGGAAATTCAAAGAGTTTGACTTTCACCAACACAAACTACGTCCGCGTATTGGCCCTCTGGTGTCCCAGCAGTGGGAACGTTAAAGTCTGATTATGCTGCTAAGTATAATAAAAAGATGAGTGATCGTACTCGCTAGTGAAGCTGGAAGAAAGCCGATAAATATAATGATTTCAATTAATTCCGTGAGGTAGACAGCCATATACAAAGTAAATAATTTATTCACAAGCCACTTCCATAACACCTATTTCCGCGCAAATCCTTGTACTCGTACGCGGCCCTTCTATGACATCACGCTATTGTCCAGCGGCAGTGGGCAGACAAAAGCTTGCAAGTGTGCGTACGACCTGCGCATGAGTGCGCTGGGAAAGACGGTCCGTTCAGATGTGGCAAATAGCATTGTTGTTGTTCTACGGAAAGCTGTTTGAGTATTATTGTTAGATATTATTGAATTTTGAGTACTTTGTTGATTGGTATTTCCTTTAGCTGTTTGTTGGTGGCACCTGAGTACCTGTCTGTACAAAAATAGCTAACGCTAATCTCCGAGAATATTATTTGTGGTGTTACGTAAAAGACTCTTGACTGGTGGTTTACTTTTGTGTTACCTTCGAATGATTTCCTTTTAATGGTAAAGTGAAATCTGGCAGGAAAAACCAGTCATATAAAAATCTAAGCCACCAACCACGGCTATTGATTCGTCGTCGCCTTTACCTTGATTTGTAGGCAAACAAATCTTGGATTAGGAAATTTTAAAGTTAAGGCCATTTTTCGTCTTAGAAATTGTTTAGGCGACTGGTGGGTGGACAACTCATTTGTTGATGATCGCGTACGTTTTAAGGTCTAGGTAAGACTGAACATCAATTGCAATTCTAAGAGGTATTGCGCTTTTTAGGGTATTCCTCAAAGCGCAACTGCTTTTGAGCGCAACCATCTAAGCGCAACTAAATTATTACTCGAAGCGCAACCATGGAGGAATACCCCCACTTTTTGACTACAACGAAAGTGTCATCTAGTATAATAGTGTTCTTCCTGCTGGATTTTAATAGGTTTTCGTAGCATATATTTAATATTTTTTCTGTAAATTAGATAAAACCTCAGAAAATGGTTTTTTCAAGCCATCAATCCCTATAAAATCTTCACAAACTAACGCAGAGGCGTAAGCCGCCGTCCATCATATCAGCCCACGTTGTTTGACAACACACAGACAATGGGAGCTGACAGCGTATAGTGTTTGTTGAGCTTTGTTTGTTCGGACTAAACGTCGCGGCAGGTAGGTGGTTACGCAAGCATTGTGGCTCCACGATTATATTGGTGTAGAGTAGGCAGATTGACAAGATAGGTTTAGTATGATCTGATCAAAAATTGTGTTATTATGCTCGTTAAGGATGATGGTGCTTCAATCTTATTTACTGCAGTGGATCATAAGTATCAGGAATGAATAGACTCTGACAGTTTCTTAAAAAGACCAAGTCTTCCGGATCTGCAACAGTAAGTCATTGAACTACCTTACCTTTGATTTCCTGGGCTGGGTTTGCCAGTAAGAAAATTAATTCACACGCTTCATTTTTCACTCACACTCACCACTCATCACACTATACCACTCACACACACACACTCACCTACCACTCACTCTCTCAAAACGTATTTTTTTTACCTATATTCATCATAATTTTAATCAGATAGATTTCGTGATCTAATGCTACAAGGAGGTTTTTTTATGAAACTCAAAAACAATACTCTATCACAGATGAATGACTTATTCCTTTTATTTTTTCTGACTTAACCTAAATCACCGTACCTTAAACAAACATTGAACAATATCCAAGACTAATTGAAGGTCAAGTTTAAACACGATATTCATCTTTACATGCACATCACATCTAACTTATACATTCATAGGGTGCTTCTATAAAGATGTAGACTTCCAGTATGGTCAAGTCAGTACCGATGGGTGCAGATGAAAATTCTATTTTTTTTTATTGTTTCCATATCTTCTTGGAACTGTTTCTTTAGCGGGCATTCACAAGGAACTGCCCTGCACGACATCTACAGTTAAAAGTTAGGATCACACGCCATTAACCCAATGTCATCATCATCCGCCTAGCCTTTTCCCAACTTGATTGGGGTCGCCGTCCAGTCTTAAAGGATGTAGCTGAATACCAGTATTTTACTTGGAGCGACTGCCTATCTGACCTCCACAACCGAGTTCGTACTGGGTAATACGATATCGATAGTTTCCCAGCACTATTTTTTGCGTAAAGTTACTTAATTTGATGTACATAATGCTTGGTTGAGGGCTTCACGAAGAGTCTGTTTACACCCTGTATACAGATCTACACCATGTGAATAGGACCGGATTGTGCGAGTTCATACTACAGAAAGTAAGGAACTATACCCGTACCGATCGGCACCGATCCATGCCGACTTATCCATACTGGGAACTTTTATCTTTATGGAAGCACCCTTACATACATCGCATACATCTATAGATAACAAATCTCGCACCATAAAATTGATTACATACATTGTTGTAAGTGTCTTTTACGCTTAACTAACATGTAATTACTATATTTATTTAAACGAATACTTGAAACAGTTATTTGGTTTATTAGTCACAACCTCACAGGTTTTTAAATGCATTTTGTGTAAGGAATATCTTTGGCTGGCAACAGTTGCCACCATCTTAACTCTTCGCTGCGTTCATGGTTATTGTTTCAAAACTAAGGACTGTAATGGGTTGGCGAGAGAAATATTTTATTGAAAAGAGTGAGTGTGGTAGTGGCTCCTCTAACTTTCAAAGGGCAAACTGTTACCTAACGCAGTAGGTAACCATTTGTCCAATCCAAGATTTGAACCCAGGATCCCACGCTCAGCATTCGCTCTAGCGACCACGAAAGCAAAAGGACAGTTACGCTACTATAATTCAAGTAAAAACTTATTACAGCAACGTTATAGTTTGACAATGGCAATGTCTACCAATAAATACCATACGTATAGAATGTTGAGAATAGTTTGTATTAAACCCATTATCATAATCTTTTCTTCCAATCTTAACATAGGCATCTCTTGAAGCATTTTACGGATAAAACATAACAGCTATTATAAAACTACCTATTATCTGTAGGCGTTCCCTAACTCCCATCAATACTGTCAATACTAATTTATCACTAAAGACCACCATTACCGTCCAAAACATCATAAACAGAAAATATCATAAAATACATGAATACAAATAATTAATAGTAACCCGATCCTTGAAATTTCATTAGGTAATAACTATCAAAGAATCGAGATAACAATGGAACGCTTGGACACAGAATAGAAAGACGACAGAAGGTTAGGTTTAGGAAGGGTAGCCCCTTCAAGGAACGAAAACTGGCACACATAAAAACAGACGCCTGCTTTCGGAGCTCTCAAACTATCTCCAAGTTCTCCAACAAATACCAGTAGCGCATACACCACCAACAAAGTATTTATTTTAAATAAAAACAATCTAAACTTCAGATTCTAAAGGAACTTTTGAATTGTCAAGGAGTAGGTCGGTGGAAAAGTTGGAGCTCCAAAACGTAGTTCCCGCTGAACGGTAGGCCGGACTCAGTAGCAACAGAGCCATATCATTCGTAACTGTATAAATTTCCTTGAAATCGTTTTGAAACTTTTTAAGTACTACGCTAAACTAAATGTACACTGCCCTGCGATTTAGTGTAGGCGAATCGTGTCTATGTGTGGGTGCGCTTTCACCCGTTGCATGAACCTGCTCTTCTGCCACTATCTACTCTGCGCCCTGGACCAGCGGTCGTCAACATTCCACAAATGAATGGTGCATTAATAAATCGAGGGGTCCCATTAACATCTAAGCGTAGATGTTGATCAAGATTTATGATAATGCTCGCGACAGGATTGAGACACACTTGCTCACGTGGTTGTGTAAGACTTTAATATTGTTTTCTAATGTATGTAGGTGTGTGTCCTGTGTTACGCAGGTCAGACATTAGGCCTATAAGCCTAATTTCATATCCTGTCCATGGTTGGCTTGGTTTGTGCAATATCTTAATTTTTAAGGGGCTCAAAGTTTTGTATA
Organism: Lycophotia porphyrea; assembly: GCA_950005105.1. Lineage (NCBI taxonomy): Eukaryota > Metazoa > Arthropoda > Insecta > Lepidoptera > Noctuidae > Lycophotia > Lycophotia porphyrea. Next base: position 8,941,253 of record OX465391.1, on the reverse strand, counting down.
ATTCAAATAATACATTAAACTTGTTACACTTGTATACCTACCCGCATTTAGCCAGCTTTATTTAAGTCTCATGTCAATAAGGACGAGCATATTGCCATTAATCGTTTAAAATTTCAGACTTCGAATTTGAAATGGAAAAAAAAACAAATAGAAAAACCTAGTAGAACTTTAGCCAATCTGGGAATTGAACTAAGGACCCACTGCTCAATAAGCTCAATTATTTTCGTATTGCTCGTGCCACCACGATGCAATCAGGTAGCAATAACACATACAAAATAATAAAACCTCTTTCATAAAAGATTCGATTTTAATTTCACAGGCATTAATATTAAAGTTTAGAAGGCTATAGCAACATTGAATATGTTTTAATTGTCCGTAATACCACGTCCGGCGGTAAACTGTAAATCATAAGAGAAGTGTATTCACACTGGCCACCTGTACTAGTTTAATTAAAAGGAATTGTTGTAATGATTGGAGTTCTATTTAGTTCGGCTTTTGTTTTATTTAATGTCAGATTTGTACGGCTATAGCTTTTGCCCGTGGTTTCGCCCGCATGAAGTTGAGAAAAAAGTTTGTCCTAACCCAGGTTTTGGTTTATCCCATTTTGTATTTGGTTTATTGTATAATGATAAAAAAATACAAAGTAAAGTTGTTTCTAACATAACATCACGCCTGTAATCCCCGAAGGGTTTGGCAGAGGTGTACCTATAGTACACCCACATTTCGCCAATTTTGTTTAAGTGCCGTGTAATAGGAGACGAGCCTATTACCATCAACCGGGCACTAATCCAGACTCCGTGGCTGCTACTAAGAAATTCCTGCTGGAAAAACCCAATATCAATTTGCCCGACCCGGGAATCGAACCCAGGGCCTCATGGATCATGATCAGGCAGGTAAAGTTATTTTTATTATAAGTAGGTAATTATTGCTGTTAATGTTCTTTTGCATAATTATACAAGCATTAAATACTTGTATTCTGGTCAGAAAACCAGACACCTGTCTGCTACCAAGAAATTTCAAACAAATCTCATAAAATCATCAAACCCTACCGCAATTGCTCAATACTTGTTCAATTAAATCAGATCAGATCTAATTTCATCATTCTATGATTTATGAAACAAACAAAGTGACTGTAATTGACTGTCACCTCTAAACCAGTTGTGTTGCCTACACTTACCTTTCAAATAAAATCTATTGTAGCCTTGAAGATGAAGTCAACCAGGCTAGATTACCGTTGCGCTGCTTACCTTTTTAGGGTGGTCAGAATTGTAGGTAAGTAAGGAATTCGATTCGTGGGAACTGGACTTCTTATGCACGACCTCGATGTTCAAATAGGAATTGTTTTAGTTACCAATAGTAAGTTCTGTAATGAGGAGGAGCTCGTGGCTAAATAATAACAGCCGCTCGGGTCGATCTTTAGGTTAAGCCGTGCTTGCCTAGGTTGGTCTATGGATGGGTGACCACCCATTACATACCGAGTTTCCTCCGTGCCTCGGAAAGCACGTAAAACCGTTGGTCCCGGCTGTCATTTGTAGATCTTTGACAGTCGTTACGTAGTCAGTGGCCCAAAAAGTCTGACAACCAGTCTTACCAAGGGGTATCGTATTACCCAGTACTAACTGGGTTGTGGAGGTCAGACAGGCAGTCGTTCCATGAAAAATACTGGTATTCAGCTGCATCCGGTTGGACTGGAAGCCGACCCCAACATAGTTGGGAAAAGGCTAGGCAGATGATGATGAGTAAGTTCTGTAATGAGCCACTGAATCTTTGAAATTCAAGTTACTCTCACCTGTGTGAAAACCTTTGAGAAAAGGGAGGTGTGTAACATAATGAAATTTCTGTATATAATAATGCTAAGTTTCTAACCTGTTGCAACCGGGTGTCGTACACACCCGGTTGGTGACAACAGAGTCACGTCATATAACATGGGACTTAAACATGACGGCACGGTTGGCGCAGTGGCTTAGCGATTGGCTACTACGCTGCGTGTCGCGGGTTCGTCCCCGCACGGAACAAATATTTGTATGACCTACAGGTAGTTGTTCCGGATCTGGCTGTTTGTGTATGTGAGTTTAAATGTTTGTAAACGCACCCGCGAGACGGGAGAAATTCATAGTGTGGAGCAAGGTTTAAAAAAAATAACATAACTTGCGAAATGTGGGTATATTAAAATAGGCACACAGTTTTCTGATTTGGGAAAAAGAAATACACGAATATACAACCGAACCCAACTAGATGAACCAACCAACAAACAAGATGAGCCCGCGACCGGCGACATTATAACCATACATCTACACTATCTCACCTATCAGTACGGGTACATCTACTGCGCTTGAGTTAATGTGCGTCAAACTGACCACCGGCACAGTATAAAGATAAACAGTAAACCAACTCCAATCTCAAAGTGTTACTGATTTTTACATCTATCTATCGTTTCTTCGGTCTTGCCCTACTCTTTTAGACATCCACAACAGTATTAATATCATTCAAATATTTAACGATACGATACAAACTAAAAAAGGCGCCTTTTTTAGTATTTAAAAACTAGATAAAAATCAGATAATACAATCATAGTTGTTCATACGTACAGAATAGATATTTTACTTTTTTGATTGTAAGAAATAAAAGGCTTTTTATTATCCCTTTCGCCAATAACAGTCACATTTCCTTTGTACTTAGTTGAAATTCTGTATGTTAATACTGATACGTGTACTAGCTGTGGCATGGATATAGAAACAGGTGCGCGCATTGTTGATCTGATGCTTAGATCCAATCAGATTTGGATGACATTTTGTTCTGAATAGAGTCACCAGGTGGCTTTTTTTATTAGGATTTATTTAGTGACGTTTAGCTGAAGTAGCTAGCGGTATTAACTGTTAATACAGGTTGCTGTTTCGAAGTAAAAAAAGGTAAAAGAAAGAAGCGTTAATCGGTACATTAGACGATTGGTTTTTTTTGTTACGTTGTCGTTGCATTTTGTAATATATGTTATTTAGTATCTTGTAAAACTGGTTGTAAAATTCGTCATCTCTAGAGGTGACAGCTCAGTTGAGAAGTACTTAATAGAAATATGGAAGAATAAGACATGCCGCGTCGACCCTAAATAAATTGGGATAAGGGCAGGAGAATGATGTTGAAGAAAATGTTGTGAAACTTTAGGTACTTATAAATTACATTTTTAATTTTGTCGAGTTACGACCATTTATGGTCATTTCACTGGTACATTTGAGATGTTAAACTAAATTACAGGGATTGAATCAAATGAACCGCAAGGGAACCAAGGCTACCGACATAGCCCGAAGGATTGCCAAACTTAAGTGGCAGTGATAAGGGCAATTGCTGGCAGAATGGATGGCCGAAGGGGTCGAAAAGTTCTGGAGCGGCGACCGCGAACCGGAAGACGTTGCGTTGGAAGGTCTCCCACTAGGTGGACCGATGAACTGGTGAAGGTTGCGCGGATCCGCTGGAAGCCAGTCGCATGGGACCGGTCAATGTGGCGACACTTGGGAGAGGCTTATGTCCAGCAGTGGATGTGTTTCGGCTGAAATGATGATGATGATGAATCAAATGATATTTCATCCTTTCAAATCATTGAAGCCTTTTGCATACAAACTGTGACTTTTTAGTCTTTTAAATAATCTTATTCTACTTAAATTTCTATTTATTTGGTTTGTAACAGTAGGTATATAATAGTCAGTGTTATTTCTTTTCTATCTACAAATGGCATACCAATGCAAATTATTATTTACGCTTTCGCTAACCACCGTCCTACTTCCTACCTAAATCCTGGTCACACCACTCCGACCCCCTTACGGCAAGATTTATCACATGTCTTAGAACAATGCAAGTTGTACATAACTACTTAGGTATATTATGTACATGGTCGCATTGTCTGAATTATGTTTTAATAAGCTACGTGCTCGGATTAAGCGTATGGATGTAAATTGTTCTTAATATAGTGCTGCTTAATGGCAGTTAGGCTGCGGGACTGTTCGAAAGAGATACCACGGCCCTGGAACACAAAGGGCAAGGAAGGAACATGGATGGGTTTTAGTCAGAACAAGTCTGACACTCCCTTCCGCTCCGCCCAGAGCGGGAGGAGTCATTTGATGACTTCACATAATAAAAAAATGAAAAAAATGGCAGTTCGCAGTTGCAGTTGCAGTGTTAAGAAGTAGAGGGTTATGGAAATAATTTATTGACATCTGTTTAGGCGACAATATAATTAATTAATTACATTTTAGTGTGAAATTGATTGAGTTACATAAAACTCCAAAATAGTTTGAAACATCTTGGATGCAAAGATTTTTGTGTATGTACACTGCCCACACATCAAACTACAACAATCTGTTTTTCTTCAATAGATTTTTAAGTTTATTTCTAAACTATTAGGAAAATCTTTTCGGGTAGGTCAAGTTACCCGAAATTGTCAGATTTTCCCAACCAACCTTGAACTTAATGCTTTGGAGATAAAGTTGAAATCTATTAAAGAAATCTGACAGATTGTGGAAGCTTCATGTCCTGGCGTCTGTACATTATTATTTGTGTTTTTGAATGAATCTGGGTTTAACTATTTAAAATGCTAACTGGGAAAGATTTTTCGTTGGTTTTTCACTGAATAACCTGCTCAAGTGATAAAAAAGTCAAAACTGTATCTGAAAAACTGAAAATAATAGATAGATAGAAAAAAGAATAGAATAGAAAAAATCTTTGGAGAAATATCACTGACACTGAATTTCTATATTTTAATTATGTTTTGCCTTTAATTATTTTTTATTATGATTTATTATCTTTGAAAGCGATGTAGATCATCTTCATTTTTTATTCCTTACTTTAGTAATTAAATCAACGACCCATTAACGGCTACTCCTAAACAAGAAAACGTTGCTCTTGATCCAAATCCCCCTACCGAATTTAAAATTTCACGACTTCTGTTAAGGAAATCGATTTCGAACGCACTACATACGAATCGATTGCTGAATCGAATCGTTATAGTAAATCGAATGAGAGTAGCTACCAAAGTGTAATGATTAGTACCAGTCCTTTCAACGTAATTTACCTCTAACTTTGCACCATTGTCAAAATTACAGCGATCTTTATTTTCCTAGAAATAAGGAGCCCGTGGCTGAATATTAACAGCCTCTCGGGTTAATCTTCAGATTAAGCCGCACTTGCTTAGGTTGGTCTGTGGATGGGTAACCACCCATTACACACCAAGTTTCCTCTGTGTCTCGAAAAGCACATTAAGCTGTTGTTCCCGGCTGCCATTTGACAGTCGTCACAGGGCTAGTGGCCCGAAAGTCTGACAACCAGTCTTACCAAGGGGTATTACCCAGTACTAACGGAGTTGTGGAGGTCAGATAGGCAGTCGTTCCATGTAAAATACTGGTATTCTGCTGTATCCAGTTAGACTGGAAGCCGACCCTAGTTGGGCTAGGCAGTTGAAGGTTACTGTTTGGTTGCTGACACTCACAAGTCTGTCATTAAAGTAATCTTTTTTCACACAAATAAGGTTGTTTTTACATTGCAGCTGTCAGAGGTTATATATCTGTGAAAGGATTGTAATCAAGGTACAATGCTGCTTTCTAGCAATGTGGACAAAAGTAATTTCACTCGGATTGGGTTATTTATTCGTATAGGCCGGTTGAACAGGTGTTCTGAGCTGTTTACATGGTGTTCATTTTCCGAAGGATATTTTTTTAAGAAAATATTTTTTTTTTGAATGATTTAACCGTAGGTACCTACTGATTGGACAGTTTTCTGGATTACACTAAATTAGGATTTTTTGTATCTTTGGAGTAATACTGCAATGATACGAGTACAATGATGTTAACGTTGCTGATACTTGATCTGTTATTGATTATGCAGAGCTATTTTTAAATCTGAAAATTAAGGAGGTATTTTAGCTACCTAAAAAAGTTATGAATGAAGCCAAAGCTTAACTAATTTTAATGAAAGCAACTGTAAATTGTAGAATCTGATAAATTATTCATTAATGCATTTTTTCATTCATTCACCCTATTTTTTAAATAACTCTAAGCGTCCGTGAGCAATAATAGCAGTTTCAGAGTGCTGCATTCTTCACGAAACCGCATTTTTACTGACCAGCATTTTTTATAGAATACTTTCTAAATACTTTTTTAGAAATAATTTAATCCTTAATGGGTGGAATATTTTCGTCAGTCAAATAACAAAAATTCAAGCATCCTAATGACATACTTAGATAATAATTGCTCCTTTAAAACGTGTAGGTAGTAATTATCTGTTACTTTTTTGTATTTTTTATTTTAATTGGGTAGGTATTGCATTTTTGCATAAAATAGCATTAAAATTTTCCAAGAGTCGTTAATATTTATTAGTTCTATTGATCCTTATATTTTTGAATAGATCATTAAAATTAATAAAATAAAATTACTATATGTTTCTCCATTCTATTTCTTCATACATTTTGACGTTCCAAATTAAAATAAATGAACTTTGACTTTTATTAATAAGAACTCGATAAAGCATCGCCCTGTAGAAGTTAGAAGACGCTCACCGTTGCCCAGGGAATAGTTATTAATTTGGAATTTGTTACAGCCTATACTTAAGCCACCAGATACCGCAGTTAAGGCTCTGCGCATAAATATGAATACATCACACAATGCCGAACGCATTAAGTGTCGGTACTTACTAAACTATACTGAGTGAAAGGTATTTTGTATGTATTTTGGTAAAGCTTACTTTAAGTAGGTGTAAATCTGTGAGTAACAGATTGATAGTTAATTTTTCCGAGGTTTTACACTGTATTTTAGTAATACAAGGTGTAAATGTAACTGTACTCAAAAATTATTGCTGGGAAGCGACTTTTTTTTTGGGGTGTAAAATGACGATTTACGGTAGAACTCAATGTAGCGCACTCAAAACATTGTACCGATGGAAGCTTTTATTAGTATAGGGGTCATGGAGGTATTTAAAGTAAAGTTATAAAAATAAAGGGTGTAAATACATACGTATTTAAAAGAAAACTTGTGAAAAGTTTGAACGTAGACCTCCAATATCTCCGTAACTTAAGATTCCCAGGTATGGTCCACAACAAAAAACAAATGATCGGAATGACGGGGAGAACAAGTGCCTTTCGGTTTCGTTATGGGTCTTTTTACACTCAGTATTTATAACTGTGTTGTTAGAATAGAGATACATGAAAAATCGAAAATGTAATAAATTGATAGGTATAATAGGTAGGTATACATTTTGGGTTTCATGCCGCACCTAATGAATAATTTATTGCTAAAGATTTCTGCAACTTAATCCACTTAAGATAATACTTAATATCCAAAAAAGCCATATAATCCGTTCCACTCTAAATTCTGAAAGAACTAGTTTCAGGTTTGATTTATTTCAATGGCACCTTGTAGAATGTAAAATGTGGGTATGGCAAAATTAAATTAATCTAGGAAATTTGGAACGTGCATAATTCGAACATGACTTTTTACTTATGAAATTCATCCCATTTGCTTAGGACATTAGACACATAATATCAATAAATTCCTAACAGTTTTAAGTAAGATAATTATTGGCAAGAGCATTTGCAAGACAGAAGGATAAAATTAAAAGAATTTTAATTAAAACACATAAACGATTAGGATTCTAAAATATTACCGTGATAATAGTTACCACTTAATCCTTTATAGTTTTTCAGAATAGCACCCAATAAAAAATGACCCCTGACTGTGTGTAATGTCTTGTTCAGCTGAGTTTTAGTAAAACTGGTCAATGTAAAAAACCGGTTCACACTCGGCGAGTTTTTTTATTTTATCTCAGACAATAGGTTTTTGTTTTACGAGGTTGACGGTCAGTTGGACTTCTAGAAGGAAAACGATAGTATAATATTATAGAATTTACTGAGAAGCAGGTATGACTAACGAGACAGTCATTGTTGTGGTATCCATAATGGACCAAATTCTTGGGAATTTTTCGTCCTTATTTAAAAAATGGCGTGATGTTTTTGTTGAAGATCTTATAACACGTTTGGAATTCCGGAAGAGGTTGATCAAGGTGTGTTCATAGAGCTTCTACGTTCCGCCAGTCTTACGGAGAAGACTCTAAGGAATCTAGCCCATTTCAAGCTTCCAGGGTTTTTTATTTAGAATTTCACAATGGAAACACCCAAGCACGATTCCTTGTTCCAAAATATCTTTTAATATTATTATAAATGCCTTTGGAAAAGCTCGTGGCTTAATAATAACAGTCGCTCGGGTCGATCTTTAGGTTAAGCCGTGCTTGCCTAGGTTGGTCTGTGGATGGGTGAACACCCATTATATACCGAGTTTCCTCCGTACCTCGAGAAGCACGTTAAGCCGTTCGCGGCTGTCATTTGAAGATCTTTGACAGTCGGTAGGTTAGTCAGTGGCCCAAAAAAGTCTGACAACCAGCCTAACCAAGCGGTATCGCATTACCCAGTACTAACTGGGTTGTGGAGGTCAGATAGGCAGTCGCTCCATGTAAAATACTGGTATTCAGCTGCATCCAGTTAGACTGGAAGCCAACCCCAACATAGTTGGGAAAAGGCTAGGCAGATGATGATGAGTACCTTTGGAAATTTCCGGGGTACAGTTAAATGCAACGTCACAACGTCAGTAATCTTGTAAACTTCACGCTTATCCCGCAATAAGTTGTGCAGGCATACCTACTAATTACTAAGGCGTTCACGCCATGGGATAACAGCCTGTCTCTTCTCAGACACTTTAACCACGTTTGCACTTTTTAAACATGTCTTGTTAATGCTGTTCCTGCGAGCTTTGAATACTACAAGAACATTTTCTATTGAGCTTTAAAAGTGTAATCAATTCTAAGAAAAATCCGTTTGATTAAGTTGTCAATAACCATCATTTTTAATTGAACAAAAATCCTGTCTATTTTAAAACTTAAATAGTATTTTCCGACTAATTAAACCAATTACCCTATTTATAGAAAAAAACAAATAGTCAGCAATCACAATCATCAAAACACGAACAAAAAGCGAAATAATTTTCCTTTTACTTCACTTTCCCCAAGACGTAATTCTCCATTAATCATAACGATAATTAACTGACTACCTGTCTTAGAAAATCCACAAAGATTCCTGCTGCAAACTTACTGGTTTGGTTGAGAAAAATCTTGCTCGACGCTGTGGCGTAATCACAAAGGAAATAGTAAAGGCCTGACTTGCGCAAACGCGTAACTCGGATGTCGTCGATTACTGCACAGCCGCGGGTGTTTGCAGGTCTAGTTACTGGAGCGAGCGTTTGAACGGGGCATTGTTGAGCTGATTTACGAAGTTGTTGCAAAATTGTTTTGTTACTAAAAAATAACATTGTTAAATGATATTTTAGAAGATCACTAATTATATTTTTGGGAAGAAATTGTTGATTATTTTCTAGATGTTTAAAAAATATTCGGCATCTATTTTTTGTTAATTACGTAATCTGGAAGATACTGAAATGAGGAAACTTCGCATCGCATCGCTGTCTAAAATACGAGAGATAAAACAAGTAACAACTTTATATTTCGAAATTTAACAACCTGACACAATTTTGTATAATTGCAAGAGGCATTTTAAGCTCTACATATCATTGGTGTTGCAAATATTCCTAGCTCGTAAAGGTAAACGAGCTTGAAGTTAAGCTCTACAAGTAGAAATTACGAAAATTTACGAAGCCCAGTTTTAAAACTCAATCCGAGCGAAACACGCAGTTAAATTTATTTAGTTCTTTACGGTAATATACGAGACAACTAGACACGCCTTATGTCCACCAACTGGGGACATTGACAAACGAACTAACTCTATAAGCTACTAATAAAATTCTAATTAATTCATTATGCCGTCTTTAAATACGAGTCACAGATAATGACGTGTTACAATCGTGATCCACTACAATGTAAGTGCCGGTTGAGGCGAGTGGTCAAGCGAGTTAACTGGAACGGTGTGAACGAAGCTCTGTGAAAGTGGACAGGGGAGTAGTACGGATAATTTCTATGAAAATGTGTTCTTAGGCCGCACAATTGATAGAAAATTGCTGGTAAGAGTTGAGGTTGTTGCTGGTTGGTGACAATTACCGTTTTTTACCTGGAACATAAAAGGAAAACGGAATTAGTGTTGTCATTACGTTTAGCAATCAGGAGATTATATTGTTAATTGTTAAGCACAAAATGAAAATAATCACATACGGTAGTTGGAAACTCATACATACGTGTGTATTTAAGTTCTATCTCTAAAGATATTTTCAGTAGCGTTGTCAAGTCGCTACAGATTGGCATCGTAATCCCAGTTGAACCATGTGTCATTTCTTTTAGACCCACTTTGTGTACAGATTAATTTCACACCAGTCTAAAAGCATTTCAAACTAATGCTAACTAACTTCCTAATCTCGTCTTAACTAGGTGACTAAAGTATTACAAAAAAAGACGTCCAAACGATTTCACATGCCGATATCATTTCTTGTCTATCGTTAATTCATTACACATGACAATAAAAAGACAAAAAGCGGGCCAAGTCCCGGCCATTCATGTGTCGTAAAAAAAACCTTATAAAGTATTATCTATATAAAAAAGTTAGCGGTGGATTGACATATGTCGGTCCGAGCTGCCTCATACGCTCCGTTGGACAAAATCGAGTATTACAATTAAATTAAAAATCATTCACGTGTGGGTACTGATAAATTTTGTAGTGACACCAAAAAAAAATACAACCAGCCAGTTTTTTGATGTTTGTTTTTCGAACCTCATTTGCAGAGACAACAAAAGAATTCCTAATATTATTCTTGTAGTGCTAAATACCATTTATTTCTTATTTTTGCAGTAAACAAGTTCATAGTGATTTTATAAAAGGTGACTCAATAATGAATAATTATTCTAAAATGTGTACAAGGTATTAATGTTGTAAAAATTATACAATCTCGTAAAACCGACTCCCACTTGCCACGTTCCACATAATACAATGTTTGCACGATAATTTTACGCATTCCGTCACCGAGCTGTCAAATTGTTTGCTGCCATTTTTATTTTAAGCTTTATGGCCTTTTGCCACTTAAATGCAGTCATAAATCAAATGTGATTTTTATGGTGATTAATGTTGTTCTAAAGCTTTTTGGCCTATTTTCGTCTAACAGCTGTGTTTGGTATCTTATGGAACATCTTATAAATAAAGGGATTAAATACAGTTTCAATTAAGGTTTTAGGCATAAGATTTTCTGCTTTATATCATCTTTTAACTGATTTATTATGACTTACAAGGAGCGTATCGTTAATATTTTTAAAGCTAGCTTATGAGAGAGGCATATATTATTAAGAGTTTACAAAAAAAAATATTGGACAAGACCCTCCTTGCACAAATATTTGTTTTCCATTCTGGTTATAAATCTCTTAACCGTTTCTTACTTTGTATTACAAAACATATTTAACTAAGAAAAACACAATTGCTTATACTTTTAAACAAGGGCTTATATTACTATTCATTTTTACCAACGAAAACTTCCTCTGCTAACCCTACAAAGCAACATAATTAATTGTAGAATGATTCAATTGAATCCGCGGTATGCGAGAGTTTCCACTCATTATGACTTGGCTTTCTACGCACCTCAACCACTGCAAGGTGTCACATTGCCCAACTATGTCCACTTGTCCAATGGTGGTATTGATAGATAGTGACAGACGGACTGGAATGCCGAAGGCTATATTGTTTTAATTTCTAATGTAATAGCTGTTAATTATAATTATGATTTCGAAGATACATGGGATTTTTTGATTGGTTTATTTTTTTAGAGTTAATTTGTTGATCGGGCGGTAGACAACTCAACATATTTTTTTTTGTTCAGAGAGAAACCTATTAGATAGTATTTGAGTCCGTTAGAGCCCGATAACTGCGACTATCACGTTTGTTGGCGTCTCTACTCGGCATAATTATGCCGAAGACGGGCATCAGAAAAAGTGTTCCAAGTTCCAAGAAACTCCAAGGATCTCCTATGTAACATTAAAACTTTCGAATAAAGCATTGTGTGTCGGGAATCAGTTAGTCAACTGAGGCATAGCCACCGGGCAAGTTAAAAAAAAATACGCAAATACTGGAGTAATCTTCTTTTTGACCTTCCCCTTGTCAACAGGGTATTCCTCAAAGCGCAACCGTTTTTGAGCGCAACCAACTAAGCGCAACTAAATCATTCCTCGAAGCGCAACTAAATTATTCTTCGATGCGCAACCATTTGAAGAATTTGAATTTGTGAGCGCAACTAATGGTTGCGCTTCGAGGAATAATTTAGTTGCGCTCAAAAATAGTTGCGCTTTGAGGAATACCCCGTGTCAACTTCTGCAGGAAGATTTGAATAACTTTTCTTTTCTTTCTATAAAAATATTATAAAGAGGTATTTGACTGTATGTAGGGAGTAATCTTCGGAACGAAAATTCTTTCACTGGCAGTAAGCTACATTATTCGTGGGTGCTATAGGCTAGGCAGTGCTAGGCAAATTATATTTATATCATGCATATTAGCCGAGGTATCACAATTTTTGCGGACGAAGTCGCGGGCGAAGTGCAGCTTGTCTTTCTATAAAACTTCAAAGTAAACTGCACTAAATAAGAAACTTATAGACGGAGTGACTCGCCTCAACTTATAAAACAGTAGACGAGCATCTTGCTACATAGTAATTATCCATCATTATACTTTTACTAGTGGCTATAATTCTCTGAATATAGCCTGCACTATAAAACGGTAAGGAAAAGCGCTTGGTACGTTATTAAAGTAGGTTCCACTTTTTCTTGGGTAAATTGGAAAAGCTTGTCTGGGTAACCAACGCCTCTAAGTAATATGTATTTGCTTAAGACCTGTGTAAGGTGTAGGTGAATACTGTTTTCCTTTGATATTATTAACTAGCTTATGCCTGCGGCGTCGCCCGCGTGCTGTTCGGTCATTGTCCCACGGGATCTTACTAATGGGATAAAAAATATCTTGTGTGTTAATCCAGGTTATAAACTATCTGTTTGCCAAATTTCATCCAAATCCGATCCGTAGTTTTTGCATGAAAGTGTAACAAACATCAACAAGAAAGCCATTTCTTTTTCAAACTGTTGATAAATCTATTAAGAAAGTTCTATAATACAAAAAATTGACCCACTACGATATGTCCATGAAACCAGTTATTTTAACTATAGTATTGTGAAAGTTATATTGTTAAATCTACCTATTAAATAAAAACCATAAACTCATCAAGATCTATCAGAAAATTGTTTACCATCTAGTTTTAAATCTAGGATTAAATGCCCAAAAGCCTTATTTTCTTTTCCCAATATTTACGACTTAACAGTAACCGGTAGCCAACATTCTTTCTCACGCAAATTATGTAAAATAAATTCAATAAATGTTTCGTAACATCTTCTTAATTAACGTAGATGAACTTCAAACTTCCAATCAACAATTTTTTTTTATTGGTACGAGAAAAATTTGTAACACCATAAACATTGTTCACTTTTTAATTTTATTACTATGGGCTCTGTCAATCATGTGGAGCCATTAAATCGATATACTATGTAATCTTCGTTATTTAAATACTTTCAACAAAATCACTCCCAAAGGCGAAACGCCGATGTAGTGTCAGTTGTAGTGATGAGTAATAGTTTAATATGTGCCTTTCTAAGTTAGTCGATACATTTTTAGGTCATTAAGCGTGTTCCTCTTCTTCTTCAACTTATATATATATATAGCGTATCTATGGCAATCTAAATTTATTTAATTTTATTATTAATTATTTTGAGCTCCCGATATTTAGACGCTGTTGCAAGCGGCATGGTCGCAGGATGACTGCAGTCACCAGTGGAAATATCGGGAGCTCGAAATAATTAATAATCACGGAAGATATCCCGTAAGTGACAGTATAGTTTAGATTTAAACTGTGAAAGCAGTGTCTGAATTAAATCTACTCAAAATTTGGTTATGAGTTATGTTGTGTCTATCAGTTTCTGTAATTTTTGGACAACGGGATCCATCCATCACCATCATCAGAACCCATCGATTGTGTAACATTTACATTAATTTCCGCCTGAGCATGAGTATTGTGAATAAGGCTTTTAAAGAGTCTAGTTTTTTTTTTTTACAATGTTATCTCATCTTTAAAATCACATCTCAACATAAATAATCATCGAATCTTTCCACAGCTCAAAGCTATCAAGTAGGTAGTAACTAACAAACAATTAAGAAAAAGATTCCTCTCAATCAGACAAAAGACTCGTTTCAACCCATAAAACCGCTATCAACAGAACCATCGATAGCATCGATCCTTAGTATCGATACTATAAAACAAACGCCGACGTATCGAGCAGTATCGGCACAACACTAATGAAAGCCGTTACACCTAATCATAAACACTGTAAAAGCTATAATTTTGCAAATTGCCGCCACACATTGACGAAATAAAATAGGTAGCGCACATTATGAAAATAATTACACTTACATACTACATACGGGTTTGAATAGATAGATACATGTAGATAGATACTGGATAGTAACCTTTTCAGTACAGTAGTTTTTTTATTATCTTTGTAATTATAAATCTGAGAAGTAGTGTTTGGATTTTAGAAAGCTTGAAAAAGCTCAGAAGAATAAATTTGTCGTGAGAGATAACTTTCAAAACGTTTTTCCATAACTGTAAAAGCTAGCTACCAACTTTAAAGAAGGTTGAGAATTGACAAATAATTCTAAAAATATTTTTGTTAATCTTCTGTCACAATTGTAAGAAAAAAACAGAATTGTCTGAATCATCACGAGAGGTGCTATTTCAAAATAATTATTACTTGCTTCGGTGAAGGAAAACATCGTGAGGAAACCAACATGCCTGAGAGATATTTCCCGACGGCAGGATTAAGCCAAGTCAAAGGCCCGTGGATGGCATGAAAACTCTGACACTAGATTAGGCACTACCCACATGATAAAGAAGAAGAAAGTAATCATAAACCAGAAAATGATGTAGAAGAAACATGAGGAATTGTAAGGTTTCGGATTGTCGCCTGTCAGTCCCATAAATATATATATATATATAATAGAGGACCTTGGATTTCTGCTGTAACCACAGGCTTTAACGCAAAAAAACTGGTCGGCTATTAAGGCTAACTGTTTTGGATCTAGAAAACTCAGCAAATGCTCTAAAAGTCTCCAGAATTCTAGTAAATATCATGGTAAGTTTACCTAAGAACCTGACAATGCGATGATGCAATTGATTATTTATTTATCTCCAAGATACTTCGAACAAAACGTTTCGTTACAAGATATTGATTACGTATGACGAGCATTTTGGTGAATGCTCAGCAGAGTATTAATTTCGCGACGGAAGTCTGTCCAAACTGTGTTACACACTATCATGTTTCGTTCTCCATTCACACATTCAAGAACACAGATGCTGCTTACATAAATCCATACTTATTATAATTTTTTATAATATAATATTATAAATGCGAAAGTAAGTTTATGTGTTACCTTTTCACACCTAAACCATTTAACCGATCATCCTGCAATTTTGCATATACGTTGTCAGGTGTGCAGAAACGGACATAGGGTACCTTTCATTCCGAAAAAAAGTACTGTTCTCGAGGAAAACAACAATAACGTACTTATGATAATAGATTGCGCCACGTGTCTTTCGAATCATGATTGAATTATATTATTTCAAGCAGAGTACAACCCGAATTGATTGTCAAATTCTAAATTAACGAGAGCGAAGCCGCGGGTACAAGCTAGACGTTTTATATGTTTGCTAATTTATAATTATACTAGCAGAGGTCAACGAAAGTACCGTAGAGTTATCAACACGAAACCTCAAATCGATATCTAAAATAATGGACCACGTTACACCGTAGAGGCGGGACGAAGAGCCAAGCAACGATGCTTCGGGGGCTATGCTTATTGATATTTTGATATAAATTACCTTTACAATAGAAAGTTATCTTAAATCATTACAGCGATATAGTAATTTGGGCGTCCCAAGAATACATTTAATTCTCTATTTCTAATTGAAACAATACGAATGGGGGTAATAAATTGTAAAAACTGTCTGATAGTATAATTGACCTGCCTAGGACCGCGTTGGTGGTCAAAATGATAGATGTTAATCTTATGATACGATAATACTAAACAGTTTTAATTTCTGTGTACATGTGTATCAGCTGTTTTCATCTGATGATGAAATGATATCTGATGATAGATCCTTTCACTGACTTCGTTCACTTATATAATGATTAAATGAGAATCCAGAATGTATATAGTTCTAGTAGTAGTTCTTTTTATACGAGATTTATCGCCTTTTTTATTGGTTTGTTGTGCTGGTCACTATATCACTGAAATAATAGCAGATTGATGCAAATGGGCTTTGACATGTCATTAGTAAGTCTGGCTTTAATGAATATGGTTGACAAAAAGGTTTAACTGACCAAGAATAAAGTGCAAAACTCTGAGAAGTTTGTCAATTCTCTGGAGTAAAACGTCGCAAAAGTAGTAATAGCATATAAAACAACCTAAAAAATCTATTTGCTAAGTCTACCAAAAAATCTATCAGTATCTAGAACAACCCGTCTGAAGAACTTCCGTCCAATCTTTTGTCTCCCACACTTTCATAAAACCTCATCAATCAACCTAAATACACACACACCACACACACACACACACACAAACACACAACACAATTAACTTTTTCCAAATGTCAATAACAGTTACTTTATACAATCGTAAGCCTTCAAAAGACCATCGAATTAATCCCTGACTACCAGAAGAACTACCAATTTGTTACCATGATTGATAGTAATCCCTTAATCCATGTGTCTGTCTGTCTGTCCTAAAACCTCACTGTTTTGCCTTGTGACTGTGATTTGATTGCTTGATTGGCTGCAAGTCGTTAATTGAAGTAATGTTTTAATAAGTAGTCGGTACGTGTGTATTATGTGTCTGAGTTCTGACGATGGGAGATTATGCAGTAAAGTGCTGTTTTTGTTCATAGTTAGTGGAATTTCAAACGATAGATTTTCACGAAGATACTAATGTATCTTCGTGAAAATCTATCTAGTGGTAAATTTCCAAAACATACATTTAATCGATGAAATTTGTAGAGTAAAAACGCTTGTAGGAGGTTCTTGGAGGATCTTTTCAAATCATTAACCTTTTGAATGCCATTGTCACATATACGTGTCAAGCAAGCGCGTGCCCTGTACACTAAACAGCACTAATATGTGACAAAATGGTAGGTCAAATTGTGGCTTGGCGTAGAGAAAATTCGACAAGTTATGTGACCTTTCTTAACGTCTAGGCGGCTATATACATTGGTTTTCCGGTTTATTTGTAGGAAAATCACTTTTTCAACTGGTTTTGGGTAATATCCAACACAAAATAATAAAAGTAACACCACTAATATTTACGAAATCTCTCTAAAAATGCATCGTAGCAATAAGAGTATTATGTCTATAGTCTATTTTTAATCCCTGAGACTAAATTGACACATGCAAATGTCAAACTTGCAAGTAATGTTTGTGCAGTGTTGTACCTACGATACCGGTTTTTTTGAATCGTAACTATTTATATTTATTAGACGCTTAGAAAAAAATTACAGACGCCGTCAATAGTGTTCCCGTACACGGTAAAACGGCTATAGAAACCATATTCCCTTAAAAAACGTCAGAACTTTTTAAAAATACCGCAATTATTGGAACTTGACACCATGCAAACAACTACAATTTTAAAAATAATTATGATAATACAGCAGTTAGTGTGTGATTTTGAATACGGCCCTAAATTTAACAGGAACAACACTGGACACCATTTTGTTTAACTTATTCGTCCTTCAACCTCTGAAGTGTGGAATGCGTCCGTTGTGTCTATTGCGCTACAATATCTAGTGTTAATTAATTAAAATGTATGTATGTATGTTTGACATGATATATATCTCTATACCTTATAACTTTTTTATTCTTTCGTTTTAAATAAGTACCGACACATTTTTCAGGATAACTTATTGTAAAAAAAACGATACTCTTGATTTTACTAACGTTAATTTACGGTAGTGGCACATCACTATTTAAGAATTGCAAAAAACTGACAACCCACGTAATGTCAATTTAGTCTCAGGGATTCCTTTCTCATCTATACGTTTCCGAACGACCACACTCATCCACAATATTATAGTTGTAATCAACGGAGTACTAATTAATAACTCGTAAGGCAAGTGTATCTTAAACCCAAATAATCTTCTCCAATAACAAAAAATTAATTTGCGATAACGCTACAACGCTTACCGCTAGTATTTATTAACATTTTTCATTATTTATAATATTAATACTCAACAGTTGGCGTAAAAAATGATTTTTAGAACGTCTAGACGTAAATGACAGGTTATTACAAACATTACAACCATGATCATGTATGTACGTGCTCATAAATAGTGATTAATGGTATATATTAAGCGTGGCTGAACTAAATTTTATTCATCATCATCATCAGCCTATAAATGTTCCCACTGCTGGGACACAGGCCTCCTCTCTTTGAGAGGTAATGGGCTATAATCCACCACGCGGGCCCAGTGCGGATTGGTAGATGTCACATGTCTTCGAATTTTCTTTGGTTCTAGGACATGCCGGTTTCCTCACGATGTTTTCCTTCACCGTTTTTGAGAGCAGTGGTGATGAAATAAATTACCCAAAGTAATGCGCCTGCCTGGGTTCGAACCCACGACTTACTGTTCGTAAGTCGGGGTCGCTACCACTGGGCCACCGCTGCTCTCAAATTTTATTACTGTAAGTAATTGCAGCAAATAAAAACGCGGATAGTAGCAAACTAGCGACAGTTTTTTTTAATATATTTTGCATGATTATTATAATCTACCTTTATCTTTTAATCACTATCACTACATATTACAAAACAAAATCCTCCGCTGCGTCTGTCTGTCTGTTCGCGATTAACTCAAAAACTACTGCACCGATTTGTATGCTGTTTTCACCAATGGATAGAGTGGTTCTCGAGGAAGGTTTTAGTTTGTCAAGTTTTTGTTCTGGGAACTGGATCCAAATTTCATGATTACTTTTGGTCGCGATAACCGACGTCCACGCGGGCGAAGCCGCGGGTATCAGCTAGTTAATAATAAACAAGGCTGAGATGATATACGTTCTTTAGTGATAAATGCTAATTGCTGATGCAATCAGAAATTGAGATTTTTAAAACTTTTGTTCATATTGGTAAATGATATCGAAGGCTTCACTATGGGGTGCTTGATTAACTGGTGTTCAAGCGTATCTTGTTCCAATTTCAGATATTCAGGCTGAGGTGGCAAGTGTTTCAGCAACCTCAGAGCTGGACAAAGAAAAATTCTACTAGTGAAATTTCACATGTTTTTTTCTAGTGATTTTTCGGGTACGTTAAAAGTGTCAAAAGTAAAGAAAAAAAAAGACAATTCAAAATTGAAATAATTATCAAATTATCTGCATTCTCAAAATGGTGATTTTGACTAAATGACCTTTCTAAAGAACAATAATAAAAGTAAAGCGTCCTTCAAACAAAAGATATTCCTTAAAAACAAAAGAAAAACGACACGATCGTGACTCAAACCGACTCACACGGACTTTAGGTCAAAAGTCACTGTTAACGTTAAAAAAAATAATGTCATCAGTCTTATCTCTCTACCGATAAAAATCAAATGACACTTTAGAAAGACGCATGGCCCTTCGACTCGATACATTGATTCCTACGTGTATCGATTCAAAGATCGATGCTTAAGGCTTTTTAATTGACAAGCGAACGATTAAATTATTCGAGTATATTTTAAAGTATGATGTCGGAGTTTGGTTTACATTACGGTGTAAGTTTACATGAGTTAATATTGTATTGAGGTCGTTGGTCGCTTGGATATTGATCCACAGTTTTTAAGGTGTGAAAGTTACATTTTAAAGTTAATTTTCAACATAACATCTCGCCTGTAGATTGCCGAAAGGTAATACGGAAGTGTACCTACAGGGCGTAAATGGATCCTTTACGAAGCCATCAATCAAGCTTTCAGTACATCAAACTAAGTAACTCTACGCAAAAAATGGCTTATTCCCAGGCGCTCCTTAATTTTATTCCCGGCGGCTAATAAAAAAAAAAAAAGTATTTTATTATTTAACTAATAAAATTATGGAGCTGTTGGTAATCAATGTATGGAGAGAAATTGTTTGGAGAACAATAGATTTGGAGCTCCTGGGAAATTTTATTTTTGGGGTTAACAATTATGTTTCACTGTAGGACTCAAAATATGGTGCTGATGGATGCATTGAATAGTACGAGGGTCTTGGAGATGGTTTGAAGTGAATCTTAAAAACTTGTATTCTAAAAAAAAACTTGTGAAAATGTTTCAACTTTGACCCAGAATATCTCCGTAAATAAAAGGATCCTAAGTATGGTTTAGAAATATATCAAAAATAATATCGCAATGACTTCGTTCATTACTATTAAAGTGGCAGACCGTCAGTATACTCGTTATTACATTACGTAGTACTTTTCAATCTTCCCAGATAATCGTGGATTTCAATAGAAAAAGTGCAAAATATTCATATAAAATAATAGTAGGTACCAGTATTCTTTGTGAAATAACTGGCGCGAAAAACATTTTCAGTTCACAAAACATTTTTTCTCCATTATCTAAATCATATTAACAGGATGTTACAAATATAAATTGTTACATGTTTTTAATAAAAACTAATCGAGTTTGTCATTGTGTGACGTTTGATATTTCCCGGATGCGAGAATTGCGTAATTGTTACAATCTGTGTGTAATAAAGTGATGAAAAATAGTGTGCTAAACGTTTATAAATATGACATTATTCTGGAAATAAATATGAATTTGTTGACAGTTTTTCTTATACAGGATGTATTTTGATATTACAATGTCTTTTTTTGTAATATTATTAGTTACTTTATCAATAGAATACTATTTGTGAGAAAATATGTGGTTTAATAATTAAACTGGTGTTTTCTTATGCATTGGTATAAAAAAAATGTGCCTGATAAAAAAACACTGTATCTGCTCCACACATAAGAAAACCCCTTTTTAGATTGAAAAAAAAAAAATAACATAATAATAACGAAGCCAATCAACAGTCAAAATTATTACAATAATCTTGTTAAATCGTACAATTCACAACGTATAAAAAAAACTAACTTTTATACAATATGTTATTCAATTTCCCGAAAACTTCCTACAAACGGTTATAAATATCTAAAATATGGCCGATTATGTAGAGACGATGTTTTTCAACAATGTAGCGAGCGAATAGAGTCGATAGAGTCATCTCTACATTTATTTCGGTTACGGTTTTGAATAAATTAAGTTGTTCTTTTCTAAATATTTTCCCACAAAGTGTGGTGGAATGTGTAAGTTAATGCGTATTGTTCTGAATCTAGAGTTACGTTTGGTAGAGTCTGGTAGAGCTGTTAGTCAAGATGACTTGTGTGAGTAAATTGTAGAGAAAGTTCGATATCCGGGATGTTAAATGTTAAAATATCTGTATTTGTTGTTGTTGTTAAGTAAGCTTTGTAGAGACATTCATAGTTGACTCGAAATTGAAATTTCTAAAGCTTATCGTTTCTTGCATAACCTTTTTATTTGTATGTTATTCACTTAAGCATTGTATTGTATTTTCTGATAGGTATAGCAATATCATTGCTCTAGGTTAAAAAAAAACATCCGCTTTCCGTGTTTCATAACTTCATAAGACTTAGATATCAATGTACCAAGTAAGAGTGACGTAGTTGCTGTATACAGTGTGTCAGGTTAAACGAGGGACATACTTTAAGGGAGTGTAGTACCCATGAAAATAAACAAATTTTACTAAGAGACCGACACTGAAATCAAGAAAATAAAACCAGCCGCCCTATACATTTATGTTCGCATAACTGGACAAAATTTAGGGAACAGCAGTATTTTTTTGTTTCATATTTTTGCATACGCGCCTTAAAAGTTGTTCATTTTCATGAGTACTACACTCCCTTAAAGTATGTCCCTCGTTTAACCTGACACACTGTATATTGCCAATTGTATGAATTTAGTTTTCACTACGGCTTTATATTGCGTGGCATTATTGCACATATCATTACAGTATGGCATTGTATATTTCATTGTATTCAAAAGAACTTTCGTTGTTTACGTAGCCCAATGTTATAAATGCGAGGTTCAATAAAAATTTGAGTACCTAAAAATAATACTAAAAGTACGTCCTTTTTTTAAAACACGTTCTTAGTGATTTTGATGACAAAGCAAAATAGCAGCTTCTTACGACAGATTTAATTATAAAGCAAGAACAATCATTAAAGATACTTAAGCCTTGAAAGATGTAAAATTAAAAAAAAAAAACTCGATCGAGGTTACAATATAATGGGAGGTTGTTCATTGTCAACCACTCCAAATAATTAGTAGGTGATGAAACCCTTAAGCCTCGTATTCATGGTAAACATTTGTTTAGCAACATGGTTGCATAAACATGTTGCCGAGTTGCTGTCAACATATGCGGGCAACACTTGTGTTGCCCAGTTAATCACGCCATGTTGCAGAGTTGACGCCCGGCGAGCGAAAACATCAGTTTATCAACAAATGTTGACGTGTGTGGACGTGTTTGCAACTGTTTATAAACATGACGGTAGTGAGGAGCAACGATAAAATTATGCAATTAATAGAATTATTTCAATCACGTAGACTGGCGTGTGTGGACAACCCATATTGATTAAAACAATGTTTCCAGCAGCATTCTCGCCGTTCATCAACAACGTTGATCAACTGTTGCTAAACAAATGTTTACCATAAATACGAGGCCTTATTTACACTCTTACGGCGCACAGTGCTGCGGGACTGTTCGAAGAGATATCGCGGCCCTGGAACACTCCCTTCCGCTCTGCCCAGAGCGAGAGAAGTCATTTGATGACTTCACATCCCAAAAAAAAAAAAAGGTCGGCGCACATAGGTCGTTACAAGCAATTTTTATTTCTAACTGGGACAAATGCACTAAACTAATCCCAAACCACTGCAATTCCGGAAAGCCAGAATCAACAGTGGCGACCACCAGAAAAGCGCTGAGACAATGAAGCTCAACGAAGTCCTAGAGAACAAATTTAACTGTCTTGGATCCCGGAACGAAATTAATCAGAAAAGAATAGCGGAACAATAGGAAAAACATTATTTCCAGTTATAAACATTGCTGCCGTTCTGGATTATTTCTGTGAAATTCCGTATTCCTGCTCCTTCTTTCCTATCGATGGTACGACGTACTCTTGGGTCTTATAGGTGGCCACGTTAATCGTAGTGTTTCTGGAGTTCCGTAACTCCTCTAGAGTTCAGGTGCAAGGTCACTTTGGGCACTCCAACAAAAGGGACATGGTCAGGTCAGGTGCACCGTATTAGCCATGCGTGTCGGCGGGATCTTTAACTTTATACTGTATCGTATCTACAGCCCGACTTCACCCACTGCTGCAAATAGCCCTTCTTTGCTAGTGATAAGGTCTACCGTCCTTGTGCCAGCCTCATCCAGAATATTTTAAATCAGGATCTAATAAAATGAGGTGATGTGATGTGATGCCAATTCGATGCGGAACTGATAAGTGTACTACGACCTTTACATTCATTACCCAGGGTTAAGCAACACAAATAATCTTCTGAATAGTATAATTTTAACTACTAAAATCACCTCCATCTTGATTTACGGTCAATTTTACACAGCCAGTTATAACTATGTTATTAAAAGTTAACAAGAGAAACTAGAATCCCATACAGTTACAATACAAGCTCTGACCAGACCAATGTAAGATGAGCGGCATTATAAAGAATATGAAAGGACTGTGTAGGTCAAAAGTGCGTGGTCATTATTTTTTAGCCACCAGTATACATTGATCTCTAACAACGATATACTTGTTTGTAGAAAGGAGGTCTCAGTTAGATGGTAGTGGTACCGCAAGGAGTAATGTTATGCGGTAATGTTAAATCTAAGTTTATAACTGAATCTTCATTTACAGTGAGCTCCGGATGGAATAAAACTACTTTGCTCTATAGACACGGCATTATTTTATGATCCTTAATTGATATAATTATGGTCAAGTATCATTTAGTAGTTAATGAGAATATTTTATTGTTTTTTTTTAGTTAGTGATCAATCCTATTGCCTTTATGATATAGCTTTTCATGTACATTGGTTAAACTGATAATAATTGGGGATGAAGACAACATTTTCGAGATAAATTGACTGTTTAATAAAACTAATACTCAATACACACGATGGGTCTAGTGAAAACACAAATAATATTAATTAGTAAAAAAATGCGTTGCAAATCTAGTGACAATAGAAATAAACAATGACGAAACCAATCTGATTTTTTAAAGAAACTTCCTATACTATTCTGCTACTGACAGTACTCGTAATAAAACGAATAACAATGCCACTATATACAACAAAAACATCTGTCCTATCTTCTCCAAAGACAATTTCAAAATTGAAGTTCATCCTAATGAAGCCCACACGCCACATCCATCATAATCAAATCAAGTTATCAACCACCAACTAGAGAAACAATTTGTGCACGGCAAATGTTCCAAATTGGCTTGTTGGCTAGTTGGAAAACAGGTGGCTGCCGTGGCCATTACCATTGTAAATGTTACTGCAATTTTCTTGCTTCCTTGTCCATCAGAAAACTTATTACGTCTGGGATTCTGTGCTTTGAGTATGTTAGAAAAGTTACTGTAGTTTCTTGGGTTGGAATTGTGTGATTGTAGTAAAGTAGATTGGGATGTTTGATGGTAGTTTCATTAGAATTGTTTTCTTGATAAGAATGCTTATTATTTTGAATTCGGCTATTCATTAGGCTTTTGTTATATTCAATATTTTTATCATGACGATTATCTTACTTAGCCAATATGGCTAAAACATCGTGATTCATTGTATTAACGGGATAAGCCAGTGAAATCAATTTAACAATATTATTTTCTCTCAAGCTGTCATGCTCCGTTTTACCTTTTTATTGATCCTTGTTTTCCTTAATGGGTTTTATCATTAACGTCTGTTCCACCTAAACTCCATTATCTACAATGAGATTGATTGATACTTTATTTCTTTTTATGTTACAGTTCTTCTTTTCTTTTTTTTCTTTTCTGTCTTCTTGCTTCTAGTCTAACCCCAGCCTTACAGTCAACTTGGTTCGAATCGTAATCAATATTTCTATTACCTGTATCCGCTTGTTAGGGTCCTCTTCATTTAGCTCACATCCGCCGCGTACTTTATACCTCTACTATTGTATCCCGTAACGTTTGTTTGTAATGAGCGTTAATGTAAGTATTCGTTACGGAAAGAACTTTCAGAATATCAATTTTATTTTTGTTTGGGCTCAGAAGTATGGATAGTATGTAGCTTTGTTTTATGTTCTTTCTTTTCAAATTGAATAGCTCTTTGATCATCTGCATTGCCGTCAAGTAACCTTAGTGGTTTTCTATTGTTAGCAGCATTCTGATTAGCATGAGATGATTGAAGGCAGTTTAAAATAATCAGTATTGACGGATAAGTCTGGCCTACAATAAAAAATATATAAAACTTTAAGCACACAAATGTATAGAGGCGGGCTTAATACCAAAGCAATTCTTACTTGCGTGAGACAAACTGTGATAGGTGCTAATGAGAAAACTGAGGATTTTTTTAAGCATCACTTTGGTTAATTTTTTGAACTAAGCAAAGTGATGTTTGTAGCCTTTTTTTTCGGATGGGAAGTTATCAAGTGACTTCTCCCGCTCTGGGCAGAGCGGGAGGGAGTGTCCGACTTGTACTGACTAAAACCCATCCATGTTCCTTCCTTACCCTTTGTGTTCCAGGGCCGCGGTATCTCTTTAGAACAGTCCCGCAGTCCTGATGTTTGTAGCCTTAGATTAGATATAGAAATATGTAGCATTAGTTAGCTACACATTTCTAAATATCGCCTACTCTTTATTTTAAGATTGTTATCAGCAAACAAAATGTCACGTAATGAGTTCCATGTGGGCGCACCTTCATTTAACTTTTCTAACTTAAGAGAAGCTATTCCAATTTCTTTTAATTATCACTATTTCTAACATCACCCACTTAACCACTACTGGATATAAACCTCCTTACCGTTACTGTCCGGTTACAATTCATTCAAAATGCGAACAAACAAATAATAAAAAAAGAAAATCAAAGCCCACAAATTGACATGTCACACTGTGACGTCACAAAACCCGAACAAAATATCAAAAAGTATTATTACACTGTCACTTGCTAAGTGGCGTAAAAAAACGAATGAAATCTTTAACAAACGACTGTCAAACTAGCTGCGTAGGAGTTTAAGAGACACCGCGCGGGGCTTTTTAACTTATTTGTCAATGTTGTCGATCCGACAGATGCGGTGTTGTGAAAGGGCCTTACTTTTATTTGGTGAGAATGTTGAACTGATAGTAGCCGTTTATCCTTGTTTGGTGCTAATGGTATACTGATGTTTAGTCAAAGTGAAAAGATCATACAGGTATGGAAGTTTGAGGTTAGGTTAGAATAAATATAGATGATAATTATTGATCCATTAAACTTAGCGAGGAGACTTAGAAAAAATCAAAGACATAATGACAACCACCAACCAGTACCAGGCGTCCTTTACATTCAATTTCTCTCACAGAACGCAGGCCCGCGTCCCAGGCTCGTTTAGGCTGATAATTAATAAGGCTCTTCATTTAAATGATACAGCTGATGATGAAGAATATCTCTGCTATGTACTGAATCTATACAATAGATTTTTAGAGGAGAATGCAAAATGGACTCTTCCAAATCTTCATATCGTTTCATAATACTATCTTTGTACATTTTTTTGGGGTGTTCCTCAAAGCGCAACTGTTTTTAAGCGCAACCAACTAGGCGCAACTAAATTATTCCTCGAAGAGCAACCATTAGTTGCACTCACAAATTCTAATTGTTCAAAAAGTTGCGCTTTGAGGAATTCCCCATTTTTTTAACACTCAATTGCCTAATACTTGTTTTAATACCTACATAAGTAATATACTTATAGGTAAAGAGACGGTTCCTCAGGTCAGGCATATTATATGTAAATAATGACTCGACTCCTATCCGATAAGGAAAATATGTTTTATTCAACCTGTTTAATAGTGAAAATTTGCTTGTAACAAAACCCCACTTAGGAGACTCTTAGAAACAATATAAATTCTCTTTTACTTTGCTTGTAGCCATATTTTACGTCAACTATTTGTGAACGGTGATTGGTCTAAGTTGTATTAAGAATTTAAATGGTAATTTAATGACTAACTGACAACGGCCACTTTGTTTTTATAATAGGCATTAGTTTCGAGAAATGAGTATTGTGGAAAAAGTTTTAAGATAATAATTATGATCGTGGGAAAGATTTTGTGGTGACGTCAATCGGTATAGCTGCATGATGGGCATCTGTTCACTTATATGTATTACCTTTATGATAAAATAAAGTAATTGTATGAAATACATTCTTCTTCTTCTTTTACGTGTGGCCAGTGCCTAACCAGGTGCCAGAGTTTTTATGCCACCCGTGGGCCTCTAACTTAGCTATATATGCCGTCGAGAAATATATCTCAGGCATGGTAGGTACATTGATATATCTTACAGAATAAGCAATCTGAAGTTGCAGTCGGTTTGCCACGTTTTTTGAAGGACCGATAGCCCATAGAGCAAACGAGTCCTGGAGAGAAGGTTACATGGACCTGTAAGCGAGTCTGCCCATCCTGAACGTCCACGATTAAAATGAAGCCAACAATACAGCTGTAGTCTGTATGTGGCTACGTACTGGCTGGATATAATTTGATCCCATCGACAAGAAAAAAGAAGCGAGGTCTGGATGTTAGTAGACCAATAACTTTAAAAAAGAAGCTGGGTTTGATAGAAGGACAGGGTGTTGTGTCGTAAATTTAGATAATAATGTCCTGTAGTATACCGTGATAAGCTAAATTGAGCATGAGTTACATTATATAGAGTGTAAACAGACTCTTCACAAAGCCGTCAATTAAGCATCCTGTACATCAAACCAAGTAATTTTACGCACTTTTTTGCTGGGAAACATTTTTCGGTAGGACTCAATGTAATGCACTCAAAACGTTGTGCTGATGAATGGATTGAATAGTAAGCTGGTCGTAGATGTGTTTAAAAATTTTACATTAAAAATATGTATTTAAAAAAAAACTTGTGAAAAAGTTGAAACTTTGACCCCTAATATCTCCGTAAATAGAAAGTTCCCAGGTATGGTTTACAGCAAAAAAATGATTGCAATGACGGGGAGATAAAGTGCCGTTCGGCTTCGTTAAGAGTCTTTTTACACCCTTTATGTATTGAAATCGTTATAGTACTAAATATTCAGGATAAATCATCTGAACTTAGGAGATACAATCAGCAGTGCGATTATCATTTCTAGACAAAATATTGCTTTAATCATTTACATTTTGACCGACCAACCGCTGTGTTCAATGAAAAAATTGGTTGTGTACCTTCCCATACTCAAGAAGACAAACTGCTGACTTTTGACATGATTATTTTATTCCCAAAATCAACATGGATATTAAGAAAATATTTATTTACTTTAAGAGTTCAAGAGGGACAAAATCTATTACATACCACACATTTATACGCCATATATCATTCAAAATAAACTGTAATACCCAATAAAATGTAGATTTATATTTACTAATTCAATGGTGCTATCTTAAACAATTTATGAAGAATTTATGCATATATAAAATAAGAGATACTTGACGCAATCCCACAAAAGGGCTTCTTAGGAACACTTCTTGATTCTCTAAACCATTGACCAGTGATTGAATTGTTGTTTTTATCGAGCGTGTCTATACAGGGTGAAGTAAACTTTGAGATGCAGTTACATACGATTCATGACGTATAGATCTGTAAAGAAAATAAAAAACACTCTATAACGTCATCCCAATAATCCCAGATTGTGTGTCTATGATACAAGGTTTAAGTCGTAAAACTTGAGACCAGCTGCTGATAATTAGAAAAAAACGTTATCTTAACAAAATCCAATTCTGGGTTAAGCTCACTGTTATACCTACTTACACAATACACCTACTTACACTTAAGCTATATATTGCCATTTTGTGTGTATGTATACCTTTTCATTTTGAGTGCAATAAAAAATAAGAATAAAATTCAATTTCTTAGAAGTGTAATTTTATTTTTAGAAAAAAAAAATCTGAGCAAAAACCCATAGACATAATATTTATTGCCATATCAATGTCTACTGTTTTAGATTACATATAACTAACGTTTTAAGTGTCGAAGTACCCCTTCCTGACGTTTACGACTCGCCAGTAGATAAACAACTAATAATTTTAACTTTTATTCCCAAATCGGAATGTAAATTTTAAAATTTATCACTTTTAAGACAATAAAAGTAAGTAACGGATGGATTTTTGACGAAAAAAATCTACGCGATTTTTAAATCAGTAAGTTTCATAAAGATACCATGTTACATTAATCCTTATTTTATTAAGAATAGTTAATTAATTTAATGTGGCTTTGACTATATTCTACGCGACGCGAAAGCGACTGCGTCATTCACATATCGTATTAATCGTAAACTTATTAAGCCTAGTTTACGATTAATAGATTATGTGAATGACGCAGTCACCTGCCGACTGCCTCGTTGGTCGAGTGGTTGCGACTGCTGAGCATGAGGTCTTCGGTTCGATTCCCAGGTCGGGCAAAGTCCTATTGGGTTTTTCCATCAGGAATTTCTCAGTAGCAGACACGGAGTCTGGATTTGTGCCCGGTTGATGGCAATAGGTTCGCCCCCTATTACATGGGACTTAAACATAACGGGCAAAATGTGACTGTACTATTATTAGGTACTCCTCTGCCTAACCCTACGGGGATTACAGGCGTGATGTTATGTTATGTTATGTTATAAAGCCTACTTAGCTTTGATATCTTTCCTTTTAACTTCGTTATTTAAACTACCACCGTGAATTTTTTCCCATACCCAAACACAACCGTTTAGCTGGTAGAGAGGAGGGGTACACTTGATTCTAACCGCAAAACGAGTTTTCATAATTTCGGTATCAATTTAGGTTGAAACCTTTTTATAATGCGGATTTGTCTTTTCTAAGGTTTCCTACAGAGTTAACAAAGGTAGTTTAAAGTCTGCATGAGGCAATCAACATAACATATCATCATCATCAACAGCCTACAGTAGCCCACTGCTGGACACAGGCCTCCTCAATCGCTCGCCACTTAGCTCGATTCTCCGCAACTCTCATCCAGGTGCTACCAGCCACCCTGCGAGAATCGTCGGTCCACTGAGCCTGAAGGCGTCCCACCTTACGTTTGCTGATTCGCGGTCTCCACTCAAAAACACGTCTACGCCAACGGTTATCGGTTCTACGGCTAATATGCTCGGCCCATAACATATTACCACATCTGCAATTTGTGAAGGGATAGACAGAGGCGTCCATACAGCAAAGGTGTTGTATGAGGCAATCCAAAATCGTAAACGAACTCGTAGGTAAACACTAGTATTATTTTGAAAAAAAAACACTTAGACAAATAAGAAAATTGAATCAAACATTTCACCCACGCTGTATTTAATCTGATTTGTTCCCGAGAACAATAGTTTGAAGAGCAGTTACGATAAGTGACATGTGTTTTGAGTGAGACATTCGGCCTACACAGTATTTTTGTTTTTGGTGTTCAAGTTGTTACAATAACGTGATTGTAACAACTTGAACACCAAAAACAGGTTATTTGCATGTTTACTGTTTCTGTGGCGTCGATGAACTTCAGTATGTTTCGGGTTGGTGTAAGTTAGATTTCGACAAAAAAAACTGCCCAGTACTAAATCATTTTAGTCGAAAATAACAAATATTAATACAACATCGCTATTAATATTGTTGGAATACAATACATAAGGATAAAATTTTTAGGTTCACGTAACGTGCACGTATTTCTACATCATTCTCACATATATGTATAATCTCAATATGAATGATGTAACCAAGATTTTGTAACAATATTTTGATTGAAAAGAGTGTCCATGGAGTTTCTTGCCCATTCTTCTCCATAGAGATCTACGCTTTGGAACGGGCAACTACAGTACTTTCACAAGTTATTATGCCTTGTGTCTGTGACTGTAGCTTAGCCTAATTTATTTTTCTGACATTCAAAAGTGCCTGTAATGGTCTAATTGAAATAAATGCTTTTGAGTTTGAGTTTGGTTTTCTTTGAATTAAATTATTACTAGATTTATACATAAATCATAGTTTAAGCTTAACTTATTTCTTATATGTTGTAAAGACGTATTAAAATAGTTGTAGGTCCCTATTTTTACACACTGCTAACCGCTACATGATTGTATTACTAAAAAAGTACTTAGATACAAATTGATTGCTGAACAAAAACTAGAAATGCAAGTTTTTAGTTGTAATTTTCAAGAGTCATTAAAGGATATTTTTTGTTATCAATTATTTTGTTATCCTTTTTTGTTAAACTATAAATGGATTAACTATGTGATGTCCTTAAAAGAAATTCCTATTAAAATATATAATCAGTAGCTATTAGGTACTTAAACAGTCTAGATATAATTATATTAGCAGGTACCTAGCCTTTGTAATGACCGTTAAATTGTAAATTAACACGATCATAAAAACGTACCTACCAACCTGCAATAAAAAGTCAAGATGCCATTTTACTTTTAATAACATAAATAGTAAACTTACTCTTATTAAATTTTATTAAGTTACAAGATAACAAACATCTGAGAAGTGAAGTACCGAGTTCACTGAGAGTAGATCACATTTCAACCTTATTACTTATGTCATAAGGGTGAAAAGTGGCAGACCGTCAGTGAACTCAGTACTAACTATACTCCAATATTTAGTTGTACACCGTTTATTGCTTACTGTTGCTCCACCATTTTAGTATCGTGAAAGTACTTGAAAACACGGTATTGTTATCATCCCACGTTCTGCCCTTAGTGGTAGATGGTCAACACTAATTTGATCTGAATCATAAATAGGTAGAGATACTTGCTTGCTTGATTGTTGTTTTAAAAAAAACAATAGAACTATTCTAATAAAATAATTATGTTAAACTCTGATTGAAGTAATCAATTTTCTACATAAATTATTATTTTACATCGGGTAGCCAAGATACAAGAATGACCTAGTTTGGGGCTAATGGTCAAATAAACCGATTGGCACTTAGCTTTAAAGTCATCTCTGGAATATTGTAAAATAAACTTATACTTAAAATGGGCCACTTACACCACTAATCAATAAAAGAATTCAGTGCTTAAACATATTTTAACCATAATTAAATCTTCAAACGAATGACCGGAACAGAATTATGTTTTAAATGTGTTTAGTGATTTGTGATGTAAGCGAGCCTTATAAACGAAAACTCTTCAAGAAGTAGAATTTGCATACTATCACATATCTACAAACTCACACGTTCAAACAAAACACATACATACACGCACATCTTGTTAAGATAATTTTTGATACACAATCAACCGAAGACCAATCCTCCTGTCAATTCTTCACTTTCAGACTAATTGATCACAATGTAATTAATTATAAAGTCTCCTGACCCTTTGATCAAATCGAACCGTATGATATATATCATACTGTTGATTTTTAAATAACATATTTACAACCCAATTAATCATGCAATTAAAATGATTTGACATGTAATTCGTCACTCGTAGGCACGTACCGAAAATTTCTCTAATAAAAAGTTATAAAGTTTGGGTCAGAATAGACGGGCAACTGTTACCACTAATAATAAACTTGCTTACAAGAATTATAGTAAAAAAAGGTTCGATAACATTCATTTTTTTTACTTATACACGAACTCGATTGACAAAATAAATTAATGCTAATTATACTGAACAATACTAAACAAGTTATAACAACTTATATTCAACCACTTACTATCATGATACATCTATGAAATCAGTAGATTTAACGTGGAAATCGCATAGATTATGTTAATAATATCAAAAGCAGTGTACCCAAGCAAGCAAATACCCAAGGATCTAACGACTGCAACATTGTAAGCACATAAATGCAACCTGTTCTCATGTTTCCATGTCTTCACGATTGTTTAAGAGCTGTAGTCTACCTGTAGCCACAAAGTAGCCCGTCTGCTCGTCCACTAAATTTGATTATGCAGTACGACAATAAAATAAGTCGGTCAATTCCGCCCACGGTTTCTCTTATTGGACAAGACATTGTATCGGTGTTTCTGCTTAAAATGCGTAAATAATGTTATAAAATATAGAAATTAATGTGTTTCTTATGTATCACCTGTGGATCTCACGCTTTTGTGAATAGGAACAGTTTTAGTTACAATAAGCGTGTGACATTTTAAGTTTATGCGTCGCTTAGTTTTGTCGCTTTTAAGATTAAGTTTGTGAATAAGTTTACGTATGATTTTTGAGTTTAATCCGCCAGTTACCGAAGGGTAAGACAGAGTTGTACAATAATTATACACCAGTATTTTGCGAGTTATGTTTAAGTCCCATGTAATAGGAGGCGAGCCTATTGCCATCAAATCACCCGCCTGAATTTTTTTTGGAATTTTTATACGAACAACTAAATGACACTTAGGCCGAAGTGAAAATCAAGTATAGGACCAGCCCAACGAGGCGGTCAGCTCTATAGTTTAGATATTGCTTTATAATTGTTATTCTGTTCAGCTTAACCATATTTTGCTGACAATACTTCCCACAAACACCTGTCAAATTTCTATTAAATTTATAATATGTATCTATTAATAATTCTATTCCCAGTGTCAGTGCTAAAATTTTAATCAAGAATCAGACCTGACATTGTAAATAAACTTATTATTTTATGAGTTGTAATTGAGGTTATGATATCAATATGGATTATCCGTTTCTGACCATAAGTTGCGTCTCTCACGATAAAGTTAGTCATTTTATGTCACAATTGCCAGGCTGGGTGCCCATTGTCTGTTATACCAGTACAATGATTATATTAATTTAATATTATATTGCCAGTACAATGATTGACAAATATTTTGACGCTTTGATCATATGATTTTCAAAATAGAACAGCTTATTCGAAACAAAACGAATTAATTTGTGTAGGTGGTTCGTTTGGTATTTGTAGGTGTTATAGTCACAAGAGTGATTGCTGAGCTTAATCTTGGGTTCGATACCCAGGCCGAGCAAAGTGTTATTGGGTTTTTCTATCAGTAATATCTCTGTAGATTTGAACTTGGTAGATAGCAATAACCTTGCGCCCAATCGCATAGGACAACATAACAGATAAAATATGGGTAAACTTGTAAGCAATGATAGCCTAGTGATGTGACCGTCGGCCTACCGAGTCAATAATCTCAAGTTCGAATCCAAGACTCGCACCTCTGATTTTTTGGATTCATGTCCGTATTGCATAATTATCACTAGCTTTGGTGACCACAAACATCGTGAGAAAACCAGCATGCCTGAGAGATATTTTTCAACAGCATGGAAAGCCAAGGCAGAGGTCTATGGGCGGCATAACCACAAGATAAAGAAGAAAGAAGGCATGTTTTGAACATCAAGGTGAATGTTAATTAGTATACCCGATTACTTGATGATACGGCACTACTTGAGTGATTTTTTGCCATTGATAAGTATGATATTGTCAAAATGGGTGTTTTATATACTGGGTGTAAACAGACTCTTCACGAAGCCGTCAACCAAGCATTATGTACATCAAACCAAGTAACTTTACTCAAAAAATTGTGCTGGGAAACGACTTTTTTTTTTGGGCTGAAATATCACATTTTACAGTAGAACTTAATGTAACTCACTCAAAACATTGTGCTGATGAATATATTGAATAGTAAGGGGGTCGTGGAGATGTTAACAGTAAAAATCTTACATTAAAAACATGTATTTAAAAACATGTATTTAAAAAAATACTTGTGAAAAAGTTGAAACTTTGACCCCCAATATCTCCGTAACTAGAAGGTTCCCAGGTGTGGTCTAGAACAAAAAAATGATCGCAATGACGGGGAGAACAAATGCCTTTCGGCTTCGTTAAGAGTCTGTTTACACCCTTTATATGGCAGAAGTAAAATTAAATGATCTTGTGTTCATTTTACTTTCATAATATTCTAAAGGTAGATTTGTTTGTATTAATTAATTTAAATTGTGTATTGTTTCTAAATATGGTGCATATCTTCGATAGCCACAGTCTTATGTCTTCAAACAACAGGTGGACCATTCTCCTAAAGTATTTAAACCTGTTATGGAAAGTATTAATCTTAGATTTATATTTAGATCTGATTTGCTAAGATTTTTAATACTATCATTATTGGATACAAGCTTTTGCCAGCGACTTCGCTGGCGTTAATTTAGAATTTGACAATCGATTCGGGTTGTACTCTGCTTGAAATTATAAAATTCAATCATGATTCGAATGACACGTGGCGCCATCTTATATTATAAGAACGTTATTTTTGTTTTCCAAGGGAACAGTACTTTTTTTCGAGATGAAATTAATGAACCCTATGTCCGTTTCTGTACACCTGACAATACAACTAAATGCAAAATTTCAACATAATCAGTTCAGCGGTTAAGGCGTGAAAAGGTAACACACAAACATACTTTCGCATTTATAATATTATAATAAGTATGGATTTATGTAAGCAGCATCTGTGTTCTTGAATGACACACAAACAAACGAACTTACTTTCGCGTTTATAGGATTAAGGATTAGGATGAAATTATGACTTCTGATTTTCTTTTAAGATATTATTCACTTAATTGTTATTTAATTCTGCTGTCATCTTTTTTTTTGTCTGATTTTATTGTTTGTAAATGGAATTTATGTACAGATATAATGGTCTGCATTTTTATTGATATTACACTAGCTTTTGCCCACGGCTTCGCTCGCGTTAATTTAGAATTTGACAATCAATTCGGGTGGTAGTCTGCTTGTAATAATATAATTTAATCATGATTTAAAAGACACGTGGCGCCATCTAATATCACAAGAACGTTATTGTGGTTTTCCTCGGTAACAATACTTTTTTTTTCGGGGTGAAAGGTTATGTCCGTTTCTGTACACCTGACAACGTAAATGCAAAATTTCAGGATGATCGGTTCAGTGGTTTTGGCATGAAAAGGTAACAAACAAACTTACTTTAGCATTTTAATATTATAAAGTAAATGGTTATGGTCTTTCATAATTTATTTGATAACGTTTTTTTTATTATTATTTGTCTTTATCCACCAATTTTAAAATTAAGAAACTTTTATATCAAACAAAAAAACGGGAAAAACCTGGTACGATTTTGTTGTTATAAAGCTTTTAATAAACAAAATAATAAAGCTAGTTTTAATTTAAACCGCCTAATGGGCTTTGTCTCATCTTACAACGTGTCTGAGATGATAGTAAGTGTTGAGACGACGTAATCACTGATGTTATGACGGACAGGTGGGCTGGGGGCACTACTATGGAAACTGGATTGTTACTCACTTATTTTAAATCAGAAAATATAATATTACTTAGAAATGTACAATTACTAAGTTCAAATTCAAACTTAACAGTCCCGAAGTTAATTAAAACGTATTTTTTGGATTGTTTCAATAAAAAACAGGATTAATACCGGTTTTTGTGTCCATATAGACACTGTCTATTTATACTGTCTTGAAAACCTCAACTTAAATGAAGTTTTTTCCAGATAAAATGAAACTCATCCAGATATAGTGAAAGAAGTCACATAAGGTTGTTAATTTAGACTATTAACTTAAGTTTATGTAAATTTTCGGATTTCATTTATCTGCCTATCCGACATTAATAAATTAATTTATTTTGGACAGTGAGCTTTCGACGGATTGTTTTTTTAATCTAACAATCAATGTAAATTACTAAACAGCAACATTAATATACATAAAAAGTATTTATATCTAAAACACTTTCACATTTCGCATTTAATCCCCGATTGGAAAGTACTATCTATTTTTAATTTCGGTGAACACTCTTATTAATTTAAACTGTATAATTTATTTTGTTAATTATACAAATAATTTGGCAAATGATTTAGTTTTTTTTTTAGTTTTACTGGTAATAACTACTGGGTGTAAGCATTATTAGATATTGGTTTTCAAACTGTATATTTGGTTATATATAGATATGATGGCTGAAAGGTGACTCAAATGGTTTTAGAAATCTGATTTTAATTTCTAACTCTATGTGTAATTTCTGGTATCTGACTTCCTTAGGTCATTACACCCGAACATCATGACGAGTGGTAGGTTATAAGAGCAAGTCAAGCATGTAGGCTTGTATGGAAGCACCGCTATTATTCAACATTATGTATTATAGTTTTACAAACTCAAAAATATTCTTAATTCTGCTGCTGGATCTAAAATTAAGGATTGACGCAGAATGCCTTGTAGGCCCTCGCTTTCTAGCTATATCATCTGCCACACAGTCGATCCATCTTTTCTTCAATCTTCGCCTACTCAGTCAAAATCTTTTGTTTAACCAACAAAAATAAAAAAATAAAATCACAATAATATCATCTACAAAACTCACTCAAAACTAACCCTTTGTCCACATCACTTAGTAGTCCCCTTTATAACGACAAGCCCAACTTAGACGGACAGGTGCACGACGTAACTATGATTGAGCTATTGTTTCCCACGACTATGATTACAGACCGACGGAGCCCCAGTAGGATGAACATACAGAATTTCAACTAAGAACAAAGTCCGGAATCGGCTCAAGCATGACTAAGCATGCTTCATTGGGCTGTTCAATAATATTGTACACAAGATATTTTGTTACGCTCATAGTTTAAAATCTGGTCACGCTGGTATAAACATAAATACCTATAGTGCACACCGTGTTGACACCTAAGTGAAAGAGATAGCTATCATTTGAACGATTGCTTTTCCTTTTTTTTTCTTAACACTGACTATAGACAAAATTCCCCAATTGGGACAGTTTCGAGTCCTTACAATGCTCGCGATAGTTACAGATAGTGACAGATATTTGCCTCATTTTATACATAATAAAGGATGTAAACAGACTCTTCAGGAAGCCGTCATCGAGCATTATGTACATCAAATTAAGTAACTTTACGCAAAAATTAGTGCTGGGAAACGACTTATTTTTTTGAGCTGAAAAGTCACGTTTTACAGTAGGACGCAACGTAACGTACTAAAAACATTGTGCTGATGGATGGATTGAATAGTAAGGGGGTCCTGGAGGTGTTTAAGTAAAAATCATACATTAAAAACATGTATTTAAAAAAAAACTAGTGAAAAAGTTGAAACTTTGACCCCCAATATCTCCGTAACTAGAAGGTTCCCAGGCATGGTCTAGAACTAAAAAAATATCGCAATGTTGGGGAGAACAAGTGCCTTTCGGCTTCGTTAAGAGTCTGTTTACACCCTTTATTATGTGGGCATTCGTGTCAAGAGAAGTTACATTTTATGTGCGTATTAAGAATAAGAAAAAGAATAATTTTATTAAACAATTGTTACAAACATTTTCTTAACCTAACTTAGCACTATGAATAACAGTAACAAAAAAAATAAT
This sequence comes from Lycophotia porphyrea, assembly GCA_950005105.1. Lineage (NCBI taxonomy): Eukaryota > Metazoa > Arthropoda > Insecta > Lepidoptera > Noctuidae > Lycophotia > Lycophotia porphyrea. The sequence continues at coordinate 8,902,656 of OX465391.1, read as the reverse complement.
TAAAACATTCTTAGAAAACAGAGGTCCCCAAACTAGGCTGCGCCTGTATCTTGGGGCCCGGAGTTGCGTTAACTTAAAATTAAAACACATAATTTGTTTGGCGTGCGAGTGATAGTAAATCTGTTTACAAAAATACAAAATTATATTACAATAATAAAAAAGAATTTAATGTTTAATAAAGTGATGAGTGTGTGTGTGTGTGTGTGCGTGTGTGTGTGCGTGTGCGTGTGTGTGTATGTGCAGGTGTGTGTGTGCAGATGTATGGGTTATTTGCAGTTATTTTATGTTTTATAGTTTAATTAACTTAACATTTCTTCCGTCTCTTCATATGACAGTTTGGCAAACCATTTTACTATCGATTTCGTTATCGAAGAAAAGTTGCTCATGTCTTTAATGTCACAGCTTTTGCTGAGTCTGTTGTAAATATTGATATGTGAGTAAAACGAGCATCTTCTGGCTAAGAGGCTATTCGCTTCGGGAAAGGGAATGTTGAAGACGCGTTTAGAGATAAGTTTCTCATAATCGGATCTTTTTTTCAGTGTTTTGTGAACAAGTAAAGCTGCCTTTAGGATAAATAATTGCCGTACCCAACAGACACTGTTAAGACAGCCAACTCCTTATAAATTAAATTTGTTGGGTAGCGGAATAGTTTTCTTAGAGCTACTTTTATAACGGCTCTTTGAGCTCTTTCTATTTCTAAAAAAACTGCTTTTCCCGGCTGCACCCCAAACAGAAATCCCGTATTGAAGGACTGACTGACATAGACCAAGGTAAATTGTGCGTAGGATGTCAATGGGTTTACAGTCACGTAGTTTTTTCATCACGTATATCAACTTCCTAACGCGACCAGAGAGCAGGTGTATATGTGATTTGAATGAGAGGTTTTCGTCTATTGTGATGCCAAGGTATTTGATTGAGGCAGTGTGATCTAAAACTAGGCAGGTACAGGGTGTAAGCGGTGATATCTGGTAGTTGCAGCATGTATGGTATGTAAGTATAAGATGATGAGGAGGTTGAGAAGCTATTGTTTTGAAAAAGGTAATGAACTTAGTTTTTTTTATATTCAGAGTCAGGAGATTTGCGTGAAGAGCCTTAGAAACAGTTAAAAGTTCAATTTCTGCAAGGCGGTACACTTGTTCCCAGGATTGAGCGTGGAAAATTATGACAGTGTCGTCAGCATATGATATTATTTCTGCGTCGTTTAGTTGTATGTCTAAGATATCATTCATGTTCAAGGTGAAGAGAGTTGGGCCGAGTGTGCTGCCCTGTTGAATTCCAAAGGCGATGGGAAGCATGTCACTCGAGTATTCATCTACTTTGACTAACTGTTTGCGATTAGATAGGTAACTCGTGAACCAATCAAGTGCAGCCCTTCGTATACCTGCGCATTCTAGTTTTCTCAGGAGGAGTTCAATTGATATTGTATCGAAGGCCTTTGCCAGATCTAAAAAAACTCCTATGGACTGTTCTCCTTTTTGAGTGTAAGTAGCAAACTAAGTTTGTCAGAAACGTGGCCGCGTCTTCAGTTGACCTTCCTCGCCGGAATCTGAACTGTTTGTCTGATATCAACTTGTGCTTTTCGAAAAAGTTCACTAGCCTGTTGTTCACTGATTTCTCCAGTACTTTGGATAGAATGGAAAGAAGTGCGATTGGTCGATAACATTCAGGTAAGTCTGTAGGGCCGCTTTTATAGATTGGCCTAACGGAAGCAACCTTCCAGCATTCCGGAAAGGTTCCAGATTCTAAACTTAGATTAAAAATGTGGGTGAGTGGTTTGAGGATTGCATTTTTAATTTTTATTATAAATTTTGTAGTGATACCATCAAGTCCTGGTGCGCTGTCAATTTTAAGTTGATGTATATATTTAGTTATTTCATCTTCATCTGTCGCGTGAAGAAAGAATGAGTGTAAGAATTTTTTACGAGGTTTGTATTTTCTTACTAGGGATCCTTGAGTCTCAGAAATTCGTGATAATATTAAATCAGAGAGATTTTTTCCAATCGAAGTGGTAGTTATTGCAGTTGTTTAGTGAGTTAACTAGATCCTCCGAATTAGAAATTAGTTGGGATGAGTCATTTCTTTGACTATTTGGGCTATAAATTGACTTGAGAGTGTTCCATAGTTTTTTCGGGTTCTTTCGATTTTCAGTTATTAGTTGGCTATTGTACTCTGTTTTTAGGTTATGTAAAAGGTTGTTACAAAATTCCGGTACCTAGTATAGACTAGTTTTTTCATCTCATCGTCTGAGTCGGAATTTGAAGCTTGATGAAGATTGTCGCGGTTTTTAATGCACCTCATAAGACCTGGATTGATCCAGGGCTTAAGATTGAATCTACTTCTGCTTATTTTAACTTTCTGTGTGTGTTTAATTCGTAGGTTAGTGATAATAGTTGTAAGTGCATTTAAAGAGGCGTTGGCACAATTAGAATTGAGGATATCTGACCAGTCAATGTTCAGAAGCTCCTTCGCGATTGCGTCATCGTCAGTTCTGTTTATCCATCGGGATCTTGTATCAGATTTGGTGCCATAATTTTTTAGTGAAATGACAGCCATAACCATATCGTGATCTGTTATCGAGCATTTGCCGATTATTCCTTCGGATCTGTAGTTTGATTTAACAAAAATGTGATCAAGACAAGAACGCCCCCTGGTTGGTGCAGTGATAGCAGGTAGAAGACCATGTGAGGCCATCAGGCTCAAGTATTCAGCATGATTTGAGATAGTGGTATTAATTATATCGATATTTAGGTCTCCGGCTTTAACAATAGTTGGATATCTTTTTATTTGAGTTAAAGCAATGTCTTGAGATGCAATTAAGCTCTTTAGATTTAAGAAAGATGGCGACCTATAAATTCCTATAATAGCTACTACGTTGTCAGGGACAAGTATGATACTGTCAGCTTCTGCAATGAATGACTCTATCACTTTTACATTTCTACTCGTTTTGGTGTAAATTATGACACCGCCATTTTTGTTCGATTGTTAGTGAGACCGAGAAATAGAATAACCTGGTAGTGGCTCCAAAATTGTCCCTTCACTTAGTCAACATTCTGTCAAAACAATAGCATCGAAGTCAGTGTCTAGTCGTTTAAAAGCTATGCAAAAATCATAGAAGTTGCGCTGGTAACTTCTTATATTAAATGAGAGTATTTTACAGCTATTATTTTTCGCTGTGATTTCCCTACAGTCTTCTAATTGCTTGCATGTGTGACAAGTTATATTTACGTTTTCGTCTATATCCTCTATAAATCAAGTAAAGCCATGGGTATAAAAGTATAAATTAGGATTTTGTTTTTATGTATTTGTCATTTTCTCGAAACTCGAGTGTTATTGCGATTGATTAGATCATGTTTGGTTGTTTTAGTGAAGGTAATACTAGATGTACTGCAACAAGACAATAAGTTTAGTTGACAACCCTAACCCACGTTTTGATTTTATTCAAAGGACGTCATGGGTTTACTGGTTCATATTTATACTGTGACTGTGCCTTGCCCGGGCAAAGGCAACGCGGACAAAGAATGCGCGTGGCAGTTATTTTGAATTAGATTTAAATGAAGTGAGCATTTTAGTAATGATCGTTTGTTTGTTTAGTTGGTGATGAGTTAAGGGCAATAGTTTTGTTTGTTAATCAGGGTGAGGGGTAATCGTTTTGGGTTCATTCATTGCTTAGTTTAATTTTGTTTTTTTATTTATTTACTAAAACTTTATGCATATAATGTAAAAAAACACTGTACAGACTTAATATCTTGAGTATTTTCTACCAGTTTACTTTAGGGTGATGCAGTGACAAAACATAGTAGGTGCAATGATACAGAAAATATTATAAAGAATACAAATACACATACATATTTGATTATGATTTGATTTTTGATACAAACAAAATATACAAATCAAAGAGTGTTAAAAATACATTGATGGAGAAAAACAACAAATTATTTGTGGGACGAAGCTGCTAACTTCTTATGTACCTAAGTGTTCGCGAGTTTTTACCTTAAATGTGTATGTTTTATAAAGAGCGCTTTGCTTGATATAGCTATGTCAAATTATATATGCCTGTATTTTCAGACAGCATATAGTGAACATCTGTTATCGAATGGACTTTTAGAGGTCATTTTTAGGGTTCCGTACCTCAATAGGTAAAAACGGAACAAAGATAACTTTCTTTTCCGTCTGTCTGTCTGTCTGTCCGTGTGTCACCACTGATTTTCAATTTGGCAAGAAACAATGTCTTGCAGCACATCTAAAGGGAAAAATCTGAAAACCGCGAATATGTAGTTTAATAACAAAATACCTACAAGTTTATACGGAACCCTGGGTGCGGGAGTCCAACTCGCACTTGGCCGGTATTTTGCAACCATAGCGTCTTCCTCGGGTAAAATCCTATACCGATTTATTCTAGATGATATAAAACATTAAAAATTACTAAGTCTCCATTATATTACACAGAAAAATACGTTACAATTAGAACCGTTAACAACACAAATACATACCTACCTAAAAAACCTCACCTAGAGTGCGGAGTGCAAAGTTCGTCCATCACTGACAACCCGTCTGACATTGTATTTACGCGCAGTAGGGAGTCTGCGCAACAATTAACGTTACCCTGTGTAATGATCCACTGTCTGCATCATATAATCATTCAGTACTCTCTGTACCTACTCATCACTTTGAAAATGATTGAATTCTATCCTATTCATCTAAAACCTTGATTAGTCAAACAAAGCACTTAAAATAGTCCACAAAGACTTAGTGATAAATTTATCATATTTGATAGATTGAATGTTCTTTATTGTAAACCATAATTGTAACTCAGCTCTCCTACAATATTCTGGATTCTATAGGTGCAATACGATCTTTCAGGCAACCTACATGATACATTACTGCCAGCGATGGACTGCTGAACGCTAATAGGCCTCCTCAATTGCACGCCACTCAACTCGATTCTTGGCAACTCTCATTCAGTTGCTAAGTTGCTACCAGCCACCCTGCGAAGATCGTTGCTCCACCGAGCTTCCACTCAAAAACACGTCTACCCAACGGTCATCGGTTCTACAGCTAATATAGTCGCCCCATTGCCATCTCATCTTACTTAAGTCCTCCAAAAGTAGTACTTCTTTTTACGTGATTTCTTCTACAACATACCTACTGATTCTTTAATTATTTTTGTGATATGGCGGTATTTATTACCAATTAAGGAATAAAAATAATACCCTACAGTAAAATTGAATCACAAACAACAATGAAACTGCGCAGTACAAACGAATCACTCACTATCCATACATATTACAAATTCACAAGCAAGTAACCTTTTACGTAACATATAAATAATAGAAATACTAAGATTATTGATATGGCGTAGATAATCACAATGTTTCCCCAGCCGCGTACACAATGGCCCATTATGAACGATTACAAACGTAATCCTTATACCAATAGGTATGCGATGAATATTTACAATAGATTTAGTCACGAACTGAATAATTTACACAATAATAAAATAAATAAATATTAATCCTGGAAGGATACTCTTGAAGAAAATTGTTTGCCTCACTTTGAGTAACTTACTGAGTAAGTTAAAAGCAATTTATTTACAATTGAACATAAGAAATAATTCAGTCTTTCATCGTGGAATAATTTATTTGTTTTATTTGAGAAAATATATATACAATATAACAGACATAACCCAGCTATGACACAGTTAAAATAAACGTTTAGGGCGCCCACACAAAACCGCGATGCGATGCGATACGACGCCGCATCGCAGGAACTTGCAGATACTTGCGGTGCATTTGCGAATTCGCAGTTTTGTGTGGTCGCCCTGACAATAAGGAATGATAAAAATATTAAATAAATTACTTAAAAATAACAAGAAAAAGCCATCTTCTCACAGAAACTCAAACATCCACGACTAACTTTTATCCATCTCAAGGCAAATAAATCACACTTCGGTGTCGATGTCATTCAGTCAGTATTCAGCATTGTTAAAATAAGGGAGAGTAACGAAGAGTTGAGAGAATGAGAAACTGTTATCTGAACATCCAATAATCTGTGTCCACGCGGTATTTTTTTTTTAGGATGTGAAATCATTAAAAGACACCTCCCGCTCTGGGCGGAATGGAAGGGAGTGTCAGAATTGTACTGACTAAAACCCGTCCGTGTTCCTTCCTTGCCCTTTGTGTTCCAGGGTCACGGTATCCCGTGTCTACGCGGACTCAGTTGGTATTTGGAACAGGGACAGTTGGTACAGGAAGAACAAAAAGACAAAAATAATATTCCAATATGAATCATCACAATCACCATCTCAATGCCTTCATCCCATTGATTTCGGATGATCACAGTGTCTATTTCTTCCACGCATTCTTACAGTTTTATCTCAATGTTAACTTCGTTTCCTATCAGATCATGTTTCACACAATCCATCCGTCTTTACTAATGGCCATCAACATTACCATTTACAAAATCTATTTTGAAATCAGAATTACTCTTTCCACCTTCGCTGTATTTCGATAAAAAGCATAAATAAATGCTCTTACTTTTAAGGCACTACGCGTAACTGCCTCGTTTTAAGCAATAACATTGCCTCGAAAGTAGTAGAAAATGTTTATGTCTGCCTCTGACCTGACCTCTGCCTTGTAATAAGTAACTTTTGTCGTATCTTTACCGTAGTACTTTATGATTTTTCTATGCTAATCCGTGATGGTATTGTTGGATGCTATTTGGGGAATGCTTACAAAAGGGAATGGTTGACCGTTTGACTAGTGAACAACTGCAATGTGTTTCTTTAAACCATTTAATATTCTTAATGGGATAGAAAGTAATAATAATGAGGAGCTCGTGGCAAAGTAATAATAGCCGCTCGGGTCGATCTTTAGGCTAAGCCGTGCTTGCCGAGGTTGTTCTGTCAACCACGCATTACATACCTACGTGCTTCGGAAAGCACGTTAAGCAGTTGGTCCCGGCTTTCATTTGTATATCTTTGATAGTCGTTACAGGTAGCCAGTGGCCCAAAAGTCTGTCAACCAGTCTTACCAAGAGGTATCATATTACCCAGTATTAACTGGGTTGTGGAGGTTAGATAGGCAGTCGCTCCATGTAAAGTACTGGTATTCAGCTACATCCAGTTAGGCTTGGCAGATGATGAATGGGAAAGAAAATAGATACAAGTACGGGTATTCATTAGAGAGCTATTAGTCCAGATTAGTTTCTTCTGGAAATCTCCGGAGGAAGTCTAGTCTAGCTGTGTGGATACCAGTGAGATGTATGTATTTTTGTTTGTAAGTCGTTGGTTTGACAGACATTTCAAACTGCTAATCCTTCGAGTACTTAGTAGGAATCACGACGATGGAAGTTTCAAAAATGTATTAGATCAGCTTTCCGAAACTCGACGACGCTGGAAACTCAACGACGAAGATCCAAAGCTGGACAGTCATCATCTGCCTAGCGTTTTTCCAACTATGTTGGGGTCGGCTTCCAGTCTAACCGGATGCACCTGAATACCAGTATTTTACACGGAGCAACTGCCTATCTGATGTCCACAACCCAGTAATTACTGGGTAACACGATAACCTTTGGTAAGACTGATCATCAGACTTTCCTACCACTGACTACCTGTAACGACTGTCAAAGAACTACAAATCACAGCCGGGACCAACGGCTTCCGAGGCACGGAGTAAACTCAATATGTAATGGATGGTCACCCATCCACGGACCGACCTTGACAAGCGCTGCTTAACCTTGAAGATCGCCTCGTGTAGCTGTTATTATTTAGCCTAGAACTGGCGAAAATCTGGTAACAAAATTAAATTACTAAAACCAGACTCCTAAAATTTACATGCATATTAATAATACTTGATGACATGTTCATACCATTAGCATGTCTTGTACGAAACAAACATTAACAGACGCTTCCGATACTTTCAATTGAAAAAATAACTGCATTTTAACTTTGTAGTTAAGATTCCGGATACAAGGTCGTGGGTTCGATTCTCGGTTGAATCAAAATGTTGGGACTAACAGGTCAATAGGTAGGATTGTAATATGTATGGATAGAAGTAAGTAGTTCTTGTAAAAAAAAAATAAGCTATACGTATTAAAGATATAAAGATGTATAAAAAGAGATTTAGCATATAATGCTGTAAGAAAGAAGGCTTTTCAAGAAAGTTCTGTAAAACTGATACGGATAAATTGTGAACACTAGACACTGAGAGATACTACATGTTTGTATGGAGGTACGTGTCCATGTCCCGACACGCGTTGCAAATATGTCCGTACAGTTTTGTCTGTTCCAAGCCTCATCATCATCAGTCATATCATAATAATCATAATAAAATTATGCTTAAAATCTAGATTTATGTTATTTATTCGATATTCATTTATTAGTCATTTGAATAAATTAATGCTTTCCTATTTATATGAATCTATCGATTTTATAACAAAATATTCAAAACTCTAAATGAGGAAAATCAACAACCTACCTGTTTCTTTAAGATTTATTTCATTTTCTGATAGGTACAACGATAATTATAAGAACGACCGAGCCCAGACTTCATCAAAATATCAAGTTACATCAAGTCTTGCAGTTATTATTCTCTGCCTTATAAGCAGTGTTCAGTAAAATTACAATTATATGAAAATCTAACATTACTGGAATACAATAATGATGTTAAATCATTTGGTATACGTTTCTCTGCTTTGTGCTAAAGGTGCCACGGTTCATTTAAAACTGAAAAAAAAGCCGGATGGTGAAATGAACAAAATGTTTTAAAATCGGCTAATAAAATATTCGCACATATTATCAGTTTTAACTGTCTGAACTACTTAAAAAAATGATTTTGTAGAAATATTCTGAACTACTTTCTGAACTCTTGGGACGTTTTAGATGGCTTCCTCGCGAATTAACGAAAAGAAGCCCACCATTGTGACAATTGGAAGGAATAAGGGTGGCCTTTGGCCAGGTGTGGGACAATACGGGATAATAAAAAACAAAAAAAAAACTGAACTAACCAAAATATATTTTAACCTGTTTGTTACAAGGGCTATAATATCTTCAAATTAAACAAGTCCCTTTAAATAAAAGAAAAAAAAAAACCTGTTTGCTTAGTCCAGTTTAAATTAACATTCTCGATTTTGTACCTTTCAAGTTACTGAAGATTTTACGTATGATTTTGCCTACAAATAAAAAATAGTAATCTTTACATTCCAATACAAAACGATGGATCATAAAATCGATATAACCTGTAAAAAATCTAGACTAATTAATATTTTATATCTACTGCCATTTCAGACACGTTATAATTAAAAAAAACTCGTAACTCATATTAATCATAGTCATTAAAATTATATTTTGAGTCAAACGACAGGACTTCGACCTCTACAATTGGTTGTCTACCTACCTATTATTGGAATTAATGCAGAAAAAAGTGGTAGATAACACTACCACTTTTTTCTGCATTAATTCCAGACATAGGTATCGAAAACGCAAGGTTACTATTAAAAAGTGTTTAGGATTCTATTGTTTTTAATGATTAATGTGTGGATTTTAATCGGTGACGCAAACGTTGCTCCACGCTTTTTTTTTAATTAGTGTTGGACAATTAATGAGAAATACAATATTCTTTCCCCTCAAAACCCATTGAATGTCTTTTCTACAACAAAAACAAAAAGAACGTCAAAAACACCAACCACAAAAAACCGTATCACAAAATAAGTCATTCAGATTCAGTGTACCCAGCACTAAGGGTTCCGACTTGCAAGTTACAAGCGAAACCGTGTTACTCGACAATCACGGAGAAACCTAGGATTATTTTAAGATTATATTTTTTTACGATTAGTCCAAAATAATAACTGACAAGACCTACAACACCTCTTCTATTAATTTTTGGCGAAAAATCTGAACATTTCGTTACTTTTACCCCAAAACTTTTCTAAGGCATGTTCTACATGAAAAAAAACGTCTAACTGAATAATTCATACAAATTCAGTCCGCGTCTACCCTGCACTAAGCCATCCGACTCGTAAGTTACTAGCGACACCGCGTCACTCGACAATCAAGGTAGGTTTTGCAAGAAATCCGAAGTGGACGCACGGCCTTATATGGCTTGGTAGACGATCTAAAAACTGGAACGCAGCCTGTCTTAGAGCGTACTATTGTGGGACTATTTATTGTCCCGATGATAATTGTTTTTAGCTTCGAAAGTTGCGGTAACTGGATAAATGGTAGAACTTAGAGGATTCTTGTTGTAAGTGCGTGCTGTGTTCTCTTGGTTGAAGAGATTTTGTTTTATTAGATTGGTGGTATTTTTTAATCATCTATAATTTAATAATGTCGCAGCCTAATGTAAAAAAAGTAGTCAGTGTATCTTTGAAAATTTGCAATATGAAAAGGTCATGAAAATGAACGAAATCGTTTTGTTGCTAAATGAATTATCAAACGACTAAATTCAGTACAAAGCATCTGTAGAAGGAAGAAAGAGAGAAGAACATTTTGAAGCACTTGAACAAAACCTTGAAGACTGCCTTGAAACACAGCAACGCATCCATTCCCAGGTAGGGTTAGGTACTTGTACGTATTTCACTAGAGCATGCAGGTTCTCTTACTTAACAGCTAAAAATACAAAGAAACAAAAACCTAAAAAACTAAGAAATTACAACAACAATAATAGATTGAAACTACCTCCATTAAAACCTACAAATGACTGCACACATCTTGAAATTCACATCTCGTCTATAATTCACAATAATACATTTGCAGTAGTTAAAAAACGTCATCATGAACCATCAATGAGTGAGTAAAACAGTAGAATAGGCTTACACTGCAGTGCAATAATAACTGACACAGAGTCGTACAGGACAAAAAGTTAATGAGTTGAGGTGATCCATCATTTATGGTTTAGCGATGGAGAGGCGATACTATCTTTAAAGGCTATCAAATGTCAGAAGATGAAGAAAGTGGAGACAGTCGGATTTTTTTTATTGCAAGGATGTTAGTTTTAGCAGGCAATTTATCTGCAATCATTTCTGGACGAAAGTTTCACGGACTTAGAGAAGCCTGGCACTAAAGGGACGTTGTATTTACTTAGCCTTGGGTGAAATAAGGTTAACAACAATGAATTTCTTGAAACTTATAATCATCTTCATCATCATTACTTCAGCCGAAAGACGTCCACTGCTGGACATAGGCCTCCTCCAAGTGTCACCAAATTGACCGGTCCCGTACGACTTTCATCCAGCGGATCCCCGCAACCTTCACCAGGTCATCGGCCCACCTAGTGGGAGGCCTTCCAACACAACGTCTTCCGGTTCGTGGTTGCAACTCCAGAACTTTTCTAAACCTAAATATTAATTGAAGGAAGCTTTCATTATATACTCAACTATATTTGGTAAACATTGTAATCCATTGTTATCAAAATAACATGTGATCTCCCCATAAGCTTAATCATGGTCCTAGTAAGGAAACTAACATGTCACGTTTAAACATTAAAGAATAAATCAAGAAACAGTATCTTGACACGAGTTTCAAAATCAAAAAGCTAAGCTAAGAAAGCACAGGAACTCAGTTTACACAAACGTGCCAACATAAGGAAAACATTATGCCTAACCAAATGAATGAACCACGATCAAAGATAAAATATTTACGAGCTATAAATTACAGCTCCCTCAATTCAATCGTCGTCCTCAGTAGTGGACAGTCAACTTTAGGTCGCACATGAAACACACACATTAAAACCCTGATTGAGGGAAATGAGAAACAACATGTCAAGTGAAAGGTCCGTCTAGGAAACAATATTACAAACACAATTTATTGTAATAGGGTTTATACGTCGATTTATGCACCGTAAACTAGATTTTAGTGAGCTTAGTCTGTGAGAACTTTCTTTGCTGTGATGTAACTTAGTTAAAAGGAGATACGTAATTTGAATGTGTGTCTGCGACATCAATTTATAGGACCTCTTTTGTTTCATGTGGCTTTATTCTGTACTATCGATTTATATGTATACAGGGTGATGGGTAATTGGGTGCAGGCCTTGAAATGGGTGATACTAGGACTCATTTGCAACAAATTTGACCTCGATATCTAGGGGTCCTACCTGAGTGGTTTTGGAGCAATCGAATTATAAGGTTTTTTTGGAAATTTTCCTCCTCTCGACCAAAAAATTGTTAATTGTGACAAATCAACGTCGTTCAGAGCGTTGATATGATACTTTCCAGAGAGCGCACAAACGAATGAATATTTAGAAAACTAATATCAAAAAATAACCCAAGCCTTTGGGTTAACAACGTCATAAAGTCATAATAATGTAAACAGTTGGGCCTGTTGGCCTGCACTCAATTACCAATCACCCTGTAATATCTAAGGCGATTTCCAGTTGAGATTAAAATAATAAGAAAAACTGTTTTTTTTTTTTATGAAATGTTATTGCAATAACTATCCTTCCCTTGTCCCATGTTATTACGTTTTTTTCTTTCATTCTCCTCTGACTGCCGTCACGCTTTCATCTACTCCTTTTTCCTTCATATAATTCTTTACAGTTACACAATCCCTCTATCTTTTCTTTGGTCTGCCTCTCCATCCATCAACATTTCTATTCATCACTCTTTTAATCACATGTGTTAAGTACATGTAACTTAAACATCTGGCATATTCTGGGTTTACTAAAAATACTCCTCTTTCTAACCCTAGAGCAGATGTGATGATATTATATGATAAATTTTTACATTTTAATTAACAAAACAAATAACACAAAAATCATAAACGCAAAACAATCAAACTCGAAACAAAAGCACATCACTACCACAAAACAACAACTAAAAAGAACATAAAATAAACACAAATAAACTCAAAAACATTGGAACAGGAGCCGCGGCGTTGCGTGCGCGCAGCGTTCCGTTTCGCACGAGAGGGGCTCAACTTTTTGTAGCATCCCATAATCGAAGCAGTAAATTGAAACCTCCGTTCGATAATGCACAGATTACAGTGTATTATTTGTAATCTATATTTATATAACGTGTAATCTCACCATTTTATTCGTTTGTTGTGTTTTGGGTGGTGAAAAATTTGTAAAAAAAAGGTGGTTATGCAAAATTAATGTTTACTTCTAATTTTAACGTGTGGTTAGTGCCTAACCTGGTGTTAGAGTTTACATTCCGCCCATGGGCCTCTGAGTTGGCTTTATATGCCGTCGACAAATATCTGTCAGGCATGCTCATGCTGGTTTCCTCGCGATGTTTTCCTTCACCGAAGTAAGTGATAATTATACAATACGCACATAAATCCGAAAAATCTTGGGTTCAAACTTTAGACCTATGACTTGGCAGTCAGACAGTTACACCACTAGACTATCTTTTCACTTAATATATTTACTATAAGTACACGTTGTTGATGCAAGTCAGATTTCGAGATTCATTATAAATATTACGTCCCCGTTTCAAGACTAAAGCGCAAGTACAAAAAAGTTACGACGTATAAACGTTAATAACCGGTGGATTGGCCGTTTAAAAGTTATTATAATTATTAATTCATTGAACACCCATACGCGCTAAATAACGAGACATATTACATCACGTCTGTAAGACCCAAAGGTAAATCTACACTACATCTACATTTCGCCAATTCAAATAAAGAAGAAGACAACAAGCTAATCACGGTAGGGATGTATTAACTGTAGATAGATTTCACAAAATTATTGAATAATCAATCAACCTGGAATAGCATTGCATTCAAGCATACACAGAAAACAAAAGACTGCCTATCACCGTGTGTCAACCATTACCGGGGTATTCCTCAAAGCGCAACCATTTGAACAATTTGAGCGCAACTAATGGTTGCGCTTTGAGGAATACCTCAAATTATGCACCTGCCAACCTAGGACCTGCGGGGTTCGTTAGTTTTGGCCCCGAGGCTACTGGGACATTAAGATACAGTTATCTTTATAGGGTAAGTATCTAAGTGAATATAAACAGTACTTTAGTGATAAGTGAGTCAATAATCATTAAAAAAAATATTTTAACTTTACAAACTAAAATTGACGCTTACTAAATAGCGAACCGCGGTGAGAACTGAGAAGTTAATTTTCATATTCGAAAAACAATCCGTAAAAATTTATTGGTTATCTTTTTTTTATTCATTGATATTTGGCAGCGCACGGCATCAAAGTCATTATAAATTCCTAATACCTTAATAAGATAAACCAAAATGGTAACCGATGGATCACAAATTATATTGAAATAACATATACAGGTTTAAAAAGAACCACAAAATCTGATAGGAATCAATTATTCCGCTAATATCCAAATGGTGTAGAATATCGCGGAATCAATCTGACAAAAATTTATTTGTTAAAATAATGTGATCGAATTTTAGTACGAATATCCTCACCATAATCTACATAATTAATTGAAATCAGTTCATAAATTTTGCATTAAATTGATATTAAAGTGAAGAGACACACATAAATTTTCAAATAATCGAAAAAGAATACATGAAAAAAATCTTAGGCCCATATAAAGTGCCATTAAATTAAACAATATCGAAAGATTTTGTTACCAATCTAAAAAGCAATGTGTTATAGTTTATTTGTTGACACCACTTAATCCTAAGGTACGGTTAAAGTATTTAAATATAAAAAAATATTATTAAAAAATCTATTTTTTAATATGTGACCAAAATCATTCATCTCAATCATTCATCGTTTCATTTTTTTTATTCTTTCATATGTTGTTATAGAAAATATTCGTAAAAAATATTACACACTACCTTACACCCTATGACTACTTAAAGTGCCCTTAAAATAAATTTTGTACATTGCTTGCTTCTCGATGTTCTTCAAATACGACATAAAAATATTATTTTACAGCGCATTTTTCCTTACCTCACTTTTATCGCAAACCTAAAGCAATAATTAACCAAAACATTTAATAATAATGGCAAAAATAAACATAACAAAAATTATAGTCAATAATTGAAAATAACGTAACGTGTGAAATAGCCACCACGCACTCATGCGTTGTCCATAATGCTTAAGTTCAAAATAAAGAAACTTAAACACAAAAGTTACACCTGTTCGTTCCATTCCACTCTGCAATACTAAGAGAGAATTAAGACAGTCTCACACGACACATAAAACGATTGTGTGTGGTAGCCGTGGACAATTTTAGTAAAGATTATTTTTTTAGATTACAAAGAGATATCAAACACTTAAAGAGTGGACATTGGGATTATTTTCATACAAAATGTTTTGATCCCGAACATTTTCGATTTTGAAACACGAAAAGACTACCTGACAAGAGTGACAAGCGGGCTTATGACACTAGTTAGACAGACCGATTTGTTACTAAGTAGTAACAAGTATTGGATTACGACTTTCTTCGTCTTGTCTCGTCATCGCTCGTAAATATTTGAATGTCTTTGGCCTAGGACATTTTTTTTTTAATTTAGTTATTTATATTTATCGCACTAACGGCGGACATCTAATGGCAATGTTTTTTTTTTTTAATAAAAAAGCAATTTTTTTTATATGATTAACTGCGAGAACGCTGATGGTTTTAATTTAGTGTTGAAGAACTAAAGGACAATTCCCATTTGAGCACCGCTTTCAAGAGCACCATAGATATTCCCTTTTGGTGTTCTTGAATTCGGTGCTGAAATGGGAATACTTCGAACTAAACAAGCCACAGGAAAATATGCTGTCGCCGAAAAGTAATTCAGAGATTAAAATAGTGCCTTCAATTACAAATAATAACTATTACTGTGTTGTAGTGGTCAAAAGCGTTTTAGTACCCTATGTGACGACATACTACGGTCTGATATATTATTTTGAGATCCTATTGATTTTTGTCAATAATGAGTGGCTTGTGTGATACAAATTATCTTACAACATAAATTTCCAGCAAGCCAGGTAGTTTAGCTACCTAACCAGCGGCACATGTATTGTGAGTGCAGGGTTTTATTTCAAGATAACACAAGTATTTGAATCAATACAGGTTGCCAGACACTTGCGAGAAATGCTAAGGGCTAATGTGACTTAGTGCTCGCAGATTGCTCCCGTAGCCATACTAAGTGTTAATTGATGATTGCCTTAATGATATTTTATTGAAAAAATTATATATTACACTTTTGTCTTCTTTCAAGAAAAGTTATGTAATTTTTAGATGCTAGTTTCGTAATCTTTATAGGCTTGTGGCTAAATAACAACAGCCGCTTGGGTCGATCTCAAGGTTAAGCTACGCTTGCCTAGGTTAGTCCGTGGATGGGTGGCCGTCCATTACATACCGAGTTCCTTCCGTGCCTTAGAAAGCACGTTAAGCCGTTGGTCCCGGCTGACATTTGTAGATTTTTGTCAGTCGTTAGTGACCCGAAAGTCAGACAACCAGTCTTAAGAAGGGGTATCGTATAACCCAGTACTAACTGGGTTGTGGAGGTCAGATAGGCAGTCGTACCATGTAAAATACTGGTATTCAGCTGCATCCTGCTATGAAGCCGACTCCAACATAGTTGGGAAAAGGCTAGGTTAATGATGAGCTTCGTAATCTAAATTACCTTGTTTTTAATATTGTAACGTTTTGTTGGTGACTGTAATCCATGGGTTGAAATATGTTTTAAAGGCAACAGTTACCTAATGACTAGAATACTAATAATCTAGCTAGAAAGATACTGAAACAATCCAAGTTCCATTCCAATCAGTTCTCACGTTTTTCCAAACAAAACTAAATAATTGTGCAATCATAAATTATATCAAGTACCAATAAGAAATAAAACTACGAAACTGTTTATTCTGTTCAAAATAAATGGCGTAATAAAAAATTACATAGAAAACTTTTCATCGATTATCAGACTCGTTACTCGAACAAGTCATTCGATTTGCATTATTTACAGAAAGTACTGTATTAATAACGTTATCAATATTTTATAACTTACGTATTATGTATGAAACGGAAAAATATTGATATAAAATTGACGAAAAAAAAACCCCTACTTAAGCTGTACAGTCCTCTCACTCCTACCACTACCCACTAATATTTTAACACTGACTGTAACAGTTAAAAACAACTTTATTTAAAAGAACAAAAAAATCATTCCCATCGTCAGTTTTGTCAGTGACATCAACCGAAGAGCTACTTTACTGGTACGAAAATAAAGATCGTACTGATAATGACAGTTCAGCAAAGTCAGTAGTCAAATACATACCTGTGAAAAGACTGTAGCTTTTTGGTAGCGAGTTAACCTGCGCTTGCGACGCCGAACGGCTTAATCAACGTTCTTAGGAAAGACTTCAACGCGATGCAAAGGTGCGGGATGTTTCTTGAGATGGTTGTTGCAAGAAAATGTTTGTTTGTTTGAAAATGTTTGAAAAGGCAGTTTAAACAGAATAAAAAGTTATGTTGGTAAAAAATTCTCTTAAAACAATCAAAATATTTCAATTCCGTTATGAGACTTTAGAACAAAGTTTTAAGTTTAAAACAATAACTCTTTTTTAACCGACTTTATATAATATAAGGGATTTATTAATAATTCCAATGCGTATTTTTTATGTTATTTATGTCTACTAGTTCATACCTTATTATTGGGAAAAGTTATTTACAAGAAATGTAATATCCGATGACTGTTGGCAACAGTGGAAAAACCTATCTACAAGATTTTTATTAGTTTTTGTATTATTACGAAATATTAATATAAAACGTTCCATTACTGTGTGTTGGTTGTCCCAAGATATTATTAAGATATTATTATTATCTCAGAAACATTCATATACAGCCTGTTTTCAAACCATAAATCGAAATACAACAAATTCTAGTTTTGTTTTTATTAATTGCATTAAACTGAAATAGATCCTATCGTTTCTTATGCAAATAAAATTAATTGAGTACATACCTGCTGTCGATATTTTATTCTATTTTTTTTTTATTGGTATTTTATTGAACAGTTATTTGTCTGAGTTAGTTGAACTGCAACTTACATTTTTCAAATTTTTGTGCAAATTTCTTTTGTATTATTTATTTATTTAATTTCATTTTTATTTTATTTATTTATTCAAAAAAACTTAACTAGATGAAGATAAGAACAGTGTGACACAAGTAAGTCTGTAAAATATTTTAATCTTAAGTGTAGTTAATGTATATTTAATTTAGTAGTTTGGATTTTTTTAAGAGATAAGCTTTTTTATTTCAAATATCAAATCTTCTTTAAGAATAACCAAATTGACAATAAAATTTATTCTTAAATTCCTCCAGATGTTAACAGAAATTAAGATTTTAGATTTTCATGTCGGAAATTCAAACGATTTATTTCAATTAGGCCATAGAAGGCTTTTTAAATGACCAAATTTACAATATAAAGAATAAATTAACAATAAGTAAGGTATAACTACGTCGTAAAACACATGTGTAGTGTATTAAATTAAACGCCTTTGTCTCAAAACTTGATCAAAATACCAGAAATACTACCTTAATAACCAAAATTCAGTCGAACATTACTCTCTAGCCCTACTTACATCTACATTACATCAACAAAAACCTATGTCAGAATTATCTGCGCTACTTGACGTTAGCTTTCATCTGACACCTTTTGGATCGGTTGCCATGGTTACCAAACAGTCTCGGTCCACTGCCAGATAACAGGTTGTAACAAAAGAGCACTTTATATCTATTTGTTTGTGCATGTGTGAAGGAAAAGTGATACTTGTTCCTAGTTTATTATTATTGATGTAGTAAGAATTTCACATGTCTTTTGCGCGAGAGAATGATCACCCTGTATGGTTTTGATTAACTTATAGCAAATAGCAATTCATCTGTTAGCAAGTTATTTTTTCATTGAAAGCTAAAGAGGTAAGAGTTGATTGCCCTCTTGAAGAGGTAAGGGTTGATTGCCCACTTGTGCGGTGCTGGAACAGTGTGCACACGGGTTCCAGGCCAAAACTTTTTAATTTTAGATAAGTTTTACTAACATAGTTTTAATTCATTACTAACTATTTATGGATTTTTTATCTGAAATAAATGCTCAATAATAATAATAAATAAAACATCATTAAATGCTGTGTCCAGGTTTAAACCCAAATTACTGCGTTATGATTACCAGTATGTACCTAGAAAGTTATACGTTTAATATGACGGTAAAGGAAAACATCGTAAGGAATTCAAAATGCCCTAGAACCAACAATTTAAAGATAAGTAAGACATACACCGAACCACACTTTCTGAGAAGGTTTGTGTTACATTAAATATTGATTATTCTTATATGCATAGGCACCAAAACGTTATTTTCTAACAAATAAATCGTTTGCATAAAGAAATATAAGAGAGTAGGCATTTGAAATTATTTACAATGCGACGGCTATTGGAGATCTCTTTGTTAATCTTATTCCATTTGCTGATAGAGATGTAGTAGTCCTATTCTTATAAAAAACATTCAAACATTAATTAACCCAAGTAATTTTTCATACAAGTTCACAATACCAACGGAAAAACAAAACAAATGATTCTCTCTCATAAACATACACATAGAGAAAAGATGCCGTAGTCAAACCTCTGAAATATATGGTTAATCAGAAGCTTCTATCATTTCACAGTTTCTTATAGTGATTAACGGATAAACGCCGTCGAAATGAGCAGCTTCTTGAATTTCTGGGAATTACCGGCGATACTACTTGTAATAGGAATTCCCAAGAACATCGCCAATGGATTTTACCACAGAACCGATTTGCTTAGTCTTTAGGTCATAATTTACTGTTACCAAATATTAATGTCTGTAGAATAATTAAGGGGTAAAAAGTAGGTATCATGAGTAGCTGGTAAGACCAATGGTGGAAAATGTTCAATAAACGCTTTCGCATATTAAGCTTCTTCGAAATATTTGCAATAGAACGAAATAATGCCACAAAATAAACCAAATAATGATTATTTGTTCATTATTCGTGGATAAGTAATAACAGCGGCATTGGTTTATCTTGATCGCTAAGCAACGCTTACCAATGAAGATCCGTGGATTTGCCCCGTGCCGCGTTAAGTCATTGATTCCAGCTGTCATTCGTGACATATTATTCTTGACAGTGGTAACAGGTAGTCAGGAGCCCACTCTGACAACCAGTCTTATCAAGAGGCATCTTCTTGCTTAGAAACTTGTGGAGGTCAGATTGGCAGTCGCTCCACCTTAAATACTGATGTTAAAAAGGCTAAATTTTTGACTGTTTATTCCTCATCACAATTGCTACTATAAAGTTGGTAAGATTACATAAAATGACAAGACTATTGAAACGATTAAACAGATTCTAAACCAGGAACATTCAGTACTTGTTGAAATAAGTATAATATGCGTCATAGGCACTCTTAACAGTATGAACATACTCTAAAGAGTGGTTTTAGGAGTTTTACTTGGCACCTATTTATTCCACAGCTGATACAGAACCTAGAGTGTACCAGCAACCTGTCAAAATTGACAATACATTTATACCAATGGTTTGGTAGCTTCGATACATCGGGGTCTGGAGGTACTAATCTTTCTGCTTATTGTTATTTTATTAGCGATATCATGATAAAAGCTTTGAAACGTACATCTTAAGGTAACTGTCAATAATGTCACCTGTCAATAATGTGATGTTTTCTATTTCATATTATTCTGAACATTATTACGATAACAGACGGTATTATTTAGAAGGAACTTGTTGCTACTAGGGACTATAACTTTTAATGAGTGGCGTTTTTATAATTAAACGCTTAATAAAATATTGAAATCGTAAATCTGTATCGGGTACGTAGGTACCGTCATTAGATCAATTAGTTAATCAAGTAACACTTTTGATTCCTGTTTGTCTTACTTAAGTACGATAAACAAAGTTCTTATTGGACTTGCAATTATATCTACCGTCGTGTAAAAAGAAACATTGTAGATTTCAACTCAAATATTATCTTATGTCAAATCTTTCAATAAATAAAGGCTCTTAACAGTTGAAAATGCAACATAAACTGGTGTTCATATTACCGCATTTATGCTACCGACAAAAGGTGCACATACCTTATAGTCCTCTGTTATTAAAGGCTAATTACACTTCACTAGAAGTTATTTCACAAGTCACATCGGGTTACATACACTCGGGCACTCTCACAGATCTAGGTTTTACAATATGTCAACATAGTCCACTGTACCTAAACAAAACAATGTTTAATTATGTTTGTCATCAAAAATTATTCACACCAAGTCTCTATACAAGTTACAGGTGTAACGCAAACGCACAAGTTACAGCCATACATTACCTAAACATCCGAAAAAAATGTTTTTCGAGACGTAACATTCCGCGTTTCATTTTCCGATCGCGTCGCCGTATAAGGGCGCGTCAAAAACGCGACTGTGTGCGTAACAACCTGACCATAAGCTTGCGTAGACGCAACTGAAATCACCTTGCAAGGCCCACTATACCTCTCTCGCTCTAAACATGTTTCTGCCTCTTTCTAGCGGGCATTGTGCTCGGTCCAGCGAGTGGTACGCAACTTGACAATAAATTACGTATAGGAATCTAATCAGTTTAATAGATGTGTGATTTTTTTTATAAGTCTGACCGTTCCTAATGGTTGGTAGGCGATGGTTGATGAACAAGGAATACGGTGAAAACGTAGTGTTTGCCTAGACGGTGCGGTTAGAAAACTAAGTTTCTTTAAAAGTGTGGTGACTGACTGAGGTCGGTTCGCGCATATTTTTTGCTAGTTCATCGTACCTACATTGTATGTAGATTGAATTTTTCTCGATGACCATGTTCTTATGTCTGCATTTTATCTACTTTTTTCACGCTGTTATAGTTATTATTTTAACTACAGTTTTTTAGTGAGGTTTTCTATTCAAACAAAAAATAACTTTTAATCAGCTAAAAAATCATCGATGACCTAATATGGCGACGCTTGGGAAAAGCCTATGTCAAACGGTGGACGTCATTCATATATAATAATGATATTGATGAACAACGAAACACATTTATTATGTTGTTGAAAATAAAATAAATCTTTGATCTACCTAGATACAAATGAAAACAGGATCCAATCCGACTACATTCTGTTTCTCACAATACCAGACGCTTAAGATCGGCCATTAAGTTGCAAAATAGAAAGGATTACGACTCTACATTCTTATATTGTATTAAAACTTAGTTCTAATGGAAGGAATTCTGGCTAGAAGATAATCATCTGTTTGTGCAGATCAGTTTACATATAACTAGCAAGATTACTTGTATTTCTTACTCGTAGCTTGTGACTTCGTCTGCGTCCTGTACACACGGTGACACATCAAGGTATACATTTCCAGTATAACATGGCCTTGCTTTGTATAGATTTCCCGTACAATAAGAGATCCGCATAAACTGGTTTTGTATAGCTTGATTGGTCGGTGCGTACCCAATGATTATTTTTGATTCTGAAGAATAATATAGACTCACCAATTAAGACCCTACTTAGGAGTTAATGTTCGCATTCAAGGATCTTTACCAGGACCAAAGGGCCTATACATAATGACGTTCTATTGGCAATAGGGATGTTTCCTGAGTAAAAAAATTATATACGTTACTTGGGCAACTATTTGAAGCGTTTTGAGTTTTTCGGTAGCTTGCATTTCCTTCTTCGAAATAGGGTAGTTTACCAAAAAAATCTAATTAGTCCGTCAGAAAGATTTCCAAAAAACATTGGACGCGTATTCTTTCTTTTTTCACGTAAATAAAAAATGA
Source organism: Lycophotia porphyrea (assembly GCA_950005105.1). Classification (NCBI taxonomy): domain Eukaryota; kingdom Metazoa; phylum Arthropoda; class Insecta; order Lepidoptera; family Noctuidae; genus Lycophotia; species Lycophotia porphyrea. The sequence goes on along the minus strand of OX465391.1, from coordinate 8,879,962 downwards.
AGACGATACAGTGCGTCGAAAACTCGTGTGACATCACTATATCAGTACACTTTTACTTGCGAAGTGACGTCATAAGCCCCCACTCATGATCTTTGATGCGTTTTATCCTCGTTATTTTTTATTGATTTGATAAAACAAAAAATACGTATCTAATATTTTTCGATTATCTCACAGTTACTGACGGACTAAATAGAATTATGTTATTTTTACTCAGGAAACATCCCAATTGTTCTTACCTATAGTAAGGTCCACAGAAAAAGTTTCAGCTTTTATAAAATGACGTAGGTCTGCTGGTAACGTAATCTCCCTCTATAGGCCTTTTTCTTCGTGTCAATTTCAGGTAAATCATGTTTTTCAGAAAAGTAGTACCTACGTCATAATTATGACCCCTGTTTTAAAAGCCGATCATTTTTCCAGCACTAAAATTTCTGGAACTGACTCTCGTCTTTCAAGGTAACCCATATCTGCATAATAAAACATACTTAAAACAGAAATTTAGTACAAAAAATGTACTTTGCTCTGAAATTCTTCAATTGCAAGTTGCTTTCAATATAGGCAACGGATAAATGAAGTTGCATTAGCAGTTAAATAGCCACATTATTAGGAAGTAAAATTTAAGCATTCTCACAATAGCCATATATCCAATCAAGTATTGCCTACATTAAGTTACAAAGTTAGTAATTGGCGTTAAGCAACAAATCGCAAGGGTTCATGTTTGATTCCCGGGTCAAGCAGCCGGTGATTTTACGATATACCTACTCATTAAGTATTCAAATGCGATTTTCTTGTTAAAATGGAAAGTTGTAAGGTAGTGCGATTATTAATTGAAATGGTAGACTTTAGCGTTATTATTAATAAATTGTATTACAGACGGGAATTATTCTTTTTATTTGAGAAAATTGGCACTTCGGTTATAAAGACATAAACCTGATTCATACATTCTTAATCAAAATATTTATAAGTAATTTGTTTTCAGTGTCAATACATTATTGTATTGACATTTACTGATGTACTTGTTAAGCTCTTGAAGTAACACTTGTGATTAAATTTCAGTGGTCACATCATCTGCCTTTTCTCAACTATGTTTGGGTCGGCTTATATACGATACCCCTTGGTAAAACTGGTTGCCAGACTTTTTGGGCCACTGACTACCTAACGACTGTCAAAGATCTACAAATGACAGCCGGAACCAACGGCTTAACTTGCTTTCCGAGGTACGGAGGGAACTCGATATGTAATGGGTGGTCACCCATCCACAGACATACTAGGCAAGCACGGCTTAACCTAAAGATCGACCCGAACGGCTGTTATTATTTAGCCACGAGCTCCTAAAAATTATGTGGTTACAATAAGGGATAAATGGGAAAAGCATTTAAATAAAAAACATTTTTAGATATGCACCTACCTTTTACTGCTAGTCTACGTTATCCTACTGCAGCCTACTCCTGCCGGTTACTGCTACCCTGCATCATTCAATTGCTGGGCAATGATTTCTCCCCATGACTTCCTACCTCAGGTCCAATATCGTCGTTTTGTCCAGCTAGTCCCCCATCATCTGCTATGCTAATTAGAACCTTAGAAACATGATTATTTTAAACTCAATGGAAAAAAACGGTCTGACAGAAATCGAAAAGTTCGAGGAAATTACTTGTTATTTAAATAATACAAATTCAGTTGTGTCCTAGACAAACAAAAAAGGATTTTTGTCATATAACATTAAGCGCACACATAGCTGAGGCAAATAACTCAGTCTTTACTAATATTATGCGCCATAAATACGAAAAAACAAAGAAGCGATCATTGCTGTGGTCTGGAGACACCACGGTGTGGTGAACGTTAGGAAAATTACTGTTATAACCACCACAAGGCAATATCATTGTGGGTATACTTGACGTGGTTTCTTGTCATTTGGTTTAACTAGAATAAGGATTATCATCCACAAAGGTGGTCAAAAGTAACCAGTTATAAAGTGTAATCACCAATGCGCCAAAATTACGATACGAAAAATTAATTGATTAATTAAAATGAATTATTGATTTGGTACGGTACGGTTTCCATGCCAGATACGAATTACTAACGCGTTAATTTACAGGACTTACTTCGTTCTCTCTTAGATAGTCTTTGGGTCAATCGTCAAAGAAGTCCATGTCAGCAGTAGCTGTTTTTTATATTGAAAAAATCTCATAAAGTGACTTAAGAAAGTCGCTTGTTAGACCCCTACACAGGTCATGTATAATAACCATAGATCGGAGTAGGTAGATTGAAATGGGGTCATTGATCCGAAATGTATGTATTAATATGGACATTCCTCCGGATTTTCGGAATGGGTTGATTATTAAAAAAATCGGAACTTAGGTAGGAATTGTATTAAAATGAGCAATATTATATTGTTCATATTTTTTTTTAACGTTACCCAGTCACGATTTGACACAACCCAACGACCAATCAGAGCAAAGGATCATGGGTGATGACACTAACCGGTGGTACCTTCCTTTAAATGAATTGAGTAGTAATAATATCACTACCAACATTAACAATATTTAATTGGATCTGGAAATACTGGAACTACTTTCCGGGAAAATGACTTATCCATGTTATTCTTTCTGTGAACATTTATGATACTAGTATCAAAAATCAATCTACCTACTCCGATCACTGATAATAGTACAAGTTCATCCAGCGCATCCTAATCAGTAAGCCTGGCTCTGAACCTCCCTACCTGTCTGGCTGTTTATCACAACTTGAATTTTCTTTGAAAGTTATACCAACAAGAAGATAAGAAGAAGAAGAATAGCGGTTATGCCTTCCTTAGTCTTAGGCTCCGCGCAAAAGGCTGGCTGGCGACAAACAGTTTACATGATTTTTAAAACGTTTTGTTTGAAATATCCGCACACGTGTAGCGAGTGGCCACCGCTCGCGACTCAGTGGCCGCGACACGCTACCACCGTTGGCGGCCACTCGCGACTCATTGTCAGCAAAACGCCACCGATGGTGAATTATAAATAAATACCGTCGACTCGTGGCGGTAACTGACCACCTTCGTTTGCGCGGTACCAAAGGACGTGGCGCGCGACAGCTTTATTAGCTTAGCTTGCCCTCTGTGTATGATCCACAATGAAGGACCTATTTATTCTGCCAGGGCTGCGGGACTGTTCAAAAGAGATTCCGCGGCCCTGGAATACAAAGGGCAAGGAAGGAACATGGATGGGTTTTAGTCAGTACAAGTCTGACACTCCCTTCCGCTCCACCCAGAGCGGGGGAAGCCATTTGATGATTTCCCATCCGAAAAAAAGGCGACAAAATAAAACCTTCTTTCCTGTATAATAAAAAAACAAATGCTATCAAACGGCATCCTTTTTACTGTACCGCAAATTCAGCCAATTACTATGACAAGAGAAACTTCGCCCAACGTATTCATTACACAAAGTACATATAATATCATTAGTGACAGTACATACGTAATTACCTCACCTTTAAACAAACAAGCTCCTTACATGGGGAATATTACAATTTGTAATACAATGCGCCCGAGCACTGGGTGCCATAAAAAGTGGACGCTCCCCAAACAGTGTGTAGTCAGTCGAGTGCTTGCCTTACACGTCCGAGATGTCGTTACTAGTGTTTTGTTGCAAAGAATAAGGTGTGACAGAACTTCTTAAGTCATGCTTAAGAGTATGAATAGTTATCAAATAAAGTTAATAATAGGACGAAGTAACAGTATTGAATTTTTGTTAATTTCTCATATTTAGAGCTCCACTCTAACTCTGAATCGAGAAAAATCGCCAAAATAAGAAATGTTCCTCTTAAAGAGATCTATCCATTGGTATAATATCTTCACGGTATTGGACTCTGGGGTATTTCAACCCATTCTCTTTTGTGCGCCCAGTACTATGGACTATGGGCTAAACTTATGTGAACAAGCTGCAAAATCGTATCATGCTTAGATCGCCAATCAATTGGTATATTTTACAAATTGAAGCTTGTACTTTTGTGTCTATCTAGAGAAGGCTTCTGAGCTTCGAATATTGGCTTTGAATTGAACTGCGACACTTCATGACTCATCATGTACTTGAAAAGCAAGGCTCCTTTAATTGGATTGATAATGCTGCAGAAAATAAACTCAATTAAATTTTTGCTATTTCTTGTACTTTTTTTTCTTTATCCTGGTCTGTTAATTTTCATTCCCATGAAAATAACGTGCAGGTGTCGCAACCACTGTCATCCATAGATTGCACACTTACCAACGTTTTTGTCACATGGCGTATTGCAAGGAGTGTCACTTCTGGCCATCTTTATCCTATCTTTGTAGACTTAGTGTAACAGGAGATTTTTTGTTTAACACTTATGGCAAATACGGAACATTGGCAGGGGAGGCGCGGCAGTATTCTACATGAGTACAGTGGTAAATGGTAATGGTTGTCATTTGTGCCCATGCTCACCATGCTGATTTTAGAGTTGAAGAAAAAGTAGGGTGTTGGGAATAGGATACAAGAAAATAGTGGAACCTTTGTAATGTGCTGTTGTTTTATTTATCGCGTACTGTTTATTATAGACTGCTTGGATGCGGAAGGCGTTTATTACATACTGACAATCCAGTCCAGTCTATGACTGCCTCGTTGGTCGAGTGGTCGCAAGCGTAACTGCTGAGCTTGAGGTCCTGGGTTTGATTCCCAGATCGGGCAAAGTGTTATTGGGTTTTTCCATCACGAATTTCTCAGTAGCAGCCACGGAGACTGGATTTGTGCCTGGCTGATGGCATTAGGCTCGCCCCCTGTTACATGGGACTTCAACATTACTAGTGAAATGTGGATATCCTATTGTGTACATCTCTGCCCAACTATTTGGGGATTACAAGGAGTGATTTTATGTATGTTTCTGTTTTGGCTGTCTAGTCCAGCAGTGATGTGAAAGGCGTAGGACAGGGGGTTGTGGTGTACCTCGGGAGAGGTCTATGTCCAGCTGTGGACTGTGATAGGCTGAGTCCATTGATTGACTTGATTAATTACCAGTCACCCTAAATAATGTGGAGTTTTCGAAAGGTATGTCCAACATGTAATGAGCAAGGCAAGTATTGTATTCTTCTTCTTTTTTTGGTCAGTAGGACAGTAGACGAGTTCGGCAAGACGATCAGATGCGATCAATAAAGCTGTTGTAGGCAGCCTGAACCGAGCAGTTCATACTGAAGGAGACCGCATCTTGGAGACGTATCATGGTGGTCCCGATCCTCAGCAGTGGGAGAAGGACGAAGAGGAAGAACAGTGGTCAGTTTCAGACGACAAAATTAATAAAAGATTTCGTATGTGTGTCCCGCTCTTCAACTCTATCTAGGAATCAGATACAGCAATATTAAAAAAACTGGCCAAGTGCGAGTCGGACTCGCGCACGAAGGGTTCCGTACCTACCATAAACCAAAAAAACACGGTTCTAGTATGAGAGCCCCCCTTTAATTATCAAGTAATTAATTATTTGTTGTTTTAGCGGCAACAGAAATACATCATCTGTGAAAATTTCAACTGTCTAGCTATCACGGTTCATGAGATACAGCCTGCTGACAGCAGACAGGCGGACAGTGGAACCTTAGGAATAGGGTCCCGTTTTTACACTTTGGGTACGGAACCCTAAAAAACAAGGCCTATAATTATTACACTTTAAAATTAAGTTTACATAAACATGACATGTTTCCAACTTCAATAAAGTAGGTATAATAAAGTTTCTAACTTAGTGTAATAGCAAGTTATAACTAAAGCTTAATGTCCTAATATTTTGTGATTACTAACTAAATTATTCGCCTATTAGTTTAAATTAAGTTTTATTTCTTGATTAACGACTCGACCGGATATGTCACACTCATCTCTAAAGAGATTAAAAGAAAAATGACGTCACGAGAATTAAATATGTGATAGGTTAGAATGATGGGATATTATTAAAGAAATAGTGTGTGAAACGATTGCGGATTTGAAAAAAAAACCCAAATTTTATTTCAATTAGGTACTTTATCGGTTATCTCTTGTGTGGATCACTATTTTTTTTTTTCGTATGGGAAATCATCAAATGACTTCTCCCGCTCTGGGCAGAGCGGAAGGGAGTGTCAGACTTGTACTGACTAAAACCCATGTTTCTTCCTTGCCCTCTGTGTTACAGGGATGCGGGATCTCTTTCGAAAAGTCCCGCAGCTGTGTGGATCACTTAAAAGGAGATTCAAATTCAAGTTCAAGGTTTTTAAGATTCTTAGATTCTCACATTGGCTATTGCAGTTTTAGTGACTGAGATGCATGATCTGCTGGAGTTATGAAGTGTAGAGGTATGGGCGTGTCGGGCATTTATTTCTCCATAAAAAATATTTTTTATTTTCTTAAAAAAAAAAAAGAAACGTAAACACTAGGAATTTCTCCTGTATCGTGGGTGCATTAACAAACATGTTAACTCACGTATACTATCAGCTATATAAATATTTGTTACGTGCGGGGATTGAACACGCAGCGTAACAGCCAATCGCTCAGCCACTGCGCCAGAAGTGCCGTCATTTGCTGCGCTGTCTTTCAAAGAGGTCATGTCTAGAAGAATTAAAACGAAGTAGCGTTTTAATTCTTCTAGACATGACCTCTTTAGTTTACTCATGGTCATCACCATCATCATTCTCTTGCCCTTATCACAATTTATTTGTGGTCGACGCAGTATGTCTTCTTCTTCCATACTTCTCTATTACTCGTCAACTCAGCAGTCACCTCCTTTCTTGCCATATCATCTTCACACAGTCCATCCATCATTATATTTCACTATTGTTTTTAAAAAGGTGACAATGTAGAATACGCAAAACTTGACACGTCTTTCCTGAAAATAGAAACCAAACACAAAGCTTGGAGACCACACCCACCACCTACTGAACTAAACCAAAGAGGCGGTCCAGCACATTCATCTTCCCAGAATAATTGTACAATCCATTTTTAATATGACAACCAATATTTTCCCGATAAAAAATAATTATAAAAAGTCACCCACGATGACCGAAGTTAACAGCACCCAGGATACCGTTAACTGTTACCGAAACAATAAAATTGCCACGCCCCGCTCATCGGCGTACGCGCATAAATCAACACAAAACACAATTATAAGAAATTACACCAGCTGTTATAATTAAAAATGGTTGTATTTCATTAATGTGTCAATTATTAACAAATATAGGGGACCACCAGGTTGGTGCGTGGGTATAAAATATAGATGAATGGGGAACTTGACTTTTTTTTCAGAAGCAAACACAACATACTATCATCACGCTTGTAATTCCTGAAGGGTTAGACACAGAGGTGTACGAAACAGTACACCCACATTTCACCAGTTATGCTTAAGTCCTATGTTTTAGAGGGCGAGCCTATTTCCATCAACTGGCATAAATCTAGACTCCATGGCTGCCACAAAAAAAATCCTAAAAGAAAAACCCATTAACACTTTGCCCGATTTGGGAATCAAACCCAGGACCTCATGCTCAGCAGTCACGCTTGTAACCACAAGATCAAGCAAGAAGCTAGTGGTTCTGAATTTCTTTTTTTATGTATTGCTAAAGCTTTTCTTTCTCATTTTCCGGGTTGGTAAAGAATGGTCCTGCAATTTTGTTTCTACGAACTAAATGTGTGGACAATTTCCGGACTTTATGAAGTCATCACACTGTAGGTTTTATTTCTTCATCTTTATTAGGACTTTATTTTCTTTTTAGTAGGACTTCTAGTGATGATTTCAGTTTCAACGGTTTGAACGAAGTGTCCTGGGTTCGATTCCCGGGACGGGCAAAGTGTTATTGGGTTTTTCCATCAGGAATTTCTCAGTATTCAGTATTCTTTCGGTTGGTGTCAATAGGCTCGCCCCCTATGGGATTGGAGTTAAAACATAACTGCGAAATGTGGGTGTACTAATAGGTATACCTCTCTGCCTAACCCCTTCCGGGAACACAGGCGTATTGTTATGTTATGTTAAGTTATATTATGATAGAAGTTTCCTGAAACTAGACGAGGTTTTACATTTGAACCGTTACTTCTGACTATTTTCTATTACACAAGAAAGTCCTGAATACATTAAATATTACCCATAACTTTTGGTTTTTAAACACAAATGAAAAATATCAGCCTTTCACTACATAATTGATTTCTACATTATTTTATATGTAAATACAAATAATGATATCAAATACAAAATGATCAATGATCAAATTATGATGAATAATTAATCAAAAATCAGAAGCGTTTTTAACCAAAAATATAATTACTAGCCATCAAAATGAAAAGTTTAAATCGTTAATAACTCTCTAAGTAGGTATAATACGGGTTTCCGTTACAAAAACTCTTTGGTATTTTGCCGATAATTATTTTATTTGACCTCTGAATGTATTGACAAGTGATTAAATGTATCTATTTATTTTTTTTAACTTGTTTATAGGCTGATGAAGAAGTTACAATGATAATAACTGGATTATTTTTCTAACGGATTTAACAGTTAAGTTTTAACGGCTGTTTCGAAGTCTGGCAAAAAACCCTTACATCATTTTGGATAGTTGTAAATCAAATTTTTGGTAACGTTCAACATTTTATATGAAAGGTTAGAATGAGTACATGCACTGACGATCGCTTTTCAACCTTATGTTAGGGATAAGAGTGAAAAGTGGGAGATCCTCAGTGAACTCAGTAGTACCTATATGCAAAACTGTGATTAATTCTGAAAGCCTTATTTTTTTCATAATATCAATACACCCGGAAAAGTTAAATTGGTTTTTCCCACGTCAACAAAAATCTCAACAAAACTCGAAATTCTCATTTAGATCAGCTGTTTATAAAACGTAAATAAAGTTGTCCCTCAATAACGGGGAGCAATATCAAAGTTTTATGATATTTTTATTGGTAAATTTTACAGTACCGATAAAAGAAATCGGCCGGCCGCTTTGACAAAGAGTAAAACACAGCTTTTTACTGGTTATGTTACAATTATATACGTTTACAACTTAAGAAGTAAATACAGGTCCATTTATTAATCTAAATTAGAAGTTTCTAGTTGCTTGCCAGCCGGCAGATTGTACCAAAGTGGCTTAACAGTAAACATAGAGATTTAAAAAAGCCGCGGCGTCCAAAACTCAATTATCTATACGACCAATTGTCCGAAGCTCGGACCAATAAAATTAATCTGAACACAGCCAACGCCATTACATACGGGACCGTATTAATCTCAAAGCGTTGATTAGTAAAACTATAAAAGCGGAAGTATCACAAGAATGCGGTTAATGAGAGACTGAAACCCGATTTTATGGTTGATCGTTAAAATGGCCGACAATTGTCTAATTGTTGCCTACTAAACAACTAACATCGTGGGAAGACGATGCCTCACTGACGGTGAAAGTCAAAAACTTGACGGTTTTATAGCGTCACCCGAATTCGAAGTTCGAATTGTAATCGAAACAACGAATCGCTTTTAGGTTCTTATTTTTAAAAAATCAATTTGTTTTTTATTTTATTAAAGAGATTTTATAGTTAGATTAGACTTAACTTTTATGTTTAAAACAGTGGCTTTTAAGTATTAAAGCTTGTGTCGGGGTCCATTTATTATTTTTAAGTGATGAGATCATGGCCTTTTGTAAATCCGTCATTAGGTCATTGTGATTATAAAAGTAGTCAGTTGCTGTTAATAACTAAAAGGGCAGTTGTACAATTGATTAATCACGTCTGTGATTTATGGAATAATAAATCATTCGCTCATTATCTTCTTATGGTGTGTAGAAAAATACCAGTAATTTGTTGCTGTTCAGAACCTTCTACAATACGGGCATCGTAAAAAAAATATGTACGAAAAAATTTGATGATTTAACTATTACTAAAAAATCCTTCACGTCATCACAAAATTATTAGCTTTCAGTTCGTCATAACATTCCTACCTTTTTCTCTTCGTCTTTTTTATGTCAGTTTTCACTGACTAACCGCGGTATTCTATAGTTGAAACATTTTAATTGATTAAATATCAAAACTGGGATGGTCCAGTGGTTATATTCGAGACCTGATTGTAGGTCGGGGATTCAAAATGCGGCAAGCCCTTCTTAAAATCTTTCCACCCAAAGGTAATAATTGCTCTCAAAACGGATGGAAGACAACAACAAACTTGCATATTGTAATTAACCGAAAATTGAAATACATTTAAATCCACCAACTTGTACTGGGCCCGTGTGATGGATTCCGGTCCTCTCCCTATATAGATAGAGAGACGGTCTGTCTTACCAGCAGGAAATTATAAATTAAATTTATTTAATATGGCAACTCACAAAAGTCAGAACAAAAAGAAAAAGTCCCTCATTAGACATAACAACTGTCTAATCGAATCAATTCAATAACCATTCAATTTCAAAAATCGAATCTTAATCTAACCGCACTAGTGTACAAAGTACACAATTACACATGTTTGCATAAAAACACCAACTAAAGCTAAAGACAGCCTCTATTCAAACGCGCCGACATTTTTCCGTCGCGTTTTTCCTCGACAAGTCGCATGCGCAACATTGAATGCGACGCGACAATACGTCGGCGACACGTTGTTGACAAGTCGCGTTGTCGGATGCCACTTAACCGTTAATTGGATGTGTTCCGATCATTGATTTGTTGGTAGTTAGTTGCTAGTACTAGCTGGTTTGGTCATGAGAACTTTGTTGGTAAAGAAAGAAAATATAGAGGAAATTGAAACTTTTTTGTTAATTAGGCACAGATTTCATGTTTAAAATAATGATCAAGTTAACAAAATGACTCCAATTTAATTTAGGAATTGTTATTTTAAAACTGGCGCTATCAAAGCTTTGGTTAAGAGTAAGAAAAATCGGAAAAGCTGGCTTCCAGCTGAATATTACAAACGGTTTAATGATCTGTCAACTGTCTATTTTTGACATAGTAAACAGAGATAACGCCTTTATGTTATTATAGTGGTAATTGTATTATTGTAAACACTGATACTATATCGTTATATTTTACGAATGATTAGTTAAAATAATGAAATCAGCTCTCAATCTTTAGACCAAGTTTTAGAGACACTGGTTGCTAGATAAATAATTTATTTAACCCTTCAAATGCTATTCTAAACTTAGTGCACCTGCAATGAACGGCACCTAAAGTGCAGTGGCACAGATTCAAACAATGATAACCCGACATCCATCACCCATAACCACAATTTAATGCACATAACTTCAACAACACAACACAATAAATAATACCATCTAATTATATTTACACGTCATGTTCACTAACCTTAACACAGAAAAACTTCACTACATACTAATTACATTAAAAACGTTTATCATGAAAACGTGTCGTCGATTAAACAAGCCACTTAGATAAAATCAGTCATATATTAAAAATGTAAAAACCGTCAAACCGTGACAAGACAATGGTTGTATAATCACGCGAACAAACACACCCAGTTTTTGTTCGACCAATCAACAATAATCATCACGCTATTACATGCCCTGTTAACCCTGTAATTGTCGTAATAAAAAATACTTAGCGCGTGCACTACGTGCAATCTCGCACTATAGGTTTACCAACTTAAATCTACCTCTCCTAAACACCAACCTACACAATTTTACACCTTATTTTGTTCATTATAAAGGTTATGTGGGACTTTGGGATCAGTTGAAACACAAGTGCATCGAAGCGTTAAGCCTCTGATTTTGTTTTGGTATGGAATGTCTAAGGGCGTCGGTCTAATTGATCTAATTTTTGTTTTATACAATTTACACCTACTTTTCTTCTGTTTTATCTTTTTGTCTTGAAAGTGTTTATTTTAGTTTGAGATGCAATTTAAATTGAGTTTCTTATTGCAGCGATATCCACGATTACTTGTAGTTGGGTCAAGTTTTTTATAATTGAATTTTAAAGGTTATTTATAGTTAGATTTGACATAGTAATTAATTTATACTTGGTAGACTTGTTTATTGTTTAGAGGTCGCTTTTTACCTACTTGCGTTTAACTACTTTTAATTAGGAATATTCAGGTTATATTGTTTTTGTTTCTATTTTACAGTTTGACTACTACGAGATAGAAACACGCAGACCACCAAAGTAACACCAACACAATATCACAAACAATTCAATAAAAATTCCAAAACCCAAACCAATATCGTAAAAAATATTGTAAATCTTAATGTTTACCATTAACGTGCGTCTATTGTGCCGAATGCTACATTACAATTATAAATAATTGAAATAATTGATAAGTGCCATGTTATTACTAGATATAAAAGTAATCGTGGGCACGCGTTTGGGGGGTTATACTGTGTAATTACGAATGATACTAGAGTATCATGTATGGCGAAGATAGGTGTTTGATTTCATATTACTTTGGGGCCTGAGGCTTTGGGCAGATCTTTTAGGGTTAAGTTGATATAAAGTTAACGGTGCTGTGAAGGTTCTTAAACAAGTGAGTGGCACAAAATTTAAATAAGATGAAAAAGAAAAAAATATTTTTCATTCATTCAACATCCTGGAGTTCTTGAAGGTACTTACATACATCTATACTTGACAATATAAAGAGGTAAAGTTTGGATGTAGAGTAATCTTCGGAAAACTGATCTGATTCCGAAAAAACTTTCACTAAAGAGATTTTGGGGTGCAAATATTAACTACTAATTATAAGAAGCAATCGACAACAGTTTCTACGATTTTCCGAAATAATTACGGGTTGAACCATTTCGAAAAATCGTAGAAAACTTGTCGTATTGTGCACTCTCTTGCAGTATTACGGACGGAACCCTCGATCCACAAATACCACTCAAACTTTATCAGATATTGACCATGCCCATTGCTCAACCATCACAGTGCGCAACCATATAAATGATATTATTTCAGATTTTATGGTCCATTTTATTTATTGCCTTTTCAGATTGTGTATTGAGAAGAACGTTATTGTTCGTCATTACAAAAACTTTTTGCTAGACCTGATTTTTTTGTCTTACAGTTTAAATCATGACTTTAGTTTGTCCGCTTATAAAATAAAGAGTGGTTTCGACTAGTTTTTGCTCTTAAAAAATATTTGATTTAATACGTTAGAACTGCCGCTGCGGCTGCAGAGAACCTCAAGCGGCGTAAATATAGAAACCTGTGTGGTAACTATATTTTCGAGCTGTTTGGGGTTGAAATTCTAGGGCCGTGGGGTCCGAGTGCTCATAGCCTATATAAGGAAATTTCGAAACGCCTAGTTGACGCTTCCCGTGACTCAAGGGCTGGCTTTTACTTTGGCAGAGGCTAAGTGTTGCCATACAACGTGGCAACGCCGCCAGTCTCTTGGGCACTTTACCATCTGACAGCGTTGTGGAGGAGTTTTTCGATGCCCTGATGATTTATAGTTTGTTATACGTTAGAATAATTTAATTATATTTACGAAATCTATTGTAAGAAATAATTAATTGCCGGTAAACTGGTAATGTAGTTTTTATATTATGATGAATTACTTTTTGTGAACTTATCCACTCATAATTTTTTCATTAGTTTAAGCAGCATACATTGCAAAAACTATGTTAACTTCAATTAAATTGAAAATAAAAAATCATTCATTTCCAATAGGACGATAAAAATGACGGAGTTATGAGGTAACAAAACCAAAAAAAAACAATTAAAAAAATACAACCGAATTGCGAACCTCCTCCTTTTTGGAGAAAGTCGGTTAAAAAGGGAGTAAACCACATGATAAACTGACAGAAGGAAGAAAACAAATTCATACTCAAAAGACCAGTGTCCCATACTACAAAAAATACGCAGGAATCAAAACCAAAAGGTTTACCACCACTGCATAACCTGGATCAGAAACACTTGCCGCTGAATCAACTTTACTTCGCCAACTATTGCCGAAGAATTCTAAAGAAAAATGGATTCGAACACCAATTAGTAAGTGACCATCGTATACATGACAGGACAACTAACCTTAGAATTGAATTCCGATGTCCGTCGGCCATTTGTACGTTTTCACGGCTCAGAGCTAGTTAAGGGAGACCATTGATCCGTCCGTCTGTACACACACAATGGTGCGGCAGGCGCCTAAGACCATTTAGCAGTCGTGTTCCAAGAGTTGGGTGATAGATGATTTTTGTAATGGTATTTACACTATTATTTTGTATTGCAAACACTTGTTATTCAGGTTGATTTGTGTCGGACTTGGAAATTGTTAGATCTGGTATGCCTTTATTTCGTAATTTTATGTTGGGAAACTAATTCCATCTTGTTCTATTTTAATATTTTGTTAAGGCTATGTTGTAATCTATTACCATAAATAACACCGTGTTTCAACAATTACTGCTGCTGTTACTACTGTAAATTCCCCGACAAAAAACCGAGTTACCAAACCTTTTGTACACCTAAAACTTCCAAGTGCTTATAGCTCTTATTTTTTTTAAAAAAAAACGTTGCCCCACTAGGAATTTCTCCTGTATCGTGTGTGCGCTCACAAAAATTTAAACTCACATACACAAGCAGCCAGACCCGGAACAACTATCTGTAGGCCATACAAATATTAGTTCCGTGCGGGGATCGAACCCGCGACACGCAGCGCAGCAATCAATCGCTCAGCCACTGCGCCAACCGTGCCGACTAATTGTTCCATGCATGATCTTCCTACACTTGCCCCATGTTACTTGGGGTCAGTGCAACAGGTTTTTGTCTTCCATTCTCCTCTGTCAACCGTCACGCTATCATTTACTGCTTTTTAGGGTTCCGTACAACAAAAGGTAAAACAAAAAAACTCTCATAAGAGAACTTTTTTGTCCGTCTGTCCGTGTGTCACCACCAATTTTCTCAGGAACGGGTGGTCCTAGCAAGTTAAAATTTATACCAGATACTGAGGTCTGTAGTCCTTATTAGGTGTATAACAATCAAGTTCCTGAGTCAACACGGGTTAGATTTTCACGAAAACTTGTAAGTACCAAAATATACCTTAGTTTTCAAATTTTTATTTTTCGGAATTTTCCCTTTACTTGTTTTGTAAGACCTTGCTTTTAGCCAAAATTGACAATTCTAAGTCAACCGTAAGTACCTACCCTATAGGTTTTGCGTCGAAAACCTATTATGGTAGTTCCCGTTGACCTAGAATCACGAAATTTGGCAAGAAGCAATGTCTTACAGCACATGTAAAGGAAAAATCTGAAAACCGCAAATATGTAGTTTAATAACAAAATAACTACAAGTTTATACGGAACCCTTGGTGCGCGAGTCCAGCTCGCACTTGGCCAGTTTTTTTCTTTCATATCATTACTCACATAATTCATTCGTCTTTTCCTTGGTCTTCCTCTCCTTCTCCATCCATCAACATTTATATTCCTCACTCTTATTGCGACATTGCAGGTTATGAATTACCAAGATGGCCAAATCTTTCATTCTTCCCCAAAAGAACCGTTAAGGGGACAATATTTTCAATGCTCATGCGATCTGCAAATCTGATTGGCTAATGCACATTGGATCCAAGGATCTATATTTTATTGTAAGTTGTCTAAGCAAAGTGTGCCCATTCCCTTCAATGGGCGTTTGGATATTAAAATACTCGTTAATCTAAGATAGTAAGACCAGTAAAGTGCATCAAAATTTAATGGAAAATTTTCTTAAAGTATTGCATAAAAATCTTATAAAAGGTATAAATGTACTTCTATCCATTAAAAATATATTTAGTCCGGGCGTCTATCCGAGCTACATATTATAATATATGTGTGTACGTGCGTTAATGTGTTTCTTTTTGTTTATCAATTTGTATTTGTCCCCATATTATCGGCAACACGCCAGTCGGCTTACTTCAGAAGGTTTAAGGTATTTATAGAGCTGTTGAAACTTTAGTTAGTGTGACAGATTGGTTTGATATGTTTTTATTTATTTATTTATTAAAACTTAATGTACAGTAGATTTATGTGAATAAGAGATAAGCGAATATTTTTTACGAAACTATAAATAGGACAAAAGCGGGAAAAATAATTAAAATAATATTTTGAGACGAAAAAGCATATTGTTTGGGACGACCCAGGATTTTGTTATGTGGGACAAAACTCAGTGGGCCAAACGAATAATAAATCCATTAAACATGTAATTAATTCTTTTTTCATTTTTTCCATCATTTTTTAAATTACTTTGAAGATCCATTGTTGTGTCAGCTAAATAATTATTAAAATGTTATGTCAAGCAAAAAGTACTACCGCGAATTTGCAAAAATCTGTAATGTCAGCCAGAGGAAGAGCCTTTTCGCTGGGACGAACAAGCTCCAAATGAGATGGAAGACGACTAGAAGCTACAGTTCTTGTCATCATAATAACTCAGCACAACCTCTTTATTATAAAAATATATATTCTCAAAACGGGTATCATCCTCTCTAAAAAATCCCCTGAACGCGTCGACATTTCTCATATACGTTACTACCGACTCGGTTCATCGTTCGGTTTATTGGTCGACGTTTGTTACCCAGATAAACCTTTGTATTAGCTCTTATAATACTATCTTTGGACTATATATTGTGGCCGGTAACCACTTTAATGATTAAAACACGAATTTATTTATGGTGCTGTAAATTTTTTATTAGTACGATTATTAATATAGAAATACGCTTATGTGAAAGTAATTGCAGTTTAGTTTAGCTCCTGTAGTATTTCCTTTTTTAAAGGCAATGTTTAATCTCCATGTCCAGTTGCGCGCCAACTTTAACCTTGTTTGAACGGTCAAGTGTCACACATGTCACTTATGTCATTGTCGGTAATGTCTATTTGGCGGTTAAGTGTTTTTTATTGCTGGGTACCAGTGTTTGAGTGGATATTGTATTTTCTTAATAATTTATTATTATTTATTTGTGCCAACTCTAAACCCAGAGAGGGGTCTTCCAGCCATGATTGCGAGTGGCTCTGGCTATGATTTAGAATTTATCATTAACTCAACCTACTTTACGACATTCAGTTTTTATGTCAAAGGTGTTTTAAGAAAAATGCTTGCGTGCCTAAAGGCACTTTACGTGTCCTCTACCGCTTTTTATATAACGCTACATTAGTCACGTAAATATGAAGAACCCTCAAGTTGTAACCAATACAATGAGCATTGAGTCCTCATCTTACAACCACTACACTTGAGAATCATAACAATAACATCACGCCTGTAATCCCCGAAGGGTTGGGCACAGGTGTTGTAATAGTACTTACATTTCATCACTTATGTTTAAGGCCTATGTAATAGAGGGCGAGTCTATTATCCCCG
The DNA here is from genome assembly GCA_950005105.1 of Lycophotia porphyrea. Taxonomy (NCBI): domain Eukaryota; kingdom Metazoa; phylum Arthropoda; class Insecta; order Lepidoptera; family Noctuidae; genus Lycophotia; species Lycophotia porphyrea. The sequence continues at coordinate 8,862,740 of OX465391.1, read as the reverse complement.
ACTTGGACTTCATGGCTGCTACTGAGAAATTCCTGATGGAAAAACCCAATAACACTTTGCCCGAAGACTTTATGCTCAGCAGTCGCGCTTGCGACCACCCGACCAACGAGGCAGTCAATACACTTGAGAATCGTGGTAAAAATTCTCTCACAACATATCAACACAATCAAACCCTATTACGACGATCTCCCAACACTCACATACAATTCATACTCACTCACATATAAGCAGCGACGCAGCAGTAACGCCTACCTATCCAGCAACAGCCTTTTGTCCAAAGATAACGCCAGCATAAAGAAGCCATATATATATATAACACATTATAAGTACTGTTCTTTCACATTATGTTTACTTCACTTCACTCGTTCACTATCAAAATGAGAGTGAACTTTATCTTCGTTAAATTAAAGTTGCTACTCAGTTGCATCCACTGACAAGTCTATCAAATAACAATGATCTTTATGCCCGATAAAATAGGGTTGTGGTTGGCTTACTGCAATCTGGCATAAACTAAAATTGAAAGGACTTTACCTGTACCAGTATACGTTTTTCAATTGTATTAAGTTACATACAAAGATAGAACGTAATCAGGGACGTGGTATATGTTATTACTAAAGATATTTGCATACAAGCAATAACATTGTTTTGGTCTTATGTGGATCTGTAGGGTTTAATAGTTGGAGTAATGTGAATTGGAATAAAGGGGGGTTTACACGGAGCAGACGGTGGAATAAGGCGCTTTTCACACAGGCCGGGTAGGACTAAGATATGGTGTGGATTGGAAAGATTAGATTAGATAGCCTAAGTGTTCATCTTAAGTACTTTTTTACTCAATCACACCGGAATGGTTGAACGGATTTGGATTAAAGTTGGCGCAGAGACAGATATAGTCTAGAAGAGCACATAGGGAGCTATTTACTTTTTTTACTTACACATACACAAATATCCACGCGAACGAAATTGCGGGCAACCGCTAGTTTCGTATAAAGCTATGGTGAAGGTTGTATACAGGAGGTGCTATTAATAATAGCAATACATTCAATTATTAAAATAAGCACTTGCACTGTGTTTTCAGCTTGGACTTTTAACCTGGCGGATTTTTTTTTTTAATTCGTATCTTTTTTATGCAGTTTTTAAGACTAGATATTTATGTAATATTAACTAAATATCAACAGAAACGCAGTATCTTCTCGGTGACTATTTCTCGATTCGTTGTAATAACTCTTAAAATAGAATCCTTTGCAAAACTACAATCCCCGCCATCTTAACTCCACTCCGCCATTTTGCCACAGATTCAAATAATCATCGTACACAGATAATCAACTATGAATGAATGGAATATCCATCTAAGTCGACACAATAAAAATACTCAATGAGCATTGACATACAAAAACGTCGCCAGTCTTAATGAGTTGCCAGAGATAAAAAATGCCGCGGCGGCACCACAAAGGATGGCAGAGCAAATAAAAGATCACAGTCAATGTAAAGGTTTGCGTATTGTTTTATATTAAAGTGAAATAACAATAGGTAGCCTTTTCAATGGATAATGCCGCCACAATGAGAGGGGTTAAGTTTGGTTTCTATGGTGGTGAGAACGTTTATACTAAAGTCATACTGTTAATTACGATTAAAAGACATTCCCAAAGGGTTAATTGGGACAAGTCCACAACACTATTCCCGAACCACTGCAACTCCTGAAAGACAGAATCAACAATGGCGACCACCAGAAAAGCGCCGAGACAATGAAGCTCAACGAAGTCTCAGAGAAACAATTAAACTGTCTTGGATCCGCAACGAAATTAATCAGAAAAGAATAGCGGGAGAGTAGGAAAACCATAATTTCCACGTCTCCAAAGGGTTAGACAAGTGTACCTATTAGTACAACTACATTTCGCCAGTTATGATTAAGTCCCATGTAATAAGGGCGAGCTTATTGCCATCAACCACTCACAAGTCCAAGCTCCGTGGCTGATACTGAGAAATCCCAAATGGAAAAACCGAACAACACTTTGCCCGACCTGGGAATCAAACCCAGGACGTCATACTCAGCACGGCGACAAACGATTACGTCGTACGATTAAAACTTATTGCGAAAATTATTCTCGTATCACGGATATGTTACCGAAGCTTTTGCTTTTTGATAGGATTTGTAAGGCAAAATGGAAGTAATCGGTAAAAAGTGATCAAAAGATCGCACTCCATTGAGTATTATCCTTCCAAAGGTGATAGTTGACTGTGATATTGGAAATTAAATGACAATTGGAAAGCTACAGGGTTTGAGTAGATAATTAAGGTTTTTTACCTGGGCTGTGGGCTGTTCGAAAGAGATACCGCGGCCCTGGAACACAAAGGGCAAGGAAGGAGCATGGATGGGTTTTAGTCAGTACAAGTCTGACACTCCCTTCCGCTCTGCCCAGAGCGGGAGAAGTCATTTGATGATTTCCCATCCGTAAAAAAAAGGCTTTTTACCTGCGGAAAATGAGTTAAAACTGAACACAGAAAATAATTTGAGAAGTGAAGCACTGAATACTTATTTAATAATTAATTAAGTATACGAAACAAGAAAATATGGTGCCACTGAAGGCAAAAGGGCAAATTCTGTTAACAACATCTATAGTGCGCTTGCGTTCACTCTTATTCCTGAGTTAGACCCCACATCATTACTTTTAAGGACGAACACAAAAACGAAAGATTTAAAAAACTAGATTAGGTCTACTCCGTCAAAACCTGTCATTTTTATTCCTAGTATTAGTAAAACTTAGTATCGCTTAATCATTATCATTCTCCTGTCCTTATCCCAATCTATTTGGGGTCGGTGCAGCATGTCTTCTTCTGTACTTCTCTATTGCTCGACATCTCTTCAGACACCTCCTTTCTTGCCATATCATACTTTACTTAGTCCATTCATCATCCGCTATACTTTTCTGATTCATTTCGTTGCGGGATCCAAGACAGTTAAATTGTTTCCCTGGGACTTCGTTGATATTCATTGTTTTGTTCAGTTGATTCTGGCTTTCGGGAGTTACAGTGGTTTGGACACAAATATGCCACACTACTGGTGACACACACATATTTGTCCCAAAAAAAGTCCATTCAACGGTTCTTGATCTTCCTCTACTAACAATCATATCAATTGCGCGACCTTATTTATTTATTTATTTATTTAACACTTCAAGCACAAAGTACAGAGGCGGACTTAATGCCATAGGCATTTTCTACCAGTCAACCTTACTACGGTGATATCACATTAAATGATTCAAGTCTTTTCAAGAACCTGATGATAATTATAATCCTACAAACATTGTCTTCAACAAAAATATGTCCGCCATAGAACCCGACCGCACGGCGATCCGAACATAAGTGGACACCGTAGAGGCTTGTGAACATAATGTAGTAGTGAAATACAACATCACATTGTTCCGTCACCTGCACACGTCACCGGCTCACTGCGCCTGCGCATACACTTCTTATTATCTGACCACTCATCACGCTTTTGTTTCTGAGGGGGTCGGTACACTAAGTAGTGTTGAAGAGATTTGCATTGTTGGTACTAGAGGCTTTTTTTCAAGTTGTGTTTGACCACTATCGCTCATGATGTCTTCAGCACTAAGAGTATTCCTTGATGGATAGAAAAAATTGTCATCCATTGACATTGGACCATTCGAGACCTCAAATCGAAACAGTCTTCTAAGAAGTCTGTGACAAAAACTTTTTGCGAATTCAATGAGCTCTTTCGGTCTTTTTTCGTTCAAAATCAAAATATTTTGTTTAAATAGTATACATAGGCCTGCCTACATGGGCACTTCTAATACATCGAGAAAAGGTGCAAGGTTCGAGTTAGTCGTTTCCTATGAAGAAGAACCGGCAAGAAACTCCATAGTTACTCTTTTAAAATTATTTGTTTTTACAGTGACGTTCTCGTTATATAGTTTAATAATTATGATATTCGACACCAATTGTTTTCATTCAACTCATTTGAAGTATTTATTAGTCTTTAAACAATCTAACAAGGTTTATCACTGTTTAAATTGTACATTACATTCAAATTGAAAATATTCTTTAAAAATATGTCATTACACCTGCGCCTGTGGTAGTGGTCAGTGCACTCCTGCGCATTGTCTTCATTATTGAATGATTTAATACATTTTTATGACAGAGGCCCATGTTTTACAGTGGATGTATGATGTATGTTCGGAATATGACATCCTTTTAACGTCTTTGTCAATGTCATGGTACTCACTTTGTGTTTATTGCTTACATTTGATTTTTTACAAGCATTGTTTCATACTGTGTGTGTATGAGTGGCGTGTGTCTTAAAATAGACTCAACGACTGGTGATACTTTGACTATCATCTGGTGTACCCTGGATAGACATGAACAGTTTTTTTTTCACACGATCGACTCATGAAGGCGATACGACCGAAGAATGGAGTTACAGAGAAAAATAAAATTCATGAAAAATTCAGTCTGTCAATTCTATCAGCGAAGATCCTATCAATTCCCCAACATAAGTCATTTATGCATGGTGATACAAGGAGTATAACCATAATCAGTCTATGATGTTCTCCACAGTTGAGACACAGGCTTCGTCTCTATGAGAGGGAGTACCTGCAATCCACCACTCATCGAGCCCAGTGCGCGTTGGCAGATGTCATATGCCTCAAAATTTTGGGTTCTAAGACATACCGGTTTCTTCACAATGTTTACCTTCGCCAATGCAAGGGAGATTCTTTACTTATTTACAATTTATCACCATTATTTGCCTATTAGAGTCAGCAGCAAAAGTTGATAAACTTTTCGGCACATTAATGTAAACTATAATCGTAGCTTATCTATTTTTAATTCTTAATAGCAGGTATTATCTTTTTAATTTTTATTGGTTAACTAGTGAAGTGTCTCAACTTTAATTTATAAATTCACAAGAGAGGGCATTACAAATTACCTTTATGACTTGATTAAGGTTACATTATATCGATTTATCTATTTACTGCCTATGTCTAAGTCTGTAATGTCTCACTTCTGGGCGAAAGCTGGCTTTATAAGGTTGAGTCTTAATTTAACCCTTCCAAACTTTACCATGAAGGCCATGATCAATCTATATTTTTATAAAAGGTGGAAGGGACACCGATGTACTAACCGTTATCACGTTCAGGACATCATCCTGAGCCCGGGTTACATGGAAATTTTTCAAAGGTAATTTTTAAAAAATACAGCTGTTTCATACATTTTGACCGTGTAGGAAAGAATTTAGTGTCTATCCTTTCCCAGCTCGATATCAAGACTAGATTGTCTACGGTTTGCTTACAGCATATTCTGACCTATTTCGGCCACATAATGCCAAGGGGAGATGGCAGCCTTGAAAAACTGGTCATTGTTGGCAACACCGAAGGCAAGAGAGCACGAGGCCGGTCGCCAACACGATGGTCCGACCAAGTAAAAGAGGCTATGTCCTCAAGAAAATTTCAGCAGGTGGTGATGGCAACTTTGGACCGGAGTCGGTGGAGGCAGATTGTCCATTTAAAGGGGTCCAGTGACCACGATCCTCAGTAATGAGGGACCGATTGAAGAAGAGAAGAGGAAAGAATTGCATTATTGCAAGAACTTATGAGTACTGAAACCTGTTCCTATACTATGAAGCACTTATAATTTAAAGTACCTCTAACCAGATGGGTCACTCCCAACCCGCGTCATCTCATGCCTTCCCCCACACCAGCCGTCCATTTTATTGCGTCGATAACTGAGCAAGGCCAGTAATTACCACTAATGGTTCCGATTGCCTGTGACAAATGAACAAACAGATTCGCTCGCAAATCGCTTGTAAAGCATTTATTATGTATATGTTTGGAAGGAGGTTTCTTTTTAATAGGATATTCGTCTTGATTGATCGGTTGGGTAGACAAGACATGGATGGTTGTGATGAGTTAATATATATATATATTTTTAAGAGTCCTATATCGATGATGATGGTAGGGCTATATCAGGATAAGTGGACATTTGTTTGGTAATATAATCAACATTTGTATAGAAAGAAAGAAAAATAATGCCATAAGTGCACATAATAAAAACAAAAATAATATAACAAAAAGAAAAAATAAATAAATAAATATAAATAACTTAAAAGTAAACAACAAATGCCTCACACATGCCTCACGGCTGCGCCAAATAGGCCCAGCTCAGCAAAATGCCCCATCATTTCTTGATACAAAATACTATTTGTCTCTCTTTCTTTTTCTTTAACAAAATATTATACAAATATTCAGGGTGTAACAAGACCTTTCACGAAGCGGTCAACCAAGCATTTTGTACATCAAACTAAGTAACTTTACGCAAAAATTACTGCTTGGAAAAGACTTTTTTTTTTGGGGTGGAAAATCCCGTGTTACGTTTGGACTCAATGTAACACCCTCAAAACATTGTGCTGATGGAGAGGTTGAATAGTACAGGGGTCGTAGTGGCTCCACGACCACGACATGTATTTAAAAAAAAAAAAACTTGTGAAATAGTTGGAATTTTGACCCCCAATATCTCCGTAACTAAATGAATGAATGTATATGTTGAATGTGTGATATGAATATTTAAATATAGTAAAAACAATTAAAATTATACTCAAGGACCTTAAGGATACCTTGCCAGGGCTGCGGGACTGTTCGAATGAGATACCGCGGCCCTGGAACACAAAGGGCAAAGGAAGGAACATGGATAGGTTTTAGTCAGTACAAGTCTGACACTCCCTTCCACTCTGCCTAGAGCGGAAAAAGTCATTCGAAAATTTCCCATCGAAAGAAAAAAAAAGGACCTTATGCCTACTAGCTCCATGATTTTTCGATGACTGGCTTTTACAGTAACTGTAATCTTAGTAGACCTTATTGAAACCAGAAATCATTGTCTAACACGACAGCACCTATTCTTTTATTGTTCAACAATAATATTAAATACAAAAACAAACAGCTGAAGTGACCTCGGCGCTGCCAACGACGACGCTGTGGAAGTGCTGAAAATTTAGGTCAACAAAATATAAATACTGTCATGCCAGCGACACGAAGAAAATGGAAGACAGTATATTTTACATGTCTTAAAACATCTTTGCCCCATGTTGGTTGCTATTAATACAATAGACATAACATAACATCACGCCTGTAATCCCCGAAGGGTTAAGCGGAAGTGTACCTAATAGTACACCCACATTTCAACAGTTATGTTTTTAAGTCCCATGTAATAGGGGGCGAGCCTCAACCGGGCACAAGTCCAGACTCCGTAGCTGCTATTGAGAAATTCCTGATGGAAAAACCCAATAGCACTTTGCCCGACCCGGGAATCGAATTCAGGGCCTCATGCTCAGCAGTCGCGCTTGCGACCAATAGACCAACGAGACAGTAATACAATAGATTAAAACATTATCATAATGTTAATCCTATCTTCAGTCTACCCAAGTATCTATTCACCCTGCAAAAAAGTACCAACACAAAAAGTATTATAAACGCACACAACACCTTGCACTCTGGTATTTCAACAACAAAACAACACAAGCTAAAGAATAAAATTTTAATATAAAATGTCTCAAAACACCACAGCGGCATCGAATCCCGGAATCCGGGATTATTAAGTGTTGTTCTTTTTGTAGTCCGATGTGGTTGTTTGAACTCAATATGTGGTTGCTCATTTAGAGGCCGGGATTAACAATAAAAACGAAATTTGATCATTGCGACCGACGCTACGGTGATCCGTTAAGGGGGAGGCTGGTTAAAGTATTATATTATTGATATGTTTTAAGGAATAATAATAATAATATAATAATAATATCTTGGGACAACCAACACACCGCCATCTGATCCCAAACTAGGCAGAGCCTGTACTATGGCAACCAGACAACTGATAAACATACTTATATATTTCTAAATACATACATATTATACATAAATTATACACCCAGATACAGAACAAATAATCGTACTCATCGCACAAAGATTTGTCCTGTGTGGGAATCGAACCCACGACCTCCGTCCTAGCAGTCAGGGTCACTAACCACTAGACCAACTGGCCAATCATGGGAACTATCGCGCATGAATTCGCCGCTAGAGGTGTTCGTGTACAGTAAGGTCTGCCGAAATGTCAGATGTCATAGATTTTTCGCGCGTTGCGTGCTTTTTTATCACGTATTTTAACTAATATTCATGATTCTGGTCTAGATTGAGCCATTCCTGATTAATTATGACTTGAAAATTTTAAGTAGCAACTTAGGATCTGGATCTAGGTTAGTACTTGAAGGTAGAATGATTTTTAAATGTTACATGCTTGTTAATGTTAGGAAGAATATTTGTAAATATGTATCTAAAGGTTACACTAAGTATGTTAATATACGAAATGAAATAAACTTTTTATGAAGTTATTTGTACTTTAAAGTATAAAATAGAATTAATGACAGGACCTTACTCGACAATGGCGCGATCTGGTGAGCTTAAAAACAATAGCCTCCATTAGCGGGAAATTGGTGGATAATACTACAACTTCCACTGTAAGTACGATGAAACTGAGAAACCAACAGCTGACAATAGTGTAACTCTGTCACTGTGAAAGAATTAATAGTTTCAGTGATTATCTCCTACAACTAAACTCACTAAGTGCGAGTGCGGTACCCCTAATTAGACTATGACTCCTGGTGGACTGTCCCAGGTGTCCATTCTCCTGCATCATTGAAGAAGATGACTTACAAGTTTCGAGATTTTCTTTTTAATTATGGGAGGAATAAACTACTGACTGTATTATTTTTAACAATCGATCTGTACAGGTTTTGTTTTCTTATTTTCTCTGAATTGTTTGCATCTTCAGAACCTGATTTAAGTCTTACGTAAGTACATAATATCAAGCTAATACAATAGAATTCTGAAAGCTGTGCTGTGATCTGAAGATTTTTGCGGGTTTTTTTTTTTTAAATATCAAAGTGAAACGTGGTTAAACAAGGTAGGGTAAAATAAAACTGATTTAAATATAACGCGTTAACGGAATGTTCACGAAGCCGTCAATTCTGTAGGTACATCAAACTAAATAACTGTACGCAAAAATTCAAAGCAATATTCTTCATATTTCATTTACATTAACTTAAACAAAGTCAATTGTAATTCAACGGTGCAACTACAATTTCCAATACTAAAAACATAAACACGTTGACATACAGCAGCATCCTCACCTTAACCGAGCATTTGCCGCGTTATCAGATCCTCGTCCCGCCTGACCAGTGTAAATAAATCCAATAGTTTACTGCCCAACCATTGTTATTCTCATTAACCCTTTGTCTCATTAGACCCCGGCTTCATATTCTACCTTATTTTTGTTACCGATGACAGCTCAGATTAGATCCTTTTTCATTTTGATTCTTTTTTCAAAAACTTTTGTCCACCATCTTAGTTTTTTCTTTTTGTTTTTCGTCATATGATATTTCAACCAGTCTTTTAATGTTATAGTGTTTATTGCTTTTTCTTTTTATTTGTATAACATTGTTGTTGCTGTAAAGCCTAAATTTTATTTTTAATTGTCGCGTGTTTTAACGACACGACGTTTGGTTCGTAATTATTTTTAATGAAATGCAAATGAGTGAATGAAATGAATTGCTTCATTTAAAGTTGTATTTCATTTCTTTGTTTCAAATTCAAGTTAATTAATACAAATGATGTGAACTTTTAAAATCAATTAGTAGGCAATTAAGGGCGAATAAAGAATGCTTCCTGATATGGGTATTTAAAATGAAACTGAAAAATTAAGTGTGGTTTGTTACTCACATACCTTCATGCCAACCTTTTTATGGGGTTGTCAAATGCACCGCTATTTAGCTTTCTTACAAATTGCTTGCTTTCAAACTGATTTTGGAATTTAAAATACGGTTACTGAATATTTACAATAAAAAAAAATGTTTTATTTCGGTCTAATGTTTGTAAATTATCATAATATGCACTCATTATTGGATGCAAAAGAGATTTGGCTTCTAAAATTTACAGGAAATATTTTTGAAGTTATACTTCTTTTGGCGCGTTAGGGAAAAATGATGAGTGTAAATTTTTACGATTTATGACACCGACACGAAAAACGGACACCCTGAAGTTAGCTAGTCATCATTTTAGTTTTATACGCCAAAGAAGTATAACTTCTTACGAGCGTAATAAGTACACACACACTTTTTTTTACCATAAATAATAACAATAAGATGTATTTGGTCCACTAGTAGTACCTTTTTGTTCCAAAGTATAACATTGTGTTGAATCTACTTCTAGTTCTATTGCTTAAAACTATGAGTACTAGATTAAGAAACTTTGCTTTGGCGAAAACATGAGTATATCAGAAAAAACTTGAGTATATTAGAGGAAGTTTGAAAGTTGCGCCAGTTACGGAAAAGTTGAAAGGGAATCGACTGTCTCGATGTGGACATGTGATGAGGAGGGACCAAACGCATGTGACTAAAAGAGTGATAAATGTAAATTTTGATGGATGGATAGGGAGACCAAGGAAACGATGTATGGTTTGTATGAGGCATGATATGAAAGAAATGCGTTTTTTACATGTTGCGCTGACCCATTTTTTTTTCGGATGCGAAATCATTAAATTACTTCTCCCGCTCTGGGCAGAGCTAAAACCCATCCAAGTTCCTTCCTTGGCCTTTGTTTTCTAGGGCCGCAGTATCTCTTTCGAACAGTCCCGCAGCCCTGGCAGGGATGTTGCGCTGACCCTTGCAATTAACAAGAAGATGATGATACTTTAGCAAAAACTACAAATAACAAGCTGCTTTAGCAAATTAGACCTTAAAAACGTTACCATCATAAAGGGCTTGCTACTAGCCAAGCAACAGCGATACGGTAGCTAATTCCCCGCATCGAGCCTACTTGCCACCATTTTAAATTGTTCTAAAGCCAGGTTGCAATCAGTGGATCAGTTAACACCGTTTGTCTAGCAATTTAGCTGCCTTTAGTATATTATCTGACTTACTTTGCTCTATACGTGAAGGATGGCAACCTCTCATTGTATCGTACATAGCTGAAATGCGCACATTGGTACTCTACATTGTATGGTATTATTGTTTTCGGGTTTATTAGAAAAGAAGGATAGGGTAAGGGTCTTGACCCGCCGTCCAGACACGAACTGGCTTTGTGCTTAGTCTGGGCCAAGAGGATTATTAAGAAAAACTAAAAAAAAAAATCGGTTGTCTGTAAAGTTAGTTTACGGACGACAGTTTAACGTGTCAACGTCATAAAATCGAGTGGAAGAGAGATAGATGCGATGCAAGCGTACAATGAGCGTAACGGGACAATGAGTGTAACGGGACACTTTTTCGTGCATGCTTCCGGCGTTCATCGATTTATTAGACGTTGTCTTGTTTGCGGGAAATGTCTGGGTTTTTGTCAAGACTTTTTATTGACTTACTCATCGTTATCAGAGTTCTGGTGACGTCTTCGTCGAATAAAACCGGAGTTCGTACGCTTCTCGGAAATACGGAAAGGTCTCGATGTGTCACCCATTTTTTTGTAGAGCTGCCAGTAAAGGTTTACTGTAATAATAAACATATCAACACATCTGTATTATTCAAACTTTTTTGTAGATGGCGAAACTAGATGGAAAAACCAACGACCAGTGGTATCGAAGGAGCTGTAAGTCTTGGGGAGAAGCCTTAGCTCAACAGGCAAATACCTCACTGGATATTCCCATTTTATGTATTTTTGAGGTAATTCTTGATATAGATTCTAAAAGTTAAGTAGGTATTCTAACACTGCAACATAAAATATAATAAATAATCCCCTAAGGGTTATGCAGAGGAATATTAATAGAACATCCGCATTTCACCAGTCATGTTTAAGTCCCATGTTATAGGGAACGAGCCTATTGCCATCAACCAGGCACAAATGCAGACTCCGTAACTGCTACTAAGAAAGTCTTGATGAAAAAACCCAATATCAATTTCACGACCCCGAATCGAACCCAGGACATCATGCTCAGCAGTTACACTTGCGACCACTAGATCAACAAGGCAGTTACACCAATCAAGCCATTATTAAATGAAACGAAAACCAATCACAACTCTTTTCAATCTAAATCTATCTAATCTAATAAGTACCTTTAAATAATAATAATATCTTGGGACAACCAACACACTGCCATCTGATCTCAAACTAGGCAGAGCAACCAGACTACTGATATATAGATATTATAGATAAATTACACACCCAGATTCAGAACAAATAATCGTACTCGTCGCACAAAGATTTGTCCCGTGTGGGAATCGAACCCACGACCTCCGTACTAGCAGTCAGGGTCACTAACCACTAGACCAATAGGTCATCCTTGGTGAAATGAGCAATTCTTGTATAAATATTGATAATCTGAATCTCGGAAACGGCTCTAACGATTTTAATGAAATTTACTATGCAGTGGATTTCGGGTCGATAAATCAATCTAGCTATGTTTAATTTCAAAAAAACGTCAAAAAAAAAAAACCGAGCAAAGTTTGATCATCCAGGTACTATTCATTAAAAGGATAACAATACTCAAAATCTTCCCCACATCGCAAACTTTATTAAAACGTAACAAAAGATTAGATAGGGTCCACTTACGGGTCGTTCACACTCGTCCTTTGTCGCAGCGACCGGCGATCCGTCAGCGTACAGATATGGATGTCATGTGTTTTATACAGGGTTGCCGCTACGCTTTAATTGATTAAAGCTCGTTGGGGAAACTGTGGAGAAGCCGTTACATTATTTAAACTATAAGTTTTTAATAATTAACAAATAGTAGTTTTTTTATAATTTAAACTAACTAAGAGTTTCATTAGTTATGTAACCCCGTTCGTGATTTTTTCCTACTTAATAATTATTTTTATGACAGCAGCCAAAGTTAGTTATGTAACTGAAAAATAAGAAAAAACCTACATAATATCTGGCCTAATACTAAATGTTGTCCTTCTTATCAAAATATTTCGTTTAATATAAATTGTGTTCTGATTGATTTTTTTGGCTTAATTCTTACTTGTTTTTCGGCATGAACACATAAGTTGAAATGATATGAATTGAATGATTTACGTCTGTTATTTAATGGCCTTAATAAAACCAAAACCAAGAAATATAAAGTAGATAATAGGTTTCTCATGAAAGGCACTTCCATCTTGAATCATTAAATAACATTCAACAAAAATAGAGATTTTTGTAGAGTTAACCAGAGAGTCGATTCCACCCCCACCTCTGTCCAACGACAAAGTTTGACAATGCTCGCGGCAAGTTAAAAGGCCTGACGAACAGGTGTAGCTGACCGGAGCTTTCTTGCATCCACCGTCCAACATGCACGAGATACGAGGATGCTGATTACTGGACCACTAAGTTATTTTTACACTTATCCTAGGTTTATCCTAGATAGGAAACAGGATTAGAAGGGAAGAGATCTATGTAGAAATGGCGATAGTGGTGAGTTTTTAGATTGTACGGAAATTATTGCGTGTATAAAATGTGAATTGATTTTGTGCCAATAACTATGTTGTAAAATGGTTTTTAATCTGTTTGTCGACAGTTTCTTTTTGAAAAACAGACATAACAATTATAACAGGTTGTCGACATGTGGGATGTGGACTCAGCGATCATTGTGCCGGTAGTCGTATCAGCCCATGGCTTAATTGCCAAGAGCCTCGACCAACACCTGAGGGGGCTCTCGTTAGGTAGCTGGATCAAGGGCTTGATTCAGAAAGCGGTACTCCTGGACACGGCTCGTATTGTTAGGAGGTTCCTCTGTCTGGAGCCCTGACCGCCGGTAGCTTGGACCCTATTCCCGATACCGGTGGGCTACTATTTTTTATATTTTTAAATGTCGTTTTATATTTAAATATTTGAAAATGTAAAAAATATGTATATAAATAAATAAAGGAAATAACACTTATATTTCAACTGATTTTGAATATTAAGCCTTCTGGGGTTGTGCCTGTTTCCACGCCACCATGGGTAGTGAAAATATTAACTAATCACCAAAATTGGAATGACAGTCCAATGAGCTTTGGGCTGATGTAGCCAGGTACCACAGGTATAAGAGACTAGTCCTGTTTTCTTACTTACGCAACACGTGGCCTGTAGATACTTGAAAGGTTATCAAAATACTCTTTTAATACACTTTAAAATAAACTAGACCAAGTTAATCCCAAAAAATATTTAGCACTAGCTTTTGCCCGCGGCTTCGCTTGCATTAATTTAGAATTTGACAATCAAATCAGGTTGTACATCTATTATCATAAGAATGTTATTGTTATTTACCTCGGGAACAATACTTTTTTTCGGGATGAAACCCTATGACCGTTTCTGTACAACAACACAAAGTTTATGCAAAATTTCAGAATGATTCGGTTCAGTGGTTTAGGCGTGAAAAGGTATACAGGTAGTAAACAGACTCTTCACGAAGCCGTCAACCAAGCATTATGTACATCAAACTAAGTAACTTTACGCAAAAGTTAGTGCTGGGAAACAACTTTTTTTTTCGGGCTGAAAAATCACGTTTTACATTAGGACTCAATGTAACGCACTCAAAACATTGCGCTGATGGATGGATTGAATAGTAAGGTGGTCCTGGAGATGTTTAAAGCAAAAATCTTACTTAAGTAATAGGTTTGAAGTCGACCGTTAGTGAACTTCATTGTACATCATCATCATCATTTCAGCCGAAAGACGTCCACTGCTGGACATAGGCCTCCCCCAAGTGTCACCACACTGACCGGTCCCGTGTGACTTGCATCCAGCGGATCCCCTCAACCTTCACCAGGTCATCAGTCCACCTAGTGAGAGGCCTTCCAACGCAACGTCTTCCGGTTTGCGGTCACCACTCCCGAGCTTTTCGGCCCCATCATTAAGTTGTATGTTGTTTTTCGTTGTACATTAAGTTGTAAAGTGTACTTAAACCATTTCTTTTTATTTTCAGAAGTCCTTTGCAGTAGTCGTGGCTGTAATCGGATAGCTTTTAGTGTTTTACCGAACAATTGAGAGCCTAGATAAGCTAAGTGAGAGCAGCTAGGGCACTCTGTAATGGGAGTGGGCTCGGACGGGATGCTGTGGGTGATACTAGCTTAAATACAGTCAGGATGAGGCATGACTGGAGTGGGTTGATGGTCGCATCAAATTGTTAAGACAAGATTAGCCGCATAAAAGTGGAGAAGAACTTTTTATGTATGAACAATCAATTTTTTTTGGTCTTGAGTAGAAAAGAGAGAAAAGCGCTACACGAATAAAAATAATAAATCTATGATATTGGTTAGCATTAATTGCCGTAGTGAACTTTGATAAATAATTACCTGTACACGAATATTTATATTAGTGACTTTATGAGTATTAAAATAACATCACTTTTGTTTTTTTTAAGTGAAATCGTCTTTAGCATCGTTGAAATTTGAAAGTTGATGAAACGAAAAAGCGACAGTAAAAAGAGACGGACACATAAATTCATAAGATTTAACATGAGGAAAATGAGAGAGAAGCATTATACAGTGTTTATCTTGAAGCCAACATTTTTGAAGGTTTCACTTTTACCATATGTGAATTGCACACATGTTTTTTTTTAAAAAGGTTCGGCAGAGGACGTTGCTTATAGTAAACCCAAATTTTGTCTGTAACTATATAAATATCTATACAAATATTTGGATATTTGAGGACAAAATTACTTCGGTAGTGACTGAGTAAAATTATTTCTAGTTTCCATTAGGAAAGTTTCATTGGGACATCCTTCAGTATTAACTCGCTGCCTCTCATACCTCGAACCACCCCCTTATCGATGCGGCTTTTCAGTTAAATGCTTACACGGGGCAATAGTGCCAATTTGTTGCATATTATCTACTACGAGAGGACAGATAACCTGACAGATTGGCATGTACTTAGTGCAATGTGGGCGGCTGGGAAAAATGCTCCTTACTAATAATTGCTCACTATTCATGAAGCATCAGTCGCCTCAGTTCGTTTGTTCACTCAAAACTGATGGACATTAGCCAATTATGTTGGTTTAACTATTGTATAGAGCGGGGTATACACAAAATCTATTGAAGTGTCGTCTTTGCTACATTTTTTTCTGATTTTCTATAAAAGCAGTCGTGTTTTTGATGCCATTTATTTATTTTTACAGATTAAAGAATACTGCGTCGTTGATCTAGTGGTCTCAAACGCGACTGCTAAGCATGATGTCCTGGGTTTGATTCCCGGGTCAGGCAATTTGGCCTGATGGAAAAACCCAATGGTTTTTCCATCAGGAGTCTGAACTTGTGCCCGGTTGTTGGTAATAGGCTCGCCCCCTATTGCATGGGACTCGAACATAACTGGCGACATGTGGGTGTAGTGCTATGGCTACACCTCTACCTAACCCTTCGGGGATTACAGGTGTAATGTTATGTTATGTAAAGAATAGACATTTCGGTTCCTACTCTTTATAATCCTGTCTATCGTACGTTTCCTTTGTATCGTTACCAACAAAGTGACCAGCGATTTGTGGCTTTTTCTTGCATTTGCTTGGCAAAAATGCAGCTGCTGTCCTCCTTGTCTCTCATGTCATGATAATGAACAAAATTAAGTAAATGGGTTCAAACTGAATGTTTACAGGTTGACATGATGATAATGGCTAAAATAACAAGTTCCTATATCAGATACATATATTGCCTAGACTTCAATGTCTGCTGTAGCGTAGTTAAAAGAAGAAGTCGTTTTTTTATATTTAAAGAAGGCATTTATCGAAATTGCTCATGGATCACAGGATCTCGGGTGCAAAGCTTTTATCATAAACATGATTAAATTCATTACTTTATTACTTGACAAGGCTGTAAACTGCAATTATGTGCAAAAATATATTATTTTCCATTTTATCTTTGAGGGGATGAATTATGTGTTTCTTGAAGGTCAAGAAGCCTTAAATTAAACGGTTTACATATATTATAGCTCCACTTTCGATCGTTCTCATCATATGAATGAATTTTAAGTCAAAATGTCCAGTTATTTTTAACATAAAAATAATGTCTGATTAAAATTTCAGCTTGCTTATTATGTATCCTCTCATACCACACTGGCTGCATATCGAAGAAATCCGCTGCTAAATTCAACTGGACTGTCCCTTTTTTTTGCTGATGGGAAGTCATGAAATGACTTCTCCCGCTCTGGGCGGAGCGGAAGGGAGTGTCAGACTTGTACTGCCTAAAACCCATCCATTTTCCTTCCTGGCCCTTTGTGTTCCAGGGCCGCGGTATCTCTTTCGAGCAGTCCCGCAGCCCTGGAACTGGACGGTACCTAAAATTTACTATCTGCAGTCACTAGCACTAATACGTACTACCGAGTTCACTGAGGGACAACCATTTTTCAACCTTATTATTTAGGGTATAACGGTAAGGGGTTTTAATGCATATCAAGTTATCACAAACTGGCAAAGATTTCTCCAAATGATTTTAAACCATAAAAAAGAATAATAGAATAAGAATAATTTATTTAAAGCATTACAACAAAAAGTTTACATTTAGGCACAGTAGTATTATTAACACACAATGGTATAATTAGTACTTATAAATAAACTATAACTAATATATATTTAATATATTACACGGTAATGATAATGTTCAATGAATGTTTGGTACCGACCTGCCCGATCTAGGTTTAAAATGTTAATGATTAAGTTCAAAATCGAGGAATTTGTGGTAATTTGTTGCGCTGGCGACTGTACCCAAACACCGATTGTGTGAATACTGTACTGTACCCAAATTCAAAAGCGATTTCCTCGTGAATTATCGATTGCAACTTACAGATAAGACCTATTTATGTCATAATAGTTTGGCGTCAAAAATACTATGCTCGTAGCTACAAAAAATTGCAACCAATAAAGAACTAGTCGTACTCAGCGCTTCTCTTCCACGTTTATTATGCACAGCCAAGGTGTGGAATTCTCTGCGTATCTCCCACATTTAACCCATCTGCCTCCAAAGCAAGAGTGAACAGGCATCTTCTGGGCACGCTCGTTCCATCATAGACCTCATCCATCGCTTTCCATCAGGCGTGATCGAGGTAGAAGGAAGGAAGAGCAAGCCCATCTTGTAATAAAAAAAGAGAAAACCACTTGAAAAATTGTTACGTATATGTTAGCTGGTAGGTATACCATCCCCTTGTTAAAGAAGAACTTCTCTTTAGAGAAACAGCCTTTGGAAAGACAACCAATTTGAGAAAAAACGAATACGAAACTGTGCAGATGAAGGTAATAACATCACGCCTGTAATCCCCGAAGGGTTAGGCAGAGGTGTACCCACTCATTTTGTCAGTTATGTTTAAGTCCCATGTAATAGGGGCCGAACCTATTGCCGTCAACCGAGTGTAAATCTAGACTCCGTGGCTGCTACTGAGAAATTTCTGATGGAAAAACCGAATGAAACTTTACCCGACCTGGGAATCGAACCCGGGACCTTATACTCAGCAGTCGTGGTTGCGACCACTAGACCAACGGGGCAGTCAAGTAAAGGTTTAAATAATGTATTAAAAAAAAATAGTATTTTAGTCTTAAAATTCTTGGTATTTGGTCTGGAATTTTAAATGTTCACAAATAATAATGAAGTTACTGCCTACCCCCATGGGAAAAGGGCGTGAGTTTATGTATGTATGTATGTAATAATGAAGTTCGTTTTTATTAACGGCAGCAAACAGTAAAGTAAAGTAATATTTAAAACCGATAATAAAACGTTAAGAGATGAAGATTTCATATTCTTACGTTGCCAATAATGTTACGATTTAACAACGTTGTAAAATGTCGTGGAGTTATTACTGGTGAATTGTATTGTTACTGTCTTTCCTTAACCAAATAAACAGAAATAATATGATTGTCAATGAATCACCACTGAAGAAAGGCTAATACTCACCTCAGAATATTTCATAATAGTATATAATCGCTCTTTCTTATTTACAGTGAATGCTTTGCTATTTATAATGCTATTAGTCCCCAGTATAGAACCTGCAAAATAAAAAATGAAGCTAAAAATAAACTAGAAGTTGTACTAAACGATAACTTAACCTTATCCAAAGACTATTCAAGCAGAACAATGAAATATTCCGACCGCCTACGTCAACATATCCTATTTCCATTTTCCATACACTAAAACCATTATAAAAACGCACCGACCAAAAACATAGGCACAGTAACCTCAGTACCACCACGAGCCCCAATCGATACTGTCTAGTTCACGAGGTCGTAATTGTGATATGGGCCGTGAGAATATTCAATTAAGCGGGCGAACTTAATTGCAACTTGATAAAGTTAAGTTGGCTCTAAGTGAACTATCTTCCGAACTAAGTTAACTGACCATTATCTTTGCCTTTGTGCTTCGTAGCCCCGTCCTCGCCTAATTGGGGGTGATGCGGTGTTGGGATACTGTGGATGCGACTTGTCTATGATTTTGTGATTTAAATTGGTAGCTCTGATTTTCGGGTAGCCGTGAGCAGATTACTAAGTTTGCTAGTGGTCCTGGATTATTGAACAGCGGTTCAAATAAATAATCTGAGAAAATAATCTATCTATAGGTCCCTAAAGTGACTGTTCAAAATTCTAAGTTAAATGTACACTGGTATACTTGTTAGGCACCAACACTGCTCCAAAAGTTTAAGATTAAATCAGCGCCAACAGTAATTATTGAGTTTTAATTCACCTTACATTACACCCATAGAATTAGTAATTTTATAAAAGTGTTGTAAAACAATTTTTGTGTACAATAAAGTTTTTCATACTGCTAATTTCCAATATCATACTAGATATTGGTTTCAGGAATATCCACGCTAACATAGCCAGGAGCACGTCCGGTGCCGTCCGAGTCTAATCGAGTTATTGTGAGCTGCACAATGCCGCAATCAGGCGCAGCCGCAGCGGCAACGGCAGGTGCCGTATTGTCGTGTGTGTGAGCGAGGTAAAGGGTAATGGTTTCATATTTTTTGGTTTCTAGAATGTTCGAGAAGGTTCTCGAAGTTCTCGGGAATGGTCTAATGGTGTAACGTAAACTGATAAAACTGAAGAAGATATAATTTCGGGAACTACATGTTGTAAATTGTCGTGTGTGTGCGAAATAGAGGGTAAAATTTCCTTATTTTTGGTTTGGAGGTTTTGTGAAGATCCTTGTAGCGTTAGAATCATATGGGTAATGTAAGTTGTAGAATAACCTTAGTAAGGGTAATAGGTAACTTACCTATAACTTAAGTGATGAGTAGTTATTGTGAGCGGTGCAATAATGCAATCAAGTGCAGCTGCAATGCGCAGTGTCGTGTGTGTGAGGTAAAGGGTAAAGTTTCGATATTATTTTGGTCCTTAGAAGATTCTGGAAGCTTCGAGAATGAGCTGGAGTGAACTGATGAATTTAAAGAGGATATAATGACGGCAACTGCAGGTATCGTATTGCCGTCCGTTTGAGGTAAGGGGTAAAGTAAAGGTGGTTCTAGAAGTTTCGAGAATGATCTAGTGGACCTTTTTTGATGAAAATCTTTTGAGAAAGCTTTAAAAGTTTTATAAATGAAGAAGAATTAATGTTTCTCCAATTTACTGAAAGACCAGTCATTCTATCATAAAACGAAATAACATGGAAACTGTTTAATCCAGAAAGAAGTTATGTGGGAACACGTTTTATTCTTTTCTGCTTACATACATTAAGTTACCGTGATTTTAAATTATATTGTGGCATTTAATTTACGGTATCGTAAAAAACGTCATTGTCTAAATAAACACCGAAACGATTTCCACGCTCTCAACAATAAAAGAATCCCCGAACTAAAAAGCTGTAACCTTTCATTCGACGACAAAATTAATACGGTAACAAACCTTCCTTTATTTTATTACGCACATTAAATTTCAAATTGATTCATGAGCTCCATAGCAATAAGAAAGAAATATAACGACTTCATATTATTACCAGTGCAAAAAAATCAATTTGAGGCAAAATTCATAACTTGCAACATTGTTTTAATTGCAAAAAAGATTTTCTTATAATATTTTATAAGATGGCCGGTGGCCACCGCACGTTGCAATAAAGGGACAATAAAGAAAACTAAAAACCGGTTGCAAAACAATGCTGGCCGCGCGGCGTTGCTTGACGTTTTTATCATTTCGTGCGGAGAACAAAAGCTGAAGGCTTCCTGTTGAAGCTGCATCACCATTCTTGTGAGGCGACTTGCGGCGGACACACAGGTGGACGGGATGGGCAACTTTGTTGTAGTGGTCAAGTATTGGTTAACAGTTAATAGGATGGGGATGTGTATCCGTTATTGTTGGAACGAAGATATTCTTATAACCTACCCCCGTTATTTATAATTGCAGAGTAAAGTAACAACTATTTATGTGAAGGTTTATTATTAGGGGCTATCTAAACAGCAGCAACTCGGTTGTGGAGGTCAGATAGGCAGTCGCTCCATGTAAAATACTGGTGTTCAGTTACATCCGGTTAGACTGGAAGCCGACTCCTACGTAGTTCCTAAAAGGCTAGGCTAGGATGATGATCTAAACGGCAGCAAGTTTTTGAAAAAGATCAATCACTTGTGAATAAGTGCGAAATGAGAAAACGAGGAATTATAGTATGTCAGTCAACAGGTAAATCGTTGCTGTCGAATTCAAAATTTTTCTTAAAACAAGACACTGAAGAAAAACGGCTCATTTCCCAAAAAGACATTTGCCTCTCAAAGCATCACACAAATCTATAAACCCCCAATGTAACTTTGGAAAGCAACCTGATCAAAGATAATATGATGTGCAAAACTACAAGCTCCACAAACTAACCACCCGTATGCATCTCAAACTCTTGTCCCGATACATTAACGTACAATAGAGGTGGACGATCTATTCATTGGCGCCACAATGCGATCGGATCGGACGATCGCGGCCGATCGCAGCCAATCGCACGTGATCGCACTTGCAACGCACTGATAATAACATCACTGTTCCATGTAATTTGAATCCAATGCTGATCGGACGAATCCGGCCGAAGTCGGAAGATTTCGAACGAATATATTTATTTGACGTTGTAGACTATAAGTTATGTGTGTTTTAAAGGTAATATGAGGGAAGCTTTGTTTCTTAGAGATGAATGTAAAACGAACTTTCATATCAGATTTGTCTGATAGGAAGGAATATGACGATTAAAGACTGGGATGCACGTGCAGATAAAGAAAAGATAAAACGGAAAGTATGTCGTAGATGTAGTTTTTAAGCGTTTTATGTCATCTGCGCTATATAGTTTACCGTTCTCAATAGTTTTCATCGTTCATCGTTCTCAGAGACTGACTCGGAAGGCTGAGTACCGCCTATTGTAGCGCAACTTGGCATCCGCGATGGGAAAAAGGCGTGAGTTTATGTATTAGTGTTTGTATGTATGATAACTTGTTTGTCACATTGAAATGCTTGTGCAGTCTGTATAGCACAGCTGTTAGTCTAGTGGTGTGACCGTCGGACTGCCAAGTCACAGGTCTCGAGTTCGAACCCAAAATACGCACCGGATTTTTCGGATTCATGTGCGTATTGTATAATTATCACTTGAGGCAGTGAAGGAAAATATCGTGACGAAACCAGCATGCCTGGGAGATATTTCTCGACGGCATGTATAGCCGAGTCAAAGGCCTAACAACCACACCAAAGAGAAAGAAGTCTTAAATAAGAATTCGGATTCATTTAATCTTACAGAATCCCTATTAATTGCAACAATAAAATCTTTAATCGATTTCGATCTCGTGGCTAAATAATATCAGCCGCTCGGGTCGATCTTTAGGTTAACCCTGCTGTGGTCGCGCATCTAAATGAGACAGCACTAGTCGCATGGACTACGTACGTAGTCCATTTTTAAATTGAAATAAATAAACATTTAAACATTATTTCTTTATTTTACTTCTGAAAATATAATAAGTACAGTTTTTTTAACTGTTTTTTTTTTGTTTTTCTTTTTGTCATAATTGCTAAAAAAAATAAAAAATAAACTTCTCTTAACTGGCATTTCTCTATTTTGTACCAGTGGACTACGTAGTCCACGCGACTACTGCAGGGTTAAGCCGTGCTTGCCTAGGTTGGTTTACCCATTACATACCGAGTTTCCTCCGTGCCTCGGAAAGCACGTCAAGCCGTTGGTCCCGGCTGTCATTTGAAGATCTTTCACAGTCGTTAAGTAGTCAGTGACCCAAAAAAGTCTGACAACCAGTCTAACCAAGGGGTATCGTATTACCTAGTACTAACTGGGTTGTGGAGGTCAGATAGGCAGTCCATGTAAAAATACTGGTATTTAGCTGCATCCGGTTAGACTGGAAGCCGACCCCAACATAGTTGAGAAAAGGCTAGGCAGATGATGATGAAAATCTTTAATCGATTCCCTAACGGATAGTTAACTGAACACAAAATTAAATCCAATCTGCACGAAAACGTATTGCCAACAATACCACAAAACAATGAGTTAAAAGGCAAATAATCGACAGGTATCGGGTCTCGTATTAACGTGGAGTGTTCGGAGCATTTGTCAAAAGAATAACACAATAACTGTTATGGATAACCGATAGTTTGTTGCCTAGTTAACTCTAACGAGGCCGTGGTGTAACCTGCCTATTAGATGGGGACACACCGAGCGTAAATGTCCATGGATCTTTCAGTGCTTGAATGACGTTGAAAATGGAACAATGTTTGTAAACATTCGCAAAAACATTGGAAAATAACTTAAGAAAAAAAAATACCAAACATTTTAGTTGAGGCGCTGGGGGATGAGTGTGAGTGTTTTATTCATGAAATCGATGGTTTAAAGTTAATGTGTTTACAATTTCTAAATCTACAACACCTATTATTTTGGAATTATTTCCTTTAAGACACAAGTTGGCCACAGAATGCCTTTAAAAAGATATGTAACTCAAATCTCTCGATGCACAGTCCCTTACCACATTTTATCCAAAAGTCAACCTAAGCTATAAAACCACTCAATCATATTCACACGAAAAACAAAAGACTACCCATATTTTAATAAGAACATTTACAAACAAACCTAACCCAGTATGCCACAAGAACATCTCGATACAAATGCGAAGCGACGGGGGGCCGCGACCAAAACGCGCGTATTGTTGCTCGTTACCTGCGACAAATCGCAGTCGCGACCCCGGTGTGTCCCGGCCACTAGTCAGCTAATTGTGTGGCTATGAGAAACAATGCAATTATTTAAAGTGTGAGGGGACGATTATTTGCACGTCGGGTGGAATAGTACTTGGAATAGCGATGTGTTTTGTCGTGGAACATTTATTAGCGGGGGATATATGCGTGAAAAGTTATTGTGGAGAATTTTTATTTAAGTATTATTATTTACTGTTATTTATTATTTTTGAATTTATTTTTGTGATAATTCCTTTTAAATATTAGTTATTTCAGCGTAACATGTCGCATTTTTAGTAACAATGGCTTTCTGAATAGCGATAGACTTAAGTAGCTTAATTTTATAATTATTTTACTATCTTTTTATACCACACGGTTGGCGTAGTGGCTTGGCGATTGGCTGCCGCGCTGTGTGTTACGGGTTCGATTCCCGCACGGAACAATTATATTTGTGTGGCATAAAAGAACTATTTTAGGTCTGGCTGTATTGTGTATGTGAGTTGCAATGTTTGTAAAGGCACCCACGATACATGAGAAATTGCCAGTGTGAGACAACGGTTGGTAATGTCTAGAATGTCAGTGTCTAAAGATGGCAGTGCTTAAAAAAATCGTAGCGCCGAAACTGACATTGTTGCCTCTATCAACGGCCAGCAATAATATGTTTCCATGCACTGTGATCTCTAACAACAAGTAACACAAAAAATGCAGTCAACAGAAAACAGCAACATCGTGAATATTCATAAGATTGCAAAAATTAAAATTCAATACACTAATAAAACTCTAATTATGTCATTTGAATTCGACCCAAAAAATATCTCGAGCGAATTCGGCGAAAGCAAAAAAAAGTTCGAAAAAAGAACGATAACTTTTTAAAATCGCATTCCAGAAAACAATGTTCAGTGGACTGACGGGCCTCAAGGCGAATGCATTAACGAAGTACACCTTCTTTGATATTAAGTGTATTATTTTTTTACTTGGTTTTTATAGGGTTCCTTTGGATGGAGGGAAAATCTGATTCGGTCACTGATTTTTGTTGGTGTTTATCTGGAACGACAATTACCGATTATTCTTATTTTCAAACACTTTTTACTCTCGCATTAACTTGATCAGAACTATACCTAAATATCAGTTTGTGTGGTAAATTTAAGACAGCTAGTGTTCGCAGTTAGACTGTAGAAGTCATGCCAATGACTTCTCAAGTCCATCCCAAATATACGAAAGGTTTGAATTTAATGCATATAAGACAGACACAAACTTGAAAGTGGGTGGAAAAAGGGTGTAAGCTTCAATCAAAGGAGGTTGCCGCATAAAATTGTATGCAACTGTTCCGTGATAAATGCATAATTATATGGTTATTATAAGTATCGCTTTAAAAACGATACTTTGTTCCATATTCAAATCGCGAGTCATTCTCATCTCGCAACCGAATCACAAACGGAACCCACCACTCACCTCTCCACACAACTTAACCCAACCTTTTTGCTCCTACCGCTTTGTAACACACTGGTAGCTCCCTCAGTCGCCCGGAGCAAATCGCTGTTTATACCACACCGCCCGGTAATTTATTATTGCATTTTTTGCATTATCAATAGCCTATACTCTTCGACTTTTTTGCTATATTAAAAAGGCTATTGTTTATGAAAAATCGTTCGCGATTTTTATCTCCTGGTACTTCGATGTTTGTGCATGTTGTGAAATTAGCTCCCGTTGTTGTTCTGTGGTTTATTTGTAAACGCTTTGTATTATTATATGGGTTTTATTGAGGAAACTAGCAGTTATGATGTGTGGTCTTCAGGCTTGAATAGGTCTATAATGCCTGGATTGAAGAGGATGGCTACTGGGTAAACGTACCACGGTTATGTTAATCTTTCTTCTTCACCTTGTCTTGCAAGTTTAAATCTGATTAAAAGTGATATCTACCTCTTCCATACTAATCAAGGGTTCTGGCTGGAAGCCTTACCCACAAGGCATCCACAGGTTAGTCCGGTTAAGCAGAAACTAGCTTCATAGGTTGACCTGCGAGACACCGTTCAAAAAAAAAAAAATTCGGAGCCAACAGAACATTTCTTCTCTTAAACAAATAGATACAACCATTATTTCCTCTAATTTTACCATAATAATCATCTTCCACACAATCTATTCATGGTATCTCTGGTCTTTGTTTACATTGTCATCCTGTTTATTGTTTAAGTAACAGTATTTTTTTCCTCCCTCACTAATTTGCAACTAAATGAAGCTACCTACTTACGGAAGCATTCGAACCAAACAAAGCCAAATTGAAAAAAAATGCCATCTTTCCGTCGCCGCAATTTTCCCAATTTGCCAAAGATGTAAATAAGAAAAAAATCAAATAAATTGGAAGGGAACCACGACAAATTGTTTCCTTGCACCTTATTTGGAAACCGCAAAGAGTTCGACAAAAGAGGTTTGTTCGGACTACTGGTCTTCACTTAAGTGACTTTTTTGTAAAGCTTTGTAGTGGGCCGTAGGCCATCACAAATATTTCAGAGTTGCCAGATGTAAAATTTATGAATATTGTCGAAAATGTACTTGTCGCAACAACTTGATTGTTCTTTTTTCGTTGAAAATCTGGAATATATTGTATACTTTTAAGTTTGTAACTAGCTGTAATGAAAACTTAATTACATTGATCACCAAAGAGTATGTTAGGACCGTAGCAGATCGCGTTCTGTAGTTTGTGCCAACCCCTCACGTAAGAAAGGCGTGAGTTTATGTAAGTATGATCATTTATCATCAAGCCTAAGCACGCATGTCTGCTTTGTCCTCACTTTCATTAAGATTTCTTTGCAAAAATCCCACATGTTCTCATTTAAATTTCTAAACTAGCAACACCTTGCATGACTGTCCCGCCATTTAGTCACATCGACAAAAAAGGAAAAAATAATTTGGCCGCGAAAAACCGTGCATTGTCCGTTCCAAATTCAAAACGAGGAAGGAACGGGAATAATGGCGCTGGTTCTTGAAACAGGAACGTCGAGTTTTTAAAAAGGGAATCGTTTAAACGGAGGCCGTTCGCAAGTAATCACAGGCAACGTGCACCGAGAATAAGGATGCGTTCACATCAGAAATTATTTGATTTTTACTTAGGCAAAGTTATAATAAAATATAATACTACTAGTCCTGTGGAAAACTAATAGTACTTTCTTGGCATAACGCTGTGATACTTGGTGCAGCATAATCAGGGTATACTGTAATCCACTATGAGGCCCCATTTTCACATGAAGTTCAAGTTTACGCAGATGGATCCTCTAAAGAAAAAGTGTGACTATGTTTATTCTTTCGGAGCAAAGATTAAAAATCTTTTCATCACTCCAACTTTCCTCCCACCAACATTAAATCACAATCCCATCCAGCCATAAATAAACCCAACCACAAATCAACGTTACCCCACTGTGCACTCAGCCCGAGATCGCGTGCACTCAGATACAGGTGCGCGCGCAGCCCAGAGCGACGCCCGCGCAAACTTCATTCATTGTTACTTGCACTGCCGATTATGCTCCTTACAATACAATTTCAGGTTCAACATCGTATGTAATGTAACGGTAGGTGACAGCTAGTAATAGGACTGGAGGAGTCATTTTTATGTGTTTAGGAGTTGAAGGCTTTTCGGAAAGTTCAACCAGGCAGCCTTACCAACTCCTTATATCTATACTATAATCTATACTTATATAATATTATAAAGAGGAAAGATTTGTATTTTTGTATGTAACGAATAAACATAAAAACTACAGGACCGATTTGAAAAATTCTTTCAGCAATAGATAGCTACATTATCAGCGAGTAACATAGACTATATTTTATCCCCGTACTCCTACGGGAACGGGAACTATGCGGGTCAAACCGCGCGACGTCCGCTAGTTATTATTATAAAGAGAGAGATTTTATATTTGTAACGAATAAACTCAAAAACTGCTGGACCGATTTCAAAAAATCATTCACCATTAGAATGCTACATTATCCCTAAGTAACATAGGCACACGTGCGAAACCGGGACGGGCCGCTAGTCTTATATAAAGTCACAAGAGTCAGAAGTAAGGAGCTAAATAGATTTTATATATCATTTATCAGTCAAAACTGGAAGACAGACGCGCGAGTTTGCAAAAAATGAAAAGACTGGGCATCGGCTTTACCAACCACCCAGGAGTGTGACAGAGCAGGATAGGAAAAATGAACCAATCAACACATTGCGATGGGATCATTTATTAATGATAATAAGTAGCTTTTAGAATTCCTTAGCTGTATCCGTTGTAGCCGCGAAAACGGCAGCAATATTCTCCCACCCGTAGCAACATTTCGAAAACTAACTGCGAAAATGGCAGCATCTCACAGAGCGTCCGTCCAAAGCATCACAAAGTACACGAACTTCCTTAACAGCTGCCATTAGATCACTAACTAAGTGTGCCTACACCGTAATAACGTCCAATAAATACACAAACCCAATGTCACGCTCATAAAGGAAACTATTTGTAACATAAATAAAATAATTACAGGGTACAGCGTCTAGGCTGGCTGTCGGATGCGATGCCACGTCGGTGATCAGTCACAGCCTCGGTGATTAGCTCGCCAGAACACGGCGAAGCTGGCTGGTGATTAATGTGCTGATCACCTTTATGGACGTTTAGCGGGTTGGTTTGGCGGCGCCACGTCTTTATAGGCTCTTTATTAAATGTGGATTTATTGGGTGGTGATTAATCTTGGTGATTTTTGATACTGTGGGGATTTATTTAAGAGTGACATCTGAATATTTGTACACTATAAGTTGTGGCAGAATGTAAAGGACTTAAACCATACTATGTAAAACTTCATTCTTCCAAATAAATATTTCTGATTTATGATGGCACTGCATTTTTTAAGAGTATTGCAATATGAGTAATGCTTAAGCCATTATCAGACGCTTCACTTATAGTTCATTTTTGTCGTGGCATTCTGGAGTAATCGATAGATGATATTTATTTTCGTAAATTGGTTGTAAAACACACTTGTAAGCTCTGACTTTCTACTAGTACAGTACTACTTCAGTTTATAAATTTTTTATACCAATTACATTTTCTTTTTATATAAATAATTAAAATAAGACCTAAAACGCAATCACTGTGCGAGCCATCACCGAATCCAATTACGTCGATTGTATTTTGTTACATTGTAGTAAGATTTCCTGTTTCGTTAGGTTTTTCTACATCCCTCTTTACGTTTCCTGACATCTTGTTAGCTCCTCCAAGTAGGTGATACTTTACAGTACCTTAGTATTCAAGACTGGCCAATGATGTTAGTTAGACTGCAGCCTGCGTACGGTACATAGTACACCTTACTCTCACGTACACACTACTAATCGACACGGCTTGGTCTGGACGCGTGATGGACTCGCTTCTCGGTGAGATAGGTATTGTTGTTTTCTGGGTGAAAGATGGATTAACGGCATACGTTTCTGTGGTAGAAATGGTATGTGCCGTTTAATACAAGCTGGTATTTTTTTTATATTTTTACCGTTTAATGTTAAGCTGTAAGTTTACCAATTCTTAGCTATTATTATTATCAGCCATTTGTGTCCCACTTCCCCCCTCCTTCCACTTAGCCTTATTCAGTGCTGTCGTACGCCAATCCTTGTGAAAAGAGTCGAGTTCGGCCCTCCATCTCCTTCTGAGCCTGCTGCGTTGCCGTTTGCTGTTTCTTAACTAAGTTCTAATATTTTCTTTGTTACTTTCATCGATGTTACGGCAATAACGACTGCTGTATAAACGTGGAGCAGTATTTCAGTATTTTCTATGTTTTAATTGTATCCTTAAACTCCGGATAATAGCCAGTAAGTACTTCTATATAAGGTCCCGTTAAAATAGATGGATAAATTTTAACACAGCGTTCAGTACGTCTAACCAAAGATATCCAAGTAAAAAAAACACTGATTCAAGTGATTTTAATTTGACCTAAAGTAATAAACTGCCTGTTTTTTTTTCCTGTAAGTATCTAATGCGATTTTCTTTTTTACCGTTGGCCTTATTTTGGTGGTCTGAATGATTTCTAAAAGTTTGTCCACCTATTTTAATGGGACCTTATATTTCTTCTTCTCGACTATTTTTCTCTTAATTGCCTTAAGCGTCTAGGAAAAGTCATGAATTTTTCTTCTAATTCATAGTCTTTTTTTGTCCTTGTAGACACAGATTGTATCTAGCTATAGAACTATTAATTCTTGCTCGAAATCCAAAGCGGAAAAGCGGTACAAAACCAACAAAATTACAACACAATATTAACTTTACCTCTAAACAGAACCCCAACAAATTAATTTCAACACCACTATCAACACGGCACACAATTTGTCCATTCTATTAATTACTCTGTGAAATTAAACCCCGAGCGAACGGATCAGATAATGTGCGAAATTGAATTGTCAATAATTACGAGATAGTGTAAGGTCAGCTATGCGAGCCTTACGGCCTTTGAGAACTCCTACAATAGATGCAAGATTGGGCCTAACATGCTAATTAATAGTTGGGAATATATTACGTGAAGCTCACTTTCTTCCGTGTGGAGTTTGAACGGAAATCAATTATAAAGGTACAGTTAGTCTGTAATGTACGGTTGTAGCGTGAAGTGTCTGGTACCTACGTTACTATATAATTAGGTGGATTTTGAGCTGGAGCTTACTGTTTGATTAAATTCTCAGAAATTGCATTAATGATAGGTAAAATCCGTCTCTTTAGTGTAGTGGTCGCAAGCGCGACTGCTGAGCATGAGGTCCTGGATTCGATTCTCAGGTCGGACAAAGTTTATTGGGGTTTTCCATTAGGAATTTCTTAGTGTCTTGTGCGCGGTTGATGGCAATAGACACACCCCCTATTTAATGACTTCAACATGCGAAATGTGTGTGTACTATTAGGTACGCCTCTGCATAACCCTTTGTCTCTTACAGGCGTGATGTTATGGTATGATAGGTAAAATCGATAATTACTCGACAGCTTCTCCTGAATGGTAAATTTTCCAAACTGCAAGACATGTGCGGTAGCCATTATTATAATACAGTTTCCGTCCACCTAGAAATCTATGAAGGCATATGGTCATGCTGCGGGACTGTTCGAAAGAGATACCGCAGCCCTGGAACACAAAGGGCAAGGAAGGAACATGGATGGGTTTTAGTCAGTACAAGTCTGACACTCTCTTCCGCTCCGCCCAGAGCGAGAGAAGTATAAAGATTTCCCATCCGAAAAAAAAAGGCATATGGTCATGGGGTCAGTAGTAAGGAGATTCTGACCACAGAAGCAGGATGATTGTTGAACACACTAACAATCGCGATGCCATTCCATTTATCATTTCAACTAAATTCGCTGTGTTACTTACGTTGTTCAGCAGACCAAATTTTCAAACTTATGATGCAATGGATTAACATAACAAAACATCACAACCCGATAATCCCCAAAAGGTTAGGCAGAGGTGGACCTATAGTAGACCCATATTTCGCAAGCTATGTTTAAGTCCCATGAAATAGGGAGCGCGCCTATTGCCATCAATCGGGCGCAAATTCAGATTTCGTGGCTGCTACTGAGAAATTCATGACGGAAAAACAAAATAACACTTTGCCCGACCTGGGAATCGAACCTAGGATCTCATGATTAGCAGCCTACCTATCAACACCAGTCGAAAAGGGATAAACTTGATAGAGGCGCCCCGCTCTCCAGCGTTTATAAATTACTTAAAAAAACCTACAATGTAAATGGCATCTCGAGTCCGCAATCTCACTTGTGGTATCGTCCTGTGTGGCACCTTTTTCTTACAAGTCGCCTGTGAGCCAAGTTTTTTTTTTCATACTATTATTATGATTTTGGTGCCCTCTGAAACTGCTGCCCGGGGCTTGAGCCCCGGTTTGCCCCCCCCCCCTAGATCCAGAGCTGATCAACACAGATCTAGCTAATATTTTCTTCTTCTAATATTCCCTAATTATATTTATCTACTTGTATGCAAATATCCCTCCAACGCTACTGCCATCGACATCCTGAACGACTCCTATCGAGCACACCTAGCCCAGCGCCGCTCAATCACGATCACGCGCATCATACGCGTATAATTTCTCACGCATGTTCCCACGTGCGCCGGCGCAGGGATATTAAATAAAAGATGGCCGATGTGCGTCCGCGCGGTTCTGTGTAGGGTTGGCTGTGTTTACAGTAATGTTTTCACTTGAAATAGGAAAGGTGAATAATGGTTGCGAAGGTGCGTTGCAGATTGTAGGGGATATCTTCACACAGATGATTTTTTTTTGAGCTTTTTCACACGGTGTAGAATGATTTGGTCTCCTTATATTGGGTGCAATGGAATGCACGGAAATGCATTGAAACAAACTTTCTCAAACATCCGTTACTGTTATTGGACCTCTTACTTCCTGCAGAAGTGTTAGTCAGACGAGCTATCACAGCTCAAGTATTTTCTATACCTAAGCATAATTACAAACATACCTACATCTTAAAAACTAAACTCGATTTTCGTGTCTGTCTTTATGTTACGGATTGCAATACGGTTGCCGCCATCTTTTAGAGAATTTATTGCGGAAGGTGTATAAATTCCATTAATTACATTATATTTAACTTTCACACAATAAATAAATCTCAATGTTTTGTGGATTCTTTATACCGTGCGAAACAGGGACGAGTCGCTACTTTTCAGTTGTTTTTGAAGTGAAAACTTCTTTAGCATCGTTGTGATTTGAAAGTCGATGAAACGAAAACGCGACAATAAAAAGAGACAGACCCATAAATTCATAAGATTTAGCGTGGGAGAAAATGAGATAGGAAGCATTATACTGTGAGTGTGTTATCTTGAAGCCAACATTTTTGAAGGTTTCACTTCTACCGCGTGTGAATTGCACACATGTTTTTTTTTTTTAATCCACGCCATTATCGGCTTTGACAACCCTTAAATTAAACCCATCAGCTACCATACTACAAACAAATACGTACTTACCTCACCACGATAACTTGCACCATTCATTGACGCAGGTCAACCGCCAACCCTATGCGATGCTAATGTCTAGCCGTCGTATGATATATTGACAGCCACAGACAGACAGATACTATGCGTACACGGACCTGTGTGTGTTTGTCTGTGAGTTAGTACTTAACAGGCGTGTTATTATTTTGTAGTTTGATACCAGGCGCGTTTCAGCGGCAGTAGCAAGATCTATGGGAGGTTTTTAAGGATTGGCGAAGCTTAATGAGAGAGAAACGCAGCGATATAATAAGGACTTGCTACTCCGTATACATGCTGCAACTTTTTCA
Source organism: Lycophotia porphyrea (assembly GCA_950005105.1). Taxonomy (NCBI): domain Eukaryota; kingdom Metazoa; phylum Arthropoda; class Insecta; order Lepidoptera; family Noctuidae; genus Lycophotia; species Lycophotia porphyrea. The sequence continues at coordinate 8,829,363 of OX465391.1, read as the reverse complement.
TGTCATTGGATTAAAACTTGCTACTAGACATATAGGATGATGTCACCTTTCTTTGTAGTAGCACTAACTTTACACGTGTGTGGGTTTGTCTGTGTCCATGTTATTATTTTGTAGTTTGTAACGGGGTACGTTTCAGCGGCAGTAGCAAGATCTATGGGAGGTTTTTAAGGATTGGCGAAGCTTAATGAGAGAGAAACGCAGCGATATAATAAGGACTTGCTACTCCGTATACATGCTGCAACTTTTTCATGTCATTGGATTAAAACTTGCTACTAGACATATAGGATGATGTCACCTTTCTTTGTAGTAGCACTAACTTTACACGTGTGTGGGTTTGTCTGTGTCCATGTTATTATTTTGTAGTTTGTAACGGGGTACGTTTCAGCGGCAGTAGCAAGATCTATGAGAGGTTTTTAAGGATTGGTGAAGCGTAATGAGAGAGAATCGCAGCGATATAGTAAGGACTTGCTACTCCGGATACATGCTGCAACTTTTTCATGTCATTGGATTAAAACTTGCTACTAGACATACAGGGTGATATTACCTTTTTTGTAGAAGCACTAACTTTCTACAACATTTACATGTTGATTAATTTTTCATAGCGGTTTGCTTCTATAGTCTAGTAGCTGACATACTGAATACGAGACTTGAGGTATAAATTCGATCCTGGAGTATAGAAGTGTAGTCAGAAAATCTTTTAAAATTGTGTCTGTCTGTGAGTTGTTCTTGGTAGGTACTTATCATGCGTGTTATTATTTTGTAATTTGATAAAGTGCGGATTTCTGCGGCAGTAGCAAGATGTATAAAAATGGTTTCTTAAGAAAAATCTTTTGCCTTTAATGGAATTATTGTTACATAATTAATGTCAATGGGTTACTAGATACAGCTACGTTCGTGAAAATGAAATAAATCTATGTCCAATTACCAAAATACATCTTCATGGTATTGACTGTACTCACAAGTCGTAAAAAGTCGGAAAACTGACCACTGCAACCAAACAGGAAAAGTAATCAGGCCGACAACATATAAAGACGAGCAAGTTATTAAACAAAATAAAATAACAAATTCACACATTAATCACTCACTTTTTACTCACTCACAAACACGATGACTAACTGTAAACTCAACCGAACTATTAATCTAACTGGAACGCAACAATTAAAAGAACAGGTTCTGATGAAACTATTACTACTGCTAACATTAATTTATTCAACAATACGTCTTGTCACCAATCGGGCAGCCATCATTATTTCGCATTCATATCGTCACAGCCAATGAGGTGTCAGAACGCGCCTCCCATACTTCTCTTGGCCAATCAGCGAACGCCATTTGAAAAACAATAGAACATAAAAAATTCCGTCACGCTCTTCTGCGCCAGAGTCGACGTTCTAATTCGTGGTAATTCAACTTGTAACTGTTTGATTCGTCGGTTTTTATCGGTGAAATCATTTTCTAGTCGGCAATTACCCTCCTCTTTCATAATTTGTAAATATTCATATTTGAATAATTTTAATGGTTTGCATAAATATTTTATGCTAATGAGGCTGACGCAACGACGTCTGCAACTTATCCGTGAGTAATCATTTAGATACCTACTGATAAAGTTTACATAATAGTCTTTATATTATTTTGTTTAGTCTACCTGTGTTTGATAAATCGCAGGGAGTACTCCTAAAGTACATAGTCTTTTCACTATTAATCATGGTATTTACTATAGAAATAATAACGTATAACAGCAAAACCACACAAATGTCCAAAATTACATTTACGGCTGTCCACTCAATATGTGGCAGAAAAGGAACAGATCTTCATACAAAAAAAAACCTCATAGCAACAAAAACTCCTGTAAGACCACACAGAGACATCATAGCTCTAGAATCATCAACCACATTTCCTTGTACCAATATTTTTAAGATTCACACAGCATGTCTTCCTCTTCCTTACATCTTTATCTATCTGCATCTCAGTATTCATCTCCTTTGTATCCACGTCATCTTTCAGACAGCCCATCCTTCGTTTCATCAGTTTTCCCATACTCCTATAGCCATCCCCATTCCGATTTATTTTATTTTTAAACAAGGTAATTCAATTACCTTTTCACAAAAATGTCTTATTATTACATCGATAAATCTGTTTTTAATTTAAAGTTACCGCAACTTCGGCCCCCAAGATACAGGCTCAGCCTTTTTTTGGAGCCACTGGTATCTCATCATCATCATCAGCATCATGCCTTTGCCTAGCCTTTTTACAACGAAAGGGTGTTAAAAGACTCCTAACGAAGCCGAAAGGCACTTGTTCTCCCCGTCATTACGATATTTTTTTGGTACTAGACCATACCTGTGAACCTCCTAGTTACGGAGATATTGGGGGTCAAACTTCCAACATTTTTATATATATTTTTTAAATACATGTTACATTGAGTCCTACCGTTAAACGTGATTTTTCACCGTTTAAAAAAAAACAAAAAAAACGTTTCCTCTACATAATGCTTGATTGACGGCTTCGTGAAGAGTCCGTTTACACCCTGTATATTGGTATCAGGTTTCAGTCTAACCGAATGCAGTATCTAATTTTGTAAAAATAACACTTGTTACTGATACTCATAATGATGTTGGATTAAGAAAATGTTTATAACTATGGTTTAATAATCATATTCTTATTTATACTCATATCACGAGATTCTAACTAACTAAACTAACTTGAATCATCCACAAGTTTTATCAGATCTTGCATCTGAACATGTTTACAATCCGCTTCCATATAGCTTCTCCTAATATGTAAAACTGTTTATAATAAGTTAAATATCATTTACATAGGCCACGAACTCGTATTTATGGGGCTCTTACATGAACATCTTATCTGCGAAAAGGTTGATGGTGAACTATGAATATCAGCTAAACATAAAAGATTATGCTTTTATGTTTAGCTGATATTCATAGTTATGATGAATAATATTTAAATATTAAAAACGTAACATCACGCCGTATTCCTCAAAGGGTTAGGTGTTGTACCTAATGATACACCCACATTTCGCCAGTTATGTTTAAGTGCCATGTAATAGGGGGCTAGTCTATTGCCATCAAATCCAGACTCCATGGCTGCTACTGAGAAATTCCTAATGACAAAACCCAAAATAATTTACCCAACCTGGGAATCGAACACAGGATCTCATGTTCAGCCTAACGAGAGCCTCCTCAGGTGTTGGTTGAGGCTCTTGGCAATGACATAACTATCGACACAATAATCGCTGAGTTCACATCCCAAATGTCGACAACCTCGCGAGCTTAGTTTAAGATACTTGATTTGCTTATCGATGAATATCTATCTATCTATCTAATCTTTTAAATCTAATACTATAAACGAGCAATTCTTGTTTCTCGGAAACGGCTCCAATGATTTTCATGAAATTTAGTATGCAGGAGGTTTCGGGGGCGATAAATCGATCTAGCTAGGTTTCATTTTTTGAAAACGTCACAATAAAATACCGAGCAACGCTCGATCATCTAGGTACTTATTATTAATACGTGTTGTATGTCTATTTCTTCATAAAACGAGATAATGGGCTCTTAGTCTAAATTAAATGATCATAAATAGATCATAAATAGATGTCTTAAATTAAATGATCATTATATCCCTTTTTTTTCGGATGGGAAAACATAAAATGTCTTCTCCCGCTCTGGGCAGAGCGGAAGGGAGTGTCAGACTTGTACTGACTAAAACCCATCCATGTTCCTTCCTTGCGGTATCTCTTTCGAACAGTCCCGCAGCCCTTGTAGGCATCGGCCTTTGCGGGCCCCTCCCTGTTTGCTGACATCTCTTTGAGGCGCGCGTGAAACACAAACGCGCCGTCTACACGGCCTGTCGTCAAAAGACGGACGGCGAGCTAGCATATTACTCACCGTCCACAGGTCCGCGTCTACGGTGGCCGGAAGCCACCACGTGACCCCCGACGCCCGGGGCGTCTCCCGCGGATCATTATATCCCCTCGATTGTCACCACCGCGAAGGGACCACCGTGCGCTGTCTGTCCCGGTACAATAGAGCACAGTTGCTTATTTGACTGAACTATATGAACTTGTGCTTCAGGTAAATAAGTTATGTTATGTCAAAAAGATTTGAAGCAGTCAGTACCATCTTGAACTCCAAATATGGCATAGCGGTTTCTAGAATCATTAATTTTGACAAAAATATTTGTCGTAAAACAGTAAATTAAAGAGAGTTTACCACAAATTAAGTGTACCGGATGCGATTAGTCTGGTCAAATATTCGAAAACAAGAAGAAATTTAAAAGTAGTTAGAATAAAAAACATGACTAGTGGATACCCACTAAATAATAACAGTTTTCGATATCTAAATAAAATATTTTATGAAGATGATTCAATATACTATTGGCAAATGCACCACAGCAGCTGACACGTTGCAATATTATAAGACAGTTAGTTAGACGTAACATAACATCAAAATATTATGCCTGTAATCCCGGAAGGGTTAGGCAGTGGTGCTTAATAGTACACCCACATTTTGCCAGTTATGTTTAAGTTCCATGTAATAGATGGCCAGCCTATTGCAATCAACCAGGCACAAATCCAGACCCTGTGGCTGCTTCTGAGAAATTCCTGATAATAAAATCCAATCACACTTTGCCCGAACTTGGAATCGAACCCATAACCTCATGCTCAGCAGTCGCGCTTGCAACCACCAGACCAAGGAGGCAGTCAGTTAGACGTAATGAACCTAAAAATCCCAACTACATCTAACCACATGGCAATTTTATATACAAGCAGTTCCCATGCATTTGCCAGAATAACATTTATTCACTAACCCCACATTACAATCGCAATGCGTGCAAACCCACATATTCCCACCAGTTCCCTAATTGCCTACAAGCTTACGAATTGACCCCGCTATGCGGATACAGTTGACCCCAACCAACAAATGGACCCCACCAGCTTTTAATTCAACAAAAGCATCTGCAACTCGTTCCAGAATAGAATGAGAACACGGATTCCAACACCTGACTACTCCTAATTAGGAGGATAACACCTACAGGAATCAACTTCTAAACGCCTAGGCGATAAACTTTTAGGGTTGCTGCTCTGAACTGTTGGGGTTCCAACCAATGATAAATTCTTCGAAGAAAATTGGCGAATATGTTACTCAATTGTCACACATACATACACAAAAACTGGGACTTAAAAATCAAATAGAAATATACACACACACACGCATTCTCATACACACACTCACACGCAAGAAAAGAAAATAATAATAGGAATAAGTAATTAAGTATAAGTTTAACTACCCACATATTAGTTACTGTTGTAATTATTTTGCTATGGAAGATCGAGGTCTCCTAACACAGGCGAAAATTGCCTAAAAGAAGTCCCCAAACACAACCACAGCATTATGTATATGTGTTTTTGAATTGTCGACATCTTCCTAGCCTCAACTATGTCGATTACCGATATTTCACATGGAGTGATTGCGATTTGAGCTTTGTGAATGAATGAATAATAAAATGGGGGGATGACATGACATGAGCCGTAGAAATTCACCATCATTATTGCCTATTTCTGCTATCAAAACACACTGCTATGTTTTAGTTGAATAGTACAAGGTTCAGGGAGGAATTGTTAACATCTCCCAATCCCAAAGCAACTCATTTTGACGATACGATTATTTAAGTAGTCAAGCAAAAGAAATGAATCATCATTTGCCTAGCCTTTTCCCAACTATGTTGGGGTCAGCTTCCTGTCTGCCTATTTGACCTTCACAATCCATTCAGTACTGGGTAATACGATAGTAGTAAGACTGAAAGAAAGAAGAAATGAACAATGAATATAGAAAAAGTGATTGAAAGTGATATCCGGCGGTGCCGATACAATTGCAATTGCAATTTGCCGATCCAATAAGACTTTTCAACTTTATCTATAAAGTTAGCAACGCATTAACCAATCTCTCGTTGTTTTACAAAGCCATTACAACAAAACAATAAAGTGCCTCCTAAACCGTTCCAAAACACCACCTTTGGGACCAGAAGCAAGTCCCAATAAACAACCAAACCATTACATTCACACACCCTTTGACACAACACACTCATTAGGTATCATTATCTGCACCGTCTCAATTTATTGACGTAACCTTTGTCCTATTTATCTACCATAGAGTGTAGCAGCTAATTTGCATATTACATTTATGAGGCCCAAGTTATCAATAGACGGGGAGTGTGGGAAAACGAGAAAATTAACACCATCAATATTTATTTATTGGATTGGTCTCACTTTGCACCGTTATCGGGAAATGTTCTTGTTATTTCCTCCGTCAATCTTGGAGTGTCTCGGCTGTATGATAGCGAAAACTTATGATAATAGTGACAATTATAGAAATGAGATTAAAAAGGGAATTATTTCTTTATAACACCATCATCAGAGTCCGGTTAGAGTTTTAGTAACATTTTAACTTGGCTTTGGCTTACGGTTATGACTTACGGGGCCGAAACGTGGACAAGGACATTCACTGTACGGCTGGTTCATAAATTCAAGGTCGCTCAGCGAGCTATAGAACGGGCTATGCTTGGAGTCTGTTTGAGGGATCGTATCCGGAACCAGGTGATCAAACAGAGAAACGGAGTTGTCGATATAGCTTACCGAATAAGTAAGCTGAAGTGACAATGGGCCGGCAATTAGCTATAGAACCGATGACCATTGGGGTAGACGTGTTATTGAGTGGAGACCGCAAATCGGAAAGCGTAACTTGGTACACCCTCAGGCTCGCTGGAGCGACGATCCTCCCAGGGTGGCTGGTAGCAACAGCTGGATGAGAGTTGCTGAGAATTGAGTAGAATGAAGTGCGATTGAGCAGGCCTCTGTCCAGTAGTAGACTGCTGTAGGCTGATGATGATGAGAGCTGGCTAAAATGTAGACACTCGTGAGTAAGGTGTGATGACAAGACACAGTGTCCAGGTGGTTCGAGGTTGTCAGAACTTGAAAGTTAAAAGTTATACTCGAGTAGGCCAATTGATGAGAGTAGAGAGTAGATTCACGATGATTACTAGCTGTAGCCAATAGTTTTTTTTCTAAAGATTCCCGTTTTGCAACACAATCTATTTCTAACTTAAAATTGATAAGCAATTACGACACACGTATCCATCCAAATACACTATTTAACGGTTGAACTTTTACCCAGCTTATTCTTAAGCCATGCAATAAACCTCAGGATCAAAGATCGCAATGCTAAATCTAAATCTAACACAATCTAGCAGCCCTAAACGGTGGAAGGCGTTGCGTGTAATTAGAGATTGTATACATTAAGCGAATACAAATAAAGCACAATGCGACGAGCGGAGCCCGGCGCAAACATTAGTCTTGCTGGGGGTCGACGAAGATTTAGCCCCAGTGTTCACTGGCCGATTGCACTGCAACACCTTACTTAATTAGTGGTTTAAGTCACCGAGGATTTGCTGTGTTACAAATTATTGGTGTTTTCTTAGGGTTCGGTATATTTTCTTTAAGGCGTTTCAATTTTCAACCAATACCTAACTTATAACAGTCGGAGCAATGCTTTTTTTTGTTTAGATTTGAGATTTTGATTTGCAGAGTATCATTTATCAAACGTTTACAAAGAATCGTCTTGTTGTCACTCTTGCAGCCTTGTGGGAAAAAGTTTGAAACAAATAAAACCAAAAACCTGTTTTGTAATGTAATTATAGAGATATTAAATGCCAACTTAATTTCTTTCGTTTTTTGTGTTGTCTACTGTGATAAGGTCGAATACTTAATGAATTTAAATTGACAATTGATATTTACGGCCATGTGAATTCTCAGTTTTCTTCGTCCAAACATTTATTTAGACACTGTTATAAAAACTATCTCAAAATTTAATTACCATCCGACATTGGCTTTTTGTCATTAATATGTAAATTAGACACATTAATGTGTTAAAACCTAGTATTAATATCTACGCAAGGGAAAAATATGTCTCGATTTATAACAGCTAAACATGAATATAAAGCTTTAGTTTCAGCGTCGTAAATCAGGATCGAAACCAGATTTAAAAGTAAATAGCTGTATTTGTATATTTTTGCATCACTTTATACTTATTTTGTAGTCTAAAATATTCTATAAAATGAACAATACATGGATGAATAAAAGCACACTTAAACTGACTTTAGACTTTAGTTTATTTATGATCTCAACATTTTTAGGTTTTACGACTCATTACTGAACAAAGATACTATCTTTACCTTTAAAATTAGTCATATTCCTATAAATCCTATAAATTTAAACTACATTTAAAACATTTACGATTAGTGGAGCAATTAGTAAAACATTTCAACGATTAGATTTAACTGGCATTTTGTCAGTACAGTTTAACAATTAATTACTAAACGTACGTTAATCGCACGGTATCACCGGGCGTGTCTTCTCGTTGCAGTGGCATCGGCTACTCTAATTAACATAAACACCAAGTCCATAGTTATTTATAACCATTGCCAATGTATTTATATAACTAGCTGTAGTATGTGGATCCAATTGCATGAAATACGGGACTTCAAACATGGCTTTTATTGTATTGAATTTATTGAGTACTGTGAAGCCTTAGCCTTAGTGAAGGACCCGTTTGAACCATGCATGTTTGTTTAACATGCATGGTTTAAACGGGTCCTTCACGAAGCCGTCAACCAAGCATTCTGTACATAAAACTAAATAACTCTACAACAAAAAGTTTTGCTGGAAAACGACTTTGTTTGGGGTAAAAAATCCCTAACTAGAAGCTATGGTAAACAACAAAATAATGTTGTAATAATAGCAATGACGGGGAGGACAAATGCCTTTCAGCTTCGATAAGGGTCTATTTACACCCTTTATTAATCGTTTAAAAATACTACGATGTATTTTTACCTACTTATAATTCAACTTCAGCTCACTTACAAGTAAAAAGTTGGATTAATGTTGACTGGCTGGATCTACATTTAATTTCAATTCATTTATTGCATCAAACACACATCTGACTAATAAAAAGAGAAGACAAATAAAATACTGATGATGAAATAAAATGCCTGGAAAACTGGTGAATATTGAAGCTGATAGAAATAACATAATATCACGCCTGTAATCCCCGAGGGGTTAGAAAATGGTGCCCTAAATGTACACCCACATTTCCCCAGTAATGCTTAACTCCGTAATAGGGGACGAGCCTACTCCCACTAACTGGGCACAAATCCAGACTCCATGCCTGCTACTGCGAAATTTCTAATGGCAAAACCCAATTACACTCTGCCCGACCTGGGAATCGAACCCTGGACCTCATGCTCAGCAGTCGCGGTTACGACCAGGCTGGACGAACGAGGCTATTTTTCTTTATTCCTAAAAAAATACAAGCTAAACAGCTAGGTGGTGCACGCCTATAGCGCAAAAACTCACCTGCCTAAGTGAAATCTTTATAAATAAAACGATAACAAACTACACACAGTAGTTTTAATTTGCGACACATTTACATCAGACCAGTAAACATATAGATATAATATAGCTAAGCAACATATATACAAGAACAACAGACCGCGCGAACTAATTATTCACCGAAGAGAAATTGTTAGTGAATTGATCTAGATTTTATCTAGACGTCGACACAGTGTTAGTAAGTGCTTTTCAAGTTTACGTGATAGATAAGTGACTTGTATTCTATTTTGGGTAATTTCGATGGAAGATTATCATGCGACCTGTTTTTATTTAAGCGAAGGACTACGAGTTTTGTTATAAGTATACTCCATGAAGGCTGCGGGAGTGTTCGAAAGAGATACCGCGGCCCTGAAACACAAAGGGGTAACGAACGAACATGGATGGGTTTTAGTCATTACAAGTCTGACACTCCGTTCCGCTCCGCCCAGAGCGAGAACCCCATTTTATGCATTCCCAACCTAAAAAAACAAGACGACTTTTGTTAGAAACACAGATGTTGAAGAAAATATACCTGAGTGTCCAGACAAAGGGATATTTTATAAGCACTTCTTTAAGCTTTCACGGCTTAAAACTAAACATAAACTGTCACTTACAGGATATCTTCCGTGATTCGTGACGCTGACTCAAGCGCCATGATCGCGGGATCATGGCGCTTGAGTCAGCGTTGAAAAATCGGGAGCTCAAAATAATTGATAATCATGACTCAGTGACAGCATAAGGTATAAGCAATGACGATGGTTCATAAATCATAAACCACGGGAAAGTTTATGTTAGTCCTGTTGAAAGTTTTTGTAGAAACACCGCTCTGAAATCGCGAAACTGAAGAAATGATAGACAAAGACAAGTTGTAGAAAAGAGACTTTTATTACTAGAATTTTTGTCTACGTAGAATACTATCACATTGTGGTTATTTTGGCCCAAAGCTCGTCGGACATACAGCAGACATAGCCAGAACGCGACGCGGTAGACCTCGCAGGAGATAGCGACACGAACTGGATGAAACTAACGACCAGTGGTCCACAATGGCCTGGTTCGAAAAATTTGGAAGTCATGGGGAGAGGCCTTTGCCCAGCAGTGGGATGACACAGGCTAACAGTAACAGAGTACCTAGAGAAAAAATTGGTTATGCTACGCATACTAGTCCTTAGTATCTATGGTTATCAACAGGGTGTAAACGGACTCTTCACGAAGCCGTCAACCCAGCATTATGTACAGTCAACAAAACAGATAGGCATGCAGGGTCGAAAGATATAGTTTTAGTTTTTTTAGAAACTGTTGCACATCTTCAACTGAAATTTGAATTAATTTAACCAATTGATTATTTTTCTTCATTTAATTTTAATTTCATTCGAAATCATCGATGGGTTTTTAAGAAAAAAACAATTATATCTTTCGACCCTGCATACCTATCTGTTTTGTTGACTGTACATCAAACTACTCGTAAGTAACTTTACACAAAAATGATTGCGAAATATCACGTTTTACGGTAGGACTCAATGTAACGCATTCAAAAAATTGTGCTGATGGATGGACTGAATAGTACAGGGATTGTGAAGGTGTTTTGTATCTTAAATTACTGGTTAAAAACAAGTATTAAAAAAAAAAAGTGAAAATGTTGGAACCTTCAATACCTCCGTAACTAGAAGGTTTCCAGGTATAGAACAAAAAAAATGATCTTAATGACGGGGAAAACAAGTGCTCTTTCGGCTTCGTTAAGAGTCTTTTTACACCCTTTATTATTAGCAAACAATTAAGATATCCTCTGCCATGTAACAAAAGCCTCAAGTATAACCCTAGGAAACCCAAATGCCTTTCTATCCGAATACTTATCAAATGGTCCGCAAACCGCACTAGCAACTACTTGACTAATACCCATCTCAACTTACTTCAACAAAACAAAAACCAAAAAATCACAAGACAGTAAGACGTACTAACTGTGGCGGCCATTTTGCGGTAGCTGTTTCAAATCACGCAACGATAAAATGGCGATACAAGAACACCGTGCCTTGCATGTATGCAAATATACCATTAGAATGAAATATACTCGTACTTTTGACTTGTCCTGTTGCAGATACAATTAATGTTTTCATGAATGTTTATAAATAGTTCTATGATGTAGATGAGGTGATAATAATTTCAAGTGGAAATGATTGAGGAATGCAGAAATGTATGTTGCTAGTAAATAACTGTGGTGGTTGCAAATGGTGATGAAATGTGTGTCGTTTTATTAAGCAGACAGTTTTTTGTAATAAATGAGTTACCTTTAAAAGCTTATATACAAGTTAATTTGATATAACCAGGTATTACCGAGCTTCAGCAACATACTAAGAACTAGCTGCGCCCTTGGTTTACCCCGCTTCAGTTTCGTTCCGTGGGAATATCGGGATTAAAAGTAACAGTTATGTACCTATTAATTTTCAATAGTTTTGTCAGCGCTCGCCAAATAATATTTTATTAAAAAAACTGTTAAAATCGGTCCAGTAGATTCGGAGCTTATTCGTACAAACAAACAAAAAATATAATTATATAGTATAAGTTAAAATTTCAAGTGTTTAGTGTGTTATTTGGTGCAATAATTACTCTGTAGTTATCCAGAAACTGCTACAGGGACCTAAGTCAACAAAAGGAGATAGAGTCATCATCATCATTCTCTTGCCCTTATCCCGATTTATTGGGGCATGTCTTCTTCTTCCATACTTCTCTATTACTCGTCAACTCAGCAGTCACCTCCTTTCTTGCCATAAATCATCCTTCACACAATCCATCCATCGTTTCTTTGGTCTTCCTCTACTCTTATAGCCATCCATATTTAAACGCAAAACTAGTCTTCTCTTCCTCACGACCATTTCCTCATTCCTTCGCATCACATGTCCATACCACGATAACCAATTACCACACAATTTTTCAGTCACTGGATTATTAGCTTTAAAAATAGATTATGAAGAACAAATGGGTTTAGTAAAAACTTTTGTCAAGCAATTAACCCCAACCCATAAACTAGTTACTAACATATTCTTATAGACTGTCAAACCCAACAAGAAAATCTACCTTTCACAATACCACAAATAAACAAACCCAATAAAATAAACCAAAAAGGAACATGCGACTGCTTTTAAAAACAAAACAAGCGTACACGCAAACACATCTACAAAATAAATGGACACATTTTTCATAAATAAATTTAAATATCTGCTGGTATGGGTGTAAATCTCAGCGGGCGTACACTGGCGTACAGTAGCGAAGGGAACACGCAAACTAATTAATATGGAGTAACTGTCGATTTATAGGTGTTTGGACTGAAGTTACGCGTTGTTCTAGCTGATGGTCTACGGGAGATTATTTTGGAGAGCATCTCACACATCTTACCAACAAAATAAGAAGTGTGAATGTAATCAAACCTATACAATACTTAGTGGCGCAAGAATAAAATAAGATAACAGAAGGTCACCTTTCTTAAAATTGCTTCTAAAAGCTGGAAATCGTACAAAATCCATAAAATTACACCATCATCCCAAAAAACAATGAATTATAACACTTTTTAGGAGGGAGTTTTCTATAATTTGGGGACCCCACATTGCAGTATTTTCTTGTAAACCTTTTATTAAGTTTCACCAACTATGTTTTTTCTCTACATCAACCTAAGGTAGACTGGCAAAAAATTCCCAAGACTCTCACAAACAAGTCCAGTTTTGTACAGTTATTTTTGTGCATAAAGTTTTAGTAAAGAAATAAACATGGGGTTTATAAGGGTCGAGCATACTCTTCAATTTTATTCAGATTTCATCTTCGACAATCAAGCGATGTCCCAAATCTACTCGTCGCAAAACCTTTCCGTATATTTCAACAATAAAGTACGAAAGATCTCACATTACAGTGTTGTCCACACAAAACCATACACTAAGAGCTGCATACACATAGATTTCGTAGATTACCATCGCGCGGTAGTTCTTGTAAGTAACCAAATACTTTTTGACGATGCCACTATGTAGATAGTTACCATATTTAGTGGTAGTTTAGTGACAGCCCTTCAAATGGTTGGAAGTTATGTTACTCGAAGATGTTGAGAGTGATTTTGTATTTTTATTGAGGAGGATCGTCACAGTTATGGAAGTCATTTTCGGAATGGTGGAGATGACCTTGAATGATAAAGGAAGGATCCTTTGAGCAGTCAGGAGAATGTATTTAAAGAAGATAGACTCACTCGGTTTAACCCAGTGAATTTGGTAATTGTATATTAAGAACCCGCAATGGACTTGATATCCATGAAACCAGATTGACACATTGATGCAAACTTAATTAGTATCAACTATTCCATTATGGGAATACGACTAGTCTATGACGTGATTTATTTATAAATGAATGCAAAAAAATACCACATTTTTAAATAATAATGCAAGATAATTCCGCACGCAAAATACGCGCTTGGACGTGGAGTTGCGGACACCAGCCCGTTATACAAATAATAATGCATTTCGTCGGTGAGGTTCTATCACCACGTATAGTCAAAAATAGCAACCTTACAGGAGAGTGAAAAAACTCAATCTCATACTCTAAAGCATTTATTTCAATTAGACCATTACAGGCACTTTTGAATGTCAGAAAAATAAAGAAGGCTAAGCTACAGTCACAGACACAAGGCATAATAACTTGTGAAAGTACTGTAGTTGCCCATTCCAAAGCGTAGATCTCTATGGAGAAGAATGGGAAAGAAACTCCATGGACACTCTTTTCAATCAAAATATCGTTACAAAACTACGTAATTTTACCTAAGTAGTACAAAACTTCCAGCGAACGGCATCAAAATTACAAAATCGCCAAAATTTTACTTACCTGGTGTTAGATCTTCAACGACGTTTGGTGATAAATTACCATCTACCTTATCAAAACAGGGTTTACTTGTCTAATTTCTAAATAAAGTATCTACTTTAACTAAATTATTCTCTTCCTAATAAGATTCTTGAAGGAAAAAATATACCTAAGTATTCGCTATGAGGGTATCATGTTAAATTGGATGGCCCACGCTCCGGTGTTCGTTTCTCAATTTATTGGTCTCCTGGCACTAAATGTGATCTCTACTTGCCTCGTTAGATTTTTATTTAGATATCACTTTGAGGAAAATGCTGTGAGATATTGTAGAAGTACTTCTAAATCAATTAAGCTTTAGTGTTAGCAACTGACTTTGAAAGCACTTTTAGGTAAAATCCTGTCATAATAATGTTTGGTGATACGTAGTTTGGTTTTCGTAAGATATAAATTCATTATTTTTATAAATTAAATATTTCATAAATTTTATATTCGTCCATGTTGTAATAGGTACAGTTTCAGGATTGTCTTTTTTATAACCGTTTCTGCTTGTGATTCTTTCAATTAACTACCAAAATTTAACATCAATACAGTAAACATCAATATGATTAAAAATTGTAGTAAACTACCCGTCTTTCGATCTTGCTTTAGTACATACTTCAAGCAAATTCTTTAAACCTATCTAATCACTTCGTTCTCCTAGAAATCAATAACTAATACAGCATAAAGTCATCTTCGTGATTGGCTCAAAGGCCTGGCCAGCTTGCTATCAAAGAGCCAAAATAGGGTACCTGCTTCGGATATTAATAAAAATAAGAGTATACTAATAGATGAAGTTATACAGAGACTCCCAGTCAGCTGCATTTTCTTAAAGGAACCAAGAAAATGATGTCCGATCACATGGCAGACTAAGAAGGATACGATTTAATAAGGTACACTTATTTTGTTCATGTAAGGCCTTAAATTCAAATATTAGCAAAAAATGTTAAATACAGAACACTTCCTAGTTAAGACACTGCAGTTACTTAGTATTGCTTTCTTTAGCAGAACTGACTGACTCTCCAAATATTTGTTAAATGAAAAGATAGTTAAGTTAGACACGATACGTATGACAAAATATCAGCTGACAAGCCCCATATTGATCTTTTACTTTGTTATACCATCAATACATTTATGGAATGCAATCAAGAATCCAGTAGCAAAACCTAGGCGTCAGTTTTGTTATGTGATATTTTGTAGGCATAAAAACTTTGAAAGAAGACAGTAAACACAAAATTATGATAATATAACTGAAAAGTAAAATATTAATTTTTTTCTTAATAATTGAGATATTAGTGGTGAAATTTTTTTTTTTTAAACGTTCCTAGTGCCAAATTAGTCATTCATTGTACTAAAGTACTACGAGACTAGAGACATCGACCCTAGTATATCCAACATTTTAAACACACCGTCTTATCCACGTTATCCCTCACCTAGCAAGTTCATAACGGCACCGCCGGATAAAATTGCACGTAGCATAAAGGAAAGCTGGCGGATATAGAAAATCTCTCAATACCACCCGGTGGATTCAGCTCAAAGCTGCCGTGTCCACGTTGTAATAACTACGGCTACCACAAGTTTTTGCTGTTCCCAGGACCTTTTAGATAGATCAGTTTTGAGAGCGATTTTTGTTGATGAATTTTGTGAAGTTTAAAAAGTGTTAGAAAAATAGTCAAGCATCCGTTGGCTACAAATGTAACAAAGAAATAAAGGAATAATAAAGGAAAGGGTAAATATTGTATTGTGAGGTTAATCTGTGTGTTGGTTTAAAATAAATAACAATAAAATAAATTGTGTTTTATTTCAAGCAAAATACCCATATAAAACAAAACAACAAAAGAGGTGTGTATTATTGAGAACCAATGCGCGTATTGTTGTTTACAGTACTGTATGATTGGTCTGCGGGAGCTGTTGGCTACAAAAATTTGTGAAAATGTCTATGGAAATTATAGGTACCTATTGAAAAAACATGATTACGACGTCTGTTCCGGTTAAGGCTAAAATAACCAACCATGCAGCTATAATAAAATATTCAGTATAAAAGAAAATAATTATTATTATTGAAGCAGTTATGTGTGAATAATAATTCCACGGAAAATCCAGCACAATAAAATACATAAATCCTTTCATGAAGAAACAAGTGCAAATAAAACACGAAATTATACCAAACAATCAATTACAAAGGGAAAACTGTCGAAGCGAAATCCCCGGGAAAGCAGGTAAAACACAAAATATAAAACTTTCAGCGAAACTCCCGCCAAACGGGAACAAAACATTGATTAATGACGAAATGCACTCGAAAACAAACTGTCGAACTTCTTCAAATTCGCAATACAAATGCCTTCGCTATAACCCCTCGAAAATAATGGTTTCCTTTATGGGGGCACTTACCCTAACCACCAGAAATCCCTTACCCAAGCTTCAACCATTTCTTAAACACGTTAAAATACAAATTCCCATGCCAGAAAAATGTAGGGTAAATGTGCTAAAAGTCACCAAGATTTTCTTTTCGTACTCAGTTTTGTTACTTTTTTTGTTGTCGCAGGCAAACGGAAGTGGCGTGTAGGGACGTGTGTTTCCTCCTTTTTTGTTGAGAAATTGTTTCGGTGCCATTAAGCCGTTGACAGATCGCCTACAGTGAATAATGCCTTGAATTGTTTGAGGTTATGGGGGCCGCATTTGTGTGACAATGCGATGTTTAGATGTGTATTTAGCGTGTTTAAGACGGGATTGATGGGTAGCGGTGTGTTTTGGTTTATTTGGGGAGTGGAACTGCTATATTCCTTTGTAGCTGGTTCTGGGAAAGATCCGTAAACGTATTTCAATCGTCTGTGACTGTTCCGTTACAGGTCTCAGTAACTAACTAACTGCATATGTGTTATTTCAGGGCTTCTAATACAGAATAGCGATAGGGTACTTTGCTAGCTGTCTTCGTGTTATTTTGGATCAAAGACAGGTTGACAATTTTCAAACGTACCTCCGAGTTTCCTTGCGTTTTCCTAACACTATTAAAAGTAATAGTTTTCAACAGTATCTTGAAACAAAAACACATCAGCAATTACTTAATGCAGATATCAGCATTCAATTATTGACTGATGCAAGGATAAGAATTTTTTTATAAAGCAAAAACTGCAGGTCTGAACTCATTTACTTAATAACTTTTTCATAGCTTACTCATAGCGTGTCGATGACAATTCAGATTGAGTCAGCAAAAATTTGCTAGAGTTTTGCACTTTCAGTAAGGTCCATCAACTCCTGTGATGTGCAAGAACGGGACAGGCAGGACATGATATCAAGCGTCCCACCGTTTTTGGTGCAGCACCAAATTTACACTCCAGGGCAAAGCCATTTATGAATCTTCACCTGAACAGGTTTTCCTTGCTTCAGCCAACCTGTGTCCGGAGTCTATTAAGAAATTTCCAGTTCGGCCATGGCAACTCGTGTCCAGGTGGGAGATTTTCAGTAAGTGGCACAAATAGATATCGTAGAGAAACACTTTCTCGCCACTGCTTTAGTCTTTACCTAGAGCGATTACGTTTTGAGCGGAGGCTAAACCAAAAAACCGTTACGGCATTTTAGCCTTTGCGGCACGAAGATGTTATTGTGTAAGGGGTGTCTAGCGTCGGAAACCATTTTGGCTTTCTCACTAAAGTACGCTTTGTCGAGTTTCATATCGATTTTCCTAGAATCGAGCAAAGGCCATATTGTAATTAAATCTTCGTCGTATCAAGCATCGTATGAATACAGGGAACAGTTTTCTCTGAATCGTTTTTCAAATAAACTGACTGTGCCACAGTTTTCTTCGAATCAAATATAAAGAATACATTTATAACATCTGAATTCATGCAAGAAGTTGCAACATTACATAATTCCCACATAAACATGAAATCAATTCTAATCTATATTAGCAAGTATAAGTACACTTTATTCAATAAATACTTATATAGTTAAAGCGCAAAATTAACAAGATCCTGTTTGAAACAGATACCTTTCCAGGGTTGCCAATAATTACCAACTGTTTCTCGACGTCAACCAATTTAGCTCTTCGCTTCAAAAAACGTTTTTTGAGCTCTATTCCTGGAGCATAGAGTTAAAAGGTGATTTGTTGGGGTATATGTTTAAGCTTGTGTTACTGTAATGAGGAGAGGTTGTCTCATCCATCAGTCTAGGCCAATTACAAGTGATCACGCGTGGACCGTGGTACCGCTTCTTGGCAACCCTATTTCTCGTCAACCATTTTTTGTGACCACCGTAGCGACCGAGTTATTAAGAGTATCTAGACGAATTCGTGAGTAGAAATATAAGTTAATGAGGTGTTGTGCACGACGTTTGAAAGGTTGTTGATTCCTTTCTCTGGTTATTTCGTAAGGTGTGATCGGAGATGTTATCATAATTTGCGAAGCGAAAGTTTTTTTTTGTTCGACCTGCTAATAAATTGTAATTTATGGCGTTGAGTATACGAACTCCTCCGTCGCTACAGATGTCAATAATGTGATAGCCAATCAAAGAACCTTTTATACAAATAATTCGGCGACCGCCCCACCAAGAGGCAGAGTTGTAGTTGATGTGGAAAGAGTACAGTCATGCTCTTAAAATCATAATACCAGTAAGCTTTTCGATGACCTGAGCCCGGAACCTGATTTATATCAGGAAAATGATTATGGTAGTACCATTTACATGACCTAACATCTAAGCTTTACATTGTTGGCAAAACTTACCAAAGTAATATTTTATGGTTATGTTATGTATGTTTCTGAAGAGTAAGTAGGTCAAATATTTGAATTATTTTTTCACTTTCGCCATTGGAAACTCTGCTCTGAAATGCTCTGCTCTGGAATTAAATAAATTATATGCTCTTTATGTAATAAATATTATTTAGTTCTATGTACATTATATATAGACTACAAATAGAACAAAAATTATGCTAAAAAGGAAGACTAAAAGTAAGTACATATTTACAACGACAATGATAGGACACTTAGGCGTCAAAGTACTCCTCCGCATCGCTGTCATCCGGAAACGTGCCCAGAAGACTGGCAGCATTGCCACGTTGAATGGCAATGCTAATTCTTTGGCCAAAGAAAGACCCAGCCCTCTGGTCACACGAAGTGTCGACCAGTCGGCGAGATATTTCCTTAAAAAGGACGCGCACTCTGGCCCCTGAATCAACTTGTAAAATTGCAATAAATTAATCATTTCAACTGTTAATTTGGTAACATTTGGTAGTTTAAAAAATGTCACCATTTGTTTTATTGTTTTAACTTCAAATATCGCTTTCCAAGTGCAGTTTTCCTCACATTAATATTACGTTATTTAAAAGTGATGTCGTGAGTTAGGTTACACTACCAAGCTATTGATTTACAGTATGGGAATAATACAGACATACTCGTAGATTACAAGCTTACCGAGCAGCGACATAGTCACTAATTCACACTATAAATTAGTAAAATAAGCAAATATGTTTTATTAAATTATGTATCCATGTTTCTCGGAGGTAAAAATAATAATTTAAATTATCATAATTTACATCGGCTTTATATCTCTCACTGTGACTAAATTATGTCTGAATCCAAATACGAATAAATCTCAGAGGTTAGTTCAACGATTAGGGCATCGGATCATTAAAAAGTATGAAAATATCTTAAGATGGAATTCGATCAGTCACTATTGGCGATTTTTTTACCATTGAACCAAGCATATATACTAAATACATAACAAGATAGTGAACAATCAAAAATTCATAATGTAAGGTATACTAGATTTTTTCCATGGGCGTTGAGGTCCAATGATATCCCACGGGACCATATTACCGGGTCAAAGATATGTTCTAACTTAAGTCATGTCCTGCCTGTGCTAAATTACATCAAAATCCGTTCAGCTGTAAAGATTACAGACAGTAAAAGTGACTTTCGCATTAATAATATTAGGAATAAAGTTTCAAATTGCTAATTAATCTTTCAATGACGATCTTTATGTGCCTCGTTGATCTAGAGTGGTCGCAAGCCCGACTGCTGAGCATGAGGTCCTGGGTTCGATTCCCAGGTCGGGCAGTGTTATTGGGTTTTTCCATCAGGAATTACTCAGTAGCAGCCACGGAGTCTGGATTTGCGACCGGATGATGACAATAGGCTCGCCTCCTATTACATGGGACTTAAACATGACTGGCAAAATGTGGGTGTACTAATAGGTACACAACATCTGCCTAACCCTTCGGGGATTATCAGTGTGATAATATTAGAGTAGAGTTTCAAATTGTTAAAAGTATTTATAAAAAAAATCCCCTCCAATGTTAGTTTAAGAATATTTTCCCAGTGAATCAATACCTACACATATCAAACAACTTAATTCACATAGTAAATTAAACTCTCTAAAAGCCAATAATTGAGGAAGTTCAACATTAACAGAAAAATCTCAGAAACTTAAACAACTATGCTCAGAAAGACTGGTATATACTATAGTAGGTAGGTAAGCAAAATTACTGAGAAAAAAATCGGCCAAGTGTGAGTTGAACTCGCGCACCGAGGGTTCCGTGTTAACTTGTAGGTATTTTGTTATTAAACTACATATTAGCGGTTTTCAGATTTTTTCCATTACATGTGCTGTAAGACATTGTTTCTTGTCAAATTTCGTGATTCTAAGTCAACGGGAACGACCATATAGGTTTTCGACCCAAAACCTATAGGGTACTTCCGGTTGACCTAGAATTCTCAAAAGTCCGAAAAATAAAAAAAAGTTGAAAATTAAGGAACATTTTGGTAATTACAAGTTTACGCGAAAATCTAAATTTGCCCATATCTTTTTAGCGTGACGACAGGACCTTGATTTTTATACACCTATTAGGGACTTGAGTATCTGGTGTAAATTTCAACTTGCTAGATCCACCCGTTCCTGAGTAAATCGGTGGTGACACTCGGACAGACAGACAGACAAACGGACAAGAGAGTGATCTTATAAGGATTCCTTTTTTACCTTTTAAGGTACGGAACCACAAAAACATTTTAATCTTCTTCCCATCTCATTATTGAACTCTTTGATGCTATGACCGTTTCAATGTAATCATTTTTATTGCGTAGAAAGTATGTTGTACGTACTGAGAATAATTAGGTAATCGTCTATATTTTCTAGGTTTACATTTTCATTTGATAAGGAATCTTTAGGAACGAAACGAGTATTCAAATAAAAAAAAACGCACGGATTTGTTTGATTGAATGTTAGTTAGTCACTCACAATGTTAGTCAGTCTAATAGATTTGAATTACATTTAGCACACACAGAGGTGCTTGTGGGCGCTCGGGTCGATCTTCAGTTTAGGCGGCGCTTGCCTAGGTTGGTCTGTGGATGGGTAATCACTCATTACGTACCGAGTTCCCTCCGTGCCTGGGAAAGCACGTTCAGCCGTTGGTCCAGGCTGTCATTAGTAGATCTTTGACATTCGTTATAGGTAGTCAGTGGTCCGAAAGTCTGATAACCAGTCTTACTAAGGGGTATGGTATTACCCAGTACTAACTGGGTTGTGGAGGTTAGATAGGCAGTCGCTCCATGTAAAATACTGGTATTTAGCTGCATCCGGTAAGACTGGAAGCCGACCCCAAAATGGTTGGGAAAAGGCTAGGCAGCTGATGATGTTGCTAACTAATAAAAAAACCCTATTTTCGCTAACACAGTATGAAAGGATACAAATATTTAAGTTAGCACACAAATTCGCTATACTATATTTATTGCCTACCCGTACGTTCATAAATACGAATCAATATTGATTAATCATTACAGCTTTATTGAATTAATTCAATTAATTATCTACAATATTGCGTGCCATAGGCGCACTAAATCAAAGGTAATGCATTAAAATTGATGCGAATAGCGCTATATATTCAGTAAAGTATTCAACCAGGCATATAATATGATAACAATTGTGATAAAATTCGTGTTGTGATGTATATCTGATGACTTTTGACATAAAGGTGCGGTTTTAGTGGAACAGGCAGCGATATGGGAGCTAGATTTACTTTTCTATAGCGTAATCGTGAATTTATCTGCATAATAATTCTTCTTCTTCCATTTGTTAGCTCTTTTTAAAAGATGAAACTTTGACAGACGGGTTTCTTTTCGTAGTATAATTTAGCTTTACTTAGCTATCAAGTTTTGACGGATCAGCCCGAAAACGGGCGGGACAACATCGTAATCCACTTGTGAGCCAAAGAATTTATGTATTTAAGTAAAAAATAACATAACCTGCAATGCCCGAAGGGTTAGGCAGAGGTGTACTGGTCATTACTCGCCCTTCTAGTTTAGTGTAACGCGTCACGACATTGACAATTAAGGATGTCATTCTGGTTTAAAGTGTGTCTGTATCAAGGAATCACATTTTTGCTGCAATATTCTGATAGCATCTAAATTTACTTGTTTAAATTAAAGACAAAACTAAGTGACAGTCAAAAGATAGCAAAACGGTCCATGGAAAGCACATAAAAACATTAAACTTTTATCGCCACGCTATCGCTTATCATTATAACCGCTACCAACCGTCAAAACTTGAAACATAACCAAACTTATGGGGAACGGAGGTCGGAGCATGCACCACAGCTGATATATTAAGTCTCTGATTCCATTATCACTATGGGAATTGATTCCACACAAAATTTATTATAATATCAACTCATAGTTCAAGCCGTATGTTAAGTTGCGAAGCCAAACGTGAGAATACAACTTATTGAGTTGGGTCGGATTTGTAATTCGTGTTTTATGTGTGAAAATCTTTTGGTTTATGTCTTTTTCGTTTAGTGACAATTTGTTGCCTACTTACATACATGTAGTAATCTCTTGGTAGCAATGATAGCCTAGTGGTGTGACCGTCGGACTGACGAGTCATAGGTCTCAAGTTCGAACCCACGGCACGCACCTCGGATATTTCGGAATTATGTGAGTACCTATTGTATAATGATCACTTGCTTCGATGAAGGAAAATATCGTGAGTAAACCAGAATGCCTCAGAGATATTTCATGACGGCATGTAAAGCCAAGTCAGAAGCCCATGGGTGGCATAAAAACTCTGACACCAGGAAAGGCACTAACCACACGATAAAGAAAGAAATCATCATCTGCCTAGCCTTTTCCCAACTACGTTGGGGTCGGCTTCCAAAAAAAATAAAAAAAATAAAAAAAAAAAAAAAAAAGAAGGAAGGAAGAAGGCTTATAAAGAAAGAAAATTATACATGAATATATACTAAGTTTCTTATACAGGAATACATACCAAGTTTCAAGTAATATGTGTTTCATAAACTGGTGAATTACCATGGTATTACACAACTATCAAGAATAATTTTTTTCTTCATTTGGGGAATCTTTGTCCGACGCTGCTTAAAAGCTATTCATAATAAAACAAAACATCATTTCTCTAATCCCCGAAGGGTTAGGCAGAGGTGCACCTAATAGTACACTCACATTTCGCTAGTTATGTTTAAGTCCCATGTAATAGTAGGCGAGCCTATTGCCATCAACCGGGCACAAATCCAGACTCCATGGCTACTACTGAGAAATTTCTGATGAAAAACCCAATAAGAATTTGTCCGACCCGGGAATAGAACCCAGGACTTCATGCTCAGCAGTCACGATTGCAACAAAAACTATTCCAATCTTCTAAATCTGATGCATCAACTGAAAAGACTGACGTGCACACAGACGTGTCGACAAGCCATACTGGAACAACTGCAAAATATATGTATAAACAGCACATATTACCTACTCATATCGAAATACAGGCGAAAAGTCCAATTTTGGCCCTATACAAGGCAAATTGATACAAAATGTCCTTAATTTTGTATCTAATGGTTATTGATAACCACCATTCTGGAAACACGACTACTTAAAACGTACGGTAATTGAATTACACAAATCCGTTGTTAATATTTATATTGTCACCTACATACCAACTTTAAGAGGTATTTAATATTAAAAACTTAACCAACCATGCATTGGAATAGTTACCAAATGGATCGCCATTTACACATTGTCATAGGCAATTTTATTCAAAAAACCGACTAGTTGTGGCTTATAAAGCTTGTGTAAAGGAAGCTTAACCTAGATATATACATAATTAACATTCGGATTAGGCAATGGAGTTCCTATTAGAAGTAAAACTTACGGGTGTGGCGGATAAGGCATAGTTCAGGTTAGAGGTGTCAATTGTGTTTTTAAATGTTTCTGCATAATATGCATGGGCGCCCAAAAAGCCGTAAGCATTTTTCTATCTAGGCGTGTAAGTGTAGGTACGTACTACAAAAAAATATGACGTATCAGCTGTAGGTACCTATAGTACAGCCTGACTATGCTAAAAGATAGAAACTCTAATTAGTATTGAAACAACAACAAAGTGATATAATTTTATCATTGCTTAACAATTTCACTATCAGCACCCATTAAATTAATTCTATGACCACCCAGAATACTTGAGTGTGTGGTTTATTACTCTGTTCGTAACGCCAATAAAGAAATGTTCCCACACACATTATCTGCACAAAAATGTGCTTATGCACATTCCCGACGTTGTGTATCAAGCTTTAAAGAATTCACTTTCTTAGCCAGGAAAATAATTAGTCACCAGTATATGTTCAGTTCGTAAGCGTATGTTTGCGTAAATAGAATTAATATGTAGCTGATTATGTAGTATAAAATATTTTAGTAATGAATATGTCTTGTAAGAGAAAATAGTATATTATAATTAAAGGTTTGAGCATGTTGTAATTATGGCTTTAGGTATGTGTTCCTGTGGTAATTTTTGGAGTTGGATGAACTAAGGTGGGTGTGATTTTGGTTTTCAAGGATGACGTATTTGCTAAAACAAAAAAAGTAGAATATTCACCTCTTTTTGTCTATCTTCCAAAATTCTATCTACTATCTTCGCTAGGTACCTTTAAACTACATACAGGGTGTAACAGACTCTTCACGAAGCCATTAACCAAGCGTTATGTACATCAAACTAAGTAACTTTACGCAAAAATTATTGCTGGGAAACGACATTTTTTTGGGGTGAAAAATCACGTATTACGTTATGAGTTTATGACTCAATGTAACGCATTCAAAACATTGTGCTGATGGATAGATTGAATAGTACGGGGGTCGTCAAGGTGTCTTAAGTAAAAAAAATACATTAAAAACATGTATTTAAAAAAAAACTTGTGAAAAAGTTGTAACTTTGACCCCCAATATCTCCGTAACTAGAAGGTTCCCAGGTATGGTCTAGAACAAAAAATTATCGCAATGACGGGGAGAATAAGTGCCTTTCGGCTTCGTTAAGAGTCTACGTGTTACATACACCCTTTATTCAAGTTGCAGTCCGTTTTTCGGTTATAAGATAATTAGATAATAATTTTCAGTGATTCAGCATTCCAATTTTTATCGCTCTGCACTGTTTTCTGCCGCTCGGGTCGATCTTCAGGTAAAGCCGCGATTGCCTCAATTGGTCCACGGATGCGAGACTACCCATAATATTTCCGAGTTTTCTTCGTGCCTCGAAAAGCACGATAAGCCGTCGGTTGGTCTCGGCTATCATTTGTAGCTCTTTGACAGTCCTTACAGGAAGCTAGTAGCCCGAAAGTTTGATAACCAGTCTTATCAAAGGGTAGGCAGATGACTCTTTTACTGATGAGAATGCGCAGTAAAATTATAGCATAACTAGCTTTTGCCCGCGGCTTCACTCGCGTTAATTTAAAATTTGTCAATCAGTTCGGGTTGTGCTGTGCTTGTAATAATGTAATTAAATCATGGTTCGAGAGACACGTGGCGCCATCTATTATCATAAGAAAGTTATTTTTGTTTTCTTCGGGAACTTTTTTATGGGATTCTGTACACCTGACATCGTATATGCAAAATTTTTGGTAACAAACAAACTTACTTTCGCAAGGATAAGGATGGAAATGGTACAGAATCAAAGAGTTTCATATCATAGAACTATTGTTTTATAGGCGGTCTGCAGTATAACTGAATGCAGTCGAATACTAACATTATCATACTTTCAGGCTTGTTTTATACTAAAAACTATTTCCCTAGTTGATTGTTATTCAACGGTTCCATTACTATGTCCACTTTAAGTAAAACCTACCAACTTTGTGCGCCAAAGGGTCCATGCGGCGCGATTCGAATTCCAAATAATGATTTAAATTCAGCGCGCCGATTGGTCGGCGTCGAGTGACGCGGGACAAAATACGCTGTAATTGGTGATTGACATGTGAGTGTTTCCTGATTGGTTGCGTAGACTGTGAATGTCGTTGCGTTTGAAATGTGATAGAAGTGGTGGTAATCGCTAATAAACTTGGTCAAGAGGGAAGTGGTTTGATGGACATTAGTGGAATTTTCATTGAAAAAAAAAAAAACAGTCAAGAGCGAGTTGGACTCGCGAACCGAGGGTTCCGTACAAACTTTATGATGCAGTTTCCAATATTTTCCTTTACATAAATATGTGCTATGAGATATTGCTTCTTGCCAAATTTAATTATTCTAGGCCAACGGGAAGTACCCTATGGGTTTTGATTCCCTTGTGAAATCGCAAAATAAATATAAAAGGTCATATCTTTTGATGGTGTTGATTTACAATTTAAATAGTTTTACAGCTAGAAGAGACTGAAAATCCGAGTATTTGATATACATTTCAAATTGATTTGAAATGACCTCTACGCGTTTCTGAGAAAAAGAGTCTTGACAGACAGACAGACGGACAACAAAGTGATCCTATAAGGGTTACTTTTTCCTTTGAATGATGGTTCTGATGATGGGTTGAAGTTCTATTACCTCTGATCTTTATTTCCGTTCTGATCATTATTTTTCTTTATCGTGTGGTTACTGCCTAACCTGGTGTCAGAGTTTTTATGGGCCTCTGACTTGGTTTTACATCCCGTCGAGAAATATCTGTCAGGCGTGCTCACGATGTTTTCCTTCATCGAAGCAAGGAACCGTTCCGTTCTAATAAGGTTAGGTACTGTTGTGCTGCTGTCAGTGACACTTCTGTTAAAATCAAACTGATATTTATTATCATAACAATGAAGTTACTCTTGGGTTGCTGCTAAAATAACTGCGAAAGGACTGTACGCCTAATTGTATCATTCGGGTGAGATTTGTGTTTTTTGTAAGAAGGCCGTTTCTTAATCGTATTACATAATCTGGTTTTAACTATGACTTCTGGCGTAAATTGTACCTACTTAATCTTGCAAAGCCGGTCACTGCTTTTAGCATGATCATAAAATTAATCGGATTATTTAACGATTCTAGATTTTTTATAAAACTTTTTTTAATACCTACTCTCAAAATTGTTTAGTTTCCAACTTTCGCTTCTATCTTAGTATATTATATGTATATCATAACATCACGCATATAATCTTCGAAGGGTTAGGCAGAGGTGTACCTAAGAGGGGTTTATCTCCACCGATCAAGTTATCAGATTCAATTAGCCACGGATCATGGCGAGTGTATCCACTGATACCGTGATCCCACATTTCGCCAGGTATGTTTAAGTCCCATGTAATAAGGGGCGACCCTATTACCATCAACCGGGGACAAATCCAGACTGCGTGGCTGCTAATTAGAAATTCCTGAAGGAAAAATCTAATAATTTGCCCGTCTCGGGCATCGAACCCAGGAGCTCATATTATAAAGAAAATATCCCATACCATATCTAAAACAACACAAAAACCCTGTCAACTCTACAATTTCTATAGCCTAGACTCTACCAAAGCGGTTGTATCATTATATTCACCCAGTGAAGGCATCGCTATATTGGGTGCAATAATAGTGAGCCGTACTATACCAAAACAGTACGAGCTAATCAGACTCTACGAGTGACGGATGACTGTTTCAACGACGAAATTTAGGAGTTAACAGGTATTAAGTTATGTGGTTGATATTAAAATGGTTGGAAATGGTTTTGATCTCTAAAAATGTTTGTTTTCTTATATTTGATCATTTTGTTTCTTCGTGATTTTAATTTTATTAAAAAGTTAACCAATATCAATTACATTTTATGTACATTATATAAGGACTACAAATAGAACAAAAATAATGCTAAAAAAGGGAAGACTAAAAGTAAGTACCTACATATTTACAACGCCACGATTTTGTTTCTAGAATATTATGTAAAGATAATTTATAGTTACAAATTCTGATACTTTTAAGTTTCAACACAAATGTTCTAAAAATCTGTTTGCTGACTGCCCCCTAAGATGCAGGGTTGAACCTATTATACTTATTCACGAATGCTAAACTAAGAACTATAATCTAGTGCAACGTAATTGAACTTTTTGGGAATAAATAATTTATTCAATAATTAAATACAATTTTTGTAACCGATGCTGTCCTGTTTTGACTGCCTCGTTGGTCTAGTGGTCGCAGGCGCGACTGCTGAGCATGAGGTCCTGGGTTCGATTCCCGGGTCGGGCAAAGTGCTATTGGGTTTTTCAATCAAGAATTTCTCAGTTGCAGCTACGGAGTCTGGATTTGTGCCCGGTTGATGGCAATAGGCTCGCCCCCTATTACTTGGGACTTAAACACGTAACTGGCGAAATGTGGGTGTACTATTAGGTACACTTCTGCCTAACCCTTCGGGGATTACAGGCGTGACGTTATGATGATGATGATGGCTGTCCTGTTTTGTCAAAAGTTTTGTTCGAGCACAACCCAATTGCTTATAAAACATCATCTTTATTGCTTAAAACATCTATATAATTCCCCATATCAATTAGGGACTGACAACAAAATACAAACAAATTCGCAGCTAAAGGTCAGCAATAAATAACGGCAAGTAAACAATAAAACAATATAACAAAACCATACATTGTGTAACGAGTACATAAATCAGAGACGCCATTTGTCAAGGCAGACATGGCACATTTATAAATTATATTGTGAGTTTGTGACGAGCTAAGATTTCAAACATTCACAATCGAATTAAATCAACGTGGCACATGGCAAAAGACGAGCCATCTATCATGGGATTTTAGACGAGAACCTTACTTTAAATCCAACTTTAAAATCACTTAAATTAGGGTACAAATTCCAACAGTGCTGTTACCACCCTTCGTTAACAAAATGCATTATTAAACAGCGATTTCATGACCCCATTCGAAAAGCATTAGATGGCGCATTATGTGTAATTTGCTTGTTTTAATTCTGTTTTGATTATAACAAAGTGTACTACTTAATTATTCAATAAAGTCTTCATGGGAGATCGCTTGTTAGGAGCTTGTAGAATTAATAGGGGTTCTGAGGGTTGATTTGTTCATAAAGGACAAATTTCACCGGAAAACTGAACGAGATAAGCACATCTAAACCGCGTTCAAGACCTTTCACTGTCATCACTGCTATGGAATATTGATCATGACAGTTTTTGAACGTGGTTCAATTCAAATTTTTATGGTGATATTCGACAGCTCGTGGCTAAAGCCGCGCTTACCAAGGTCGGTCTTTGGATGGGTGATCATCAAGTTTCCTCCCTGCCTTGGAAAGCACGCTAAGCCGTTTTTCCTGGCTGTCATTTGTAGATCTTTGACATTTTTTCATCAGTCGTTACAGGTAGTGATCCAAAAGTCTGTCAACCAGTCTTACCAAGGGCTACCGCACCCAGTACTAACTGGGTTGTGGAGGTCAGATGGGTAGTTGCTTCATATAAAATACTGATATTGAGCTGCATTCGGTAAGACTGGAAGCCGCAACAAATTTGGGAAAAGGCTAGGCAGATTATGATGATTTTCGACAAGACAAGACCCAAAAGAGACATTAGGTACCTACTTCGAGTTAGGAGTTTATCTAGATTATTTAACGACATTTTTATGGAAAATATATTGGACGGTTTAGAGATCCAAAAACAATCTAAAATCTTCATTGATTGATATTACTATTACTATCCTAAATATAAATGCAGGTCAGTTACCTATAACATTCAAGTTTTTTGCATTCATGATCCATATTTAATGCAAATGCTATAATCTAATCCGATCGTTTTAAGAAGGCATTAATTAAGAAAACATAATAATTAAAACCATTTTATTGGTCTCATTATAACAAAATTCTTGACATTCATGATTCAATTTATTAGTAAACCATACTAAAATGCACCGGTATTACCTAGATAGATAAGACATCTCACCAATATAGTCACAGCATCCTTCAATAAATTTAAAATCTAGAATCTCATTTTATATCTAAATATATAATAATAATAAATTAAAGTCTCTTAAACTGCACAACGGAATTTGATGCGATTTAGTTGTTTTTTTTTTCAAACATCATCATCATCAGAACACCAATCCCGTAATCTTGAAAGGAATAGGCAGAGGTTTACTTAGTAGTTCATCCATATTCCACAATACGAAGAAAGAGAATACGAAGCGGGCCTATTGCCGTCAAACGGGCTCAAATCCAAACTCTGTGGCTGATAGTGAGAATTTTCCGATAAACTCAATAACACTTTACCCGACCTGGGAATCAAATACAAGAGCCCAAACTCAGAAGTCGCGCTTGCGACCGTTATACCAACGAGGAAGTTATACATACCTACATATATAAGGCTGCCCGTCCACGTCAGACTTTTTATAGGACAGATAATCGGGCCGATTTTTCCTCCGATTCTTAGGACCCATGTTGTGGTCGACTCAATGTCTACGTCCGTCACTTTGTCTACGGTATCGAGGGAGCAGCACGTCATGGACAGAGAATCTCATGAATATTCGCTACATTTCCGGATGCGCCGGTTTATTTCTGACCAACTTTTTGTAGGACGTGTGCGTTGCACTGTAATTGCTATCAGCGTGTTCTATTTTTCTCCTACAAAAAATCGGTCACCGATTATCGGACGTGGGCGGGCAGCCTTAAACTGAGATTTTTCAAGTCATTCGCCATCAGACTGTCAAGTTGTTAACCCGTTCAAATCAGGGGCAAAAACTGGCTGGTAACTAGTAAAATAATAAGAACAGCCATAAAATAAAATAAAAAACTGCACCAGTAGCATTCTCGTTGTGGTTATTAGTGAAACGACTGGCGATTAGCGTAATCACCGCACACTGTGTAACGATGGACAGGTGTGGACACATCAGTTTAACCTAATAGGTTACAGTGAGAGACAAATATATATTTTTTTGTCATTTTTTTATAAATGATCGTTTTGATGTTTTGTTTATGGGAGGGTTTGATCTCTGTGTATAGTTTGTATGAGGATATGAATGGATTCGCAGTAATAGTCTAGTGGTTTGACCTCCGTACTGCCAAGTCACAGGTCTCGAGTTCGAACCGAAGGCACACGCCTCTGATTTTTCGGATTCATTTGCGTATTGTATATCACTTTCTTCGGTGAAGGAAAAAATCGTGACGAAACCAGCATGCCTGAGAGATATTTTTCGACAGCATGTCAAAACAAAGTCAAGCCCATAGGCGGCATAAAAACTCTGACACCTGGTTAGGCACTAACCACACGATAAAGAAGAAAGATGAATGGATTGACAATAATTTTTGCAAGGATCTATCATGGCCCTGCCAGGGCTGCGGGGCTGTTCGAAAGAGATACCGCGGCCCTGGAACACAAAGGGCAAGGAAGGAACATGGATGGGTTTTAGTCAGTACGAGTCTGACACTCCCTTCCGCTCTGCCCAGAGCAGAAGTTATTTGATGATTTCCCATCCGAAAAAAAAAATTGGTTGTTTCTGAAACGGAAGATATGTGGAGGGTAAGTACTTCCGTAACGCTTGGTTTTTTTACTTTTAACCATTCACATGTAAACTAGAAGTTTCGGCAATACGCACGGAGCAAAGTTTTAAATAAAACAATTATTTACCTGAAGCTGCTGTCCACAGAGAGAGCAGTGGCGGCCTCAACTTACGAGCAGTAAGTCGTGGGTTCGAACCCAAGCAGGCGCATTACTATGTTTAATTTATATCATCACCACTGTTTGTCAAAACGGTGAAAAAAAACATCTTAAGGAAACCGGCATGTCCTAGAACCAAAAATACGAAGACATGTCAACTCTACCAACCCACACTGGGCCCGCGTAGTTGGGGTTTTAGCCCATTCCCTCTCATAGAGAGGAAGCCTGAGTTCCTACAGTGGGAACATTATAGGCAGATTATGCTGTCCACAGAGTCCTGAAAAACTATTTTGACATGCAAAAGCTATTACGAATTAAAAAAGAAGAACAACATTTCTATACAACAACTATCATTGAACTAAATACCATTGCATGACATCAATCCATTACTCCAACCCTCAAATATATCGTCATGTATTTGTCAAAACAAACGCCACTACAACCCCGCGGGAGGGTTTAACCCTTCGCTGCGATATCAATTAATCGGCTCAATTTATGAATTATTGCGTCGAAACAACCCCGGTTTATATACGGAATTTTAAATGAGATGGGTGCATAATGTATTTTATCATTTTCAATGGAATTTTCATTGATTTGATTGTTTTTTTTTATCGTTGTGCACTTTACTGCTCTTTTGTTGAGTGCTTCAATGGTTGTTGGGGATTTAAAATGATATTCAACAGTTGTTTTACGTCCCGCAAGTGACAAACAAATAGTGACGAACAATAAAATTATCACCAAAAAAATAATTAGAGATTTTCCACTATTTTCGCGATTAGGACTGATTGTTCCCGGCATAGCGGCTTAGGTTAGGTTTATCTTAATTAAGAGAAATTAGGCATGTGATAAATATTACCTATTAATACCAAATTATTCTCACACAAGATCCCACAAAATAATTCATTAAAATTATAATATCACTAAAATTGCACTCCATTATAACGTTATCTATAAGAAATACTTTACGACATAAAAAAAGAGAAATCTATGAAGACTTAAACACCGGGAGCTATAAAGATTTGCATACAAATAGTTGATGGGAATAAATCATGCAGGACAGTAATCTGCGGCCATTTTGATGTACAGCAGCGCCATCTGTGTCAACTGAATGAGTTATTATACTGCTATTTTAGGGTTGTCGCATGTTTTCTTTTGTGGGTTGTAAAACGGCTGAGCGCTTTCGGGTTATTGTTTTACGTTAATTTTAGCTAACTGCTGTTATTGAGGATTTAATTTAGGATTATATTTCGAACTGCTTATGTACAACTTATACCTAATACTTTTTATAATAGGAGTATTGTTATAAACAGAGAGTTGACGAACAGAGAGAGACAGTTGTTATAAACTTCTGCAAATTATATTTATTGCCTGTAAATTTCAAACTGTTCACGTGACTTCTCTAATAAATAAAAAATGTAGAAGACAACAACACGCAGGTTTGTTCTTTATATTCTTTTTAATTACATAATTATTGCGAAATATTTATTTAAGATCTTACCTAAATAATGCTAATGTTTTTATCCATCCTGTTGTATTAATAAATATTTGTTATGCGTTGTATGTTTATTGTTTATTTATTTTTGAACTTTTGTTTGCACTGATGTCCCTGCGACAAATATATATTTTTTCTTTCTACAAAATTCCCAAACAATTTCTCCACACAGTCAGCCCTACTAACTCAAAACGTAACATGATTTATAGGGCAACCCCTTAGAAGATTAACCCTTTATCCGGGGTCAAACGACACGAACACGCGAGGTCGCGGCCCGACACTTATGATTTTGTTATTTATTGTCTTTCGTCCCGCTGCCATGCGATATTTCAATCTTTGGCAGTATGCTGTTTAGGGTTAATTGATGAGTTATGAAGGGATATCTTAATTTAGGAATAGTTAGTTCTATTATACGTATTGAATTAACTATTCCTAACTGTTATTCATTCATTTGCAATCTTCCTAAAATAAGTGATTATTTAATTGGAGAAATTCGATCATAGCATATTTATTAACTTTTCCTGGATTTACAAATTGTTTTCTGATCGTTAAGTTTTAAATGTTTATAATTTATTATTTGCGAATAAATGACGGAGAATAAAAACATTCCTCTAAATCAAATGATGGCACTTATGTATGTACTATACTATTACAGAGTTCTGTAGTTTGCTTTAAGTCAAGAAATGTACCTACTTGAAAGAATTAATTTAGTGCTACTAAAGTGTCAAACCTGCCACTTTAGCAGTCATTGCTAAATGATGGGTTAAACTAACGCCGGTGTTTTTCTTTAAATCCCATTTTAAGTACGTAGTAGCCGGCTTGTCCTGACGTTTTGAAATTAAACGTCTTGTAAAACAAAATATCCCTTCTTATAACGTCATTCTAATAATAAGCCATTCCTAAACGTCCAATGCTAAACACAGCCTCTATACTTTCACGCTTTATATCACAGCTCAGTGTTCTAGTCTAACGCGAGATATAATTAGAAAAACACCACATAATGAGGAGTTTCACGAGCAAAGTTAAAACAAAACGATACTGCATCCTCTGTCGATGCCCCAGGGATAAGGCTTGAAGATGTACTCTTTTAATAACCGTTTCCACTCACCAGCCAACACAAATAGCTAAAAAGATTAGACGCGATGTATGGTTCGCAAAATTGGTCCACAATTATTTTTTTTACGCGAAAATACTATTTTTGAAGTTATACTGATTTTGGCGCGTTAGAGGAAAATGATGAGAGTAATATTTTACGAGGCGCGCGAACACCGTCACGAAAAACCGATACCCTGAAGTTAGCTAGTCAACATACACCCTGAAGTTAGCTAGTAAACATTTTAGTTTTAAACGTTAAAGAAGTATAACTTCTTACGTGCGTACTTTTTTTTTTGTAAATGTCACTGTTCCATGTCTTTGCAAACATGATCTTTGATATAACAGCGGTATATTTAATAGGATTACTACAGAATTATTATTTCAACATTCGCACAAAATATTTAATTTCCAAGTTATAAGAAGAAAATAGATATGGCAAAGGAAAACCATTAATAATACTAATAAAATCTATTTCAACTAATCCATTAAATTAGTTTTGAATTTTATACAGTCATTAAATTAAACTTTCGGCGCAAAACCTTAACATTAAATTGTATTATTGCAAGTCAAAGAGCAAGTCTTTTAAGATTATTATAATAATAATATCTTCTCTTATACTTAGCAGTAAATTTAAGCCACAGAGGGAATATTTTACGGGAACTAATTGTGGCAATAACCGAAGTTTGTGTTTAAAAGGAACTGGCTGAAACAATTTGCAAAGTGTTCAGTTATTCTCGAGAAAATTTCAAGCTTCTCAAAATTTTCAAGTTAAGTCTTCAGAAGAAAACTATGGTAATTTGGTTTGCGACCGTTTATTTTTTAAATAGTTGGCGTTTTTTGTTTAATGGGTGCACATACCCAGATATCGCACAAGATAGAGAGGTTTAGAAGGAGAAAGGCCTTTGCAAAATACACTTGATAGGCTAACAAAAAAAACAGTTTTACAAAATTATGCACATTTTTTTTTTTCGAATGGGAAAGCATCAAATGACTTCTCTCGCTCTGGGCGGAGCGGAAGGGAGTGTCAGACTTGTACTGACTAAAACCTATCCATAAGAAATATAATATCCAAAAGAAGGACAAATTTTAAACTATGTCTCTTACTAACTCATCATACGACTTAAATTGCCTTACTAATGATTAGTGTGTGTAGTGTCTTTGAAATTACAGTTTGAATTCAAAGCAATGTAATTTGGAAGAAAATCCATAATCAGCCTATAATGTTCCTACTGCTGGGTCACAGGCCTCCTATCTATTAGAAGGAATGGGATATAATCCACCACGCGGGCCCTGTGCGGGTTGGTAGATGTCACATGTCTTCGAATGTTTGGTTCTAGGACACGCCGGTTTCCTCACGATGTTTTCCTTAACCGTTTTGAGAGCAGTGGTGATGAAATAAATTACACAAAGTAATGCACCTGCCTGAGTTTGAACTCACGACTTACTGTGCGTAGCTGAGCCCAGTCCATCTCACGGCGAGGACGCCTCTGTCCCAGCAGTGCTTATACGCTATTTAAGTGTAACCCCACACCAAACGTCAAATAATTTTACCTCAAACATTTTTCTGCGAACGCTCCGTCATAATGTTGCTATACGCTTGCGCCGGCGCATCTCAGGTAGCCTGATTTACTGCTGTCTTAATGAAACCTGTTATATAACTGGAATTATTTATTATTTTGTCCTAGGAACCAGTCTAGGCAGCAGCTTCTGTCTTAGACAATAATTAACTTTCTATGACTGTAGTTAGTTAGGTACAGTCGGGAATAAAAGTGGGGGGATGTTAATGATGCGATAATAGTACTTTATTATGATTATTTTTTAATAATAGGGACTGTTTTATAGTTTATGGTTGTGTTAGATAGGCTGGATTTTAATAAGTGTTGATAGATTTTTAATTATCTTACAGTTAATATAATTTATGTAGCTTTCAATTTATGTTCTTAACGTGAAAATTCCAGTAAAATATGCGTATTGGGGATTTTAAATATGATTGTGACATTATTTTAACGCCATCTTTAAAAATAATGACCTGTTCAAACTCATGTAAACAAAGTGGCATAACTTCGAAAAAAATTAACAAACACAATACATCAAGTTTATCTATGTTCGAAAATTCTTAATTTGAAATACAAATGCGTATTATTTTTTTCTAACAATCCAAAAACAAAAGAGATAACACCTATTTTCTAAGCTAATCTTATAGTTATCAGGGGCCAATCTACACTGGTCCTTCGGGAATCTTTAATTATGTTATTAAAAGGAAAAAAATGTGTTTCCTATGGGCATTTCGTCGAGTTTGCCGCTTATAGATGCCATTAAGAACACGTATCTAAATATCTTAAGAAATCTATCGTAAGGCCTGTAAAGACCGTAATTAATATCTTTGGAAACATTCGAAGTAAAAATTCGTGGCATTCGCAAGTACTGATGGTTCGGCTGATCAGGATTTTGAGGAGATGTTGTCAGTGTGTTTTTTGAACAAATAGCTGTGATAACTGTCTGTAAATGGTTAAAAAAATATGTTTAAAGTTAAGAGCTATGAAGCTGAAAGCTTTCTGTTAGAGTTGGGAGCCCAATTAGGTCTTTAATTTGTGTAACAGTACCTTATGGATACTAGACTGAGAATAATTGTGTTTACTTTTAGCAATGAGGTATGAAACTTAAAAGAATAATAGTATAAGTCTTGCAGCAATATTGTTGCTACTGACGTTGTTCAGACAATGCATTGGCTTAGATGATACACAAAACTACACTTTGATTTATTCTTCGTTCGTCCTAAGGTTTTGTAGGTATTGCCAAAAACAATTGAATAAAACCAATAATGCCCTTCAAATAGGTATTTAAAAAAAAGCCCACTCCAAAACACAACAAAGGCCCCTTCACTAAGCCGAAAAACACTTTGCTCTCCCCGTCATTGCGATATTTTTTTTGTTCTGGATCATAGCCCGGGAACCTTGTATTTGCAGAGATACTGGAGGTCAAAGTTTCAACGTTTTCAGTTGTTAAAAAATACAAGGTACTACTTGTTGCATCCATCAGCACAATGTTTTGAGTGCGTTATATTGAGTGCTACCGTAAAACGTGATTTTTCACTCCAAAAATAAGTCGTATCAAATCGTTCGTTTGATGTACAGAATGCTTGGTTGAAGGCTTCGTGAAGAGTCTGTTTACACCTTGTATTAACCGGTATCATCAACTCCACAGATTCCAACCCACATTGTTCCCCGTTGTACCCAGTCCAAATGTCGTGTTGGTAATGATCATTTTTTTCACAAGATCGCATCTACAGCGGTGTTTATTTATTGAACGTTTCCACATAACTTCTTACCTTTATTAAAAAAGCAATTTATTAATGAAACAATTATTCAAATGTTATCGCGGGATCTGTTAGTCGCCGAAAGTCGGAGGTAGGTAGGTAGGTAGCAGGTATGTTGTGTTGAGGGTATTTGTAATAGTACTGGCTGCTGGTAGTTTTTTTTTAGGAGTAAGTACAATTTACTTTGCAAAAAAATCTATATGACATATCTGTAGTTTAGTCAGTGACACAACTAAAGCTTAGACGTGCGTCCTGTTTTTTTTGATAACTTATCATCATCAGTCTAAAACAGTCCACTGCTGGACATAGATCTCTTCAATCGTACTCCACTTAACTCGATTCTCGGTAATTCTCATTCAGTTGCTACCAGCAACCTTGCGAAGATCGTTGCTCCACCAAGCCTGAGGGCGATTCACCTACGCGGTTGCCAATTCGCGGTCTCCACTCAAGAACACGTCTAACCCAACGGTCATTGATTCTACGGCTAATATGGCCGGCCCATTGCCACTTTAGCTTACTTATTCTGTGAGCTATGTCGAGAACTCTGGTTCTCTGTTGGATCATCTCGTTCTGGATGCGATCCCTCAGAGGGACTCTAAGCATAGCCCGTTCCTCCTTGAGAGAACTACTCATCTTTTTATTCAGAAGTGGTCTTATTGCGTCATTCAACAAGAAATGCATTATAATACCCAAATGAAATACGGGACAATAGCCACTAAGTAATAACTAATTATAGATACTATTTATTTATTAGTACATCATTAATTGTCTCATTCAAAGGTTGAGTGGTAGAGAATGCCTTGTGGCATTTAATCCGCCTGTGTACCACTATTGTTCATGAAGTTTAAATAAATAAAAAAATCAAGAAAACTAAATCCGTATATTTAATTACCATAGTTTTAGGGTATTTCCTGAAACCTGAAAATATAATCACAAAAACAGCAATTTTCCAAAATCACCTATTACATATTTTACTGCAACATAAAAAAGCGATGCATAAGTCTTATTCAATGTTGTCAAACTGTGCCTTCGAAAATGTTCACAGTGCGTGTTATGACACTCGCGTTGATCAAAAGTGTCAATCTCTCGTTTAAAATAAATTCAGTTCGCGTTTTATAAGAATGCCGAAACAAGTTATTATGACAGTAACATCTGATGTTACTTTGCTGATCCAAAAAAGAGAAGAATAAGATTATCATACTGGATTTTTAATATTTTAATCGGGATTCTGATGGTATCATTATTTAGCCGTTAGGCTGGCTAAAATCTCCATTTTATAAAATCAAATCTGTAATCATGGCCATTCTCTATCACATTTTCTTTCTTCCTCTTAGCGTGTCGATGGCAATTTAAATTGTGTCAGCCAGTTTGGCACTTTCAGTAGCGTTAAAATTTTGTATGAAATGGCCGAAAATCTGATTACACTATATTAAATAAATATACACATAAGAATATGAATTCGGTCAAGAGATAAAATAATAATCTTTGGAAAATTTTTGTTTGGTTATGTGATAATTATTTAGGTTCAATAATTAATCTTTAATTATTTACCTACCGGTTCCATCATGCGCGGCCACTTTGCAGAATAATCAATATGGGGATAGGGTGGCTATGCCAGTTTCTAAAGAAAAAACATTCAAAATCTTTTAACTTACAATCTCGATACCCCTATATAAGTAAATTCAATTCTCCTAGAGATTCCTGTTAGCCAACTAAACCAAGAAAACAAAGGCAAAACCAAATTAAGGTGGTTATAACAAAAAGTGTGTGTCGTCGGCCACCGGCGTGCCGTATTCAAAACAGTTGAGAAGATCTCTCTCAGGACATTCCCACATCTAGACTACTTTGGTGACGTTTTCCACTGTTGTCGACACGAATGGGGAAAATTGTTTGTATTGTAGAATTTTCTGGTCAAAAATATCTACGTTAAGTATTCCCTTGTAAAAAAAATATCGTTTTCTTGTAATTCAAAAATAAATCACATTTAAATTCAGAAAATTTCCTAAAGACGTCATTTGACTAGATTAATAAAACTTAAAATTCTATTTATGCCACATTTAGATTTTTAAAATGATAGCGTTTATATAAATTTCACATACATACTACACAACAGCAAATATTCATAGGATTTTTTTTGCGTCGTAAAACCCAATAAACTGTGATCTACTTAAAAAATATTTTACTTATTGTGACGTTCAACAAACATCCTACACTGTTGGATTTAAAGCTTCAAATTCATTTAATAATTTATTTTCAATTCATTCATTCCTTTTATCAAACATTAGGAATAAGAAGGATTTTTTTTTAATTCGATGGAAAATTTGTGAAGAAGTTAGTACCTAATATATGCCGATCGGGCAGTCGGGTACCTGCTTGTAAAATTAAAGTAATATCAAATCTTCGTTGACGTAATGTCGAGAACAATGGAAAACGCAATGTCGTGCCCCTTTCCCAGTATCGGGCATCGTCGGAGATCGATGTATGTAGATCCGTCTCTATTTACATATGCCACGTCTATTATTTCACGAATTTAGCATGCAACGGTAATGCCAGACTCTTGACATGTGATACTGGTATATCATTTGAAACTCCTGTATTAAATCTTCGGTTGAATGTTTGAACTTTCTAATAGTTTGAAGTCCAAACATGGGTATTTCGATCTATTGATGGATGATATAATCATAGCATAAACTTAATGAATACTCAGATAGAAGTAATGATTTGTAAATCAG
Organism: Lycophotia porphyrea; assembly: GCA_950005105.1. Lineage (NCBI taxonomy): Eukaryota > Metazoa > Arthropoda > Insecta > Lepidoptera > Noctuidae > Lycophotia > Lycophotia porphyrea. The sequence goes on along the minus strand of OX465391.1, from coordinate 8,788,591 downwards.
TCAGTTTGTGGCAGGGGTTTTGGGTAGTCAGATGTGGGAAAATCTGAAAACCAGTGTAAAACTATATCGTGTTATCTTGTAACTGAGCGGGGGGTAGATAGGCAGTCGTTCGTTATAAAACTCATCGGCAGTTGATGCATCGGGTTAGACTGGAAGCTATCCAAACAAAATTGGGAAAAGGTTACGTAGATGATGACAGATATGTATGTAGATTAAAAAAAAATTAGAGAAATGCTAATCTATAGTTCGATAACGATCGTAACTTGTATTGTTTTACTCTCTTAACAGCCCGATGAACAAACGATCAATTTTACAGCATTAAATAATTAGCAGAATTTAAAAAAAATATCCAAACAATCTACCAACGTGTTATGCAGCAATGGCAGTTAAATTTGATGTATTTAAGTAGCTATGTATATTTGCGTGTGAAAATAATTTAAATCCAACTGCCCAGAGCGGAGAAAAGCAAACCAATCCACACACATGTCCCCACTTTCATCCTCGTTTTGACAAACGACTTCACCCATTCCCCCGACGTTGACATACGAAGTCGTCAGCCCACAAACAGGACAAACTAGCCCACACATAAAGCACACAACATACACATTCTAGAAAGTTCCAATGACTAATACTCGAACATTGTGCGTAAAACACTTATACGACTAGCAAATCATAATTCTCAGTATGAAAGTTGTATCTCAATAAGTCGTGGCAAAGGAAGTTATATCAAATGTTATCACACTATCATTCATCGGTGACGTTATTTTCCGCTGCGTACGCGCATGTGTTATGGATGTGGTGCAAATGTAAATGATTGTGGGAAATTGAGGTCTTGTCTTGATTAGATGCTGATCGGTTTATTGAAAGAAGATTTATTAACTGGTTGTAGTTTTCTTTATCGATATTAGAATCATAGTTATGCTCATTAGGAAATTTAAACTCGTGGACACCCTGGATTGGACTTGTATGCTGATAATACGATAAGACGATAAATTAGATGTTTGTGGTTCTATGAGAAAAACGAGTAAAAAGATTACTTAATTTAGTATTAATGGGGTATGCTGAACCTACTAAAGAAACTCCGGTTAAACTATCCCGCGCCTGATGTTATACTTGTGTGAACTGTCGCTTATAATTGACTTTATCATCAAAACAATTCAACCCCGCATCCCGTGCGTGATTCTTCTCAGTGTGTTAGAGCCAAAAAAAATTGAATTGGCAAAGATACACACTAAAGTTTAATTTCAAGTTATTCTATTTCATCATAATCTAATAAGTCTCTTTCCATAACTGGCTGTCGATTTCCGTCACTGCACTTACATGGATGATAGATTTAGACAACATTCCTTGCTACCATAGAGCCATATAACTACAAAGTTTGGTAGACTGATTGGAGACCAGAGAGTTCATTAGTTCATAAGTTAGCTTTTATTTAGTGTGTTTAGTGGTTAGTTAGTATCAACAGTAGTCTGTTGTTTCATCCCAGAGTGCTTTCCTTTTTGCCTGAATGTTTATTTAGAGTAGCGTGCAGTGTGTTTAACATAACCTTTGTAATATCATTTTACAGGATGTATTTTTCAGACATCTTTCAAAATTTGCTAATATTTTCAAATCAATAGAAACCCCAATCCATCCATCCTATTTTAACCAAATAATGCAATGCTGTCCATTATAATTTGTCTACCAGTCTTTTTTAATATTTTAAACCTACAGGGTGTAAACAGACTCTTAACGAAGCCGTTTTCCAAGCATTATGTACATCAAACTAAGTAACTTTACGCAAAAAAGATTGCTGGCAAACGACTTTTTTTTTGGAATGAAAAATCACGTTTTATGTTACGCTTTCAAAACATTGTGCTGATGGATGAATTGAATGGTACGGAGGTCGTGAAGATGATTTTAAGTAAAAAAAATAAATTAAAAACATGTATTTAAAAAAAAAAAAACTTATGTAAAAGTTGCATCTTTGACCCCCAATATCTCCGTAACTAGAAGGTTCCCAGGTATAGTCTAGAACAAAAACATGATCGCAATGATGGGGAGAACAAGTGCCTTTCGGCTTCGTTAATAGTCTTTTTACACACTTTATGTTGTCTCAATGCAGGACAAAAATCTTCATTTGTCCTTTTCACACTTCTCTGCCTGGAGGTCATATGGGCTAAATCTTACCTTGACGCCCACCTCATCTTCTCGACGACTACCAATCTCTTGCTACTCCACCTTGCAGGAAGAAAGAGTGCCTAACCTTTCTAATAAACACCACACAGTATTAACACTGTCAAGCATATAATTGTAGCAACCAATCTCCATACTCCACGGTACAAAATCAACATGTAATTACCTCATAACGAAAAGCGGTCCTAGCAGGAAAAGCAAACATCTAAATAATTTCTCCGGCACACCTATAGATTCGATCGTTAAGTGTTGCAGGCGTTTAAAAGGATATATCGTTCATATGAGTCGCAATTTCTGTGGCGAGTTATTAGTAGTAGGTGAGGTAGTAACTGTTAGATGTAGGGAGGGTAGGCATGTGAGGGTTTTGTGGAAGGTCCTGATTTAATTAAGATTTACATTTTTCAGGAGTCACTTTTGCTATTTTACAGTTGGATAATCTCACTGTATGTAGGATTCCTTTTCGTCTATCCATCAAATTCGATACATACTCCTGGATTTCGAAACAATTGAATTGCTTTTATTTAATTCACTCTAAATGGCGGCTGGTAGCAACTAGATGAGAGTTGCTGAGAATCGAGTTGAGTTGCGTGCGATTGAGGAGGCCTATGTCCAGCAGTGGAATGCTATAGGCTGATGATGATGATGATGAAATGACGCGGCTTGCCTGCCCCGATATGCCTCTTAATTTTTATTCCTCTTTTTCCTAGCTTTTATGTCCTACTGCTAACCAAAAAGCTTCCCAATTTTTTTTTCACGTTTTTTTATTTCTTTTCTTTCATTATTCTGTTCTATTAATTTGGAAATTTTGAACTCCAAAAAAAACACAAAACCACTATTGGCCGGTTTGATATCTCAATCCCAAACTTTCTGAACAATCGTTTTTATTTCAAATGTCAAGCATTAACTAAAGACACTTAATCAAATCAAAAAGAGGTAGAACAATTTTTTTTATGTCCTATATTAACACAATTTTGATTTTATTGTAAACAAGCTCAATGCCCGCGGCGCCGCCCGCGTGGAGTTCGATAAATGTCCCACGGGAACATACTATCGGGATAAAAATGTGGGTGGTGTTAATGCAGGTTATAAACTATCTGTGTTCCAAATTTCATCCAAATCCGTCCAGTAGATTCAGAGCCTATTCGGTACAAACAAACAAACAAAAAAATCTTTCCTCTTTATAATATTGGTATGGAGGTATAGATTAGTTAATTTTATGTGTGTTTTATGTATTTATGTTTATGTTATGATAGTATTGTACAAATTGATTTTAATTTAATATTAGTATAAATGTGCAAGTTGGTTTTTATGTAATGGATTGTAAAGCAAGACATCTCCACATCAAGTTCTTCTTCTTCCAGTCCTAAAGAACGCTTCAAAGCTGGAAACCCCAGCGTTCAACGTGTCATAGAATCTAGTTTCTATTTAAATGATACACTTTCGAATTGCCTCATTTGTCTGGTCGCCCCGTAGCTTTAGCATTCGATTTCCAATTGTAGCGAAAGAACTGTGGGAACAGCGCGAACAGCGCGAACATCTGTAGAAGTCACTATGCCTTATTAGGGGGCTTATCTGATGCTGGCCTGTGTGCATAGCTAAACTTACGTTAGACGGGATTACGAACAATTATTTGATTCAATAGTAAACGATAGGTCATGTGTGCTTGACTACTGTGTGAAATGTAATTTTGTTAGATTTCAGATGCAATGCTTAAACTGGATGTAAACTACATATTTAAGGGAAGATGTTGACACCAAACGCGGTGTAGACAAAGCATGGTATTTTTTTTTTTTTTTTTTTTATTAAGGCTTGCTCTTGACCTCGATCCCGCCTGATGGAAAGCGATGGATGAGGTTTATGATGAAACGAGCGTGCCCAAAAGATGAAGACGAAGAAGAAGACTTATGCATTGGAAACAATGGATGAGATATATTATGACATAACATCACGCCTGTAATCCATACATTATATGGATTACAGGCGTGATGTACATTTCGTCAGTTAAGTTTAAGTCCCATATGAGGGTGAGCCTATTGCCATCAACTGAGCACAAATCCAGACTTCGTGGATGCTACTGAAAAATTCCTGATGAAAAAACCTTATAATCATTTTCTCGTACCTGGAATCGAACAAAGGACCTCATGCTTAGCAATGCAGATTGCGACCACAAGGTCAAGGAGGCAGTCACTTTTCAGATGGGTAATGATGACACCAAACGCGATGTAGACAAAGAATGCATGGGAAAGAATGAATGAGATGTGTTCAACGTTTTCATACAAATTGTAGCAAGCTCCATGGTAACAGCAAACGGAGACATTTGCAGTAAAAACGAAATACAATTGATACGGAGAGTTTTTTATTTTTAGAAACAGTATGATAAGGGATAAACTTTTTCATTGGGTACGTGCAGTATGACAACCGAAGAAACGGAAAAATGTAAGACAGAATCATGTATTGTAGAAAACTATCCAACCTGAACATAATTTGAATGGGGCTGATTCATGCGTCATGCTCGTGAACGGGCGCTGTCGGTTGGGACTGGTCATCTCAAAGCTGCCACGGTTTATTTTAACTACTTACTTTGTTTTTAAATTGTTGATATAATATTTTACTCTGGACGCTCTTAACGTGCACGTATTTCTACATCGTTCTCACATATACATATGTATAATCTCAATATGAATGATGTAACCAAGATTTTGTAACAATATTTTGATTGAAAAGAGTGTCCATGGAGTTTCTTGCCCATTTTTCTCCATAGAGATCTACACTTTGGAATGGGCAACTACAGTACTTTCACAAGTTATTATGCCTTGTGTCTGTGACTGTAGCTTAGCCTAATTTGTTTTTCTGAAATTCAAAAGTGCCTGTAAGGGTCTAATTGAAATAAATGCTTTTGAGTTTGAGTTTGAGTTTGATTTAATTTAATTTAATGTCAGATAATAATGATCCATAATGGTTAGTAACAATTGGAACTTATAAACTATGTTAGTAAGGTTACAAAAATACAATCTCAAAACACATTTAAAATACATTTACAACATGATATTTACATTTATTTTTATTTACATAAGTCTACTCTTCGTAGAGATAAGATAAACGTGGTATTCTTCGCGTAAAGTTACCAAATACCAATATTAGTTGACTATTTCTAATTCTGTTTTTTTTTGCCGCAATGAAGTTTAATACGACATTTAAACACAGGCATATAAATGGTCTAAACAGACTCTTAACGAAGCTGAAAGGCACTTGTTCTCCCCGTCATTGCGATCATTTTTTTGTTCTAGACCATACCTGGGAACCTTCTAGTTACGGAGATATTGGGGGTCAATGTTTTAACTTTTTCACGAGTTTTTTTTTTAAATATATGTTTTTAAAGTAAGATTTTTACTTTAAACAGTTTCAGGACCCCTTTCTTATTCAATCCATCAATCAGCACAATGTTTTGAGTGCGTTACATTGAGTCCTACTGTAAAACGTGATTTTTCAGCCCAAAAAATTAATAATTTTTGCGTAAAGTTACTTACTTTAATGTACATAATGCTTGGTTGACGGCTTCGTGAAGAGTCTGTTCACCCTGTATACCTAACCAGCTTAATAGCACTGAACGACAACCACCGCTATCCCAATCCTCATCCATACACAACCCATCACCCATTCACAACCCACCCACAATAACATATATATCCATCTAATGAATCGACACTCCCCACAGAAATAAACACTATTGAAAGAACATTCGCTAAACAACATGATAAATTCGATTGACAATCGCGCGGCAACAAGGCTCACAGTTGTACACAATTGCTCGTACTAATTTAAGAAGCGGTTCCTTATACAGAAGTATAGGAGTGTTAAGAATGTACACTTGATCGGCGTTTGTATGAATGTAAGGGAAGTACTTTGACGGGCGCGAGTAAGGCCTTATAGGGTTGTCGGTGTAGTGAAAAATTTGCTCTTCAACCCCCCTTAATTGGGTGTCGCGTTGTTTTACATGCTGTGGACACACGGGTTCGAGGGTTGGAGAGTCAACTTGTGAAGTTAATTGAAGTAAAAAATAGTGTGTTGAAAATTTATAGTGGCTTTTTATGAAGATCCAAATTAATTTGAATGGTGATTACAATAGATGCCAGCTAGTCAGTGTTTAATTTCGCTTTTGAAGTAAAACTTCTTTACTCACGCTTGACTTAGGACTAAACTGGTGAATGTGTAACGTTACGAGGCAAACGGAAGTTGAGAGGGAGATATATGTTACGTTTTTGAATTTGACAGACGATTGTTCGGCATTTATTTAAGTTTTACTTCAGTTGTGTGGTCTAAAACACACTCATTTTTTTGTATTGCAGTCTTTGTGGTTTTTATTTCAAGAAACTCAGACAAGCCTTCTGCACCTAGTCTGACCCAGCTACTTTCTTTATTTACATAACATAACATAACGCCGTAATCCTCAAAGGGATAGGCAGAGATGTACCTATTAGCACACCCACATTTCGCCAGTTATGTTTTAAGTCCCATGTAATAAGGGGCGAGCCTATTGCCATCAACTGGTCACGAATCCAGACTACGTGGCTGCTACGGAGATATTTCTGATGTAAAAACCCAAAAACACTTTGACCCGCGAATCGAACCCAGAACCCTATCCTCAGTCACGCTTGCAACCACTCGACCAACAAGGCAGTCAGTTCTTTATTTTTTAAGTTTTAAAACACCTAGCATGAAGGATTTCTCATGTATTTAAATATTAGGTACTTATTATAAATAAAGTTCGCAACATAACTTATATCCGGCCCATGATCTACTTTATAATCGATGCACATCCTTCAGGAACCTGATTCAATTATGAGATAGAAAGACCGACGCTCTCGTCTAGCATGAGATTCATCTCTGTGCCTTTTTCTTGGTATGGATAAAGTCATTCAACGGATATATGCGGTTTTGTGCTGTTGGTAATGATAACATTGTTTCTTCATAAATGATTTATGAGCGTATAATTGTCGTGTACCTACTTGCATTGACTAATTGGTCGACTATATCATAATTTTTGTTACAGTGAGCAAATAGTTTGATAACTATTTTTTGTAAGAACCGCATTGCGTAGTTCCAGAAAAGTTGCCAATTTACTGAACATAAAATAAAACGGTTGATAAGAAAGAAATATATAAACCAGACGCCAGAGTGATTTAAAGATTTTGTGTAGAAACTTTTACAGCAGGCTGGAAACACTTTTTTTATTTAATTGAAAACTGATCAAATTTACACGATGCACACAAGATGAAAAATCAAAAAATAATGTTGCTCACTGATATGACAACAATGTATAGTTGATAAAAATTGATCTTTTGGCGTGTTGGCAACACAAAATTTAGTTTATGATTAATGGATATGTCAGTTATGTGTACTAATGGTAAACGTCACCAAGGACAGCATTAAATAAAGCACGTGTTTTTGTATCACTGCATTTTTCATTTAAAAATAATAGTTTACCTATTCAAGTAACCCAACAGACGTAGGCGTGACCTTAATCGGAACTAACCCCGCCATATTTTTTTTCAGAACAATATTTACGGATTATTTCACAAGTATATTAATCTACAACACCCTCCTGTCAATGTCTTAAAACCCCTAAAGGACTACATATCACTATAGGCATTTTATATATCTTTTTTTTTGTTGTAAAAATGCTTGCCGAACTATTTCTCCGTATGTCTCATGAACTAACACAGGGTTGTCAGTGATTTGTTGCGGAGACGTTTCTTTTAGCGCTGATGTGGCGCTGATTGGGACGTATGAGGTGTTTGTGAAAGCATTTTTGTATTCTTTTTGCAGCTAATGAACACTCGTTAGCTGTCGAAGAATTTCCATGAATGTGCGTCATTTTGTATGCCTGTATGCCGCGGTGGGTGTGTGCCTCTGTTTTTGTATTAATGCAGCTTTAATGAGATTTGTTATGTATTGTTGAGATAAGCTTGCAAATATTTTCTCCGAGCACTGCTTTTTATTGGGTCAACCATAAAACTCGAAAATAACCCATTTTGCTTAAAATATAGACATCTGAAGCTCAAATTTTCATCACAAAATATTGTTATTTAAGTACTTGAAACGCAAACATAACCAGTAGAAGATTATTATCGGTCATGTTTAAAAGAAGTCCCCAAACATTAAGTTAATTTTCTAAATGTCTTAAAAACAATAATAAAAACTACTTTACATTTGTACTAAAGAGGACTTTTTTTATTTTTTTTTATCACAATATAAATCCTTTATTAAACTCAAAGATAATTAATAATCTCAGGAATGGCTAATCCAACCCAGAACGAATTAACGACGCGACGCAATATCTAGAACTTATACCTAAGACTTAGCCTAGAACTGGATCTGAGGCAATCCAGGATTATAATGACGAAGCTTAAGTAGTGGACACTTTCAATGGGTATGAACGTAGGAGGGACAGTTAGCAAACTTATTAAATGTTGTATTTGAGCGGTTGTTTGATTTCAGACGATGTTATTTTGCTGCATATCGAAACGCTATTTAGTACCATAATTATGATTTCTGCCTCATTGTTCTAGTGGTCGCAATCGCAACTATTGAGTATGATGTCCCGAGTTTGATTCCCGGGTCGGGCAAATTGTTATTGGGTTGTCATCAGAAATTTTGCAGTAGCACCCACTTAGTCTAGATTTGTGCCCGGTTGATGGCAATCGGCTCGCCTCCTATTACAGGATACTTAAATAACTGACGAACTTAGTAGGTGTACGGTTTACGTACATTCCGTCAGGCTGCAAACGCAGCAACCTACTTTTCTCTTTGGTATTTAAAACAATGTTTAATATGATTTTAAGTTAGTTGACGAATTACATACTTACGCGAACACCGCGGATTAGCATCCAACCCACTTTTACTTTGTTGTGATCGGTACTCTAATAAACCTTTAGTGTTACCAAATCTGTGTGTGTTTACATCAACTCGCCTAACTCCAAGTACTGACTTACCACTTCTTACTTAAAGCTACAAGTGTAAGGTACCAACTACTACGGGACCTTACAGTAGGTGTACTATTATTACACCTCTGCCTAACCCTACGAGGATTACAGGCGTGATGTTCTATAACAGCTCTTAGTTCAAGCTAAAGCTGATTCGTCATATCAAATACATCATATCTCAACCAATAAAAAATAAAGCGAGTGTCACACGGAACAAACGCGGGGCTAAATAGAGGCGCGTTGACGCGAACAAATTGACAAGCTATATCGCACCTATGTAGTGCGAGCGAAGAGTGTTGATACTTTGATATAAAAAATTGGCATACAATAAATTTATTTTAACATCATATCACGTCTGTAAACTCTAAAGGGTGGCAGAGGTGTACACCCACATTTCGCCCCTATTGCCATCAACCTAGCGCAAATCAAGGCTCCCTTACAGCTACTGAGAAATTCAAAATAGAAAAAAATATGGTAATACAAAATTTGCTAAGCAAGAAGTTAATTCACTACATTTAGAGAATAGAAGATTCTCAAAAGATCGTGCACATCATCTAGTTTAATAAATACAATTTCACCTGTATAGGAATCACTTTTGAGTTATTTAAACATTTCTCAAAGAATTAATTCAACAGACTAGTTAACTACACTAACAAGTATACAAGGTGGAAGGGCCACCGATGCGAAAACGGTTACCATGTATTCAGTTTATTTTGACCATGTAGGTATTTTATTGTACGAGTACTTTTGTAGGAAACAACTGCTTTTTTAAACAACCGGTGAAACATGTTCAGATTCAGAGTTCAGGGGTGTTCAGAATAGGAATGGGACGCCGTCACCTCCTTCTGCGAAGCAGTCATACTAGCTAAGGTGGTGGCGGAACGTGAAAGGGAGAGAACCTCACGTCCCAGTCGCCGCGGGAGACGCCCCGGGTCTAAGGGGTGACGTGGTGGCTCCCGGCCACCGTAGGCGTGGACCTGTGGACGCAGAGTAATGGGCTATCTCGCTGTCCGTCTGTCTTATGACGACAGGCCGTGCCAACGACACGTTCGTGTTCCACTTGCGCCTCAAAGAGATGTCAGAAAACAAGGAGCCTGCCGGGGGGGGCTGCAGGACTTTTCGAAAGAGATACCGCGGCCATGGAACACAAATGGCAAGGACGGAGCATGGATGGGTCTTAGTCAGTACAAGTCTAACACTCCCTTCTGCTCTGCCCGTAGCAGGAGACATTTGATTGATTCCCATCAGAAAAAAAGGGGTGTCAGAATGATGAACTGAATACGTGGTAACAGTTGGTGCGTCGGTGTCCATTCAGCCTGTATTTATACAGCGTTTTAAGCGGTAGCTATGTTAAGGATACAATAGTTATGGATGTGGTCATCAAATCAATCATACCTTAATTTCAAGGAAGAAACAGAAGCTGTGTAAGCAGTGCTAACCAGGTTAGTTTCGATAAAATTCTCAGCTTCTTAAGAGGCGACCACGACCACATCAGCCTTTGAGAAGAGTCCTCAACAATCTTAACATACTGTACTAAATTCAACAATTGATACCCACATTTCATATGTTATTTCACTAAGGTAACCTTCTGACATTCTCACAGCTACTTTTGAAGTTCCAATAAATCGAATCATCCATGTTTTGATAAACAACACTTCAATCCATCCATTCTATATCTAACAAAGCATTACACAACACCATGGTTATACAACACCTCGTACTAAAGAGAGTTTTAACAACAAACTGCGTGTTTACATAACAAAATGTTATTGTACAAAATATAAGGTAAATAATAAAAGATGTCAAGGAAGAGAACATAATTGATGATCACTCGTCGCTCCGGTATTTTCAATAATATTGTTCCATGAGAATTTCCGCGTAGAAAGTCCGGTTTTATGTGTAGTTAACAATTTATAGTGTTGTTATTAGCAAAGTGATTTATGCCTTAATATTACAATAGGTAAACAACGTAATTAAGTGCTAGGCTGGATCTAAAACTTATGTTGTAATTACTGAATAGGATGTGAAGTTGAAAGTTTAAAACCTTGTTTACTTAATTAAGATCATCAAAGGTTTTACTGACAAGATATAATTTTCGTACGTACGTAACAATTTGTGTTGATTATGTAAGCAATTGCCTGTTGGTCATTAATTTCTTTATTACGTTTTGACGATGGCAATGAAGCTTAGGTTAGGTTGAAGATCTGTCTAATAGTGGAAGCAAAAAGATGAACTTTTTAAGAACTTTTTTTTCAAGCAAAAAATACTCCAATTTTTTCCAAGTATCAAACCCTCTTCGTCCTCGCACCGTATCAAGTGCGGAAACAATACAGGGGATCAAGTTTACAAGCAGCTCAATTGGCCGGTTGTAATTTCGTCCCATTGTCTCTACGGCCCCTGTTCCCATCCGTCCCCTGTGCTCTGTCGCCCCAGTTCCTCCCAGGGGACATCGTTACGTTCTTTGTATTAACATATTTATTACGAACGAAAATGGCGATTATTGTTGCTTAATTTATAGGAGGGTAGGATGTCTTGGAAGAATGTTTTCCGTTTGAGTTTATTTTGGGTTTATTGTTGGCATGAAAAGTTCGTCTTTTCGTTGGGTTGATTGAATTTCTTGATCTTGATTTTTGTGGCAGTAAGGATAGTATATAATTATTACTTGTGGGTTATGTTGTAACCAAAATTTGATTTTGTTGACTGCGGTTAGGAATGAGTTCCTGAGATCGATTCCCGGGTCGGGTAAATTGTTATTGGGTTTTTCCATCACGAATTTCTCAGTAGCAGCGACGGAGTTTGGATTTGTACCCGGTTGATGGCAATAGGCTAGCCTCTTTTTACATGAGACTTAAACATAACAAGCAAAATGCACGTGTACTATTAGGTACACCTCTGCCTAACCCTTCGTGGACCACAGCCGTGATGTTATATTATGTCGTAAGTTGTTATAATGAAACTGTTTGCTGTTTCTTTAAATAAACATAAAATAAATTCACAGATCGTATAACGATTGCACAATTCAGCAGTTTTATTTTTCAACCGACAACTGCAAGGCTATGTTTCCAGCCATCACAGAACTTCTCACCTTCCTTCATTCAAACAAAACAGCTAAATGACCCTAGCTGTTTAATGAACACAACATCCAGTATCAAAGCCTTATAGTTACAAAGCCTACACTCACATATAAATAAAATAATCCACACATACTTAACGCTGACAATAACAAATACATACATGCGACGGCTTTTAGCAACAATGAAAAAAGTTGGCTTCTAAATACCAGTGGTAGGGATGGGACGCAATTTGCAACTTGTGAGACGAGTTTGACTCGAGTTATGTTGATTGTTGCAAGTTTATTTATTTTTTTTGTTTTATTTATTATTAAATATCTATTTATTAATGTATGTTTATCATGGACTATTAAACCAACCTCATAGAAGATGGCGGGACGAGTTGAATAATACCAGTGGTTCACATTAGCCCTGTATCAAAACAACTAGAAGTCATGAGAAGACGCCTTTGCCCAGCAGTGGAAGACGCAGGCTAACAGTATCAGTATTAGTAACATGGACCATTAAAGACTTTCATTCCATTTATTAAATGATCTTGCTATAGAACTTGTCTTAATAATGAAATTAACTTCTACATTAATTACAATTATAATTTTGATTTAACTCTTCACGAGTGGAATTCTATAATAATAATTTAGCTTAGCTTCAAATATAATGATGCTGTAGCTTCTAACTAGTTTCTTGTAACTAGCCCTTCGGAATTAATAAATTATTTAGTTTTAATTGCAGATATAATGAGAATTATTAACTAAAGAAAGAATAGAAGAAGACCTAGTTACGCCAAAAATAATTTTTCCCATAGATGACGCGGACGAAACAGATGAATACAACTAAAGAGATAAGCTAGATAAAGATAGCTAGTAACAAGGTACAGAAAAAGTCTAAATATGCATGCCTAAACTAAATAATTAACATCTAAAAAAAAAATTACCACTGCTTTGTCAAAATTTGGATATAACACAACTAAAAGTACCCACAACTTAATTTTGACATCTGTCAAATTAAACTTTCGAACTCACTCGAGCTTAACCTCACCGAACGTACTCAGCACATCACTACAAAAGAGACAAAGGGTTACTCTTCGTTGCAAGTCAGTTACTAATGGCAACGGCGTCCAGAGATCACGCAAACAGATCCCGCTTGAAAGCAATTAAAGCACACCAGATTCCTCGGAGGACAGCCACCGGGGGCAATCAAAATAATCACGACAATTTAACACTTTCCTACCATAAGATAAGTGATAAACTAAGTCTTGTTACGGTCAGATATCGAGTGACGTATTTATTTTGATAGTGCTAATGAAGCGGATAGATTAGAATTGTTGGTCTGAATGGACATTGTTAGGTCCTAGTGGATAGACTGGTTGCTTTAATCAGGCTGTGTTGTTGATTGGGGCTGGTTTGCTTGAGACGGATATTGTGTTAAGACTTTACACGTCTAAGAAAGTAAGGGCTGCAGATTTTACGTTTCTCTAATAAATCTTAAATGAATAAATCTTGAGAACGAGTGTTCAGAGCGCAAAAGTTGATAAATATATTATTATGCATAAATCCAAGAGCTGAAAAATAAATTTTAAGAATCACCAAAATCCTGGAAATATGCAAATAAAAGTGGAATTTGAAAAGTAACCTAAATTAATGTAAAAAAAATATAATTGTTTTAATAGAAGAAGAAATTATTAATGGGCAATAAACTGACTGTTTTCCGCATTTATTTTTTTATCAAATAAACCATAGATATCTATTTTATGTATAGCATAAGCAGCTTTTCATGTTGTATCACCACAGCTAGGACACACGGCCTCTCTCTCTAAGAGAGGGAATGGCCTAAAATCTACCACGCGGGCCTACCGTTCAATTATTATTATTTATTTACGACTAACTTTTGCATGCGGTTTCACTTTACTTCAGAAATTATGTGCTACTTGGATCAAAATTAACCTATCATGAAAACCTTTCAGAAGTTAAGGTTTGAAAAGATAACAAAAAGTCAGAGAAAGTTGCTTTTGCTTATACCTAATGAAATATTAATAATTTACTATTATTTACTTCTCAGGTGTCATGACCAACCTGAACCAATAAATGAACTGGTTAACCAAAGGCATCCACCTGCACAGTGATATCTCTATACTATTCCAACCCAGTTTCCCTAAATGTCGTTCCCCGCGGAGTCAGATAAACACCATATAGGATGGAATAGGCTTCGGATAAAGGAAATGGTCGTGCACTTGCTAATGAGCATATCAGACCATAACAAACCTATGGGAAAGCGCCAGGGGAGACGGGAAAAGATAACTTAAGGGATTTTGTCTTCAAGGAATTTACGTCAAATTATTTTCTTATATGCATATCTGTAAGTAAGAACAAGGTTATTCGGGGAATCGTTGCCATCTCACCTGTTCTATCTTTAAGCAGAATTGTGATCCTGGATGAAGGGTTGATGATAGGGGGGGGGGGGGATTAATAGTTTCATGTAAAGTTTCAAGTTTCATTCATTAGGGGATAATACACGGGATCAGCATTCGAGAGGAGCTCGTGGCTAAATAATAATAGCCACTCGGGTCGATCTCCAGGTTAAGCCGCGGTTGCTTACAACTCAAACTCAAACACAAACAAAGAAGGCTAAGCTACAGTCATAGACACAGGGCATAATAACTTGTGAACGTACTATAGTTGCCCATTCCAAAGCGTACATCTCCATGGAGAAGAATGAAAAAAAAACCCATTCATACCGAGTTTCCTCTGTGCCTCGGAAAGCACGTTAAGTCGTTGCTCCCGGCTGTCATTTGTAGATCTTTGACAGTCGTTACAGGTAGTCAGTGGCCTGAAATTCTGACAACTAGTCATACCGAGGGGTATTGTATTACCCATGTACCAACTGGGTTTTGGAAATCAGACAGGCAGTTGCTCCATGTAAAATACTGGTAACTCCAACATTGTTGGGTAAAGGCTAGGCAGATGATGATCTCGCTCCGAAGCGATACTATTACTATGCTTATAAGTGTGCATTGCAGTATGGAGTTTAATTTGAAGGATCTGAAACTGTTCTGCTGCTGTGGATCCAATGCAGTGTTCAAAACTATGTGTTCACGTGAACCAAATACCACAGTGATTCTTTGGCTATTGTGTCTGGTTCACGGCCAATGAATAAGTTTTTAAAACGTCCATGTAATAGCAGGCCCTAGTCACTATTTACCACTAGGTTAGCTGTTTCTTAATCTTTGAGGATTTTGCCAGGTGTCTGAGTCACCACTTCCTATTAGTTGATGTGCTTCCCAAGATATTGAACAGAAACTAAATGATTAATGACATTTATAAAGCTTGGAAAATCGTTGTGTAAATTATGCAGAAATACAACATAATAATTCAAATTGAATATCATTTGTCCAATTTAGGCATTATCGAACTCCAGTATCAAGACACATCAATTTGTTTATAGGGTTACCAAGCGCTTGGAATAGGCACTTTAATAGTATTGCATTACTGCAGAATGAGCATGAGGTCCTGGGTTCGATTCCCAGGGCGGGCAAAGTGCTATTGGGTTTTTCCATCAGGAATTTCTCAGTAGCTGCCACGGAGTCTGGATTTGTGCCCGGTTGATGGCAATAGGCTCGCCCCCTATTACATAGGACTTAAAACATAACTGGCGAAATGTGGGTGTACTATTAGGTACACCTCTGCCTAACCCTACGGGGATTACAGGCGTGATGTTATGTTATGTGTTACTGCAAAATATCACTCAAAAGAAAGATAAAGGAATAAAAAGAATGCCGTGATGTTTAACAGAGGAGAATGGAAGAAGAAAACGGAAGTAGTACCCCAAATAGAATGGGACAAGGGCAGGAAGATGATGATGATGATGATGTAAAGGGCCCACTGCCCACTGCTGGGACGCGGGACAAAGGGCCAAGTGCGAGTATGTGTAGTAGTAGTTTTGTAGTTCTACAATAACTATTGAAATACCTATTGTAACAAACAAAAACTATTAAAAGAGGAAAGATTTGAAATTTTGTATTTTTGCATGTAACGAATAAACTTAAAACCTACTGAACAGATTTGAAAAATTCTTTCAGCAATGGATAGCTACAATAAAAGCGAGTAACATAGGCTATATTTTATCCCCGTACTCCCACGGGAACGGGAACTACGCGGGTGAAACCGCGTGACGTCCGCTAGTAATATATACAGGGTGTAAACAGACTCTTCACGAAGCCGTTAACCTAGCGTTATGCACATCAAACTAAGTAACTTTACGCAAAAATTAGTGCTGGGAAACGACTTTTTTTTTTTGAGGTGAAACATCACGTTTTACTTTATGACTCAATGTAACGCTCTCAAAACATTGTGCTGATGGATGGATTGAATAGTACGGGGGTCCTGGAGGTGTTTGAAGTAAAAATCTTACATTAAAAACTTGTTTTAAAAAAAAACTTGTGAAAAAGTTGGAACTTTGACCCCCAATATCTCCGTAACTAGAAGGTTCCCAGGTATGGTCTAGAACAAAAAAATGATCGCAATGACGGGGAGAACAAATGCCTTTCGGCTTCGTTAAGAGTCTGTTTACACCCTTTATAAGAGTCGTCTGCGTAAAACTATGGACCAGTAACAACAAAACTTTGAGAAAAAACGCGAAATCTTCAAAATTTGAGCCAATTCTTTCAAAAATAGCTCTTTCAAGTGATAAAGCGGGATCTAGATCATTAGAAATGCAGAGCAAAGCTATTAAACTAACCTACACGTTTACACACATTATCCTCCCCCACAACTGCGTCCTACAACTCGTCGCGATGTCCAACAGCCAATACATTCGCCGTCCTATCCAGCAATCAGTATGAAAAATCAATGGTGACTACTATCTTGACCGCATCTGCAACTACTATGCAAATACTGAGGTTATCTACTGTGATACGTCGTAAAATAGAATCCAGAGTACCTTCAGAGGAAAGTAGACCCTAGTGGACCAGCAACAGGGTTTGGTTTAGGTTTGAGTGTTCGTTAGACAATAAAATAATGCAAAACACCTGACGGTTAGTCTTGTATACTCGATATCAACTGGTTTAGCTACTATACATTAAGAGACGGAATCATTTTTCAAAATATTAATAAATAACTGGTTTATGTTTGTCTGTTGTTTTAAAATTGACCATAAAGAGTTGTCATAAAGATATTTGTTGATCAATTAATTTACTATCATGGGCTGGTTCTGTCTGTAGTACTTTTCGTGTTTTATGCAAATGTTTACTTGTATGATATTATTTTTGGTGCATTTTGAAACCAGAGCTACGGGCAGCACAATTACTGTTTTTAAGTCTTAACAGTGGAATTATCACCAAGAAAGCAGGTTTTTGTGACTCATTGATTTTTTCGACAAAACTCTAATATGTATCGTTTTTTGAGGAATCACAAAACCTGAGTAGTTTTTCCACCCTGACTGCAGGAGTGTTGACAACAAAAACAATCTTGCTAGCAGAAAATAATTCATATTACAACCCTTAGACTATTAGAGGTTCATGAAGACATATCCAGAAAAATGTGCAACCTGCGTTTTGAAGGTGTAAACTGCAAGGATGTCTAAATAACTAATTCCAGAACAAATAACTATTTCACAGTATCTTACTAGTTAATTAGAGATCTTCAATCTCTTTCAAACCTCATCTCTCTGATATGAGATCTCATTTAATCCTGCTTGATTTGACACCCAAGTACGTATTACTGGTTTTTTGTCTCCCAATATGAAAAAGACACCAGCCCCTGTATGGACCGTTCCACATTTATCATACTACAATGAAAGTCAAAGAGACAGCAGACGACATAATCAACCGAGCAACAAAGTAAGTTCTAGAGTCTTTTTCCAAGATGTCAAAGCGTATAAAGTTTTAGTACAGGCAGTGCAGTTTATTACTACAAGTTAAGGGCGATCGAACTGCTGACAGGTGTAAGCATGTATCCACAGGGACGAAAAGCCAATTTATTCTTCGTTCGGCCTACTGAGTTTTGTTTGAAAAACCAAGTGCATCAGATTTGCCTTACCGAATGTCAAAAGTAGTGATAGTGTCATAGTATTGAATCAAGAGAAACTAGAATTCGTCGAAAGAACTGTTTTCCTGGGGATCACGCTCGACTCAAGGCTACAATGGGGTCCGCACATAACATCTCTTGCAGGACGGCTGAGTTCAGCAGCTTATGCTGTTGGAAAAATCCGTCAATTTACTGATGTAGATACCGCCAGGCTAGTCTATTTTAGTTATTTTCATAGTATTATGTCATACGGTATTTTATTATGGGGACGGGCTGCAGACATCGAGTCTATATTTATTCTGCAGAAAAGAGCTATCAGAGCCTTATATGATCTACGTAGGTGTGATTCATTAAGAGAACTGTTTAAGGAAATTAACATCATGACGGTACTTTGTCAATACATCTATGAAAACATCATGTACGTTAGGAAAAATCTGCATTTATTTAATAAAAGAGGTGACAGACACCACTACAATACTAGAAACAGGGACCAACTTGTACAGCCAGGTTTCAGGCTAGCTAAAGTAGACTCATCTTTCATGGGGTACTGTTTAAAATGTTACAATAAAATACCTCCCCACATTCTAGAACTAAATAAAACGAAATTTAAATCTTGTATAAAACGCACACTATGTAGGCGAGCATATTATAAGTTGGGGGATTACATTGATGATAAAAATGCTTGGCTCAATGCTGGTCCTGCTCCACAACCATAGGGGCAAACTAATTGATTACTACGTGAAGTAATTGTAGAAGCTGCAGAAGATTGTAATAATATCTTTGCATTGTATAGATTCAATCTTTTAGTATTATATAATTGCATAGCACATGTGTGAGTACCATGTACTGTAAAGCTACCATTTACATTTAGTTATCTTTCATTGACTTGAATTTACCCTGGTGGCTGAGAGAATGTCATGCTCACTCAAATGTCTCGCTGGTGGTGGCGGGTGTGTCGGGTCATTTAGCTCCCTTCAAAATGGTTGAGCTGAATGGGACTGATCCATGCGTCATGTTCGTGGGCGGGCGCTGTCAGTTGGGACTGGTCATCTCTAGGCTGCCACGGTTTATTGTAACTACGTACTTTGTTTTTAAATTGTTGATATAATCTTTTACTCTGGACGCTCTTAACGTGCACATATTTCTACATCGTTCTCACATATGTATAATCTGAACATGAATGATGTAACCAAGATTATGTAACAAATATTTGATTGAAAAGAGTGTCCATGGAGTTTCTTGCCCATTCTTCTCCATAGAGATCTACGCTTTGGAATGGGCAACTACAGTACTTTCACAAGTTATTATGCCTTGTGTCTGTGACTGTAGCTTAGCCGTCTTTGTTTTTCTGACATTCAAAAGTGCCTGTAATGGTCTAATTGAAATAAATGCTTTTGAGTTTGAGTTTTGTCCCACATATCGAAATCCTCGTTCGTCCCAAACAATATGCTTCCTTCGTCCCAAAATATTATTTTAATTATTTTATTCCCGCTTCGTCCTATTTTATATTGCTTCTACAGCCCATACTGTTTTTGTATGTGCGAAACTTAGCCAACTGTTTTTTGAAGTGACTTCTGACTTCTTTAGCATCGTTTTGATTTGAAAGTCGATGAAACGAAAAAGCGACAATAAAAAGAGACAGACACATAAATTCATAAGATTTAACGTTGGAGAAAATGAGATAGGAAGTATTTATTATACAGTGTTTTTCTTGAAGCCAAAATTTTTGAAGGTTTCACTTCTACCACGTGTAAATTGCACACATGTTTTTTTATTTTTTCATTGCGAATTTTTCGGCCGGTAGATGGGAACAGACTCGCCAATTACATGAGACTTAAACATAGCTGGAGAAAAGTGGGTGTGCACATTCACATTTCCACAGGCACACCTTTGACACTGCTACAGTATTGCAAACATTTTGTGATGAATCCTGCAAGTAAGTAATCCGAAGAAAAAACAATGGCGATTTGTTATATTGTATGTGCAAATGCTGTCAAACTGGAATATTAATATGTCTCAGATAAAAGTTCTCAAATGATGAAAAATGTATAGTTAAAAATCATGCTTTTGTTCAAAAACAGGCTCCTTTAGTTTTTCCAATAGGTACTTCCAGAAATTATATTCACTATTAATATCTCAATGCAAATTCTTTTTATTACTTATCACAGACGTGGAAAGCCCATACATCCCGAACACCAGACATTTAACTCATGTAATCCAGACAATTTAAGTCAAGAGGCAGTGTTATAATCGAAAAATAATAACATATTTCGGGCGCGTTAATAAATGGCTCCGTATGAACACGCCCTACGTCGCGGTAGCCAAAAATGCAAATCCGATCCAACGCGTCTCTTATGCAACTTTATTATTCTTATTTTTAAATGTGTCTTTATTTTTAAGACTCACTTTTTTCTTTTATGCCTTGCCTTTTATTTATCTTTTATCTTTTTAGCCCATCCCCGTGTCGTGGACGTTGATTGCATTCGTGAGTAAGAGCCAGATATTGTACGTTTTTAAAGGAAGCCGCTTGATCGAAACCTTTTAAAATAAAGTGCATTGTCCAAAGAGTATTGTTTTGTGTTCAGATGTTTTTGATGGTTTTATAATTGCTGTTATTGGCGTTTATGTTCCGGATTACTGTGGTATACATTGTTCTTTTATAATTATCTGGTTGACGTGTTCATACGAGTAGTACTGGCACGGCAGTGTATTTAGTTTTATTCCATTTTTTCTCTGACTGGAAAATCTTTTCAGGTGTGTTAGGTTAAGTTTTGGTAATTGCATTACATGGAGACAGGGTCCATGCGGACTTGAACCAATTACATAGTGACTCACTCGCTTCTGGGAACTTATGACATACTGCCTCGGCCAAATTTAAAGATTTTATTCATGTGAAGTCAAATCTATAGATTTTTTCAGTTACGAGTGATTGGTGAAAAGTATTTTTTATGTGGCCCGCGGCTTCGCCCGCGTGGATTTCGATAATTGTCCCACGGGATCATACTTCCAGGATTAAAAGTATCATATGTGTTAATCTAAATTAAGTATTTGTGTGCTAAATTTCGTTCAAATCCGTTCAGTAGTTTTTGCGTGACAGAGTAATAAACATCCATCCATCTATCCATTCTCACAAACTTTCCCATTTATAATATTAAATATCATCATAATTTTTACTCAACAATATGATAATCCACGACATCAAATGACGCACGTTTTGACATAATCCTTATATCACCTTATAGCGTCAAACAAAACAAACTAATAAACACGCAATCCACATAATAAAATCGGACGTCATACCGGCTTAAGATTTTGTAACACTATCCTAGATTCTAGGTCTTCACCAATTACATTCGGAGGCTAGTCTGGTGAAATGTCGCGTATTTCCAAACGCGTGCGCCGGTGCAACGACCTGCATACCGACAACCTGCTCTATGTGATGACAGAGTACTTGTTAGTTGTTTCATTGTACGGTACAGAGCATAAGACGGACGTTACTGGAAAATATGGTAATTATTTCCAAGTTGGCTTTTAGTGGAATGGGTAGGTAGTCTTGGAAAAACTGCGTCACACATAACATCACGCCTGTAATCTCCGAAGGGTTAGTCAGAAGTGTACCTAATATCACATCCACATTTCACCAGTTATGTTTAAGTCTCATGTAATAGGGTGGGAGCCTATTGCCATCAGCCGAGCACGAATCCAGGCTCCGTGGCTGTTACTTAGAAATTCCTGATTGAAAAACCCAATAACACTTTGTCCGACCCGGGAATCGAACCCAGGACCTCATGCTCAATAGTTGCGCTTGCGACCACTAGACCTAACCCTACGGGAGTACACCTCTGCCTAACCCTACGGGGATTACAGGCGTGATGTTAAGTAATGATTATAATTCTGTAAATATATAATTACGTGTTACGGCCGCGAATCAAATTTTGTTTAAAATACAACTTGACACTGACCTGCAAATTGGAAGAAACGTAAGAAAAATTGAATTTCGCAGTCTACCGCGGCACTACCCCCTTAAGTTAAAAGGGAAGTGGGCATAGGGTAGCATCAGGGGCGCAATCAGATTACCATAAGATCAGATAAATACAAATCTTGGAATATAAGTTATATTCCAAGATTTGTATTTATCTGATCTAACCCTATTATTTATTAGAAAGAATAAACGAAGCCACAGTTTACAAATTGCACCACACAAAAACCAGTAGCCCCAGAACAGCAACTAACACTCCCGTACAAAAATAGTTTCAATCACCCGCCATTGATGCACTGGCTCTGTTAGTCTGTGTACTATTGAAACAGCAAATTGCTTGTGTCCGCTGATTGATACTTCAGAGGGGCAATATAGAAACAATAGAGCAATAGGCGAATCGAATAGTGCGCGGCCGAATTTGTGATTGCGTAATAATTTTTTTTGGTTTCTGTTTTCGTGGAAATATAATTTATGTTTGGGTGTTTTAGGATATTAAGCTAAATACTTTATATGCTAACACCCAAACAAAAATTTATCAAATTGGCTATGTTTACGAAGTAAAATAAAAATTAAAGATTGTAGCAAAACCTTTTTTTTTTAACCATCTATTATGCAATCGACTTAGTACAAAACGTCGCTACTCAACACTAGATAGCGCTGTCGCGTGACGTCACTTTTCTGAATCGCGATGTTAAGATTCTCCGCGACTTAATGACGTCCGATGGTACCATATTTCTTAATATAATACAGTTAATAAGAATCTTCACATGAGATCTCGCTGTGAAGTTTACGCTGACTCTCCTCTTGTGTATGCTAGAGGATCCCAACTTTCACCACCTTCATCTTTACTGAGTAAGGGTTGCTTGGGTACCGTCCGTCCTTGTACTTGTGAAGAATAAATTCTCGGCTAAATACTGAACTAATCCTTGCCCCGGCAACGGTGACGACATCGACCCCCTACAAGATTTATTTTTTTCTAATTAACTCGTTCGTTTCGTCACTAAAATGTGTTGATGTTTTGTTTTAGAAATTATTACACCATTTAAAAAATATAATGAATTAGCTTTTTCCCAAAGCTTCACTCGCGTTAATTTAGAATTTGAAAATCAATTCGGGTTGTACTCTGCTTGTAATAATGTAATTCAATACTGATTCGAAAGACACGTGTCGCCATCTATTATTTTTTTCCTATGGAACAGTACTTTTTTTCGGGTTGAAATGTCCGTTTCTGTATACCTGACAACGTATATATGCAAAATTTCAGGATGATCGGTTCAGTGGTTTAGTAAGCGCGAAAAGGTAACAAACAAACATACTTTCCCATTTATAATATTATTTATTTATTTATTTATTCAATGCACAATGTACACATCCAATTTTACACGCTAGGCTTAAAACTAGTGAGTACATGACCCTGTTAGGGCGCAGCAAGATAACTTAAAACTAATAATATTGCAGTGTCTATTTAGATCAGTAGGAACTTAGGAACATTAAAAATATTATATTAATTAAACTTATATCTAGCCTTATACATAAAAAAACCTATATTAAAATTAACACATACATATATATTTGAACTCTATTTTAACATTTTATCATCTATAAATTCTTCGATACTATAGTAACATTTTTCTAAAAGCAATAACTTTACCCTAGCTTTAAATACACATAGTGTTCTCGTGGACCGTATATTTTCAGGTAATTTGTTGTATATTTGTATGCTTCGATATTCTGGGCTATTTTTATACATTTGTAGTCTAGGTGCTGGTTGAATTAACTTAGTTTTGCGGCGCTCATTCTTGTCAAAATTAAATAGTTTCATGTTTTTTTTAACAAAAGTGGCTATTTCTAATATATATATTAGTTAAGATTATGCAAGATGATGATCCAAGATAACCTATCAACGCTAAAAATATATAATTATATTCAACAGGTGGCCGTAGAAACGAGATTAAGACAATAAAAAAAATCCAACCTAATCATAACCACCAGGTTTATGACAATTGTAAATTGATTTCGAGTTCAACGAATTTACTAGGATTTAACTACCTAATAAAAACGACACGATACATGTTGACAAAGGAAAAAAAAATCATTAGAATATGAATGAAAATAGTCGTTTTTAGGGTTCCGTAGCCAAATGGCAAAAACGGAACCCTTATGGATTCGTCATGACTGTCTGTCCGTCCGTATATCACAGCCACTTTTTTCCGAAATTATAAGAACTATACTGTTCAAACTTGGTAAGTAGATGTATTCTGTGAACCGCATAAAGATTTTCACACAAAAATAGAAAAAAAAACATAATTTTTTTTTCACTAATCCCATACCCTATGGATACGTCTTATATATCTAAAAATGATATTGAGGTTTCTAATATAATTTTTTTCTGAAACTGAATAGTTTTCGCGAGACACTTCCAAAGTGGTAAAATGTGTGTCCCTCCTTCTAAAAAAAGAGAATGATAAAACTGAAAAATATATATGATGTATGCAAACTTGCAAACTTCCACCGAAAATTGGTTTGAACGAGATCTAGTACGTAGTTCTTTTTAATACGTCATAAATCGTAAACCGCAGTTTACTTTGGTCTCATGTTAGATAATAGTACGGAACCCTTCGTGCGCGAGTCCGACTCGCACTTGGCCAGTTTTTTTTAATAGATAGAAGCTTTTAGATCACAATAGAGAAATACTATAAACTGTGTGAAAAGATGAAGAGGTCGTAAATTAAAATAAACATTATTGTTCGCAGGTGAAATGATGTCATTTTGTGAATTTGAATTTTGACCTTGTGTAGTAAAATGCGTTATTATAGGATTATGGTAATATTTTAGGATGTTGCTGAGTGTGTTAAAAGATTAAGGACTTTTTTTTAAACACTATGTGTATATAGTTTTTTGCCAACGTCGCGGAATAGCTGTCCTTTCTAACTAATCTGATAACGTCAGCTTTTATTTTAGGAGCAACCAAGAAAAGAAATTGGGGTTAGCTTTCCTCATGCTGAGACAACTGACAAGCTTATTCCACTGGCAAAAATTGTTTTTTTCTTTGTTTCTGCTTCAGTATTTTTACTGTCAAACAGAAATTTCTTACAATTAAAATACGACCTGATTTATAAGGGTATGAAAAACAGGGCTTAAAGTTCTTCATCCCCCCAAAAAAAAGGAAACATCCTCCTACCAGACGGGTGTTGTGTCTGGTGGGCTACTGCCCGACAGTTGTTGTCGGTTTTGTCTATAAACTCTTAAGTCGCGGATATTTTTAACTGCGCGATTTAGAAATTTGATATCAGTTCTTCATTTGTGTTACAGATGGCACTGTAATACTTTTTGTACTATGTTGCTGTAGCATTTTTAGCCATGTACAGACTTACGAAATGTAACATGCAATGTAACACGCAATGAAACAAATTCGCCTTGTTGTTGGGTTACATTTCATGTTATGGTTATTTTCGGTTACGTTTCATGTTGCATTGCATAAGTCTGGACGGTTCATTCGTGTTACATTTCAAGTTACGTTACACCAATGTGTACCCGGCATTATGTAGTGCCACTACAAAGGCAACTGAACTCATTTAACCGCCTAGTTCAATCCAACAAACCGGAGCTAAAATATGTACAGTCTCGGCCTTTCCGCCTGATCAGTTATAAAAAAAATCGCTTGAATCATGTGGAGGCGCCTCGCCCGGCTAGATAGCGCTTCGCGCGCTCGAGTGCAAGTAGCAGTGATCAGGCGGGATCGTCCTCAATTGTACATACACGAACCAGTCTAACCATCTCCAACATCACAATTACAATAAATCCTTCCTTTTTACACAGCAACAACTCTATCAACTATGTAACAACTTTTTTTCAACAACATAGACACAGCCATTAAAAACTAAATATGACATAATCTGTCACAATTGATTTATGACATATCTGAGCCGCATAAGATCGAACCTTGGTAATTAGCGTCAGCAGAACGTATACGGTTCGAGCCGCAGGCAATATTTACATGAAACATTACAATAAATCACTCGATTCACTTTCCTAAATTGATATTGTAATCCGTTCGCTTCGTTTTGTTTTTGTTACATATTGAATAAATGAAGACGTTGCTGTGATGCTGGTTCGTTAAATTGCTATCTCCTGACTCTGTGCTGCAGTGGAGTAGGATGAATTGTAAATTTTTTCTGTGTGTTGAATACAATAGACAATTATTGTATTCAAGTTTATTAACTCTGACTGCCTCGTTGACCGAGTTGTCGCCAGCTGCTGAGCATGAGGTCCTGGGTTCGATTCCCAGGTCGGGCAAAGTGCTTTTGGGTTTTTCCATCAGGAATTTCTCAGTAGCAGCCACGGAGTCTGAATTTGTGCCCGGTTGATGGCAATAGGCTCGCCCCCTATTACATGGGACTTAAAACATAACTGGCGAAATGTGGGTGTACTATTAGGTACACCTCTGCCTAATCCTACGGGGATTACAGGTGAGATGTTATATTAATGTTAAGTTTATTGAAGTTAATGGTTTAAAGATAGGGTTTTTCCAACAACGCTATTAACTGTTTCAGCTATATTCAAGTTGTTTCCTTTTTTTTGCCGAAACAACTACTTTTGAGTCTCTGAATCTAAAGGACTTACACAGTCTGCTGTTAAAATCAAACTCTTTTAGTTAAGTCTGCACTGGTAGAAAGTGAAACAATGTAGAGACTGAATATTTTCCTCTTCGTTCATTTGAGTACAGAATAGATTTGACTAAACTCGATTAATATCTTAATTAACTCAAAAAAATTAAATCTTTCGCCTCCACCCCATTCCGAGTCCCACTTATCGCACACTCCGATACAAAATGGAGAATCACGATGTACAGAAGCTCTGAGTTATGTCCCCATCCTGCCGTGATATGTTCATTTCAACAATAAATATTGGTGGCCAATTAAACGCGAGGGGGCTACCGTCTGCCCAGGCGTCGGCGTCGCGACGCGCCGTGATGTGCTGATCTTATCGGCCGATAGATGGCGTTAATCATAATAATGGAGGATAGGCTGTTAAGAAGTGGCGTAAGAAACTGAGTATGTAAATTGTGGAGACCCTTATGTAATGTGTGTAGAATCTTTCTTGTGTCGTTTTAATCAGGAGGGACTTTTTCATGCTAGGTGTTATGAGCTAGATGTAAGATCCCAAATCTGGGTAGGTAGGTACCTAAGCTTAAATGATTTCAAAATCACTCAACACTGGTTGATGGGAAAGAAATGCAGTTTCAACGAGTGTTGTTGGATTTCAACAAAAAAAAAAATCTAAAATGTATTTCCGGTATAAAATAAACTAAGAAAGCTCATTTAAAATCCTCCATTAGCTTCTTATACTCAACAAAGTAACGTGTACATCTAACAGACATTCACAAATGTGAGAAACTCATCTGCATCTGCAACTTGCATGTCGCTCGATTAAATTGTTTTACTGAATCGATTAAGCTCTCGATCTCATATCGATTCTAGATCGATTTATTTTTTGTTTCGTTTAACGTTTCATGTTCGCCGCCGTCTGATGTCTTTATTAAATGGCTTGAAGTATTATAAATGGTTGCTGCGATACTTTCGTGTAGCATTGCTACTGTTTGCGTTTATAAATGTTTGTTGCTATTGCTGGTTTCGTCTTAATGAGGTGTTTTATCGATATTAATGTGCAGTTTGCTTGGAAGCGGTTGTTTAATGAAGTTATTGGTTGAGCTTCTTTTAGTGAGTTTAATATAGGTTTTTTTTTCTGGATAAAAATATATCGATAGGGTTGGACTTTGGTCCATCACCATATAACTTTCAAAGGATGATCGATAGTTCTTTGTCAGTATTTTAAATCTTTTTCAATTGATGTTACTTAGTATCAGGGTTTGAGAGATAATTATCATGATGATTATTAGGTATTTAGAGAATGATATGGCAAGTAAGGAAGTGTCAGATGAGATGACGAGTCGGTAATAGGGAAGTATGGAAGAAGAAGACATACTGCGCCGACCTCAAATGAGTTGGGATAAGGGCAAGAGAATGATGATGATTATTATGGTAATTATCTTGATAATAACAAAAATATTAAAACATTACACTTCTCGTGTACTCCGAACGCGATTTGCCACTTCCGCGCATATCCAAAGGTGTCAAGTGTCAACTTTAAAAAAAAAGTCACACACAAAGGATTAATCTCAATATTTACTGTGTTTAATAAACATAATTAATCACTAAGAAAAATACGTATAATGTTAGTTTCGGAGAATAAAACAATTAAAAATTAGAAATCTATCTACATAATAATTATTTTAGTAATAAAATTTGTAAGTTGAAAATTTAAGAGCGGAAATTGTAGATCAATTATTAAAAGAAAACGATTTTCAGAAGTGTCAACCTGTTTTCGGAGTTTTTATATTCTGTAACTTATGATCAATCATAAATTGAAGGTTATGGATAAAATGAAAAGTTATGAAGGATCCTTGAAGATGTCTTACCTTTTACATGGAACCTATACGCTAACAGCAAAGTGTGGGCGTTTTACAGGTGCACTTCTGCTTAACCCTTCAGGATTTCACGCGTGTCTTTATATAAAATTAAAGATGTCACTAGCAATCGACAACTTCCCTAGGTTGAACAGCGAGATACCAATCAAAAAAAGAAAAAAAAATGTCTATTTTGAGGCAGTCATCATCATTGTTTCGACTACCATTAAAAATATGCAGTACCTACCTTTCTCAGCGAAGATTTAACTATAGAACGGTTTAACGCTTACGACTTGGTGCATTATTTCTCGGCCTCAGGGCCTGACAGTCGACTAAACAGTTTAGAGCTGTCAATGGCTACCAGTTACTACCACGGCGTAACTACTTAGGATTTGCGCTAGGCTGTTCGCCAGGCTACCGTTGTTTGTGAGGTACGTGGTTATAAAAGCGTCTATGATTTATTGGCGTTGAGTCGTTAGCTAATACCTAAGTGATTCCTATCGCAGTTTGTACGTAGTTTTTTTTCATATTAATGAATTTGATCCAGGGTTTTGTTTTTGGGAATTTGAACCCAGATCCAAATTATTATCTTTGGCTAGGACATGCGGAACCCGGTTTCCGTATGCCCTCTATCTTTGGCAGTTATCAAGAAACTTATCAGATAATTATCGGATGATTATTGGATACTTATCAAAGAATTATCGGATAATTATCAAAACTGTTTCATAACTTGATCTCGAAGGACATATTCGTTAACCAATTCATTATAAACCAAACAATTTAAAAAAGCCAGCATTGACTGTTAAAAAAAAAAGAAAAGAACTGGTAGTCGCTTAATTGTCATCCCGGATACAAACATAACGAATGCTCCAAAAGGAACCTTTGACCAGCTTATCAAGAACAATGACTAATCCTCACAGATATGCGATTAGTCAATTCATTTCAACGAATTAAAATGATTCACAGGAATTGTAAAATAATCTTTTGCCATAACTTATATTTGAATTAAAATGAGGTATTTCCCTAATATTGTATAAATTACATCGGTTCTGTTGTAATGTCGTGTCAATACGTGTTAGGTCGCTTATAAATAGATATAATAAGTAATGGTACTTGTGTTTCGATTTGACAAATTGATTGTAGTCGGTTGAATCCGTTGTTGGGCAAACGTTGGGGTCAATGGTTGATCGATTAGGTTTAGAGCATGTAAATCGATGGCCTAAAATGCGATGTTTTGTATTTTATCACGGGATCTATTTAAAATCATGCATCACATTTATATGTAAAATCAGGGTAATTATTTAAATTAATTCCTTTATTTATCTATATACATCTTTGCATTTTTAAGTATTTCAATATAAAACAACATAAAAAAAAAACATTAAAAAAATTAAAAAATAGTAGCCCACCAGCATTGGAAACAGGGTCCGAGCTACCGGATGTCAGGGCTAGAGGAACCTCCTAACTCCTCCAGGGGAGAGAGGAACCTCCTAACGATACGCGCCGTGTCCAGAATTACTGCTTTCTGGATCAAGCCCTTGATCCAACCGCCAAGCGAGAGCCTCCTCAGATGTTGTTCGAGGCTATTGGCTATTAAGCCATTAGCCGACACGACTATCGGCACAATGACTGATGTACTCACGTCCCACATGTCGACAACGTCCCGAGCCAGATCTAGATACCTGAACTGCTTATGTTTGTCTGCTTTCACGAGGTTCTCGTCATGGGGGACTGTTATATCAACAATCCTTGCTCGACGCTTCAATCGATCTATCACCACAATGTCAGGCTTATTGGCAACAATAGTCTTGTCAGTGGTGATAGGTCGATCCCAATACAACGTGATATTACCATTATCAAGAACTGGGTTGGGCGCATACTTATAGTATGGCACTTCTGATTCCACAAGGTTGTATTTCAAAGTATGTTGCTGGTGGATAATCTTGATAATAAATTAATTATTGTTATGCAAAGTGACTACCGCCTTAAAATGTCTGAACATTAACACGTATCATTCTAAGACAGGTTGTAACATGGAAAATTGGATGACACCCGTTATTTATAAGCCAACCATAAGTTGAGTAAAAGTAATTATTTAAGGTATGATTTTTATTCTGTAAGTACCTATTGCTTAAAGTTAGAACTATCAAAAGTTAGGATTCTTAGCTGTGCTTTCTTTGACGATTCTATCTTTATTCAAATTCTTGTCTATGGGGTAAAAGTGATTGCATGAGTAATAACTTAAATTCTAGTAATTAGGTACTTTTTTTTTCGGATGGGTAATCATCAGGGAGTGTCAGACTTGTACTGACTAAAACCCATCCATATTTTTTCCTTCGAACAGTCCACAGTCCACCGTCCACTGGCAGGCATCGGCCCTTGCGGGCTCCCCTTTGCTGACATAGTAATTAGGTACTTCAACTTGACTATAGATACGAGTGTTAGAGTGTAATTTTTGTAATAATAAATTAATAACCCTGACTGTATCTAGAGAACTAAAACACTTTGAAAATTACATGTTACTTAAATCTCAAATAACAATGATTTTGGAGTATCTCAAATAGGTGTACTATTAATTTGATGAAAATCTTAGTAGTTCTTTAAGTATTTTTCAGTATATAATCCGAAGAAACCGAACACAAATTCAAGAGCAACCAGCTACAATAAAAAACCTAACATCATCCCAACCAACATTGGCCAAACCAGACCCCAACACACATGGTTAGCGGATAAACAAATTATAAAATGTTAATAGAATCGAACCTTTGACTCCGCGCTACAATACATCATTGTCAGTCGGAGCGGAGAGATTAAAGTTGAGCAGACAGTGGGAAAGTTCAACCGACTGCCGGTTTGAGAGGTTATGTGTTGTGTATGGAGATCAGGGAAGATGGCTTCGTGATTGCGAATTTGAATATCGAAGGATTTAGATGAAATGTTTGACTGAAAAGTATTGCAGTTAAAAGAATAAAAAAGAATACTTTGTATAATATAAACTGGGCATCTTTTTACAAGAGAGCAGCGGTGGCGCAGTGGTGCAGTCCCGACTTACGAGCTGTAAGTCGTGGGTTCGAACCCAGGCAATTTATTTCATCACCACTACTATCAAAACTAAAAAAAAAAAAACCAGCATGTCTTAGAACCAAAAATTCGAATAAATATGACATCTACTAACCCGTACGGGGCCCACGTGGTGGATAATAGCCCATTCCTTCTCATAGAGAGGAGGTCTGTGTCCCAGCAGTGGGATATTATAAGCTTATTAAGTTTATACAATCAATAAATCTAGAAAGTTCGATTTTTTATAAAAAGTGCTATGAAACCGTAGACTGTAGTAAACCGTATGTTGTGTGTTCTGCCGTCATAAGGAAAAAGGGCACAACTAAATTTTTTTCCGAAATTGAGTTATATACATATTCGGAATCAGAAAAAAGGCAATTCTGCCAGAATTTTTAACTCAATTTCGAAAAAAATGCCAGTTGTGCCCTTTTTCCTTATGACGGCAGTGTTGTAAACTGTAGGTTACATTGTTGACTATGTAAAGAACCCAGTTTCAGAATAGTTGGTCTAGATTCAGAGACACCTTTGTGTCTAACTAACTTTTTCTTAGATTTCCCTGTAACTCTTTTTTTTTCTTCACTCATAAAATTATTTTTTGTTTAAATGTCAGTTTATGATCTAAGTACTTCAAATTCCTTACTTTACTTGAATCGATTCTGTCTCGTATTACACGCTCTCCAATGTGCGTCGACCATTATTTTTCTATTACCGTGGCACGTCGTTCCCACATTAAAGTGAGACATCACTTAACGAACGGATAACCGTTTCCAAAATCACGTGACCTGCGCCTGCGCTGACAGCTCGGGCGAATTGCTCGTGACTATAATATGTTGTAAGTGTCAAGTGAAATGATTAGCCTAGTGTACAAGTAGAATTCGTCGTGGTCGTGACTAAATAATAACAGCTGCTCGGTTCGATATTCAGGTTAAGCTGCACTTGTTTAAGTTGGTCCGTGGATGGGTGGCCTCCCTTTTTTTTTCGGATGGGAAATCAAATGACTTCTCCCGCTCTGGGCAGAGCGGAAGGGAGTGTCAGACTTGTACAGACTAATACCCATCCATGTTCCTTCCTTGCCCTTTGTGTTCCAGGGCCGCGGTATCTCTTTCGAAGAGTCCCGCAGCCCTGGAATGGGTGGCCACCCACACACATATCGAGTTTCCTTCGTGCCTCGGAAAGCACGTTAATTTGTGGATCTCGGCTGGAAATTGAAAATCTTTGACAGTCGTTACAGGTGGCCCGTAAGTCTGACAACCAGTCTTACAAAGGGGTGTACTTACAGCAGTGTTTGTTTCTTGCGAATGCAGCTTTTTTATAATGGGCTCCTTCTTTCTAAATTTTCACTGATAGAGAGACAATTATTTGAGGGTTATAAATTATATTTATATCAAGCATATTAGCCGAGCTATCACAATTCTTGAGAACGAAGTCGCGGGACAAAGTGTATAGCATGTAAGGACTGTCTGAACAATATCGAGGTCAGCTGTCCTAATGCTATAATAATGACAAATACACGGCAAAGATAGAGAAAAGCACGTTCTACCTAACTTTAGTCACACAGGTACTGTTATAATATCGATACTTATGGTGTATTATCAAACTGCATATTAATGCAGCTTCCGAAGGTTCCCATGGCTGGTCATATCTCAGCGGTAAAATTATAAAATTTATTGGGAAATCGTTGGCTAGTGATGGGGAGATGCGAATTGCACGAGATTTTTTTTATAATTGGATGGGTTTTTTAAGCAAATTATTAGTGTTTAATATTGTAGATTTTAAATGTCGTTTAATATTTATGCATAATTTGATTTCTTAATAAATTCAAGTTTGACCTTGGTAATAGCAAAAATACAATGTTTTCGATGACCAATTTATTCAACGATGGACTACAAATTCTTTTGGAATGGAGCATACCGTAAAATGTCTACGATGTTCTGTGAAAAAGGCATATTTTATCAAAAATGAGAAACTTTTACTGATGACACGCTAACTAACTATGCGTTGGTGGCTTCGACATTTTAAATCGACTAATAACAGAAATCGATTACTTTCCTCTGTCCCAACACTATTAGAAATGGTGCCGTACAGCCGTTCATGATTAATGGCGTAATTAGTCTGTTTGTATGCTACCTACTGATAATTTAATACGTACGATTCTGATTAGCTACGGTGCATACCAAATTCCACAATTAAGAATCATTTGTGGCTGGAATTAATGATGGCAACTTTTTATATAGCGTGATTGAATATCGCTGTGTTTAATTGCTTTACATACATTATGTAAAGGAATTCGTGAGTAGATTTGTGACAGAGACCAAGTCTCGTACAAGTTCCACAAGTTTTATTTTTTTCTCAAATGTTTGATTTGGTTGATTGTTAAATGAATAAAGACTTTTTCGAGTGACTTTTTGGGGTTTTTTTATTCAAGATCGTATGGCTATGGCATTAAGTTTTTCGTGGTAGCGTGCATTCGATGCTAAGTATTAGTAAACTTACGTGCTTACGTACTTACGTATTATTCGGTGTTACACTTTTCTAAATCAGCCTGTCTCGTCAAAAGCATGTCTTTTTCCTTTCCAATCCTTTTTATCTTGAGCTAGTGTGAACAAATCCTGCCTACAACCGTCAAACTCATCCTGCCATCTTCGGCTAGATCTAACGCGATGTGGCTTGATGTTTTCCGTGTCCCACATTGTGGTTGATTTAACCCACGATCCGATGTGTGTGAAATGTTTAATCTATTGACCAAGTAATCAGTGAATATATCCATTCTGTGATTTGATTTGTCTACTCGACTAGCCAATTTGTGCATGTGCACACAGTAGGCTGTTCTAACGTTTGGCTGATTAGATTTGTCTATTATATGGGCTGAGTTGTCCACTGACTTGGTGCATTATTTACTGAGTTGTCTTACCCACAACTTTTCTTTTCACAGTTCTTAGAAAGTTTGGTCTCTGTTGTCTATCTACTCAATGTCATCACATGAATTCTTAGTAGGCTGCTGTAAGTTATGGTGCAGGGAAATGGGATAATCACCACGCTTAGCAGGTGGATTGGTGATGTTATCTGTGTATGGCTACTGATTATCTTTTCGGGAAAACCTTCTGGACTACGTGTGTTGATGTTCTTGCATTTATTTACTATTGAGATGATAAGAATCACAAGAAACAATTGAAGTCAATTTAATATTATTCTCTTCTGAAATACAACCGTGGTCATCATTAAGTGAATGACTGTCATGCTTCTGTCGATGACATTTTGTAAATTGCGTTTGGTCGGTTTTTGGAATTCACTGTTCAGAATATTTTACTAAGACGCTAAGTAAATATGTTTGCCTAAAGGAGTAGGCAGAAACTATAGAAGCCTAAAGTTATGTACCTTTATTAATATACTGCCTCGTTGGTCGAGTAGTTGCACGCGCGGCTGCTGAGCATGAGGTCCTGAGTTCGATTCCCTGGTCGGGCAACGTGTTATTGGGATTTTCCATCAGTAATTTCGCAGTAGCAGCCACGGAGTCTGGATTTGTGCCCAGTTTGATGGCAATAGGCTCGCCTCCTGTAACGTGGAACTTAAACATAACTGGCGAAATGAGGGTGTACTATTAAGTACACCTCTGCCTAACTCATCTGGGATTACAGGCGAGATGTTATGTATAATTGATGTTCATACTTATAGTACTTATTGGGGTTTAATAACTCATAGCGACATTGCTTGTAAAATGTCAACAGCATGACACATCTATTAACTAAGGACACAGCTTACCATTGTTCCCTTCTCTCCGCTCGAACATGCAAACCCATAAACCTTAACCAAAACATAAAAATCATCTCACAATACCTCATGTAGGTACAAGATAATACATTTATAATACGTGGCCTGTGTTGCGATTATTCGCGCCTCCGTCCTGTGTGTGTAGCCGCCGGCTAGCCGCCAGTCTTTATAATTTGATCACATTTGTACCGCGGACAATGCGCGCCCAAAGCGAAGAGACGACAGTTGGATACACGTGGCGTGGAGGCGACGTGAGATGGTGATTTTTTGACTGAGTTTTAATTGTAGAACTTGGGTAAATTATGAGTAAAATGTGCTACCCGGCTTATCTACAACAGTGAAATCGGCTTATTCCCAGGCGCTCCATAATTTTATTCCCGGCGGCTCCAAATAAAAAATATATATATAGTATTTTGTTATTTAACTAATAAAATTATGGAGCTGTTGGGAATCAGTGTATGGAGAGAAATTATTTGGAGGACAATAGATTTGGAGCTCCTGGGAATAAGCCGTGAAATCATAACCTTCTGTACGTAACATCATGCGCTGTAAACGCGCTTAAATTGAATTGTAAAGTGAAATAGGGGTCACAAATCACAATCATGTAGAGATTATATGTTTATGTTATATTTGTCATTCGTGATTTGTCAGTATTTGTCATTGAAAAATGGTCAGTATCATTGAAACTTCGACAACATAGTGTCACCGAAACTTTGCCAGCAACTTCTGCTAAATGATACACCAAAGACTTTATTTTAACAAACCGCACCTTCTAACAAAACCTAAAATCGCAATCATCTCCATTCCATGCCCTGTCCGCTCCAACATTTCACGGAGGCAACTCCTTCAGAGGAGCTAGCCCGGGGCTCGCACAATGGCCGCTACTTTTTCCCCGGCCATAATCAACATTTGTATTCAAGTCATACATGCTGACCAAGCCCAGCTTCCACCAAGATACTGCCGTGTACGTATTAAACAGATAATCTTTAGAAATTTTCGGGCTTGTACGCCGTGAAAAAATGTTGTGTTTTTGACGTTTTGGGGTTGGTGTAATGACTTAATAAGAGATTTGGGTAACTGAAGTTCTTTGACGTTTGTTATAAGAATACGTTAGGAGCTCGTTTCAGTTTATAGCTGTTAGGTTTGAATTACGCTTGATCTGCCTTGGTTGTGCAGATAGGTTGCCGAGGCTGTGCAGACCAGATAGGCAGTCACTAGATGAAAATACTGGTTGGTATTCAGCTGCATTTACCAACTAGTCAAAGAAAGCGGCGTAGTAGTCTTAGCAGGCGTGATGTTATGTTATGTTACTTACTAGTAGACTCTCGACTCGAAGCCAACCCCAACTAAATAAGGACAACACTAGTCATATAATGATGATGTTTGGGTTGCCCCAAAATCTACCCTTGAGACATCGATTTTCTTTAAATACAGTGAAAACCTTTTTAAGGACTTGTCTCTAATTATCTCGTCTTTAAGAAGGTATAATAATTATTCATGAACAATGTCATTACATTTCAATAAAGTAATATTAATACATTATTCAAACAAACTTAATAAACACAACATTACAACACTATTTTCTCATTAATAAATAAACAGTATTATCAAATTATTCCTCATTATGATAATAACTTTATTCATTACATAAATATGTCTCTCAGAGTTTGAAAGAATCGGTAATAAATATTTACGTATATGGTCTACCATACATAACTGACCTCTATGGACCATAGACCGATATAAAATACATTATTTTAAGGTTACAATATGAGAAACCTCATAATATTAATACTCTTTACAGCTGACACGGCCATGCTATGGGAACCTCGTGAATAAAGTGTTTTACAGGAATGTCTAGAAAACAAAATTCATCATCATCTGCCTAGCCTTTTCCCAACTATGTTGGGGTCGGTTTCCGGTCTAACCGGTTGCGACTGAATACTACAGGTAATTTTACATAGAGCGACTGCCTATCTGACCACCACAACCTTGTTAAGACTAGGTAGTACTATACCCCTTGATAAGACTAGTTGTCAGACTTCCGGGCCACTGACTTGTAACGTCTGTCAAAGATCTACAAATGACAGCCGGGACCAACGGCTTAGCGTGCTTTCCGAGGCACGGAGGAAACTTGATATGTGGTCACCCCTGCACGGTCTAACCCAGGCAAGAGTGGCTTTGCCTGTAGATCAGCCCGAGCGGCTGTATCTTATTATGGCTACATCCACGAGCACCTAGAAAACAAAATTAAAATCGATAAATTCTTGGTCGCATTTTGACTGTGTTTCATGGCAATTAACAGATGTTAAAACACACGATGTGAATACATTGTCCAATTATTTTGTGAATACTCGTGATTGATAATGCAGAGACTTGTACCATTCTAAATTCTCATACAATTGTTTATTCATTTTGTGTCGAAATTAGCATCTAACTTACAATTAAAACTAAAGATCGGATACCTTCCTTTATTCTTAAAATATTTAGCAGTGTTCTCGCTCTTGTTGAGAAAAGGTCTGTCCCTGAAAGTATATAGGGGTGTGAAGAACAGGGAGTAAAATTCCATATCCCTCATAGAAAAGGGAGGACCCTCCGATCAGGCGGGTATTGTATCTGGATGGCTACTGTCCGACAGATTTTGTTTAAAAGTTATTCATAATTTTTGTCGCTAGTTCTTCATTTGTATCATCGATGCACTTGTTGTAACTGTTGCACTATGTTGCCATTGTACTTTTTTGTAGTGTTTTAAATTCTTTGACACCAACATAAGTCCCAAAGAATACTCATGCTAACCAGCATGAGTCTCAAAGAATTTACAGGCACATGAAGAATTTTTGCTGCCAAAAATTAAGCTATCTCATAAAATCCACCACGTGAAACTGGGAAAGCAAACAAAAAGTGTTTCTTTGTCCAACCTAAAATTATAAACATATTATATACATTACCGAAACAGTGAAACGATGGATTTATGTCAGAAATCCTAATTGTACAACATATCTGTGTCATTCTAGATGACTTTATGATATTGTTTTATAATTGTAATTTATATCTAAAATAGTGTAATGGGTAGTATAAATATGTTACTTACTTACATAATAATTAGTACCTGGATGACCGAGCTGTGCTCGTTTTTTGTTTTGACGTTTTCTAAAAATTAAACCTAGCTAGATCGATTTATCGCACCCGAAACCCAATGCATACTAAATTTCATGAAAATCGTTGGAGCCGTTTCCGAGATTCAGAATATATATATATATAGGTACATATATACAAGAATTGCTCGTTTAAAGGTATAAGATTTCTATTTAGTGGGGTAGTTTTAATGGCAAATATGCATATATATATGTGTTGAATGTTATAAAAACTTATATTTTTGACACTTTCGTGATAAAATAAGCCCCTTCAGTAGCGGGTATATTAAAATAACATGTTTTGTAACATATTTTATTATTTTGTAGCCACTTGCCTCCTTGCTACGCATGGATTTTGCCATTTCACAAAGTATAATTGGTTTATTATTTTATTATGCATGTATCACATAATTTGCTAATCCTTTTCTGAATAAATTAAATTCTCAAATAAAACGCGGTCATATAGACAAAGACGGGATGAAAAGCGACTTTAATTTTATGTAACGTAAATAAAATATAGAACAAAGATAGAGCATTTGCATTAAAAATTGTTATTAATTCCTAAACTAAAGACAATCAATATTAATCAATTCAAAAACTGTTATGTTATATTCTTCGATTTTGAAACTGTCAATTCCAGTGAAGTCACCACCACATCGCTCGATGTAATTCAGAATCTAAAAAACAAAAACTACAACATCGAACTCATTCACACATATTACCTTGATCATGTGCACGATTTTATCGCAAAAACTGAACAGTTATCGCATATATTTTCCACCGTGGATATTACCAAAGTAATGGCATTTTAAATTCGACCGGCACAACCACTCATTATGTTGAAACAAAGGGCGATCATCTGAATAAATTTACTAAATAATTGTTATTTTGTATCTGGACCTCAGGCGATCGAGCCAAAATTGTTGGAAAGAATTACTACCGGTTTTGGAGCGAGAAACAATCGAGGTGAAGTTTGCAATGTAGCTACGTTGCAAGATATTATAGATGAATATACTCGTACATATTCAGAGACGGAAAGACGTCTAGAGATACCATTGTTCATCTCATAGTGAAAGACGAAAGGATTGCATAAGAACAAAAAGTAATCAATTTAAAAGGAAAGAATGAAAACGACCGACTGTAGGTCCATTTGATTTATTTGCTCCTTATATGAGGGGTTCTAGTTATCTTTAACAACATACAGGGCGTAAATTAAAGGATCCATCACAAAGCACTCATTATTGTACATCAAAGTAAGTCACACTGCGCAAACAATATTCAAACTCAAACTCAAAGCATTTTTTTCAATTAGACCATAACAGGCACTTTTGAAAGAGTGAAAAACAATAAAAGGCAAAGCTACAGTCGCAGACACAAGGCATAATTACATGTGAAAGTAATGTTGTTGCCCATTCCAAAGCGTAGGTCTCTATGGAGAAGAATGGGCAAGAAACTCCATGGACACTCTTTTTAATCAAAATATTATTACAAGATCTTGGTTACATCATTCATGTTGAGATTATAGAGTGACTGGCAATCAG
Source organism: Lycophotia porphyrea (assembly GCA_950005105.1). Lineage (NCBI taxonomy): Eukaryota > Metazoa > Arthropoda > Insecta > Lepidoptera > Noctuidae > Lycophotia > Lycophotia porphyrea. The sequence goes on along the minus strand of OX465391.1, from coordinate 8,748,397 downwards.
TGACCGACACCTAAACACGTGATTGTACTCATGACAATAAACAACTAATACAAACAACTATTGAGAGATCCAAAAGCCAAACTGGTCATTGCTCGACCTACTACTCTAGTACTTGTTGCTAGCGTCAAAAGGCATTAGTAATTGACAATTTTTGCTTCAGGCGATCACATTATTTCTACAAAATTTCTAGGGCCAGCCTCTCTGTAGTATCACAAATCTCTTTGCTTAGTCCAAATTTCGAGAACACAAAGTAATAACTTATAAATTACCTATTTTCAATGTAATGGACTCGCTCATACTCGCATGATTTAAAATACAGGTGCCGCATGCCGCAACGAAATGGGCTCGCCAAATAATTACGAATAATACCAGATGATGTTTTTAAGTGTTTAAACTGTTCGCAATTTTCGGCAAAAATACTTTACTTTTTTCATTACTTTACTTTCAACAAACAGTTATTTTGACATTATCAGCAGATTGGGGTAAATTTTTGGTTGTTATCGAGTTATCTTTGCTGTTGCTTTTAATATGTCTGACAGAAGAGTTGCTATGCGACTTTCTTCATTAAAATTGCTAGCCTGCGTCTTCCCATCCCATCATCTCTACTGTTTTCCACCTCTCTGGCCAGAGTTACCAAGGGCCATTTTTGTTTAAGGAGTCCAGCTCATCCCACCTGCTTCTTAAGTATGGTTTAATTAATTGGGAATCAGGTCGCATTTTACCAATTAAACTGGACGCCATCACATACACAGCGCAGCGTTAAAGTTGTCAGTGTCAATATTTCATTACAACTATCTTACTGACAACTCTTGAACGCGGATTAAATAATAATATTTAAACCGCGTTCAAGAGTTGTCAGTACCATAAGGTAATCATACCCATATAACTTTCATCGGTGATATTCGTCCTAAAATCATAGATGAATGATCCCAGCTCAAAACACGATTGTACCTGTTACTAAAATGGCCTGAAGAAGGTTAAGCAACATGGAAATGCAGGGGCTACTAACCTTTCATTAAGGAGATCGGGCAGAAGCGGTCCAAGTTGCGTCGGTGAACGAGACCTATATTTTCTGGAAGCTGAAGTCCAAAATGTACAATTAGTGACAACAAAATCTTCTAATTCAAGAGATACAAGGAGCATCGGTGATTCAGACATACACCATTTTAAAGCTTGTTTGAGGACGGTATTTCTTTGTTAAGGGCATAAGCAAATCGGCGCCGGGAGAAAAAAGTTAAAGGCCAAAATGTACAATTAGTGCAACAAAATCTTCTAATTCAAGAGATACAAGGAGCGTCGGTGATTCAGACATACACCATTTTAAAGCTTGTTCGAGGACGGTATTTTTTTGTTAAGGACATAAGCAAATCGGCGCCGGGAGAAAAAAGTTAAAGGCCAAAATGTACAATTAGTGACAACAAAATCTTCTAATTCAAGAGATACAAGGAGCATCGGTGATTTAGACACACACCATTTTAAAGCTCTTTAGAAGAGGGTATTCATTTGTTTAGGACCCAGGCAAATCGTGATGTGTGATTCCTGTCAATAAAATCTACAAAAAAAGACAAGGAACCTTGGTGATTGAAGAAATCGAGACTAACTTACATAATTCTAGTGTTTTGTATGTCTGTGTGTGCTTTTTTTTATTATTTTTCAACTGTGAACTATACAATGAAACATGTTGCGTACCCCTCTAACAATTATGGTCGTGAAGGTTACGCTAATGTTTATCAGTGATGAAGTGATAAGGGCTTTATACTGCCCATACTAATAAATATCGCTTGTACATAATAATCTACCTTGACTTGCTTTTTTAATAAAATGAAGAATTCGATTTACTAAAAGTACTATTTATACCCTTTTTTTTTTAAACGATTTTCAACGGCTTTGCTCATTGAAAAGCATCAAACACAACAATTGATGTGAGTATCCTAGAATCAACAAAGCTTCTTGGACCAGAGGCTATAGAAACTTGCCCGATCTCCTTTATGGTGCAACCTCTCACACCTATATTTATGTCAGAAGCAGTTCCTAACTTTGGCATTAATTGTCATATCTACTTAATGTCCTGTTAGGCCGTTATTCTAGTTTCAGATTCTTAATCTTATGTTTAGATGAAGCATTTATAGACTACGATTAAGATGATTCTGAATAATCAAATAAATTAAACCAGCGATAATCTCTTTGGGATCAGTTTACTGTTAATATTGCACTATCTAAAGTGCAATCAGCACCAACGGCTGTTTTATGAACCAATCCCGTTGAAAAAAAACATGTGAAATTTTTACAAAACCATAATTTAGCATTCTAATTATGCGTAATTCTAGATTCGAAAAAGGAGACAAGCTAGAAAATAACAGATAAGCATACATTTTTAATGCCAATGAAGTCAATATTGAAGTAATTTATGAGGATACGGCAGAAATAAGAACAATATTGAAGTCGTAAAGATCTTTGAACTGTTTAAAACGACTAGTACACGTGCCATGAAAATATCGAAGCTTTTTTCGTCTGGGTCGATAAAAATGTAGGAGCTATTAAGCACCTAGATATAGATAAGGAGAATGCATAATTTAACACATAATCTAGTAACGCTAGACTAAATCTTTTTCGAGATTAAAAGATCGTAAAACATCATGTAGACCAGCGAATAAAATTCCGACTTTTTAAAATTCTACTCCTATTTTGAATTTTTAAAGAGGACGAATGGTACAAGTGTCATGAAAATATCGAAACAGCTTTTTTCGTCGGGGTCGATACACATGTAGTGTCTAATAGGATAGAGATAAGGAGGATGCATAATTTAACACTTAATCTATAATGCTAAACTTTATCTTTTTCAAGATTAAAAGATCGTAAAACATCATGTAGCAATTAAAATTTCAACTAATTCAAAATCTACTCCTATTTTGAATTTTTAAAGAAGACGAGTGGTAGAAGTGCCATGAAAATATCGAAACAGCTATTTTCGTGTGGGTCGATAAATATGTAGGCGCTTAATTCCTATTAAAGCTAAATTTATAAGAGATAAAGAGGATACATAATTTAACACTTAATCTCGTAATGCAAAACTTAATCTATTTCTAGATTAAAAGATCATAAAACATCATTTAGACCAGCAAATAAAATTTACACAAATTTAAAATCTACTCCAATTTTGAATTTTTAAAGAGGACGAGTGGAATTGAAAATATTATCTCTCCAATATCTTTTTAATATTTTTTTTCGAAAACTGGTTCTTATAGCACTACGATTAGGTCCAACATGCAATGAATGTCACACGCGTGGATTTTTAATATTTTTCCGCACACCTACAAAAATAAAAATTTCCACAGATAACTATACATATACTTACTAAGTCCAAATTGGTTAAATGACTTAAGTCGGCGGTGATTGTTTTTTTTTTTTTAATATCGGCAAAGATATATGCGTCATTACGGCGAACATATTTTTTAAGTATTTAAATTGTGTTTATAAATAGAATATCATAAATAAACATGATTATTTAAAATAAATATTTACTATTATGAAGAAATTAACATTTATTTGTGTTCTAAATTAAAAAAATATTTGAATTTTCTATTTTTCATATTAGGCTGTTTAGCGGCGGCATCTTTGCTTCTTCTACAAACTGGCGAAAGCAAAGTGCGGAAAAAAGCAAATTTAATCATAGTTTCCTAATAATTCTTGACAAAGAAAAAACTTTTATCGCAAAAAGTTTTTTATTTTACCCTTTTTAGTTGTAGCATACCACAAAAATTCTTGTCCTGAATTAATTTTTATATTGTAACTAGAAGTTATTAAGAGACCATCGCGTCATCAACATAGCCCAAAAAGAAAAGCGCGTTACAACTTCTTTATTTCTCTTGCCGTCATAATGTAACACACTTTAGTTCTTTTTATTAACAAGTTATAAAAGCTTGTTTCAAAGAAAAAATATTTTCTTTATTTTTATCTTTTAGTATTTATGATTCTGGATTTACTTTGTGCGTAGTTCGTAGCGCCAAGCGTCGTTTTTCTGTAGCCGTATTCGTAGTACGCACACATATGTGAGTGTTTTCAGCACTTAAAGTGTTATGTAATTTTTAATCATGTTGTTCCCACGAATACAGGACATGAACGGTCCATCCCCCCAGAGGTCCATTGTAGGGGGATAAGGGATTCAGTACAACAAGGTTCGCCTTGGTACCGTGAGGCGCAACGTTAGCGATACGACATGTTAATATACCCTAATATCACTCAGCCCTCGGCACGTTCACACTTTGGCATTGGGTCATCTATCTAATCAAATAGAATCCACATTCATAACAAATGAAACGAAGTTAATTTCCGGTGTTGCAAAAAGATGTTATCTAGGACCAAAGTAGAATCAAACGAGCCCCTATCTCGATGCGATTACGTTGTATTATTACAGAGATCCTATGACCATCTTCCAGCTTCATCATCAAACCCTGGTTACCATTAATAGATAAAGTACTCGTCAAGACGAATCATACGAGCCCAAACTCGATGGGGCTATATCGTTTTATAACGGAGTTCCTATAGCTACCATCCATTAGCTCCATCACTAGAACCTAGATACCATCTGAAGACAAAGTACTCGTCAAGACGAATCAAACGAGTTCAAATTCGATGGGGTTATGCTGTTTTATAACGGAGTTCCTATGGCCACTTTCCAGCTCCATCATCAGAACCTGAATACCATCTAAAGACAAAGTACTCGTCAAGACGAATCAAACGAGTCCAAACTCAATGGGGTTGCGTTGTTTCATTACAGAGTTCCTATGGCCTCCTTCCAGCTCCATCATCAGACTCTGGATACCATCTAGAGACAAAGTACTCGTCAAGACGAATCAAACGACCCCAGTCTTAATGGGATTGTGTCGTTTTAGAACAAAGTTCCTATGGCCACCTTCCAGTTCCATCATCAGATCAGCTCCATGTCATCTATATATTGCATTATCACGCGATATGCATATGCGTGCAAAATTTCAACTCAATCAGAAATCGGGAAGTGTGTCAAATTTAACGTGCAAGACTTCACGCGACGTCGCGTGAAGTAGCAATTAACGTAAAAAAAAAACAAATTGCGGAACCAAGTTTGATGAAATTTCTATGGGACCTGGGAAGAATTTTTCAAATCGGTTTAGGAATGACGGAGTTATGAGGTAACAAACACAAAAAAAAGTGTATTGCAAAACGTCGTTTGATACGCGTGGGGATGGGGATTTGTTACTGCAGTTCTCTACTCCATATATAACACCCTCGCCTGCAGCTCGGGTGATCATTCCGCCTCGAGTGCAATAACAAAGTTTCTTCACTTATATCAAAATGTACTATATCCACAATCACCTCAAAACTGTGCATTCGAAATAAAAATTAAAAAAAAAAACGTTCCTTTTATCAAACAAAAGCTCATCAAATAGTTTCTGGTTAATTGTAAAGTTTTTTTTCAGTTCATTTGTAGTGACAGTTGTCGAAGTTGATAACACAGTAAGGCCGAAGAAGTTTAATTTTATGAAAACGATGATGAAAAGTTAAAAATAAACGGGACATAGATACCTAAGGTAAGTAACATAAAGCCTATTTTAATCCTATTAAAAGTCGTTATATAAATACACTTTCAATTTGATCAATTGCCTATTGTCCTGGCTCTCGAGTCTAAGTAAGTACCTTTAACTTGTGCCCGTAAGTCAACTACTGAAACGCACGCTCCATTTCTCTTTTACCTAGACACGCTGTCAAAAATAGAACAAAATTCATCACGTCACTATCACTACATATTATAAAAACAAAGTCCTCCGCCGCGTCTGTCTGTCTGTTCCCGATAAACTCAAAAACTAGTGCACCGATTTTCATGCTGTATTCACAAATGAATGGAGTGGTTCTCGAGGAAGGTTTTAGTATATAATTTGTCAAGTTTTTGTATACATTGGCTAAAATATAATGATATTTGTTGCAGGTGTCGGAAAAAAAAGCCGCTAGCTTAGCGTTAGCTTTCAACAAAAACGCTGCCTAAGCACTTTGAGATATAACAAAATTATGTATGGTCGAATTGTGTATCTTATATAGGTCTACAGATAAGTCCGCGATGGCATATGTCTATCTCTTACTTTTGGTCGCGATAACCGACAACCACGCAGGCGAAGGCGCGGGCATCTGCTAGTATGATGAATCAATAAATAACAAATTAATAAATTAGTATCGATCAACTAGTGGGAGGCTGATATTTTATGAATTATAATCAGTATCCCACATAATAAGGTTAATCAACACACATCCTAACTAATATTGCAATTGCGAAAGTAAGTTTGTTTCTTACCTTTTCACGCCTAAACCACTGAACCGATCATCCTGAAATTTTGCATATACGTTGTCAGGTGTACAAAAAAGGACTTACTGTAACATTCATCCCGAAAAAAAGTACTGTTCCTGAGGAAAACAACAAAAACGTTCTTACGATAATAGATGGCACCACGTGTCTTTCGAATCATGATTGAATTATATTATTATAGAAACTTTAGTAAATTAAACTAAGAGTACAACCCGAATTAACTGTCAAATTCTAAATTAACGTGAGCAAAAGCTAGTAACAAATATCCATATAATAACAAATTTAATAATCTATTTACAAGTAAATTCATGTGTGATATAATAAACGAGAACTAGGTCCAAAAAGGAAGTGGGTAGGTACTAGTCTATTTGACGTGTCTTTAGATTCTGACAACATTTATTCAATAAACTACAAATAATTCCAAAACAGGAACATTTTATAACCGCTTTATTAATTCAGCGATAAAATAGTAATAAAATTTACATGCATAATGCCAACTCATTCTGCAATTATGCAATCCTGGTCATAATTTATATTAGTTAATTTATTTATGTGAAAGTCACAACAAAGCACAACGTTTTGAGTGTAAAACTAATGCCACATTGCAGACCCTACTCTCTTACTAAACGATGCCCCGAGCAACTAACACTACAACCAGTTTCATCTACTTGTCTTCTTATTACTTTTTCAACTGCTTCAATTTCAACCTTATCTTGATTAGACTTGAGTTTAGACTTGTTTGAATCAAACCCTTCATTTTGATGTTTATCATTTTGCACAGTTAGTGTTCTATTTCTATCGTCCTTGGTCATTTCTTCTCATAAAGCTCAAAATTCATCCATCGATTGTTCTTTTGTGCCTTTTGTTTTTGCTGCTACTGCAGCGCCGGTACAGTGAATTACTCTAGAATTTATTTCTACAATAGAATCAACACGGAATGGTTTCTTAGCCGCAAGGAGAATAGCAACTGAGTTATTGCCTGGTAGCATTACTTGCTCAGAATCATTCACTATCTTTCCATCTGGTCCATTCTGACATACTTTACAACCAGGGCTTGGCTTCTGATTTTCTTTAATGACGCAAGATATATGAGGTCTTATGAAAAATTTGTTCTTTATGTATCGCATCTTGATGAGTGTGATATTTTATATTGGTCTCGTCCGGTTTTAAAGAACCTATACGTTGAAATTTAATTGCGTATTTTTATTGATCTGCTCCGAATCATCTACTTGGTCGCAATCGGCTCATCAAAATTTGTTATTTATGGCTGTGCCTCTTACAGTTCTATTAGTAGTACAATTGAAGTTCCCGTTCCTATATTGATTGATGTATCTAAGAAGCTTTGGTTCCATAGATATTTCGTAACTGTTCAAAATTTCAAACCGTAAGGAACAGATTAGTGTCAGACGTATTTTGAATTATATAGGAAACTATTAACTAAGCAAGTTTTAACGTAATGCAAATTTACAAAAAAAAAACGGAACATTGCCAGTTTATTTTTTACTATATGATATATTGCAGGTGGTAGCAACTACCATCTACCTGCAACCACTTTTTTTGTTTTTTGTCGTATGGGAAATCATCTTGACTTCTCCCGCTCTGGGCAGAACAGAAAGGAGTGAGAGAAACATCCGCCACAATCAAGCCCGGCAGCCCTACAGGTCCCTGCATTGTCTCTAAACTGACAAAGGCTTGCGTTCGCGCAACCGATTGATTTGCATAGCAAATTAATCGGTTGCGCGAACGCATTATATGAACGCGTTTATTAGATTTCGTTACGACTCTTACCAGTGCGTAAGCCCTTCGCCCACGGCGTCTTTTTGGAGCGATGTGGCCGCGCGTTTTGTAAACGCGCTTCTGTTTATATTTGAATTATTTTACGGTTAATCTTGGTACATTAAAAAAAAAGCCAAATATAATTAAATCTTTAATATTATACTGTAATAAAAATGTAAATTTATAAATATGATGTAATAATTAATCGAATACACTCTTAAAATGTAATTATGATTTAATATGATTTGGTGTAATGGGCATGACAAAATGTTATGGAATTATGTATATTGTTATTTTGGGAAATAAATGCTTAATGTATTTGTTTACATTGTAATTGTTATAACACTGCTTTCGCATTAGCAACGCGCGGTGAAGTTTAGAAACTCAGGTCAGCATGCATCGCTACTGTATCGATGACAACGTGCGACTATTGATAAAATGAACATTGTACATGAATAGATATACATTCATTGGGTTCCATTTGTGATTATTATGTTGTTTTCTAATGTTCGTGTTCGTGTTTTGCAGTAGTTCGGTTTAATGTTATCTTTATATGCCTTAAGCGACTTCGATAGTGACAGACTTGGTAAACAGGGTGGGAGTTATGGAGTTCAGTCTTGTTGGATAAGGTAGGGCTAGACGTACAAATAATGTTTTATATGGTTCTTTCTCGTGTGTGCTTTCAAGTTAGAAAATAATGGACAATCAGTAGCTTTATCTGCCCTTATTCTAATCTTCGAAAGTACTTATACAGCAGCTAAGTAAGTTGACAATCAAATCCAGAAATAAACAAAACTTTGTCTTTCCGGGGGTATTCCTCAAAGCGCAACTGTTTTTTGAGTGCAACCAACTAAGCGCAACTAAATTATTCCTCGAAGCGCAACCATTAGTTGCGCTCACAAATTCAAATTGTTCAAAGGGTTGCGCTTCGAGGAATAATTTAGTTGCGCTTAAAAACAGTTGCGCTTTGAGGAATACCTCTTTACACGACCCAATAAAAAAAAAAAATTTATTAGATAATCAATCACCACGCATTATGAATTTAACAATCTATATTTTAATGAACAAACAAGACCTAGATAACAAAAAATCTTAATCATAAAATTATTGCAATAGCCAACTAAGCTTCTTTATTTTCCACTAGGCTAACCTCACGATCATGTAAAAAAACCCCCAGTATTAATAGCGTTATATTAAAACTTATATTTACGTTAATTGCTAAAGCTATCAACGCTTGGCTACAGGTTACCTTACCAATTATAAAATCATAATGGCTATCTATTTTTGTCCTTCAAAACGAGTTTACTTTGTACAATAAAAGTGTTAATTTCCGATACATGTAGTATTGTAGTTGTAGTTGAAACAGTGTGCGTTCATTGGTATGCGTAGTTGTGAAGTTTTCTGAAAGTGTGGCATGAGTTGTGTGTTTTAAACAGTGTCTTCAGCATTTTCAAAGATGAGATAAGGTTAGTATGAGATGTGGCGGAGCGTGAGAGGGAGAAAACCTCCCGTCCTATCCGCCGCGGGAGACGCCCCGGGCGTCGGGGGTCACGTGGTGGCTTCCGGCCACCGTAGACGTGGACCTGTGGACGGTGAGTAATGGGCTAGCTCGCAGTCCGTCCGACTTTTGACGATAGGCCGTGTTGACGGCGCGTTCGTGTTCCACGCGCGCCTCAAAGAGATGTTAGCAAACAAGGAGAGGCCCGCAAGGGCCGATGCCTGCGAGGGCTGCGGGCCTGCGGGTTGGAAAGAGATACCGCGGCCCTGAAACACAAAGGGCAAGGAAAGAACATGGATGGGTTTTAGTCAGTACAAGTCTGACACTCCTTTCCGCTCTGCCCAGAGAGGGAGAAGCCATTTGATGATTTCCCATAAAAAAAGCCTTTTTTTACAAATACTATATTTGTTATATACTATATTTTTTATTACAATACAAATACAGAATTATTATCATAACATAACATCACGCCTGTAATCCCGAAGGGTTAGGCAGGGGTGTACCCAATTGTAGTACACCCAAATTTCGCCAGTTATGTTTAAGTCCCATGTAATAGGGGGCGAACCTATTGTCATCAACCAGGCACAAATCCCGACTGGCTGCTACTGCGAAAATTTCTGATGAAAAAACCCGTTAACACTTTGTTCGACCCGGGAATCGAATCCAGGACCTCGTGCTCAGCAGTCGGGCTTGCGACTACTCAACCAACGAGGCAGAGTTAATAATTATCATTGAAACGAAGAATTCCACAAGGTGAACCTTTTGAATATCGCGGAAATGCGTTGGATGACAAAAGCTCAGGACTAGTCCATGTCACACTAGGGGAGCCTGAGTTATTCAGTAGACGTCCTTCTGCAGAACTGCTGATGATGGCGTGGATCTAATACTACACAGTACTAGATACTTACAAAGACATTACATCATTACATAATTTGGTAGACAGAGGGATAATCTATACTAATAATATTTAGAGAGGTAAAATATCCGAAAATTCTTTCACTAACGGGATTATCCCCCCGAGTATCATAGAGTGTGATAGAAGTTTTTTTTTTCGGATGAGAAATCATCGAATGTCTTCTCTCGCTCTGGGCGGAGCGGAAGGGAGTGTCAGACTTGTACTGACTAAAACCCATCCATGTTCCTTCCTTGCCCTTTGTGTTCCAGGGCCGCGGTATCTCTTTCGAACAGTCCTGCAGCCCTGGGAGTGTCATAGGCTACGTTCCAAACGTTCCCGCGGTTCATTTTCGTACAAAACGAAGCAGCGAGCAAAAGTTAGTAATAATCATCCGAACAGTTTGAATACACAAAAATGTGATCTTTGGGTCACGATTCCACCACCTTAAAAATTCTTGATTCATCCTAAGCAACTAAAATCTAAGTTTATCAAAATCTGTTGTTTACAAAGGCCAAAAAGATAAAATATTCGCAAAAAAGAAAGGTCTACCGTTAGACAATCGCAACAGGTATTTACACAGAGATAATCTAAAACAATCGCCTTGAGGTATAGAGCAATTTCGACCGCAACTGGAACCATATCGCGATTTAACGATTCATAAATTAAAATAATATCGTATCTGTAATCTTTTCCTTTTGATAACAATGGAGAGTAGAAATAAAATAAATCGAGAAATGTTTACAAAATTGTGTCTTTTCAAATCTGTTTTTTATTATTGAGAATCGACATCGACTTAAAGATCAGAATCCATTTTTTTAAAGACATATTTCTATGAAGCATATACGTATTGGTATTTTGCCTCCTTCCACTTTCTTACACCGACCCGTTATCCGTCTTATCTAGAATATCTTATCTATAATTTTATTGTTAATCAAACATACTCTCAACATATAACTCTCCCAGGCTTTTTTCCCTCTTTGCGGAATGCAGGTTAATTCTTACTCGGACAAGCGAAGGGTTACTGACTCTCAGCGGACTCTGGCTGACCGAAATATTATATCATCTTCAAGGTTGATCTTCAAGGTTAAGCCAAGCTTCGAGCTTGCCAAGGTCGGTCTGTGGATGGGTGCTCATCCAGTACACACAGAATTTCCTCCGTGCTTCGAAAATCATGATAAGCCGTTGGTCCCGGCTATCATTTGAAGATCTTTTGACAGTCGCAGTGAGCGACTGCCTAACTGACCTCACATGGAGCACCTGCCTTTGTGACTCCTACAACCCAGTTAGTACTTGGAAATACGATACCCCTTGGAAGAACTGGTTGTCAATCTTTCGGGCCACTGACGACTTCATCATCATCATCAGCCTATAACGTTCCCACTGCTGGGACACAGACCTCCGCTCTATGAGAGGGAATGGGCTATAATCCACCACGCGAGCCCTGTGCGGATTGGTAGATGTCACATGTCTTCGAATTTTTGGTTCTAGGACATGCCGGTTTCCTCACGATGTTTTCCTTCACCGTTTTTTGAGAGCAGTGGTGATGAAATAAATTACACAAAGTTATGCGCCTGCCTGGGTTCGACTTACTGTTCGTAAGTCGAGGTCGCTACCACTGGGCCACCGCTGCTTCCCACTGACGACTTAACAATTGTCAAAGATCTACAATTGACAACCGGCACTAATGGCTTAACGTACTTTTCGAGCTCTATCTCAGCTATCTTGACTCCAAATTCAAAAACTGTCGTACCGAACGGCACAACTTTAGTTCCAGTAAAGAGAAGCACTGATCCTTTTGCAACCACTCCATCTTTACCGACACTTGCAGATTGGTCTTCATTCATATAAACTTTCTAACTCCACACGTAAATCACATTCACTATTAGTTAGCTTCGAGCTCCCGGCTGTTTTAACGCCTCAATATATTTACAGGCTATTAACATTGCCTCTTATTTATGATACCGGTTAACACTTAGCTAATACGATAGCTCTGGGAATGGTTTGTTTTGAAATTTAACGATTTCTGGGTGCATTGTTTTTGATTTTGTGAAGGAGTTGAAAATCAACTTAGCATCGTTCGACTGCTGTAATTTTCAAGCCTAAAGACCACTGGTACACCAGTTTGGTTTTTAGGATTCCGTACCCAAGGGCTAAAACCGGGACCCTATTACTAAGACTCCACTGTCCGTCTGTCTGTCTGTCTGTCTGCCTGACTGTCTGTCACCAGGCTGTATCTCATGAATCATGAAAGCTGAAAGCTAGATAGTTGAAATTTTCACAGATGTATTTCTGTTGCTGCTATGACAACAAATAATAAAAATATAAATTATCACTGTCCGTCTGGCTGTCTGTCACCAGGCTGTATCTCTTGAACCGTGATAGCTAGACAATTGAAATTTTCACAGATGATGTATTTCTGTTGCCGCTATAACAACAAATTATAAAAATATAAATTATTTAATGATTAAAGGGATTTGCGCATTTCTTGTATGGGAGCCCCCATACAAGAAACGCGCGAATCCGACTCGCACTTGGCCAGTTTTTTCTTTTATGACCACTACTCCCAAAACGATCCTCAAAATGTTGTAATGTGACATCTGTTATCTGTCAGAATCGCGAGCTGCCGAGCGCATCGTCGATGCTGGCGCGTGCTTCCCATTCTGTTTCTCGCTCTAGCAAATAACGGTTCCGAGCGACAAAAAGGATAGGAGTATGGAAACATTACACTCTTTCTCATAAAGAACAGCACACTCTTTCTCATAAAGACTACATCTGTGTCTCAGTATGCTGTTGCTTTTTTAATCATGAGTATTTTCCTAAGATTTCAAATGATGCCGGTAATACTATGTCAAAATCAATCATAATGGTTAACATACTCGTGCATAAATGTTGACATTTTTAAACTGCATTACTGCAAAAATACCACTGTATCATTTTATGGTGATCTGCATAACTTAGACCCTGAGGGTGTTTCAGGTGTTTAGCCGGGGAGAACCACTCACCTGTGTCTTTATTACGCATAGACAGATCTTATTAAAAGATAGAACAATATTTTATTATACATCAACATTGTCACAGAGCTCGTTCATGCTAATTCTAGGATTGTGTTGTGTGGCATTGTAAGTATACAATGCAACACAACAGTGTACAAAAACAAATTATCTACTTACAACGTGTTGTATAATTGTTTATCTCGGAACCTTACCAATAATTAATGACCTGACCTTTTAAACCGATGACCCTCGCGTTTCAATTTAGTGATTTTCTTCCGCCTCTTTAATAAAAACATTACCCGCCATATAATTAGAGGCTGATAAATTTCACATTTTCCTATTACCAAGACAAGCGTGAAAGTATTATAATCTAACTTCCAATCTCTACTGAATTAAGATCTAACCAGCAATTAACTTAGCCGTTACTGTTAAAAAGTTAAACTGCCTGAATTCATTTGTATGCAAATTGCTTTCAATGGAAAATCACCCGTAGATAGCCATCTATGAGGATGTAGACATAACTTTCCTTGGATTTCTTAGAGTTGGATAAGAAACTGCAGATCGGTGAGTGACATACTATAGTTATCGTCATAATATTCGCTGGAAATTTGGAATGAGTACTGAATTTTATATAATACTGTTGCCAACTTAGTAATCTCTTTAATTCTTCTTATTTTCAGATTTTTTTTTTCAGAAACATGCTAATAAAAGGGCGTATTTATTGCCTCTGTGACAGAGGCAATAAATACGCCCTTTTATATTCCTGAAAAAAAATATTTTTTAGGTATTCTGCATTTGCGTCAATTTTTAAATCTTTAACGTAGGAAGGACTTGTATGGTAAAGTACAACGATGGACCAAACAGATTTTTTTTACAGTGCATGCCCACACCTTGAAGGCAAACTATTTAAAAAATAAAAAAAACCTTTAATCAACAACTCCCTATTTCAAAAAATCGTATCCTGCGTTCGCCTAATCCAAGCTGATAATAGAATACTATTATATTAATGATGTTCTACGTCGAACGCAGGTGATTATACTACGGAGGCTCGAATTACGTGTAACTACCCGTATTGGGAACTGATTGCTTTAATTCAGACGACAGCTCCCGATACCCGTAATAATATAAACATGCATTATCTACGAGATTGCTCTTTGTTTTAGAGATTATGATAGATTTTATAGGTACTTGAATGAGGACAATGTTGTGAGGAAAGTTTTGAGTACGAATTTGGATGAGTATAAGTTTAGAGGAAGATCAAAGAAACGATGGATGGATTGTGTAAGAGATATGGCAAGAAAGGAGGTGTCTGCTGAGACGACGAGTAATAGAGAAGTATGGAAGAAGAAGACATGCTGCACCGACCCCAAATGAAATGGGATTAGGGCAAAAGAATTATGATTACTGTAGTACCTACTTATAACTATTTTTTGACTGGATTCTTCTTTTGCATTGGAGATAATTATAATACACGGTGTATCATAACACATCGTCGCGCAAATTTTTGTTCCTCGTGTGCTTTTAACCCTAGCATGCGATTACTTACATTACTAAAAACAAGAAAACTGGACCATTATAGAACAATATAATTCTGATTTCTGTGTAGAGTAACTATTTTCTCAAACTGCGACTAAGCGTAAGTGACAAGACAAGTGTTGCATAAAAGGAAATCTACATAAACAACTCAGAAAAAAGTCATACATATCCACCATTTATGTATTAGTCATCATCTGCCTAGCCTTTTCCCAACTACGTTGGGGTCGGCTTCCAGTGTAACCGGATGCAGCTAAATACCAACATTTTACATGGAGCGACTGCCTATCTGACCTTCACAACCCAGTTAGTACTGGGTAATACGATACCTCTTGGTAAGACTGGTTGTCAGACTTTTTGGGCTACTGACTACCTATCGACTATCAAAGATCTTCATATGACAGCCGGGACCAACAGCTTAACTTGCTTTCCGAGGCACGGAGGAAACTCGGAATGTAATGGGCGGTCACCCATCCACAGACCAACCTAAGCAAGCACGGCTTAACCTAATGATCGACCCGAGCGGCTGTTATATTATACATGCCCCACCTTTTTGGCTCACTTACAATCTAACAGGCTTATATTTATCTCGATTCAATAATTAAGTTTTAATCCTTGTATTTGCAGCTGAATGTTTTCCTTCAAATCACATAAATTTTCCTTATGTAACACAACCAAACGTATCCTAAAACAATACTCACAAAACTAGGTCTAAAAAACAAACATTTAAGACAACATAATTGGAAGTCAACATTAAAATGACTACCGATAAGTCAAGTGGACAAAAACTATGAGCTGGTACATAACTGGGCACTTATGTGCTAATCTGAAGTTGTGCCGTAACTTAATACATACATACTTAATAAGTGTGATTACGTAAGACGGGCGCCCGGAGCAACGGGAGCCAAGATGTGCCAATCTTTTCCTTATTGTGGGGGGCTTACATGGTGGTAGGTACTACGTCAATTGATTTAGAGATCATGGGATTACATTGGACATGAATTGGTAGTTTTAAGGGTGACGGTGATAATTTATTATCATTGATAATTAATTTGATAACTATATCTTTATAATTATGTTGATAAAAATATCATTATCAATGTATCGCGATTTGCCGCTTCCACGCGTATCCAAAGGAACAAAGTATCAAATTAAAAAAAAAGTTTTACTGGGAAATTGTATTTTATCTACAAACTGAATGTTTGTACGTTTTTGTTAAATTCGTTTGCTGCTATTTCACTATGATCAGAGTGATAGTTACGAAAATACCGAAAAATAAACACTCGGGTCTGAATTTGAGTGCGTTAAAACAATAAAAGCGATTTCAGACAAAACATAAAGAAAATAGGTATCAATCAAAATAATTATCTTAATAATTTTGAACCCTGATTTTAAGCTTATCTGGAACTATATTTGTTGCTCTTGAGATCTCCGACAAGTCCCCGGATAGTTGGCCACACCTAAGAAGGATGACAGACTCATGATATGTGGAACTCTCTGCCGGTATCTGTGTTCCCTCCCACATTTAACCCGTCTGCCTTTGAAGGCAGACGGGTTAAATGTGACGACGTCGAAGGAAGACGGGGCAAGAGTGAACAAGCATCTTCTGAGCACGCTCGTTCCATCAGAGACCTCATCCATTGCTTTCGATCAGGCGGGATCTAGGTCAAAAAAAAAAATAATAATAAAGAAATATCCCATTCCGCCTTCGGCAGAAAAATCATAATCCTTTCTTTATCGAGTGGTCAAATGGAGGAGAAACCACAAACTGAACTTTTATATCATCAAACAAACTGCCAATTTGCACAGGATTGGTGTAATCTCGGGTTTGTTTGATGATTTAAAAGTTCTGTCTCTCAATTTCAAATCAAATTAGGAAAATAATTCAATTACAGAAATGTACCTAATAGTAAACCCACATTTATGTTTAAGTCCCATGTAATAGGGGCGAGCCTATTGCCATCACCCGGCCACAGATCCAGCCTCCGTTGCTGCTACTCAGAAATTCCTAATAGAAAAACCCAATGACGCTCGGCCCTACCCGGAAATCGAAGCCGTTATGATGAGATTGGGCATAATCAATTTATAGCACTAGAATATACAATTTTCAATTAAAACGCTTTTCTTAGAATGTAACCACCGCCATATAAACCTGCATACACACCGTTGAGTACGCAATATACTATTAAACGGAGTCAACGCACCCGCGTATGTAGGTATGTGGCCTGTAATAACAACGGACTACTGTTCACCCGCGTAACCGGCTGACGCGCGACAACTCGCCGGGGACCGACAGAGATGATAATACCGATTAATACAAGCTATAGAGATGATAATACCGTTTAATACGAGCTATAGAGATGATAATACCGATAAATACGAGCTATAGAGATGATAATACCGTTTCATACGAGCTATACAGATGATAATACCGATAAATACGAGCTATAGAGATGATAATACCGTTTAATACGAGCTGTAGAGATAATAATACCGTTTAATACGAGCTATAGAGATGATAACACCGTTAAGTACGAGCTATAAAGATGATAATACCGTTTAATACGAGCTATACAGATGATAATACCGATAAATACGAGCTATAGAGATGATAATACCGTTTAATACGAGCTATAGAGATAATAATACCGTTTAATACGAGCTATAGAAATGATAACACCGTTAAATACGAGCTATAGAGATGATAATACCGTTTAATACGAGTTATAGAGATGATAATACCGTTTAATACGAGCTATAGAGATGATAATATCAATAAATACTAGCTATAGAGATGATAGTACCGTTTAATACGAGCTGTAGAGATGCTAATACCGTTTAATACGAGCTATAGATATGATAAAACTGTTTAATACGAACTCAGGGTGTTCTCTACGATGACAATAACGGTAATTTTGTTGGTTGTCACATAAATTAACTGAATCTCAATGCTGCAACGATTTTTAGTCCCTGCACTTGTGAATCTCAGAAGCCCTTGATAGGAGGACACTGCAGTAATGCCTTAATAAAACCTTTGTGGCCACCAAGCAAGATGTAATCTAGCGCCATAGCTAATTGCCACTCATCTATCTCCAATTTTAGTACATTAGGAAGGCATAAATATAAAGTGTAGTCGTTAATAAAATAATAATAGTTATCACATCCCTTTGCAGTATTTCTCGAGTGCTTTCAAGTTATTGGAGCTATTTATTAAATACATAACATCACGCCTGTAATTCCCGAAAGGTTAGGCAGAGGTGTAGTACATCCACATTTCGCCAGTTATTTTTAAGTCCCATGTAATAGGGGGTGAGCCTATTGCCATCAACCGGGCAAAACTCCAGACTCCGTGGCTGCTAAAGAGAAATTCCTGATAGAAAAACTCAATAACACTTTACCCGACCTGGGAATCGAACCCGTCCTGGGTTCGATTCCCAGGTCGCTCAAGCTCAGCAGTCCCGCCTTCGACCACTAGACCAAATAGGTAGAGCTATTTATTGTTAACAATAAACAACGTTCAATTAGAAAGGTAATTTGCACTATAACATTATTGTTAATAAACTTCTTGGAGAATAAGGATCAATAATTAGGTTGCAATAATAGGTTTTCAAGGGCTTCACGAAGTCTTAGCAATCTAAACCGCGTTCACCAACAGTCAGTGTCAAAATTTGGTAACAATCATTACACTGGCCTGTTCTTCCAAATTGGTGACATAATTTTTTTGAAGTGAAAACTTCTTTAGCTTCCTTGTTATTTGAAAATCGATGAAAAAAAAAAGAGACAGACACATAAATTCATAAGTTTTAACGTGGGAGAAAATGAGATAGGAAGTATTATACAGTGTTTATCTTGAAGCCAATTTTTTTAAAGGTTTCACTTCTACCACGTGTGGTTAGTACACATGATTTGTTTTTTTTAGTTTTGAGCTACTTACATAACATCATGCCTGAATCCACGAAGGGTAAGTCAGAGGTGTACCGAATAGTACACCCACATTTCACCAGTTATATTTTTAAGTTCCTTAAAATAGGGGCGAGCCAGCGATTTGATGAAGCTACTCAGAAGACGTCTTTCAGAAATCCTTTGTAACTATCATTAATTTGTTAAATAAGATATACAGTTCATCATCTGCTTTGCCTTTTCCCAATTATGTTGGGGTCGACTTCCAGTCTAACCGGATGCAGCTGAATTCCAGTATTTTACATGGACCAACTGCCTATCTAACCCAGTTAATACTGGGTAATACGGTACCTCATGGTAAGACTGGTTGTCAGACTTTTTGGGCCACTGACTACCTGTAACATCTGTCAAAGATGTGCAAATGACAGCCGGGACCAACGGCTTAACGTGCTTTCCGAGGCACGGAGGTAACTCCATATGTCATGGGTGGTTACCCATCCACAGACCAACCTAGGCAAGCACGGCTTAACCTAAAGATCGACCCGAGCGGCTGTTATTATTTTGCCACGAGCTCCTTTAAGTAAGATATATAGTTGTTTACACAATAATCAAGACATAGGAAATGCACACAACCGAACATTATTAACTTGCAATTAACCACTACAGTAATTGCATATGGCATAATCACCACAATGAGTAAAGAGACAGTACTATTGAGTATTGTGTTATAAGTACTCATATACAGGGTGTATACAGACTCTTCACGAAGCCGTTAACTAAGCTTTATGTACATCAAATTAAGTAACTTTACGCAAAAATTATTGCTGGGAAACGACATTTTTTGTTGGGGTGAAACACGTTCTACGTTATGACTCAATGTAACGCTTTCAAAACAATGTGCCGATAGATGGATTGAATAGTACGGGGGCTGTGAAGGTGCCTTAAGTAAAAAAATACATTAAAAACATGTACGTATTTAAAAATAAACTTGTGAAAAAGTTAGATTTTTGACCCCCAATATCTCCGTAACTAGAAGGTTCCCAAGTATGGTACAGAACAAACAAATGATCGCAATGATGGGGAAAACAAGTGCCTTTCGGCTTTGTTAAGAGTCTGTTTACACACTTTATTATTGCTTTCTCAAAGCTGTGATGGGGTAATGAGAAAAAAACTGTAGGTATTTTTAACAGACATTGTAGGTATCGTCAAATTCATGATACTAGACACAACAATAGGAATCTAATGGTAAAATATCATAATATTAATCCCACAGCAAAAATGTGTATTTAGAAAACTATGTGCCACTTAATCAACCAATGGTAATACTTGAACTAACCCCAATCAATCCTCGTCGCAAGCGCAACTGCTGAGCATGAGGTCCTGGGTTCGATTCCCAGGTCGGGCAAAGTGTTATAGGGTTTTTCCATCAGGAATTTCTCAGTAGCAGCCACGGACCCTGGATTTATGCCCAGTTGATGACAATAATTATGTTCACTCATTATTACGTGGGACTTAAACATAACTGGCGAAATGTGTGTGTACTATTAGGTACACCTGTGCCTAACCCTTCAGGACACGTAAAACGTTAACACGTCTAAGAAGAATACCTACTCTTAATCTTCGCAACTACAATCCCTTTAGATAACATAACAAAGACTGAAGCACTCGTTACAAGTAATGGGTTATTGTCTAAACCACGTAATAATCTAAGCAAGGAGGCGCCAGTGTTCCTGTGCCCTGAGTTATAGCGAGCGACAAGTTTAGAAGGAACTACATAGAGTTGGTAAATACCGTAATATAAATAAATGAATATTGAGATTTTATGTACGTATGAAGAAAAAGAAGAAAAAAATAAATAAATTGAAAAAAAAAAATAAAAAAAGAAGAAAAAAAAATGAAGTTGATGATGTATGAGGTTTTTAATAAGTTTTCCATGAGTAGGTAATAGTTTTTATTCTTGCTTCGGAAAGTTCTCTTTTCTATGTTATCAAAAGACTTCCTTCTACACATTATTGCTGTGTGATAAAATAAGATTAACCTAGGTGTGTCGTTTTGCTAAATAGGAGAAAATAAATAATGAACACCATCAATATTTAATCCAAGTCAATGTAGGTAAGTTAAATTGTATGCATTATCTAAACTATTATACTATAACTATTTCTAAAATATTATAAAGAGGCAAAATTTGTTTATTAGTTTGAGTGTAAGGGGTAATCTATAAACTATATCATGCATATTAGCTGAGCTATCACAATTTATGCGGACGAAGTCACAGACGAAGTGCTAGTTCTAATTTCAAGTGAGTAAATAAAGAAAACAGTATTCACCCAAATATTTCATACTTTTCATGACTTGTTATTTAAATAATACTAATCTACTCTACAATCAATCCTTTTCATTCACACCAATTCATGAATCTATCCAATAAATAAGATTACATTCATGCACTTGAGAAAAACCCAGCCACAGAGTAAAAAATGCAGTCCAACGACTGCGACAGACCCCCCCCCCCCCCCTCACAACGTTTTACTCTGTGATTTTCTCCCGTCCAACAGGATTATATGGAAAATAATAAATTGCGTAACAACAGGATCCTGTATTTGTCAGTGGCGACCGGTCGCACAATAATCGCAGCTTGCATGTACATTGTAAATTATTTTGTATTTTTATAGAGATGTTGTTACCGTTGTGGTATCCTTTTCATTCATTTTGAACTACGCATTTATTTTAGAGTAAATACTAAATTTATATTCATATTCTTTAGAAATCTCGATGAATGAATTTTTTTCTTTACCACCTCAGTAGAAAAACAATTAGAATTCCAAGAAAAAAAACCATGGTGGATTGCGACCTTTATCCTTTGGTTTTTCGATATGTTAAAAAAAAATGACAGTCGAGATCATTTTTAGGTAGTGAGAGAAATTCATGGTTACACCAAGTTGTTGGGGTGTGTCAATTTGGTAAATTGACACACCCCAACAACTTGGTGTGTTAAAACCATTACATATAGCGGCCAAAGAATGACAAAACTTCTGATTTAAATTTATTGACAGTTGTTTATATGTATATTGGGAAATTAATTGTTTGGCCGATTGACTATTAACTTATAATAGTCAATTAGCTAAACAATTAATTTCCCTGACTACTTGTTCTCCACTCAATCTTAAAGCTTTTCAAATGTTCAGCAAATTCAAATTTATTTATTCGCTTGCAAAAGAATACTGACATAATTACCAGCGGGTCCCAAACTAGGCATAGCCTGTATCTTGGTGACCCAGACACTACACAAAGTTAGAAAAATAATAATAATTGAAAAACATGTTCTGCTGGCGCAAGAAAAATAACTTAGGTTAATTGCTTAGCATAATATATGCATACAGAAATAAAAAATAAAAATGAAAACTTATAATTAATAACATTGAAAAAAACTCAAATTAATATGCACAATGTGTTTGCTGAAGGGAAAATTAAAATGGTAATAATTTGATTAACATTGAAAAAAAACCATAGGACCAAAACCAAACAAAAACATATCTTTCACAAGAACCAACATCTCTATACAGATACCAGTTTGCAATTAGATTGTCAATAGACAAGTGTCTTTGAGACTCGTTTCATTCCGATGGTGCGGTTAAGAAACGTTAGTTACTAGTACAATCAACACACAACATTACACTCGAACTACGAAAACCAGCCTTATAACACTGACATAAAGGTGCTGCTGTCTGTTCTCATGGTGGTGTGGGTGCCTGTACCAGTTCAGATAGACCACTACAACGACCACTGGATGTGGTCAGCAATTATCGACGAGTTTTCTTGTACACTTTCTTTAATACAATTTCATATTGGAATAGTTGTTGATGTAATTGATTCAGGATTGTGCAACTGTTGCTTTTAAAGTTTACTAATAAACGTGGTTGTCTTGCATGATAAAATATTATTTGTAAAATTAAAATAATACCAGAAAACCAAATACCAAATAGTACCTTTGTGCTCTTCTATGTTAACGTAATTGTCCTGTTAAGTATTTTGTGTAAAAAATATATATATATATATATATATATATATATATATATAAATAATAAATAAATAATAGAGCATTTGTACAAATATCGGTGATGAAATGAATTTTGAGAAAACCTGGACTTTGAACGAATTTAGATAAGTCTGAAATCGCCAATCAACCATTAGCTAGCTTGGTGATCCATATTCATGCCTTCTTTGTATGAGAAGATGCCTTTGCTTTGCAGTTGGGTAGTTTTAGGCTATAATGTAATTGATGGTATCTTCATCAACTATCAACTATGTTGGGGTCGGCTTCTTGTCTTACAGGATGCAGCTGAATACCAGTATTTTACATGGAGCGACTGCCTATCTGACCTCCACAACTCAGTTAGTACTGGGTAATACGATACCCCTTGGTAATACTTGTTGTCAGACTTTCGGGCCACTGACTACGGTAACGATGTAAATGACAGCCGGTACCAACAGCTTAACGTGCTTTCCGAGGCACGGAGGAAAATCGGTATGTAATTAGCGGTCACCCATCCACGGGCCAACCTAGGCGAGCGCGGACTAACCTGAAGATCGACCGGAGCGGCTGTTAACGAGCTCCTCACCATATCAATGTTATTATCTCAGCTAATTTTTATAGGCGTCGCTTTTTCATTGCGTTTGCGTTTTTCCTGATAAAATGCAATCACGTGACTATTGTACGATCATTCGTACCTAAATTGTTTTAAAAATAGCAGCACTTACAACAAAAAAATGGAATAACTTTGTAAAACGTTAGATAAAATATTCTAAGTACCCTCTGAAGATACTCGTTCAATCTTCTTCAGTGATTGATGACCGAAAGACCGAATGGATGACCGAATGAAATCGATTTAGTGAGCAATGACGGCTATTTGCATATGTATAGACGGGAGATGAAACTCTTTATAAACTGGGATATACTTTACTTTTGTATAAAGATTGGTTTTTAAAGTGTGGTGTCCTGATCGCCTTTTGAATCGTACATGGATTATGTTTGAAACGGATTTTCCTTTATATAGGCTGGATGATCTAAAAATTTAAAAGTTAAAAGGCTACCTCTATAATTGTGACATAGAAAAGCTGATGTAAATCTTAGGAGTAATCTTAAGAATCACTTAGAATATAATTTTGGACAAACGATTTAGAAACGTGATCGTTGAGTATAAGACGTCATTTTGTTTACTGAATAGACTAGAATCGATTAATCGGACAATAAGCTTGAATAATATCTAATAATCACTGATAATTTCTATGTTTCAGAAATATGTAAAATAAATAAATCTTCCACATAGTATAAACAAATTACTTCGGTCAACAAATAAAACTGCTTTCTTAAAGATATTTAGTAGCAGAACCCAAAAAGAACACTACAAGATTGGCGCCCGGCGCCGTCAGTATACAAAATCAGAGCATTATAGACATAACATGAGAAATAGAGCAAAATAACAGATCTACAATTCATTGTTCAAACGATAGGTTTGAATACACCATAATACTGAAGCGCCGCCGGCGGAGCTATGACGAACTAATGATCGCTTTATAAGCTGTACGATTAGTGTGGATATTGGTGCCGATTCCCTTGTTCACAAACTAAACTAAATTTAAGTTGAGTGCAACTTTTTCTTTCTATTTCATTATGAAAAGGATAGAAGATAAATATAAGTTTAGTCCTGTCAAATTAGTCAGCACCTGACGTAATTTGATGTTATTTTAGTAGTCAACTTTTTAATCACGTCCAAACTTCTGTCAGGCGCTGGTTAATTTGACAAGACTAAACTAAAATTTATCTGCTGTCCTTTTCTTAATGAAATAGAAAGAAAAAGATGCACTGAACTTAAATTTGCTTAGTTTGTAAACAAGGGAATCGGCACCATTGTTCTTTATTTTCATTATTTTTTATTTATTTGCCTGGTTACTCTTCCTCCTAGTTTATGTCGTACTCCTAGGCAAATACCTCCCCATAATCCGTAATGTATCACGAGCCCACGCGTCCTTCTTTTAATATGGATGGAACCTACCTATGTCGTATACGCAAACTCAGTATTATTTTGGCTCTCAGTTTTTCTGACAAGCGGCAGTTATGTCAAAACACGTAAGTTGGCCTTTTGAGCCTTTTGTTATTATTATAGAAAGAGGTAAATATTGAGTGAAATTTCAAGGCATAGACATGACACAAACTTTTACGAAGGATCGGCAACCTCAATAGTTGCTTGTCACGTATATGTGACAAAGTCATTCAAAAGGATAAATATTATTTCAGAGCTAATCTATACAAATCTTTCGTCCACTATCGATTCACGCGTAATTCAGTCGCGTACGACGTTAGAGCGTTCAAACATGCAATCATGGACAGGTGGTGTGCGTAGACAATAGCCGGCGATGGTCGACGATGGAAGGCGATGGTCGGCGATGGCGGGCAATGGTCAGTTGTATCACGCGCGTCCGGTAATCTTGGCGTATTACTGAGATTACACCCGTGTGGCCTGTTTGTGTTGCCTTTTATTTGTTTATTTTATAGGAGGCGGTTGTGACAGGATATCGTATCTTTGAAGAATTGAAGAAGAACAGCGAGAAAAGCGAATACATTAACAATTAATGAATCAATTAATTGAGATATGATGAAATATGAATCACGATGACTGCATGTTAGCATAACCTCCAATTGCTACTGCCTACTGCTAAATATGTAGTCCGGGGTTCAATTCCTAACTCCAGTAGTTTTATTAGGTTTTTCCATCAAGCAGTCAGAAGCAGCCGGAGTCTGGATGTGTACCCAGTTTACGGCAATAGGCTCACCCCTTATTCATCATCAGCATCATTCCAGCCGAAAGACGTCCACTGCTGGACATAGGCTTCCCACAAGTGTCGCCACATTGACTGGTCCCGTGCGACTCGTATCCAGCGGGTTCCCACAACCTTCACCAGGTCATCGGTCCACCTAGTGGGAGGCCTCACCCCTTATTGCTTGGGCCTAAAAATGAATGGCAAAATAAGGGTGCATTATAGGTTGTCACTTCCGCCTAACTCTTGGCCCTCACTCATCAGCCTAGCCCAGGTGTGCTTTTATATGTTATTTGAAGATCAATTGATCCAAAGCTTTTTGATAGATCCAGTAGCCATAACGAAACGTAACTATTCATCTGATCGCAGAGGAAATTAGAGAGAGAGAAACGATGTGAAATTTTCTCATAAATGGTGCTTAAGCTAAAGCTATCTTCGCGCCATTATCAAACGCATAAATGCGTGCTTAAATCCTAACATAATTTCTAAAAAATAAAACTTTTATGTTCCCCTCTTATCCAAGATCAAATCGTTAACTATTTTTAGTACATAACACATTTTTTCTTTTATCAGATATTTACAATGCCATTCTTTGAAATAAAAACAACTTTACAGGTTATTTAAATTAGACTTTTGCTCTATAAAATGTCTTAGAAAAAATAAAAGTCGAATAATCTCGAGACAATAATATGTTAATTTTGTCACAACTTTTTTATTTTACTATTAAGTACCGACTATTTAATAGTAAATATCTTAGATCAGATATAGAGGATTATTAAGCCTTCAAACTTGCTTCTTCATTTGAGTTTACCTGCGAGAAATATTTCCCTTCATTATTTCCCATTATTATTTTTAACCAACACGATTTTCATTTCGACATTTTAAGGGTCAAAAATATTTTTCATATAAAAAGCCACATTAATATTTGCCACCTAACAAAAATCATAAATAATATGGTTTTTCGAAAATTCGCTTGGAAATGAACACATGTGAATATTTTGTAAGTCATTTCTTTTCTTACGAATAGCGATACCAAAAATTTTAATCATTTAATTTTGTACACACTCTCAAATTACATTTATCGTAATTATTCCAAGAACCGTAATAAAGAGGCATCTGATTAGGCATTTACCTCCTTAATAATCTCTCAAGTCAAGCACATAAGAGCCAAATAAAAAGTTATGACCCCCAACATAAGATATCATAGCCTCTTAAGTTATGCTAATTGTATGCACCTGCTGCATATCTTGACAAGTAACATTTTCCCACGTGTGAATACTCACAAATGACATTAGGCAATAATTAAACTTAAATGTTTAACAGTTAAAAGTTCTTCGAGAATTCTTTGGGACAATGTTGTACGAGGCTTTTACTGAGGTCCCGTTTACGTTCTCGCGCGTTGCGACCTTCGTCAGAAAAACGCGCGGGAAAAACTGTTGCTCCAAAAATCGCACAATTTTTTTTTTATGAATGGCATCTCTTAATTGTACTTAGAAGGTTTCTTCTTAATGTATCGTTGGAAAAAGTTCAAATGTGTTTAGCTCAAAACTCAGCCACGCGAACCCCGCTCACTGACGCAGTAAATAGATCATCACAGGTGCATGTGATAGGGCATGTGTTGCAAGATGGAAGGTGGGCCATTGTCTGTGCGGAGATGCCGCATACGCACTCGAGGTCTGAATCCGTCCACGAACCCCCATCTGCAGAGATTATCTTTGCTTCGCCCGACATAGGTTCGAAGTCTGTTTAGACAAGAAGATCCTCTGCTAACCGGACATTTCTGTGGGTGCCATGAGAGTTAGGCCTCCAGTCGTGACCCTTCCTATGGGGTACGAACCTCAGTTTAGGGCGTCGATATGCAAGGGACAGGCTGGATCCGAACAAGTGGTGACTGGTGGCATGATATATTGGAGTCGTTATCTATCCAACTTCTTAATTTGTTTCCACTGCAGTAGCTGTTTCAAGACGCGTTTTACTAGAGTTTGTGGCCAAGTGTTTACAAGACAAGGCGATACTTATATTACACTCATATATTTTAGAAAAACATTTGTAGACATTATTCGAATACATTAGTGTATGCATTAATGGATTACCAATTCGTAAAAGTTGTCGAAACAAATATATTGCTATGTTTCTGAATAAAATGAAAGAACGAGCTATTAACTTATTGTGGAAGCAGCTAGCAAACTTTTAGATGCTCAGCTGTTTAAAATTTGACAAGGCTATTAATAGAAAACGATTTAATTTGTATCAATATTTAATAAAGTGAATATGCATTTTTCTTGTGTTGTATGTAGGTCATGTTATTTTTATTCGAAATCTTTGATAATAACCCTAATCCTTCAAGTTCCAGAGCCAAGATATTTTCTACCATGTTCTTCAAGACTTCCTGCAGAGTCAACAAATTATAAGGTTTAATATAATATGCCACATTTTCCATATAGTATGTCTAACGATGATACAGGCACCAGCACCAATACTACAACATATTCCTAAATTTACAAGCAATTTTCGCCAGAAATAACGATTTTCACATGGAGATAGGATTTATTTTTCATAAAAAATTGAGTTCCAGAATGCTTAGTTCGTAACAACATGAAATCTTAATCAGAACAGTAGGAGAAAAACACTATTAAAGTGTTCTCTACTCAACAGTGGCGAAGGTTCCATTCAACTCGATTCCTACGGGATTCCCTTTGAAATTGGCACAGTCAATATTTAATAGACAAATAATAGAATCAAATAAAAGATATGTACTCCGGTTTACCTCTTACAAAAAATTACCCTTCGCTACTGCTACTCAAACAGTTGATTAGTAGTTTAAAAAATTCCTCCCTTAAAAGTGCCAGACTTGTACTGACTAAAACCCATCCATGTTCCTTCCTTGCCCTTTGTGTTCCAGGGCTGCGGTATCTCTTTCGAACAGTCACGCAGCCCTGGCAGGCCACTCCACCGTGTGCTCCACCGTGTCCTCTGGGCGATCGATCCTCACAGTGATAACACCCGGGCGTTTCCTTCCGCCCGATTCGGTGCAGGAACCTCCCGAAACAACGCCATTACTACCTGAAAAGTTTCTAACAACGCCTTCTAATCTCCACATTCTGCTCATGCTTATCAATTTTCGTAATATCTTACGCAACACCACCGCTTACAAAGCGAAGCTCTAAAACGAGCAGAAAGTTTGACGAGTCATTCATAATCTTCAGCATTTTACTGCTAGACATAGGCTTTTCTAAAACATGCCACTCAACTCGATTCTCAGCAACTCTCATGCAGCTGCTACGCCTCATTACATATACACGTTACGTAAGGCTTACCTCAAGGTGACAATAGGTTAACAATCAACATAAACAAAACCCCCCGGAGTCCTTCATTTGACCATCTCAAGTTTCTTTCAACCAACCATCTAACATTACCTTATAAGACCATCGAATTTGCATACGAATTGTTTCCAATTTAAAAAAATTCTCATACTGTATACTTCTATGTTGCGTTTATAATTAATCTTACACCAAACTTAATCTAATCTGTTGATATGCGAGTACCGTTCTTCAGAAATTCTTTAAAGGTTTGTATATGTTTAACATTCTTCGAGTGTTCATGACAATATTTTAAAAATTGTGTTCTGCTTTCTCTGTAATTATCATTTAAATTAAGAGCATTATTTGGGGTTAATCTTACCTACTTAATATTGCACTGTCCATTGCTGGTTTTCTTATAAAAGTACTAAGTTTTGTCAAATAAGAAAAGCAGTGGATAAATTAATCAATGCTTCAGTTCGATACAAAGGTGTCTTAAACACATTCCGATTTAAATTTAGATAATAATATGCTAAGATAGAATCACTGTTGGGTAATACAGATAAAAGATTAGATTTCAAGGTAGCCAGGTGTTGATATAATAATGAATTTAATTCACAATTACCTTTCTTTTTACCATTGACTGTTTTACGGCGTAATTTTTTCGAGGAGTTTATTTCTTTCGCGGTGGTTACTGGAATAAGTTCGGTGAACAGATCTTGATACTGAAATTCGATATTGATTGTGTTACACTTAAGAGGCTTTTACAATTCAAAAGGTAAGTAATCCTGGTTCAGATCAGTGTAATTTTTTCCTTGATATTGTTAAAGGTAGAAATAGTGTCACGTCTGACATCAAAGTTGGAACTTTACGGCTTGTAATAAGCTTTCAATTTGAATAGACAACTTCGAATAAGGGAGCGTTCATGTAGTCTAATGTCTAAAATCATGAAGTGTAATGCTTCAACTTCACGAAAAAACTTTTAAAGGGTTAGTGATGGACTGAGTAACTCTATGTTTGTATTGGGGGTGATTTATAGAAATTAGGCATCCTGGTCATTGAACTGTTCCACCGGTTTGACGACAGAGGACACCCATGAAGATTTCCACACGAAAAAAATGCAACTATGTTACTAGCCTGCGTTGTTTCCAAACAACTTAGAAAATTGAACTTTCCAAGAAGCCTCTTCCACAATGAGGAATACATCTATAAAATACCGATCCTTTCCCAAATGTCGACCCAAGAAAAGCCGATAAGCGCCTTAAGGCCACTCATAATTACACAGTTCCTATATTCGCCCATACCTGAGTGATGGCTTAAGTTCAGTTCTCTAACCAGGAAACCAACAATATCTACTAGTAATTTAAATCTAATCTCGTTAGCACTGGGTCAACAAACAATAAGGCAATTGTTACTAAAGTTTATTGCTTTTACAGATATATTCCAACTGCGCCACAATATATTCTTGTCGACCACCATCAATCGCTGGTCCTCCTCTAGATAATGTACCAGGAAAACGCCATCTTCCTAACAATGGGCATTTGCAATTATAATATAAACGTTATTGTACTACATAGAAGTACTTGATGCATCGCATTATAGCCCATCTAACGGAGATGCTTTGACATAGCGCTTTATGGAAACATCGCAATAAACTTAAAACAAACTTAACATCTGCAGCTCAGAAAACCCTTTATCTACCCTTACGACCTTATCTACAAACACACATGGCACAATTTCAATAAATGACTTATTACGGAAATGTAAACGTAAGGTTGTCGACAAATCTGAACAGTGCCACCCGTAGACACCCTTTGTCCATTCCTTGATTGAATATCGAATGCATAATCGTAAACTTGAATCGATTCTTACGAATACGAAGAATCGATATTGAAATCGGCAAGCACTAAGGCTTTGTATGAATAAACGCACTTAGTGTGTGGAATAGGAAATCATAAAAGCATAGTGCTGTTCTACATACAATATTAAATCGAATTGGAGTTTATGCACCGATTATGTTTTAACCGAGGTTTAAACGAAAAATATAATAAAATATTATATTTTTCGTTTAAACCTCGGTGTTATTCATCAGTTCTCTTCTTTATTTAGATTTAGCCTATAGATTCAAAGCTTCCTTTTCAGAGGCGCTTTACAACTCGATTATTTAATTAAATAATTTATGATCTCATTTCCAGCTCACAATATCTCATTTGCAGTCATAACTTCATAACCTAAGAAACTCATTAGTTTCACAAACTGTTAAACGTAGCGCCATCTATGTATTTGAGCGGGTACTGTCAGACATCTCGTGGTTACACCCGGACGGGGTGTTTCTACCCTTACGAACATACTACCCCTTGGTACAAATGTAAAATGGAATCTTAGAACGTTAGAGGACAGTGTTATACATAACATTTAGGAAAATCAATGAAATAAAGTATGAGGTTTTACAGATAAAATACCATCACAGTTATAATGTATAGGTGTCTCTGCTATAGGGCCTCTGCCTAACCCCTTTGAGCATAATTACTAAGCGTGATTTTATGCATGTCTCCTAATCTTATTTGTCTACGCATTCACGCGATGCGAAACGTAAAGAGCGTTCATCAATTTACATAATATAAACCTTATCTACTTAAAAATATGATTGCGAATTCAAAATGCAACTCTTTGTTTTTCTCAAGGATCTAAATCGCCCGGGTTACCATATCACACGGCGAGCATTTCCAAGGAATATTGGTACAAATTATGCGACCACGGATTCTTTCATTCGAGATAATGTATTCGATTCCGGAGCGAGTCGATGGCATCGTTCACGCGAGCTTCGAATATTACGCGACGTTTTATTCGATACTACAAAAACTCGATTAAACATCGAATGGGAAACGATTTGTTGTTCCGCGCCCAATGTCTTGTTTGTTATGCATTGGAAAATTGGAACCATAAATTAGGGCTGAGTAGAGACAAAAGTTCATCGTAAATAATATTTCATGTTAGTTTTTAATCAGTAATCCAAATAAATTGTTTGTAAGGTCAATGCATTGACTTTTAACTGCAATAAATTATATTAAAACGGTAGAAACTTTTAACTATTGTATTTGCATAACCTTTTAGTTTACACATTCACAGTGGGCTATTGAAATTATAGCAATCACAAACCACCAGTTTAACATCATATGAAAGGAAGCTTTTCATATTTTTTTTATTTATTAGGGACAAAAAAAAACAGTTACATGTTCAAGTTTAGCATTAAGAGTCGTTACATAAATAGGTTAACATTATAACCCACACTATGGTCCACGGGTTAATAAATGAACAAGTAAAGAACGGAATGGTAATTTTATCTTTTATAGTTTGAATTAATTAATAAAATAATAAATAATTTATGTACTATTGTTTTAAAACTTCAGGGACCTAGCATTTTAAATAGAACCCTAAATCTGTAACACGAGTGTGCGATACGAGCGGTTTTAAAATAAAAAAAATCTTTTCACTTAATATATTTTAGTAATTTTATGAATTATTCATTAACTATGGATGGTACTGATTGTGCTTGTTGCAAACAATTAAAATAAAATGCTACAGGATAATTGTATTTTTGATTCAAAAAACGACGTATTTTTTACGTTACGTTTACACCGCGCGGAATATTTTTAAATATTCTGAGTCTATCATAAAACATTTATCTATCATTTTCAAAACAGACTAAAATGGTGTATCTCGTTTCTGCCTCGTTTCAGCTTCCAAAGGGTTAAGTGATTTATATATGCACAAGCCGTGTGCGTCGTACGAAAAAGACAATATGATGTATGTAAAAATTATAGTAAATCTTATAATTTCCAATCGAGAACCAACAGTACCGTTTAGAGATGTGAGCTCGATATTCGGTGCATTTGCGATCATATCGATACACGACGGAGAATATTTTGCGCGTTGGACGAAGACTGTCACCTGCAGACAACGTTACGATAAAATACTGATTTTTCGTACAAAATAAAGGCATTCGGAAATTGTTCCATTGATTAATAATTCGAGTAATTCGAGTTCGGTTTTTTGAACTTTAGTCTTCTATACTTCAAGAGTTATTTTTGTTTGTATTTGTAAGCAATTTTCTGACATGCTTCATACTACAATTTCATGCTTCAGTTTTATAACAAAAAGGACTGGCGAAGTAGAAAGTAAATGGTCATCAGGGATAAATGTTTCAGAGACTTCAGACACTGAGTCATCATCATCATCAACATATCAGCCCGTTGCTGTCCACTGCCAAACATGGCCTATGTTTGGCAGTGGACAGCAACGGGCTTCAATTGATTTCCAACGTGTCCAGTCCGATGCCACCTGCATCCAGCGACTCCCTGCAATTATAAGAAGGTCGTCGGTCCATCTGGCAGGTGGCCATCCCACGCTGCACTTTCCAATGCGTGGTCTCCACTCCAGTATCTGTTACACACCGTCTCCAATATCTCTCCAGTATCTGTTGTTGAGTATTATGGGGGAATCCTACAAAAGCAAATTCATTCAGTTGTTTCCGGCTACCCTTTGCAAACATGAACATTTGAACTTTCAATTTTATATCCCATCATGATCATTTTGGCCTTTCTCCATGTTATTAGGGGTCGATGCAAAATGTTTTTTTTTTAACTATAAAAAACGTAGGTTTTGTATTACTTGATTATGAATGAATGTTACTGCATCTTTCTCATATATGTAAAATTCTGTACTCAAAATTACCAACGCACCCAACAAAATCCGAGCTCTAACGAATCAGAGGTGAAATTAGAACAATTAGCCTACCACTAAAGCCGCTGCGGCCACAAATGTGCCGACGCTGATAGTGGCTAATGACTTGTTAGTACTGCCGCCAAATACACACATGCGATAAGTAGGGATGTGAAGTAGTCGACAAGTAGCTAATTTATACATCGACTTTCCGGGACGAGTGCAAAAGTCCAGCCAGTCTCAACAAGGGGTATCGATATCGTATTACCCAACAAGTGTGATGTGGACCTCTGATAGGCAGTCGCTCCGTGTAAAATATTTGTAGCTGTATCCTATTGAACTGGAAGCCAACCTTAATATAGTTGGGAAAAGGTAAAAAGATGATGACTTTTCGTGACATGATTTCGACATTAATTTCCATTGAAACACCAGATAAAAAATATTCTATCTTCCGTGGCAAGAAGACTACGGGAAAAACCGTATCAGTGTTTCTATAAACTCTAGATAACGCAAAAGCAGTACACTTTAAAAGAACTAAGATGGTAAACTTTTAAGCATAGATAATTTTAAACTTTTGCTCAAAATACACACCCAATAGTATCATGGACGTAAGTTTTTAATTACATAATCATCAGAAACAAATAATTAATTTCACATCGATAAATACCTGCACCATGCACCCAACACTGGCAGCACTGAGCGACGACCGACCGCGGTCGCCACAACACCGCCATCTATAATTGGTTTGCTGCGCAGCTGATTTTTATCTCCAATTATTGAGTTTTCACGCCAATTAAATATTATCTAGCTTCCGGTGGAAGCTGCAATGTCGATATAATCATACCGTTTCCAGAAATGGCACAACCCTTAGTAGTAATAAGTACGTTTGTTGAATAAATGATTTAATTATAAACTCTCTATAGGTTTTGTGAGGTAGGTAATGATTGTAATACTACTTCACTTCCGGTCTAATCTTACATGAATAGATGTGTAATGTAGCTTTTGTATTGGAGCAATGCAATTATGGGGAATAAAGTGGGTACGTTTTTAGAATCTCGATTTTATAGACGATAGTTGATATTCCTCTCGTTTGAAAATATTATCAAAAATTATAATCCTTACTATTTATTATAAGTGCGAAAGTTTGTATGTATCCATACATCTATGGATGTTTGTTACTCTTTCACGTAAAAACTACTGAACGGATTTGGATGAAATTTGGAACACATATAGTTTATAACTGGGATTAAGACATAGGATACTTTTATCCCGCTAGTATGTTCCCGTGGGACAATTATCAAACTCCACGCGGGCGACGCCGCGGGCATAAGCTAGTAGAGTGTTAAAATTGATAATTATTATCTTTTATTTTGTAACGAAACAAAACAATGGAGAATAAGTGAATAATTTTGGCCCACTGCAGGATATACCCTCGGTTTAAAATAAAAGTATTTTTAAAGGACCTACTAAACTAACTCTTTACATTAAAATCAAGACCGTCTCAGATTCCATTAAGGTACTAATAAACACAGTAAACTAAGTAACAGATTCACCATTTATCTCAGATACAATCTAAATTCTACTGGGCACCCATCCGGGTACTGAACACAAATAACTACTTAAAAGGTCAGCTTTCTCACTATTAACTTGTTCAGCCGCTGTGGCGTATTGATTAATACGAGTTTGTTGCTGGTAGTATGTCCTTTAGTGGAGAGGAGAATGTTCCTGGATGTGGTGCGGTTTTTAAGGGTTGCAATTAGTGTATAAAACAATTATTTTTATAGATCGGAGGGCTACGTGTAACCAACGGTCCAGAAGCCAACGTGTCATGTACATTGTGTATGTCCCGTACATTCATTGTTTTCAAAATATTACCAAATGTAGGCCAAGCCGTACTCCTGCCAGGGCTACGGGACTGTTTGAAAGAGATACCACGGCCCTGGAACACAAAGGGCAAGGAAGGAACATGGATGGGTTTTAGTTAGTACAACTCTGACACTCCCTTCCGGTCTGCCCAGAGCGGGAGAAGTAATTTCATGATTTCCCATCCGAAAAAAAAAACCGTGCTTTTTGACCAAGAGATGAGATTTGTAGAGTTAGTCTTTGAAAAGCAAAGGGCTTTGTTCTTCATAAAATCTGGTATTTTTTTCTGAAAATAAAAGTGTTATGAGCGCCCAAGTCTTGACAATCACTTTTACATGAAATATTTTTCTGGATTAGGATTTTCGTACGAATATCTGAAGTAGAATTAAAAAATACGCGCCCAATGTAATACAAAGTTTCCGTATACCCATTTATATGGTGCGTTTAGTGCGGACAAAGAACAACTATACATCCTATTTAGCAAATAGAATTCACTATAACAAACATATTATTCACCTTAGATATAACTAATTAGATCTATGCGATAATAGTTACATCCAAGCTGAAGAATCTAAAACAAATTTCATTTCAAGACCTATCCCTTTGTTTTATAAGTCTGACCTACAGAAATGTAAAGTTTGACTAGATACAGAAATGTCGCCTTTACATACAAAAACAAAAACAGACTGAATTTGAATAAGACAGTAACGACCTTAACAATCACATTCTCGAAATAAAAGAGAATGACTAAAGAGAAAAATCATGAAAATGCTATCACAAAATATGAGCATCATCCTTTTTCTTGAATATTTTGTTAAAACAACAGTAAGATTGAACAGCTTCTGTGAAAAATAAAGAGAACCCATCCTTACAAAATTAAATTTACGGAAGACATTCTCTACTCGTATTTGTTATAACTGAAACCATCAACGTTCTGCTTAAAAATAACATTACACATAACAGCTTTGGCTTTGTCGTGCCGCGGCTTTACAAAAGGTTAAAAAAGCTGTTGTAGCGTTAAAACATAAAAGAAAACAACGTATTGTTCTGCTACTGAAATGATTCGCGTTGACAATAAAATAAAATTTTGCAAGCTTACTTCCGCAACCGACTTACACACGTAACACAAGTATTTCTTGTTTAAAAACGTAAATAAACTTGCTGTAATCACTTCTGCAAGCTACTTGTATATCGTATGTCTGCTAGTTAAAAACAATGTGTGCACGGACAACACAGGTTCACTCAAATCTTTGTGGTTCAACAGACGATCTCAAACACAAATCTGCAAAATGATACATGGCAAATCTTTATCCTACGAGTTCCCTCTAAATACTTTGTTTCGTTGATTCTTCTCGAAGTAGTCTAATAGGAATCCACGACCTGATATAATTTTGATATTGACGTATAAAATTGTTTATGGAATGTAACGCATAAACAGCTTATAATGTTCCCATTGCTGGAACACACGGCCTCTTCTCTGTGAGAGGGAATGGGCCACATACCATTACGCAGGTCCAGTGCGTGTTAGTAGATGTCACATGTCATCGAATTTTTGATTCACGGACATGCCGGTTTCCTCACGATGTTTCCTTCACCGTTTTTGAGAGCAATGGTGATGAAATAAATTACACAACAATAATGCGCCTGCCTGGGCTCAAACCCACGACCATTGGGCCACCGCCATTGGGCCACCGCTGCTCATTGGACCATCGCTGTTTATGAAATGGGACGGAAATACATAAATAGCATACACCACTCAAAGGATACAGGGTGTAACATGATAAACGCAAGACCTCTTGTGTGGTGTGTCAGACCATGAAATTGAACAACAGTTCTATGACTTTTGCATATTCATAACTTTTTCTTTAGTTTTATCATACATGTCGGACAGCTGATTGCGTCAGTTTCCATAGAAAGTCCACTAGGCGAAATTCAAGAACTCATAACACGGTGGTTTAGCGTTTATCATGTTTCACCTTGGATTTATAACTTATCACTGTTTTTACTCTTATTACAAGACAAGAATTATTAGACAAGAATTATTCTCCCTACAAAATAATTTTACTGTTAGCGACTGTATTTATTACCTGTCACAATTGCAAGTGATTGTCGTAACCTGTACATGCTCGCAGTCGTCACAACATAGTCGAGCACGGTTGTGGATGTACAACATGACGCGTCCGATGCATTGTTCTCGAGCCTGTTCGTTATAAATAAAGTATTATCTGCAATAATAACTTGCTCGATTGAACTGAACAATACGCTCAGCGGACGTGTGGGCGGTGGATACTATCGACCTATTGACGGGAATTATATTGAGATGGTAATACCATGTTCTTTTTCTTTGGGCCCACTGTTATTTACATTTTCCTGCTTTATGTTACCACCGCTTTCTTTTTGGCCGAAAATCTTGAAATTACTTTCGCTACATGGTAAAGACTACCGGCCGAACACCAGCAAGTTGCAGGACTGCAACTTATGTTTCACTCATTATATTTCGTGTTAACCCACTAAACATGAAACATAATGAATCTGACTGATACAATTATATTGCACTTCAACAAGTTGTGAACACACATAGCTAAGTAATAAATTTACAATCCTTCTCTGTAAAATAAGATTTGCCCTTTTTTTTACTAATTTATTTTTAAACAGTATGAATCAAAGTGGCAGCGCCTAATAAAGACCGATTAAAAAACTAAAACCAAAGCGATCAAAAACACAAAAATGGTATTATCATCTCCTTAAGCATCCCATCAAGAACTCTTTGTTGGGGTCCAGCCTGATTTAATTGCGTACAGCGTTAATTGGCCATTGTCCTTTAATATTGTGCCCTCGCCCTGAGTTAACTATAGCCGATTGTTTTTGTGCCCCGTTGTGCCTTGTACCCCGTGCGCTAATGTGCAGTCGTGATGTTTGCTTACCGTTTAGATATCGATTGAGATGTTTCGGGGTTCTTGTATTATAATTGTGGGGTATTGTGTTAGATTTGGAGGGAAGATTGATTGTTTTGAATTGTTAGCTTCCTTTGCCTCGTTTACCTTAAATTCAGCAGATCTTCTGCAGAATTATTGCAAAAGTTTTCGGCTTTTTGATTAATCGTAAGTGTAATCATAGAATTATGGTGTATAAGAACACTAACATTGACATACAACCAAATAAACTATACAAATATGTATTTAAAAAGTATTTGACTTCTGATTCTGCCTAGCCGTCGGCTTCCAGTCCGACCGGATGCATCTGAATGCCAGTATATTAATTACATGGCGCGACTGCCTATCTGACCTCCACAACCCAGTAAGTACTGGATACCTAATAAGACACCCCTTGTTAAGACTGGTTGTCAGACTGCCACTGCCACCTGTAACGACTGCTAAGAAAAAAATGACTATAAATTACAGCCAGGACCGACTACTTAACGTGCTTTCCGTGGCACGAACGGAACTTGGTATGTAATGGGTGGTGACCCATCCACGGACCAACGAGATCGAGCCGAGCGGCTACTAGTATTTGATTTCTGATTCCGTCCGAAATAAATACAAGAAGAACTTAATCAATAATCTCAATGTTTTTTTCATACACAAAACAGGTAAATAAAAGTTAGACGCCTAAATACCGAGAGCGTTGACTTTAAAATTTAGCTAGACTATAAGGAAACTGTGCACCACAACACGGACCGACCGTCACTCTTTCTGCAGCCAGAAATTGACATAATCTCCCAAATCTTTTATATCTACAGATCCTCAGATTTCGCACTATCCAACGCACTATTACAAACAAGGAAAGAATTCACGACAAAAAGAAACATAATAGCTTCCAACGATGTTACAGGACAAAGGCGTTTAAGAAAACCTGCCTCCTCTGTTCTTTGAATCTTAAACATAATCATAATAATTAAATGTCGCATGAGGAGCCGTGTTATCAGCCGGACGCAGAATGATGCTACTGGCCACTTCACGTCATACTTTTCACCCAACCTTTACAAAACACCCGTCGTACATTGCTGGCTTCACGCTTGTTTGCCCATCACCCTTTCAAACGAAACATGTAAAGGATGTTGCCCAAAACTTTTCCGTCGCCGATAAAAAATGCCACAATACAGGGAAGTGTCAGACCAAGAACCAGTTAGGCAAATTATCTGCGAAGAATCAGTGACTCCACCTGCCGTTCAGGACTGCGTTTATTTATTTATTTATGTATTCTGTGTTGCAAAGTTCGCGTGATGAGACGCAATGTATTGTTGTAAATGGCTTGCATGGCTACTTTTATTTTTACTTGTTGACGTCCCTATTGAATAAAGTTTGGAATGTATTAGAAATAGATGGCGGGGTTATTATTTATGTGTGGTTACGGGTTTTTTGCTGTGCTGGAATGTTTTTTACATTAATTATTGAGACTGAGCACTAGCTTTTGTCTCTCTCTATAGGTAATTAATCTATATTAAAAGTGGAACATTTACCATTACCATTTGGTTCATTTTTTTTTGTGGTATTTGGTAGATGGTAAATGTATCACTTTTAGCATAAATTTACATAATTAATTACATATTATTTCAGGATCTGTTCGTTGTGCCTACAGACCGGTTATTACCATTTAAAATCTTGAGAGATACCAAAAGTCACTACACTCATTTTTTAAAAAGGCAACACGACATATCTACTATCACTAAACAAAACGTAAATATTCCCATCTTCTTATTATTTAAATCAAGTAAAGTATTAGTATATTCTAGGTATATGACACAACGTATTTAAATATCAAAATAAAACAAGAATTTTATTATTATTTTCACTCCAAGGTTTAAACAAAAAAACGCATCAGAATAACTGACAACTTATTCAACGGAATCACCACTAAACAAATACAATAAACAATAAATGCTTAGACAATAACAAATAGTTTTAAATCCAAGAAGGTATTAACACGATGCAACATTGGAGATTTTTCAATCAGCCACACAGTTGGGTGTCTAATTAAAAGTATAATGATCCATCCTATAATATGTAGTATAGAAAAACTAATGTTCCCATAGCCGATATAATAATATTGAATAATAATTCGTAATTAGTAATTGTGTAACAAAAACTATTTACTATTTAGTGGAGCATAGAGTTCGTTATTTCGAATTTGTAACTCATCTTCTTGACTATTATAAGGTTTTAGCTTTTAATGTGTCTAATTATCTATATGGAATGATTATTTATAGAAATATGTTATTTAAATAATGTGGAATGTTGAACGAATAACTTGTGTGTTCATTTAGTTTTAAATTTTAAGTTTATTTAATGACTATTTCTATTGTTGTATTAAAGAACTATAACACTATATGTTGGTTATAACTGCGTCAAGTTTTCTGCAACTTTTTCGACACGTAACTCTGATAGCTCTTTGATTCTGAATCTTGATGATTATGTAATATTTCATTACTTTTTATTTGTTGCTGTAATTAAACTATTTTTTCCCTTAAATTATTTGCTATAACATCAAAATTCAATCACCACCTCGTTTGTCATTGTTTGATGGCTGTAGAAAAGTAACTTGCTATGAAAATAACTATTTTTTATTTGTAAATTAGATTGTTCACGAATTTGTTTTTTTTTCCTTACTTTCCCCCGAAGAAAGAGTGGGGTGTTATAATTTTTTGAAAGATTTTATTGTACTGTGGCAAAATTTGCCAAATGTGTGATCTTGTTGTGTTTTTTGTTTGAGGACACCTAGCAAGGCTCGGTGATGGCAGGTGGAGTAAAGCTGTGACCGAGTGGCGTCCAAAGAATGGAAAGAGAAGTGCTGGTCGTCCGCCGGCAGCAGTAGGATGGGCAGACGACATTTTTGCCAATGCAGAAATATCCTGGATGAGGTTGGCATAAGAGCGTGGAGCTTGGCACCAGCAAGGAGAGGCCTTTACCCAGCAGTGAGTGAACTCAGGGTGTGGACGATGATTTGATCTTTTAGTTATACAATCATAGTATGACCGCTTTCAACCTCAATGTAAATCAAATCTAACCGTCTAGCAGTAAATGCACAACCACGCACACCCATCACGCATCATGCCCTACCTTTCCCTCACGATTTACTGTTCGACAGGTTAATTATTAATTACAATTGCTAATCAAAATCAATTTATTGATTTTCACTTCTTACATTAGTTTCCTTCACTGAGTAAGTCGTAAATCAAAATCAATTAAAACTAGTTGAATTGATTATAGGGAGAGATTTAATGCACATTATTGTATATTATTAGATGTTTATATTCTGTATTAGTATACGGAGATATTTATTAGTTGATTACTGAAGATGAGCTTGCTTGTATATGGTTAGCAAATAACTTACGACCAAGTATCAGATATATTATGTAACATTGCGAAAACTTAAAGTTTATTTATTTATTTTATTTTATAGAAGGCTTACAGACTAACAAGCAAAAAATGAAACAACAAGTGTGGTATTTCCAAATCGCTAATTACAAGCCTCCACACGTAGATAAAAAGAAAATACATATAACGGGGAAAAAAAGTACAGATGACAATTCATTACATGCGAGAGAAGCTACTTAATCAAGTTAGTCGTAGTTAGGTAGTAGTTAGTTAGTTGTTTATCTTAGTCTTTAAGTTAAAGACTTCACTTAAAGATTTTAAAACTTATTCATTAGACTTGGTTTTTGTACGCTAAAATCGTATCCAAAAGCTAAAATATTATACTTAACCCAGTTTATTTTTGATTAAAGCAAACTTTATGCCAGACACTCTCATTTGGTAATAGTATATCCATTCTCCATACTAATATTATGTCTACGAAGCTAACTCAGTCTGTCTATCTGTCAGTTTTACGCCTTAATGACTGAACGGCTTACGATGAAATTGGGCACTCTGGTAAACCTGATCCTGGGAAGAACAAGGGTACTTTGTATCCCGGCAACATGTTACTTAAGGACGGTTTTCGATATCCACGCAAGTGAAACACTGAGCAAGACCACAAAATAGTGGGTACAAAATAGCTTATAGATTTATTCTGCTAACGCTACTTAGGTAAGTGACGTCATCAGCGTCGTACAATCGCCTCCGATGGATGCATCACGCGCTCTTCGGCAATCATCAGCTGATTACACTCCACTGGAGACAGATAAACGGGCTATTTCTAATCCCATACATTAAAACTATGTTTTGGAATTAATAAGCGTGGGTAATTCTACGCAGTTTTTATATAGGCTCCAGCTATGCCTAGAGCGTAATACACAGGCAAAGCTCAGAAAATAACATTAAACTAATGATTATGTAGGTAACCCACGTTTAAGGTGAAGTTACAACATTGGTGCAAATGGAACTCCACAGGGTATTAAAGTCCGGGCTGCGGGCTGTTCGGAAGAGATACCGCGGCCCTGGAACACAAAGGGCAAGGAAGGAACATGGATGGGTTTTAGTCAGTACAAGTCTGACACTCCCTTCCGCTCTGCCCAGAGCGGGAAAAGTCATTTGATGATTTCCCATCCGTAAAAAAAAAAAAAGGTATAGTCCCCAGTAACCGAGTTTCAGAGGTCAGATAGGCAGTCGCTCCATGTAATATAGGTACTGGTATTCAGCTGCACCTGGGTTGACTGAAACCTTCAACGTAATAGAAAAAGGCTATCCAGCTA
This sequence comes from Lycophotia porphyrea, assembly GCA_950005105.1. Taxonomy (NCBI): domain Eukaryota; kingdom Metazoa; phylum Arthropoda; class Insecta; order Lepidoptera; family Noctuidae; genus Lycophotia; species Lycophotia porphyrea. The sequence continues at coordinate 8,705,138 of OX465391.1, read as the reverse complement.
AGTCAATTTGGTTTTTGAGGTTTGATAAGCAGTTGTTCCATGTAATACTTGGTATTCTCCTGCTTTTGGTCACATTGGAAACCCACCTTCCCTTCATAGAATAGCAACACCCACAAGAGCAAAGCCATACTTGAATCCTAATCCTAACTATAATATTATTATAAATGGAAAGGTAAGTAAGTTTGTTTGTTTGTGACATTTTCACGCCTAAACCACTGAAACGATCACCCCGAAAAAAAGTACTGTTTCCGAGGAAAACAACAATAACGTTCTTATGATAATAGATGGCGCCACGTGTCTTTCAAATCATGATTGAATTCAAGCGGAGTACCACCCGAATTCATTGTCAAATTTTTCATTAACGCGAGGGAGGCCGCGGGCTAAAGCTAGGCTCATTATAATTCCTTTTTAAGAATTTCTTTCATACAAGTAGAAAACCTTGTTACCATTGATATCTGCGAACAAAATCGAACATCATTACAGATTCACATTACAAAAAAAAAACAATATTAAAACAAAAATATTTTCATTTTTTATTTCAACATCGGTATGCGTTACTAAAACAAACACAAAGGGTACGCGGGCTCGTTTGAAATGATAATAAAACGGACAAATGAAATCGCACACTTAACCGTATCTCTGAGATGCGCTCGGACAAAGTGGCGGATTAAAGGTAGGGACAGGACTGAGCTCCAGGTCCGGGACGGATCGCGGCAAATATAGGTGAAAATATGTATATCCAGCTTGTTAAAATAAAGAGAATTGGGAGGTTAGAGTTCAAAAGAGAGGCCTATAGTGGGTGAATTCAATTCAGGCAGTGGATGAGGAAAGGTATAACGATTTTTACATAACCTCCGTTTTTGAAAAACTTATTTTACTACCAGTATTAAAAGAAAACCGTGACAGTTTAAAAAGTTATAGGTACTATTGAACAAATTCATGAAAAATATACTTGGATACTCATTTTTATTACGTATGCTAATAAAATCATGATACAATTATGTATTATATTATATTATTAATAATGAAAACGCATAAAATCAACGGTGGTAATGCGAGATAATGTTTTCTTCCAATTTTAATTCACTATATTTCCCTACCAGTGGCGAAGGTTCCGTAGAACTCAATTCCTACAGGCTTCCCTTTGAAAAATGGCAAAACCAGGATTCTATAGACAAATAATATAATCACATTAAAGATACATACGCCGGCTTATTTTTTTTTATTTTTTTACGGATGGGAAATCATTAAATGACTTCTCCCGCTCCGGGCAGAGCGATGGGAGTGTCAGACTTGTACTGACTAAAATCCATCCATGTTCCTTCCTTGCCCTTTGTGTGTACCAGGGCCGCGGTATCGGTATCTCTTTCGAACAGTCCCGCAGCCCTGGCAGGACAAAAATTGACCCTTCGCTACTGATACCTGCATACAAAAACTTACGCCTTTTTCCAATTGGGGTAAAGGGGAAACCACATAACGCCACCAGCTACGCTCCTTACCTCATCTTTAGTTTATCCTTCCTTTCTTATCGATTAGTCAACAAAAATCTACCATTTATCAAATTTATCGTCAATGGTCTTTAAAAATCCCGCTATAAAACCTCAGACACCGCCCGTGTGACCCGTCCTAAAGACTATGAAAACTAAGAACACGGCCAGTATCGTAATATTTGCAAATAATCCGCAAACTGGTAATGCTACACGTACACCGGGAACACTGAGGAGTTTCAGATAAAGAAAATATCAAGACTATTATAGCCCGTCGCACGCACGTCTCTCTCATACACGATTTGTGTGGATAAGACACAGTGAGATTGATTTCTGAAAGATTTTACGTTTAGTTTTCTTAGGACTTTTCTGTGATTCATTCTATTCATTATTCAAATAAATTATAGTAATTTGAGACTCAAGAACATCATCATTTTTTTGCCGGTATCCCTATTTATTTGGAGACTCTTATTTTTTTTTATGGGGCGTCTTTTCGGTAATCATCCTCTTTCCGGCCATGTAAAAAATTAAAGGATTTATTTCAATTAGGCCAGTTACAGGTACTTTTGTTTTTATTTTTTTAATTAACCCTGTGGGGAAGGCGATAGTCTTTCGACCATATTGCCGTCTTGCGTCCAAAGGCACTTTTTAACTGCCGAAACAAAGACAAGAATGAAATGTCATCTTCCACACAGCCCACCTATCAAGTATTTGATCTTCCCCTACTTTTATAGCCCTTCACATTCATACTCATTTTTAACGAAAATTGTTTTTTTTTGTGAACCCTAAATGTGTTTTTTGTAAAATAAAATTTATTATATTATTAGATATATTATATTACTCAAACTTTTATTACAACATTTACCTTCACCGCTTATCAGTCACCGGTGCGTTGCCATTTTTAGACATCCAGCCTTAAGGTTTTTAAGGTCCTCCCAATGTTTAAGAATGTGTGTGATATGGCTATCACAAGAAGTAATTAAAACTGTTTCAGATACTTCAAATAACATGATCTGAATTACATTTTTGCGTATGCTGTCACACGTAATCCGTGCACTACAATACCTAGTCACCTCAACGAAAGAAATACTAAAATAAATCATGATACCTACTACATCTTATCCACACATTTCCAACATGTCATTCGACTATATCTTTTGTAGTTTCGCATATAGCAGGCTGTCATACGGCGGGGCTTAGCGAATTAACACCGGAGTTAAGTTGCATTATGTACTGTGCCTTTTGCAATGCCGCACCTCTTGATATTTGCTGCAGTAGTGAATGTAGAACAGTAGGTAAAGTTGACACAATACTGAGCTACATTAACACAAGGGTTCAGTTGTAGGATATACTGTGCCTTTTACAATGCCGCATGTCTTGATACCTGCTACCATAGGGAATATGAAGTAGTAAATAAAGTTGACAAAATACTTATTATTTTGGAAAAGTCAGCGCAACCTAATTATTTTGGGCGAATAACCACTGGACTTCGTGGGTAATAACTGTGCCTTTTGCAATGCCGCACCTCTCAATACCTGCTGCCATAGTATATGTAAAGCAGCAGTTAAATTTGACGGAACATTGAAATGTAGCTAAAGCTAGAAATATGGAGTAAACGATTCATTTACGCCATCGCATGCTGAATACGTAGAACAAGAGGACCAGACAAAATAATTTCACACTTTAAAATACATAAAAGTGCCTATCAAGTCAATTTCAGATAAGCCCCAAAAGATCTTTACATAACATAACATCACGTCTGTAATCCCCAAAGGGTTGGGCAGAGGTGTACCTAATATTATAGTTCACCCACATTTCGCCAGTTATATTTTAAGTCCCATGTAATAAGGGGCGAGCCTATTGCCATCAACCGGGTACAAATCCAGCCTCCGTGGCTGCTACTAAGAAATTCCTGATGAAAAAACCCAAAAACACTTTGCCCGACCTGGGAATCGAACCCAGGACCTCATGCTCAGCAATTGCGCTTACGACCACTAAAGCAACGAGGCAGTCTTCATTAATTAAAAGTAAAAGATCCCAAAAGATCTTTATTACTTAAAAGTAGGTGCAGAACAAAAACTACCCTACTTCTAAACATTTCCACTGTGTCATTAACATAGCTAGTGTTGTTATCGATGTGTTGTATGTTGTTATGTGTTGTACAACATGTTAAATGTTAATTACACACACACACAGATTTGTGCAGCTAGCCCAGCTTTTGATATTAAGTCTTAGCTTTAATTTCCGGCTTTACATAATGCGGTAGGCAGTTATGTAATGGTTGCATGCTGATTCGCAACTATTGTTGGTTGCTGGTTTGTTGTAGGAGCTGGGCAGATGATGGATTAGCCAGATTTATCTAGACTAGCCGTGCCCTGGGGTCATGCCTGGGAGTATACTTTCTACCTATAGTTTATTACACTTCGGCCTTCTTCACGATGTCCGAATAGTCACTACTTACCGAATGAACAAAAACAAACGGGCACTTAATCGCAGGTGGAATTTTAAGTATGATAAATCTCCTTTTATTACCAACTGTACAGATTCGATAAATCTTAGGGGTGAATCTTGAAATTCGGCGTATTCTGTTGATTCCCCTGGCGTAATTTATTTAATTCCCCTGCCCACAAAAATGAAAATTGCTAAATTTCGGAAGCAGTCCACCAAAAGTGATGCCTATTCGTTTAATGTGTTTATAATTAAGTTACATTTTATATTTCATTATTGCTTGTAAAAAAATCTATTAAAATAAATTGCGCCAGGGGAATCAACAGAGTACGCCAAGATTCACCCTTAGATGCTCCTGATCAGGAGTTGTTCTGTGATCTGTGTTTGATCTGTGTGACTGTTTGGTAAGTAACGCAGCGGCGTCTTCCAGTGTACTGGAAGAGGCTGCGATATTTACCAAACAGCCTAAGAAAAGATCTTGTAGAGTACCTACCTATTTGCTATGAAACAGTGCCAGGAAATACCTACATAACTGCGCCCGTTAGAAATAAGTACCTACACACTTATGGCATCAGATTTCTAACAAAGGTTCTAAGTACCCTTTGTCACCATGACAGCATCGATATATTTCCTCTCTCCTGAAGTTAAACTTTATAACAGTAAAAACAACGGGTTTATTAATTAATTAATTAACCCACGACAATAGTCACCAATTAAGAGTTGCATACTAAAAATGTAGACGTCAACTAAAAGGCTAACTTAGACCGTATTAATACACTAGATAAGTCTAAGCTAAGCTATTTGTCTCAGCGTTATCAAAATATCTTTTATTTCACCTTTCTTTCCAAACCGTGTGAAAAAAAAACTCAAAAACAAAGGTCATCAGATCTTCAAGCAATTAAAAATAATTAAACCACACACAGACACTTCAATTTAATTCAATTTCCTATTTAAATTTCGTAACCACGAAACGAAGTCTTTAATTAAAAACCAAACATAATCAATTTTAAATAAACCAATATTTATAACCAGGTTCTAAGCTTAATAAGTTAACCATTCAATTAATTGGAAGTCGGGCTTTCAATTTAAATAAAGGGAATCATTAAGGACAGATACAATTCTTCAATCGGATCATTAATTAGTCAATTAAAGGGCAGTGTCTTCCTTATTTTACCTAGTTGAGTATTTCAAGCAAATGAGGATCATAAATTACGAAACAATCGCATTTGACTTAAAGACGTAAGTGCTCACCGGCAAAATGGATTAAGGCTTTGGTGATAGGGTCATCGATTGGCGGATTGCGAAGAGTTAATTAGTTTATTGTATGAAGATTTGGATGCGGTTGCATTCATATCCACAAGCAGAAGGACCAACCACCTGTATGTTTCAGGATTTAATCGAAACAATTTAGAGCTGTGCAGGTGGCTACATATTTAACTGGTCTAAAACCATTTGAGTTTCATCAACACGAAAAGAATAAGAAGCAGAAGGAAAACGGAGGATATGTCTGCATAGTCATCACATTCTAAGAAGGTTTGAAACTAAATTCTGTCCAAGTCCTTACCAATCGTCCAAGTTATGTAAATTCGTGAGGCTGCAACTGTTATGTGTGTTCAGGATCACCACGAATATCTCGTTAACACGTACTAAGAAAAACTTCGACTTCCTATTATCGACTGAAACATTATATCATCTGCCTAGCCTTTTCCTAACTTTTTTGGGGTTACCTTCCAGTCTTAACGGATGCACAGTGCCTGCCTATCTGACTTCCACAACCCAGTTAGTATTGTATTATATAACAGGCTGGTGTTCGTGTTGAAGATCGACCCGTGCGGCTGTTATTATTTAGCCTGGAGCTACTGAAACACTATAATTAAATCGTAATCTTCTATAAAGTTCTTTCCCACACTTTCCCTGAAACCGACTTTCCAACTTGATTTTCTCTCCCGCCCACAGTCAAACCACATCTCTATAAGCATTGCGTGTCGAACCAAAACGTATAACTGGACCCTATTAATACGAACGCATCTGAATGGCTTAAATTGTTAATACGAACATTGTAACCTAATGTATCGCATGGAGCTCCTAATAAACGCGGACTGCGAATTAAATGACTTGAATTTAGCCCGATAGTGCATATTACTAAGATGAAGGGACTGGAGTATATTTTCTGCCAGAGACTTAATTTCAAACAATAGACTTGTGTCAATTAGGTGCTGACTTCTTGCTCTAGGTACATGTTTTCAGTACAATAATGTAAAGTTGTCCATGAATTTGGAACTTCAACTTTGTCAATATCAGCTTATTTCGTTCCCACTTGTCACCACTTGACACCCAGGCCTCCTGTATGAAGGAAAGAGTGCTCCATTATCTACCACACGGATGTCACGATGTCTTCTGTTGTTTGGTTCTAGATCATGCCAGTTTCCTCGCCGATACAAACGGTGGTAGCAATTACCATCTACTCGTACCTGCTACCACCTGCAATTTTCATCATCTAGTAGTGTCTAAGTAACTGCACATACGCCAGCAAACACAGAGTACTCTATCGACATGTAGTAATCACAAAGTAGTAATCACAATTCTTAATGTTTGTACTGGTCCTCGAATCTATGAGTTCAGTCTCTGTCTAAGTATCTACTCATGTAAAATTACTGCATATTATCATGTTAATATGCATCAGTAGTCGATATCAAGTCCAGTTTGCATGCACAAAGGTTGGAATGAAGTAGATCCAGGTATGAATCGTGTTGCAAAAACAGATTTGTACGAATTGTTTTTGCTTGGTTTCTGATATTGTATTAATTTTAGCATCAGCTGCAATGTAGAGGTAATGTTGGCATTCATTTAATCTTACTATGTTTCAGGCCTCGTCCAATCTTAAACAACATCTTGAAGGCTTTTTTCGAATAGAAACAAATTATGTTTGAATCATCGACAACCTTCTTGTTCCACGTTTCAATTAGAAATATTTTGGGCAGCATCGGTTTTCAACTTCTGCAACAGAAAATATATACCACAGACAAAGGCCTATTCTCTGTGTGGGACAAAAGTGTTGCTGTTTGGCCTCAATGTCCCAACTAAAGATCAAATTCAAGAAGCTGCAAAATTAATTCTTGACTTGCATTTGGCCGTATTCTCGAGAAACGATTTAGCGCAAATTGCAAATCATATATGCAAGCTGTGCTGGGGCGAGAAGTGTTTCCCTACCCAACCCATTTGTTCCACTTGCCTGAAAGTCTAAAATCTCTTACATGGACACAATTTGCCATGTGTCCGAAGCAAGGAAAACCTGTTGAGGTGGACATTCATAGATGACTCTGCTCTGGAGTGTAAATGTGGTGTTGCCCCACAAACGACGGGACACTTGATATCGTGTCCTGTTGCTTGCACATCACAGGAGTTGATGGACGCTACTGGAAGTGCTAAACTCCTCGCTAAATTTTGGGCTGACTGAATTTAAGTTGTCATCAACACGCTAAGAAGAAGACTGTGAATAACTAAATATTACTATTTGTAAATATATAATAACGTAAGTAAATATAAACGATAAGACAAAAAAACCTCCATACCAAACCAGTCAGTTAATGAATAAAATCAACCATTCGTTCCCAGTAGAGCTGACACGGAACTTGTGCCTACAAAACAGTTAGACGATCGACAAAGGCATCTAGCTTCGTATAAAAATATCGAGTCGCTTCTCCGAGCCTTATATGCTGCACAATAGTAAACGTGCTTTGCGGGACACGCAAGGTAGGACGTAAAGCGTTGCGTTGATGGGATATCATTGTTTTTTCATAAGGATTTTTGGCAACTGGTTGATGAGGGATAAGCTCTATTTGTGTTCCTATGCAGCAGGTGATTATAGTTTGGACAGTAGCATCAATTGAAAAATTGCATAAACAAGCGTTTGGCAGTGCATATTTCAATCCAAACTTACACTTTTAGTCTCTTCCACTTTTAACCCAATCTTTTGGGATCACAGAATCTCACATCATCGAAACATTGACGCTATTTTCACCACCAAAATCAAACTAAGCATCGTCACGTCACAAAGACCGACAAACCTATCCAAATTCCAACCATGAAACCAGCTTCCAGTTTTACTCACGCAATACCATCAAAATAATTATGCATTGTGACAAAACCCTCAACCAAATCCATTTACATCCTATGTCCGTGCGTGTCTTCAGTTGAAATGCGAAAATCAGTATTTATTGTCTAAGTGACGAGTCGTAAATTGTGGAGACGACTACCAGTAGCATTGTAGTGCGCAGGAGTTTTATTGTAGGACTTATTGAATACGCCTTGCGTTGTAAGGGAAATATTTCTTTATTATATTGTGTTACTTTGTGTTCAGTGTTGTGAAGAGATTTTTGTTGTGTTGTGCTCGTTGGTCCACAAAACACTTTGCAGTAGCTAGTCTATTTATTTTTTGTGCGTCTGTGTTTTGTACTTAGCCTTTTAGTTTTCTCTTAGTAAAGTTGTCCCTATATTGTCTCGAGTTTTTCGACATTCTTGAAGCAACCTTGAAGCTGATCTTTGAACAACTTGTTTTGACGTTTACAGCTGTAGTAAGAAGATTTATGACTTATCGAATACATCTCGCAATTTAAAGGGAAATGTTTATTTACTTACTTTCACATAGCTTTTATTCCATAAGGGAATTTCTTAAAAAATGTAATTGTCAATCATATCACTACCGAATTGCATTGTAAAGAATTACCAACATTATATTATGTTGTTGGGTTTGTATATTTTTATCAATTTTATTACGCTAACATTTTAATTTTACTATGTTAACATTTTCTGTTTGTACGTTTAAAATTCTTTAATATGTTAACTATTAAAATTCTTAAAATTCTTTAATATGTTAAAAAAGAGTCCATTATTGAGTAATATACTACTATGTATTATAGAATTTTAGGAGATCTTGAAGTCACAGATATCTGGACAATATTGTAAAAGATTTCAAAGGAAAGTAACATTAACATGATCATCAAACTTTTAAAAGTTATTAACAATAAACAAATAGTACTAGGTAATCCATCTTTCTACACCGTTCTCACATATGTACATATAATCCCAACATGAATGATGTAACCAAGATTTTGTAACAATTATTTGCTTGAAAAGAGTGTCCATGGAATTTCTTGCCTATTCTTCTCCATAGAGATCTACGCTTTGGAATGGGCAACTCCAGTACTTTCACAAGTTATTATGCCTTGTGTCTGTGACTGTAGGTTAGCCTTCTTTGTTTTTTTTTATCATTCAAAAGTGCCTGTAATGGTTTGATTAAAATAAATGCTTTTGAGTTTGATTTTAAACAATTATGAAAATATATACAAGAAAATATTTAAGTTGGCACATAAAGGAAGCTAGGTGCCTCACAGAATATTCTATTAACTTTTATCGTGACCTTAAAAGACACAGTTTCTTTATTATAAAAATAAAATAATGTAAAGCTAATAAAAGAGCTTTAATAACTAATACTGCATGCTATTATAATTCTCAACAAATTCCTGTAGAATCGTAAAATTTATTACCATTCAAGGGTATTAAAGGTTCTCGTGTCACTTGTACACTATGAATAAGAACATTTTATCGTTAAATAGTTGACAGTATAACTTTTAACAATACGTTCGTATGTAGATTAGGAGCTAGGGTTATCCAAAAACTTGGGATTGTTACACACAGAAGGCGTGGACTAGTGACAATTATTACTATCAAAGCGTTTCGTATTTCTACGACTTTCAACAGGGCCAATTGTGTTTAGTAGCTTATTTCACACCATTTCATTTTTGACTTTTCCATCATTGTTACCGCTCGTAAAATGACAACTTATCTAGGTCCTCGGTAATGAATTTTACTTATTATTTATTAGCTCTTTAGTGTAACGTTTTATTAGCAAATTAAGAATGTTTAATGAAGAATACAGGGTGTAAACAGACTCTCCACGAAGCCGTCAATCATGTATTGTGTACATCAAACTAAGTAACTTTACGCAAAAATTTTGCTGGGAAACGACTTTATTTTTGAGGTGAAAAATCGCGTTTTACAGTAGGACTCAATGTTACGCATTCAAAACATTGTAATGAATGGATTGAATAGCACGGGGGTCGTGAAAGTGTCTTAAGTAAAAAAAAAACATTAAAAAAAAGTATTAAAAAAAAGATCTTGTGAAAAAGTTGGAACTTGAACCCGCAATATCTCCGTAACTAGAAAGTTCCCAGGTATGGTCTAGAGCAAAAAAAATATCGCAATGATGGGGAGAACAAGAGCCTTTCGGCTTCGTTAAGAGTCTTTTTACATCCGTAATTATGTGAAATATACACAATATGATTATTTCACACAATTACTTACTTTTTTTTGGCAAATAACTAATGAAGAAAACTGACCTAAAATTCAGGGATCATTTTAAGTACCTGCAGTTTTTGAAATACTTACTACTACAAGATTACCAAATCATTCCACCTAAATCATTAAAAATATTACCAAATTTCTCAACATACATCTCTTCACAAAAATGACCTCACCTCCTGGTTCAAAAAGCACTATAAAACTAAAAATAGTGCCTCTAGGCGGTACCTTAAAGTGCATCCCGAGCTTAACGGTCCTCTATGAAAACCATATAGCTGTCTCCAAGACAAATAAAATGAGGTTTTAACAACACCCTCTGTCGGCAAACCTGGGAATTTTCATTTTATTTCAATTGTAATTTTATAGTCTATTTTCTATTACAGGCGCATTTTTATTTTTATTCGTACTTTTTATGAGATCATTTTCATGTTAGATGCCTATGTCTTTGACTATTTACAAGATGGCGTACATGTTGTGAATTCGTATATTATTGGGATGTGGTTATGAAAGAAGTTGACGATCGATGATCTTTATGATCTTTAAGAAACTTCTGCAGAATTTAAATTAGCAAATAATCACTTACCTAACTGCTGTTCAGATCGGACATGATTCAAAAACTGTGACACGTTGACGAGTTTGAAAAGATATTTATTTCAGATTTCATCACACTTAAATGGTATGCAAATTACCATAAGCCAAATGATTTAGCAAGTTAACTCTGCCATCTCTACGATCGAACTACATTATTTGCACTAACACGGCCCTAAAGACCTGAGTTTCTCATTACTCAAAACGGATATTAACACCTAGTTATTTTAAATGGAAACAAACAGTAGCGACAAATTAAAATTCCCTCTCACATTATACAATTTACAATAACTTTAAGATAATTACTTTAGCTTTAATATCTCTGGAACAATTAATGTCTATCACGTCGGTCTGCCTCGGGCGGCTTCGGGCGCGGTCGGCTGCGCTCGGTAATTGCCCTGCGCGGACGCAGCCTCAAGCGACTGCAACGGCTACCGTCTCTGAAGTAGAGAAAACAATTTGTTTTAGTAAATAGAAAAATGATTTGTAATGTTGTCTCATTATCCTATTAGTTAATTGGTTTTTGAGTGATAGTAATTAGCGTAGGTGGGGTAAGCAGTGTGATTGATTGATTGATAGCTGGAACTAATAGACTTATTGCTGTGTCAATAAATTGGCATGATTTCCTGTTTACTTTTAAGTGCGTTGACATGATGACAAATTGTGCTTAAAATGTTATTAATGGAGCAGGGTCTTGTTCTGATGAAGACATGAGCTTAGCTATTTGTCATCCACTTTCAAAATATATCTACCTACTGATACAAAAAGCTCCATATCCATCTAAATCCAGAACCCATACCGGATGGATGTATATTCACAAGAAGTAGCAACCTTTACCCTCCTAGTCTTCAGTGCTGCTAATTACCTATTAGTAAGTGTAAAGCAAGAAGGAAGTTGCTGCTGTAAATGATGTCGTCACCAGCTGTCTTTTTCGCCAGGGCAGAATAGACAAGTGACAATCGAAGTTCCAAAATGTCTTTCTAGAAGAACTTTCAACAAGATTGGCTTAAGGTTTTTAACAGCTTACCTATGTCATTCTGCTAATAATTAACTAGGTTCCCTGGTCTGTGTTGCCTCTGCAAACTACCACACATTGAATGTTATGCATTAGCATAACATTAAATTTATGTGTGGTAGTTTTAATGTGTAGAATTTATTAACAGTTCAAACTAAAGCTTTGTGTGACACACACAAAATATTGATTCTTGGCAATTTCTTTTTAACAAACTGTTGGGTTTTAAAGCTGAATTTAAATATCCTATTTCAAAGAAAAACGTATCCGAATGCCTTATTGTGTCACAAATACGTCTGGCTTGTCTTGAGAGATCAGATGTCTTAACAGCAAAGCCTGTACCAAAAACTGAACATATTCAGTGTCGACAAAATATCTACTGCCGTCTACCCTTTGCAACCTTAAAAAAAATAAGCCACAGTAGAAATAACAAAACAAGATACTTACTCATACAATTATTACGCCATCGAAAAACCTAACTGCCCACAGATTTATTAGCTAAGATAGGTAATTTCCACATAGATGGCCTCTAATTTATGCATAGAGTTTCGCAGTGTCCCGGTTGGAACTTGGTAGTCTTGGTACCCAGGCTCTGACGCTGCCCCGGGCGCCTGTCTTGCCCCCAATTACGTCACAACTTGTCCAGATATATGATTTGTCGGGAATTTTAATGAAGTCTTGAGAATCGCTTTCCAACCTGTTTCTGTATCAATGTTATAATGAGACGATTGTAAACAAGTTTCGGTAAAGTTTAGTCGTGCAATTATTCTGCCTTGATTTTGGTTGTATTGATATGGTTCTTGATTATATCGTTGTGTGGTCCTACGTGACGAAGAAAGTGCCAGAAGCAGGAAATTGATGACAAGGAAAAATTACAAGCACGGCAAGGGTTAAGAAATTAAAATTTGTAGTGCTTGTTTTGCAAGCGATCATTGAATTCGGATTTCGTTTCTAATCAAGTCTTTTTATTGATAGGATTTTATTGCATAGGATGGTGCGATTCTATTTTTTATTCGTATTTAAAAATTAGGTACCTACAATTTAAACAATTTAAAAAAAGTTTATATCCGAATTCAGCTATCATCGACAGTTTAAAACTGTAACGGCATTTCAGCTCCGTGTAACCCTTGAAATTTCCCTTTACGAGGTTAAGAGTTGAGAACAGGTCTAAAACGCCCATTACCTCCACCATAAGTACCGTTGAACTTTCAAAAAGTACGTAAAGTATATCATTATGCACCGGCGAAATTCCCATGAGCGAAACAAAATTTTAATTAAACACAAAAGCTTGTTTCGGCTTTATCTTTCAAAAGAACAATGAGTGCAACAATTACAATCAACAAGGCCCACTGCTCTTACGGGACTTCGGAGGAAAAAAAAAGCATTGGAATCGTGACCCGAATTGCTCTTTTTGCACTGACCAGCACCGATAATGGCCGAAATTTGCCGAAAGCGAACGGATTCGGGGTCAATTTGATTTATTTACGGTTTGATACAGTTCCGCGTGGAGTGCATTTTTTCGGACAATGTGACTTGAATTGATGAGGTAGAAAGGTGATTGGTGTCGGGGTGTTAATGTAATAATGGTAATGATTTTGTTAATGACATGGCTGGCGGTGGCGGTGTGCTTATTGTGTTCCCACACTGACAATATAACGTCGGTACAGTAACTAAGGCTAATTTATTTCTTTTTTGTAAGGTAAGCCTTGATATGGGGACAGCAGGAAGAACTCTTTGAAAAGAGTTCTGAAGGATGATTTGAGTTAATTTTAACTCAAATCATCCTTCAGAACTCTTTTCACATATTAACATTAATAATTAATATGCATTATCTAGTCTAGGTATTTACCTAGACTAGATAATGCATATTAATTATTAATGTTATTATTATAAATATCATGTGACCTAAGAGTGAAGTTCTTTACTACTACTGGCGATTCTTCAAAGCCACCAACTACGAATATTTCTCGCTGTCTGTTGCGAGGTGGAACAGTTCAACTGGTGTATGCCCGTTGACCCCACTGCCCTTGGCCCCACTGGTGGGGTCAGCGAGAATTAATTAAAATAATTAAAAATTGTTCCCGTTGATCCCACCATGTTCAACTGCACTGAGGATCTTCTATTTTTCCGGAACCAAGGAAATCCCAGTTCTTTCATACATTTTACTAAGTTCTTAATCAAAACTTCAGTTTTTACAGACCTACTTCATATTAACAGACAACTCTATAACCTCCTTTCAACATAAACTTGCTAAAGCCTTTAACAACAATATCTCCTCTCGTTTCAAGACAGGCCCAGGTGGCCGGCCAGCCATCGCCCGGGGACGCACTTATCCGTTTCAAATCGGCACCGTACGCAACGTTGGTATACCTCCTACCGTTGTCAACGAGGTGTCCTATGGAGATAATGGGTTTCGTATTGTGGTGCAAATGACTTTGGATGGTGTGGCTTTTAGCTTTAGGGTATATATTGAAGGTTAATTGGTGAAGGTGAAGTTGAGTATTTGTGTTTTCTTGATAAAATATTCACACATTATGTTTGATAATGTAAACTTTAGATAAAACAGTTGCATTCCATGCTATATTTATCGTTATATTTAATCAGGAAAATAGACGAAGGCCAAAGCACCTAATAGTACACCCACATTTCGCCAGTTATGTTTAAGCCCCATGTCATAGGGTGCGAGCTTATTGCCATCAGCCGGGCACAAATTCAGACTCCGTGGCTGCTACTGAGAAATTCGTGATGGAAAATCCCAATAACACTTTGCCCGACCCGGACCCAGGACCAACGAGGCAGTAGGACAATAATATGCTGCTGTTATCTTTGTTTGTATTAGATTATTAAACTTCACATCTTCCATTCTACTCTAATTAATGGTCATCTTTCCTCATATGACACAGTTTTTTCTAACTTATTAGTCTGTTAAAACTTGATTGCCATCGCGTGATACCGAATGCAAATGAGCTTTATTTATTTCGATAACAACATTTTAATGTAAAACTTTATGCAAGATGGACGAGTCATGTTGTACAGTTATGCTGTGTTTGTCTTTTGTTTTGTTACGTTTAAATTCTTTAACCAATTAGTGTCAACTTCTCCAATGAAACTGAATCGTGTAAAAGAGTTTTTAGTGTCAATGTAACAATGGTAAACTACTGATCACGTTTAGAAGTGCTGATCCAGTTTAACTTCACCTGTGAAAATTTAAATAATCCTTAATTTTTTTTACCCTTATTGGATTTTTTACTTTCGACACGGGTGTTGATATCCAACGGCCATATTGCATTAATTTAGGTTATATCTAGCGTCAGGGAAAACGAAAACGGTCATTTGTGTATTATTTTAATTAGTACAGGCCGAAAATTACAACCACGTGTATCCCAGCAGCATTTCAATGAACCTATGCGTTAAGAGTAAGACTACTTTGATGCATATAATTACAAAGACTGGCCTCTTGCTTAGTGACACAAGACAAGAAAGAATAGAAACAGGAAAAGCAGGCTTTTACCCTGCAGGGGGTCAAACTGACCTGACCTGATTGGCCTGTTGGTCTAGTGGTTAGTGACCCTGACTGCTAGGACGGAGGTCATGGGTTCGATTCCCACACAGGACAAATCTTTGTGCGATGAGTACGATTATTTGTTCTGTATCTGGGTGTAAATTTATCTATAATATGTTTGTATTTAGAAATATATAAGTATGTTTATCAGTTGTCTGGTTGCCATAGTACAGGCTCTGCCTAGTTTGGGATCAGATGGCGGTGTGTTTATTAAACTGGCTGAAAGACAAAACAAACGGTCATTGACACGCTTGCCTAACAAGTCAGGTTGTGGAAAATATTTATTCATTGGAAGATCGTACAATAGTGGCTGTCAATGGCCACTTATTTTCCGTATCGTCACATTTTATTTAATTTATCTGGCTTTAAATTAAATTCTGTAGCATTTTTTACTTATTTGGCCCGATTACAAGACAGCAAAATTAACAGCCTTTTTTCTTTTCGGATGGGAAATCATCAAATGACATCTCCCGCTCTGGGCAGAGCGGAAGGGAGTGTCAGACTGGTACTGACTAAAACCCATCCATGTTCCTTCCCTGCCCTTTGTGTTCCAGGGCCGCGGTATCTCTTTCGAACAGTCCCGCAGCCAAAATCAACAGGCTCCCTTCATGGAAATCAACTGTCGAATATCGTGAGTGCACAGAACACCTGTGCCTACTCATTCAAGAAATCTATAACCCATACTTATAATATTATAAATGCGAAAGTAAGTTTGTTTGTTTGTTCCTTTTCATGCCTAAACCACTAAACCGATCATCCTGAAATTTTGCATATACCTTGTCAGGTGTACAAAAACGGACTTACGGTAACATTCATCCCGAAAAAAAGTACTGTTCCTGAGGAAAACAACAAAAACTTTCTTACGATAATAGATGGCACCACGTGTCTTTCGAATCATGATTGAATTATATTATTACAAGCAGAGTAACACGAACGGCAAAGCCGCTGGCAAAAGCTAGTACTGGAGTAAAGTTGATATTGTGCTATCACTATAACACATTATGTACCTAAACTAAATAAATACTTTCTTGCTTTCCTCTTCTACAACCATGAATGCGCATCACAAAATGCATTGCCCAAGCGCCAATCGATGGACAATCTATTAAGCAGTATTTAACAAGTCATTTCCCTCAATCAAGTATGACTCACGCGCAACTAAGAATAATAGTGGACCCCCACTAGGATAATACTGAGCTTAGAAATGCAGGTTCATTCTATATGGTAAAACCCGAGGTAAGAGCTAGTTGCTTAGTGATTGGAAAAATTATGTATATAGTCAACATAAAACCGCGCATGATGTTGATCCGGATAATAAAAGTAATCATTTTTAAAAACAAAAAATGGTCTTACTTTTCCTTAATTTTGAATTTCTTTCTTTTATGGAAACTTTCTTAATTGTTTAAATGTGGAAAAGCAAATCAGTTATTTTTCCTGGGACAAATGACTAGACTTAACTTTTTTTTGTTTTTAATCTTCTATTATTCAATAAACACTGTTACAACGATTTTACTTAACTTAAACATACCACACAATATGGTATGCCAGACACGACAGCCACATTATTGATGATCACATAACTAGGTATAGTTTAGAATATAGTATAGGCACTAAAAAGGCTCTTCCTAGATTGTACATTGGTTGACTCCGCAACGATGCCCCATGAGACCACCAGACCAATTACCCACTTGCTTCAGTGTCCAAAGCATCCATGCACATTAGATGACTTAAAAAAAACGCTGACAGACGCGGCGGAGGACTTTGTAATATGTTTTATAGTATGTTGTGATAGTGATAGTGATGTAGTGATTTATTATGTCGGCAACGGTATGGGTCACTCACTGTTCGTATCAAATCTACCTTAGTAGATAGATTGATACTCCAGTCTTAGTCCTAGACAGTTTTATTTCAACCATAGACCATGAGAGCGCACCATGCAGTGAACGGCCTCAGATTGCACACAACATTCCCATATCATTTATAGCTGCCACCATAGTATCAAAGTTTCATATGAAATCAACTTTTTAATTCCCTTAGAGCGATTTACATTTCGCTAAACCTGTTTATCATTACTTTATATTTGCCATGGAATTAAAGCCTCTATGAGAAAGGAGATAGAGGTTATTTTCTCCGTTAATGTGTGTAAATTGTGTAAGTAGAGAGCACCATGTCTAAACCACTGGCAGTTTAGATTTAAGTATTCTTATTTATTGCAATTTGTCAGTGAAACGAGATTTTAAACTTGTTTTAATTGCTGGCCGCTTAGACGGTGGTAGGGTTGAACAAATGGTGAGTTGATCTAACGATTAAATGATTTTATTTCAGGGATTAAAACTGTAGGAATACTTGGTACCTCTGAAGAAGCTCTTACTCAAGCAAGAGTGAGGAAAGAATAAGGTTTTGCTGAAAACGCATATGAAGTCTCTATTTTACTTCTAATTTTCCTATTGGCAGGGATTATTTGTACTGTAGATCTTTTGCAATGCAACCGCACTGAGTTTAATTTCGTCGGTGTAATCCATAATAATAATTATAGAGGTTTTATTAACGAAAGAACATATAATAACAAATTCTTGAATAAATCTTAAGTATCTCCACTTCATGAATTATGTAAAGACGACTCAGATCATTAACAACAGTAATTTCCTTATCGGAGAATCCACATTTAATTTAATTACGGCCGCGTTTAATAATTATAATTAATTATTTTTTTATTCTTGCAACCCTGTCTTACTTGTCGCCGTGGAGCCGGCAGCCATTTTGTTTTGTTTCCCGCGCGCGCGATATTTATGAATGTAACTGCAACACTAGCGCCATTGATAAATAATCGACCACAGTGGCTTGAAACAGGTGTTCAAGATAGGTACAATGATCGGACGCGAGAAAATTACAGAAAATAATGCCAATTATAGAGCTAAACGGCACTTTTTGCCTGTCATTGGTAATTAGATTGACAGAAGTGACAGCTAACCGTGAGAGGTTGTAGGCTTCACAATAATAACAATACTAGTTTGTTGGGATATAACCCAGTTTTTATGCGTACTAGCGTAAAATGTCGATAATTTATTATATAATTATATTAATTGTTTAACCTACCGCGTTGGGAACAGGTGATGAATACATTTTTGCGGATAAAAATTAATATTGTATAATGTGACATCAGTTTTGAAGATCAACAATTTTTCAAATTATAATTTCAATTTGATCAAGAGTTTTTAAATTATAATTTTGTATCATCTGTGCAAACTTACAAAAGAACCGTCATAAAAATAGCTGTTCAATTGTTCATTTACGAGCATTATATTTATGCTAAGACACTTTACATGATTCAAAATTAATAAAATTCTTAAAATAAACAGACAGAACACTGACAGAAGACACAAGACAGACAGACCAACACACACACACACACAGACAGACTGATTGACAGAAGTTTTATGGTGTTACGAACACAGTATAAAATATAAAGGGTGTAAAACTACCCTTAAGGGTGTGTCTCCACTAATAACATAACATCTTATAAAACATCAGCAAAATGCATGCATCAGTAGCTACGGAGTCTGGATTTGTGCCCGGTTAATAGCAATAGGCTCGCCCCCTATTACATGGGACTTAAAAATCATAACTAGCGAAATGTGGGTGTACTATTAGGTACACTTCTGCTTACCCTTCGGGGATTACAGGCGTGATGTTATATTATAAAACATGGTAATTTAACATGATTCAATAAAGGGATTAGCAATGTTGTATTATTTAGACGTGTTATAAAGCAAAAGCTTTGTGAAAAGTTACTTAATCTAGACGATTGAGAGGTACTTGGCTTAACAAACTCGCTGGGCATTATATTCAGTTGGGTCAGGCAGTGTTATAAGGTTTTTCCGTCAGGAATGCTCGTCCCCTAGTAACATGAAGCTTAACATATCTGGTGCAACGTGGGTGTACTACATAAAAACATAACATCACGCCTGTAATCCCCGTAGAGTTAGGCAGAGGTGTACCTAATAGTACACCCACATTTCACCAGTTATGTTTTAAGTCCCATGTAATAGGGGGCAAGCCTATTGCCATCAACCGGGCACAAATCCAGACTCCGTGGCTGCCACTGAGAAATACCTGATAGAAAAACCCAATAAACACTTGGCCCGACCTGGGAATCGAACCCAGGACCTCATGCTCAGCAGTCGCGCTTACTACCACTAGACCAACGAGGCAGTCACTAATGGGTGTTAAAATACCCATAACGAAGCCAAAAGGTACTTATATTCTCCCCAGCATCGTATTACCTTTGAACCTTTTTTTTTTTCGGATGGGAAATCGTCAAATGACTTCTCCCGATCTGGGCAGAGCGGACGGGAATGTCAGACTTGTACTGACTAAAACCCATCCATGTTCCTTCCTTGCCCTTTGTGTACCAGGGCCGCGGTATCTCTTTCGAACAGTCTCGCAGCCCTGGCAGGCATCGGCCCTTGCGGGCCCCTCCCTGCTTGCTGACATCTCTTTGAGGCGCGCGTGGAACACGAACTGAGATATTGGAGGTCAAAGTTCCAACTTTTTCACAAGTTTTTAAATTTACTTTAAATACCTTCATGACCCCCGTACTGTTCAATGCATCCATCACCACAATGTTTTGAGTGCGTTACGTTGAGTCATAGCCCCTTCTTATTTTTCGGATGGGAAATAATCAAATGAATTCTCCCGCTCTGGGAAGAGCGGAAGGGAGTGTCAGATTTGTACTGACTAAAACCCATCCTTCCTTCATCCTTCGTGAAAGGTCTTTTCACACCTCGTATGTTTCCAAAACCATAATATTAACGAGAAAATCATATTTATGCTCACAATTATTGTACTATCTCTTTAGCCCTCGAATATAACTAGACACAGTAAAGGAGAAATCAAATTACAAATCTATTGAACAAATTCCGATAGAACCCGACAATCGAGTCAATCGATTTATTTGTCAATCAGCGAGCAACACAAAATATTGTCAATCAATTGGTTTGTCAATCAGAAATACAAAATATTGACAATTTCCCTTTCCCGTCCCTGTTTGAGCAATTTTACAGCGGATATTAGGGGGGATCGATTGTTGACAAAAATGTATTGATACATTGAATGGCACTTTTTATGATTTTTTTTATGGATTCAAAACAACAAATGAAAAACGAGTCCGAGCTTTCAAAGATGTTTGATATTTGTGAAAAGTCATATTCACGTTCAATAAAAATGAGATTAGTCAATCTATTATTCGATTATCTCTAAAGCTGAATACTTATTTGTTTGAAGTTTGAACACGCTAATCTCTGGAACTACAAGTCGGACATGAAAAATTCATGCTGCATTCGATAATTCAATATTTGAGGAATGCTATAGGCTATTTTATATCAAGCCACTACCTGTAGGAGCCGAGCAGAGGTTGAAGCCGCGGGGCACAGCTATTCTTTCCTATAACCCTTAGTGAATCCTCAAAAAACCATTGAAAAATTTTCTGTCTCGCGATCAAGGAACTGTTCATTCGATAAACAAAATATCAAACAAGCAAATACAATAATTTAATTGGTAGTTATGTGTTTGAGCCGTTTGGAGTTGAAACACTAGGGCCATAGGGTCCGAGTGGCCCACCCAGTATTTCGGGCAATCGCCAAGCGGTTGGTCGACTTTTCACGTGACCGGAGGGTGAGCCTATTTTTTGGTCAAAGAATCAGCATCCAACGTGGCAATGCTGCCAGCGTTCTGGGCGGTTAGCTTTTGCTAGTGACAGCGATGTGGACGTATTTTTTGACGCCCTGTAACTCTTTTGATACTTGTACCTTTTTTTACTATTATAAATTTGTAGTTTGTAAATAAGTACATATCTTTAAATAAATAGAGCAATAAAACGTTTGAAAAAAAAAAAAAAACAAGCAAATGATGTGACCTGCCTGTAGTTACCAAATCGATAGGATGAAATATAGTGGATGTAGAAAAGAAAGCTACCTACTAACTTTACCGTGGGAATCCCTTCTCTATAATACCAGTATGCTAATTGATAGTTATCACCACAAAGGTCCTAGACAAATGACTACTTACTTTCCAACATTATCTGCCTACCCTTTTCCCAACAAAGTTGGGGTTGGCTTCCAGTCTAACTGGATGCAGCTGAATGCCAGTATTTTAGATGGAGCGACTGCCTAATTGCTTATCTGATCTCCACAACCCAATTAGAACTGGGTAATACGATACACCTTGGTAAGACTGGTTGTCAGACTTTTGAGCCACTGACTACCTGTAACGACTGTCAAAGATCTATAATTGACAGCCGGGATCAACGGCTTAACTGTACTTTCCAAGGCACGGAGGAAACACGGTCTGTAATTGGTGGTCACCCATCCACGGACCAACCTAGACAAGCGCGGCTTAACCTGAACTGTTACTATTTAACCTACTTTACTCTTGCATTGCCAATAAATAACAGATTATAATCCAACAAGCACAATACTCAAACACCATCAAAATATTATACAATCTTGTCAAAACATACATTTCCAGTTTGCAAGTTATCGATAAAGCTGACAATGCTAAGCCGCTTTGCTAACTTAAGCCAGGACACATGTGCGGTGCATTAGCTTAACAATAACTTGAGCTTACCTCATCATCGCGGCCGGGTTACTTAAGCGAGTGCTGCGTTTGGACGGCTGCGAAATTTATTGTTGTGAACGGGGGAGTAGAATGTAGGTAGTATTTTTTTTTAATACCACTAATAGTTATAAAGGATCTTCCATTTAAATGTTAACAAGCTAAGTAAGTGAATATAAAGTCTAAAGTACTGATGATCTTGATAGGAAAACCATATTACGTTGTACCAACCATAAAATGGTATCTACACTATAATGTAAGAAGTTACACTTACCTATAGGTATAAATATATAAAATACACATTGATGACACTTAAATATGTATTAACACTGGTATTTAAAGCACAAAAAGAAAGAAGAAACCTTACTGTTTGAGCAAGTATAAAGTCCCGTTCACACATAAATCAAGATAATAACATTATTCCAATGATAATTCACAAATTATTTATTTAACTACGAGAACTTTCCTCATCCTCTACAACTCAAATATATAATTGCATACTTACATTCTGATTACATCTAATCGACTTATCTCATTACAATCAAGGCAGTGATTAGTGGAACGTAATCAGCTTGATTATTCGAGTCCACCATTCCATGTGAACGTAGCATCGGGACGAAGTGCCGTTATTTCATTGGCAATAAGTAATCACTCCTGATTTATCCCAGCTCGCAGCGCTAATGTGTATGGTAGAAAGTTATTATGCTTATTGTTTCATACATATAGACTATACGGAGTGGAAGGGACCAACACAAAAACGGTTACCATGTATTCAGTAAAAACAAAAAACAGCTGTTCCATATATTTTGACCGTTACATTGGTTGGTACACGTAGGTATTGCACTTTTGTCTGTTACATTGGTTGGTACACGTAGGCATTGCACTTTTGACCGTTACATTGGTTGGTACACGTAGGCATTGCACTTTTGACCGTTACATTGGTTGGTACACGTAGGCATTGCACTTTTGACCGTTACATTGGTTGGTACACGTAGGCATTGCACTTTTGACCGTTACATTGGTTGGTACACGTAGGCATTGCACTTTTGACCGTTACATTGGTTGGTACACGTAGGCATTGCACTTTTGACCGTTACATTGGTTGGTACACGTAGGCATTGCACTTTTGTAGGAAATAGCTGATTTTTTAATAACCGATAAAAAAATTCTATGTGATTCAAATGATGTTCCAACTGTATACGTAGTAACCACGTATACACGTTTTCGCTTTGGTGTCCCTTCCATCCCGTATAGAGAGTTTAGACCATAGTTTGATATAGATATAAATATTTGAGCGCTATACTTACGTGGTTTTGACAAACATTTTTCCTACGTAGTTATTTAGTAGGTGATGAGTAGACTTTGAATCTAGGTACCTATTTGACACTTGAAACCTTGAGCAGACCATCAGATCCGTTTCCCAAGCACAAGGCTTTAAGCTTTTCTAGGCTTCGAGAGACGTTCTAAGAGAAAGCTGCGAACTGACCAAGTACGAATGCGATAAACAGTAAAGTGGTAAATGAGCCTTAACTTGCATTAGGATCATTATCTAATGAAAAAAAAAAAACAGTAAAAAGGAATAGATAAAACTATGATGGTCGGGTCATTGGTACTCTTATCATCCCAGCATCATCATTTTAAATAGGTAATCCCGATTCTACACATCAAGTAGTAGGTGGATGAGCAAGTTGCCAATTCTGGTAGTGAATTAATCTTCATCCATTATAACATCAAGCCGCTAAGCTAAAATGGGACTGAGCTGGCTATATCTGCCGAATGGCCGAGAAGCTGTGGGCCAAAATAACCAATATGGAGTCCTGATACAGCCAGAAGGCGACGCGGCAGACCTCGCAGGAGATGGCGGGACGAGCTGGACAGAACCAACGACCAGTGGTCCACATTGGTCCCGGATCGAAGGATTTGGAAGTCATGGGGAGAGGCCTTTGCCCAGCAGTGGGATGACACAGTCTAATACTAACATTATAATATAATAAACACTTGGGATCGCGTGAGGGTAAGGTGCAGCTGAAAACACTTTTCTTTATTTGTTTAACACTCGTTTATTATTCTTGAGAATTATGACTTTATTAAATTAGATCAATAAGTTATATTAGCAGCTGATAAGTCGAGATCGAATTATAATAAGCAGTCATTCTAGTTAGCACGATATATTGTCCTGGCCTGTTTAACGCTTAATGCTTTTAAATGCCATTATTAATTTTATAGAACACCAGTTGATGGTGTTGTAGAGGTCAGAGAAAAGGCAGTCGCTTCATATAGAATACTGGTATTCAGCTGCATCCGGTGAGACTTGAAGCTGGTCACAACATTGTTGGAAAACGGCTGGGCAGATATACAGGGTGTAAAAAAACTCTTCACGAAGCCGTCAACCAAGCATTCTGTACATCAAACTAAGTAAGTTTACGCAAAAATGATTGCTGGGAATGGACTTTTTTTTGGGTTAAAACCACATTTTACGGTAAGACTCAATGTAACGCCCTCAAAAAATTGTGCTGATGGATGGATTGAATAATACGAGTGACGACTCTCGTATAATAAGGTGTAAAACTAAAAAACTTACTTTAAAAACTTAAAAAAAAAAACGAAAATGAAACTTTGACCCCCAATATCTCCGTAACTATAAGGTTCCCAGGTATGGTCTAGAGCAAAAAAATGATCGCAATTACGGGGAGAATAAGTGCCTCTCGGCTTCTTTAAGAGTCTTTTTACACCCTTTATAGTTGCTGATGGTAGATTAAAGACAGGTAGAAAAGAAGTGCTGCTAAGAAATATCAAAAAAGTCCCATCCAATGAGCTTTTCAATGTGAAAAAGATAGAAAAGCAATTGCCAATCCATAGACAATCCTACCTACAGTAATTTTAGGATATTTTGGCGCTAAAATGACTGTAACAGAGAGGTGTATCAACACCTCTCTGTTACAGTCATTTTAGCGCGTTGATCATTTTAAAAAATTGATTTGTGAAATAACACAACATCCCGCCTGTATCCTCAAAGGGTTAAAGAGAGGTGTACATAATAGGTACACCCTCATTTCGCCCGTTATGTTAAGTCCTAGGTAACAGGGGGCGAGCCTATTGTCAAAACCAGACTTCGTGGCTGCTACTGAGAAATTCCTGACGGAAAAATCAAATACAATTTACCCGACCTGGGAATCGAACCCAGGACCTCTTGCTCAACAGTGCGAATGCGGCCACTAAACCAACGAATCAGTCCAATCGTGAAATGTCTTAAAAAAAATCACATGGTGGAGATAGTACTGACTTTGTCTGTGCGCTAAATAGTCTTCGTTCAGCTAAACGTAGGTACAACTCATCAGAACATAATTTATAACATGTCTATGCCTCGATATCGTCGTTAATATCTGTTAGGAACTGTTCAAAGAAATTAACATCATGACAGTACCTTGTCAATACATCTATGAAAACATCATGTACGTTAGGAAAAATCTGCATTTATTTAGTAAAAGAGGTGACAGGCACCACTATAGTACTAGAAATAGGGACCTACTAGTACAGCCAGGTTTTAGGCTAGCTAAAGTAGACTCATCTTTTATGGGGTACTGTTTAAAATGTTACAATAAAATACCTCCCCACATTCTAAAACTAAATGAGACGAAATTTAAATCTTGTATAAAACGCACACTATGTAGGCAAGCATATTATAAGTTGGGGGATTACATTGAAGATAAAAATGCTTGGCTCAATGCTGGTCCTGCTCCACAACCATAGGGGCAAACTAATTGTTTACCATGTGAAGTTATTGTGGAAGCTGCAGAAGATTGTAATAATATCTTTGCATTGTATAGACTCAATATCTTAGTATTATATAATTGCATAGCACATGTGTGAGTACTATGTACTGTAAAGCTACCATTTACATTTGGTTATCTTTCATTAACTTGAATTTACCCTGGTGGGTGAGAGAATGTCATGCTCACTAAAATGTCTCGCTGATGGTGGCGGGTGTGTCGGGTCATTTAGCTTCCTTCAATATGGTTGAGCTGAATGGGGCTGATTCATGCGTCATGCTCGTGAACGGGCGCTGTTGGTTGGGACTGGTCATCTCAAAGCTGTTTATTTTAACTACTTACTTTGTTTTTAAATTGTTGATGTAATATTTTACTCTGGACGCTCTTAACGTGCACGTATTTCTACATCGTTCTCACATATATGTATAATCTCAATATGAATGATGTAACCAAGATTTTGTAACAATATTTTGATTGAAAAGAGTGTCCATGGAGTTTCTTGCCCATTCTTCTCCATAGAGATCTACACTTTGGAATGGGCAACTACAGTACTTTCACAAGTTATTATGCCTTGTGTCTGTGACTGTAGCTTAGCCTAATTTGTTTTTCTGACATTCAAAAGTGCCTGTAATGGTCTAATTGAAATAAATGCTTTTGAGTTTGAGTTTGAGTTCATACAAAATAGACATACCACGACAACCCTAGAATAAAACCAACCAATTAAGTAACGATGACGTTGTTTCTGCTACAGATATTAATTCTAGCTATAAGCCTGCTCAAGATGGCCGCAATGATAGGGAGCAGATCACATGTTTCAAACGTCTGAATTAACGGTGCATTTGATTAGTCATACAGTGTAATTGCGGCCTAAGGGTGTGTTCAGACGATGTAGAACCACACCACACCAGATTGGCAAAATTGTGGCCATATAGTGGCTAGTAAATAATACCTAGAAGACAATGTAGTTGATTAGATGGTAATTTAATTATTTTTTTGTTATATCTTTCTAACAGTTTATATGTTTAAAACAATTTTCCGTGTAATTATTTTAGTTAACATAGTTTTTAAGAATATTTTTATAATATAAATTTAATACCTACCTAGAAATAAGGAATATTAAGAAACAAAAATATGCCGTTGACGGCAAAACATAGAGATCTCATGATTTTATATGTACACCTTTTACACCTATATTTAGCAAATAAAAAACTTTAACTTTGACTTTGATCTCGATGAGTTTAAAGTAAAGATGAACTAAGTTTCACACCTAAATTTTAATTTAGAGAGGCAGTAGTTAAGCGTGCCATTGGCATTGAAAACACGTCTGCGACCACCATAAAGGATCTGTCAAACTGGTATGAACGAATTCCGGACACCTTGCGGACAACGGACAAACACAGACAGATACTTCAGTACACTATCTACCAGCGTCTTAATACACACATAATGGGTGTAAACAGACTCTTAACGAAGCCGAAAGGCACTTGTTCTCCCCGTCACGCGTCATCGCGGTCATTTTTTTGTTCTAGACCATACCTGGGAACCTTCTAGTTACGGAGATATTGGGGGCCAAAGTTCCAATATTTTTGCAAGTTTTTTTTTAATACATGTTTTTAATGTAAGATTTTTACTTTAAACACCTCCAGGACTCCCTTACTATTCAATCCATCCATCAGCACAATGTATTGAGTGCGTTACATTGAGTCCTACTGTACAACGTGATTTTCAACGTGATCATCAGCACTAATTTTTGCGTAAAGTTACTTAGTTTGATGAACATAATGCTTGGTTGACGGCTTCGTGAAAAGTCTGTTTTCACCCTGTATATATACATACATATCGTTTGCGCGTGTGAATTAAACTACATAACATGTTTTCATATAATTTATGCCAAATTGCCATTGTGGTGTGATGGCACGTCTGTACAGACCTTTATGTTACATGTTGCGGGTTGGGGTACAAAATTATGTGATTATTATTGTATGACGGGTATTATTTTCTGTCTGCGTATTGGAACACAGTTATTGTCATCGAAATTCAATGCGGTAGCCAATGTCTGCAATTTAGTTAGAAGGTTATTATGCTGGCCGTTATTTAGAGTACGCTTAGTAAAAGTAGAAATAATGGAATGCCAACTTAACAACTAATTAATGGATCGTTATTCGATATTATTTTTTAAATACAGGACTTCTTCTTCGTCGTGTCGATGATTTCCCTTTCTTTTTTTTTAAATTAAATTAGTTTTGACCAGTACTCTACCACCTCGACGGCGTTGGTACTGGCCTCGGACACTGATTCACTGATTCTGATTTTGTTTTAACTACAAACGAAGAAAGAATCCATGGATGGACTGTGTGATGGGGAGGATGATATGGCTAGAAAGGAGGTGACTGCTGTGATGACGAATAGTAGAGATGGAAGAAGAAGACATGCTGCGCCGACCACAAATAAATTGAGATAAGGACAGGAAATTAATGATGACTTACAACGGCTATAATCAAATTATTATTTAAGGAAACACTGTTATAACATTAGACGAAATTGATATATCGTGGAAAATTTCGTTTTTCGACTTCTTAGATTCCCTGAGCAACTGGTAAAATGTTCAGTTAAGTAAATTTAAGGCTATCATTTTCTATAAAACTGTCGAAGGAAAGCAATTGTTAGAAACCCAAGAATCAAACTCACTATAGAAGGGTTAGCGCATTACCACTGCACCATTTGAGCGATCACCTACTTCCTGACATTACATAAACATTATTTAGCAACAAAAGACATTTACGAACAATAAATCCAAGACAATCGCCGTTTATTACCGGTAAGTAATAAGTACTTAAAACCAGTTGCAGCACAAGTACATATTAATCCGAATATTGTATGTAAATTACCTGCTGCTTAACAGATAATATATTAGCTTTTCGAACAAAGTAGGTCTTGTTTTGTTTAATGCTGTTATGTACATGGCTAGATATATAATACTACTAGCTGACCCGCGCAACTTCGTCTGCGTCACATAATGCAATTAAATAATATTGCGACTTTAAATTGAGATGAAAGCTATCCTTTATTTCAAGTTGGATCAAATTACACACGGTGTGCAAATTTGATTAAAATCGGTTTAGTAGTTTAGGAGTCCATCGCGGACAAACAGCGTGACGCGTAATTTATATATATTAAGACTAGCTGACCTGCGCAACTTCATCTGAGTCACATAATGCAATTAAATAATATTGCGACTTTAAATTGAGATGAAAGCTATCCTTTATTTCAAGTTGGATCAAATTACACACGGTGTGCAAATTTGATTAAAATCGGTTAAGTAGTTTAGGAGTCCATCGCGGACAAACAACGTGACACGTAATTTATATATATTAAGATTTGTGTGTCCGCTTTTCAACTTCATG
This sequence comes from Lycophotia porphyrea, assembly GCA_950005105.1. Classification (NCBI taxonomy): domain Eukaryota; kingdom Metazoa; phylum Arthropoda; class Insecta; order Lepidoptera; family Noctuidae; genus Lycophotia; species Lycophotia porphyrea. The sequence goes on along the minus strand of OX465391.1, from coordinate 8,675,898 downwards.
TCGACACAAACTGTAAACACGGGGTTGCTTGCCCCAAAAACAACCATCATTCTCCTGCCCTTATCCCAATTTATTTATTTTCATACTTCTCTATTAGACACCTCCTTTCTTGCCATATCATACTTTACACAGTCCATCCATGGTTTCTTTGGTCTTCCTCTACTTTTATACCCATCCACATTCATACTCAAAACTTTCCTCACGACATTTTCCTCATTCCTAAAACACAATAGATGTAAGTACATATTCTTAAAAATACATTTGTAAGAGTTATTCAATCTTTACAGGAATTCAAAGGACGTTTTTTTTAAGGTGACAAATATTATCGTTGCATTGAAGGCTCAAACTAATTCAACCAGTGATAAAAGGCTACAAAACCCATATGACCCATATACCCATATGACTAGACCCTTCTAGTTGCCAATATGCTAGTGACTAGTACGTAAACCTACTCTTCCGTAAACAGAGACTTAATGGAAAAGAAAGAAAAAATATGCCAAAATAAACCATCACGCCTGTAATCCCCGGAGGTTTAGGCACAGGTGTACAGTACACCCACATTTCGCCATTTATGTTTTAGGTCCCATGTAATAGGGGCGAGCCTATTGCCATAAACCGGGCCCAAATCCAGGCTTCGTAGCTGCTACTAAGAAATTCCTAATAGAAAAACGCGATGACACTTTGCTCTGCCCGGGAATCAGTAGTCGCGCTTGCGACCTCGACCAACGAGGCACTCAAAATAAAATAAGCTGAAAGAGCTGACTGAGCTGACTTTTACTAATGCACAAACGTTTTCACGGTTTATAACTAAAATTACATTGTAACTTACGGGATATCTTCCGTGACTAACAATTATCCTCCGTGATTAACAATTATCCTGAACTCCCGATATTTTGACGCTAAGACAAGCGCCATGATCGTGAAAATCGAGAATCTGTTAAATAAGAACTTATTTCCGAAAAAAGAAATCGGTTAAAACCGATTTTCTTATACCTTTCCGAAACCCAATTGAACAATTACCTTTACAATCCTCAAAATAGCTCCACAACGACTGTGTAACAAGGGTGGCTGCGCTCGCAACTGTTCCATCTGATTTGAGTTGATTTCCTCTCCACAGCCACAATCACACTTCCATCAAAGAATTTCCGCCGTCTCGTGCTCTGGGTTGATTGACAGTAGCTGTGGAAATTAACTGTTAACTGTATATGAAGAGGTTATTGTTTAAAGGGTAGAAATTGAAAGAGTGGTGTGATTTAGACTGGTTTTGGGTTAGTTTTACATTATTGACGATATGAGCCAATATTAACTACATCATTTTTCATCAACTTACAACCTGACAATGACCTGCAAATTGCAATAAACGTAAGAAAATTTGAATTTCGCGGGCTACCCTGACGCTTCTACCTTAAGATGTAATTTATGTACTTATTTCATGTATGAACTACGGTTCTGTTGCTTTGTAAAAAATATCCACAAGTGATTATTATTCACAAGATTTTTCTGTCCCGAAAAAGCGTGTCACATTTGAAAAGTTCTGCTATCATATAAATTATAAGGTTCAGAACATACAAATATTATGTAATGTCCTCTTTATTATTGCATCTATACATTTATTGCTTAGAAAAGCACCTATTCTATGAGCTGGTGTGCACTTGTCACCATTCCCAAAAAATAATGCAAAAACCTCTCTAATAAGATCAAACACGCACATATCTTCATAAACAACGCCACACCTTATGAGTGTGTATGTACGCTAATATTTTTTAAACGAGCCTACAATCAATAAGGACGAACGGACGGACAGAAGTATTTGTGAGGCATCCATGTATCGTAAGTTCTCTTTCGCCACACTTATTTGCATACAACGCCTTGGTCTGTAGAGTTTGGTATGTATAGAGGAGGTTTTAAGTTATGCCTCAATAATTGTATTATCTTCATGATTTGTATAGACTTTCAAAGCGGTGATAGTCTAGTGGCCGTGGTGTGACCCTCGGACTGCCAAGTCATAGGTCTCAAGACACGCTCCTCTGATTTCTCGGATTCATGTGCGTTTTGTATAATTATCACTTGCTTTGGTGGAGGAAAACATTGTGAGGAAACCAGTAGGCCTGAGAGATATTTCTCAACGGCATGTAAAGCCAAGTCAGTGGCCCTTGGCAGCATAGAAATTCTGACACCAGGACACGATAAAGAAAGAACAAAGCTTATAGAGTAGTGATTGCTAACTTGGTTGATCTTAGTTGAAATTTCCTAACATAACATCACGCCTCTAATACCCGTAGGGTTAGGCAAAGGTGTACCTAATAGTACACCCACATTTCGCCAGTTATGTTTAAGTCACATGTAATAGGGGGTGAGCCTATCCATCAACTGGGCACAAATCCAGACTCCGTGGCTGCTATTGAGAAATTCTTGATGGAAAAACCCAATAGACTTTGCCCGACCTGGAAATCGAACCCAGGACCTCATGCTCAGCAGTCGCGCTTGCGACCTCTCGACCAACGAGGCCAAATGTCCTACTACATATACGTATATTACATTACACACTGTCTTATGTGTACAATAACTGTAATCTTATTGTTACCGCACACTACAATGAAAAGCCTAACTGTATAACAAATTTCACAGCCGTGTCTCGAGTAGAACAATTTATTAACGTCATTTAAATGACACCTCACGATCCAAGACTCTGTCATATCGTTGACTATTGTGCGTTTTAGCACAACAATGTACAGTATTAAATTATGCTTTCCGTAACGACTGCAACAAAGTTCTGCCTAGGTACAGTTAGTGGTATGTCGGGAGGAATGCTTTTCAAAGCGGTTTGATGAAAATTCAATTACTTGTAGTCCTAGTAGGGATGTGGTGTAGCGGTGTTTGATAGACTAGTGGGGTTGGGACGTAATTGGGTCGATTGTATTGACTGGGTTTTTGGTTTAATTGTGGCGGTGTGGCTTGTATTGGGTGATAATGTTGTATGTTGTTTGCAGCATGAGAACAGCTAGCTATATTACTGGAATTTAATTTGTAGAATCCTGACACCCAGGACTTCAGATCACTAACTGCCTCTATTATTTATTATTATAATATTTGTATGGCCTACAGGTTGTTCCGGGTCTGGCTGTTTGTGTACGTGACTTTAAATGTTTGTAAGCGCACTCACGAAACACGAGAATTTCCCGTTTATGAAAATAAAATAAAAAAATCGTTACGGCAGGAAGATCAAAGAGTGATCTACCAGATCGGGGTATAATTAAAAAAACTATATTTGATTTTCCTTAACGCTGGGTTTAAAAGATATTCTTTGCTTTGAATATTTCTCTTATCAACCGTATTGACTTAATAGTTCGTCAAAAAATTCGGAACGCTTCTTCAGAGATCCTTAATACCACGTTAGTGCCGGTGGGAGCTTGTGGGTTGTATAAGGGTGTCAATCATTAGTGAACGCTTGACTTTCAGTGTTCACGTTACGCCGGTAGCTATGGCACAGGCACGATGTAACTCGTGACTTAAACTTGTAACTCGTAAAACAAAGCGATTATTTTCAGCATAATTTGTTATTCGGGAGAAAACATAAATGCTTATGTAGTGCAGTGGCGAAGGTCCATACAACTCGATTCCTACCTAATGGAAGCCCCCTTTGAAAAATAGCACAATCAGTATTCTATAGACAAATAATATAATCACATGAAAAACATGTATGTACTACGGCTTACCTCTTACAAAAATTGACCCTTTTTTTTCGGATGGGAAATCTTCAAATCACGTCTCCCGCTCTGGGCAGAGCGGAAGGGAGTGTCAGACTTGTTCTGACTAAAACCCATCCATGTTCCTTCCTTGCACTTTGTGTTCCAGGGCCGCGGTATCTTTTTCGAACAGTCCCGCAGCCCTGGCAGGACAAAACTTGACCCTTCGCTACTGATGTAGAGGTAGTTCTACGGATTACTGACAACAGTTGAATACTAGACGTGTAAATATTGACGTTTGTACTCATTAAATAGAAGTGGTCATGACCAGATCGGTCACGCAGTCATCTATCTGCCTTGGCTTTTCTCAACGGTGCTGGGGTTCGCTTCCAGTCTACTATATGATTGAAAGAAGAAAAGGATTATTTCTGTATTATTGTTATTCCATTATTCATATTTCTAACTTATTATCTACATTTTTGAATATTTTTAGTAACAAAGATTAAATAAAAAAGATATTTAAAATATAAAAAATAGTAGCCCACCGGTATCGGGAACAGGGTCCAAGCTACCGGCGGTCTGGGCTCCAGAGAGAGGAACCTCCTAACAATACGAGCCGTATCCAGGAGTACCGCTTTCTGAATCAAGCCCTATGATTTAGCCTCTGGTGTTGGCCTCTAGTATTTCATAATGAAACGGTTATTTGACTTCAATAACTCAGTCACTGGATGGTATGAAACCCCTTACAAGCAGTGCTAGTCTAGATGTGTGACCGGCGGATTGCCAAGTCATAGGTCTCAAATTTGAACCTAAGATACGCACTTATTTTTCGGATTCATGTGCGTACTGTATAATTATCACTTGTTTCGGTGAAGGAAAACATTGTGAGGAAACCAGCATGCTAGACAAATATTTCTCGACGGCATGAAAAGGGCGTCATAAAAAGTCTGACACCAGGTTAAGCATTCCGCACTAACCACGCGATGAAAAAAGAAAATGATGCCACTTAGCAAGACCTGTTGTCAAAGAAGACGTCTCGGTATACAATGAGTGGTCACCCATCCACGTTCCACCCTCAGCAAGGGTTGCTTAACCATGAGTATCAATTCATGTATAGCTGTGTCAATTTAGTTATTTCACTTGCCTGAACTCGTTTCGATATTTCGCAAGCTGCCCTTTCTAGACCTTCCACAGACCAAATTTATATGATTTAGGGTGTGAGCACACAACAGTGGTGTCGTAATTTTGACTTGTTATCGACATCGTTACGTTTGTTTATCGTCTTTAAAACAAATATTCCGGTTGGAGGCGCTTTTTAATGCACCATCAACTTTATGATCGCTCGCAGCGTTGAGTTCAGTTAAATTGTTGCAAGGGTATGGAAACTGCGGAATTATGTAATGTAGACTAGGTTTTATAATGTTGGGACATACAAGGTATAAACGGACTCTTCACGAAGCCGTCAACCAAGCATTATGTACATCAAACTAAGTAACTTTATGCAAAAATTATTGCTGGGAAACGACTTTTTTTTTGGAGTCAAAAATCACGTTTTACGGTAGGATTAGGAGAAAACATTGTGCTGATTGATGGATTGAATAATACGGGGGTCGTGAAAGTGTCTTAAAAAAAAAACATTAAAAACATGTATTTTAAAAAAAAACTTGTGAAAAAGTTGGAACTTTGACCCCCAATATCTCCGTAACTAGAAGGTTCCCAGGTATGGTCTAGAACAAAAAAAATATCGCAATGACGGGGAGAACAAGTACCCTTCGACTTTATTAAGGGTATTTTGACACCATAATAATTATTGTATTTATTTATTTATTTTTACTTATTTATTTTATTTATTTATTGTATTTTTTTATTTTTTAGTGTTGCTACATCTATACAATAAACAATACACTGTTGATAGAGTTAATAAATGTATGATTACTAAATTTTCTTCTAACATTTTATACAGCCTCTTTTAACTTCTGTTGCCTTTATAAGGCAACCATGATAGAATAAACTTTTAGGTAGTATAGCACTAATAAATGACAACCCAAACTAACTCAATTTAAATGCAAATGACAAACCCATAAAACACTTGATAATGAACACATTAAGATTAAACACCGCAACACTCCATCAATTAGATCAGAGCAGTTACCGATATAATTTATATCACAAACTGACACTTGTATGTGTCGCCATTGACAGTTGCCCAAAGAAAACTGGAACAACTCCATTCTGAAACGTGATTCTTATTGATTTGTATGGATCTATAGACAAGCAATGACTGTTTATTAGGGTATGGAGACAGTATAAAGTCGTCAGAAACACGATATTGTATTTTTACTAAAAAATAAATAAAGAATCAACCACACAGCTACCTTACTGACCCTTGAAATCGTAAAATATAGTTTCCTTATCGATTTCCGTCGGACAACGTCACAACACGCACTACTTAATTTTCGGATTGATGTGCAATGTCACTTACTTCGGTGATGGAAAACATCATGAGCACCCAGCATGACTGAGCGATTCAGAAGCCCATGGGCGGCATTATACCTCTGAAACCAGGTCAGGCACTAAGACATGAAAAAAAATAAGATCGATTGTTTGCCAATGCAAAAGGCAGCATGTCTGATTGAAGGTCTAAGGACGACCGGAAGAACTCCCCAAAGAATCAGCATTAGCATCCAACGAGGCATGCTTACAGGACGCTGTTCCCGTTGGACAAGATTTTGTGTTCTGTGTTTCTTGCCCTCCTTTTGACACATGGGCATACAAGGTGTAAACAGACACTTTACAAAGCCGCCAACCAAGTATTATGTACATACATTACTAAGTAACTTTACGCAAAAATTAGTGCTGGGAAACGACTTTTTTTTTGGGCTTAATAATCACGTTTTACAGTAGGACTCAATGTTACGCACTCAAAACATTGTGCTGATGGATTATAATTGGATCTGGATCGAATAGCTTGTAAATTACATATATGTGCATAATGTAATATCGTTTGAAATCATTTCAAACAACAATTAAATGGAAAAAGGGGACATGCTGCGCCGACCCTAAAAATGGCATAAGGGCAGATGAATGATGAGAATTAATATATCGAACAATAATGAAATATTTGGTCCAAAATAAATGGCTTACAGGACCTTTAGCTAAGTCAACAATTATAACACCTACCCTTCCTAATCAACAGTATACTTCGTTTTATTTGTCACAGCTCAAGAGAGCCAATATTTCTTAACTATTAAGTTTACTCTAATTATTTCAAAGTGCCTTTAAATGTCTTGTAAAACGTGAAATGTTCTTATGTGTATGAATGATATTTATTCACTGCGAAAATCGTGATTTAGTTTAGTAGTGGAGCATTTATTTGTCTGTAAATATATTTTGGTTAAAGTATGATTCAATTGTGACTTTAAATTAATGAATGTATTCATTAATTTTGCTTAAGGTATTTAACAATTTAATGTGTTTTTGATCAGAGAGATCAGACAAGGCAAGCAACGCAAGAAGCAACCCATTTAATAGTATGTACTTAGTGTGTAATACGAGACCCCTTAGCAAGACTGGTTGTCAGACTTTCGGGCCACTACTACCTGTAACGACTGTCAAAGATTTATCAATAACTAGCTTTTGCCCGCGTTTTCGCCCGCGTTAGTTTAGAATTTGACAGTCAGTTCGGGTTGTACTCTGCTTGTTATTCACACATGATCCGAAAGACACGTGGCGCCATGTATGAGCAAAAGAACGTTATTATTGTTTTCCTCGGGAACCCCATGTCCGTTTCTGTACACTTGACAACGTAGGTATATGCTAAATTTTAGGATGATCGGTTCAATGGTTTAGACGTGAAAAGGAAACAAACAAACTTACTTTCGCATTTATAATACTACTAGTAAGGATAGCCGGGTCTTTATGGAGCTTTCTGAATTATTCAGGGATCGGGAATTGTTGAAGTATGGCTGTAAGTCGAAGAAATGTAGTTGATTCTTAATAAAGGTTAACATTTTTTGTACTAACGTCTTTACGTACTTTTGGAGGCGCGAAGGAAACTCGGTATGTAATGGATGGTCACCCATCTACGAACCGAACATAGCATGCGCTGCTTGAAGATCAACCGTGTGAATGTTATTATTTAGCCACAAAATATTAAAAAAAAATAACAAAAGACTGATACTCGTAAATATTAAATCCTACTTATATTATATATGAGAAAGTTTAAGACGATGGATGCATGTTTGTTACTATTTCACGCAAAAAATACTGACCGAATTTGGATGAAATTTGGCACACGGATAGTTTAAAACCTGGATTAACACATAGGATACTTTTATGGGATAGGATATTTTTATCCCGGTAATTGTCGGCCGTAAAGTTCTGGAGTGGCGACCGCGAACCGGAAGACGTTGCGTTGGAAGGCCTCCCATTAGGTGGACCGATGACCTGGTGAAGGTGGGGGAGGCGTATGTCCAGCAGTGGACGTAAAGACGTCCACTGCTGCTGCTGTATCATCATCATTATTTCAGCCAAAAGTGGCTGAAATAATGATGATGATGATGAATTGTCGGTAACTGTTCGGTAAGTGTCCCACGGGATTGTACCCCGTGGAATTAATGAGCTTAACGCGGACGAAGCCGTAGTTTATACTATTTTTATTACACATTGAATAAAATAAACATATTGCTATCCCATCACTGCAGTACTAAAACCTCTATGAAAAGAGTCATTCACAAGCATTAATCACCACATTCACCATTCTTGCACATTGCGTGTGCCGGCGATTTTAGACTTTGATCCAAGCTTACTCACGATATAATCCTTTACCATACAAAAGTATTGAATAAAATATATTTGATTGAAGTTGTTTCAGGAGCGATTACAATTATTATATCCAATACAACAGTATGAATGGATACTTAAGTTCCCAGCAAAATTGCCATAAATAGACAATTGGACGGAGGTACCGTTAGCAGTAAAAGACGTCGTCGGTGTTGCCAGCCATAATATGAAGTGATTATTTATAATGCACATACATTGTGCGGTTTAAATTAACGACACCTGCTTTGTTGAGGTTGTGGTGCAGCGATTGTGAAAAGCGATACTAGGCGAAATAAGGCTTACGTGAATAAAAAATCTTTTTGTCTGTAGGCATGTTATGGCGCGATAAGTTTGAAGTGAAGGTTGTTGCTTAGCATAACCATAAGTAGTCTATAATGTTCCCACCGCTGGGACACAGGCTTCCTCTCTATGAGAGGGAATAGGCTGTAAATATTTTCCTTCACCGTTTTGAGAGCAGTGGTGACGAAAAAAATTACACAAACTAATGGGCCTGCTTGGGTTCGAACCCATGACTTGCTGCCGCCAACCACTGGGCCATCGTTGCTCTCTTCTTGTTGCTTGTTTGGTTATAAATGCATTTCGATCGTAGACCACTGCTTACCTCTTCATATATGTATGTTGTAAAGCAATTGTCTTTCGTCCAAAGGTAAACTGACCAACTCGGTACATTGTAGTGCGTATAATATCCTAGCGTTTTTCTTCTTAATCCAATTGCATTAAATCTATAAATTTTTTGAACTTACTACAATAACTATTTTTTTTAACTGCATCAAAAATAAAATATCGTCGTATCGCAAGCTCCGATCACTGGACCACAAACCCGCAGGCCACCCGATTGTGTTTCTTCATAAATATTTCTCGTCAGATGATTTATAAGTCAGGTTGGTCTAATTATTTGGGTCAAGCCTTTACGAGATCAACTTTTTTTTATACATGAAACAAGCTTTCTTATTGTTTGTTACTTTTATATTAACTTTGACTTTCATTTTTAAGAAATGGACTTGCTGAGGTTTTTTTTCCCGGAAATTCGATTACGATAATATGTTGTTTTCATAATTAGGAGACTGGGCTTTAATTTATGTAGTTTATTTGATTATGTATGAATTATTATTGTGCTTTGATATGTTTTTTTTTTTTTGTAAAACTCAGATAAGAAACAGTTAGCAGCATTCATTTAGTAATGATTTACCGCATTACAAAAAAAGGTACATTAATTGGGCAGCTAGTAACATATCTAGCAAATAGATGACGGATTTTTAAGACGCTGTGCACTACAGCTACATTTTTATTTATACGTTCCCGTTGGCATTAACCAATAAGGTCGTTTTCTGTCTTAAACTTTGGCTGCTATAATCTAGTGAGAGTAGTGCGCTATGAAAAAGCGTTGTGTTTTTTTAGGATAAGCCCGCCATGCTACCTCTGCAACTCCTGAAAGCTAGAATCAGCATTGGCGACCACCAGAAAAGTGCCGAAACAATGAAGCTCGACGAAGTCCCAGAAAAAAAAACTATGTGACTTGAATACCGCACCGAAATTTATAAAAAAAAATAACGCAGGAGTAGGCTAAGAAAGGTAAGTAATTAGTCGTTGTAGTGGTATGGAAAGCTACTAGCTTGCTACCAGCACAGACCCTGCCACTGCATCACAACACAAAAGCATCATCATCATATCCGCCCGGAATCACCCACTGTTGGGTTTAGGCGTCCCCTTTTTTTGCCACACTTCCCGGTTCTGTGCGTCCATTATTAACAATCGGGAAACACCTAGTCCCGATTGTTGGACACAAAAACATATTGTACAATATTACAGTACATTTGTAATCCTTTTAGGTAAACTCTTCCAGTAGATCCACAAACCACAGAACAATTCACCAATTAAAGAAGTAGAAAAGTGCGACCAGCGGAACATAGTAAGTATCTAAGACAGTAGATCAGTAGCCTTGCTATTTCTTTTGAGTCGACACTAGTTACTCTAGAGCTTTGTTAAAAGATTAGCCTGTCAAAATTTGAGAAAATGCCAAGATGTATTTGCAATCTTCCCGTCACTTCGACTCAACCAGCATTGAATCCGCAGCCTATTCAAGAAGCAGCTGACCATTGTCACGACCGCTCATACATACACGATGATGCCCAACCCGAAGCTATTATATTGTGGTTCACGTCTCAATCTAAAGGTTAACCGTGTGTCTGTTACTGTCAGAGATCGCGCCCCGCTGAGCTGTGTATGCGCACCGTAGACTCGAGGGTGGTGTAAGTGATGAGAGCGAGCGAGTTATCGTGAGAACGATCAACTTCCAACAAAAAATAAAAAAAACGAGTAGATATTGCTAGCCTACAGCTAGTCTAAACCTAATACATTACTAGTGACCCGCCCGGCTTCGCACGGGTGCAATGTAATGTAAACCTTTTTCTTGAATCACTATCTATTGCTGAAAACTGCATCAAAATTCGTTGCGTAGTTTAAAAGATCTAAGCGTACAAACAGCGGAAGTGACTTTGTTTTATACTATGTAATAAAGATTCATAAACTAGCTCATTTGTCAGTTACTATTTTTATCTGTCTGTTTACAGAAAAGAGTCGGCACGGCTCCTGGTACGGCTCCTGCAAAATAGAACCAAATCCAAATCCAATCCAATTATCCAATTTATCAAATCCTGTGTTAGCTGTTTCTTGGTTAATAAATTGACGACACAAGCTGAACTAAGACAAGACAACAAAATTACATATATTTTTTCAGGAACCTACATTTGTTTGATATTTTTATAAGCACTCAAGCGGGTGAATCCCCAAGATCTGATGAAATAATTGAGCTGCCTTATGACGGTTGTAATTCCTGAGTGATACGGTAATAACGGTGGCGGGCACAGGAAATCGCTACCCGCTCTCAACTTACACCGCGCCTTATAATTTGTTCTACTAAATTGTCTGTAAAACTCGCGCTTAGAATAATGTTTAATAACTTGTGGCAAGTTGGCTCATATGTAATCGTAGGCTTGTTACAAACATTGGACGGTTACAACAAATAAAATTAATAATTCACTAACTCTTTACTACATTTTTTTCGATTCGTGAGTAGAAAGTATATTTGTTTTAATCACGAAAGTATTTAAATGTTCTTGATTGTTTCATGATGGGTTCTTCGGTAATTTGATGGTCAGTTGAGCTGGAATTGATGGTTAATTACTTTTGGGTAGAATCTTATGCTAATGTTATTGGGGTATGATTTTTTGTGGTTAGATCGTGAAGAAGAAATCAGAGTGTATCGTGAATCTCATGTGTGGTCGCTTATATACTATCGGATAAAGAACAGCTTTCTTATTTGCTCTTCAATTTGACATAGACAGTAAGTAATTTGCATTGCGTACCGTGTTCACGCAGAAAAACCCGCTACTTTTCCCACAAGGTTATCTGAATAGTTAAGACTTTTTAGAACGAGTTTCAATATAACTAGGATGTCAATGAAGAAACGAATTGTGCACGATAGTTGTCCAAAAGAGTAGCTGTTGGTTTTTCGTCAGTGGGCGCTGATATTAAGCATTCCTGGTTTATAAAAGCCTATGCTAATCTTATCCTATTTACGTAAATAGCTTTGATTAGTTGGCTGTTTCAAAAGTCATGTATAAGCAGACAGTCAATCGTATCAGTGGGGATTATATGATGAATATACATAGACCGCCTCGTTGGTCTAGTGGTCGCAAGCACGACTGCGGAGCATGAGGTGTTGGGTTCAATTCCCGGGTTGGGGAAAGTGTTATTGGGTTTTTCTATCAGAAGCAGCCACGGAGTCTGGATTTACGCTCGGTTGATGGCAATAGGCTCGCCCCCTATTTCATGGGGCTTAAACATAACTGGCGATATGTGGGTTGGGTGTATTATTAGATGCACTTCTGCCTAACCCTTCGGGGATTACAGGCGTAATGTTATATGATGTTATGAAAGTTTAAATGAATATGGGAAACCCATACAGGATCACGGCTTGTATCTTTACCGTGAGATAAGTGGCTCGTTACACTAGTGTGTGTGTGTAACGAGCCACTTATCACATTGACATTGTCTTGTTACATTGACTGAATACCACAAGTGGATTGTTAAACTATTTCTCGATAAAACAAAAATTGCACAGCGACAGCATCACACACTTCCATTACAGAATACTTCTAAACAATTTGATACATCTTGAAGGAACGTCTTATTCACGATGATTGAGGCTGTTATGCTGACGTGACACCATTGTGGGACACCATCGTAATCGTATAGTAATCGTATCGCTAGCGTTTTACTAACTAGATTGGATCAGGTGGTGGGTTTATGTAGGAGGTGGACAGGGTTTTATAGTGGTAAGTTTTGGTGTAGAAAATCAGGAGTGAATTTGATTTTAAATCAACTGATAGAATTCGTCGTAGGTAATCGGCTTGAGACAAATAAGTGCTGAAATAGCTTTATTGTTTTTATTCATCGGGTGCATAACCTGGTGTCAGAGTTTGTATGCTGCCCCTGGGTCTCTGACTTGAATTTGCATGCCGTTGAGGAATATCTCTCAGGCATGCTGGTTTCATCACGATGTTTTCCTTCAACGAAACCAGTGATAATTTTTCATTAATCCGACAAATCAGAGGTAAATAAATGTCTTGGGTTCGAACTCGAGACCTATGACTTGGCAGTCCGACGGCCACACCACTAGACTATCACTGCTGCCTAATGCTGAGCTTTGTTCTGCAAGAAATGATTGACTGAAAAAAATACGTCCATCGCTCGACCTTCGGACTAGCCAACTAGCCAGACCCAACTTTTGATTAATTTGCAAATGAACCAGAGGATAGAAAGACTTATAGGAGAGATGACAGATGACATGGCAGACTGGGAGGTAACGTAAGGGATTACTTTTAATATTAAGACACAAATGAAAATGATTATTACAACAGTCTCCGACAGTCAACTTAGCCTATTGCGTTCTACTACTGGACATACACCTCTCCCTGCTAGAGTTACGCTACAACAACCCGTTCTCCACCATCCATTTTTTGACGGTCCATCTAACTAACGTAACATCACGCCTGTAATCCCCGAAGGGTTAGGCCAAGGTGTACCTAATAGTACACCCACATTTCGCCAGCTTCCATCTAGCTAACTCCAACATTAAACCAATATCAAGCTCAACATAAATGAACACCACAAATTCTCCAACACCTTTCACATAACACCATCCATATTGACAAGCGGAGACAAATCCAGCAAATGTCTTGTCGTAGTGCGATACGGAATTATTGTCAGCCGCGGATAATGGATGTGACGCTTTCTCATTGCCGTACAATATACGCTGTACACTGCAGTGCAGAGATATGGTAACACTATTACTACACGAAAAAACGATTGATGGTGTTCAGTAGCAAAGGGTCAATTTTTGTAAGAGGTAAGCCGGAGTACATGTCTTTCATGTGATTATATTATTTGTCTATAGAATACTGACTGTGCCATTTTTCAAAGGGAAGCCGTTAGGTATCGAGTTGTACGGAACCTTCGCCACTGATGGTGTTTCCATTTGAGTGACTATATAGAATATCTAGTTCAATTATAAATATTTTTCCTCGCCGTCTTCCCTGCCTACTGTCTTAATTAAGCATCGTGTTTAAGGGGAAAACATATCCTTAAATATTTTTTGTTAAGTGAAAAATAAAAAGTGGCAGTGGGCAGGGCACATAGCTCGCAGAACGGATGGCCGATTGGGTCGAAAAATTTCGGAAAACGTTGCATTGGTAGGCCTCCGACAAGGCGGACCGAAGACCTGGTGAAGGTTGCGGGGATCCGCTGGATGCGAGACGCACGGGACTGGTCATGTGGTGACAGTTGGGGGAGTCCTATGTCCAGTAGTGGAAGTATTTCGGCTGAAATGATGATGGTGAAGTGAAAAATGACAAGTCAGTCAGACAAAAACGGTTATAAAAAACTGAGGCTGGTGAAACTATCCGACTACTCTGAGAAGAAACGCTGAAATAAATTCAGAGGTCAGGCTCTTTTATTTGTTTTCTGCTTTAAGACAGACCCTGGAAATGAGTTAAAATTTAAGTTACGGTTTTTATATTTTGAACTTGAGCCGGGGATATTCTGTAAACCACAGTGAGGATTTTAGAATATTTATTACCTTAAAACAGGACACAAAAACAAGCTTCAATAGGAACTGCAGTGGGGTTTAGTTATGCTCCTCTAAGAGTTACCAATAAAATCAGTAAGTTTAATATAAATTGAGATAAGTATCCCGCATCTAGCAATAATCTAAAACATGTTGGAGCCTATCTTCTCACGTAGTTCGTAAATCTGCTTAAGGATTTAATTAAGTCCATTACAAATAGTAACGGTGTATGAAACTGACATAATTTACTGCGTTCATTCACTATAATCTGCTAATTATGCACTTCTGTTACATGGATTTCGTGACAATCTATCATCGTGGGTTGTTCTTGTTAGTCGTCGATTTACCTCTTACTCTGTTTTAGAATAATATTGTAATTGCAACAGACTACAACACATTAAAAAAGCACTTCAGCCAAAACTAAATAATAATATTATAAATGTCGTGAAAAATGAAATTTGAAGTTTTTAATTATATTAAAATTCATTTTTCTTTATAAGTGTTATAATTACTTAAAAGTGTCATATTCCATCAACTTTTTAAAGTGTCGTTTTTACATATAAAATAATCTTGATAGTAGACTCGTTTTATGTAATAATCTTATTTTCCAAAAATTTTGAATAATGTCATTTTTCCATTTAATTGACGATGTGTTTTTTTTATGTTTCGATGTTTGTTACTGAAGGGATTTGAATGAAATTTGGCACACAGCGAATACTTTATAATCTGAATTATTTTTTATCCCGGTAAAGTAAGACCATGCAGGTGAAATTGCGGGCAGAAACTAGTAATAATTGAGTGTAAGTTCAGATTTCCTCACGACGACGCGGACGTACTCCTATTTCACTGATATCAGTGACATGTTACTTTTCCTCATTTTTGCTTTCTAAAAGAATAGAGTAAAAATTACAATTGTAGCCCTGTATCCTTTCCTATGCACAGAAGTGTACTGACGTAACCGAACGTCACGTGCGGACCAATCACAGGCATTATTGGTCCGTGACGTCATCAGCGGCTATTTTGTCCAACTTAGCTCTGATTTGTCAAACGATTGAAACTTGTATGGGAAATATTTTGCAGAATCTATTGCCGTAAAGATAAGTATGAAGAGATTGTCATTTCTCGTTGAGATTGAAGTATAATGGTCACACTGATCCAACGAGATTGATACTTGGAAGGCCACGATGAGGGAAATCATAGGATACAATCAGCTCAGTCTAATAACGTAGTTGTGTTGGTGCTAGATACCTGATTAGACATAGGTTCTCAAGCTTACGGTACACTTGTTTGTTATCTGTCGAATATTTTAGAGAAACATCACTTAAACGACTTTACCGTTCAACGCAGTGCAAACAAATCGTTTAAATTAACACGGAATGACGCCGATGCTTGTGCCAAACTCCATGTTCTTGTGCCAGCCTCACTCAGGATATTCCCGCAATGGCAACAATGGCGTCTGCCCATCTCGCCGCCGGACGACCAACACCTTTCTTTCCAGTCCTTGGACGCCGCTCGTTCACAGCTTTACTCCACCTGCCATCACTGCGCCTTGTATATTTGCATTTACATACCTTAGGTATCATTCTCAGTCTTCATCATCTGTAATGTCGGCTGAGTTTACTTAGCCAGTGTAAAAAACATGTAACCAGTTGAGTAGACACACAGTACCAGACTCACCCATTATTTTTTTGTTTACTAGCTGATGACGCCCGCGGCTTCGCCCGCGTGTTTGTCGGTTATCGCGACCAAAATTAATCATAAAATTTGGATCCCGTTCCCGCAACAAAAACTTGACAAATTATATACTAAAACCTTTCTCGAGAACCACTCTATCCATTGGTGCAAATAGCATAAAAATCGATGCAGAAGTTTTTGAGTTTATCGGGAACAGACAGACAGACACGGCGGAGGACTTTGTTTTATAATGTGTAGTGATATTGATACCTTTTAAGAAACGTCGTGAAATAAAAACAGATGCACGGGTCTACGACAGTCGTTGTCGTCGTCAGTGGCCAGAAAGTCTGCCAACCAGTCTTACCGAGGGGTACCGTATTGCCTAGTACTAACTGGGTTATAGAGGGCAATTAGGCAGCCGCTCCATGTAAAATACTGGTATTCAGCTGCATCCGGTTAAACTGGAAGCCAACCCCAATGATGATGATGACCTATAAGGTGGAAGCGTACGGGTAGCCCGCGAAATTCAAATTTTCTTACGTTTTTTGCAATTTACAGGTCAGTGTCAGGTAGTATGTTGATGAAAAATAAGTCGCGCCAGTAACACACATGTACAGTATTTATGGAATTACAATCATGAAAATCATCAATACAACCCTCTCAGTTCATGTAACCCTATTCAATGAATATTTCATGAAAAGTCATTCAATAGGGTTACATGAACTTAGAGGGTTGTATTGATGAAAACATAAGAAAATTTTAATTTCGCGGGCTACCCATACGATTCCACCTTAAAGAAATAAAGAAAGATCGTAACCCATTCTCAATCAAAACACACACCTTACTCAACAAAATGACACTCCACCTACGATTGCAATTGAACATAGCATAGCACCCGTCTTATGTACGACATACATCTTTAACATGCGATTAATACAGCAATACCCATTGTAAATAAAGGCTTTCAAGTGCAAATACAGTACAGGAATGATTGTGCATATTATTATCTATGTTAGGCATCGCAGAACGGGTATTGGCAAGGCGTTCTGTCAAATAGACTAAGATCGAGTGGGCTCTTCGATGTTTTAATAAGAAGGAGGTATGTTTGAGCGTGTGACTAAACGAGATATAATTATAAAGTTGCTGTGAGGTCGCAGTGTGAGACCGTTTCCTTTTATTAGTTTTTAGGTTTGCAATAGGGTATTTTACAAAAAAAAACTAATTAGTCCGTCAGATAGATTTCCAAAAAATATTGGACACGTATTTTTTCTTTTTTCACGTTAACAAAAAATGAAGGCAATACAGTGCGTCGAAAACTCGTGTGACGTCACTATGTCAGTACACTTTTACTGGCGAAGTGACGCACTAGCACACACGAACTCATGGGCTTTATCTTCGTCAGTTTTTATTGATTTAATAAAACAAAAAAATCATATCCAATATTTTTCGATAATCTAACTGACGGACTAAATAGAATCATTTTTTTTTACTCAGGAAACAACCCTATTAAAGGAAACCGACGCACAAACGGTAAGTTGATCACATTGACGCTCACTGTGTGTAACCTTTAGCTATTTCAAACTGTTATAAAAGTCTCTTTATAAAATTCACTGCAAGTCGATAATAATTTAATTCTCATATAAGGTAACTGAAAATCTAAATAGGAACATACCTCTGCGAAACCCGTTGCTATCTGAGCATAATTTTTCTACTACCATAATCATACCCACCTGCTACTTACCTACGAAAAAATTATAAAGTAGATAGGTAAAGTACATTATCTAAGCGAAAAGAAAAAGCTAGCTGCTTAGATTTTGAAAAGTTTGAGGAAGAGGACAAATAAATATTTTTTATTTCTTTATATTTTATTTTTACTGTACCTATTTACTAAAAATAAAATTCTATACCTCGCAGCATCAGCTTGAAATACATTATGAAATAAATCATTTAATTTTGTGGGTTAGTACATGTAAAATATTATTTTATTTTTGCGCCATCTAAGGGGAACTACTCGAACAAACAAGAGAGTTGGAACTGTGATGATCAAACGTATTGCTCTCGATATTAGTACAACAAACTAAACCTAGATGGCGCTGCTTTAAGTTTTCTTTTCCTTCCGTGCAAAACAAACCTTTTAGTTCTCTGTAATAATCATAGATAGCGCATTTTTAGTGCTCAGTTTTGGTAACAGAGAGAGCTACTAGTATCCACCGAAACTTTTGATTTTTAGATACTTTTTTTAGTTCTGTCAGTGTGTTTATTTTTTCAAAATTAAAATGTTACAACAACTTTTTTTTCACGCATTTTGTATCTTTCACTAAATGGCACAATAAAGTATGTCAAAGTATCCCTAAGTACAGACGTGAGCATATCAAGCTATTCAAAACTGTCAAACTTTCAAAATCAACCGAAATAAAGTTGAAAATCTATTAAAGTTTGTCAGATTATATGAGCTTAATATACTGGTGTCTGTACCCAAATTAAAATTATTTAGACATCATTGTATTGTAACACTATATAGGATAGCTACTTTGTTGCGTAGGTATTTAAACGTTATTTAATCTAAGAATGTTCAGAAGATTGTTACCTTGATAAGTGGCTAAGTACCTACCTAGACATTCAAACACGTGGAAGGTATTTCAATCAAATCACATGGTGTTCCAATCAAAGACATTCCGGCGTCTGTCAGTTTCATTTCCAACGGTCTGTGAGCGTCTTAACGTTTGTAAAGGAATCACATCCTCCGTATTATATTTAGCCGTGTATGTAATATTGATTTTTTGGACCTTGACAGGTACTTCATCATCATCAGCCTAGCCTTTTCCGAATTATGTTGGGATCGGCTTCCAGTCTAACTGGATACAGCTGAATACCAGTATTTTACATCGAGGGACTGCCTATCTGACCTCCACAACCCAGTTAGTACTGGGTAATACGATACCCCTTGGTAAGTAAGACTGGTTGTCAGATTTTTTGGGCCCCTGACTACCTGTAACGACTGTCAAAGATCTACAAATGACCGCCGGGACCAACGGCTTAACTTGTTTTCCGGGGCACGTAGGGAACTCGGTATCTAATGGGTGGTCACCCATCCACAGACAAACCCAGGCAAGCACGGCTTAACCTAAAGATCGACCCGAGCGGCTGTTATTACTTAGCCACGAGCTCCTTGATAGGTACTTGCTTAGGATTAAAGTTTTACTGTACGTGCTTTCGTTTACCCGACTTTTTTATTTTACTTATGTGACCCTAAGCAAGTGTTTAGCCAAGCAGCAGTAGATAAGCACAGTTGCACAGACGCCAGCACATCAAGCTATCCGAAACTGTCAAGTTTTCCCAATCAACCTTGAACCTAATAGTTTAGAGATAAAGTTGAAAACCTATTAGAGAAATTTGATAGATTATAGTAGCTTCATATGCTGGCGTCTGTCCAGTGCAAGTTGTGTAAACCAATGACAGTACAGTAGCGAGTCAACAGTCACTTGTATATAGGTTTCTCACCACTGTACTTGACCTTAGTGAATCGGGCCTAACACCTAGTAGACAGAATACTTAGGTACTTACCTACATTTTAAACAACTCCATACTCATTCTTTACCTACTAGCTTTTGCCCTCGGCTTCTCTCGCATGGTAATCGGGAAAGGATTTCATGGGAACTAACTACTGGTATAAGAGTGTCTTTTGGCCTAACCAAGGTCGTGTCTACCTATGTGCCAAATTTCATCTCATTGCCTTTGCCCATAAAACTTAAGTTTTTAGACAAGCTTGATTGTGGTTTGCGAAAATACGAGCCATTTTAAAATTCCGCCTCTTGAATTAGACAGAAAAAATATTCTTTACTCAAAAGATATTTTTTCCTTCTCGTGAGTTGGTCTTGAAGTATTCTTCAGTCATTCGAGTGGGCTTCGCAACGAAATGAGCAGACCACTTAGACGTTGTAACAAACCACTTGAAAATACACTGAATAATTTTATTCACTCACATTTTTGTGAACAAGATGCTTTCAAAATTACGAATGGAAAATTGCAGGACAATAGCCTGAAATGTGTTTTGATAGTTTCTCGTCTACATGAGCATTATTAAGAACCTAAGTGTAAAGTAATGGAATCATGAAACAAAAAAATATTCAGTTCTCTTATGAAAACAAATCAAAGGAAAGGAACAAAGGAATAATCACAATTTAAAATAATTAAACGGGCAAAACCGCAGGATATAAACTATACTAATAAATAGGGCACCAACCTCAAAAAGTTCAAAAGAGGTCACAGTGCAGCTGACAGCTCAAAAATGCCACTCGCAACTTATAAAAAAATATTTAAAAAACCAACTTTCAAATCAAGAACACTGATCGTCATAGAAACAAAAATCTCGTTGAGAAAAAACAGACTGTTTGACGTTGACGTCGTGTTGTTTTTTGTCTGAAAAATAATTGAATATTGCAAAAATAAATGATGTTTTCCGATGAAGAAATAAAAGAAGAAATGCCGGAGACTGGTTTCATGCGGCCGGGTGATGAGATTATAAGGTGCGATCTTCGATTTTTTTAGATAAATAGTTGAAACGCGGCCATCCTGATTTGTTTTACGTTTGTTTTACTTTTTGTTTTATGTTAATTTCGTTGTTTCAGCATACGTGAAGTGTGTCTGAATGATAAGTTTGACAAGAAGGAATTGGGATTCAATGGTGAACCGCTGCTATCGAATTCCAGCAGAAACGATGTACGTAGAAAACTAATTTATAGTTTTATTTTAGTGAGAGGGACATTCTTCATATGTTGTTGTGATGAAATCCTCATCATTTCTTTTCGCAAAAGGACAGTTTGATTGACAGGGTTTGTCATTTTACCTGCCAGAGAAACGTCTGCCAAATTTTATTGACTTTTAAATGTCTATTTGACGTTTATTTACAAGTAAATAAACAAAAGTTCATGTCACCATTATTGTAAATATAGAGAAATCTCCTGAACCAAAGTCGTCAACGACTCTTTCTGTAGATACTAGTAACTGGGTTGTTTGTACCTTTGCTGTATCACAAGTTTTGTGGCTCATTATAACTCTGAAAATTTGTGAGTGATGGGGTATTTGCGTTATCGGGCAACAAACGTCGGGTGCGACACTTTTGTGGCGAGCTTTCGGCAGTTGCATTATTCAATAATTTAGAACAAATAAAAAAGTGTTAGTTATAGCCAAGTGGCACCGGGGTTCAAATATGATGCCTCTATTTATGATCGGGGTAGTTAGAGAAGTTTTATAGTCAACCCATGTTTTGCTAGTTTTTGGTTATACTGGGTGGAAGGGACAATGACGCGAAAATGGTTACCACGAATCATTCTGAGCGGGGGCACATACAATTTTTTAGTCAGTAAAAAATCAGCTGTTGCATACATTTTGACCGGGTACTGAAATTTTGTAGGAAACAGTTGTTTTTAGGGTTTCGTACCTCAATAGGTAAAGAAAGGAACCCTTATAAGATCACTCTCTTGTCCGTCTGTCCGTCTGTCTGTCCGTGTGTCACCACCGATTTTCTCAGGAACGGGTGGACCTAGCAAGTTGAAATTTATACCAGATACTGAAGTCTATAAGTCCCTATTAGGTGTAAAAACAAATGAAGGCCCTGAGCCAGCACGATAAAAAGATATGGGCAAATTTGGATTTTCGTGAAAATTTGTAAGTACCAAAATTTACGACCTTGCTTTTAACTAAAATTGACAATTCTAGGTCAACCGGAAGTACCCTATAGGTTTTGGGTCCAGAACCTATATGGTAGTTCCCGTTGACCTAGAATCATGAAATTTGGCAAGAAGCAATGTTTTACAGCACATGTAAAGGAAAAAATCTGAAAACCGCAATTATGTAGTT
Source organism: Lycophotia porphyrea (assembly GCA_950005105.1). Taxonomy (NCBI): domain Eukaryota; kingdom Metazoa; phylum Arthropoda; class Insecta; order Lepidoptera; family Noctuidae; genus Lycophotia; species Lycophotia porphyrea. The sequence continues at coordinate 8,653,710 of OX465391.1, read as the reverse complement.
TAATAACAAAATACTTACAAGTTTATACGGAACCCTCGGTGCGCGAGTCCAACTTGCACTTGGCCGGTTTTTTTTTTATAACCGATTAAGAATGTCTATGGGGGGCGGAGAATCATGTGCTGAGTACGTGGTAATCGTTTTCACGTCGGTGTCCCTCCCTTCCACCTCGTATTTAAATGTGTCTTAGTCCCATGTATAGAAGACCAGCTTACCTCTAACCACCATTACACCCAATACTTGACTAAGGGATCTTATTCAGGAGCAATAGCAGACAACAGTCCTTAGCGAGAACTCGATTGAAGACACTCAATGTAACCACTGCGAGGATCACCCAGAGGACACGGTGGAGGTCTGCCCCGCTTGGGTGGAGCACCGCCGTGTCCTCGTAGCGGCGATCGGCGGCGGCGACCTATCGCGTCCGGCCCTGGTCCAATCCATGGTCCGGAGCGAGAGGGAATGGGACGCCGTCACCTCCTTCTGCGAAGCAGTCATGATAGGTGGCGGAGCGTGAGAGGGAGAGAACCTCTCGTCCCAGCCGCCGCGGGAGACGCCTCGGGCGTCGGGGGTCACGTGGTGGCTTCCGGCCACCGTAGACGTGGACCTGTGGACGGTGAGTAATGGGCTAGCTCACCGTCCGTCCGTCTTTTGACGACAGGCCGTGTAGACGGCGCGTTCGTGTTCCACGCGCGCCTCAAAGAGATGTAAGCAAACAGGGAGGAGCCCGCAAGGGCCGATGCCTGCCAGGGCTGCGGGCTGTTCGAAAGAGATACCACTGCCCTGGAACACAAAGGGCAAGGAAGGAACATGGATGGGTCTTAGTCAGTATAAGTCTGACACTCCCTTCCGCTCTGCCCAGAGCGGGAGAAGTCATTTGATGATTTCCGATCCGTAAAAAAAAAGGCATTCAATATAACCTATGTTTTCAAAATCCTCATAACCACCAGCTGGACTGCCACCGTTCTATATTCCGAGACGGTTTCTTCTCCGATGGCCTGGAGCAGCAGCAGGCCAGATTCGCTTGGACTGAAGAAGACGGCAACATCGCGTCTCTGGTCTCCGAACCAGGGTTTGGCACCACAGGTCAGACTACCTTTGGAAAAGATTTGGACGCTGCGCTTAAGAGTGAAATGAAGGCAAGTACCAGTAACTGTTCATATTATCATTTTCAGTCTGTAAAGCTTAATACACATTAGCTGCAACGATGCGCAGAGCATCGAATTAAAAACCAAAAAGCGTGACAAAATGTACGTATGCCTTGTGTTGCGACGTCGCCCGTTTTAATCTGCGCTTGCCTTAAACTTTCGCTCTTCGTAGCGAAAATATATCATTCCTTGCGTAAATGCATATCGTTTCATAAACTCATGCCGTTTTTCCAATTGAAACTTTGATCCCCACTTGTGACGATCCTAAAATACGTTAATGTTTATCGTCAAAAACATCCATCTTCCTGCCCTCATTCTAATCCAGATGGATGCAGCAAGGTTTTTTTAAATTTCTCTAATTCTAATAGTGGTCATCTCAGAGATCTTCTTCCTTTAGGCATCAAAATCAAATCTTTAAAAGCCTTTAAGCCATATCTTATTACACACAATTCTTCTATAATGTCGTTCTTTGTCTTTTAGATATCCACGTTCATCCTCAATACTTTTCTAACACATCCGGTTTCCAGGTGGCTGATCATATTATCAGCCACCTGCGGCACTTTCAGAGTTCCTCTTACTCTTATTCAATGATAGTTCTTCCTTAAAATCTACCTATTTATTATCCAATTGTCGTCTTTTAATAGGAAGCTGATACGTCAAGTGCTGTGCTGCAGCCTAGCAACAGAAATGGTATCACATTTAGTAAAAAGAATATGTACGGAGAGCCTCACCTAGTGTCTTCTACATCAGCTGGTCCAAGTTCAGCAGGTTCTGGTGCAGGTAAATGACTAACTTCCATTGAACGAGATGTTTGTTTACATGAAAATGCCTTGGCCTTTACTGATCGCTATCACAGCATTTTATTATGGCATTCACTTAGAAGTCGCCTAGTTTTGGTGGAAACCGGCATCAATTTTCTTAGTTACCTGTTCTTACATCGCCCCACTTTTTAGACGATAAAATCACTGTTGAATACTTTCTTCATTTGCAGCAGGTCCAGAGAAGCCAAAGGGTCAGAACACGTGTAAGGTGGACAAGGCAGATCCTCGTTCTAGGTTCCACTACGTCAAGTACGTAAAGAGACATGGACGAACTGTCAAGCTATGGGAGTGTGGCATCTGTAAGTATCTGCGAATATTCTCCCGCGTTTACTAGGTAGTGATGTATGGGAGTTCTAGCTGCAGAATAAAGTCTCCAACCCCACACAGGGGACGCTATTTATTGTGAATGTGTTCTTTCTCTGGTGTCTTTTATACGCTTACCAGAATATTTGTAAATTTTCTCACATCATATTCTAATGTTGTTTTCACTTATCCAAGTTTCTAGGTCCAGTATTACAGAACGTCACTCAAGACTTAACTCACGAAAAAACACTATGTTCTGGTGACGGACAGGCCTGTTAGGAGGCTTTCTTTTGAAAGTTTCTTTGAATTTAGATAAACGAATGTTTTATTCCCATTTATTTTTCCTTCCAGGCAGTCGCGAGTTCCAACACCAATACACATTGATGCGTCACTTGCCAACACATACAGACGAGAGGAACTTCCACTGCGCCGCGTGCGGCAAGAGCTTCAGACAACTGTCTACTCTGAGCCAGCACCGCGCCATACATTCTGCTGAGAGGCCTTATGCTTGCGAGGTACGGTACCATACCAGTTTATGCGTCACCTGCATTCATTATCTGCTTAGCCCTTTCCCGGCTATGTTGAAAAATGATGCATCTGAATACATACTTACATTGAGCGACTGCCCATCTAAACACCACAGGTTGGTAAGAACGGTTGTCCGACTTCCGGACTTTTGACTGCCCGTGACCACTGTCAAAGATCTACAACTATTAGCCGGAATCAACCACTGGAGAAGTCTTGGTTTGCGAAATTGTAATGGATCGTCACTCATTCCTTCTTGGCAGGCTTTGCTTGCGGAATCCAAGCAACGCTTGCTACCTGCTATTGGTCAGCTCCTACTATCATTCTTCTCCTCATCATTAATCCTTGATTCCTTACTCCACGCAGGTATGCAACAAAACCTTCAACCGTGTTTCTACCCTGATTTCCCATCGCAAGACCCATTCCGATGAGAAGCCATACAAATGTCACATCTGTCCCAAAGGATTCCATCAAAAAGGTTACCTTTCTTTGTCCAATCCGTTTTTTCCTCTAGTTCATGAAACTGAGCATTCGTATGTAATGTAACAATCCAAGATTTGAAAAGTTTTTCTGAACTGTTACACGACAGACGAAAGTCGGTGAGGGAGTGCCATAATACTCACGGTGACCAATCAAACTATGCAAAACCAGAACATGCGGATCTGGATCTCTCATTGTACGGGAAATCTATACAAAGCAAAGCCATGTTATACTGGAAATGTGTAGCTTGATGTGTCCTCGTGTGCACAAGACGCGCCCGCCTAGATTTTCCATCAACAAGAATGGCAAACTTCCCTGCATCCTCTTTAGGAAATACATTTTTAAAAATCATTTTCATACCTAAAACCCTTTTTTTTATTAGGATGGGAAATCATCAAATGACCCCTCCTGGGCGGAGCGGAAGGGAGTGTCAGACTTGTTCTGACTAAAACCCATCCATGTTCCTTCCTTGCCCTTTGTGTTCCAGGGCCGCGGTGTCTCTTTTGAACAGTCCCGCAGCCCATTCTTTAAAATCTTAAGCAAAATTTAATTTTCTCATGACTATGGGGGAATTTCATTAAGTATTTAGTAGATTGTTCATGTCATGTACGCCAGGTTCTGCTACAAGCCACCTTACCAAGAATGTAAACTTCCTAGAAAAATCTCCAAATGTTTGTTATTTTCCAGGCAACCTCCGCAACCATTTGTTCACACATACCAACGAGCGTCCTTACCGCTGCAACATCTGCTTGAAGGGATTCAACCAACAGTCCAACTTGGTCTGCCATAAAAATAAGGTAAGCTACGACAAGAATACAATTTGCCTTCGTACGAGTCTTTTATTTTCTCTCTATATTATAACCTATTGTTTAGGATCCTAGTTACATAACCCTCCTTAATTATAATATCAATGTACAACTAAGGTTGAAGAGAAGCTCGTGGCAAAATAATAACAGCCGCTCGGGTCGATCTTTAGGTTAAGCCGTACTTGTCTAGGTTGGTCTGTAAACGGGTGACCACCCATTACATACCGAGTTTCCTCCGTGCCTCGGAAAGCACGTTAAGCCGTTGGTCCCGGCTGTCATTTGCACATCTTTGACAGACGTTACAGGTAGTCAGTGGCACAAAAAGTTTGACAACCAGTGTTACCAAGATGTATCGAATTACCCATTATTGACTGGGTTGTGGAGGTTAGATAGGCAGTCGCTTCATGTAAAATACTGGTATTCAGCTGCATCTAGTTTGAGTGGAAGCCGACGTCAACATTGTTGGGAAAAGGCTAAGCAGATTATGTACAACGAAGGTAGAAGTGTGGTTACATCAGAGTTCCTAAAAGTATTACCCGCTATAAAAACTAACTTTAACTGTTTGTAATCCAGGCTCATCCAGAAGATACGTCCACCTGTCCCACGGTGCCCGTTCGAGGACGACCAACCACTCCGCATCTTCCGCGATCATCTACAGACACACAGCCTGATTCTACTAGGTAAGCTATTGCAATGTTAACTTTTGACGCTGTCAGTTGGGTCTGGTCATCTCTCAAGCTGCCACGGTTTATTTTAACTACTTACTTTGTTTTTAAATTGTTGATATAATCTTTTACTCTGGACGCTCTTAACGTGCACGTATTTCTACATCGTTCTCACATAATTATGTATAATCTCAACATGAATGAAGTAACCAAGATTTTGTAACAAATATTTGTTTAAAAGAGTGTCCATGGAGTTTCTTGCCCATTCATCTCCATAGAGATCTACGCTCTGGAATGGGTAACTACAGTACTTTCACGAGTTATTATGCCTTGTGTCTGTGACTGTAGCTTAGCCTTCTTTGTTTTTCTGTCATTCAAAAGTGCCTGCAATGGTCTAATTGAAATAAATGCTTTTGAGTTTGAGTTTGACGTCGCATCGCCTTTTCAGCTAAAAAACGCGAAACTGCTGGACATAGAGAGCTTCTTATTCCTCGTGCCTTTTACTATTCAGTTAGTAAAACTTTATGTGGGTGACCGAGCTCTGCTCGGGTGAAAATAGTGAAAACAATTTTTCCTAGATAGAGACACCTAGTTAGATCAATTTTCCGCCCCCGTAAACGCTATATTGCAACTTTCATAAAAATCATTCGAGCCGTTTTCGAGAACTTGATTACAAATATTCAAATATTGCACAAAATAGAGGCTGCCTCAGTTTCATGGAACGCGCCTTTAACCAAAAAATCTGGTATTTCTATGCTGTTTGTAGAACATTTTCTAGCTAACATTTTCTATACATAGTTTCACAATAAAATCAAATAGTACCGATGAACTAACATTTTTGAATCTTTTGAAATTACCAAAATCAGCTCGTCTAACGTAATATATTGAATGTTACCGTTCTACTAACAAGTTGCACTCTCAGATTCACAAGTAATATGAAATCTTTTAATGAGTTCCTACAAATTACTTACACTGCATTTAATCATTTTAATCTTGGTGTCTTGGAGTTAGATTTTTAGAGTTACTCCATTTTTACTTTATAAAATTAAATAATATAAAGATTTTCAATACTGTCAGTTACATTAAAATTATAGTATTTTTTTTAATATGGCCGCTAATATCTAAAATGAAGCTATTTTGATTACTTAAATGCCAAAATATTTAAATGCTTAATTTTTCGTATAAATTTATCTATAGCATTGATTTGATCTCGGCGCTGTGGACTTGTGTAGCTAAAAATACATTTTCTACTCTATTGCTATATAAGTAACTAGCTCAATGCCCGCGGCGTCGCCCGCGTGGATTTCGATAAATGTCCCACGGGAACATACTATCAGGATAAAAAGTATCCTATGTGTTAATCCAGGTTATAAACTATCTGTGTTCCAAATTTCATCCAAATCCGTCCAGAAGTTTCGGAGCCTATTCGGTACAAACAAACAAAAAAATCTTACCTCTTTATAATCTTGGTAAAGATAAAAACAGTCAAAATTGCAAAGTTAAATACTTTGCAAAATGCAAAGTATTTTTAAACTTAAATAGCAGCGGAAGAGTTAATGGTAGACTCTCGTTATACTTACTAGTAAAAATGGTGAAAGTGTTAATCTCTTTTCATTTTCAGACCTCAAGCAGAACATTGCGAGGTAACGTCCTCAGTGGGTCCATACTTACCATCAGTAGGAGGCCCTTCAACATCAGACTGGTCTATCAAACCCAGCTCCACCCACCTTCCAGACATCTGGGAGATTTCAAAGTCTTTCCACGAGCTTGGCGACATTTGGAACGAGGGTCCATGGGGTTCCATGAGCAGTGGGGTGGTGGTGGACCCCATAAAGACGTACCATATGGGGGTCGCGTTGGCTACTAGACAGACCCCGTTTGCGTTGCTGAAGCCTGAGAATGGAACTCCTGTGTTGGTGAAGGTGGTGGATACGAAGCTGCCGGGTGGAAAACAGGTAAAAGTATTGATGAAAAATAGGTGCTTACATTTTAGATAAGGAAGATAGGTATGGATCTGGTTATTAAACATTTTCGGGCTTCTATATTTTTGCCAGTTATGTTTAAGAAATTGTATGTAATAGGGGGCGAGCCTATTCCCATCAAACGGGCACAAATCCAGACTCCGTGCTTGTTACTGATACATTCCTGATGGAAAAGCCCAATAACAGTTTGCCAAACCCGGGAAATAAACCCAGGACTTAATGCTCAGCAATCGCGCTTGTATGTCTTAATGCTGTCGCCATGCTTATTATTATTCCTTCTATTCTCAATTTCAGATGTTAGTACCTGCAACAGCTGAAGATTTGAGAGTCGGCGGCAAAATTGTATTAAATAATGAAGATGAAGACGGTGCACAGGTATCAAACAAAAGATTTGTAAAAATATTGAGCCAAAACTTGTAGTTTCCGATAACACTGAAAAAATATTGAGCCAAAACTTGTAGTTTCCGATAACACTGAAAAAATATTGAGCCAGAACTTATAGTTTCCGATAACACTGAAAAAATATTGAGCCAGAACTTATAGTTTCCGATAACACTGAAAAAATATGCCAGAAAGATACCCATCTTGCAATAAAAAGCACTAACAACAATCAGGACAAGAGAGGCGTTTAAAGAAAAAATAATTAATTATAACTGAATTTAAATAATACAGCTCTTTGTATGACATCCACCAGATTCTGTAGTAATCATCTATTAGGTAGCCTTTTCACGAACTATGTAAGGGGTCGGCTTTCACTCTTGACTGGATGCAGCTAAATACCAATATTTCACATGAAGGCGACTGCCTATCTGACCTCCACAATCCACTTACCAAAAGCCCAAAGGTGTATACGGGGTTAAACCAGATCAGATCAGATTATATAGTACTGAACTCTTAATTTAACTCTACTCTAGAATTACAAGGAAATTACTTAAAATGTCTTATATTCCAGCACGGTCCAATTAAACCAAGACTGGAACCCAACGGTGCCGTTCAGATCAGGGTCCCTGTAGTAGCGACCGTGGTGCCCAGGATCCAGCCCAGTGGCAGACTGCATCTTACCGTGGAGGAACCTCATCATGCTTACCACACCGCCTTGTCTGCTGACTGTGAGACCCTGTTCATTTATTTCAGTACTCCTGATGTTTGAATCTGATTTTGTTAACAATTTCAAACATTTTAATATTTTTTGCACGGAACCAACCCTTAATCAAATTTTGGGAAATTATTTCCCACTTGGTCCGAATCAAAAAGACGTTATTTTTTTTTAATAAAAGTAACCTAAGTTACTCCATTTAACATCGATTATCTGCTAGTAAAAGTCCCGTCAAAATCGGTCCAGCTGTTTTCGAGTTTAACTGAAACAAACAGACAAAAACAAATGGTTTTTGTTATACCATAATATACTTTCATAACGGTGAAGGAAAACATCGTGAGGAAACCGGCATGTCCTAGAACCAAAAATTCGAAGACATGTGACATCTACCAATCCGCACTGGGCCCGCGTGGTGGATTATAGCCCATTCCCTCTCATAAGAGAGGAGGCCTGAGTCCCAGCAGTGGGAACATTATAAGGCTGATGATGATGATGATGATACTTTCATATATTATTATGCATTCAGAAAAAAACTGTTATTTTGGAAATTCATACAGACACTTCAATTAGATTTATTTGTATTGTATAGATGGTATCTTATGTTCAGTGGGTGAAGTGAACGTGGCTCCGTGCACGTCTCGCGAGGAGCCCCGCGCCCCCCCCGCGCTCTCCGCGCGCCCCGCCGACCCGCCGCGACACCTGGACTCCTGCGGGGAGTTCGATGACGGACTGAGGACTGGTGAGTTATGTGACCTGGAAACAACCAACTTGTTTTAGAGCATTGATGTATGATTTTTTAGATTAGTATAACGTGTCGAAGAAAACAGTGAGGTTCGTCATTTATGAGCATCCATGATGACGCTGTGAATGATAAGTCATAAATGACAGCGTCATCGTGGAGACTTATTCCATCGATTTTGAATTGTAACTTTTATTTGAAAATCACACTCCTTTAATAAAAAAAGTATTAAATTTAAGTACAGTAATTAAGCTATTAAAGACCTTTATTTCCAGGACCTCATAGAACAACAATCATATCTATGTAAAATAATTATAATGCTGAAATTCTGTAGTCACTGAATTTAAAAAGAAATGAAAAACCTTCCGTACTTAACTACTTAATCCACGCAGGTTCATCAGTATTTTTTTCCATCTTCAGGTACACGAATTTCATCAACCTGTACGTTGCCGCCTCCTGCGCCGTCTCCGCCACTGGACCTCATCTCCTTGGACCTGTTCGAACCGATGGAATGCATACCATTAGGTAACGATCTATTTTTTTTTTATCTTATTCAATTCTGAGTACAACCCTAGAATACAATAGAAAATAATTATTTTATTTGCGTAAAAACATGGTACATAGATCTTATGAATAAGGTTGTGAACTTACATGATTCGCCATAGAATGGCATACAATTAATATTAGTAGGTACATGTTAAACATAGAATTTTAATACGAAACATCAATTTGTTTAAATATTAATATAATAATGTCTATTTAAAAACAATATCATTTACAATTTAGTATTTCGAAATCAATAATAGATGCTTTTAATTGAAAAAGAAAATAAAAAATACATCACCTTAAAACACTTACTCAGTTATAGCCATATATCTATCTGTCTAGTTTTAGCTCCCCTTAGTGCTTACGCAATAAGTATAAATGCAATTTAAATGTAATTTTATGTGTACTATAAAGAGTATGAATGAGTGTATAGGAATCTTTGGCGTGTAGCTAAACTATGAACTCATACCGTCATCTATTTGAAGTTATGAGTACTTCTTTTGGCGTGTTAAGGAAAAGTTATGAGAGTATATTTTTAAGATGCGCGCGCACACCGTCACGAAAAACCGACACCCTGAAGTTAGCTAGTCAACATACACCCTTTTTTTTTACGGATGAGAAATCATCAAATGACTTCTCGCGCTCCGGGTAGAGCGGAAGGGAGTGTCAGACTTGTACTGACTAAAACCCATCCATGTTCCTTCCTTGCCCTTTGTGTTCCAGGGCCGCGTTATCTTTTTCGAACAGTCCCGCAGCCCTGGGTCAACATACACACTGAAGTTAGCTAGTCAACATTTTAGTTTTATACGCCAAAGAGGTTTTCGCAAATGACGCAATGTCTTTCCAGCACTAAAAGTTGTTTGTAGCATTTTTACATCATTTCCGTATAGCGTATTGTAAATCACTTTCATGATTACATTATTAATTACTAAAATTGACAATAGATGGCGCTATAAGTGTTGAACAGAGTAAAATATTCCTGCAGTAAGTAATTGCTTTGCGTTGTGCAAAAGTGTGTGCTTGTGAAATAAGCCGTTGGTCCCGGCTGTCAGTTGTAGATCTTTGACAATCGTTTGCTAGTCAGTGACCTGAAATTCGAACAGCCAGTACTAACTGGGTTGTGGAGGTCAGATAGGCAGTCGCTTCATATAAAATAAAGGTATTCAGCTGCAACCGGTTAGTCAGAGTTGACCTCAACATAGTCGTGAAAAGGCTAGGCAGGTGACGAATTATGTAGGTAATCACGAAATAATATCATGTGTTACAGGACCTCAGATCACTGCAGTCGACAACATCGACCAGGCACCACCTTCCGACGACTCTGACATATTTATTGGAGAGTTTGAAGTAAGTCTCCTAAATATTATGTTTCTCCACTAATCTATTGGAATAGTTTTAGGAATACCCTACTGATTACATTTAACAAACTTTTTTGCGTTACTTTTCTGTCATCGCAAGGAATATTTATGCTATCGAAAACTGTATTTCATTCCAGCGTTGCATACAAGATCTATTTTTTCGTTTTTTGTCGAGCTGGGATTTACCCAGTGCGACCAGGCGATATATGACTATTAGGCCTGGCAAAAACGAGCCAAACATTACTAAGGACCGCAGTATCCCTTCACCAATCAGTTTCCTAATCGTGGTGATTATTAATGTTACTACTTACGTAACGTTTTCATTCCCTTCATTGTAGCAGCTTGATAACTAAAATAACTTTCTATGGTCCATGTTCAGCGGTAGATTATGATTTTTTTTTTCTCTCTCTTATATAATAAAATCCCACCACCAGACTGCAGCGCTATAACCCAGGAATACTCAGAACATCAGTCGAGGTTGCAATTGTTATGCCAAGACCAGGATTTTGGTAAATACCCAATTCTGCTTATTCTTCTTCACCACCCATTACTGTTCCTCGACCTCGTGGTAGCTCATTTTGGAAAGAACGTCTGTCCCAAGTCACCTTGTAAGAAAACCTCTGAAAATTGCTGATAACCATCACCTCTCTTTCTGGCAATGAAAACACTTGGCATTTATACTTCATAGCCCCAGGACCAGAGCATAGTAAATCACCGCTTACTTACATACAATATGAATAGGTACTGCTGAACATGGGCACCTTAATTAAGTAGCCCCAATAAAACCGCAAAAACTACCAACGCTAGTCAATAGATTTGTTAGTCATGGCAGTAGGATACATGTGGAGCTGCTGTATTTTGTATTCGCAAATGGAAATTTCTCTGGTTCAATAAGATGATCAGCCTGTATTGTTTCCATAAGTATACGCCTCTTCTTTGTGGGAGGCAGCAGGCACAACGTGGACTCAGTTTCGGTTGGTAGTTTTTCGGTTCCATGATCCACTTTCCTTGCGAAGATTTCTGCACCATTTTGAGAGCAGTGGTGAAGAAATAAAACAAAAAGTAAAGCTTTTAATAATAATTATTCGTATAATTTCTTTTCAGAATGGCATCAACTTGACAGATTCAGAATGAAGAAATTGAACATAGTTTATTTAGTTAATTTTTTGTTTTAGATTTATTCATGTCATGCATTTGAAAACGATGAGGTATTGATTTAGTGTTAAGCGAAATTGTAAATACATTATATTTTTACTGAGCATGAGACATTCTGTTTTCACTTTTAAAATAGTTAGTAGCTAAGTTTCCAACAAATAAAATATTTTAAATAAAAGGGAGGCTTATGTCCAGCAGTGGACGTCTTTCGGCTGAAATGATAATGATAAATGAAATACAATAAACTCACGTCATTCCTATGGGGGTTAGGCAGAAACTAAGAACCTTACATGCAGTTCTTTTGCGATGTCTACGTTAATACATTTCGTCAAAAATGTTATAAAATTCCAATAATAGTATTCTATAATATTATAGACTTATCTCAATAAACTTAACAAAAGATCCCCACAACTGCTCATTACAGTTTAACAACAAAATCTATCAATAAAAATGCCTACACAAGGGCCAAAAAAGGCAATTTCCTGTCGTCAATGTAAATAATCCGGGATATTATTATGACGTAGCGATGACGTGTATGATATCGTCAGCGTCTCGCATTGTTGTCGGCACGTGGACGGAAATAGGCCCTTTCTGAGTGTGCTACCCTTAACGGGGTTTAGTTCGGAAAGCAGGCGGTAGATGGCGTTAGGTGTTGCGAAAACTGATTGAAGATGTAGGAAGTCTTTTGTAGGCATCTTCCCGTTAAAATGAATAAGATTCTTATTGGTTTTTTATAAATGTAGGTATAGTAGGTAATATAACATTAACGAAAAAAAAGTTACACCTCTGCCTAACCCTGCAGTGATTACAGGCGTGATGATATGATGTAGTAGCAAATTAGTCGTATTAAAAAGGTAAGTAGGGGTAGATAACACTGAAAATAGTTGTGTATTTACCTTTCAAACTCTTTCCTTACATCGTTTACCGATAGATGGCGCTACTTGCATCGAGCTTAGTTATATTAACAACTATGTCGGTGTCGCCTTCTAGTCTAACCGGATGCAGCTGAATACCAGTATTTTAGATGGAGCGCCTATTTGACCTCCACAACCCAGATAGTACGGGGTAATACAATACCCCTTGGTAAGACTGGTTGTGTGTAAGACTGTCGGACCACTAACTACCTCTGACTACTGTCAAATATCTACAATTGACATGTTTTCCGGGGTACGGAGGAAACTCTGCATTTAAAAGGCGGCCACCCATCCTCGGACTAATCTAGGCAAGCACGGCTTAACCTGAAGATCGACGAGAGCGGCTGTTGTTATTTAGCCACGAGCTCCTCGATTTTTTCAGATAAGTCTAGGGATCAATTAATTCATGTTTCAGGGAAGTTCAATTGAAAACAGCTTTAAATCCTTATACAGTGCTCTAGATCGGTGTGTTGCTGATGGGTTAGCGTACCTACTGAATATTTTGCTCAGGTAATAAACAACTTGTATGAGAACTTTTTCTGAAACAGAATATTATGTGAAATATCCAGGATTTGTACTATTAAACAACGAGCAAATTTACTGTGAATCAGTAATTGTACGATTAAACAACTTTACTACCCTTTTAGTATTTTACTAGTGTAATCTCGGCAAATGCCCCCAATTTAAAATACTGACAATGAAACTAGTTAAAATTTAGCTCATTACAATTCATTCATCGTCGATTCGAAATCAGTCAATTTGCGACTAATGACATAACCGACCGACGTCCGACCACAAAAAAATCGCACAATGCGACAAAAAAATCGCCATAACATTTAACAAGAAGAATGCGACAATAAAACGCGAATTACGTTCGTCCAGTTTTTTACCAAAGCGCAACGCGTGGCGGCCACGCGACCTAAAATATTAAAACTGGTGTTAGATCTGACACGCGTCCTTTCCCACCAATAAATAGAGAAATCTTCTGACAACCCTGTATTGAAAACTTATGATCACAAATTAACGAAAACCCAACCTTACATCCACATTAGCAAAGTCCAATTTCCCTTCACTTGTATAAAAAACGACTTATTAAACACCGCCATTCAAATATCAACCTTATCATCCACAAACTAGAGTCGAAATTTCCATAACTCTAACGTAAATTAAAATTAGGGTTGTCCCCAATTCCTAATACCGCCCCCGACGGTTATCGTATAATGCGTTGGCACGTGGCGTTGTTCGTTTTTTATCGGTTATTTTCGTGCGAACGAAGTGGTCTGGTGTGGACTGGCCTTACAATGGGCGACGATGGGTAGTATGGCATTGTGTGAAGACTTTTCCTGGGAAAAAGAAGGCTTGAAGTATGTTTCTGACAGTAGTTTAAAGATCCGTTTCATAGAACATTTGTTCAATACGGGGCTGTGGTACACGGTTTAAAGTTTATTCATCCATAAAAATCTATCAAAAAACTTTACAGTAGGATGTGATAGTCTCTTTCTTTCCTATTTATTCATAGAAAAGATTTGTAGATAATCTATCAAAACTATTTTAATTTGATTAGATCCAACAAAAATAATCGATGAACTTAAATAAAATACGAAATGAACTCTTCATTGTTTAATCATTTTATTACAATTTAGAAAGCAAACCACTTCAAAAATACACATGTAATCCTTTAACAAACAGAGACAAATAAACTATCAATTTAAATAAAAACAAACAAACACTAGGGCGAGGACTAATCCCTCTCAAGGGTACAATCGACCCCCAGAAATATCATTTCATATTTTGATTATGATATCAATGTCACCCAGTCGTATTCGCAGGGTTTTTTTATGTCTTTTGTCCGTTAATACACATATTAACCCATTAAAAGTCGCGTGGCACTATTATATGAAATTTCACACGTATAATAAAATCATTGTTGTTATTAATGTTAGGTTTTTTATGTGAGACTAGGGTTTTTTATTGAATTAAGAAAATTGTGATTCAATTTGCTGTTTTTGTTGTTTGATGCAGACAATTTGCTTAAAAAAGACAAGTGTCCCCGGGAACGGATAGTATGAGACTGATCACAGCTAATTATAGTTAGGTATGATCCGCTATGCCATGCTATTCCTAACTTAATAAAACTCAGGTGTACAAAAACAGACATAGGATACCATTCATCCCGAAAAAAAATACTGTTCCCGAGGAAAATAACAATAACTTTCTTTTGAATATAGATGGCGCCACGTGTCTTGATTCAATTATATTATTACAAGCAGAGTGCAGCCCGAATTGACTGTCAAATTCTAAATTAATGCGAGCGAAGCCGTGGGTAAAAACTACTTGCCGATAAATGTGCTATCAGCGATATTCAGGTACTTTCTGTACTGCCAAAACCTATATCAAAAAACCTATATCAGCTCTATGAATAGCTTATCCCGATTGAAAAATATAGCATTTTTATTTACTCAGAATGAGGATGTGCAGAAGCTTTCCCTGATTCAGCCATAATTTTAACCACCATCAATGAGAAACAAAACTTGTCAAAACTGCAGGGAGTCGCTGGATGCAGGTTGCATTAGACCGGACACGTTGGAAATCGATTACGGAGGCCTATGTTCAGCAGTGGACAGCAACGGGCTGATATGATGATGATGTTGAATGAGAAACACATTAATACAGAATACTCGTCAATTTATTAACCCTAGCCTTTTTCCAACTCTGTTAGGGTCAGCTTCCAGTCTATTCGGATGCAGCTGGAAACCACTATACTATTTTTCATTGAGCGTATGCCATCTGACCTCCACAACCCAGGCAGACTTTCGAGCCACAGGCTACCTATAACGACAGTCAAAGATCTACAGATAACAGCCGGGACCAACCGCCGAGGCACGGAGGAAACTCGGTATGTGATGGGTGGTCACCCATCTACGGACCAACCTAGGCAAGCACGGCTTAACCTAAAGACCGGCCCGGGCGGCTGTTATTATTTAGCCACCAGCATCAAAACCATTACACATCCCATAAAGTAACAACATCAATTCGCTTAGTTCACCCAACTTCTACAAAACGCGACCAATTACACGACAATTTCTCAATACACTAGGAAAACGCGTCTCATCTTAGTCACAATAATTAACGATGTTGCGCCTGCGACAGACGCGCAACAGTCGCGCCACGCGACGGCCACGCGGCAGGCACGCGCTTCGGATCAACGCGATTGGTCACAATCGTACAGTCGCGCTGGTATGACGACTCAATCGGGACTCTGTTGGCAGTAATGAGGTATGACATTGCTTATTTTTTGGCAGTAATCGTTGTGATATTTGGGGAAAATGTCAGCATCATTTTGTATCAATATTCATTAAGCAAATAAATATATATCTTACTTAATTGATGTTTGTAAAACATCTTCATCGACTGCTGAGCATGTGGACTTAGCAATTGCTGAGCATGAGGTCCTGGGTTCGATTCCCAGGTCGGGCAAAGTGATACTGGGTTTTTCCATCAGGAATTTCTTAGGAGCAGCCACGGAGTCGGGATTTGCGTCTGGTTGATGGCAATAAACTCGCCCCCTATTAAATTGGACTTAAACATAACGGGCGAAATATGGGTGTACTATTAGGCACACTTCTGCCTAACCCTTCTGGCATTATAGGCGTGATGTTATATGTAAGACATCTTACAAAAGTCACATTTCGAAAGGAAGCTACAAAAAGCGATTTACACTGTGCCGTTTAAAGTAATTTGCTAGCAAACTAGTAATACAAAATCAATCCAATCAAGTATGTCAGTATATCGCAGTCCACGGCTGGACAAGTCTCTCCCAGGCTGCACACACTTCCTTTTCTGCTTTTCGTCATCCGTCTGTTTCAGCCATTCTATCGTGTATGATGTAATTATAGAACTTGGATTTCATGAACCTCTACTATTGTAAGTCGTAACATTAGGTAGCTTTCTACGAGTGTCGCAATGCTAAATTGCATCAATAATTGATTCAAACAAACATTACAGTTTCAATCAATTCTGAAATGCAATACACAAAAACATGACTCCATAAACGGACAACAGAAAATAACAAACACAGAAAACCTTTCAATTCCATTCGAAACTATAAAGCAATCGTTCAAACTATGGTAGCTTTTAAAAAACAATACATACATGCAGATGGCCGAGCAGGGTATGGGCAGATTACGCGGGCATATACCACGCATCGCTGGAGACGCAAATTGTTCACTAAACTGATTACTACTGCTAGTTCCACATTGTCTTTGCCACCCCATGCCACCCACTGGGCAACTCTGCACATCTGTGGAAGTTTGCTGGAAGTTCTTGTCTTACTTTCTTGTTTTTTAAATCTTTTTTTTTAAGTACAAGGAATTATGATGTAAATCTTCTTCTGAGAACAGTGTGGTTTCACCCCAGACAACCTGTTCCTGTTGCGACATTGTTGCAGCATCTTATTTTAATCAAAGTAGCAGTAACGAAGGTTCAATTTTGTAAGAGGTAAGCCAGAGTATATATCATTAATGTGATTATATAATTTGTCTATTAGAATACTGACTGTGCCATTTTTCAATGGGAAGCCGATAGGAATCGAGTTCTATGGAACCTTCGCCACTGCTAAGTAGGTAGTCCATCCATTTATTTCATACAACACATTCAACTGGAAGTCATGGGGAGTGACCTTTGCCCAGCATTGGGATGACGCATGCCAACAGTATCAGTAATTTGGTATGTAACAAACACTTTATAATTCTAATTAAGCTTCCTGAACGAAATCAATAGGGCATTTTACCAAAAATCGAATTACGTCAGAAAGATTTCAAAAAAATATTGGACAACTTTTTCTTTTTTTTACGTAAACAAAAAATAAAGACGATACAGTGCGTCGAAAACTCGTGTGACGTCACTATGTCAGTACACTTTTTCCGGCGAAGTGACGTCAAAAGCTTTGATGCGTTTTATCTTCGTTAGTTTTTATTGATTTGATAAAACAAAAAATACGTATCCAATATTTTTCGATAATCTAACTGACGGACAATTGAATCATAGTTTTTTTACTCAGGAAACAATCCTATTAGCCTTAGGCACTTTCTCCAGTTTGCATTGCTTTTGCATTAGTTTTCTCAAAAATAAAAGATGATTAACTAAGAAACTTACATTTATAAAGCACACCAACAACAGATATATATTTCCATTCTCTTCCAGCCATATTATTTCATTGTGTAGTCTGGCTATAAACCATCAAATTTCTGTATAAATTCATTATATTTCAATGGGGCCGCAATGCGTTTCTGGTAATACAATTTGTGTGCGGTCTGCTTCTCCAAAGTTGATTTCGTTTTTTTGATAGTGAACCTTTGTAGCTCGGGGATCTGTAGTACAGTTTTGATCGGGGATTATTAATGTGCTGTTAGTGTTTTAGTCGTGTTGTGAAGAGGTTTACAAAAACGATAATTGAGTTCAAAACCTTCATTTTGATGATTATTGTGGCCTATGGAAACAAAGCTACTAATAAAAAGGCTAACGGTTTTATAAAAATAAAAATAGTGTTTGAGATAAAAACTAGATGGCGTTAGTAGTAAAGGGGCATAAAATAATCTGTAGAAAAAAAATGCAGTGAGAAAAATAATTCATAGTTAATAATTAAACACACTGCAATTTATTTGATTTTAACTAATAAAACGTAATTAGGTAGGTATCTAAGTAAATTCCTGCAGATACTTCATCTGAAAATCAGGAATAATTGTAGAACTATGTGCAATAGTATCGAAAAATCAAAAATATTGAAAGGACAAGACGAAAAAAATCGTAATCCAATACTTACTACTACTTGGTAACAAATCGTTCTGTCTAGGGTCATACGTCCGCTTGTCAGCTAGCATTTGTGTGTCGAAATCGTTAACGATCGGGATCAGAATTTTGTATGAAAAAAAAAGAAAATTTTGTTTAAAGTGTTTGTAAATTTTGTATTTTGTGTGTTTGTATTTTTTGTATGAAAATATTCTCAATGTCCGCTCTATGCCTAAGTCTTTTAAATCTCTTTGCGAAAAACTTTGCTAGTGTGCCATCTTCTGCTCTTCTGTTCTTTTTCCGATAATCACCAGATACGACCTTTTTTCATGTGGCTCATGTAACTACACTCGAATAGTCCATTTTGCACGCAGTCCGAAAAAACAAAAAAACCACCCCACCCCGTTCAAACATCATCATCATCATCATCATCAGCCTTATAATGTTCCCACTGCTGGGACTCAGGCCTCCTCTCTTATGAGAGGGAATGGGCTATAATCCACCACGCGGGCCCAGTGCGGATTGGTGGATGTCACATGTCTTCGAATTTTTGGTTCTAGGACATGCCGGTTTCCTCACGATGTTTTCCTTCACCGTTTTTGAGAGCAGTGGTGATGAAATAAATTACACAAAGTAATGCGCCTGTCTGGGTTCGAACCCTCGACTTACTGTTCGTAAGTCGGGATCGCTACCACTGGGCCACCGCTGCTCTCAGTCAAACATAATTACATATAAGTTCACACAGCAAACACAGATATCCAGGCGATTATAATTAGTAGGCCGCCCTCACGACTAACGCAATAAGGGGCAGGCAGGGGTCCCTTTATGCAATAACTGCGTCACTTAATTTGATTTTTATTTTGATCTCGTTTGGCGACGGTTTGATTGCCCCTTGCCCGAGGCAAGTGGTAGAGACATAGTTTCTTGTGACAATTGTGACTAGTGTTTTTGGGTTTTGTTGTAATTATTTTATGTATGTGCATAGCAAGTAAATACAGGGTGTAAACAGACTCTTCACGAAGCCGTCAACCAAGCATTATGTAATGTATGCTGGGAAACGACTTTTTTTTTGGGCTGAAAAATTATGTTTTACAGTAGGGCTCAATGTAACGCACTCAAAACATTCTGCTGATAGGTGGATTGAATAGTAAGTGGCTCCTGGAGGTGTTTAAAGTAAAAATCTTACATTAAAAACATGTATTTAAAAAAAAACTTGTGAAAAAGTTGGAACTTTGACCCCTAATATCTCGGTAACTAGAAGGATCCCAGGTATGGTCTAGAACAAAAAAAATATCGCAATGACGGGGAGAACAAATGCCTTTCGGCTTCGTTAAGAGTCTGTTTACGCCCTTTATAGTAGTAAGGATATAATAGACTATACTGCCTCGTTGGTCGAGGGTTCACAAGCTCGACTGCTGAGCATGAGTTCCTGGGTTCGATTCCCGGGTCGGTCAAAGTTATATTGTTTTTTTCTATCAGGAATTTCTCAGTAGGAGCCTATTGCCATCAACTGTGCACAGATCCAGACTCCGGGAGTCTGGATTTGTGCACAGTTGATGGCAATAGGCTCGCCCCCTTTTACATGGGAATTAAAACAAAACTGGCGAAATGTAAGTGTACTATTAGATACACCACTCCGTGACCCTTCATGTTATGTCGAACTTTTGTCCACACCATCTAATCATAATATCTATCGGCTAACCACAAAGAATCTACAAATTAACTCTACATCACTTCAACCAGCAAATTAATGATCTCCAAACAGACAAACACAGGACAAAAAGAAAATGAAAAGTATAAAAACGAGGGAAAAATTAAAATTCAACAAACAAATAACATACGTATCAAACATACTGTCATTTCTTTGTTATTTAAAAACAACGAGCTTTGATATGGGAGACACTCGTAGACTCAAACGATGTACAGAGAGCCAACACATTTGTGACAAACCCTTGAAAACCAAAACAGGATATTCATCTTTATTTTTGAGTACCTAAGGGTGAATGTCATGTGTCAGTTTTGTGGTTTAAAAGGGACTCATGTGGAGTGTTGTATGAATATGAGTATGAAAAATATACAAATTAATTTTACTTTGTACTGTGCCATTTAAAGAACATTGGAGTACATGCTGTATTCTTTTGGATAATTGGATGTAAGTCGTTATAGGTTTGTTAATGTTGGGCTGTGGGCTGTTCGAAAGAGATACCGCGGCCCTGGAACACGAAGGGCAAGGAAGGAACATGGATGGGTTTTGGTCAGTACAAGTCTGACACTCCCTTCCGCTCTGCCCAGAGCGGGAGAAGTCATTTGATGATTTCTCATCCGTAAAAAAAAAGGTTTGTTAATGTTCAAATTATGTTGTAGTTAATTAACGATTTTTCGTAGGATCCAGTTTATCGTTTATATAAAACTAGCTGATGCCCGCGGCTTCGCTCGCGTGGATGTCGGTTATCGCAACCAAAAGTAAGAGATAGACATACGCCATCGCGGACTTTTCTGTAGACCTATATAAGATACATAATTCCACCATACATCATTTTGATATATCTCAAAGGGTTTACAGCGTTTTTTTTCCGACACCTCCAACAAATAACATTATATTTTAGCCAATGTATACAAAAACTTGACAAATTATATACTAAAACCTTCCTCGAGAACCACTCGATCCATTGGTGAAAGTTTTTGAGTTTATCGTGAACAGACAGTCAGTCAGACGCGGCGGAGGACTTTGTTTTATAATATGTAGTGATAATTGTGATTTTGTAGAATAGCAATAAAATGAACAATGACCAGAGGAAACTCATACCAATATTTTTCTATTTTTGTCACTTCTATTATATTTCCAAACGAGATCATTATCTCTCTCCTGGTATTATCCCAATTTATTTTGAGTCAGCGCAGCATGTTTTCTTCTTCCATACTTTTCTATTACTCGTCATCTCAGCAGTCACCTCCTTTCTAGCCATACCATTCTTTACACAGTCCATTCATCGTCATCTTTCATTTTACATACGATCATGATATTATCATTATTTATTTATTAATTGTGAGACGAGTCTGCCAACTTCTTATGAAAGTGTTCGCGAACCTTATAAGTGAACCGAAAGGTTGCCGTCCTGATATTCAGAGGGAGCGCATTCTAAAGGAAAACCGCCTGGACAAGAAAACAAAATTTAAGTAACCTGAAGGCTAATTCACGTAATTTTATGACGCACCGATGAAATTGTAGTGCAGTTGCAGTTAAGTTCAAGTTCGAGTGTTATACGATATTCATGTAATCTTTGTACTGCGCGTAAGTTGCGCGTGAATTGCACGTCAACCAAACTGACTTATGGAGTAACCACATGAGAGAAAAAAATATTACTCACTAAATAATCGATTACATTTCAATGAATATGACGTTATTATAGTATTAAAATAATACCGAAACTGCACGTTGATCGAATTGAAACTTATAAGCTGTCATTTTAAGATGTCAAACGAATAGTATAATACCGAACACGTTGCGTTCCGAAGCACGCACTAAAGACGCGCAACAGTAGAATGCCGTTATTGCGCTCGCGTGACGCGGAATTGACGCGAGCGTGTTTGACAGCGGTAGAGAATACGAAAAGCGTTGTTTTGATCGAAACTTAACTGCAACTGCACTGCAACAGCACTTCTTTATTAGCCCACAGAGCGGTGAGTAGGACATCGTAGAAGACGATTATTAGAAGATGGAAGAGTCTTGCTGTGCGCAGAGCAAAAATATTGGAAGTGAGAAGTCAGATAAGAAGGAGAAGTGGGGTTTGTCTAGAAGAGAAAACAAGGTTGTCAAAGCCCTTAACGCTCTGCGCTGTCTGATGGGAAACCATTTTAATCATGATACCTAAACAGAAATACAGCTTTTGGTATATTTATTACTAGATCCGTACAAAAACAAACAAAGAACTACGGATCCAATTAAAATACGAACTAAACCAATAGATTACTTTGCCACAAGACGGAAAATCGCATCAATCTACAAAACAAAACATACTAGCTACAACTATTGGTACAAACTCGTCAAACGCAAATCGAATTCAGGAATCAATTTGTGTACCGCCGCGCGTCGCATAGAACAAATATTCAGGTAAAATGTTGAAAGGATTACAAAGAATAATATTGCTTTGGTTTTACCTGACTTGAGGTTTTTCTAGCTTATTTGAGGTTTTATGAACTTTTTCGTTCAGGACCGCGGAGATAGGCACAAGAATGGAGAAGCCTATACCCAGAAGTGGGTGAATTCAGGCTGTGGATGACGATTTATTTATTATTTATTTAATTAAAACGGTTGTTTTTATAACCAATTACCTACAGTAACTAAAATTATAAAAATAAAAGACACTAAAACACACTAAAAAAATACTGGCCAAAAGGGAATACAAGAGACCCGTACCATAAACCGAAAAAAAAAACACGTTTCTTGTATGGATATAAAATATAAATAATTAAAGGGGCACCCTGCACCCTTTAATTATTAAATAATTTATATTTTTATTATTTGCTGTTATACCGGTAACAGAAATACTTCATCTGTGAAAATTTCAACTATCTATCACGGTGTAACTAGCTATCACGGTTCATGAGATATAGCCTGGTGACAGACAGCCAGACAGACAGACGGACAGCGGAGTCTTAGTAATAGGGTCCCGTTTTACCCTTTGGGTACGGAACACTAAAAATGATGCCAACTCATGGTCAAAGCGTAGCTGATGTGCGGCCTGCTGTCCCTACATTCATAACATAACATCACGTCTTGTAATCCCTGATGGTTTAGGCAGAGTTAAAGTCCAAAATGATTTGTGATTTTACACAACCACCTATTCTTTGCACTTATCTTAAATCTTATTACGTAGGCACCAACATCTTTCAATATCGTAGAAAAGTGAAAGTCTTTCTTACCTTAAAACACCAAGTCTGAAAATTGTTAGTCTTTGGCACGGAGCGCCGTCTGGGCCCAACGTAGAATCAGTTCAAGCCTAGATTTAGTAAATTTACTAGATTTAAAGTCTGCTGGTTTCTTGGGGAGCGCTATGCAAATTTTACTCAAGTTCGCACTAGGTGAGATGCTCGCAGCGTTTTCGAATATTTTATTTGGAGGTAGCATTATTTCTATAATCACGATCAGGCTTCTGAAACTTAGTCGAAATGTTATAGTTAGGTGTGTTATTATGTTTTAAGCTCGCAGGGCTGTGTGAGAGTTAGCAGAATATCACACTTTATAAACTGATGGGAATCAGCTTAAGGAAAAATTTATTGAAGCTATGGTAATGTTCCCCCAAAATCAACAGCTAATGGGTTACATGACATAACATCACACCTGTTATCCCCGAAGGTTTAGGCAGAGGTGTACCCTGATAGTATACCCAAATTTCACCAGTAATGTTTAAATTCTATGTAAGATGGGGGAGCCTATTGCCAGCAACCGGGCACAAATCAAGACTCCGTGGCTGCAACTGAGGAATTCCTGATGGAAATATCCAATAACGCTTTGCTCGAGCTAGAAATTGAATCCAGGACTTCGTGCTCAGCAGTCGCGCTTGCGACCACTAGACTAACGAGGCAGTTTAGTACCTAGTGTTTTAAAACCAAATATTATTTCCGAGCAGATTGACTAATAACACTTTTCAGCAGTATTTCGTTCTCTTTTCGTTGGCTCACAATAACCCAAAAGATAAAACAATATTTCTCAAGAAATCTAGTAATCATAAATCTTGTTACAAACTGTCTATCCTTTCTACTAATATAAAGGGTGTAAACAGACTCTTAACGAAGCCGAAAGGCACTTGTTCTCCCCGTCATTGCGATCATTTTTTTGTTTTAGACCATACCTGGGAACCTTCTAGTTACGGAGATATTGGGGGTCAAAGTTCCAATTTTTTTATAAGTTTTTAAATACATGTTTTTAATGTAAATTTTTTACTTTAAACACCTCCAGGACCCCCTTACTATTCAATTCATCCATCAGCACAATGTTTTGAGTGCGTTACATTGAATCCTACTGTAAAACGTGATTTTGCAGCCCAAAAAAAAAAGTCGTTTCGCACTAATTTTTGCGTAAAGTTACTTAGTTTGATGTACATAATGCTTGGTTGACGGCTTCGTGAAGAGTCTGTTTACACCCTGTATACTGAAGCTGCTCCGAAACCGCGCGTTAAATCTTCCCAGTGAGCAATCCCAACGCGGGTACCAACTGAATTTTCAATGAGGATGTCACAGCCTTTCACCCGGTGACATTTGCTCCTGCCACCGACTTGTTTGGACAAAAGGGGTTTTTGCTCCGCGCCCGTCGACAGAAAACTCAACAGAATTCTTGCTACGAATTTCACGATTAGATTACGTACTTGAATTTGAATTTTGAGGGGTTTTGGCAAATTAATAAGGTTTAGGATGAACGGGTTATGGAATGAAATATTATAAGTTGTTTGATAAACAATAAGGAGTTTTAAGTATTTTCGTAATTTGTTTGTGAAGTTGTCATGATGGAGTTCCAGAAAGATGTAAGTTATTTTACCCACGTACCTACTGTAGACATAATTGATGCTTATTATGTGGTTTTTGCAAAGCGTAGGGGCATCGTGACCAATGAAAAAAATAGAGGGAGGTCTTTGCCCAGTAGTGGGAGAGTATAGGGAAATAATGTTCTGCCTATGCTATAGATGCCCAACCAATTTCAGTGAAAAAACTGACATTGGATTTAATGTTTCATCGGTTACACAGAGTACAATAAAATAATACATCCAACCAATTGTAACACGTAGCCCCCAACCTAATTGACCCATTTCAATAGTCACATTTACAACCACTGATGCACAAAAATATAAAAGTAAAAAATTCAAATCCGACCACATTCGAAACCATTCGAATTCGGAATCATCGGCGTATGTAATCTGCATCCATTATTTAGTCTCACAACAATACATTCCCGGGGACCTATTCTGGAAAATTAAAAACGAAATTCGAATCGAAATCGTCGCGGGTTCCGCACGAGTTGTCAGCGAAAATGGAAACTTAACAAGTGTGGTAAATAACCACAAATCACGGCTTCCTAACACCCGGGGCGAGATTTAAATTCACGCGAGTGTAGCCATTGGGTTGGGGGCTCTGTTTTCGTTGTGTGTGGTTTAGGAATGGTTTATCTAGGTATTTTAAAAATAATAGTTGTGTATTCAGCTTTAATGAAGAATATGGATTGTGGTATAAGTAATATTGTGAAAAACTTACGAAACTTACTTATTTGCCGGTTCATACTAAATACAAATTCTGCCAAAATTCCGCTTCCAGCAAGTAATTAGTTACTGACTACATACATGTATCCAGGTAAGACTGCTTCCAGAAAAAAAACGCGAACATATTCTGTTTGCCATTTTTCTCGTGCCGTCACTAACAATGATAACAATACTTACCTACCCATCAAAATCAACGTACAACCGTAACATACGCAACGATAGACCCAAAAGACTGAGGGACCGCTGACGTATTATTACTTTCAAATTCATACACACTCCAAAATATTTCATTTTATTTTTCAAATCTATTCTCATCCTTATTTTCATAACTATAAGAGTCTTTTGTATTAGGTACATTTTTTCTAATGACGTCATTGTTGCACTTGTCGTGGGTGCGAATACGGTCGGTGCGTGTCAAATTCGCGGTTTTTACAATTTCGTCTAATGAATCGAATTTTTCGGTAGCCGTGTCGAATGATGAGATCGTATTGTTAAGTGGTCGAATAGATACGGCTGCATGAATAGGATGTGGTAATTTTTAGTTAAGAGTGCGGTTATGCCTGTAAATCATTTTTGTTAATGTCGATGGCTCGATATGACAGGCAGTGATAATGTGGTTGATTGCGTCAATTGGCGAAAATATTTCTGAATGAAAAGATTTCTAAAGTTACTAGCTGACCCCGCAAACGTTCTACCATATAAATTATGGTATGAAATATACTTAATGACCTGTTCTCATACCCACCAAAGGTACATAAAAAAAAATCGGTTGAGCCGTTTCGGAGGTCACAGGAGATTTTTACATTTATAGATTATCGATGTTACAAAAAATGCATCTTTCTCATAATTCATTAAAAATTTTGGACGTAGAAAGAAACGAGAATCATCAGTTGGCTGGTCTTACTGGTAAAATGGACCTATTTGGCGCAACCGAGAAGCTGACTGTGATTTTGAAAGCACTCTTTTGTTATTTTGGAGTATCGTATTTTATTAATAAACTGTTGCCAAATAAATATTATTCTTTTATTAAGTTAAAAGCTCTTTTGGCGAAATTCCATTTACGTTGTACTAGAAGTATAACATGGATTTAATTCCAAATTCCTTTTCCACATATAACCCAGTTACTCCCAGTATATTACTCCTCACTTTGCAGTTATGCAGCAAACCTCATGCAGGGCGGAAGTGACGTCAGATCACAATAGATGGGCTCCGGTATCCGGCGCACGCGCACCGCTTCCGGCCGACCTAATGTCGCGGATATATATCCGAGCGTCTCGCAGATATATCCGAATGCAATTTAGCGGCTTTACCGAAAATATAGCGGTTAATGAGTGCGGTGGGATTCTCTAGTGTTATTGTGCTTTTGCACGATTTTGGTAACAGGATGTTGGGGCTATAAATAGGGGTAATAAAAGGGTACTTGAAGACATAATTATAATGTTATGACATTACTTAATGATCGTTTAGTGCAATGTTTTGGTTTTTATGATTATCCTACTGATAAGTTTCTGAGAAGAACCAAACTTCTCATTATGGAACATCTGTTTTTAATAAACCTGTGCTATTTAAGGTTTGCTAGAATAGGTACAAGTTTACTTCATAAAATGTTGTCTCTGCATATTTTGCATAAATTACTTAGTTACAATAGACTATCTGATACTGAACTTACAATACAATTGTGGAAGATAATTATAACTAAGTTATTGGTACAATAATTAGGAGGACGTAGGAGATTTAAGTATTTAAAACGCTTATTATGTCACAAATTAAAGTAAACCGCTTCCTTAAATCAGATAACATTATTAAAATAGACATGTTGTACATCCAGCCAGACATATAATCCTCAACCGTCACCGTTTAAAACCATTACCACACTGACATGTATTTACACACAACACAATACAAAACCTGTCTTGTATAGACAGACAGACAGACAAACGAACATGTTGCACAACAAGCTTAAACAGTAGTTCATTAAGCAGCAGTTTAAGATGTTAAGTAAACATACGAAATATTATTGGATAACTGGATGGGGTTATGTGGGAGAGAGCCATGCAGTTCGAAGTAGAGATTATAATGCTACAATGGTTTTTAAATTGTTGATATACTGACATATTTTGTAAAATTGTTTCAATAAAAAAAAAAATAGCGGTGGTAAGTCCAATTTTAGCCACATGCTAAAAAAGGAAAGAAAATTCATTTATTTACTTTATTTATGACGCATAACCCAAAAAAAATAGCACAAAAACATAAAAGGGAAAAAAGATACTCCTATATCAATTTAAACCTGCCTGTCAAAAATAAGGTTTTAATGTTGAAAAGTTTTATAAGATCTTATGCTATGGTATGGTGTTTGGTACAATGCCTAAATCATTAGTGATTGAACAACAGCCACTCACTGCATTTATTCAGAAGTTACACCTCCCCTTAACACAATCAATTAAAATTCCTCTTCCTAGCTGCCTGTTTCGTTTCACTTTTTTCCATAAACAAGTGTAAATAGGATCTCCTACTTAAACCTGTTAAAATAAAAAGTTACAATAATGAGCCACACATCATTCTCTTCAAAATGCATCACTTTTGAATCACACCATTCAAAAATCCCCCATAGATTAAGGACGCTAATCAACGAGGGTGCAAACTACCCCAAGTTACACCCCACTGCAGCGGGGGCGAAGTGTTAAAAACACAATAAGATATAATACACATCAAACACACAATTTTAACGAGGAAAAAACTAAATTTTAATCAAAATACAACCCTATTTCTTGCAAGGTAAGAGTAGTAGGTGTTATTTGGGGGTGAAATTTAAAGTTGTTGAAATAAACTATAATAATTCGCAACGCCTTCAATGTGTCATATCAGTCATAGAGATACAAAATACATATTTTGAATTGCGCACTAAAGCGCTTTGTGGAGGGGTGCATTTTGTACATTTTATTGTGTTTTAAAGTGCCATAAATATTAATATAGTGATAAAAAGTTTTGATACAGTATCGTTTACGATTATATGTGGATTATTAAGTGGCTTTAAAATAAAATATATGTTTCTTTTGTTGTTGCCTCATTTGTTAAGTGGTCGCAAGCACGACTGCTGAGCAAAAGGTCCTGAGTATGATTGCCGGGATTCGGTTTTTCCATCAGGAATTTTTCAGTAGCAGTCACGGAATCTGGATTTGTACCCGGTAGATGGCAGTAGGTTCGCCCCCTCACACGAGATTTTAACATAACTGGCGAAATGTGGGTGTACTATTAGTTACCACCTCTGCTTACCCTTTGGAGATTACAGCCGTGATGATAATGATAATGTCTAAAACGGATTTTTGAATTCTTAGTTTTCTGCTTAGTCATTTTTTTGGTATGATGCAACTTTTCTTTTCTACAACTTTACTTAACCTGTATGTATCCCTTCAATTTATCGGAATAAGTTAAAGTTAAGTTAAATGTGTGAATATCGGTACCATAACAAAAAGGCTGGAATAATATAATGGTACACCAGGACCACTATCATAAAACATTTCGGTTCAAATATATCAAGATGAGATATGCCAAGATGTAAAATCTAAATATTTGTACGGCTGAAATGTCGAATATAGTGAAACCCTTATACCTTAAGAACTTATGTTACCTATATTCTTGCAAATAAATATATCATTCATTCATTCAAAATATTATGACTGGAAGACTTTTACTTAATTTTATCGAAATTCATGTCTGAACATTTTATACCAATTTCGGAAATATTCTTCTCGTTTGCTTAAAAGTACATAAACACTCGATAGAGGAAAGCCCCATAAATACCTACAATAATACATAATATTCAGTGTGATTATTATTTAAATTTTCCATAGCAAAGTGTCGGGATGTGCGGGCCGCATCTAAATGACAATGGCCCAGCCTATTCGGATGTGGGCGAGGGGTCCAAAGTACCCTACTTTGTCGATTTATTTTCAACTTTAAAATTTTTATGTGCCTAACTTTGGGGAAGATGTGTTTTTAGAATGTTGATAAAATATTTTTTATGTATACAAATCTACACGTAATCAATAAAAGGACGACGAAACTGATATTCATTGGTATTTTAGGGTCTCACGCATATGCAAATGAATCATTCTAATTTATTATAGAATTCATACGAAAGCATCAGTCAATTTGTTAATTTTGTCGTCTTTGGTTGCGAAAAAACTTTAATCTTAGACAACCACAAATGGAACAAGTTTGAGACTTGGGAGAAGCCATTGTATTCATGGTCAAGAAAATACAGGATCTAAGGGACACCGACGCTAAACGGCTGTTTCTTACAAAACTGCGATACCTACACGGTCAAAATGTGTGGAACAGTAGATTTTTTTAAATTACCGGTGAAAATTTTCTATGTGGGGTGTTCAGAATGATGTACTGAATTAGTATTAAGTGGTAACCGTTTAAGCATCGGTGTCCCTTCCACCCAATTTAATAATCGTAATCATTGTTCCTCTTTTACAGGCCTGTGTAGTAACAAACTCTAACTTAGGGCTCGAGCGATGCACCTTGCGTCAGGTGAAACGCACGCGGGTTACACGTTCCCGAACATCTTGGCATGAGCATCAAAAAAAAATCATTAGTTTTCTTTAACTTGCTATCACATGACGCGGGTCGTTTGCCTGTAACTCGTGACCACAGGTTCTGATACCAGTAAGTAAATAATTTATTTCATTTAAAGTTCCTACCACCCGATCTAACATCATCATTACATCCCCTCTAACTTTAGATTATAAACTCGATACGTGCGTGTAATAGATGACGTCCGTCCGTCCGTCTGTTCGTCCGGGCCGTTTCCGATACGACACGTGACCCTGGTTTAAAATTTCGTTTACTTTAAATGCAGCATTTGTTCGACTTTAGACTTTCGACGCTGAGCAGAACGTTGGTAATACAACAACGTGCTCGATGCCCGTTAGGACATTCTTCAAGTTTCCACAATCAAAATTTTACATAACT
The DNA here is from genome assembly GCA_950005105.1 of Lycophotia porphyrea. NCBI lineage: Eukaryota > Metazoa > Arthropoda > Insecta > Lepidoptera > Noctuidae > Lycophotia > Lycophotia porphyrea. The sequence goes on along the minus strand of OX465391.1, from coordinate 8,623,161 downwards.
ACTTTTGCATAATGACCTTCTAAGGCTGATTGAAATTCTATTGCCAATTTAGAAGTAACGATAAAAGTTCTAACTACTACTCAAAACTCATCAAAATACTTGCAAACGACCAGTATCAAAGTAAAAATAGTTTCAACAGCTAATCAAAACTTATGCTAGAAAACCAGGCCAATGTGAACATTTCCTCGTTATCTTATTAGCCTTACCATAAATCAAAGTTAAAAAAAAAAAGTTGAAAAATACTCACCGGTGCAACCTGAATCGACTTTAAAAGCTCCACTAACAATAATGAGAAAAAGATCTTCAAACTATTACTAAAAGCACTCAAATCAGACCTAGATTAGCCTACATTCCCGACTGGCATAAAACGAGAAAAGAAAAAAAATATTTAATAAGCAAAAAAGAAAAAGAATCCGGCTCGAAGGACCACGGAACTAATCTTACCGAGGAAGAAAAAAAGAAATCTTTTCATTTCCTAGATTACGTCGGGTGGAAAGTGAATAGAATGGGGGTAAAAACGTGCTGTGCGGGATTGAAACCCATCGGAGCGCACGAACCCGGGCGGCGAGCATTGTACTATAGATCAGTATTGTTATTAAAATTGTGGTATTATACGACATATGCGGTTTGATTCGTCTGATATGGCTGGTAATGATTGATTTTTTGTTGTTTTTCGGAGTATATAAAATGTTGAAGATTCAGCTGTTTTACCTAATTTTGTCTCAATAAACGATGAACTTGTGATGATATATCCTTGTAATTTTACCGCTATTCAAGTAGGTATATTACTGTTACTACAGAAAAAACAACTGTAAGCCTTTAAGTACTCAACATTAATACTAATGATGACTATCGTTTGTTATCCAATGCAAGTATCGATGAATTTAAAGATTTGAGTTGCGTTGTGGTCAATAGTCTGTAGGCTATTCGCTTCGCGAGCACTATAGATGTTCGATATCTGGCTCCGACGGCGGAATATGCTAGTTGACACTTGTAATGTCCTCTCAGGCGTCACTGATTAACTGATCGATATTATCATGTTGGCAAAAGGAAAGACAAAGTAAAGAGTAGCAGCATCAGAAGCAAGACTAAGGTCCAGGACATTGAAAATAAGGAGACAAAAGTGAAAATGGGCAGGCCACTTGACCAGAGGAAAGGATAAATGGAGTAAAATAATCACGCAATGGTACCCAAGAGATGGAAAGAGAAAAAGAGGTAGACCACAAAGGAGGTGGGACGATGACATTAGACAAGTAGCGGGAATAACATGGGGTGGAATGGCCATAGAAAGGCCAGAATGGAGAAGATTGGAGGAGGCCTTTGCCACCTGGCAAACGGACATGCAAAAGTGGAACAAGAGAACAATTTACAAAAAATAAAAATAAAGAAATATTGTAACGTCCGATCGAAGGCTATAATAATAATAACTATCATGTTGGATAGATATTATATTATAAATCCTATTTCGTTATTAATAAGATGCAAATGTGACACACAATGTCAAATCAAATACCTTCTTGTTCTACGAAAGTATCGATCATTGTCTTTTTGAAGTCAGTGATCAAAATAACAGAACATTAGTGAAAACTGAAATCTTACGTTTTGCAATGTGGCGTGTCAGTGGCACGCCTTCGCAAAACTCTAAGCAAGATTTCGGCTGGGCCTGTCATGTTACAATAATGATGTCACAATCTGTTTCTATTTTTGTTTTTGTCTTTGTAAGTGTATTACTAACATAGTTTGTAAGTACATTGTTACTAATTGTTGTAATTGTTAGTCTTGTTCCTTGAATTTTGCCTTTCAAGGAGATAATATTAAAAAAAAAAACAATCACTGAGCCAAACGACCGGCCGTTCAAGCACAACTTTATTAACGGACCTGAGGTGGCAGGATTACATTCAAATTCTTCCTTCTCCCTGCTGAAACTCTTCAAAATCTAATTTACATTACAACAATACCTTCCTACATATATAACTACAGTGGGCAGTTATGTTCATAAGCTGGTGAACACATGTGCAGCCACTGCACGCTGCGCTGACGCGATTTGCGCGCACACTTCGTTACACCCGCCAGTAAGCCCCTTATTGATATAGCGTTATGTTATGTAGTTATGTAGAAATACATTGTTTTGCTTATTCATTTTGAAGTGGTGATGAGTTCGTTGTCCATTTTACAGCAGGCCCTTTGGTGAGCTGAAACAGAACGCAAAATTAGTCGCAAGATATCTAACTAAAATTACTACCAAATTACCTCCTTTTGGGTATTTTGTTATTTATTAATAAATAATTACGCCATTTTTTATGTTCCATATAAAATCAACACCTACCTTGTGCTTTAACTTCTATCAACAATTGACATTCATAAAGACACATAAAATACAAGGTGTAAACAGAACCTTCACGAAGCCGTCAATCAAGCATTTTGTACGTCAAACTAAGTAACTATGCAAAAATTATAGCTAAGAAACGACTTTTTTGGGTATTGGGTGAAAAATCCCGTTTTACAGTAGGATTTAACGTTAAAACGCATTCAAAACATTGTGCTGATGGATGCATTGAATAGTACAGGGGTCGTGGAGGTATTTGAAGTAAACTTCAAATTAAAAAGTTGTATTAAAAAAAAAACTATTGAAAAAGTTGGAACTTTAGCCCCCAACATCTTTGTAACTAGAAGGTTCCTAGGTATGGTCTATAACAAAAAATGATCGCAATGACGGGGAGAACAAGTGTATTTCTGCTTCGTAGGGTACGAAATTACTTGACATTCTCGCAAAAATGCATTACCTGTAGGTACATTAAAATGAATTAACTTTTATTTGCCATATCTGCACATGACACAGGCCGGACATATTCCGACTTTAATCCAATTTTCTGAAGTGACAAACTGTCGGGTCTGCCAACTTCTCGGTCAAGACAGGGTCCGTTAAACGGGTTCGGTCAAGGTTAAAACGCTTTTTCGGTAGTCAAGCAAGAGTATCACTTGCTCACTTATCCTGATAGGTTACGGAACGATACTGCCAAGTTACTTCGATATTTACGAACGTACAAAAAGGTTATTGTTAACTTATAAGACGCAAATCGACGGTACGGCACGGTTGGCGCAGTGGCTGAGCAATTGACTGCTGTGCTGCGTGTCGCGGGTTTGATCCCCGCACGGAACAAATATTTGTATGGCCTACAGATAGTTGTTCTGGGTCTGGCTGTTTGTGTATGTGAGATTAAATGTTTGTGAACGCACCCACGATACAGGAGAAATTCCTAGTGCGAGGCAACGTTTTTAAAAAATAAAAATAATAATGTCATACTCTGAACAATACTGTGCAAAACGTATTTTCAGTGTGCCACTCTTTGCTTAGTGTTTTTACATGAGAGAGATTTTTAAGCTAATTTTCATTGTTGTCTAGTACACATTTACGGACCAAAAGTGAGAGCTTTGATGAAATTGTTTTAAATCCGACACATAAAAGTTTTAAGTTAGATTTACAAACATATCACATTCACTGAAGTGTATGTTTAGTGAGTTTTCCGATAGCCTGAAAACATGTACGATTTTCAGACAGCAAAGAATATGACCGTTTTTCAAAGCCTACATTCAGACTGGCTATCCACAGGAAAAGCCACACCATTAGCTTAAAAACTACAGCGTTCGAATTCCAAATCCGAACGAGAAACTTCGCATCTGCCATTCTTACAAAATACCTTCTGCATAGCAATCTTGGAAATGCATTTTCCATGTAGGCGTGGTTTGAATCAGCCAATGTGCACTCAGGCGATATATAGTACATCCAGTTTTGCTAGACCTACTTCACCTCCTGCCGTCCACGGAATACTGAAGCCAGAGGAGCAACATTGTATATTTTCAAAGCTCTTTTTGTAATGGTTGCGTTTGAAACTCCGCCCATCTGCGCGCTCCGCTGATTTTCCCTATATGTTAGAAGAGTTAAGCTATATAAATTAGAAAGGGACAGTGGCGACTTTTCTTAAAGATAGTTGGCTTATATAAGACGACATTGTTGTACATAGAGTCAGGCTAACAAAGTGTTCTTATGTAAATGAGAACGTTATTTATGATTGGATGTAGACTCACAAATTGATGTCACCCTGTGAATATATGTGGAAACTTAATACGGTTTCCATTCTGTATTGAAAATAACTTTCAGATTATATATACCTTGATTTTACGCGCGTGCAGGTTTACACACTGTTTTGTTAGTCTCAAATAACATTGATACGATTTTCTTTTGTAAGGTACAAGATACATGAAAATTGGTTTTTATAACACACACACTTAGCAGGCTTTCTGAAGTATAATGTTCCGCCAAGAAAATACCTTACATTTTCTTTTATTTCCGAAGAGCTACTAACAGATGACAACAATACGAAAAACGTCTATAAAATAATGTCATCATTAAAATAACATTCTGGTCTAAAATTATAATTAAAGTCGTAGCCGCGTAGACACTTCGTAGGCCGCTACGCACGTAGACGGTAGGGTATACGTTTTTCAGTAGATGTGAAGGTCTAACTATAGTTTGTTGAAGTATGGGTATGGTATTAATTAGATAGTAGTAGCAATAGGTTTGCCCCTATTTATGGGGACTAGTTGTTGCCCGTGAACTTGTGCGTATTAATCCTTTTATAAGTAAGAAAAATGAATAAAGGATTAATCATTATTAACCCATTCACTGCCCAGTACTTCGCGAAAACTTCGTGTATTTCGTTCGCGATCCCACAACCCGAATCCGAGTCGTCGTTATACTGAACTATAGATGACTTGCATTCATGCCCAGAACCCGACTAGCGAGTCCATAGCTACGGATACGGATTGTGCGAACAATCAAATTATTGTTCGACTCATATGCTGGGTTCTGGGCACTGAATGGGTTTATTAATTCCGCTATCATGATCGTTATTGGGTCCTATACGTCTGTATACCAATTACTAGTCTCCATACACAACGTAAAAAAATAAACTGACCACCTTCGTACGACATGCTTACAAGATGTCATAAGTACCTAAATACCAAAAAAACACCCCCTTTCTACATTACATTTTAAAACTAAAAATTTGTGGAGGATAAAAAGGACATAATTCATGAACTATACTCCTAAGGAATCCGTCTTACATTCTTTATAACGATCGTAAAAGGGGGAGAGTGGGGTGTTTTGCATGTGTGGGGGTGAAGGGGTGGGGGATTAAGTGAAAACTCTCAACTATTCGGCCAAGGTGGCTTTGATGCGACGGAACATCGATACAAATTGAATTTCGTTCTTAGTTCAGTTTAGTCGGGTTTTTATTATGTTGTATCATGTCTTGAGATTTATTTCTTCGGTGGTATAAGAGTTGTTTTGGTATTGTTTGCGTTGTTACTTGTTATAGATATACATAATATTAGTGCGGAGTCTCCTAATACAATTATCCCTTGCTTAAAAGGTGATTTCTAGCAATATGAATCGAAATCAAATCAATATGTATCGAAAAAAATAAAAAAAAATATTTCAATTACAATGGGCGTTGTAATTGACATAAAGATTTTTATTTTTACTTATATTAAAGTTTTTTATGCAACATTTCATCTCGGCTCTAAAGTACAATTTCTTAAGTTGAAATTACACGACATTAGTATCTTAACATAATCAGCCAGTAATGTTCCTGTTGCTGGGAATAGGCTATAATCCACAACACGTGCTTACCCAGTGAGGGTTGGTAGATGTCACATGTCTTCGATTTTTTGGTTCTAGGACATAGGACGTTTCCTCACAATGTTTTCCTTCACCGCTTTTGAGAGCAGTGTTGATGAAATAAATTACACTAACAAATGTACCTGCCTGGGTTTGACCTCACCACCGCCACCACTGGGCCACAGCTGCTCTCCCATTAGTATCTTAATTTATGTATATCAATGTGTTTAATTATTACAACTTCATTATGACATTGCTATTAGCTGTACCTTATTGGTGTTACTAACTGAACCTTAAGAAAATACGATGTGACGAACCTAGACACAACTTAGTATAAATAAAAAAATCTTCACAACCACTTCCAACCGAAGGTAGTATATCGCTGAATCTTATTATAATACTTTTGCGGCAAAATGTTTCTTAGTTTTTATGACACGGGTGAAATACGGTTATGGGCAGAGTTACCCAACTCTCCCCCGCTGAGTTTAAGGAGGGTTCAGCCCGTATGGAGATTTGGACCCTCTTAAATCCTATTGTTTTGCAAGTACGAAGTTGGTATTTTTATATTGTAGTACGTTTTTAAGCATTTATTTTTGGGACGCGGATATAAAGAAGATCTTTACCACAACAAGATGCCTTACCGATTGAAAAGTTTTCGAAGAGTTGGGTGATCTAAATATACATGTTCTGGCTTGAGAGACATGAACAAAATAACATAAATAAAAGTATTTGGACTTTCTCCCTGTCAACGAATCAATTAAATCAACATTTTTATAATTCCACTGTCGGTACTTTAACAAGAAAGGTAAAATTAGTAAAGAATTGTTAAATTCATTAATCAACGCAATGCGCTGCAATAAACCGTAATTACTACAAATTAAATCATTTATTTGCGATCAACGCTCGAATAAAAAGGTGGATTATGAATGTGGATGGGTATAAAATCAGAGGAAGACCAAAGAAACGGTGGATGGACTGTGTGATGGATGAATAGCAAGAAAAGAGGTGATGAGGATGACAAGTAATAGAGAAGTATGGAAGAAGAAGACACGCTGCGCTGACTCCAAATAAATTGAGATATGGGCAGGAGAATGATGATTTGTGATTAACGTTCCAAAAACCAGAGATGTTATGGATATGATATTTCGGATCTGGATACGGATATGGATATAGGAATAAAATTATATCGGTTTCGGATACGGTTACGGATATGATTATTTCGGATTATCCGTTAGTTTCGGATAGTTTCGGTTACGGATATAATAAAAAAACTAACTAGTTATGAAAGAGGTTATGTTATAAAAACAAACAAACTGCAAGATTCACGTGGCGCGCGAGTGGTGAAACAAAAACCTGTCGAATCATGTCGTTTTATTTAGACTCCGCCCTTATACGAAACTATCGGAACTAACTTGTGAAACGGATACGGTTACGGATATATTTTTATTTCGGATATCCGATAGTTACGGTTACGGTTACGGAGCTCCATAACATCCCTGCCAAAAACACAACATCCCTAAAATCATCATTAAAACACAATCATCAGCAATATCCTAGTTCCCATCCATCAACGTTTACACAAGAAAATCATTACAACATACCTGTTTGCGAACAGTTTGCATATACGAAACCAATTTCAGTAATTGTCGGCATTGCCACCACATTGTACCGGTTTCAATACAGCCTCATTACGGGTAATGGCCACTATACGGTGCTGCAATTTCGGTTTATATAACTAGGTATATAGGTGTATATGGTGGAGGGAATTAATATAAATTGGTACAGGTAAATGTTTGGGTAAAGTAAGTTCATTGTTTTAAGTGATTGGTGAGGCCGTTCTTCTGATAGAAAAACAATTTTACAATTTTTCTTGACATAATAGCTCTTTTATTTTGTAAAAATATTAAAAAAAGGTTCCAAAACAAAGATTAAATGTGAACATAGTACTGAAACGGTCGCGGGAATCGCTGATCGAATGTAATTTTGTCGAAGCTCTCTTGATGAGTTTAGACCAAATACTTTTCGCTCAGTGACAGCATCGACGGAAAAGTCAAAAAATGAAATGAATTGATTACCGATAACCTTTTTTTATGCAACTTTCAGCAGATTTTTTGCGCAGCATTGACTGCTATACATTCTTACCGAAAATCTAAGTAAAAAGTCATTGCAGAAATTCAAAACGCTTTGAATACAATGACAGTGTGATGGTTTTCTAGACCTTTAGGTTAGCTTGGTAAAGTCTTTAAAAAATTACAACTTTTGAGTCAGTCTCTCGTAACTGATCACCACCAGATCACCACTGCCACCAGATCTGAAAATCACCCAGAAAAGTCTCCTGAAAATAGTTATGTAAGGAGAAGTTCTAACAGCGTATTAAACCAATCAAATGATCTTTATTCTATCACATAATATCCAAAAAAACACGAAAACGCCATCTCTGCCAATCCAAGTGGCACCACCACATCCACCACCCTCAGATCTCAATCACTCCACTGCACCTCTTACAATGCCTATGTACCAGGGTATGTAAAGCGCAGTACATACGGATAACCGCACTAAACCTGACGGGACTGGATCAGCCATTACTGCTAATGACTTCGCCACGCTGCCTGCCTCGCGCTCTAGGGTTGGCATGAGTTAAGCTCAGATAAATTTGAAATGACTTTTTTATCCGACTGCCAAAGAAGGGCCATGTTTTTCACGCGTATCTTGTATGTTTGTTTGTAAATTTCTTTATTACCTCGTTTGTTCCAAATGGCTAAATGGATTTCGACGATTAAGGTATCATTAGATTCGTCTCAAAAACTCAAGTGACCTTAGATGGGGGATTAAAAAAAAAACAAAATAGCGGATTTTTGGCGATATTTTTTTTTTCAACTTCATCGTCATCATCAGGTAGATTATTTGCAAGAACTCTTATCCAATGTGTTTTAGGAAGTCATTGTAAATAAGTTATCTAACGTTACGTCTAGACAAGTTATCGTCACGGTTCACCTACACAAAAAAACTGTTGTTTCTGGATCAGACATGCAAACGAAAAAAACCGGAATGTCGGTTGCCTTAGACATGCCTTAATTAGAAAGATAAAAGTTTTCCAAGTCAAACCATATTTAGGGTAGCGTTTTCACAAATCTTTGTTTAGTGTGAGTAGAATCACTCTCTTCTTACTGTTGGCGATTAAATCGATACGACGATCTTTATAGAAGCGCCACAATTTGTAGGTTTGTCTATGCCCTAAAATAATCATGTTATGGCAGATATTATCTAGTCTCCAATTCCGAGTCTGCAGTAGAAGAGTCAACCCTAGACCCGCCAGCATTGCACCGCTGCACCCGGCACGCTACAAACACACGGCACGGCATAAACATCGCCTCCGGTCTCTTCGACCCGCTGATTGGATTTATGTATGCGCACTGACGGGTTGATACTGCCTGTTAGTACATGTTGAATATTCAGTATTGAAAACGTGGGTATCTCCGTGCTAATTCTGTTATGGTAAAGATTTTGTTAACGTGATAAATGATGTTTATTTTGCAAATAGGTTTTATCAAACACTTTTACACTTCGTCTTTTTTAAAACTAGATGAGGCCGGTGTTTCGTGCCTGACGACTCTGAGAAGAAACAGTCGAAATAAACTCAGAGGTCAATCTCTTTTAAGGTCCAGACATAATCTTGGTCAACTCACATGAGGACTAAGCAGTCAAGTGTATGTTAATCAAGTTGATTATTTTTTTATTTTATTGATGAAGCGTTGGAGTTGACATTTATTTTTTACGTTATTTAGTTATCGCGTAAACGTAAAGGGAGCCTGAACGATGTCAATTTGAAATTACAATTATGATGTGCAACTTTAATAAGAGTCCTTGTCTCAAAAAAACAACCAAAATGTTTTTTCGAATTTACATTACATTCACGACGCGCGTTTTTGCAAAACCTTCGGCTAATAATAAACTAGATAAATTAGTTGATCAGAGGTAAATTGATACAAATTGCAGAAAATAATTACTTTACGAAATCTTAATCAGATTACCAAAACAGTTGGTTATTTTTGGTGACAGCCACTTTTACAAAATAGTTTTGTGTACATACTGGTTTTTTAAAAACTAGGAATCTTCTAGAAACCTCAGTTTTTAAACCATACCTAACGAACCGTCAACAACTCAACCTCTCATCTCTTTTACAGCAGCCGTATCTATAAAAAGCCTCCACAAAGTCAACGGCCGTACAAAGTGTAATAGGCCTAACAGGCGTAAACACAAATCGTCTAGCTCACTGACGACGCCTTGTCACCTGCGGGGTAGGCAGGTGTGATGGTCAGCCGATGGGAAAGTAATCACCAGGATACTGGCTGTTTGCCTTTAAAATTAGATTCTATTAAGGGTTGGGGTGAATGGAGGGAGTATTGGCGTTTTAGGTTTTAGTTTTGAGTGCTAAATTATGGGTTTATTTGTTATGTCAATTCGTTACTTAGAAAAGATGTTTCTTTGGATGTGCATATGACACTTCATTTTGCGAAAAATATTACCAGTTTTGCTTTTGCTTTCCATACCAAAGATGATGGGGTAGAATATTTTCAATAAATATTCTGATTAAGATGTTGGAGTATGTTAATCTGTCTTTCATGAAATTCGGAGTTGTCGGCGGTCGAGCTGAGGTAGAAAATAATCGTAAAGGCACATTTTCCGGGACATTTTTCACCCGACTTCTTCGGCTTTATCTTTTGTAAATGTTTCACAACTACACTTATTTCTTACTTACAGAACCCAATCGATCTGAAACCTTCTGAATATCGAACTTCACACATCATCCATTTTCCCACTACAACTCGGGGCGTGAACGATCCACACAACCGGAAAACGTGCTGTTATTAATAAAGCCAACTACGGTTGCTTCCAATCTTTGTCATAGCCGCCACTAACCATCGGCGCGTGTACAACTCGCCAGCTCGATGCATGTGCAAAAGCGACTAGTGTGGAAACACTATAAATGTCAGAGGTTACACAACCGAATTTGAACTTTGGGTTTTAGAACTTACAGTGGAAATTTCAGTGGGTTGTGTTTTAGATATAAGATATGGTCTACAATTCTACATGCACAGTATGGTTTGCTCCTGTGCTTGACAATAATGCATGGCTGGACTAATGTTTGCTTTGTATCAAGCTACACTAGTTATGTTCACCGCGGTCCGCTTGGGGCGTGAATGTATAATTTGACTCGTGCCGGACTAGAGAATAGGCAATTAAAGAGGTTCATGCATTTTGTATGTGGCATCATTTGATAATTTTGAGGTTATGATTTTGCGAGGTTGCTGGAAATTATGTTATGGCCAATGATTAGGTTAGTTTGTTTGTAGTATTACGTCTGCTAGCAATTGTATGTACATTTAAGTACATCCTATCTAGGTAGGTACAGTCAGCGTTACGATGTGTGTACCCCCCTTGAAAGCACTTACGTTCCCAACTGGGGTACCCAATTGATGCAGCCCACCGTCCATACTTTCAGTATTTTTAATCTTACGATTAGCATTTTGAATTGATTTAACGAACTAAGATTATTAATTTGACTTGAATAACTGTACTTTGGTACAGTTATTCACACAGGATATCCTAACACAAAAATCTTTTAATTCTATCAGTACCCCAAGAACTGAATACAAAGCGTTTAGTTTAGCTACTTTTCAGATCATACCAATAGCAAACCAAACTACAATTTAGAAGTATTACCCAAACAGTGTTTGCAAATATAGGTACGACCGAGTGCACTGACGCATGACGGTCAGCCACTTTTCAACATTATTACTCAGGGCATAAGGATGAAAAGTGGCAGACCCTCAGTACGTATCTTTTTTGACGTAGGAAGTTATTTCTGCTCCCTTTATGGATCAAAATGCGGAACAGCTCCAAAACACTGCACCTCTATTCAAATAGTTTCCTACCTACATACTACATAGTTGGCCTGTTATGTCTGCTCCGAGGCCTACACAAAAGGCCTGGCATACAATGGAGGCTCTCGTGAAGGCAGCCCACCACAAAACGCAAGTCCTGCGGTCAAACGATTGCTTTTACGATGAGGATCCGGAATTGAGGGAGTTTTAGAATTTGTAAAAAATGTTGGTTGAACGTTGTTTAAACGTTTGTTTAATACTAATTGAAGAAGCTTGTACCCCGGGCCCTCTGTATCAACATACGTAGAAAACCTACCTTATCTTTGTGCCTTTGCCAAAAATAAACCTAATAAATAATAATAAACATAATGTGTAAACCTTATCTTGTTCAAACTTTATAAGGTGTTCACTATTGTATTGTATAACGGGCCGGTGTCCGCAACTTCACGTCCAAAGCGCGTATTTCGCGTAGGGAAGGTTTTCACTATTGAATAGATTAAGAATTTAAGATGAAGGTAAGTAGCTAAAGTAGCTTACCTTCCTTTAATATTATTCTTATACTAGCTGATGCCCGCGGCTTCGCCGGCGTGGATGCCGGTTATTGCGACCAAAATTAATCATGAAATTTTGATCCCGTTCCCGCAACAAAAACTTGACAAGTTATATACTACAACCTTTCTCAAGAACTACTCTATCAATTGGTGAAAACAGCATGAAAATCGGTGCAGTAGTTTTTGAGTTTATCGCGAACAGACAGACAGACGCGGCGGAGGACTTAGTTTTATAATATGTAGTGATAGTGATGAAGTGAAGACCAGTCCTCATATTAATTTGTAGCAGCAGGTAATCATCAATCCTCCCCATACACATAACGTACCTCTGTATATAGCCTAAACACTAATCTCTGCCTACCCCAGTCTATAAAAGCCAGGCAGCCATTGCACGAAGAGGGCTCTTGTGAACGCAGGACACCACGAAACACGTGTCGTGGTCAGTGGATTGACTTCAGACTCATGTTGCACGTAGAATTGGCAAATAAATGTTTTTTGGTAATAAGTCGGTTTTCAATTCCGTGAAAAGTTATGGGATATGATTCGTTGTCATATCAACACTTACTGGCCGTGTTCAAGAGATACTCGGGTCAATTATCATCATCTGCCTAGCCTTTTCCCAACTATGTTGGGGTCGGCTTCCAGTCTAACCGGATGCAGCTGAATACTCGGGTCAATGTACTGCAAAAATTATGTCAGTCAAAGTTCTTGACCGCTGTTTAGACGTACTAATCGCTTTAGTTTCATTAATAAAATGCGTTCTTAGACGGATCAACTTTTTGTCTTGCTAATGTAATCAGAGCTAACCTGTCATACAATGTAGGAAATTTCGACGTGATTTAAAACTAATCAGATCCTTTTTAGTCGACTTCATGAAAACTAAGACAGTCTTTTAAAACGTCGCCGTACTTCTGAACGATTATTTTACAAGCTTTTGATAAATCATCATCCATCCGACGGGTTTTCGTACAGGAAACAGGAAAAATGCTATGAGGCAGAAAAAAAATTAAAATAGCCAAGAAGAAATAAACCGCTATAACAATCCTCAATAAAATCGAGAGCTTTTTGCCACCCTTCAGATTTTCACCACCAAAATAATACAGTTTAACCCTTATCTTGGCGTTCCCTCGTCTACGTCACAGATGCAGGCAGCGAATCATTCGGCAGCCGATGCACGTCTGTTGGCTACACAATGCGAACGACGCCTGCTGCCGCTCTGTATGGAAATGCTGAGAAATACCTACTTATACCGGAATTGCTTGGAATGGATGTTGCTGAAATGGTGTAGTGTTATTGGTATTATTGAGGTAGTTAATTTTGGTATTGATTTTAACAATTGTTTATATACAGGTATACATATATATAAACAATTCAAAGTGACTTAAATAAAAGTATTTATTTAAAATACGATTTTTATTGTACTAGTTCAGTAATTAGTTGAAGTTAGAACTATCAAAAGTTAGATTTCTTAGCTTAGCTTTCTTTGACGGTTGTTACTTCGTTCAAATTCTATCGCATAAAAATGATAACATAAGTAATAACTTAAACTTAAGTAATTTACTTTAACTTTTCTAAAGATACGGGTGTAAGTATAGAATCTTTTCATTTTGAAGAAATCCGGAACGTAACTTTTCAACCGGTAAATCAATTTTAATTTCATCCTCACCAAAACGGATACATGAAAAATCTAAAATACACCTCACACATTGCCCTTTGGAAACCCTTTAAAAATAACCCCGTATTACCTACACTAGCGGGGTAGACACGTAGCCGGGCATACCCGTCCGCGCATGATTTTTCCGCCCATGTGAATTCGCCGGTTCTCCGAATTTATACCCAGTTTATATTTGAAAAAACTATTTATTCTAACATGAAAAATATTTTTAAAACAGTTAGGATTATTGCAGTGCTCTCCATCGCTTTTTAGTTGATTTAAGTTTTGATATTTTTTTGTGCGAAATTGGAATAGATGTAGCAACCGGATGCGCAACTGCAAATATGGCGAAATATAGTTGTAGTATAACTTAGAATTAGGTTTTTCAGTTTCCAGTTACAAATTGGATTCGTTATTTTTATGTTGTGTATGTGATAATATTGGGATAGGTACATACAAAGTCATTTAAATATACTGGCACATGATACGAATTAGTTTTTTGTATCTCTATGATTTTTTTGTAGTTTAAGATATCCTCCTGGGTCCCTAGTCCTGTGGGGACATGGCTAATGTGGCCATGCTCTGGACAATCTACTTATACTAATTTCATGAAGAAAAATCTCTTCTTACTGGACAATTGTTGCTGCCAGACGCATTTCGTCATTTACTTTTGTCTCGACCACCTCCTTAAATGAAGCGTTACATAAATGTTTAACAAGTGAGCAAGTGAGGCAGTTTGTAATATCTATATAACCCTCTAAAACCATGAATCTATATGATATAATAGTTATCAGGGCGTGGGTGAACAGTCGGGCGTGGAGAGCGTGATTGCAAACGTTTGGGATCGCGCCAACTAGTCGACGTGAGCTCCTACGTGAGTAATATACTGAAATCATACGAGTATGGAATTGGGAGGTTATAGGAATATTGCGGAGATCATTTATAATAAAATATTGATTGAAATTTTTAAAACAGAAATAACTTGTATTGAAAATACATTTGATATTCAAATTCGTTAATATTTCGCTGAGTTATTTCGTATGAAAAGCCAGTTGTAAGTAGACAAAACATATGCTGAGAGCAGCGGTGGCCCAATGGTGGCGGTCCCGACTTACGAGCAGCAAGTCGTGGGTTCGAACCCAGGCAGGCGCATTACTTTGTGTATTTTATTCATCACCGCTGCTCTCAAAACGGTGAAGGAAAACATCGTGAGGAAACCAGCATGTCCGAGAACCAAAGATTCGAAGACATGTGACATCTACCAAACCGCCCGCGTGGTGGATTATAGCCCATTCCCTCTAATAGAGAGGAGGCCTGTGTCCCAGCAGTGGGAACATAATAGGCTGACCAATATGAAACGTATGGTTTTGGTTCAATGCGAGCCTATCCTTCATAGTTGTCAGAACCATGGCTGATATATACATATTATATAGAGGCAATCGATTTAGCAATTTAATAAAGAGACATATAATTGAATACCTAGATTCATTATCATCTTTAATTGAATACGCAAGAGTGCGATTAAGAACGTTGAGTTTTGTTCCTATTAGTGCAGATTCTGTACCTTCTTGAAACGTAACATACTTAATAACAAACTTAGACAAATTCTCTAAAAACTTCTTCTTCTTCTAAGACTTCTATTAAAACCTTATTTCCAAGAAGTGGCAATATGTCGTATTCATAAAACTTTCTACCCATAACTTGAACCACAAACTAAAGTTCAGTAGCTACCGTTAATTAATATTTTAACATCAAACGTGATCCTGGCAGTATGCGGTGCTTACTTGTGCCTCGGTGGGCTATATATTAAAGTGTAAGTTTGTGTTAATATCTATATAGTTTCGCCACATTACGTGTCGGGAAGATTTGCCGACAGGTGGCACGATTTGTTAAACGGGAGACTTATTAATTGGGACTTTAATCGCTGCTTAAATTTAACGTATTCAATTCACTGTTAATATTTTTGTGTACATTTATTTTATTAGGATGTGTAGAAACTTCTAAGTTACTAGCGTTATAGGGAAAGAATTATGAATTAATTCTAAAGATAACTTCTGGTTATCCGTTTTATTTTTTTGATATTCATTGCTTAACACGCAGTAACAAAAACGAAGTCGTCAAAATGATCAACACCATCACACTGCTTATCTGTCTGTCGATAATCATTGGTCGATTTAAATGTCAGCCGGTTTTTTTTTTGCCGCAAACCAGAAGGCAAAGCTAAAATATCATTGATATCAGCGATGACGATGGCTGAAAACTCAAAAATGTATAAAGCTCTACCGAAAAGCTTGTTGAAGCGGCACTCATCTATGCACTTATCTAGACTCTCTGAACGAAGATCAACACTCAAACTAAGTTTAACTAATCATACAAAGGTGTAACCGAACCATTTCTCCATCAAATATCGAGAGACTTAGAGCAAATTGTGACACGGCGCCATCTTTGACCACGCTCGCGAGTCAAATTGGCGGTTTGTGGCGCCGACGTCACTATCCACATGGATGGAGATCAAGACGTGATGGAAACTATGTTGTATGTACCTGTATGAGTTACAGGTAGGTATGTAGGTGAGGTAAATTCTGAAGTGGGTGGAGGTGGTATAATTATGTAGAAATTAGTGAGAATCTTAGAAGTATCTTATTAAAGTTAGTTTGTGAAGACGTATGGCTTGCTTTTGATATTTTTAGTTATCCATACGATGTATTGCGACTTTCAGATATACTTAGTTGTCATCCGACGAAAGCGGTTTGATTAAGGTAATCTAGATAAGATAAGTTGGATATTTACCCAATTTCTTTTTCTAAAAGCACGGTTTCATAATTTCGTTTTTTTTTGCAGAAGTTTAGTACCGAATTTCATATAAGCCATTCGTACTAAAATTCTAACTAAATAATTTTTTTTTTGTTAATTCCAGGTAGATAGGTCTACACATTTCTGGAAGCTTCATTGCAAAAATCTTCTGTGCCAAATCGACTAACTGTTTCGTAAATAATAATTCAGGAACAACTGACTATTCCACCATTACATACAAACTCCTCTATTTATAACAAAATGACTATCTATAAGTGCCCCCTCACACGTGCTACCACCGCGCGACGCGACCGTTGCTTTTGACGCGAGTCGCGCGTGTTGGCGACGCGTTCACGCACCAACGGCCGTCGCATTCCAGCTAAATGAAATTTTAGTTAAATATTTAGTTCTGTTTCGATTTTGTTTAGTTCGACTGTTTATGGAAGCGGAAAGTTTGGATTTATTTTAGTGTGAAGTTGATTTTCGAATGTAGTTTCAAATTTTTGTACCAGTTATAAGGTGTGTTTTGTGCTAATTGGCGCAGTATGGGTGCACTAGATGTACAGGGTGTAAACAGACTCTTCACGAAGCCGTCAACCAAGCATTATGTACATCAAACTAAGTAACTTTACGCAAAAATTAGTGCTAGGCAACGCCCTTTTTTTTTGGGCTGAAATATCACGTTTTTCAGTAGGACTCAATGTAACGCACTCAAAACATTGTGCTGATGGATGGATTGAATAGTAAGGGGATCTTGGAGGTGTTTAAAGTAAAATTTTTACATTAAAAACATGTATTTAAGAAAAAACTTGTGAAAATGTTGGAACTTTGACCCCCAATATCTCCGTAACTAGAAGGTTCCTAGGTATGGTCTAGAACAAAAAAATGATCGCAATGATGGGGAGAACAAGTGCTTTTCGGCTTCGTTAAGAGTCTGTTTACACCCTTTATTTTCAGTGTTTGACAGGAATTTTATTGGAACAATGCTATTCACTTCTAAACAATCTTATTTTTCGCGTAAGTCAGTGGATACTTAGCTAAAAGGTCATCTTCTTTAAGTCACTGGCACTGGCTAAAGTTTGGTGGCCCAAAACTTCACTATTATAGACTGTACAAAGCAATGGCAACTAGATAATTATTATATCTACCTCCACATTATTTAGTTATTCTATCTCACTATTACATGTAGGAACATTTATGTAAAGGTCTATTTTCGGCCCTTTGGGAATAAGATCACAATCGTACAACAAAAAGCGACCCACAAACTTCACAAAACTAACCTCACCTAGTTTCCGAGAAATACCCAAATCCACAGCTAACCCCTGTATCCGTCGGTTCCAATCAATATGCGATTAATCAGTCGCAGCGCACAGCGTAAGCGCATTCGCGCGGAAAATCTTACAAAAAATCGCGGGCGGTGAGCGCGGGGCTTTACGCACTGACGGACTTGCGATTTAGATGCGGAAAACTGATGCCGTGGAGTCGATAGTTTGGAGTCGTTATTAGATCTGCTTTTATTAAATCGCCCACATTTTTTGGGTGAAAAAACCTAGGTAGATTTTCTCCCTTGATTGTCAAATAAGAACGAATTTCGCCAATGAAATTTAATGAACGGCGCTCAAGGGCCGTGTAAACATTCGATGGTGATTATGACACAGACAGCTTCTGAACGTGGCTGAGATGTGTTAATCGCGTTCAGTTTCACTGGTTCTAAAACTTTGATATATTAATTGTTAACTACTGCTAACGTTTATTCCTTGCAACGTCGACTTTTGAGTATTTTCAGTTTCATTTCTTCTTAATAAGCTAGTTACAATAGCTCATCAAGTGCTACCATAAACTATCAAATTTCTCCAAATAATTTTAAACTATAATATGTTGATGGTTAAGTTCAAAAACAAATGAGAACATTTGACAGTTTGTGGTAAATTGATGCACTGGCGACTGTACGTTTGCATAGCAAAAGATTTCTCACAATTTGCTATTTCTTTAGTTTCGTAAGTTCTTAGACTAAACTAAGTCCTTTCTTGTAACACCCTATCAAAAACTCCTCATAAATACCCGTCGACTATAACCGCAAGTTATTTTCCACATGACACTATTCCATCGACTCCGTTCAGGAGAAGGGTAGGCTGTGCGTGTCGATAACAGGCACCAATAAATCATTGCGTACAAATGTCTTGTCGTTCACTGCAGCCGACGATTTGCGTTCCCGCGAGTGTGTCGGGGGCATTGGAAAATGCTCTTTATTACATCGAAGTTGTTGTTGTAATATGTTAGTGTTCGGTGATTGATTGAGGGTCGATTGTCTGTTGTTTGGAAGTGGTTGATGAGGGTTTTAGGTTACTGGAGTGTTTGTAATGGCTCGGCTGTTAATTTTATTGTTCTTTAATAGAAGCTATCGCTACCTAAATGTCGTGGAGTAGGAGTACAAGCTATCCCATTTCATCATAATTTTCTTGCCTTTGTCCCAATTCATTTGGGGTCGGCGCAGCATTTCTCCTTCTTCCATAGTTCTCTATTACTTGTCATCTCATCAGAGACCTCCTTTCGTGCCATATCACCCTTCACACAGTCCATCCATCGTTTCTTTGGTCTTCCTCTACTCGTATACGTATCAACAGTCACACTCAACTACTCTTAACCCATCAAGGTATCCCATTTATCACAATGAAATACAACTTAGGTACGTACTACCTTTCAATAATTTAATAACGTTTCTGATTTCTATTGATGGGTTATGCTTCCAGGGCTGCGGGACTGTTCGAAAGAGATACCGCGGCTCTGGAACATAAAGGGCAAGGAAGGAACATGGATGGGTTTTAGTCAGTACAAGTCTGACACTCCCTTCCGCTCTGCCCAGAGCGGGAGAAGTCATTTGATGATTTCCCCATCCGAAAAAAATAAAAAATGGGTTGTGCTTTTATATTTATAATACAGATATAATACAAGAAATAAGCAAAGATCACATATATTATGACCATAATACAGGAATTTCTATATTCGGAGGAGCTCGTGGCTAAATAAAAACAGCCGCTTGGGTCGATCTTTAAATTAAGCTGAGCTTGCCTAGGTTAGTTTGTGGATGGGTGACCACCCATTACATACCGAGTGGTCTCCGTGTCTCGGAAAGCACGTTAAGCCGTTGGTCTCGGCTGTCATTTGAAGAACAGTCGTTAGGTAGTCAGTGGCCGAAAAAGTCTGAAAACCAGTCTTATCAAGGGGTTACCCAGTCCTAACTGGGCTGTGGAGGTCAGATAGGCAGTCGCTACATGTATTCCATCCACGGACCAACCTAGGCAAGCGCCGCTTAACTTTAATATGTATCCGTGCGGCTGTTATTATTTATGACCTAACTATACTAGGTATACTCAAGTTTGTAGACTAAATGTAATTAATTTTGGTGGGAACGAAAAAAATATGTACTATGTGGGACCAACGGTTTAACTGCACTCTTGAAGGCACGAGCGGCTTAAATTTACAACACAACGTTCTGTTTAAAAGCCAAAAACTAAAATCTGAAGCTGAACAACACACAGAATCTCCACAACCAATATCACATACGCACATACATACCTAAATAACGTAATACATTAGGACTTGTGCTGTCACGCGCGCAGGTATGTCAGACGCGCGCGTAAATCAACCACGCCCTGTTACACCATTTAATTAATTCTCAAATATACACGTTTTGTACCATATAATTATTATTTTGCGACAAAATGTACGTCTAATTTGGATATTATTAACTATAGTTTATTGTGTTATTGTTAGATTATTCGATATTGGATGAATGCGTGTGATTTGATCGGTTCTGATTTTGGCAATGTATTTTAATTAAGGATTGGAAATTAAATATTTAAACGTTAAGCCTTAAATGATTTTAGCTAATTATTGAAGGTTGGTAATGTGGACTAATTAGAATTAATTAGTATGTTATTTTGAATTCTAATATTTGTATTATAATTAGTTATAAATTCAATTCTGCGAACGCTGTTTCATTTGTTTTTCAGTAAAAGGAAATTTTTGATTTTAACTTCTTTTTTGAAAATTTCTGTTATTCTAGATGTAATTAGAGCGTTGATATTATATATACAGCTACAGAATGTTATTTCAATACAGCAGCATTTTTTTCAGCATCAGTATTTTTTATACTCTTTTGAGCGTTGTCAGCGGCATTTTTGTTTGATTTTACATTCAGAAAATATGCGCACCAATAAAATCTTACAAACATCATAATAACAATTAATACATCTGCACCCATCTCCATCTATATTTCTATCAAACGAAGGGTTGGCATCCCCAGCCCTCCAATTTACAAGATATTTAGTTAAAAGGGACCAATTGATGTGAAGGCTCCAATTGTCTTACATTGAGTATTTCAGGCCCCGTTCAATTATGTGTGTTTGTTGCTCGATATTGCTTGTTTTGTGAGACTTTCTGCTCTTTTTACTTAAATGTTTAGGGATGTATGATTTTGATGTTCTGTTAGTAGTGAGTATATTTGTGAGTTTCTGTTAGTTATGTAGTAAACTAATTAAAACTTTTAAACAACCATTTTTGAAGTTATACTTCTTTTGGCGCGTTAGGGAAAAATGATGAGATTAAATTTTTACGATGCGCGCGCACACCGTCACGAAAAACCGACACACTCTGAAGATAACTAGTCAACATACACCCTGAGGTTAGCTAGTCAACATTTTAGTTTTATACGCCAATGAAGTATAACTTCTTACGTGCGTAAGTACACACACACTTTTTTTTTTTTGGTGAACTTCTGTTTTTTTTTGCAGTTAACTCCGCAGAAAGACCTTTGGTGTTGAAGTTTTCCAGTTGTACCTACCTATCTAGTTTTCATGCGATGCCGTTGCCGTCGGCTTCTACGTGAATAAGAGCACTGAATAATTTTATTGAAGACAAGATTTCTATATTAAAATAGGTTTATAACTATTGAAAATAAGTTCGTTGCCCACGAAGAAAGCGTTTAAAAACGGTAAACTATTATTTTTTGTAATGAATCAAATTTTTTTTTTTTTTTTTGTAATCCGTCACACAAAAGAGCCAAGCTAAAATGGAAGTGGGCTGGTCACGAGCGCGAATGCATCTGGGGAGGTAGGCAAAGACCGTCAGTCACTGCACTCCTGATGGAGAAAATCGCCGTCGAGGTAGACCGCGGCGAAGGTGGTGTGACGATCTAATCTTGTTTGCGGGGCGAACATAGCCAGATATCGTACAAGATAGAGAGGTTTGGAGGGAGGATTACTGGGGAAGCCTTTGCCCAGAAGTGGGACAGATGGCTTAGAAAAAAAAACCGAACCACTTCGGGAGTGCCGACAAAAGTGAAACCTTTTTCTTTTAAGATTCTGGATTATTTTTAGAAAATAGTTTTGCATTAGTCTTTTACTTATACATTTGACTACACACTGTTTATTTTTGCATTTATTTTTGCATAAGCCTTTTACTTAAACATTTGACTATTGTATTTTTATGGGTTTGTAATTTATGTAGCAATAAGGCTACTGCAACAAAAAAGAGGTCGATTTACGGTGTCGCGAGTTCAATTGTTTTTGCCCATCTCAAAATTTCCCAACGCGCCTAAAAAGGTTTTCACTTCAAAAATGTAAATTTATGCATTCGTGGTTTTTTACATTAGAATTTTCCACTAATGTTTACCTACTGGATCCATAGTGAAAGCTGACATGAACTAGGTTGGATTCAAAAAACTATAAACAAATTTGACATAACCAAACCATAATTACATTTTAATGTCTCTCACTACACAAAACACTGGTAAACATGACTCCTCTACTTTGTAGGCCAGGGTACAGGTACGATACCAAGCGGGAAAGTATATCTTTCGTTTAATTTTTTTTTTACTCATTACTAGAACGGTTTTCTGCTTTTTTGCCCTTTTTCCGCTGAAAGAGATAAAAAATGAAGATGAACTGCCGAGGTGCGGAGTAAATACGGGGTGCTAGGGATGGGGTACGATTAGGTATTGTAAAAATATCGATAGATTTATGGTGTAAACTTTGAGTCCAACTGGTTGTCACGGGAGAAGGTTTTTCCTGGCAACAGTATTGTGTGCCCATGCTGAGAGAACTAGTAAAAGTGGAAGCTCAACTTAGAAATCACAAATAACAATTAATTGCAATTACTTACTGGTCTTTAAAATATAAAATGTTCATAAATAATCTAAATGTTTGTCTTTGTTAGTAAAATAATGAAGCGTTTGTTTTTAAAACGAATTTCATAAATTATGTAAAAAATGTTTGCATACCGAATGGTAAAATATGGCTGATCTTTGATATTTTGTAACAACTGTTGTGTATTACCAATATTTGCAAAATAAAATTTTATTCTATTCTTGTAACAGGGATTACATTTATTAGGTTAAACTAACTATCATCATCATCATCATATCAGCCCGGAATCACCCACTGCTGGGTATAGGCCTCCCCTTTTTCCTGCCACACTTCCCGGTTCTGTGCGTCCCTCATCCAGGTGTTACCCGCGACTTTGACGATGTTGTCAACCCAACGAGCTTTAGGACGGCCCTGGTTTCTATGGCCTAACCTTGGCCACCATTCGGTCAAAGCCTTGCTCCATCGGCCATCTCCGCGTCTAGCCAAGTGTCCTGCCCACGCCCATTTGAGGCGCACCGCCCGCTCCCCGACGTCGTAGACTTTCGTTCGACGGCGGATTTCGGTATTACGCACTCGATCTAAGAGGGTTATGCCGAGCATGGCTCGCTCCATGGCCCTTTGTGCCACTCGTACTCGGTGGACAGTCTCCTTTGTGAGTGTCCATGTCTCGGCACCGTAGGTCATTGTTGGCAGGACACATTGGTTGAAAAGGCGGGTTTTTAGACACTGAGGGATCTTTGTGGACCGAAAAATATGCTCGAGTTTACCAAACGCCGCCCATCCGAGTTGTACTCTCCTAGAAATCTCCTTGTTGGAATGCTCCCTGTCAAAACATAAAACATGTCCCAGATAAACATAATGGTCAACCATTTCTAGACGCTTGTTTCCAACCATAACAGCTGAAACAGAGTCGTCCGGAATGCCTGACATCACCTGCGTCTTGGACATGTTCATTTTTAAGCCAAAACTAACTATATACATTAATAATTAAAAACTATTAAACTAAAATAAATAAACTAACTACAAACTATAAAAGGGCATCGAAAAACTCCTCCTCAATGATGTCAGCTGGTAATGTTCCCAAGAGACTGGCGGAGTTGCCACGTTGTATGGCAAAAAAAAAAAAACTTGTAACTGTAACCATATAACCGGATCTGGATCTTAAAATATGTTATTTAACAAACAGATAGCTGGCAAATGAAAGGTCAGGTATTGCCAAAGGAAAAATCACCCAAATTATAATACATATTATGATTTAACATGTCCAACATAACATAACATCCTGTAATCCCAGAAGGGTTAGGCAGAGGTGTACCTAATAGTACACCCACATTTCGCCAGTTATGTTTAAGTCCCAAGTAAAAGGGGGCAAGCCTATTGCTATCAAACGGGAACAGATCCAGACTCTGTGGCTACTACTAAGAATTCCATGAGCGTGGTTACATGTCCAAGTGAAGAAAAATCTGAAAATCTATGCTGCAAGGATCTTTTGATGCTTGGTGATGTAAAAATTCTATTGAAAATATAAAATGTCGGCGTCATTCCCGATGATGACTCCGAACCAAAAGGTGCAAATATCTATAACTGCATAATATGCAAAAACCAGAACCATCGACACCACCCCATCTCTCGACCGACCGCAGACCGCACGGGCCGGTAGGCACGAAAAGTCGTTCCCAGTTCAAATATATTAGAATATACATTACCCTACGTGACTGCCGCAATGAATGGACGTCTGTCCCGTTGGTCGCGCTACGAACCGAGGTATACCGGTATACCTACAGCGTATAATATGGTGAAATGAGTTTTATGATTATGTAATGGTGAGATGACAGGGTATTGATTAGAGGTAGATTTATCTGGTGGGTTCAGTTAATTTGTTAGAACTATGTTAGTCGGAATGGAGTCAAAATATTTGCTTGTTACACTGTAGTAACTTTTGTAAGAAAATAATAATATAAGAATTGGTAGATAAACCATTGGCAACTTATAGTGTTTTTATTTTGTACCTGGCACTTTTGACAAACAATTTTATAGTTTACTACATATATACATGACATTACGCCTTGTAATCCCCGAGGGGTTAGGCAGAGGTATACCACTGCCTAACAATTAGGTACACCCACATTTCGCCGTCCCATGTAATAGGGGGGCAGAATATTGCTATCAACCGGGCACAAGTCCAGACTCCATGGCTGCTGCTGAGGAATTCCTGATCGAAAAACCCAATAACACTTTGCCCAACTTGGGAATCGAACCCGGGACTTCATGCACAGCTGTTGCGCTGATATTATCATTATAAGTATCTCAGTTAACTGCAAAATCTGAAATCTTCTTATTTGGGAAACCTAAACTCACCTTTCTTACTTAAAAGATTCATCTTACCATTCCCATTCAACTCTGACCATTCACTAAATGAAAACATACAAAACACAAAACTTCACTTTTCATTCACAAATTCTTCAACCTAAACACCAAACATCACGGTAACATACTCGTACATACTGGTTCCAGTTCCCTCCATCCAACCTTTATATACGAACCTTATCCGTTGAAGCTGAAACTTGCAGTGGAGCTGAAAACCTTGGGTTACTTGCGCATGAGCCTCTTGGGGAGGTTCCGATTTGTTTCAGGCCTGTTACGTGTCTAATCGGTTTTAGTTTCGGAGATATTGAATGTTTAAGCTGAAGGTTTCGTGAAATGTTTTAATGGAGGTTGTTAGTGAATGGTTATAAACAGTGATAACCTAGTGGGGTGACCGTCAAACTGACAAGTCATAGGTCAGTAGTCGAAACCGAGATACGTGTCTCTAATTTTTCGGATTCATGTGCATATTGTATAATTATCACTTGCTTTGGTGAATGAAAACATCGTGAGAAACCAGCATGCCTGAGAAATATTTCTCGACGGCATGTACAACCAAGTCAGAGGTCCATGGTTGGCATAAAAAATACTGACACCAGGTTAGGCACTAACGATACGATATAAAAAAAATGGGTTGTCAGTTCTTAAGTCTGATTTGAATCTGAAGGCTCTGTTCTCAACCTCAGGCAATGACACGTGCGTCAAAAGGCACTCGCGCTCATCATTTGTTTCCGTCACTTGAGCTCCGTCGCTCCGCAACAACTTCTTTCTTCTGTTCTCTTCGCAGTCTGTGGAGCAAGACGCTTGTTCTTTGAGCGTGTAGTTTGTGTTCAAGAAGCTGGGGAGGGTTCCCTATATGAGTTCGAAACACTATTCTGCGAAAATTGTTACTTCGATGACGATGCCTTGAAAATACGACGTTATGTTTTAACTACGCCTTTTTTGTTCGCTGTTACTTTACATCGAACCTTTGTTTGTTCGACGTTTGTTTGTTCTATGTAACGATTGGATATCTGGCGTAGATAATGAGAATAGGCTGCACATTATTAAATGTAAGTAAGATGGACGGATTGAGCAAGGTGTATTGATTTTCACATAATGCTTTTTTGCTTACAAACGTTTATAATTTTGAAAGTTAGTAAAATAATTTCACCTTAAGTTTCAAATTCATAAACATAAAAAACCTTATTTTAAATTTATAAGAGTTTATCCTGAAATCTCATTTCGCTTCGCTTTTTCTCCTTTCTTGGTACTAATTAAACATGCTACCGTGCTACGAACATTTAATATGTAAAAACAAACCACAGAATCGAATCATCCAAAACTCTATAACTAATCAATTTCTTAGACAACTTATTTACCAAACTATGAGGCACAGTGCACAAGTTGCAGCCAACAAGTCATCAAAGAGCAGTTAGCACATAGATACTTGAGCAGTTAGCCCGCATGACGCAGTGCCGGGTACCGACGAACTTGCCTCTTGTGAGTTTAGGGGGCTATTCTGATAGTGTTTCGAATAGATAGTAGGTACTGTGAAAAGAGACATTGATTTGATGTGTGGGGAATAAAGAAAGATGGAATAAGTGAGACCTTATGAGGCGTAAAGATTACAGTGACGTTCAATTTATAAGCTGCAAATGCTGGGACAGTGTCTTAGAGCTGTGTGTGTGTGTGTGTCTGCGTCTCTTTAAAGAAAAAAAAAAACAAAATGGTCATCATCATCAATCAATCATCAATCATCAATACATATAATAAAATTGTAACGGATCGCTGTCTGTACATGGAAGATATATGAGAAAAAATATTATTGGGACCTTTATCAACACAAATAGCACCCAAAACAATGATTTTTAGAATTTTCGTCTGTTTGTCTGTGTGTTTGTGCACGCGAATCTCAGAAACGGCTTATCCGATTTGGATGTGGTGTAGTGTGTCGCTAATATATTGTGGTAAGCTTCACATATCATTGAGTATTTGTTTTATGTCAATCGGTTCATAAATAAAAAAGTTATGCCATTTTAAAGAGTCACGTCGAACATTTGTTAAACTATCTATTCTTTCTCTGTTCAGTAGCATTGACTGAAACTTTACTAAACTTCATAATAATGGTCTATTTAAAATTACGATTATATAATAATAAAAAACACGCCTGCCATATCAAAAAATGAATTTTAGTATCGAGGTAGGAACTAAATAGTAGATTATAATAATAAAGTGGTTGATTGACTTGAAAATTAGAGTACAAATTCTTCTGTTAAAATTATGAAAACCGAGTATCACAGTTTTTCCAAAATCATTCCCTGACTGATATATCAACGCACAGCCCAAGCCGTTGGTTCTAAAGACATGAAATATGAAGGGTGTATTTTTTGTGAAGAGTAGGTATCCACTAAGTTTTTCGAAATTCTACCACTAAGAGGGTTAAATGCGGGGGTGAAATTTTCTGTGAAACGTAGTATTTTCTTGGTCGTTTGACTCAAAAATTGGTGTACATACTCTTCAATTCAAATTATGAGACACGTGTATCACAGTTTTGGCGCACATGTTGCGTAGGGCGTGCGGGGAGTGATGAATTCTATGTTCTCCAAATGATATACTGAACACGTGGTAACCATTTTCGCGTCGATGTCCTTTCCACCCCGTTATCTTACATAAACTATTATAAATGCGAAAGTTTGGATGTTTGTTACTCAATCACGCCAGAACGGCTCAAAAGATCGGGATGAAATTTAGCACAGAGATAGATTATGGTATGGTACAGCACAAGGATTACTTATTAACCCAGAAGTAAGACCCCGAGGACAATTCCGTAACTCCACGCGGGCGAAGCCTCGGGCAAATGCTATATGAAGAATACGTAGCGTAGCGTTATCGCCGTAAAAACACAAGGAATAAGCTTATAGTAAAAAAAAAATAAAAAAATAAAGGTGATGTCATTTCTTTTCGTATTATTTTCAGCAAAACTTTTTAATTGATACTCATCTTTTAATTGATATCACGGAGGTGCATAAAAAATAACTCATCCGCCATCTTGGGAGATCGCCATATTGGATATAGAATGGCGTCACCTAGCTAACGATGCATTTTCATTAAACTAAGCGTTTAGCAAACTTTAAGCTCAAATGGTTGGGGATAACTGTTTTAAAACTCAGTTGCAAGATTTGACCCATACAAACAAACAAACATTTCAAGTTAAATAAAAGTTAGTAAAAAATATAGTTTGTAGGAAGGTTTCTATGGTGTATGCAGAAAATTGTGTCAGGGAGACACACTATGGCCAACGATAGCTTAAGTTTAGGCCACGTAACTCCTTGTGTTCCAAATTATAGCTATTTCATTTGTAAACGTACATAGAATGAAAACCATCATCATCATCTGTCTAGCCTTTTCTCGACTATGTTGGGGTCAGCTTACAGACTAACCGGATGCAGCTGAATACCAGTATTTAACATGCAGCGACTGCCTATCTGAAAACCATCTATTCGATAAAATAATCGTCTAAATCTCGATCACTTTTAACAATCGGATCAGAATGCTCGTCGCCACTCCGCCACTTCGCCAGTCTGCCCGGGGGTCTACATAACAATAATGCGTACGTTCAAAATAGTCCGCAAATTGAACTAAAACTTAGTTTCTAACTGTCTCCTGAAAGTCCTGAAACTTGAACCGCGCTAACACGTACGTAAGAGACTGATTTTCAGGAGTAGGTTACACAGGGTTTGGTTAGTGGTACACTGATGTAGTTATTTCGAAGGCAATTTTATTTGTAAACGGGGAACAGTTAGATACTTACTACACGTTATGCGACTCCAGATTATCAAAAATTGTGTTTGTGTGAAAATTCTTCTTTGTTGTATTCTAAATTCTCTTTTACACGTGTTTTAAGACGAATAATATAGAATTCAACAAAAGTATAGTAGTCTGTTTAGACAAAGTAAGTCGAAAAACCTTTTGAGATATTTGATACATGCCTAATTATGAATATACACATAATATCCCTATTGTTAACACAAGCCGATACGCAGATTCTCAAACATTACACCGTTTGCCAGATTATTTCGCCTGAGAGATATTTCTCACGGCATGTAAAGCCAAATCGGCCTATGGGCGGCATAAAACCTGACACCAGGTTAGGCACTTTTTTTTTCGGATGGGAAATCTTCAAATGACTTCTCCCGCTCTGGGCAGTGCGGAAGGGAGTGTCACACTTGTACTGACTAAAACCCATCCATGTTCCTTCCTTGCCCTTTGTGTTCCAGGGCCGCAGCATCTCTTTCGAAAAGTCCCGCAGCCCTGGCAGGCATCGGTCCTTGCGGGCCCCTCCCTGTTTGCTGACATCTCTTTGAGGCGCGTTAGGCACTAACCACGCAATATAGAAGAAAGACCGTGTGACAAAATTTCGAACAAAATCCGCAAAGAAAAGCCGTAAAATCTTTTTTTCGGTCGTCACTTATCATCATAGATTAAATTTTCACCTTCAGCTAACTGAAAAAATCCATTACTTCCACCAGATGTCACTGAAATCAAATGTCGCTGGAACAAGAGTGGCGTGGAGCTGGTGAGCTGATGTTAACTTTCTTTGACAATTTTTAGACGGTAAATTCAAATCATTTTGTTTAACTTAGGCTCACTATCTTACTTTTTAAACTCTTTGCCGCTTCCTAGTCAGACTTTAAGAATACTCGTGAAACTCGATAACGCTTGAAGATGGACTAAACACGTCTTCTTCATGGGCTACAATCTGTAGCCCATGACGTGTCAGTCAGTTGTTTTGGGGATCACAATAAAGTCACCAAGACACATTTATACCAGTCAACATAATGTCTAAAAGAGATATAAATATAATTAACACCAAATACACGCTGATATAAATCTGATGCAGTTCTTCAGAAAGGTCAGGTGCGTAGTACTCGCAACAGGCGTGTGTGTATGACCAGATGTATGAACGTGGACGAGGCAAAAGGAGTATGTAAGGATCGGAGTAGGTAGTCAAAAAAGTGTGAGTTTATGTATGTATGTATAAAATTGATCTGCCAAATAAAAACAGATCGTTTACGGAAACGCACCAGCCACTCCATTTCTTCCTCAGGCCAGGCTGTACCACTGAAACACAAAGTTTTTTTAATCGACAGACAGACGGACAGACATTAATCAACGTCGATCAGTCGCAGGCACGCCGCACGACTCTGCCAACAAATTGGGAGCCGATGGGGTTTTTATGGTGTATCGGGCCTTTTGTGTTCCGACGCAAGAGAGAGTTATTGAATATTAATTTGGTTGTTGATTAGAAGCTGAGTGGTACGTATTTTGATTGAGTTTATGTTGAAGTTGATGGGAATGCGACATAAGCTATCGTTATGCCTATTTTATAAATAACATAACGTTACGACTGTAATCCCCGAAGGGTTAATCAGAGGTGTATCTAATAGTACACCCACACTTTGCCAGTTATGTGTAAGTCCCATGTAAGAGAGGGCAACCTGACTCCCAACCTAGGTGATCCTGTGACTTAGGAGTCAGATTAGTCAAATTGTTGTATTGTTAGAGTAAAATCCTAGACAATTATATTCAAGTGTTTCAGCGCTATAATTATTTTCTACTTAAATAGATTCATATAAACCATGGTACCATGTGTGTACCATGTTTCTTTGTAATCAAAGAAATATCATCAACACAAAATACATTATTTTAAAATTGTTTTTATAATCATGTACAGTAGGATCACTTTCAACATAGGAAGAGTACGGTAGAAAGATCTAAATAAGTTAAAATAATATTAAATCCCAAAGACTCAAAATCTACATTCATTTATATTAACAAAATCCAAAATTTCATTAACACACAACGAATATGGAAAACTCCAATCTGACTTTATAATTGTACGGAACCTAGTCGAATTGTTTCGCTGAAGACAACTAACTTTGCATATTTCAGTATTAATAATTAGGAAGTCTGTATAGCGCACAAAATGCGATTTATTCCGATTTCCAGATTTTATCATTGTTGGGTTCAGTGGTAAGAAGGATGGGTTAGACTGGCGTTTGATTCTAGTTCGGTGTCAACATTTCTTGATAATATATTATTTCCTCGGCGTAATTTGTAATTGATGATTTTATTGTTTTAAAAAGTATTAAGTACATACTTGTGCATATTTTGTATAGTACTTGATTTGATTATTTTACGTTGTTACATTAAATAAAGCAAACAATAAGTAAAACGAATTAAAATAAAGATCATGTCATCGTCATAAAACTTATAGTTATTTAGTAAAATAACGAATTCTTTCTTAGTACAGAAAAACCCAACCTTAATTCAGGCGCACAATCATAAACGTGTGATAAACCTCAAAAAGTGTTAAAAAAATCTGTCTCAAGAAAATCATTACCATAATTTTCGAGTGAAGCTACGCGGTACACGTCTACGGCGTGCTACGACGCTACGAAGCTACGACGCTACGCCCTCCGACTTACGTATTCGGTATTTCTCGGTCGACGTCACCGCGTCTTCGCGAGTCGTCGACTCTTTCCACCCCGCTGCGTCCGCGCACCGCCGGCATAGATCGTATTATAAGATTTGTTAAAGGATTGCGTGGATTTTCGGAGCAATGAGATCTTTTGGTCGTCTGTTTTAATTTTTGTTATTGGATTATTAAGTTAGTGTTGATTGTTTGAGATTCGTGTTTACGTAATTGAATTCAAATCATTAATTTAAAAAGACTTCCTTTCTTCGTAAACCAAACATCATCTCGAGCATGTCTAATGGTTATAAAGGGTGTAAAAAGACTCTTAACGAAGCCAAAAGGCACTTCTTCACCCCGTCATTTTTTTGTTCTAAACCATACCTGGGAAACCTTCTAGTTACGGAGATTTTTGGGGTGAAAGTTCCAACATTTTCACAAGTTTTTTTTTTTAATACACGTTTTTAATGTAAGATTTTTACTTTAAATACATTCACGACCCCCTTTCTATTCAATCCATCCATCAGCACAATGTTTTGAGTGCGTAACATTGAGTCCTACCGTAAAACGTGATTTTTCAGACCAAAAAAGAAGTCGTATTCCAGCACAATTTTTTGCGTAAATTTACTTAGTTTGATGTACGTAATACTTGATTGACGGCTTCGTAAAGAGTCTGTTTACACCCTGTATTAATAAGCTAGTCAATTTAGAGTTAATGCTCAACTATCTTAGGTGGCTTCTCTGAGCCACGGCAGTAGAAAGTCATAAAAATAAACATCCAGCAACTCTCTCATGAAAGTCAAATGTTTATTGGTCACGTTCTTGAGTGTCCATGGGTTTCTTGTCCATTCTTCTCCATAGAGATCTACACTTCGGAATGGGCAACTACAGTACTTTCACATTTATTATGCCCTGTGACTGTGGCTGCAGCTTCGCTTTCTTTGTTTTTCTGACATTCAAAATTGCCTGTAATGGTCTTATTGAAATAAATGATTTAGGTTTGAGTTTCTCAACATATTCTCACGGGGAGCTATGAGAAGTTATATACCAGCTCTTCTTTCAAAGGCTTGGTGTCAGAAGCAAGTTTAGTAGACACACAAAGCAGATCTCGGCGTGTTAAGTACCTCAACTGATCCGGACTGACACGCGATGGAGGCCGCACCATCTATATGGATTATATGATATTTTATAGAGATGATAACACCATGATTAACAGCTTTTTAAACGAAATGACTAAAGCTATCTGTAAATCCTGTGCGAAATCGCAAAATATGTGACATAAACGATCATATCTTTTGATCGCGTTGACTTACAAGTTTGATTTTATCACTGCTCCAAGGGGTAACAAACTTAATACCTCCACGCATTCCGGAGAAAAGTGGTCTTGACAGACGAACAACAAAGTGATCCTATAAGGGCTCCGTTTTTGCCGACTGAGGTCCAAAAGGTCCTGGTCCTGAGGTGGAATCCTAGCCAGGGCTGCGGGACTGGTCGAAAGAGAAACCGCGGCCCTGGAACACAAAGGGCAAGGAAGGAACATGGATGGGTTTTAGTCAGTACAAGTCTGACACTCCCTTCCGCTCTGCCCAGAGCGGGAGGAGACATTTGAGGATATCCCATCCGAAAAAAAAAAATGGTGTCGGATCCTAACAATGGTTGAAGTGGTTACATTTACTTCACGATATCATGCTAGACTCACGGCTTTTTAGCCTTCTTCATGAGGAGCATGATGATAATCCTCCTTCTCATTTTGTCAACCAATATATTAGCTCTATACACATGCACATAAAATCAAATCGCAGGAGCGCAGCGTAGCGTGTAACAGGCGTTGAGTCGACTCCACCGCGACGCCGTCGGCAGCGAGACGCCGATATCACGCGTTTGCCATTTCACTTAGGTACCTTTATATTTACTTGCAACCTTTGTATATGAGGTATAGTATGGAGTAGGGTAAGTGGAAGTCGGGTGCACTTTGCCTTATTTAGAAAAACTTGAAGTTGAAATATTTAGATTTGTTTTTTTTTTCAGGAATTTCTTAATCCAGACCCCGATTTTGAATTTATGCCCCGTTCATGGCTATGTATAGAATATAACTGGTGCAATGTAGATGACATGGAAACAGATCACCTTTGACAAAGACTGACAGGCGTAATATTATGTTACGTATGTTTCGTTTATCAAAACGATTCTTTAAATTTAACCAAAGTTATATAAGAGGTGTACCTAATAGTACACCCACATTTCGCCAGTAATATTTTAAGTCTCATGAAAGGAAAAACTCAATGCGACTTTATCCGACCCAAGAATCGAACCCAGGCCCACACGCTCAGCAGTCGCGGTTGCGACCACTCGGTCAACAAGGCAGTTTAACCATAGTTATTTATTTTAAACGGCTTATTCTTCCAATCAATCATTATATTGCCTTTCCGACGTTGACTATGTATTTTATATACTACTAGCACTTCGCCCGCGACTTCGTCCGCGTGGGTTTCGAAAATACAGCCCTTGGCAACCAAAGAGAATGATTGTCACTGGAACTTGTTAATAGTCAGGGCAAATTATATTTTTACGGGAAACTGGAGTCGCTTAGAGACTGCCTCGTTGGTCTAGTGGACGCAAGCGCGACTGTTAAGCATGAGGTTCTGGGTTCGATTCTAAACTGTTATATATTAAAATAAAATTCGGATCGGAAAAAAATATGTCTTGACAATTTGACACTCAGGCTATAGATTGTTTTTTAGAATAAAATTGGATTGAGTTTTGCACTAAGGAGTATTGATATCAACTTCGATGCAAATCACTCCCAAAACAACTTCCTACCCCTTTTTATCCCCGTTAGGCGATGAGATTCAATAAAATACGAAACACGTCTTCCAGCAATTCTGTTAAAGAATGTTTATTGAAGTAAAACGTAACATAAAACAAAATTTGAAGTAGATTGGACCAACCAAGGAATCACGTTGTCCCATACAAACTTTGCCCACGTTTTTCACCCCCTTGTGGGTGGAATTTCGGAAAATCCTTTCTTAACGGATGCCTACGTCATACAAAAAACACACCCTCCAAGTTTCAGGTCTCTACGATCAGCGGTTTAGGCTGTGCGTTGATCCGTCAGTCATTCAGGATAAAGCATTTTATATATATAGATCACAACGAGGTCAGGCCATAGTTCGTGTCGTTTCATCGAATTTCCCAAAAACCTGATTTCTGAACTTTTTCTGAACTTCATATGGTTAAGAGTTGAAGCTTACTTCAACTCTTAACCATATGAAGTTCAGAAACAGACCATATCTACCCAAATATAAGAGCGTGTGAGGTTATGAAATCGTTGCTTTTGATACATAACTTCTATCCACCTAATAAAAGTGCAGGAAGCGTAGACATTTCGTACGTGACAATTTTCGTCCACAATAGAGAATGTCGCAGGAACCGTTTTTGATCCATTTCGTATTTCATACACGACTCTATTCTGTGCAACAGGAGGCAGGCACAGAATACCATATGAACTATTATATTTAGTTCTAGGACAAGAGTCATCATAACGTTATATTTTACCTATTTACACATAACATAACATTACGCCTGTAATCCCCGAAGGGTTAGGCAGAAGTGTACCTATTAGTACACCCACAGTTTGCCAGTTATGTTTTTTAAGTCCCATGTAATAGGGGGCGAGCCTATTGCCATCAATCGGACACAAATCTAGCCTCCATAGCTGCTATTGAGAAATTCCTGATGGAAAAACCCAGTAGCACTTTGCCCGACCCGGGAAGCGAACGCAGGACCTCATCCTCAGCAGTCGCGCTTGCAACCACTTACCCCTTCGAGGCAGTCAACCCACCTACCTATTTATTTTTATATTATTTACCAGCAGTTAAATAAACCATGAGTACATAAGAGGAAGTCTGAAGGTGGCGCCGGTGACTGAAAAGTTGTGTGGTAATCGGTTGTCGTGGTATGGGCATGTGATGCAGTGAAATGAGAAAAATGTCCTGAGGAAAGTTTTTAAGTATGAATGTGGATGATAAGAGTAGAGGAAGACAAAGAAACGATGGATGGACTGTGTAAAGGATGATATGGCAAGAAAGGAGGTGTGTAATGAGATGTCGACTAATAGGGAGTTATGGAAGAAGAAGACATGCTGCGCCGCCTCCAAATAAATTGGGATAAGTGCAAGAGAATGATGATAAGTTAAATAAACCCCCACAACAACAATTTAGTTTTACAAATCGAGTTTTTAAAATACGAACACGTGTTACTGAATGACTGTCTTGTTGGTTTAGTGGTCGCCAGCGCAACTGCAGAGCATAAGATCCTGGGTCCGACTCCCAGATCAGGCAAAGTGTTACCGGGTTTTATTCCATAAGGAATTTCTTAGTAGCAGCCACGGAGTCTGGTCTTGTCCCGGTTGATGGTAATAGGCTCGCCCCCTATTATCTCGCAAATGTGGGTGTACTACTACGTACACCTCTGCCTAACCCTTCGGGTATTACAGGCGCGATATAAAACGTTACGTGAACACGTGCCATTTGTATCTTAAGAAAACAACACAACGTACCCAAAAATGAAAACTGGTGATGGTGATACTACAATCCAAATGTAAATTTTCTAAACCAACTAAGAAATAATTTTCAAATTCACTTTTTATTAAACTCATATGTAGGTCTGTACATTTTATCTATTCCAGAACATGTTAAGAAATACTGTTCATCGTAGCGTGCTGCGATTGTGAACGAATCAACCGTCCACACGTAATCAGGACCTCATTTCTCCTTAAACAGCCCTTTGTGATACGTACTAAAACTAGGAACTTTCATAAATATTTTTTTATCGTGTGGTTAGTGCCTAACCTGTTGTTAAAGTTTTTATGCCGCCCATAGGCCTCTTACTTGACTTTACATGCCGTAGAGAAATATTTCTCAGGCATGCTAGTTTCCTACCGATGTTTTTCTTTACCAAAAGCAAGTGATAATTATGCAATACGCTCATGAATCCGAAAAATCAGAGGTGCGTGCCTTGGGTTCGAACTTGAGACCTATAACTTGGCAGTTCGACGGTCACACTAGGTCACTAGGCTATCATTGTAAACTCAATGTATCTGTATTACAAAACTACGTTTTCATCAAATAAAACGTCGCTTTTTAATACACCAATACTAAACTCAATGTCAATAATGTTGTCCATCTTGATATTCATGTAGAAATATAAATGTGAGAATTTTTAATGTGTAATTTATTCAGATTTTTTTTTTTTTTTAAATTGCCGGCTAGGTATAGTTGGGCTGCGGGACTGTTCGAAAGACATACCGCGGCCCTGGAACACAAAGGGCAAGGAAGGAACATGGATGGGTTTTAGTCAGTACAAGTCTGACACTCCCTTCCGCTCTGCCCAGAGCGGGAGAACCGGAGAGGTCATTTGATGAGTTCCCATCCGAAAAAAAACGGGTATCTACAATGAGACAAAAACAACTCAGTTCCGTGGTAAAAATATAAGTGAATCACTAAAAAGCAAACCCAGGTGGGACGATACAATTCTGACTGACCAGAGTAGGTACTTACAATTAAGTACGTTTGTATACCCCCACTAATGAAGGTTATTTAAATGCACTTTTATCGTGCAATAATGATGACCACATTATCCAAACAGGACATGCTAACAAGATCCCATCAAACCATTGAACAACATAACAAAAGCTTTTAATCGACGAGCCATACAACCCGCTGTGCACACGCAAGACACTCCCTTCCGCTCTGCCCAGAGCGGGAGAAGTCATTTGATGATTTCCCACGCGTAAAAAAAAAAGGCTACGTATAGTTCCGGATCGGGTACAGTTCAGCACCCAGTATAATGAAATATGAATACTATGGTGTTTCACCCTTGCGCATGTTCGAAGGATAAAGCAAGGCCGACCCCTAGTAAATGAGACACACAGTCTAGGAGGAAGACGAATAAATGAACTCATTCACTGCCCAGTACTTCACAAAAACTTCGTGAATTTCGTTCGCGTGCCCACAACCCGTATCCGAGTCGTCGTTATAATTAACTATAGATGATTTGTATTCATGCCCAGAACCCGACTAGCGAGTCCCTAGCTACGGATACGGGTTGTGCGAACGAACGAATTTTTGTTCCGACTCATATGCTGGGTTCTGGGCACTGAATGGGTGAATAGGTAGGTCGAAGAAACTGGATTGCCATGACACAATCCCGCCAAAAGTGGAGAAAGAAAGAGACTTACTCTCAGTTTTGGGTGGCCAAAGATTAAAGTAAAAGAAGAAGGTCTTTTAATTAATAATGCTTAACTTCTCTTGGCTTGTCTTTATCGTAATAAATCATTACGATTAGATAGTTTAGATTTACATAGAATTTCTGAAAAAAAAACCATCTCTTGGTCGCGGTCCTTAGTCCAAAGGCTCAGTGGTTAAATAAACAATTTCCTCGAGGACAATATCTTGGTATATTCGCTTAGAAATATAATTTAATCCGCACACAATGGTCACATTGTGTGGTGGTGAGGCTAGATCCCGGCTTTTTACTTCGATATAAGGGAAATATGAAGACGAACGGGGTGGTCCTGATTGACATCATGAACAATGAATGTACGTTAAACGTACCATTTTTTAAATCTGGAATTTAGTTAGTAGTGATCAGTGGAATGATTTTAACCATACTTTAATAAACTTCTAGAAAAGTTACAGATTGTGTACATACATACATGTTAGTTTCAATCTTTAGTTAATTACCTAAGAAAATTCTATACTCAATACAAAAGCTGTCAAATCGCCATATTTATACTACAGATAAGAGTTTTCTGACCAAAAAGATCGGGTTTGTATTACTTTCATGAAAAACTGACTTTCGCCGGCGGGCCGTACCGTGCTTTTTTCGTATTGAAATGCGATACTTAGGCTTCGGCTCGATGCCACTATAAATCGCGATTCATCATCA
Organism: Lycophotia porphyrea; assembly: GCA_950005105.1. Lineage (NCBI taxonomy): Eukaryota > Metazoa > Arthropoda > Insecta > Lepidoptera > Noctuidae > Lycophotia > Lycophotia porphyrea. Next base: position 8,584,683 of record OX465391.1, on the reverse strand, counting down.
TCAGCCTATAATGTTCCCACTGTTGGGAAAATCGCGATTGGGTCTCTTTTATCTATTACACTTTGATACATTGCATGAACAATTTGACAGTTCACCTCGCGCTCCCAATTACCAGTGGAACCACATAACATACAATAGGTTATAATACACATAATTGGTCATTCCACAATAGACGCACTCACTTGTAAGTCAGTAACAACGTTATATTGTATAACAATGCCCGAGTTTAGCAACTAGTGTATAATAGGTATTAATATAGTAATTTGCTTCTATAAAGAGTGAATTGATCATACACTCTTGGCGTTTTGATTACGTTTTTGATACTGCTGAAGTGGTAATGAATGCTGAAATAATATGTAAGTATATTTTAATTGAGCTCGCTGTGAAACTTTGAGGCTCTTACGTACTACCACGACCACTTTTCAACCTTATTACGTAGACCATAAGGGCGAAAAGTGGTCGACCCTCAGTGAACTCGGTAGTACCTATGATTTTGTAATAGATCGTCAAGTATGTTACAGTTCTTCTAACTTTACACACAGTTGGTTGTGTTGCTGAAAAGTCTATTTCATCACTTTTCCCCGACTTAAATACAAGGAAGTGACGAAATATTTCGAGGTTTCGAGTACTGTCATTGATTTCGACATTCAAAACGAAACACGAAAGACTAACAATACAAAAAAAACTACTGAAAGACTTTTGACTTTGGCTTTTTTCCAGATATAAATAAAAAAAGTGTACAGAAATATTAGTCACAAGGCAGCGTTATCAATGCTTAGTGGTTGTAATTGAAGCAACCAAAATGTTCCAATTATAGCTGTATCATCCATCATCCACAACGTATGATATTTACTAAATTATTCTACACATTCTGTAAACCTACTGAGCCAAAGAATTGATAAGACGTACTTTCAAAAGAAGAATAATAGTGTCGAGTTGGAAGCATACTGAAATCTGTGAATATTCAGGCGTGGTTCAGTAGGCGACGCGCGCCTGATCTCCGCAATAAGATTTGAGATCACCGCGGTTTGTATTCAGCAGGGTCGGCAGACCTCACAGGGTACTTAGATGATGCTGTTTAGGATACGAAACGATGTATTTTAGTAAGTCGTAAAGTTAGGAAATTCCTCACAAATAATGAAGTACCTACCTATAGTATATAACATCCCCTATTAGAAAATAAAATGAACAATGAGTTCAAGTTTGAAGTTTTCACTTTCAGTTCAATATTTCCGACAAAAGAGTGCGAAAATGTTGGCAGTTGCCTGTTTCCAAATGAGTGCTGAATGGGGCTCCCTTCGTGGGTAATTATTTGTTGAGAATCAATATCTACTTCGTTGCATTTTGGATCGGTACCTTAACAACAAAGAGAAACTACACTACCATACTACTACTATAGAGAACTATAGAGTGGAGTGTGAGTGGGTTGTCTGGATAACCAGATAGACCTTATACTTTAAACTCTCTGTAGATAAACCCAGTCATAATTCTAGTGAAGTTGACCCAATAACCTTTAGCCCGACCCGGGAATCGAACCCTTATGCTCAGCAGTCACGCTTGCGACCAGTACACCAACGAGGCAGTCAAAAAGCCTTATTTAGGATGCTTTTAGTCAGGCCTCCTCAACATGACTATTTGTAACGTTCTTTCTTATCCAAAACCTAGAAAACTTGGAAGACAACGAAAGAAAACCGGAACGTGAGGCTGTTACGCAGTATTGGACACGACTCGTAAAGCTCCACGTCTGTTACCTTGAGTATATAATGTACTTACACTATGTATTACATAGCCTGGCGTATTGTTACCAATATGAGCCCCTATTGTGTAGTAACAATGAGGTTTAGATAGGTAGGTATATAGTTCATTGTCAATAGGGTTCAAGATGGTGTCAATTCTGACTGACTTGGCTTATCGGCCTACGAATTTGATTTTAAATAATACGTTGTCATACATATGTTTTCGATTTAAATTCTCTAAGATATCTTTATTTTAATAGCCCAAGTATTCAGATTTGTTATTCTGTTGTCTATAACCTGACATCAACAGTGACATCATCATTATCATCATCATTTCAGCCGAAAGACGACCACTGCTGGACATAGGCCTCCCCCAAGTGTCACCTCATTGACCGGTCCCGTGCGACTCGCATCCAGTGGACATACTTGAACCAAAAAAACGCAATATCAGAGATCTGGGCAGTCCGACAGTCTCACCACTAGGGTATCACTGCTATTACTATGTGGTAATAGTAAAGGGAAGGGAAGGGGGGGGGGGCATGGGGGTCGGTGAAGGGAAACATCTTGAGGAAACCAGCATGCCTGAGAGATATTTCTCGACGGCATGTAAAGTCAAGTCAGAGGCCCATAAAAAGTCTGATACCAGGCTAGGCACTAACCACACAAAAAATAATAAGAAGATACCCAAATCTTAATTTACGACATTCTTTCCGAGTTACTTACTCAAAAAAACTTTCAACCATTAACAAAAAACGCGAAAATAAACCATAATCCACTTTCTATACGTAAAGAAAACATAAGTGACTAAAACATCACTTTCACCACACAAAAGACAGGCATACCTACACAGCGTTTATTCAAAAACCCGACGAAAAACCATATCATTAAAAAGATCCCCTCAAACATAGAAAATATAATGTGTGATACCCTAAGTAGGTAATACAATTTCCAAGATATAAAGTCAAAGAGCTTTCATCCCCCGTCAACCCCATTCACCCCCTACGGTCTCGCAATAAACTTAATTACGTTAATACGACCTCAATACGTGATGCTCACGGCGTAGGGTGTACATCAGTTTGGGGATGTAATTATAATTATTAAAGTAGGTATGTGGGATGTTAATACTTTGCTTTATAGTGTATTTGGAGATTAAGGTTTAACTTACGTAATATTATGAAGTTATTCCAATGCGCAACATCGTTAAACAAATGAATATTCGAATAGTATCAGTTATTCATAATATATCAGTAATGATTGCTAATTCATACAGCTAAGTCAATGGAGGGTTTTTATTCTGGGGTAGAGTGTAAAATTATGTTTTTTGAAAGAAACAAAAGTGTGTTTATAGGCATTAAAACAAACTGAAACATCTAAAAACGAAACAAAATAATATAAAGGGAAAGCTTTTATTGCCAAAAGGGCCTAACCTCAGCATAATGTCAGAAGGCATCACATGGTATACTCATGACGCCGATATTCAGATGTAGTCCAACAGTTCAATTAATGAAATCAGCGTATTGCTTGAACACATCTTGTACGTGTAAGTATACCACCAAACATTACATAACAGTACGCCTGTAATCCCCGAAGGGATAGGCAGACGTGTACCTAATAGAACACCCACATTTCTCCAGTTATGTTTAAGTCCCATGTAATAGGGGGCGAGCCAGCTACTGGGCGTGCACTGGCATGGCTGCTACTGAGAAATTCCTGATGGGAAAGCCCAATAACACTTTGTCCGACCTGGAAATCGAACCCAGGACCCTATGCTCAGCAGTCGCGCTTACGACCACTCGACTACTACCACTGTCGACCACTTGATGCTGATTTCCAGCTTCAGTCCAACATCTCAATATACCTGTAAGTACCTATACTACCAAATTGAGAAGAAAATCGAGCATGTAGAGAAAGGCGCAGTGTTTTGCAGAAAACTACTTAAAAAGGTTGCAAAAAAATCTAGAATTCCAAGCTGAAAAATTTGCGTCAATCCTCTAAGCCGCGCCAACATGTCGACAGTAGCTCCGTGGTAATTACGAGCTAATTATATGAGGCAGCGAGCGTGCGCAATTAGAGAGACGCGACTCGACGCGAGAAGTGAGCGTCACAGCTCGCGTCACGTACGAATCAAATCTTTGTTTGTTGCGAGCTTTATTATAAATGATGTTTGTGAAAAGTATGAAATCTTTATGATGTTATGATCTAAGTAGGAGGAAGGTAAAGGAACAGGAACCTCCCTTGTACCACAAATTGTGAATTGTGGGTACATGACAAGAATATTCAGACTCGGCCAATGATAATTTTTTGTTTATGGGTTCTACATTACTTATCAGCGTGAGCTGCTAGACAAAATTAAGAAAAGTAACTATAGATTTATTTACAAGACCAATCAATACATATGTAACGAAAAAACTACCTTAGTTTTCCCCTAAAACAGCAGCCAAACCATACAAGGTGGAACTAAACCGTTCCCGAAGCCATCAACCAAGCATTCTGAACATCAAATTAAGTAACTCAACGCAATAATTTTTGCGTAGAGTTATAGCAGTGAGTGTTTTGCTGGAAAATGACGCTTTTTTTTGACGTAAAAATCACCCAAAACATTCACGCACTGAAAGTACTGTGCTGGTGGATGCTTTGAATAGTACGGGGGTCGAGGAGATATTTAAAGTAAACTTATACCATTAAAAACTTGTATAAAAAAGAACTTCAAAGTTTAACCCCCCATATCTTCAACTAGACGGTTCCTAAGTATGGTCTAAATTCAATGGAAGGTTCCATTGAATCTTTGGTCTTTTTTTTATAAAAATAGATCGCAATGAGGGGGAAAACAAGTGCTTTTCAGCTTCGTTTTACACCGATGACATCCTTATTAGTCACACAACTGAACTATTGCTATCAGGCCGATAAAATTCACCCCTAAAAAATGTCATCACAAGCTCGATGCATACCCCAACACCTTTACCCATTGCAACGACACTTACTAACCCATCTGCAGTGCAATTACGTCGCCATATTGGTCTCCGGAACGATCAGCTGATCATGCGAGCTACCGATCACGGCAGATTGATGAGAAATTTGCCGCCCGACCAACGGATAGGTTAGTCGGTTTAAAATTGATGTTAAATTTTCCAAGATTGAGGTCGGGTTTGAAGATTTTTCGATTTGGAAAGTTTACATTTTAGATTCGAGCGGTTAGTGGGGAGGATTTTATAGTTCAGTGCCGCTTACTTATAATCTGTAGCAAATTGGCATACAATTTTATAATAACAAGCTACTACTTCTTCATCGTTAATAAAAGTACATTCTGATAAATAAAATTCAATCAAAATCTTTAGCAGAACGGTCCTCAGTATGTATCCTTAAATTGCACTCAATAAAACTACAACATTTGTGTACTTAAGTGTATAATATTTAGTAACAAATGTTCCACTTATCTCAAGAGCGTCTCTATTTCACCCCCCTAGGCTCTTCATGGGGGTGAAACTATTGTAGTCACAATTATGATGTTAAGAGCCATTTATTGTTGTAAAATATTATATTTCGATTAGAAATTATGCGGATGACTGGTTGATATTACGTTTTGTTAAACAGAAGTAGCACTCTGTTCATACACAAGTTGATATTCATGTCAAATATACCAAGGGCTGGAAAGATCCAATAAAAACAATCTTATAGTATCTGAAAAGCAATCCACAGATTACTGCTAGCAGCTAGAAGTCAGTATAGAAGATAGAATCTTGAAATTTTGCACAAGAGTTACTTTTATACCAAAAGTGGGCTTTTTATGGAAGGATTTTTGGAAATGCATTCTCTTATCGTGATCAAGAGGGGATGAACGGTCGAATAGAAGTTTTTAAACATGTTTACAATTTGTTTTGAACATATCATTTAAGCGGGAACTCAAAACAAATAATAATCATGGTAAATATCCCGTTTGTGTTAGTGATAGTGGTCGGCGCTCAGCTTGTTCTTAAATAATATGTATGAATATGAGGTTCTTGGGAAAATTTATCAATAGCAAATTCACAATAGTCTTTATTTGTTTTTAAGTTTATTGTTGTGTTTCACCCGAAAAGGTTGACTGGTAGACTGCCTTGTGGCATTAAGTCCGCCCATATACCACTCTTGTAGAAGAAGTTTAAATAAATAAATAATCAAATCCTGTTCCAAGAGAAGTGAATACAAATGATGCCTTTATAAAATGTAAACCTGAAGAACACTTGTTTAACATAATCACTTCCCAAAAAAGAAACCTACCAAAACATGAATCTTGCTCCAAATTTCCGAACAGCTAAGAATCGTTGAATAATCCTTAAATTAACTTGCTTGCTGCTGGGGTGAGATGGTGAGCATCGATGTTATGCCTCATTAGCTCTTGTACTAATCATTGTAAAGGCTTGTGCACATTGAAGACGGAATTGGTTGAGGTATCTAGTTTTATAGTTTTGGTAAAGTGAAATAAGTATATTTTTATAGCAGCTGTGTAAGAGTAGCCGAGGTTTGAGATAAAATGTGTGCAATATGAATGGCTTGTATCCAAAGTCCAAAAAGATTTGGGCACAAACAATGTATTGGATAACAACCACTGCTTCGTAATACAAGCCATTTAATTTCCATGTCCTAATAAAAGATACGCTTAATTTTTTCCAAAACCAAAGCGTTCTTCTTTCACCCGTTCATTTAGCAAAGCCTTTACACAATGACGAAGCACTATCGGTATACAACCTAGCTATTTATCTCCGATCTAAAGTGTCCGGCCACGTACCGGTTACGGGCCAGCCCGATCCATCCCTCACGACTAATCGACCGTGCAGAACCGTGCCAAACCAAGATTAATAAATGACGCTTAAAATTCAACCTTTTTTCGGCTAAGCTAATGGCGCAAAAATAATTAGCCGTTTTTTATAGCCGTTTCTAACGGGAACGAAATTTATTATTGGATTTTCTCGTTGTTTTTTTTTGTTTCGTGTGCGAATGAATTATGATTTTGTTTTTTGTGTAGGATTTTTATAGTAGGATTTGTTTTGTTTTGAATTTAATTATTTTAAAGCTTGTATCAGTAATTGCGTTTGAAAATCCTTTGGCAGTATGTATTGTAAAATGATACTCTGTGGCCGTTCGTCCCGGCTGTCATTTGTAGATCTTTGACAGTCGTTACAGGTAGTCAGTCTTATTACCCAATACTAACTGGGTTGTGGAGGTCAGATAGGCAGTCGCTCCATGTAAATACTGTATTCAGCTGCATCCGGTTAGACTGGAAGCCGACCCCAACATAGTCGGGAAAAGGCTAGGCAGATTATGATGAATAAATTGTTGTAAAAGTATACGCAAGATTTGTGCTCAATTGGGTCAAATAGTTTAAAGAAAAGCTTAACGCAGAGGATTTAAAAAATGTTCATTATAATGACGATGCTAAGACCGTAGGTTTTCATTCTCATGGGTTTTATTTAACCTCTTAAACGCTATTGTCACATAAACATGACAAACAAGTAAGTGCCCTGTACGTCAAACGACACAAATATGTAACAAAATGTTAAGTGAAATTGTGCCTTGACGCGCGTGCGTTCTGGTGCTCAAAAGGTTAAAAAATAAAATGTTGCTACGACTTTTATAACGGTGCTCATAATTTTGAACGTTCTATATCATGTTCACACTACACCTAGTAGTTGGTAGGATACCTTTAATACCAAGGTACTCGTTGATGCATTTCTAACATTATCAGCTCTACCTAACTGAATTTAAACCTACCTAAGTGCCTATATATCTGCCTACCTCCCTTCAAATCAATCAATCGAAGTGCTAATCCATCAACGTGCATTGCAATTGGCTTGAGGCACCAATATTCTGTGTTGATTTGATAGCTCATACGACTATGTAGCTAGGTATATACCTAAACAAATATTTAGGATAGTGCTCTACGAGTACTATGTTTCTAGTAGTTCTGAGCAATCTTCCGTAGTTTATAAACTAGTATTCTCCGCTAACGCGTCGACACGAGCTGCTTGTTCATGCTAATCGGTAAGAGAACATTTTAAACAGCGAGGCTGACTACTAAGAGGGGGTATTCCTCGAAGCGAAACCATTTGAACAATTTGAATTTGTGAACGCAACTAATGGTTGCGCTTCGAGGAATAATTTAGTTGCACTTAGCTGGTTGTGCTCAAAAATAGTTGCGCTTTGAGGAATACCCCCTCTTAGTAGTCAGCCTCGCTGTTTAAAATTTTCTCTAAGGGTACTTTCTGTACTAGCTCCCTATAGTATGAGGATCTGTGTGGAATGTGTCTCTAGCCAGAAGTTTTGATATTGGATTTCTGTATGGGCTTATCACGTATTCAATACATCTTTCTGAACGCCCCACATAAAAAAATTTCATCGGTAATTAAAAAAAAATCTGCTGTTACCTACTAAAGTACTTTATACCTACACGGTCATATTGCGAAAAGCTGATTTAAAAAATAAATATCGATGAATTTTTTTTAAGTGGCGGTTCAGAATGTTGTATTGAGTATGTGATAACTGTTTGTGCGTCGGTGTCCATCCTGTAGGTATAAAGGGTGTAAAAAGACTCTTAACGAAGCCGAAAGGCACTTGTTCTCCCCGTCATTGCGATATTTTTTTTGATCTAGACCATATCTGAGAATCTTCTTCTTCTTCAGTTACGGAGATATTAGGGGTCAAAGTTCCAACTTTTTCACATGTTTTTTTCAAATACATGTTTTTAGTGTAATTTTGTTACTTAAGACACCTTCACGATCCCCGTACTATTCAGTCCATCCATCAGCACAATGTTTTGAATGCGTTACATTGGGTCCTACCGTAAAATGTGATTTTTCACCCCAAAAAAAAGTCGTTTCCCAGCAATAATTTTTGCGTAAGGTTACTTAGTTTGATGTACATAATGTTTGGTTGACGGCTTCGTGAAGAGTCCGTTTACACCCAGTATAGTACATTTAATCGCGCGAATAGCTCGGCTTGCACGATGTACGTTCTATGTGTGTCTATTACACTAAGATCTTTCCTTAAATCGACCTTCCCTCATGGGTGTTAAGCGGGACCTAATACTAAACCTGAAAGATAAAATTTACGGCATCTTGTTTTATGCATCGTCTGCATGCATTTGAAGTTACGGATATTTCTAGTAATATCATACTTACATAGTACGTTGTTAATTTGTTGGTTTTATGTAAGCTTGAAGAATATTCTTGAAAGTTATTAAAGTAAAACTCATGTTTCTTTGTTCAAGCTACTTTGGCTTTACGTGTCCGTTAGCTTATAAAAAGGATATAATATTGCTACGATGTTCTCTCGTTGTGCTGGATAAGTGTGTAATTTACGAAGCTATGGGTAAGACCTTTTTTTTATCGCAAAAGCACTACATAAATAATTATCTGGAAAAGCAAATAACAAGCCAAAAATATTTCATTGTTTATTGAATTTTGAATATAATATCATTATAGATAGGTATTTACAATAGTATTCGAATGTTCTGAACTACAATAATTATATTTTCGTTATACTACATTTAAATAAATAATAGTACACAACCAATAACCTTCTACCATACATAGATATAGTAAGGTATTTAGAAAGCGTTTCATTTAACTTCATTTAAAAGATCTCTTGACTTAAATGAACCCGTGTTTGACTTAAATGGACACGTGTTTGACTTAAATGAAACGGGGTTTTAAACTGAGTTGTATGTACATTGAAGAACATATAAATTTATAAAAGTAGAAGCTCTAAGTTATTATGAAAACCTTTCGTTTTTGCGGCAGTGATTATTTTTATTTTTCTCGGGTTATGGGTACTTATAATATATAATGTATATTACTGAATTGCGGTCTATTGCACTAATATATAGTATTTTATATAACTCTTTGGTATACATCCAGTGATTTATTAAACTATATCTAGTTAGTTTGTTGCGTAGTTCATTTATTAAATTGAGGTCATTTAAATTAATTTATTTCGGCCTTATTTTTGGTATTTCAACATTATTCGTCTTGCTCACATTTAAATTTATATTTTTAAATCATGGTAACACTTACTTTTTCTTATTACTTTAAAAAAAAATCTTCAAAATGTAAAAAATATAAATCCTTACACGTAAGTAATTAAAACATGATTTATTTAAATTAAGCCTTTCAAAAAACTACATGAGTTAGTGGGTTTTTTGCTACAAAATTTTATTAAAAAAGGACGGTAATGGTAATAAAAAATGTAAAACAAGAAAATGTGATACAAAAATTGGTGTTTTAATGAGCATTTTCGATTTTAAGGGAAAATATCATGGGGTTTGTATATTGGCGTTATTACCTGTAGTATTGCATTTTGGCACATTTTATATCGCTATATTATATACTATTATACTATATTACTATATAAATATTGATATAATCTACATTATTAAACCGAACATCGATAGATATATTTAGCTTTATGACAATATAACTCCATCTTTAACATTTATAAAAGCCGTGTCACATATACATACAAATAATTTAAAAAGCAGAAGGTAGATAATAAATGAAAGAAACAAAAATAATTTGCATATTTTTTTACTTTTTTATCACATGGATTACACAAATCTCAAATCAAATAATCAGACTTCAAGGCGTCAAGAACTTGACGTCAACGTTTAGTATAAAGTTGACAAAGTCACGTCAGATTGTAGTAACGTCTCAACATACTATTTGATGACGTCAAAAAATCGACGAGTACAGCGTCATTAAGAACAAAAGAGTCACAGTTTTAAAATTTAAAAAAAAGCGAACATTTCTTTAAAACAATTGCAAAACGCCACTGGCTTGAGCAAACAGTTGTCATAATTGAAGAAATCATGAAAAACATTTTTTCCAAACATTTTTTTTCGTCATTTTGAGACACATTTATTGTATGTACTTTAACTCGATAAAACTACTTGCAAAATTAACATCGGAAGCTCAATTTTTAAATTACAAACTGCCGACCATTTTAATTAGGCCTCTACATGCAAGCGAATCACAAAACTTTGCTTCGTAAATCATATATAGTAGAGATCTAGCTAAACTGGCTTTTAAATAACATGTAACATCAGTTTGATATGTTTTATGTACTATATGTTATTTTAGGCGTATTCGCTTTATTCTCGTCATAAGATTGTGTTAATATCAACAACCCATCTTTATAATATATGGAAACCCTTACGTTTAAACTATATACAATTACTATATATACGACACCGAAAATGGTAACGTAAGACTATGCTAATCGAGATTATATAGTTAGGCCTACCCAAATATCCAAATATGAATTTCTAAAACGCGTGAAATAATCCAAGCTTACAAGAACATCAAAAATTTCATGAAAAAAGGAAAGAAAATACTTTTCAAAAATGTATAATTCAACGCATTCTTAGACAAAACATTTACACAGCTGCACTTATTTTAACAATCGCATAATACTAACAGAAACAAAAATATACAATCAATAAAAACCTACTATGTATAAATATAACAGCCCCTAGAATTTTACTATTCAATAGTAAAATAATTATTCATTAACTATTTTATACAATAGTTCATATAAATAAGGTTATAATAGTACGTAAAAGCAGTGTCGAAATTGAATTACAAAAAGTCCTTTATTATAGTTTGGGACCAGCAGATTTAGGTAATTTTGAAGCTGGTCCAAAAAGGTTGTCACACATTATGGCAGACTTTTTAAACCCCTTTAAAGCAGAATATATTATATAAAAAAAATAGCATATATAAAATTATCCTTACATAATATATGAACGCGCTTCTTACAATTCCAAATGAACACAATAATACTTAAAACAATGTTTTTCTTGCTATTTTTTTTTAATTTTACCTTATTGTTACTACAGCTAACTATAATGTGTGCCAACCTTAATTTAACACTAATATCCAAACCTCTTTTAAAATATCGATTCAAAATTCGAGTAATATCATTAAAACATTGCAAAAAAATATTTCCAACTTTATTTTTTCAGCTTTCCTTTTATTTATCAACTGCATTCCCAAAGAAATATTGTTAGTACAAAACATGCTATAGATTAATAGACACTTACAATACTTTTTGGTTTTTACACAAATCTAAAATGTCTGACTCAATTTCCAAAACAGTCAATTACAGACAAGACATTTTCAGATTTTTTTTTTTAGTATATTTTCGTTTATTACACTTAGTATTTCCATTATAATAGGAAGCTTATCTTCCGGGAAGACAATTCCATGAACATTTTAGCCAAACTAATCAACATCAAAAACTTCAAAATTTACGTCAATTACTATTACTAAATCAAATTCATTTATTTTATTAATGGCCAGGCTACACGATCTATCTTTCGTGCACAAATTGCAATTTGCACAAAAAGCCGTGCAAACGGTTGTGGAATCTACATGCTGTTTGCACAAAGTTTTTTGCACATGTCGCTTCGTGTAAACAGGCCTTAGGCTTAAGATCTGGAAACTGACTAACAATCTAAGACATAGTTAACATTACCTTTCACAATTCTTCGGTAGACGCTATAGGAGCTTTCAGGAGTGGTGTCCTAGGACTTTTAGAGCCATCAGTATTTCTGGTAGGAGCTTGGAAGTCTTCATTAGATAACGAAGCAGGTAACGGTGCTATCTTCAGTTGATGTCCATTCAACTTGATCTCGGTAATGGAATGTGATCTCCCGTGATTTACATTAGGTTTCTCCTTGTTGGATGTGGTCATTGGGTCGTGAGTCGGGGTCTTGGCTAAGGATTGGGTCACTTTGGTCCTGTTCGATTGTTCTCTTAGTGCCATTTGGTAAGCTACTTCGAAAGCCTCGCCTAGTGTTAGAATGACTTCTGTCGCTTGATCCTGGAAAAGGAAAAAAATCAAAATGAATATTTATTAGGTCTCGCAAGGGTTGAATAAGATAGATGGAGAGGGAGTGGAAGACCAAAAATCTGTTGGAGTAAATGATAGCGTGGCAGTTGACAGGGGATCATGGTAGAAAATCATGTTGCCCCGGTCCTAAGTTTCATGAGACAAGGACTGGAAGATAATAATGAGCTAGGAATTAAAAAATAAAAGATTTCAAAACACCCAAGGAATAAAATCTCAAATGCATTGCACTGTTAGATGGCCTTCCTATCAAAGAAGGCGTAATGAACCTTATTTCTGACATGAAAACAACAAAAGAAGCACAAAATACAAAACACCAGCTCACCATCGTAGCAACTCTGAAGACGTGGCAGTAGTGGCTGCGGCTGGTGTGGTCCTTGGTGATGTACGCGAAGTGAGTAAGGTCGTCGGCGTCCTGGCATGCGCAGTGGATATTACGGATTTCGTGCTCGCAGACCAACTCCTAAGAGAAAATAATATATCAGTAAGCATTAGGGCCCAAACAAGTGTCTAGAAAAAAAAAAGAAAACCATAACGTAACATATCATCAAATCAATAAATATTTAACACGATAAACGACACACCTTAATATGTCTTATGTCATAAATAAACTGAATAAAATAAAACCAAAATATAACGGGAGTGTAAAAAGAATGAAATTGAGACATCCTGTAAATGGAAAAGGCCATGTCACAGACCCTAATTAAAAACATTTACAGATTGACTTTCGGTCCTTAAAAATGTACAGTAAAACTATAGTTTACCGGCCGAAAATATTTTATACCCGACACAATTTTAAAAAAGGCTACAGTTTTTTTAACGAACGCTGTCCCAAACAATATTTTACTCATTTTTAACGTAAAAAAACAAGTTCAAATTAAATTTCAGCCGTGCTTCGCAAGCATAACATTGAAAAAACACTAATTATCCCACTTAACTAACCGTGAAGAGTTCTAACATAAAAATTCATTGTACAGAAAGGGGAAGAGAGAAAAAACAATCCTTTTTTTAAGAAACACAAAGAAGAGATTGGTCATCGGTCCGATCAAGTGTGAGGAATGAACCGTAATTAAAAATCAGACAAGAATCAGGGTCTTCGTAGGTCCTTTGTTACAAACCCCGGGATGTTTGCCGTCTTACACTTGGATGATCTTCAAAGACCTTTAACAGTCTCCGAAGTTTGCCCCGTCAAGGATTGAAACTACAAACTTGGGGAACAACTTAGTTGAGAAAAAAAAATACAAGATATGGTTTTCTTTTTAACATTTTCGTTCCAGTGAATATCAAAAGAAAATGTTGGACTAAATGGAAAGGTCAAGTTGGCTATTGCCAGAAGTTATTCTTGCTTGAATAAAATATTATAAACATAACAGATTTTTAACTGACGAAATAAAATCATGTGGAGTACATGCCCTGAATATTTATATCTTAGATGAAGAAAAAGAAACTTCAGCTAGAACTAGAACAGTCGTAGTTGGTTCCACGTACCCTGGTAATAGTGTTCAGGAACTTGACACCTCTATAGCTGATGGAGAGGATGATGTCAGGAGAGTCCCTCGGTTCTTTGGTAGACTTCTTCAGCTTCTGTATCGATTTCTTCGTTGACTCTGTACCCCGGAGCTCTTTCACTACTGTTGATCCTAGGTACTGTAAGAAAAGATTGGAATGAAAACACCATTTTTTTGTAATCATTATCTGGAAGAAATTCAAAATGTGCATGGAATATTTGAACAATGAGGATTTGGCAATAATAATATAATACACACACATAACAGAATCATCATCATTTCAGCCGAAAGACGTCCACTGCTGGACATAGGCCCTGCGCCAAAGGGGGGATTTGCTATAATCGCCACGCTTGGCAGGCGGGTTGGCGATCGCAGTACGGTTGTTACAAAGGCACAGAAAACGCTGCTGCCCATTCTCTGGTAAGTCCCTTAGTCGCCTCTTACGACACCCACGGGAAGATATGGGATGATGCTATTCTTTACGTCCGACACCATACATTACAGACATAACAGAATAGCAGACATAACAGAATAGCAGACATAACAGAATATATATAATAGGTTCGTATAGAAAACAATCTATTCATTATTTATTTCTTTTTAATTTACCCCAAAGAACTAAGTCACGATGAACTTTCAAAACAATATCTCTGAAAAGCAAACAGCGACAAATATACAATTTTAAAACACTTACATTAGCTACATACGTCACAGCTCCAGTTACCAGCACGAACGGCTGATGCTTCCACTGAGTCTTCAGCGCCCCTGGTACTCCAACCAGCAGTTCGGAAGGAGCCCTGATCTCCAGGTCCGAGGGCCTGGGGGGTTGAGGAGCAGGTCTGTTCTTTTTGCTGCGTTTCAAGGTCTCTCCGCCAGGTGGCGCTAGGGTAGGGACCACGGGAGGTGGAACCGGTTTGAGGTTTTCTGAAGGTGGTAACTTCTCTTTGATTTCTTCTTTCAGTTGCTGTATGTTGCTCTTCTAGAAGGAATTAGTTGTTATTAATAATTGTTAGTGTTCTAGAAGGAATTAGTTGTTATTAATAATTGTTAAGTCTAGAATTTAGGACTTATTACTGTAAGAACACAATAGAGCCAACTGTATTTGTTTTATCTTCCTTCTATTATTATAAATGCAATGTTTGTGAGGATGGATAGATTTCAGTCAGAAAAAGTAATTCTTTCACGCAAAATCTACTGAAATGATTTGGACGAAATTTAACAATTCACACAGATAGTTTGTAACCTGAATTAACATAAAGTATACTTTTTTATCCCGGTACTACGGTCCCGTGGGATAATACCGAACACCACGTGGGCGAAGCCGCGGTCATAAGCCAGTAGGTTAAGCTTTAAATCTATAGGCATTTTTTTAAGTTTTCCATTTTTATTCGCTTATTATTTTTCACCTTAAAATTCTCCTCAAAAAAAACATCACACTAGAAACAGACACAAACATCGCCCCTCAAAAACTCTAATTAAATAAATAAAAAAGCTGGCAACAAAGCACAATACGCAACAAAACGTAAAGTGACACTCATACACAGATTCACACTTCAGAGGTGCAAAACAAAACGCGTTGGGGGAAAATTAAAAAACATCGCCAGTAGGCGTAAAATTTTAATTAAGGCAATGAAAGGTACACAAGTAAATAATTGAATCATCTGATTTCATGGTGTCATTGGTGAAAAACTACGATGGGAATGAAAGGGCTGTTCCGTTAGAATAAACTTGAATGGTACAGTATAGTATGGATCTGTGGTTACTACAGAACACAGAGCGTAAATACGCAAAGTTGAGTTTTTGAAATAGTTTTTGACTTTGAAAAGCATCTCTAGCACTCATTTCTCTATGGTAGTTTCTTTCTAAACTTTTGCCTCGGGTTTCGGTGTTAAAATTTTCCAAACTCACTGAAGACTGGTTTTGGAACTTGCAAGATAAAGTTTATGATATTTGATCTAGTTTGTGTCGTAGTAAAATATTGTAACTACTTTATTAGAGGAACGTGCGGACCACCAATGGTTTGGCTCGGATAGAGTTTATATAACTTCTCGAAACTACTTCAAAAATAGTTTTGTTTGATAATTCTACGTTGAAATGACATGTTTATTTAGTTTTATTTCAGTATCCAATACATGACAAGACATCTACATTTTATCAAAGGTTTCTAAAACAGTTGAGAATTCTAGGACACAAATCTTATATCTAGCAGGATTAGAGATATTAATGGTATTTCGTTCAGGGAAACCTCGTTACTTAACATACTATCAAATTCCACCCAAGATCACATAATTTTTAAAACAATATGACTCACCAGTACTGTCATTTTTCTATCAATCATTATTATAAGACTAAGCGGACCGTATCGAATCATATTTATAGATAAACGAGATTAGATATGGACAAAACGGCTACTGTTTTTGTTTTGACATTGAGTACTGAGAGTTTTTCCAAGTTAATTGACTGGAAAACTGGGTGACTAGTGTCTGAAGGTTATTTGGGTGATGAAATTATGCTTTAAATATTTAAACCTAAATATAACCCAGACATATTATACGAATACTACTTATCCAGTGGGAAAGTCATAGAAACTTGAGCGATTACTAAAATGTACATCAAGATGATACTTATACTTAAGCCTTATTAACGTTTGACGTCTGCGCTGACATTTACGTTTCTCTCCTGGAAAATGTTATTTCCTAACGCAAATATATATGATAACTACCTAATAAAGAAAGAAAGAAAGAAAATTGATTTTATTTGGCATTAATAACATCTTAAATACGTGTAGAAGTAATAAAATCTGAGCTTTAGAAAGTAGATATAAAAAGTCTTCCTAACATTTTTCATCTGCACGAACATTTGCATTTTTCTCACTAAAAAATGACCCCCGAGTTGATTACCCCTGACCATTTAACAAATCAATCCACAAAAAAGTACTAGTAGGTAATTCAAAATATAAATCAAGAAAATGCATATATAAATAAAAAATCCATCCTAAAAAAAAATTTCCAACGCAGCCATAGTGAGGGCGTGCATGTTGCGCTTACATTTCGCTCCGAGTAGGGCACTCTCATCGGAGTTGAATAGACGAGGAATTGAGCACTAATTACCTATACAGGGTTGCCGACGTGTGAAATTAAAAAAAGGCAGCGATATATGAAGCTACGTGGTATATACAGGCTGAATTAGCGTTGCTTGTGAATGAATGGGATTATGTGGATGTGTGGTCAGATGAGTGGATGTGAAATTAGTACCTATGGTATTTTTAAGTGAGGTTTTGAATTGGAAATGGCAATGTTGCATCAAGTCTGTGACTATCTATCTAATACATTAAACGAGCAATGAAATATAATCTAATCTTAATTATTTTTTCTTTTTATTCTTTTAATCTTTATATTATTTTATAATCTGAATCTCGGAAACGGCTCCAAAGATTTTCACGAAATTTAGTTTGCTGAGGGTTTCGGGGGCAATAAATCAATGTTGCTAGGTTTCATTTCTAGAAAACGTCGTTTTATCCGTGAAAAAAAAAACCGAGCAAAGCTCAGTCATCCAGGTATATTATGTAATAATATGTCGATACTTACAAATAAACCTTTTAGAGCTTATAATTTGAAAGAATGAAGATTGAAGACAAATGGTCAAATGAGGAAAAATACTTCCCAAGTTGAATTCATGAAGTTCAATTCAGGAAGAATTTTACCGTCCCTATTTGTTAAAGTTTTCTCTCCGAAGTTCACTCACAAAAGAAGCCATTTTTTTTGCAGATTCTTAATATACAGAGTGGAAACTTTTAACGGGGCAGTAAGGGGGACTAAACAAACTCAAAAATATGTACAGTTAGCAATAAAATGGCCATTTTACACAAAACAATTTATTGATGCCAATCGATCCTGTTTCTAATACTGATCAAAAACTTCAATGGGACCAATTCAGATTGGAGTACAAAGCTCTATCTAAGTAATCATATAAACTGCTCTAAATAACCATATTCAACATTTAAATGCTACACAAAACGCGCACGAATCCGACACTAGACGAGAAGCTAATATTATGCGACTTAGTACCCATGTGCCAAATACTTATGTAAAGTAGTCCAGCAGTACTCGATGGTCCTTAACAGTTTATTTTAGATAGTGGTATTATTTATGTAATTTGTTGGTAAAGGTTATTTTGAGTGTTAGTGATGGTCTGTTTCTGTTTTTTCTAAGGTTGTTCATAAGGTATTCTTACCTGTGGAAACGTTCCTATATACATATAATGGGTGTATATGTTGGAGGTTGATACCTTCATGGTATATAATCTGTCACATAGTGACTTTGTACGTAGTCATAACAACAGTTCCCCTAGTATAGATACCGTAAACGAAGCCAAAGGGCATTTTGTTCTACCCATCATTTGATCTTTTTTGTTCTGGAACATACCGTATATTTATGTATATCAAATTAATGTCAGTTTTCAGCTTTTTCACAAGTTATACAGGGTGTAAACAGACTCTTCACGAAGCCGTCAACGAAGCATTATGAACATCAAACTAAGTAACTACAAAAATTAGTTCTGGGAAACGACTTTTTTTTGGGCTGAAAAATCACGTTTTACAGTAGGACTCAATGTAAAGCACTCAAAACATTGTACTGATGGATCAATTGAATAGTAAGGGGGTCTTGGAGGTATTTAAAGTAAAAATCTCACATTAAAAACATGTATTTAAAAAAAACTTGTGAAAAAGTCTGAACTTTGACCCCCAATATCTCCGTAATTAGAAGGTTCCCATGTATGGTCTAGAACAAAAAACTGATTTCAATGATGGGGAGAACAAGTGCCTTTCTGCTTCGTTAAGAGTCTGTTTACACCCTTTAGAATGCTTGGTTGACGGCTTCTTTAAGGAGCCGTTTGCACCTTGTAGAAGTATCGTACTGCGATATGGCAAGCCGATTCAATATTGATTGTGACAAATTACTGAAAAAACTATTTATAAACCATAGCCATTACCGAAATATCGGTAATGTCATATATTGTCGAACTCGGATACCTACGTACTGAGGGATGGCAATATCAGAACCTTATAACACTAGGTTCAAGAATAAAAAAGTCAATGATCTTTTAAATTCTAGGTACCTACATCAAAAGGAAATCAAAATACAAAATCACGTCTCTCTTTTACGATAGTCAAGAATCTCCATAATATTTTCCCTTACATACATACTCCCCTACAAATTCGCCAGACTTCGAAAGACTTAACGCCCACACATTATTTAAAACTCATCTCGCTACCTCATCACGTCACTTACTTACATGTGATGAGATTAAACCTGCTAATCCTCGTTAAATTGCTCATCTGCCTGCTAATTATAATCACGCACGTGCCACACGGGGGTAGCCAGGCAACGCCCTCACAGGTGTTGCTGATAAGTAAGGTGGAATGGAGAAATGAATTTGGATTTTATTGATGATACGTTTGAATGCAGGCGGGGAGATGGCTGTCGGAGCAGATTTTGTTAAGTGTGTTTTATAAAACTCACTGCAAATGTAGAAAGAGATAATTTTGCAGATTGACATAATTTTGCAGTAAATTGTCTGAAATACTTTCGAAAAGCCGCGAATGATGGATGGTAACATGTTACTTCTAATCATCATCTTCCTGCCCTTATCTCATTCTATTTGGGGTCGGTGCAACACGTTTTCTTCTTCCATTCTCCCCTGTCGACGTCACGGCATCATTTACTCCTTTCTCTTTCATACCAGTCTTCACACAATCCATCCATCTTTTCTTTGGCCTGCCTCTCCCTCTCCATCCATCAACCTTCATGTCCATGACTCTTTTAGTCACCATGTTAGTTCTAAGAGCAACAAAAATTCCGGAGATTGGGAGAAAAAGAAAAATAAATAAAATATCATAATTAGTAACAATGGAAAACCTACCATAAATATTGTTACACAGATGTTTCCTCATTTGTCGTTAAATGACGATCGACGAGTATCTCAAAAAGCTACCGCATTTAAAGCAGAACAATAAAACAATTCACAAGCCTTATTATGATCCAATAAAGACCCAATAATTCTAAAACACAAATGATCGGAAAGCAATAACGCCAAGTACAGCAGGTGGGTACCATAATATAATATTAAACCAGTTAAGGCGAAGGGATATCCTCGAAAAATAAATTGGCAATCGACGCACAATGAGTATGCACCTGCCTACCGTGTATATTAAGGCTTATTCGATAATAATTTAGGGTTTTAACGAGGCTTAAACTTTGCTCTCTTGCTTGCTTTTTTATTTGGTAGGGTGTAATTCTGATGGAACTTTTTAGATAGTAAGCAATCAATGTTTTTTAAAAACTTATCTATAACTTTTAATATTTTTTCTATCTATCACTTTTATTATTCTATACTCTGAGCTTATCCCCTCCCAATGAATTATTGTTTATTTCTTAATTTTCGAGATTAATTCTACGACAATGGTCAATCAGAAAACTTGTTTTAAGTATATCCTTTTGTTTCATTTTGATTGTCTCGTTGGTCGAGTGGTCGTAAGCGCGACTGCTGAGCATGAGGTCCTGGGTTCGATTCCCAGGTCGGGCAAAGTGATATTGGGTTTTTCCATCAGGAATTTCTCAGTAGCGTAGTAACCACGGAGCCTAGATTTGTGCCCGATTGATGGCAATAGGCTCGCCCCCTGTTACATTGGACTTAAACATAACTGGCGAAATGTGGGTGTACTATTAGGTACACCTCTGCCTAACCCTACGGGCGTTATGTTATGATGTTTTGTTTCTTTTTTCTTTATTTGACGTTGCAATAACGCTATTAAAAACGATATCTCCATCTTACTTTGTAGTTCTTCGTCGAACTTATGTCTAATCATTTTCCAGTTAAAAGACTCTCTTAGAGTATTTTAAGTAGGCCATTTGCCAATTTTACATTTATTTCATACTTTAGTCCTAACGTTCATACATCTCTTACCCTTTCGATTGCCATCAATCGCATCACCGATCTCATTCAATCCGATATCATAGCAACGCCCTCTGCCGTCGACAATTGTCGCTCTACTGCAAGGATATCCTTTTTACAAGCTTTTTGATTGAGCGAATTGCTCACTTCATTGCTCAGATTGAACCTTCCTGGGGCATTTGTGTTTGATTTATTGATGTAAGTTGGTGTCTGCTTCTTAAGGACTGTATCGTGATAAAGGGAAAGGGTCTTAGCTGTGATTGGGTCAGTTGGATTAGGATGATAGTTCTTTTTTAGTTGGGTCCTGTCCTTTGACATGATTTTACGTATCAACCAATGTTTAAAATGTAATTCGATTTCATCATAATACATTATGCAATATAAGTTTCTGTATGCCGAGTATACACAAAAGCTGCTTGGTTAACAGAGGCTCTAAATTAAACAATCAAAGGCTTCATTATCAAACGACCTTTCAGTTCAATAAAACAAAAACTCTACACCTGGTACTTTTACTTTAATCACATCCCATTCATTAAAATCAGCTCACTTTCTCACAACATACCTAATTAAAATAAATCACGCCCAAGCCGTTGCCCTCATTTCGTCTTCCAAGTCAATCTATCAAGCCACTTAGAATTCGTCAACTGCCCGTCTCCAAAATCTGTTACGTGATATTTTTACAACACTTTATAGCACATCTTTACTACCTATATCAGTGTGGTAATCGCTTTCTCTTGTTGATCAACCATGGTGTATGGGAAGCCATGCATTAGTATGCATGGTGTTGACACCGATATTCGTGACACCCATGAACATTTATTAACTATGCATTGTTATATTATATTTGATGTCGTTAAATATGTCTGACGCCTTCAATTGCATTTCACTCAACGTATTTTTCGGGTAAAGATTATTAGAACGGATTTGTCGGCCTTAATGATTGGTTAAATAGTGTTAATTGATACGTTTTTGGACAAATAGATTGTTTGGTATCTGTATGCACTTGGTGTACGCTATGGAGGCGTCGATACCCTTCATCGCGACGACGGGCTTCCGCAAGGTAATTGTCTTGGTCATGACGTGATTCCATTATTAAAAGAAACCTAGTTTTGAAAAACTAACATTTATAAATAGACATAAAGCTTTAGTTGCGGATGTGAACACTTATAAAGACATTTTTAAAACAATTATAAGAGTAAAAGACCTGTACAACTTGGGACCAGACGCATCCAAGACATCAAAGAGAAGATTTCTCAGAAATCAATGAGTAATTGCTCTATTAGCATGAAATAATCGGCAAAGTACTAATTATGTTAATATCATCCTATTGTCCTTTGTTCTGTCCATGATGTGGAATTTTAGCAAAGGATATTCCTGTCGATATTATTGACATATCATATTATGACAGAACTGACTATGTGATCGCGCCAGAAACCACTGTACTAAGCAACCTAATGAGTTGAAAAGTTATTAGCACTGTGGTTATTGGCTAACTAGTTTTCCACGAGAGGATTGTTATATTCAAGAACATAAATATTACTTACCAAAGTATTGAGATCAGCATTAAAATCTTCCATATGATTAACAGGTCCATTGTGCTGTCCAGATACCGAAGCCAGGATCCTTTTCCTATGTCCAGCCTTCTGAATTTCCAGTACAGCAGTCAGTTCTACTTCCCAAATTCTTTTCACTCTATCCATATCTACATACAAATGTTTCCTAAAAGTATCACAATACTGTTCTAAGTTTATATGTTTTAGCCATTCTTCTACGGATTCGTTTTGGCTTTTACTTATATTGTTATTGTTATGATTATTGCTTATTTCAGTTATTTTAAGAGGTAATTGTTTAGCTGATTCTAGTATTTTTTGTCTATAGTTCTCTTCTATGCCCATCTCTCGGAGGTCGTTTTCGTCTAAGATACCGTTCTGGAACAAATGTTTATTGTTAGTTAATTGTTGACAATGTATTTTTTTCAATTACAGCGTTACTATATCATCAATAGTTGATAAATATTTTACATGATACACATGTAAATGTTAAACTGTGACTGGGGTTTACAGTCTCATTGATTGTAGATCATCTGATACAAAATCAGCTGCGTAACATTCATCAACGTTAATTGAAAATGATCAACAAAAAGTATACTTACAACAAAATCGATATCATCGTAACCGCTTTCCAAGAACAAGGTCTCATAGTCATGCAGTCCCATGCCAGAAAGCCACAGTCCAAGGTTGGAAGCCACAGAGGGACTGAGGCTGGACTCGGAACAGCTGAGCCCAAGCCGTGAAGTGAATTCCTGCTCCAGTTCGGACACGAAGACCGACTCCCGGACGAGCTTGCTGCCAAACGAGGCCATTATCTCCGAGATCTTGGCCCATTCCTCCTGTTGGAAAAATGGAAACTGTAAATAAGATTATAATTTTATAGGAAACACAAAATATTTATAGTAAATCTGGTTGGAATAGAAACTGAACTGGCTAAGCTAGTTAGGCTAGATGATAGTTGCATACAATGTAGGATTTAAGGATTATTTGTTAAGTTAATAACATTTTAATAGTTCTACAATCCAATTAGATAAGAGTAAGAAAATTAACTTGACTAGCAAATAGGCTTCGAATAATGAGTAATCATTTGATTGATGAGGTTTTAAAACACAAGTGAACAATTCTTGTTATATGTATATGAAATAGTTGCGAATCACGATGATGAAATCTATGTTTTTTTACACTCATTCCCAAGACAGTACGTAAAGAACTATATTTTTTGTTACGTCTACCGTGTGAATTGGCGTGTTGATTATCAAAAATTCAAGCAATCAACGTTACAGTATCAACATTAGTGTGTTTAGATATAGTTGTTATTGCAAGAAGTACTTTTTGTAGACGTACATATATTCGGTATGAAAACCAAATTATTTGATCAAGACTGAAGCGAACTGGATAGGTTCCGTCAAACCTGGAAAGAGAACGCGCGGGTTCGCAAGAATTTGGAGGAGTAGAGGTAGGCCTTTGCTCTGGAGAGGGAGAGAACAGGTTCGAAAAGCACTTCAACATCAAGAAACTGAGCTAACATCGAGGTACACGTTTCGAGCATTTATTATGGTTATCAGTGAAGATTTGTCTAATTAGAACTTCACTCGTCCAATTGTTGAAATCTATTGTTAAGAAAGATGATTGAATAATGAATTGTGAAGTCTCGTTACAGACAGAGACCTAAAAGTTCCTGAATAATATGCAAATAATATTGTTATTCACACAATACCAAAGCCACCTGCAGTGGAACAGACGACCTTTTAAAAACGAATAAAACATGAGTACCACATCAAACTGAAATTGCTCTTCAATTTTATCAACAAACATTATCATGGGAAGCATCGAATCGCTTTCACGCGACGTTCAAACAGCTGCTACGTTCGCCACCTGCCTACCTGAACGCAACATGAGTATAGTATACAACAGAGGCCTAACTTTGTGTAAGCGAGCAGTGACAATACAAAGTTAAACAGTTTGACTATAAAAGGACGAGAAAATGACAAGTGTCCTTTTCATCGTATCATATGCTAGGCCCAGTGGTATCGGCCACGACTAAGAAGTAATATGTCGTGAGATTGAACCCAATAACACACAAGACACTTTACTTTGTGTAATAGATTTTATATCACTACACTACTATTCTCAAAGCGTTAAAGGAAAACTTCTAGAGGAAGCCTGTCTTTCTAATATCAAACATTCGAATACATCTGACATTCACCAACCCACACTAGATCCAGATGCTTTATTGGTGGGATTGCAGACCAGTTCCTTTCACAGAAGGCAATCCTGTGTACAGTGGTCATGCTAGAGGCTGATGAATTGATTATGCTTTCATATGCTTTAAGTTAATAACTATCACACTTACAAACTAAATTCAGTTCCATCACATTAGATATGATTAGTAAAGAACTAATCCTACTATGTTATTCTTATTTTGATTGCATTTAACGGGTCACTGAGAATTCACACACAGACACTCCATCTAGTAGTTTATCACCCAGCTTGCTTATACAAGTTCAGATTCCATTTGTTATCTACTCTTGTGCTTACGAAGTTACGTTATCGAGATCAGCACGTAATGTGGCCACGTCTCGATATGTGGGTATCGCCCGCATACATGTGACACTTTTTTGTGAATAGTTTTTGTTCAACTTTTTGTGGAAGAATGATGTGCTGGGGTGACTTTAGAAGATATCAATGTGGCTTGAATATGTTGTAATCGACTTATGATTATGTTTTCGATAGAATATACTTTTGAGTGAGCTTTTCGATGTAATTCAAGAAGAAACAGTTACTATGGCACCAGTCTGTCTACATTCGTTCCCTATCTCAACTGATCTAGTTTGGGGAACTGGTTCAACATATGACTCCACAAATTTAAATGCTGGAATGAAGATGATAAACCTAGTAAAGCTGATTAGTTGACAAAACAATATCCATTTTGTTCATCATCTTCCTGCCCTTGTCCCATATCACTTGGGGTCGGCGCAACACGTTTTGTCCTTCCATTCTCCTCTGTTAACCTTCACGTTATCATTTACTCCCTTTTCTTGCAAATCATTCCTCTTCCTCCATTACATTATATTTATATTCATCACTCTTTTAGTCAGAATATCCTCTTTGTTACTAGAAGAATAATGCCAGCAATAGAAAAAGACACTTCGTGATCGAAGGGTACCGTGTGTCGTGTGAAGTGTGTGTGTGTTACGTGATAGTAACAATAAATCTAAAAACTACAAAGAGGCATTTTACTACAAAGAGGCATTAAACTACAGAGAGGCTTTACTCTACCTCCCCGGTAGCCTGTACAGAATATTAAAAAGCTACAAAACAGATGCTCGCACCATATCTCAAACTGAACATTTAATGGCTGCTTTGCATTTAATCCGCATAATTCTGAAGTATTCCACAACAGCTGTCCATCGAACACGCTGGCTATAACGTGTCATGTTCAGATGCAGCGCTCACCTGTCTGTGTTGGGTGTTTGAAGACAGTCTCCAGCACCAATATTAATGAAAATAATTTGGCATATAATAAAACAAATTGCCCAGGTTTTACTAACACATATGGATTCTGTCCGAAATAAATGAATTATTATTATTTACTATTTTTTTAAAGACAACTCTCGTTCCATGAGAAATTCGCTTTTGTCTTTTGCTAAATGCATTCGCATTTGTGCAAGTGTCCGTACATAGAACACCTGGACACCTGTGCAGCCGTTTGCAAATGGTGCATTGTCCTCAATTGATACGTATTTACTGGTATTAGCTTCTGATGCGGCATTGTTTGATGGTTGATGAGTTCGTTTGCATGTAGACATGCAGTCTGGAATGTTGCGTACGAGGCTGGACTCGTACGTCTTGGCGGTTTTTCTAGAAATATCAAGTCTCATTTCCGAAAAACTGGCTCAGTTTTTCTTCAATAAGTTAAACTCATCATGTTAATCAGCTTAAACTAAATGCTCAAAACTTGTGTTAAAAAAAGAATAAAATCTCATTCAAGATTAGTTTGCCACAAGAGGTTTGATCAAAACATGAGGTTCAATAGTATAGCATTATAAGGGATTGAATTGTGTTTCACTATTTCTAGGTTATTGTGTAAAAAAAGATCCCCGTTCGACTCATACATGCAAAAAAGAAAATATTAAAACAGGAAACAATGTAAGGAAGCGTAGTTTTTCAAGTGCTTATCAACAAATTTCAAAATTAACAGGAAAAACGTTTAGCGATACATTCACAAATGAGTACTTTAAATGCAAAACACATGCATTTAAGTGTATTTTAATTTATGGAACAAAACGATATCATCGACATTAGCATTTCAAATGTTTATTTTTACGAGTATGTCATGGTTAAGTTATCTTCTTTCCATTGAGTTAACTAAGTAAAAACATAAATATACGAGCTTAACCTTGCCACGACAGAATACGTATTAATTAATATGCATAAAGATATATACATGATTTGTATATAAACAACACTCTATAAATCTTATCGGTCATTATGTCAGAATATGACTAATGAAATGAAAATGTCAATGAGATATTTTTTATATGAGGCATTAACCCAAAGGCTGAGGTATCAGACTTGTGACCAAGAGGACGTGAGTTTGAACTCCACCCGTTGAAAAATTAATGAGAATTCTCATTCATCATCAATCAATCAATCAACAATCAATTAAAAAAAAAAGTCAATTCAAAGTCGATTTCTCCTTTTTCTTATTTTATATCCAAAGATGGCCGACAAAAATAGAAGACATGTTGATCATCTACTATAATATGTATTAGACTAAATCAATTAAGAACAAGCAACCTTCAAACCTCTTTCTAGCTAGAAGTACAGCAGCAGTAAGTTCAAAATAATACAGAACTGAATAGACACTTCACGCTTTTAACTGTCCAACCGTCATCCGTACCCAAGTCCATCGCTTAGCTAACCAACCGCCTGCTGAACCCATGAACCATGACTGACAGCCATACAATTTGGCATAACAATAGCTTCGGAACATGGTGACGCATCTAACAAAGGCAGGAAGTGAGGAAATTATCTTTTGATGTTAAACACCTGTGGTTTAACGCACCCCATGTTATTATACAGCATTTGGGTTTACAGTTGGTGGTTGGTGTACGCAGAATTGTGAAAAAACCGTTATTTGGTAGAGTACTTACTTGGTTGTTATGTACGTAAAGTGTTCAACCGCCATTGTTTGCGATAGTAAAGTCGCTAGCGCATCCAGTTACCACAAACTGTCGAATTTTGTCATTAGATTTTTGAACTTAAGTTGGAAGGTTCAGGGTAGGCCTCGAAATTCAAATTTTCTTACGGTTTTTGTAATTTGCAGGTCAGTGTCAGGTTGTACGTTGATGAAAAATGAGTCGCGCCAGTAACACGAATGGAGATAAAGGATCACAATCATGAAAATCATCAATATAACCCTGTAAGTTCATGTAACCCTATTCAATGAATATTTCATGAAAGAGTTGTTATTGTAGAATTAATTACTGTAAAAAGTTATTACAACATATAACCTGACAATTACCTGAAATTGCAAACTGCAGCTTCGATCAGCTTCCACCTTAACCGTCAGCATTTTATGGTTTAAATTCATTCGGAGAAATTTGATAGTTTGTTGTAACATGATGTACTGGCGACGGTTCATTTACAATCATCACGTACGACGGATGAAGACCACTGAGCCTTATACCCTCTGTAATGAAATTCGTGGTTGACGAGGCGGTAGGAGGCCACCATTAAACCTTTGGCAACCATTAGCCAGATGGGAGGATTTCAATAGATCCCGAGTAAGACATGGCTGAAGCTTGCTCAGACCAGGGAATCAGGGTACAAAAGTGCCGAGGCTTATAATACTGCCCAGTAAAACTAGTCTGCCATTGAGAATGTTGATAAATAAGGTTGAAATAAAAGCGGTGAACGGCCATTGTACGCGAATGTACAAAAAGGAAAGGGTCGCTGTCCCATCATCATTATAGCTTATCAATTGACGTCGAATCCTAAACAGAGTGAGTGATAATTGAAAACTATTCGCAATGACGAATCGTGTATCATTACTTGACGTGCCAAAATCTATTAAATTAATTCATGTATCGTGTTTATTCCGTAAATTGATATCACAAACACATCGAAAAAAATATATTTTTAATACAGATACACATTGACAAACAAAAAACATATCGCAGTATAAACCGCAGGAATGTCGAACGTCAAAGCCTTTTTAGACACACTGAAGGCGTTGTTGTACCTTATAATTTAGTTAATTAAGCACCTTCCTAAACCATAACATTATTTCAAAGTATTGCATGTCTACCTAATCAGAATTTAAAACTAAGTTTCACTAAACTTACGTAAAGCTCAAAAAAGCTCTTTTACATACAAAATGCTAATACACGTCGTGATTATACCATGACGTAATTTACTTCATTTGACCCAAGAAGATCTGACCTCTAAGTTAATTAATTCCATTTTAGTTATTACATACCTACAGAATGTTACAACTTATAATTGAAAATGGCTGTTATTTCTAATGGCCACTTAATTTCCAATGACCAAATGCAGACAAAGTCACGGAATATATTATAAATCATAAAGAATATATAGCTTTTGGCAACGGCTTCGCCCGCATGGGTATCGAAAATTATGCCTCGGGAACATAAAGGTAACAGACAAACAAACTTATTACTTTCGCATTGATATTATTAAGTATGGATGGCAGTATGGATAGAAAAAATTATGTAATTTCTGTTTCCCCAATTAAGAACCCTGTTATTATTAAACTGCATTTTTTCAACTACCAAGGCTGTATCTCAGATTTAAATCGCTTCAGGAATACGAAAGAGCTTAACTGCCGAGATATGTATTTTAACGTTACTTAACTCTTACTCTGACTTGCGGAAAACACCTGGATAAGGAAAGCACAACACACACACACCGGGAAGTGGGGCAGAAAAAAGGGACCTTTACCCAGCAGTGAGTGATTCCGGGCTGATATTATGATGATGATGACTTGGGAGAAATGTCCCAATGTCTTTTCTTTAATTTTGAATTATGCTCTAAATTTGGCAGTTATCTGAAAACTTCCGAAGGAACTTGTTATCTTTCTGCGCTAGATCTATCCATATCTCGACAGAAGATTCAATAGCCTATCTCTCAATACCCACACTCTCTCAACTGTACTTAAAAACATGCTACTTTTCTTTTAGAGACCATTATCAGCACCTGCCTAGCCTAGCTATGTTAGGATCAGCTTCCAATTTTACTGGATGCAGCTGAATACTAGTATTTTGTAGAGCAACTGTTACTTCTAGAGTCCAATTTAAATAAGTAAGGACCTTACCTGCTCATCAAATGGACTAAGTATAGACAGCGACTTCTCCCCGCTCTGCGTCGAGCTGGTTGTATTACTGCGTCTCCTGACTTCGTCCTCCACTCCATTGATATTCCTGTCTGTCGCCTGTCCATTGCTGCTTAAGATGGTCGGCGGCGGGGGCGGCGGCTCAGTCGGGGACGCGTCGTACACGGACTTTAGTTTTTTCAACGTTTTTGGTCGTTCCGCTGGCATCGGCCGGAGACCGATCCCGTCTAGCGTTGTTGTTGAGCCTTTGAAGAGGCCTGTGGACAAGGAAAGAATTTCGTTTAGTTTATGATTATCAAATTGTATGATGCTGCACAGAATTGGTAAATCCTGTTGGTTATTTTAGCTGACATGGCCTGTTGGAATGTTCTGGTAGATGGTATTTCCGAAATATCTTAAGAAAATATTAGGTCGTCTCTCTTGTGACCATTTCATACCAGAAGCCAAATACTTAATACGCTTTCTTGAGAGTAAATGGGACGAATGACCGTTTTACATACAATGTATTACTCAATTTTCTTCTGTCTGTGATTGTATCAATTCGCACTCACAAATACAAAGAGAACAAGTTCCTACATTAGATACTAATTGCACACATTTCCTTGTGACCCACAACACTAAGATTTATGCGATCGAAGAGCAATATACTTGTCTGTATGTTTGTCTGTTCGTATGTTTGTTTGTCTGTGTGATTGTGATGCAATAATTTATCTGTTTTACTGTCCTCGGGTTGCGGGGACACAGTTATTTGTAATGTATTGATAATAACCTGTCAGGACACAAAACTGCCTGCGAAGTTGCATTTAGCCGACACAAAATTAACATTGTGACAATATTTCGACGGCATGTTGGATTATAGCCCATTCCCTCTCATAGAGAGGAGGCCTGTGTCCCAGCAGTGTGAACATTATAGGCTGGTGATGATGATGGTGGCAGCCAGGTACGCTAGATTTTACAAAAATAAGGTTGGAATGGTGACATAGAATCATATGGAGACGAGCGTTAAGTTGTCCTGGATTTTTATCGTAGGGTAATTTTTTTACAATAAAAATTTCATATGTTTTAGCATTCGATATACAAGTTATTTATAAGGTGACCAGTGTTAATAAACACGACAATTTGGCAAGTCTGTATTTTCATAAGAAAATGGTATGGTATATAATGGTATATAATGGTATATCCTAAAGAAAGCCTAGTCCCCTAGTTTACCTTAACACTAAGTTAGAGCCATGATCAGCCCGAATATGTACAAATCCTTGAAAGTTCAAAAAACTTTAACCCTTCCCTCGCCTTCAACCATCATTTCATCTACATGACACCTACAAGGCAATTTACACTATAAACACTCAAACGGAGCGTAGACTATCAATTGTCCGACCTTGCTAGATAGACCAGTTGTTTTGATAACCAGTCGGGCCTTGGCACCGATAGACAAACGACCGTGTTTTCACTTTTTATAATAACATGAACTTTTTTTGTTTGACTGTGTGATTCCTTGCTAGTGTTATGGCTTATCATTCTCTTGCCCTTATGCCAATTCATTTGGGGTCGGCGCAGCATGTCTTCTTCTATACTTCTCTATTCCTTGTCATCCCATCAAACACCTTTATTGCCATATCATCCTTTACACAGTCCATCCATCGTTTGTTAGGTCTTTCTCTACTCAACCCATCCACATTCATACTCTGAACATTCCTCACGACATTTTCTTCATTCCTCCGCATCACATGTCCATACCACGACAACCGATTACCACACAACTTTTCAGTCGCTGGTGCCACTTTCAGACTTCCTCTTATGTACTCATTTCTTATTTTATCCATTCGCGTAACAAAATGAAAAGCAGGTACAGATTGAAACACCACATCCTGTACATTCAAAATCATTTATCTGATTGAATAGATTTTACTCAAAAGCCGTAAACTACAAGTAGAATACCATCTACCTTACCATCACAGGAAACGCTAGATATATCAGTCCCTATCGAAAACAAAGGCCGTCTAGTTTATAAAATAATTGAACAATGTTAAATTATCCAGACACTGGATATTTACTTACGACCGGCTCGCGCGCATGCCATACAATTCAGGCCAATTTATTCTGAGGACGGACGTGTGAAAACGTTTTTAAGCCTCTTATTATAGAGTTTGCTTGCTTGAATGTTTGCTGTGATTTATTTTGAAGGTGTTTTATGTGGAGCAAAGGATTTTAAGTTCGCATCCTGCTGACACTCAGCATTATAAAATCAATGAAACATTAAACACAAATATTATTACACCGGTGTAAAATGTTAAAGAAATTGTTTCTAAAAGTATATGATTCTTTACTTAAACTGCAACTAATGCCCGTTTTTGCCAGCACTATGAGAGACTCGTTTAAAATCCAATAGAGCCCTTTGGGGCCAAGCTCTTTTTTCTCTTACATTAAAGCGACCTTAATTGAAAAAAAGGGCATTATATAAAGACAAGGCCAACATGAAACTACATCGAGACATATAATTGAGTTGCGCATAAGCAATATAAAACATTATGACTTTAATAAAGTGCATAAAATTTTATTATGATTATTAATATCTAATGACATCATTTCATAAGTTATGTCAGTTTATAAATAATCGTACCGATGGTAACAGGTGTATGACATTGAAAAATATTTAATAAATTAAGATTCAGAATAGAATTTACATAAAGTGACCAATAAAGAATTTTCTGCTCTTACATAATTCATGAGCGTAACTTTTACATAACATAAATATATGTCTTGCTTTTGAGACAGATTTCTTTGTATGACTGCAATTTGACAATATTTAAATAAAAGTATCAACATCAATGGCATAGTTCACTGTTGAGTCGTAAAGTATAAATATAATCCATTATCAGGACGAATTCCCTCCTAAGTATTATTCCCCATTTCGACTACATATTTTTTTAACCCAGTCCCAATTTACTTATGGTCGGCACAGCGTACTTATACTTTTTAATTTTTTGAGGCGTCATCTATAAGTAGAAGATGGAGGGACGAGCTGAACAAAATCACCTACCAGTGGTCCACATTAGTCCTGACTCGAAATATCTGGAAGTCATGGGGAGAGGTCTTTGTTCAGAAGTGGGATGCCGCAGGCTAACAGTATCAGTATCACGGTCTTTGTTCAGAAGTGGGATGCCGCAGGCTAACAGAATCAGTATCATCTATAAGTTTATTTTGTTCCTAGTCTTTTATTTTTTTATAGAAACCGACATCTAGCACACTTAACAATGTCAACAGTAACCATGACTTGTATACCAGAAAGAAGAAAAAAAAAGAAAAAGTATTAATTAGTCCGCACAGGACAAAACGCACAAAAAGAAAATGGTTTTACAATTAGCAATGCAGTAAAATTATATTAAAAGTAAAAATTAAAAAAAAAAAACGAATATTACTCTGTACGAGGCCAAAAGGCCCCCCTATCTCAGCATGGTGCTATAAACAAAGATTTAAAAAAAAAGACGAACTAATTTCGTAGTGTTCAGTAGTATCGCTTTTCCACCTACGACACAAGTTTGGGTGGTCCCCGTAAAGCCAGGACCACACAATGGTAACCAATTATATCTCCCATTAGCTCGAGCTTTACTTAGGAACATGTCTACCCAACTAAAAGGTAGCAAATGAAAGTGACAAGCTACAGACAATGGGCTCGAAAACAATGCCTATTGTGACCCTTTGAGGCTTCAGTGTGAACCATGGAGTAGGAAGGAATGGAGGGCTCATGTGTGAAGAAACGTCTGACGCGACTACACAGAAATAGCTGTACGTAAATGAATTCGTCTCTACGAACTCGTTAACGATGAATGCCTAGACAGTCGGCAACTTGACCTTGTTTTATAATTACAGAATCTCTATTTGATAAGAAATCAATGATAGAGAATAACAGCAATTAAAACATGTACCTAAGTGTGCAGCTGTTAAAACTTTGAATATTAAATAAATAACCATGATAACGGTTATCCTGATGATGTAAGTTATCATTGAATGGGATTTTATTATCGTCATCATGTGCACCCTTTTTAGTGAAGAAGTATAGGTTTGGCCTTAGGCTTAGCTTAGCCTTGGCTAGGCTTGTATGCTATGCTTCCCGTGTTTGCGAAATACCTTTGAACTATGAGAATATTAGATATTAATTTTATCTTGAAGAGTGGAGTCCACTCATGCACTCTCATTTTAAAAAATTATGTAACCATGATCATCCTAAAAGTCCGTATACACTCTCCATTTCTTTATACTCTGTGTTGTGAACTATTAGTTTGATGAACAGGAAGATTACATGGCGGTTATGTGATAATAATGTTTTTACTTTTTCATGGGAATGGAGAAATGTTAAATGTTTATAAGCTACTTAATATCCCACGCATGTTGTTGTAATTTATGTGCATTGTAAACGCGTACTTCGATACGTCGGAATATAAATATTTTTTAAATCATGTCTTCCGTTCAACAACTTCGTCTAATTGTCCCATGAGTATTAAAAACCAAACAGTTGACAATCAATAAACATGCATACTAATACCGTAAATGCGAAAATAACTCCGTCCGTTTCTTTTTCGTGCTGAACGAATTGCGACAAAGTTTGGCACACAGTTAGGTGTACGACACAGACACACACACAGTTTGGTGTTTTGTGGTTTGGTGTCTGTGTTAAGGTAATGTTTACCCAGTGTTTCCGTGCGATAACTTCCGACCACTACACAGGTGAACCAGTGGACTAAAGCTAGTATTTCATACGAAAACTCATTTAACAAGTACATTCTAATCAAAATTTGAACAGCAGCATAGCAAATAACCAGACCAAAGATGGCTCTTACTTAAAATCTATTCATAGATCGTTAACAACAAAATAATTAACGAAATGAGAGTGATGTCATATCACCAACCTTGGCAACCAAATTGGTGATTGATGTAGTTCAATGTAAAAATCATATTTAGATATCATTTTGTTTGGCAATGACAACCCTTTGCATTATGACACATTTTAAATCAAGCTCGTTTTGAGTTGTGGAAGGAAAAACATAAAAATGCAAGATAAACAAAAGAAATCCACGAAGTATGACATCATTAAAAGTTGTTGTTTTCAATGTTTTTTTACATACTTAAATCCATAAATCCCATACAGTGCCTTGTATAAGATTCCTACTTAACAAAATCTTTTGTAAGTATCGAATTTGAACGAACTTCCCGCCTTTTATTGGCATCTTACGAACTTGCATTTACATTCACCCTAACTTTGCTGTAATTAATTTGAATGGGAGAGCAGCGGTGGCCCAGTGGTAGCGACCCCGACTTACGAACAGTAAGTCGTGGGTTCGACCACTGCTCTCAAAAAACGGTGAAGGAAAACATCGTGAGGAAACCGGCATGTCCTAGAACCAAAAATTCGAAGACATGTGACATCTACCAATCCGCACTGGGCCCGCGTGGTAGATTATAGCCCATTCCCTCTCATAGAGAGGAGGCCTGTGTCCCAGCAGTGGGAACATTATAGGCTGATGATGATGATGAATTTGAATGTAAAGATGGCCATTATAAATAGCCTCATTACAAGAAACCAGTTTGTAAATTAGTATTTCATTATTATTTTAGACTTGCATCATGTGATATCGCACTAGAAATCGCAATGACTCAAGAAAAACAGTACTGCATACAATATATTATATAGTTACATATCCTGGTTTGTAAATGACTAATGCATTACAGTTAGTAAAAGAACGTGTAGAAACTTGCAAAACTATTGAATTTTAAGCAAAAATATTTAAAAATAATCATAGTCTTACAGTTTCCCATCAGAGTGGCAAGCATTTAACATTCCATACAACTGCACCGTCGTCATCTCTTCATTAGTCAGATTTATTTTAAGAAACACCTTTAACTTATCACAAACGACACAAATATCACTATTGAACACACTCTCAGCACTAAAAACCACTATTTTATTCACAATATTCAAGAATTGATTACTAATCCAAAGAAATTCGCGATGTCTGATGATGCAGCAGTAACGATCGTTCGTTCAGCCGGTTCCCGAGCAACTGTCGAAGCGACCAAGTGAAACAATATTGATAACAGACGACGTCACTTATCGTCCGCACTTTATTAATCTGAATCAATTTGTTCGAGAAGACAATTGGAGGACGGTTTTGTAGGATATGGGGGGAGGTCAGAGACCATTGAGATCCAACCAACCTACTTGTACATATATATCTGTCTTTGTCACTCTATTGGACAAAAAAATCGATGTTGTATGACATATACCATTAGCTGATTACATAGGTATGTTTCACGTCACTTTACGTATTCTTGAATGGAGACCGCAAATCGGAAGACGTAGCATGGGATGTCACGA
Source organism: Lycophotia porphyrea (assembly GCA_950005105.1). Taxonomy (NCBI): domain Eukaryota; kingdom Metazoa; phylum Arthropoda; class Insecta; order Lepidoptera; family Noctuidae; genus Lycophotia; species Lycophotia porphyrea. Next base: position 8,548,324 of record OX465391.1, on the reverse strand, counting down.
GCTAGGTAGATCGAGAATTTACTCTTAAAACGGATTTGAAACCTGGATGGATGAGATTGATCGCGGTTAGATAAAGAGTCGTAGTTAGGTGAACTGTCATACTTTGATGATAGACCCTCTTACTAGCCAGAGAAGCTGCACCTGCCAGTCGCTTATCACATGTGTAATGTGGGACCCCCAACTAGGTGGACCAACGATTTTTAAAAAGGTCAGACAGGGTCAGACTAGATCCAAAAGTCGGAGGATATAGTTCTGTGGTGCAACTTGGGAAAGGCCTATGTCCAGCACTGGACCACGCTACTCTGAGTTGATTTGTGAACATAGTGAAGTGCATATTTAAGTTGGTTCCAGAACTACATGTTTGGAATGCCAGATAAAGAGGATGTTATCAGGAGATTATCGGCAAAAGGGCGCTGTTTGGGTGACAGACGGGAACCAGCGTTATCTACAAGGAATGTTTGTGCGAATTGTAGTTCATCATCGATTGATAACTGAGGAGTGCCGTGTCTGTAGATTAGGAGATACACTGGGAGACATAGTTCCTGACTTTCGTTCCTAAATATTTGGCAAGCGAAGGCATATCGTATTGATGGGAATGTCAATACGATATGCCTGCGATGTCTTGTTATGAAAACGATAATTATTTAGTAGGTATCTAAAATATATGTTAGTTGGTATAAAATAAAATGGATTTAGAGAATGTCAAGATCCTAAATCAATGACAAAAGAATCGTTCAAAAACGTATATGATGTATTTATTTTGGTATAACACAAACTTTTTATTAACCGGTTTTTCTTGTCAATAAACAATTAACTGACTATTTATTTAATATACATTGATAATTAAAAATTATTAAACTAAAATAGATAAACTAACAACAAACTATAAAAGGGCATCGAAAAACTCCTCCTCAACGCTGTCAGATGGTAATGTGCCCAAGAGACTGGCGGCGTTGCCACGTTGTATGGCAACACTTAGCCTCTGGCCAAAGTAAAAGCCAGCCCTTGGGTCACGGGAAGCGTCAACTAGGCGTTTCGAAATTTCAATTTATTTAATTGACTTTACGACTTAGTCTGAGCTGGAAGGAGCCCAGACTAAACACGTATATAGGTAAGTCGATACACACACACACACACAATTATAAACACTAACTTTTGCCCGCACGAACGCCAAGTATGCTACCTACACACTGTTCTCCATATGCCTATAGTCCTTACCAAGGTCATAGGCTGACCATGTGCCTTTTTGCTGTCATAAAAATCCGTTAGGGTGCTAATGGGTGTTTCCATCAGGAATTTCTCAGTAAAGCCACGGAGTCTGGATTTGTACCCAGTTGATGGCAATAGGCTCGCTCCCTATTACATGGGACTTAAAAACACATGATGACTTATGACAATTATTTCTAACTAGTTTTAGCCCGCGGCTTCGCTCGCGTTCAGAATTTGACAATCAATTCAGTACAGTCAGTACTCTGCTTGTAATTCAATCATGGTTCGAAAGACACGTAGCGCCCTCTATTAGAACGTTATTGTTGTTTGTTGTGTTTTATTGTGTTTTCCTCGGAAACAGTATTTTTTTTCGGGATGAAATGTATCATGTCTGTTTCTGTGCACCTGACAACGTATATGTAAAATTTCAGGATGATCGGTTCAGTGGTTTAGGCGTGAAAAGGTAATAAACAAACAAACAAACTTCCTTTCGCATTTATAAAATTAATATTATAATTACAATATAAAATAAAGTAAGGATACGGAAGTAAGGAAAGGATGTAATTTTGTAATTTTAAAGTAATATATTTAAATTGTATGTATTTAAATTGGGATTTGATGCCTTTATGAATAAAAAATAAAATAAAAAAATAACCGGCGAAATGTGGGTGTCTGGTACACCCTTCAGGAATAACAGACGTCATATTATGTAAAATTCGTTCTACAGCTATTTTTCCATTTATAATAATTATTATTGAATACTTATCGACTCGAACTTTTTGTATGTTATTTTTATAACCAGATCGACGTAACTGATAATAAAGATTTATCTTGATCTAATATCTTAAAATACGATGCTGTTATCATAAATCATATTGATGACTATCAAACGATAACATTTTTTTTTAGATCGTATCTTAATTAAAGGTGAAAGTTGTTGCGTTAGGTTAGTTTATTATGGTCAGTGACTTTTTGAGCTGTTTTTATTTTGCAATTGCTTGAGGCTACGGTTTGAAAATGATCAAATAAAACATTATAATACGCCTTTTATCCCCGAAGGGTTGGGCAGAGAGGCGTACTTATAGTAGGAGGTACACCCACATTTCGCCAGTTATGGTAAGTCCCATGCAACCTAATATCGTCATCAAAAGGCCAGACTGCTACTAAAAAAATCCTGATGCAAAATTCCAATAACACGGCTCGACCTAGGAATCGCTTGCGACCACTAGACAAACGAGATAGTCAGTCATTCAGTTTAGATTTTAGTTAAATAATAAAATATTTTATCATAAATCAGTTTATTTGCACACAATCGACTATTATAATTATATGGTTGACTATTATTGTTGACTATGACTATTGTTGTATGATATACGCGTGCGCGTCATATTAATTTAATTTACTACTATCAGTACCTAGCCCACGACTACTCGCAACCTGCTTTAGGGTTAGTATAGAACAACCCTGTAAGTATTACATACATAACGCCTGTATTACCGAAAGGGTCGCGCAGAGGAGTATTGTCAGAGGAGTCAAACTAAAACACACCGGAAGTGTGATAAGGCGTTTAAAATGTAGTTACGTTTTAAACGCCTAAACCAATGAACCAATCTTCATGAAATTGTACACATAAATAGCGTGGGACTCGGAGGATTACATGGGTTACTTTTCATAATAGATATTTGTATGAAAAAAATGTATTTAGGGAAACCAAATAGATAATTTATTGATATAACTCCAAAAACCATATCACTCACTTTTATTACTTAATCACACTGATAGCCTAGTGCTATGACCGTCGGACTGCGAAGTCATAGGTCTCGAGTTCGAACCCAAGATACACACCTCTGATTTTCCGGATTCAAGTGCGTATTGTATAATTATCACTTGCTTCATGCCAAAAGCATGCCTAAGAGATATTTCTCGACAGCATGCAAAGCCAAGTCAGAGGCCCTTGGGTGGCATAAAAACTCACCAGGGGATCCCCCACTATGACGTCTTAAAGCAGGAGTAATTCCAGTGTGGGAAAGAGACAGAGTTATACAGGTCGTCTAGCGCCATCTCTTTCTCACACAGGTCACATTACTCCTGCTATAAGACATCATGGTGGGCCACCAGGTTAGGCACTAGCCACTCGATAAACAAAGAACTTCTTTATTTATCGTATCATCTCTGTCCTCGCACTCGGTTCACATGTAACCCCTAAATACGCGACGGTTACAAAGTCAAGCACATGGTATAGATTAACTTCGAGTTACTGAAGCCGGCCATGTGCCCATTGCCAAGGTTACATTGTATTTCGGGGGTAGGGTTGTCAGACAAAATTTTAGACGTGTTGACACTGTGATGTAGGGACAGGAACACTTGGACCTGTTGCTTTTTGGATTTACGAAAAGGTGCATTTTTTACGAAAAGCTTAGACGGCACGAAGAGGTATTTTAGGCCGTGGCACGAGCGCGCTGTGTAAACGTTACGTAACTATGTCGATTTTAAAATTAAACATATCAATTTCCTATGTAATCCTAACTTGCTAACTTAATATTATAAATTCAAAAGTAAGTTTGTTTCTTACCTTTTCACGCCTAAACTGAACCGATCATCCTGAGATTTTGCATATACGTTTTCAGGTGTACAGAAACGGACATGGGATACCTTTCATTCTGAATAAAAATTAATGTTCCTGGGGAAAACCACAACAACGTTCTTTTGATAGTAGATGGCGATACGAGACTTTTGAATCATGATTGTAAATTAACACGAACGAAGCTGCGGGCTAAAGGTAGTATTTTCATTATTTTAAGATTTTATTCATATCTATGGATGATACTAATTGTGCTTGTTGGAAACAATTTAACTAAAATGCTATAGTTGTATTATAATTGTATTTTCGATTCAAAAATCGACATATTTACGTTAGCTTTACACCACGCGATCGTGCCAGGGCCTCTTTTTTTTTACGGATGGCAAATCATCAAATGACTTCTCCCACTCCGGGCAGAGCGGATGGGAGTGTCAGACTTGTACTGACTAAAACCCATCCATGTTCCTTCCTTGCCCTTTGTGTTCCAGGGCCGCGGTATCTCTTTCGAACAGCCGTGCCAGGGCCTCTTATGTATAAATTTAGTTATACAGCCGAAAAATGGCTTCTATGGATTATATTGCTAATCTTGTCAGCAGTCTAAACTTAGGCTAATCTACGCTCTAATATTCTTACACAAATCTTTATAAAAGTTTAGGCAGCCCTATGAAGTAAAGATATCATATTCTAAGAAAGGGATGCACATTGAATATGGCTTATCTTCACGCATATTCAGTGGGGTAAGCAAACATTAAACGGTAATTTGTTTTTGTTTTAATTGCTTAGACCATATTCTTGTAGTGTTATTTAAATACAAACAGTGCTTTTTAAAGTTTGCTTTATTTTAAAGCAATTTTACTCGACTGAACTTATAATTATACTAGGTACCTCAATAATATTCACTTTCATCGAGTTATACATACAGGGTGTAAACGGACTCTTCACGAAGCCGTCAACCAAGCATTGTGTACTTCAAACTAAGAAACTTTACGCAAAAATTATTACTGGGAAACGATTTTTTTTTTGGGTGAAAAATCACGTTTTTCGAAACATTGTGCTGATGGGTGGATTGAATAGTACGAGATCGTGAAGGTGTCTTAAGTAAAATAAAATATGTATATTCAAAATATGTATTTAAAAAAAAAAATTGAAAGAGTTGGAAGTTTGACCCCCAATATCTCCGTAATTAGAAGGTTCCCAGGTATGGTCTAGAACAAAAAAATTATGCCAATGACGGGGAGAACAAGTGCCTTTCGGCTTCGTTAAGAGTTTTTTTACACCCTTTAGAGGCTCGTGTTAAAAACGATATTAAGGTAGTACTGATAAAATAGTTTATAGTATCGGCCATAAATAAAAAATGTGACAAATATACGAGAAATGAGTTGAAAGGAAACACCATTATCTTACAAAAAAAAGGGTTGAAAATACCGTTCGTAAAACAACGGGTGACTTCATCCGCACGTCTTACAAAACGACTAAAAAGCTATTTTTAGTAAATATGATGTTGCGGCCGTTCATACTTCAATTTTACAGTCGTTGAAATAAAGTTCATATTGACTTGGCTGGTTAGAAAAAATTAAGATATCATTTTTGAATAGTGAAACCTGATAGTTCGTCTTTTTTGTAATTAAAAAAAACTTGCCACATGTTTTCATTTCGGCTTTTTTATAGGGATCTACTTTTATAATATTGTGTTAGGGTCGTTATTTAGATGTAGATACTACTCCAAGAAGAAAAAAAAATCTGCTGACATAATAACATTTTAATTTTGAAAATTATAAGCCCCTTATTTCACACTTTTACGTATAATTCTGTAGTCACAACTTTTTGCTCTATTAAATCTATTATATCAAACACAGGTGCGTTATAAAAAACATAATAACGTAAATCTAATTATAATAATCACACATACCTACTAACTTAGTGTACAATATCAATCTAAAACGATGACAGACACAAATGTTTACAAACACAATTATGACTTTTCAGTCAATATGTATAAAACCTCTATGATGTTAGATTTGCAACTAAAATGGCATACCTAGACGTAAATAAATATAGTCTAGTCTATGTAAATAAAAAATAGGCGAAACTCCCACGCTATGTTGACATTTATCATTTGTTTTATAAACAAGAGTTTGACATTGACATTGACATTGACTTCGTGACCTTTGAGTAGTTTAAATCGAAAATCGTACGTGCCAGTTTAAAACACTACCCTTATTTTGGCCTTCGTCGCAGTCGAGCAAGAAAAAAAAAACCAATAAAAAAATGGAATGGTATTAGATGGATGGAGGGGAATCAAAATTTATGAAATTAAAAAACCGGGCAAGTGCGAGTTGGATTTGCGCTTAAAGGGTTCCATACCAACGTAGTAGGGATCATGAGATTCAGCCCGCTGACAGACAGATGGATGGATAGACGAACGGACGGACAGCGGAGGCTGAAAGTGTGTCCGTTACCTTTTGGGAACGGAACCCTAAAAATAAACTCAAAAAGAAACTTATGCACTGCGCTATACAGTACACAGCCTATAAAAATACTAATAAAATCATGTCGTTGTGGCCATATCGAAGTTCACAAAATGGCACGGGCCATTTTGTGAACTTCGATATGGCCACAACAATGTGTTATTCTGACTTGAGAAAATCGAACATTGCATTCATTTACGACAATTATTAACGCTTAAAAATCAATGAGTACTCAAAAAAATAAAGTTTTTCCACGAATAATTTTCAGATACTTTTAACAATAAATCTGTCGTTTCATATAAGGTAAAAAAAAAGTATGAAACACAATATTTGAACAAAAAAATGATAACAATTCAGAAAAGTGCAATTCCCAAAAAAATCGTATGACCCACTATTTCCTCGTACTAAAAATGTCTACCAACTAAAATGACGCCGTTGCAATGGTGTCACATGATAAGAGAAAGTTGAAGATAAAGGCATATTGCAATCCTTATCACTAGCTTCTGTAGGTACTATCGCAAGAATTATGTAGGTATGATGCAAATCAATAACTTATTAAATACAACGATTGTGAATTTGTAATTGTTACTAATTAGGGTCTGTAGGTTATCTCATTATTTAATTCGATAATTCTAATTAGAAGTTCTATTCGATTAGGTACTTGTTTTTAAACACATTTCAAGATAGAAAGGTCAGGTGCGTAGCACTCGTACCCGGCGTGCGTGTATGACCAGATGTATGAACGTGGATTAAGTAAAAGGAGTATGTAAGGATCATAGCAGCGTTCTGTGGTTTCTGCCTACCGCCATGGGAAAAAAGCGTGAGTTTATGTATGTATGTATGTGTATTCAGGACACGATCGAAGCTAGGTCGGTAGGTCGTCAGTTCAACCAGAAACTGAGATCGAAACAAACAATGGGATGGATCTATCCAACTTAAAAGGCTAGGATTTGTAGCTGTAGTTGAGAGTAAGTGTCACTTTTTTTTCCAGTTCAATTACCAGGAAGTGATGAAGAACGGGGTGAAGACTGGCTTATATATATGTATTTTAGACATTCAAAAAGTGCTGTCAGCCTAATTTGAATTAATGGTTTGATTTTGAGATAATTTTCTGTTTGTGCGATATAATTTTCTAAACACAAAGAATAGAACGAAGAAATTACTTGAATAAACGAACATTGTTTTATTTAATTACTATCTTTTGATCGCAGCTTCACCACCATTATGTACGGAAATGAACACACGGGAACGTTTTAAGCTTATGACACTCAGGAATAATGTAGCTTCCCGTTAGTGAAAGAATTTGCGAAATTGGATCAGCAGTTCCTCAGATACCTACATACAAACATAAAAAACTTGTCCCTCTTTATAATATTAGTAACTCCTGACTAGAGCGCATACATTATAGCCTGGTCAGGAAAGTACCTCCTAGCAAGCATACAAATAGACTCACAAACACACGAGCTATCCCGTTTACTCATGAACATGAACCGGACACGTGTACATAATGACATGCAGATGACATTCAAAACGTTCCTCTTCCTTTGACGTCATTGCGGAAAACAGTCACCACGGTGAAAATACAAACGGAATCATAAAAAAATCATCGATGTATGACAAGATCAACCAATTTATCTTGAACTATGGTAGTTGTGCCGTTTGAAACGCAAGTGCCAATTCTATTAAATAAAAATAAGTTCTCAAAAAACTTGTTAAAGTTGTCTAAGTTATTTGAAATGACGGGGTATTAGTTGCGCTCACAAATTCAAATTTTTCAAATGGTTGCGCTTCGAGGAATAATTTAGTTGCGCTTAGTAAGTTGCGTTTAATAATAATTGCGCTTTGAGGAATACCCCGAAATGACTGACAGAAGATTCAACAACAGTCAGTGTTGAGGAGAAAAACATCGTAAAGAAATCTGAACATCGTACTAGAGACAGCCACGGTTTATAATAGCCTAGAAATTATCTACACATAATTTGAAAGCAAGCTTTGAATGAGAAGATTTACCCGGAATTGAGACAAAAGCCAGAGAAGGCTTTTACACTTTAAAACCAACAAATAGGTTCAACTTTCTAAATGACTGACTTTTTGACAATTTAAATGCACCTGCAAATACCTAGTCGATAAAAGTTCGTTGTTGTTTGGGGTTCCTATCCTCGTTTCAACAAAGTATCAACATAAACTGGCAGTTACAAGTGAATCATGGATTCAACGGGCGATCCTCGTGACTCAGCTTCATCTTACTCATTCGCGCTAAAACTATGGGTATTTGATAACAGCTCTCGTTTGATAACGGACGAGTGTTACAATGTGATAAGACATCGTTTTTTTTTTTTTAAAGGATATGTGTTGGTGGAGATTATGGTTATCTGTTTTTTGTTTCAATGTTGTAATTTTTATGTTTTGAGGAAAAATAACTATCTAAATTTTAGTAGTTATGTTTGGGGAAATATAGACAGTGTGTATGTACGCACGACAACCATTCAAGCTATGCAAAACCAAATTAAGCTGAGCTCTCATTGTACTGGAAGCTCATACAAAGCGAGGTCAGGTTATACTGGATATGTATAGCTTCGCCATGTGTACCATACGCATATTGAATCAGTTGGTTCCGTACCCTAAAAAGGTCCTGATGCACACAGCGAGCAATTAATCCACATACCAAGCTATTTATCCCTAAGACCTGTAAACTCTAACATCGGATGGGTGTGAAAAAATAAGTACTATAACTACAGGCAATGTAAATAACTGTATTTATCTTGCTGCTATATGCTACTTGGACCGTTGCACCGGCGTAGGCGCAATTAGCACCTGTATAGTATAAAATCATCATGCATCTTGATCTATAGTAACTGCTCATGAAAAAGTTTAGAACATTCTAAGCATATAAATTGAAACGAATCTTCCAACAAAACAACGCCATTATTCTTCTAAAAGCCTCATAAAAACATTATTACCGTCAATAAAAGAATAGTACAAACACAATAGTTTTCAAAAGATTAAAATAAAAATCTTAAAGAATTAGCATAAGAATACTCTGGGAACAAAATAAATATATTCGTGGTTATATTTTGTACTGCACTAAGTTATTAATAGGTGATACAAGGGACCTTTGCAATAAATATTATGGTGGCCATAAAGGGTGGACAAAGGGAGTTCGATGACTTGATCGGCGTTTGTTTCCATGGTTATCCTGATCTCAGGTTTATTTGGTTACCTGCCCTAAAGTGCTTGACTTCCTGAGTCAAGTACTTTTCTCCAGAATCTATGTAGATTATGTAAATTTCCAGAACTTTTTAAATTTTTTCATTGTCTCCGAGATTTCGGGTTGTGCTTTGATGTAGAACATAATGCTTGAGTCCGCTCTGGTAAATTATAATTAAGTAGGGTTTGGTGACATCAAAAGGCCGTTGACAAAGCGTGTTTTGAGGCTCTACTTGAGTGAGGCAATCATCAAGCAATGCATTGCCTTTCAAATACATATACGTATAATAAAGTTGAAAGTGCAACTGCAAACACAAGAATTAGTCATAAAGATAGCTTGAAATAATTATGAATTAACTTTCTAAAATCCCACGCAAAAACCCTCCCAACTAAATTCTTTAATTATAAGCCACCAAGAAAAATCGCTCATAACAAAACATAGCATCATGTCTGTAATTCCCGAAGGGTTAGGCAGAGGTGTACCTAATAGTACTTACTATACTTTGCCGGTTATATTTAAGTCACATGTAAAAGGGGGCGAGCCTAATGCCATAAATCGGCCACACATCCAGATTTCGTTGCTGCAACTGGAAAATTTCTGATAGAAAAAACCAATAACACTTTGTCCAACCCGTGAATCGTGAATCGAAATCCGTAAGTCGCGCTTGCGACCACTAGACCAACGAGGCAGTCCAAAATCACACCTTTGCACTAAAAGTGACTTATTAATGTTGTCAGTATCATACGTCCAGAACCCACACAGTTACAATCCACTAGAATAACTGTAATAAAATACCGATACCGTGCCGTACAAAACAATGGAGCCACACGCCCAACTCGATGCACTGACCCCATAGCACCTGCTGACCTTGCAACGCCGCAAGCGCCAAGATTTGTTTGTGTTACACAACTTGTTTCATGTTTATTACTATTCGAGGCTGTGGTTCTGTGTCTATTATTATTTACTACTATTTTATGAGCATAGTAAGAAAGCCTGGCGAGGAATATTGTAATAGTTACCTGTTCCCCTACTGTCTTTGATGTGCAGGTGCACCACTGTACCTTTAAAAGTACAATGTTTTTTACAGAGCGAGTATTTTTTTGCCAAGCAATCGAATTCTGTGTACTTAAGAGTTTTTCTTGTAGTGGTGTGTGTGTAAGTGTTCTTCTCGGGTATTCCTCAAAGCGCTATTTTTGAGCGCAACCAACTAAGCGCAACTAAATTATTCCTCGAAGCGCAACCATTAGTAGCGCTCACAAATTCAAATTGTTGAAATGGTTGCGCTTCTAGGATAATTTAGTGCTTCGCTAATTTAGTGGCGCTTAATTGGTTGCGCTAAAAACAGTTGCGCTTTGAGGAATACCCCTTTTTCTCGAATAATGAGATTGCTGTTTGTGCTTTCCCAGGAGCAGGTAACTAAATATCTGGTTGCAATTACCATAGCGACTTTCTTAACGTTTTTGCCATGCCGAAATTCAGATGTACGCAATATTGAGGATATATCGTGGATACTCTGTATATAATTAAAATCGGTGAGGTGTTTAAATAAACTTGACCTATGAAAATGTCGAACCAATTCGACAATTACAGTCTGATATGAATAAAAACTGAAAAATATTACTTTAATAATCTATACAAACCTACCTAATTTGCTTACCTTAAACAATAATACCTAACTTATCTATATGTTTGACCATCATATCATTTATTTACATATACAATTAAAAAGACAGGTACACACGATAGTATGACGTCACATGTCACGGTCACCTTTGTCGTGATTTTCCAAGAAGGTGACTCATGTCTAGTAAAATAATACAGACATATGAAAACACACGTTCGATGATTTGACCGAAGTATGTGGATTAGAACATCAGGTGACATGGACTCTATGACAAACTATTCTGAGAAAAAAACGGGATTGAACCCGAGATACAACCTTGTGAGACACTGACTAAAATATACAAGTGTTGCGTAATCCCAGCCTGATGGTTTTTCATTTCGTTAAGTCGTAAATGTTCCATTCCAAAGACCATTTAAAACCAAACCCGGGTGCAGGGCGGATAGGGTAGTCAGTGTGGCGTATGTGGTAGAACAAGAGGAAGCTGGCCCAATTGAAAAGAGTAACCATGGAGTTTCTTGCCAGTTCTTCTTCATAGGAAACGACCAACCCAAACCGTGTACCTTTTTTCGTCGTTTTGTAAGGGCCCATGAAGGTAGGCCTATGTGATAAAATATTTTGATTTTGGGAGGTTTAAGGCCTGCTTTGTTGGACGTCATCTTATTTGTCATCATACAAAAAAACAACAATTGTTTGGTTGGAATTTCTAAAACCTCAGAAGAGATACCCATTATTTTACCTCTTCATAAACAGCTATTGTTTATTATTGCCCTATTATACCGACGCCAGCAGGTCAAGCTACCCGAAACTGTCAGATTTTCCCAACCAACCTTGAACCTAATGTTTTTGAGGTAAAGTTGAAAATCTATTAAAGAAATTTGACAGATTGTAGTAAGTTGATGTGCTGGCGTCTGTACATAACGAACAGTTCCAATTATCTGATCTTACAAAATGCAAGCCCATTGTTGTACTTATTTATTTTCAAGAAGACTTAATGTAGTACGACAAAGCACTTCTGTGAAGCAATCTTTCGATTATTTACGCTAAATTGCTCTGCACTCTATGCGCTACGGTACTCTGAAATTGAAAAGAAATTTCCGCTGCGTCGAAAAGATGTAAAAACATATTTACTAGATCTTTCCTTGATCATACAAGTAAGCCTAGCCTTTTTTTTTTACGATTGGGAAATCATCAAATGACTTCTCCCGCTCCGGGCAGAGCGGAAGGGAGTGTCAGACTTGTACTGACTAAAACCCATCCATGTTCCTTCCTTGCCCTTTGTGTTCCAGGGCTGCGGCATCTCTTTCGAACAGCCCGCAGCCCTGGCAGGCATCGGCCCTAGCGGGCCCCTCCCTGTTTGCTGACATCTCTTTGAGGCGCGCGTGGAACAAGAACGCGCCGTCTGCACGGCCTGTCGTCAAAAGACGGACGGACGGCGAGCTAGCCTATTACTCACTCCACAAGTCCGCGTCTACGGTGGCCGGAAGTCACCACGTGACCCCCGACGCCCGGGGCGTCTCCCGCGGCGGCTGGGACGAGAGGTTCTCTCCCTCTCACGCTCCGTCACCTTCGCTAGCATGACTAGTAAGCCTAGCCTCTTTCCAACTATGTTGGGTTCGGTTTCAGTATAACCGGATGCAGGTGAATACCAGTATTTTACATGAACCAACTGCCTATCTGACCGCCTATCTCACTAGATCACTCAAATATCAAAATGCAGAATACACCTAAACTGATTATTGCTTTGCCCTCTAGCAGGCAAGAACAGATAAACACCAACGTCCAAAAGCTTTTATTCATGAACATGCTTCCTATATCCGAGGTAAACACATACTTTTAAGAAGAGCTTCATCACCCAACAAAAATAACTTTGATAACGCGTACAGCACCGATAGTAAACCTGACTTCAAACAGTGAGAACATTAAAAGCTGATTATGCTATGTGTGCGAGCTATCCAACCAAAGTAAGAAGGAATGTCTGTACAACGTTCTATCAACAATAGACCGTGCGTTGCTAACCGTTCAACAAACATGCGCGCACGCAGATTATGTGCGGATGATCGCTAGGTATTTGGGACGGAAATTGTATTGTTTACATAAAGCAAGTATTTACAAAATAGAATATTCTTTGTACACCATACAAAAAACATTTTTTTAATACAATTGCAGCTGCAAGACAATGCGTATTATGTTTTGTATCGAGCTTGATATTTCCTCGTAAAACTTTTATTTTTATGTGACCTACACATCCAGAAAAGGAAATCTTATATTGTTTGTTCTCGGTCTAAAGCACTAACATTTACTATAAGTAGCTCTAGTTTCATTGTATTTTATAGTTCTGTTCTACATATCGTTCTTTTTAAATCTCTGTCTGTACTGGTTCTAGTTCTCTGTATAGTCCTTGTCCTTTTTCAGTAGACACATCTGAAAACAAAGCAACAGGTACCCAGTTCTCTGTGAACTGTTGCTTTACCTGTGTGCGTGCATTTACCAACGCGCACAAGAAGTACATATGTCCAACATTACAGCATATAATGTAACATGTTGTTTGACGAACATTTAGCGATGCACGTAGAGCACACAGCAGAGTGAACCACAGAACACCGTAGTTAGCACGTTATGTGTGTTTGTAGGACAGCGTAATATGTCCACAAGGTTCCTTTTATTAAAGTGTTTAGTGTGGGTTATGTTGGGGTGCTTTATAGCTGTGCCCTTTGTTACCTAACCTAGCAAACTAAAACCTTCTTCTATAATGACATACAAGCATACGTGGAAAGAAATACACTATTTTTTCGACCTAAAATGGTGTTTGGTTTCAAGAGACCCTTTACGAAGCCGTCAACCAAGCATTCTGCACATCAAACTAAGTGACTCTAAGCAAAACTTATTACTGGGAAACGACTTTTCTTTGGAGTGGAAAGTCACGTTTTACAGTAGGCTCAATTTAACGCAATCAAAACATTGTACTGATGAATGGATTAAATAGTAAAGGGGTCGCGGATGTATTTAAAGTAAAATTATGACATTAAGAACTTATATTTCAAAACTTGTGAAAAAGTTGTTGACTGTTCAGGGCTGCGGGACTGTTCGAAAGAAATACCGCGGCCCTGGAACACAAAGGACAAGGAAGGAACATGGATGGGTTTTAGTCAGTACAAGTCTGACACTCCTTTCCGCTCTGCCCAGAGCGGGAGAACCGGAGAGGTCATTTGATGAGTTCCCATCCGAAAAAAAAGGGTATCTACAATGAGACAAAAACAACTCAGTTCCGTGGTAAGAATATAAGTGAAACACTAAAAAGCAAACCCAGGTGGGACAAGAAAATTCTGACTGACCAGAGTAGGTACTTACAATTAAGTACGTTTGTTTACCCCCACTAATGAAGGCTATTCGAATGCACTTTTATGGTGCAATAATGATGACCACATTATCCAAACAGGACATGCTAACAAGATCCCATCAAACCATTGAACAACATAACAAAAGCTTTTAATCGACGAGCCATACAACCCGCTGAGCACACGCAACAAAACGCACTGATTAAATAAATAAACACAACAATAAACAATAGTTTACTGCCTCGTTGGTCAAGTGGTCGCAAATGCGACTGCTGAGTATGAGGTCCTGGGTTCGATTCACAGGTCGGACAGGTTAACAGCTGCGTCTGGATTTGTGGCCGAATTATGACAATAGGCTCGCCCCCTATTGCATGAGATTTAAACGTAACTGGCTAAATGTGGGTGTGATATTAGGTATACCTCTGCATTACCCTTTTGGGGATTACAGGCGTTATGTAACGTACCAATAAACAATAGTTTAACAGCACATTAGCAAGGTCAACGCCCTCTATAAAAGGTTTAACACCGATGGTAATAAATGCTGCAATAAAAACTCCAATAAAACCCATGGGCTACAATAGCCTTTCAAAGGGCTAACAGAGCGCTATTGAGCACCCAGGAAGGGCCGGAAGTCACAGGTACGCGCTTCCGGTTTCAATGCATTCAAATCTCGACTACGGTTGATGATAGATAACCGAGCTATCCTAACTGGTACAGCATTGAGTCATGTTTTGATAACAAGACAACTTGAAATGCAGGTAGGTATAATATGTAGTATTTTTAGGATTTGCCGCTTTTCTTAGTCGTTATCACATCCTATCCTACTATGTATATAATATAATTATAAAAGCAAAGGTTTGAGAGGATAGATAGAAGGATGCTTGGCACTTTTTTACGCAAAAACTACTAAACAGATTTGGATGAAATTTGGCTGATAATTACTTTATAACCCGGATTAGCACATAGGATACTGTTTATCCCGGTAGTACAAGCCCGTGGGACAATTACCCAACTCCACGCGGGCGAAGCCGCGGGCACAAACTAGTATATGTATAATCTCAACATGAATGATATAACCGATTACATTTTACGTCAATATTTTGATTTAAAAGGGAGTCCATGGAGTTTCTTGCCCATTCTTCTCCATAGAGATCTACATTTTGGAATGGCGAACTATAGTACTTATACAAGTTATTATGCCTTGTGACTGTGGGGGTAGATCCGTTTTTTTTTTGTTTTTTTGTTATTCAAAAGTGCCTGTAATGCTCTAATTGAAATAAATGCTTTGAGTTTAGTTCGTAATTGCACTGCATACCAAAAGGTGTGAAGCAGATCGGAGCGGAAACGTATCCAGGGAACGCCCTAGAACGATATCCACTGACCTTAAAGGTGCTGGATCTTTAGACCAGCCAGGTGCGTAGGGTTTTGCCTCCCTATCCAAAGGGAATAGACGTGCGACCAGCACGTCGCCCGCAACTTTGTTCACAAAAATTGTGATGGCTCGGCTAATATGCATGATATAAATATAATTTATAGCCTATAGCACCCACAGATATGTAGCTTTTTGCCAATGAAAGAATTTTTAGAATTGGATGATTCGTTCCGGAGATTCTTCTACATGGAAACTTACAAACAAATTTTACTTTTTATAATATGAGTATAGAAATATGTTGGAGTTTTGGTTTATTTCTACCATGGGATTATTATTATCTCTTTTATTTTTATAATTTTAGTTACTGTAATTGGTTATTAATACAACCGTTGTAATTAAAAAAATAGGAATTGAAAAAGTTGCCCATTATAAAATCGTAAACTTAAACCAACATTTAATAATAAACCCAACTCAAATCGAATTCGTCTATAAGGCCAAATTATTGAACGGTCGCCAAACAAATAATTTGGCGGAAACAGCCATTGTTTTATCCTCCACAGTTTAACAATGACATAATAATCATGACTAATTTAATTACCATCATCTGGATATAGTAATAGGTTTAATTACGAGGCTCGGTTTTTTATGGGTAAAATTAACTCTACAGCCTAGTGTTAAAGTTCAAAATGTGTAACACTTATCTAAGAAATCAAAATTGGTTATATGAGATGTTTTCTCGTGCAACTCAACTGCATCATACGTACATCATATGTACAGACGCCAGCACATCAAGCTACTACAATCTCTCAAATTTCTTTAATAGGTTTTCAACTTTATCTTTGAAGTATTAGGTTCAAAGTTGGTTGGGAAAATCTGACAGTTTCGGGTAGGTTGACCTGCTGGCGTCTGTACATAATAGTAATTTGTAGGAACAAAAGAGTTTTTAAAAGAAGAAGAGATTTTTTAAGATTGGTTTATTTGAACTTTTGTTAGCTTGAGGTCCTAGGTTAGATTCCAAGGTCGGGTAAAGTGTTATTGGGTTTTTCCATCAGGAATTTGTCAGTAGCAGCCATAGAGTCTGGATATGTGCCCGGTTGATGGAAATACGGTCGCCCTCCATTACATGGGACTCAAACATAACTGGCGAAATGTGGGTATACTGATGGGTAGGTACCCCTCTGCCTACCCCTTCAGGGATTACAGGCGTGATATTATGTAATGTGACATTATTTAAACAAGTCAAAAGTATACCTTGCGGTAGTTCTACAGATAGCAGGCAAGTCCTTGAACTGATTGATAAATAAACTGATATGAACTGTCACTGTAAATATACGGTGGTGATTGCTTATCGATGTTACTGGTTCGTTTGGGCTGCATGGGGACGTTATATTTTTAATAATTATGACTATGAATGTTAAGATATATAGGGAGTAACTCTTAACGAAACCGAAAGGCACTTGTTCTCCCCGTCATTGCGATATTTTTTTTGCTCTAGACCATACCTGGGAACCTTCTTGTTACGGAGATATTGGGGGTCAAAGTTCCAACATTTTCACAAGTTTTTTTTTTTTAATACAATAATAGACATTATTGTCCCTGTTTACGAACATTGTAGCGGCAGTTTCGAAACCATATAATTTTTAAACGTTCCCTTGTGTTTTTATTATTTTAAACCTAACATCACGCTTGTAATCCCCGAAGGGTTAGGCAAAGGTGTAAGTACCTAATACATAGTACACGTTTCGCCAGTTATCATTAAGTCTCATGTAATAGGGGGCGAACCCATTGCCATCAAACAGGCACATATCCAGACTTCGTGGGTGCTACTGAGAAATTTCTGAAGGAAAAACCCAATAACACTTTGCCCGACCTGGGAATCGAATCCAGGACTTCGTGCTTGCAACCACTTATTGATTCTATCGTCATCAATAGCTGAGTCGAAAAATCTGTCAAAGGACAGTAATTCTATAATCTCATTAACATAAAATTCATATCACAAATAAAAAAAAAACACTATAAAACTCAGTGACTTTCATATAATTTAGAACACCATGACACGCCATAAATTAAAAGGGATATGAAGTGCCATTGAGCCCGCATTACGTGGTTGATTAAAATCTTATTGTTCTATAATGCCATGTAACCATAAAAACACCTTTCCTTAAAGTAATTTATGGGAAAAAGTAAACATTCGCCTCACGTCCTAAGATCACAATGGAAGATATAATGGGCTTCTGTTATATCAAAAATATACAAAGAAAAATAAATCTTATAGAGCGGTATTTTAAAGTTTAAAATCCAGTGGTGGCTTTTTCGTAAATCCGACTTAATGAAATACAGTCTGGCCTGACACGATTCTCATAAAATGTGTTTTATTGCTTAAAATATAAAGTATAATTTCGATTGTATTTTTTCTCATGAGATTTTGAACAGGAAAATAGTTGAAGTTTCGTAATAAGAATTTAATCTCAAAGGATTTAGGTCTATTGTTGCATGTTGTATACCTTAGATTTTGGCGACACGAACAATACCCATACAATTTTACACCTTTGGAGAAGATGTAGCTTGACACAAATGGCCTTTATAAGCCTGAAATGCTCCCGATTTTGTATGGGTATTTAATATTCATAATGGTCCAAGACCTTATCTTGTAAAAATATAATAGCGTTTCTTGTATCTTTTTGGTAAGAATGCTGTCAGCATTGTCTGTTGGAGTTATTAATGTTTTATTTAAAAAAAAAGATTGGATGAGGAACTTTATTGATACTGAATTATTAATCTTATAAATCACTTTTGGGGTCTGAGTGTACTTACCAAAGTGCAACAGAAAGGAAGACCATCAATCTTTTTTTCTAAACACTCGGAATTCTATTTCTATCTTTTGTGACTAAATAATTTAAAACATACCCATTTGCCCCTCAGTTGCCACGTAGTCCGGAATGGTGGGGCCTCTATCACACAACTTCTCACACAAAAACACTAACATAACAACATTGGTCACTTGTCACAATTCATTCGCACTCATTTTTGTCACTTCGTAGAATCAACCTTGAAATAAAAAAGAAAACAAATTAAAATAAAGGAAAAATTTTAAATAAAAGATAAAATATATTTTTTTAAATAAATGTGATAGTGGTTCAATTAGCTTATTGATTAAAACTTTTTAACTATTTCTCAAAAACGAATGAGTGCACGGAATTTTTAACCCCGTAATTAAGCTCATTCCGTTGATCTCCCTCTAAATAGGTTAACAACTTATTAATAGGTTTTAAAATACCCGAAAGTACGTATCAGCTACTCATCATAAGCATCTCATAACAAACGAATGAGTTTGTTATCATAACGGGCCATAAAACACCATAACATAACATACAGCCGCTTGTTATCTTTTGCAGTTTCAATCAGCTTCTGACGGTAGGTATAGCACTACTTTAAAGTGTTTGTTTTTTTTTACTTTCCTTTCAATATAACATTTGGAATGCTAAATGCGTCTAGAAAACCTTTAAAATATGTAGGTTAATGTAAGTAACCTTCAGTCTATTTTAATAAAAAGGTAAAGGATGTAGTTATTGGATTTTTTTTAAGTAAATAGATTTTTTTGTAAGTTCTTAATCGTATTTTATTTGTATGTAAGTAATATATTCTTCATTCATTAGTGAAAACTACCAAAATGGGCCTGTTTTAAAACATTTTGTCCTCATTGTCTTAAAGTTGTATATCATTTCTATGACAGAAAACAAGACTATTTATTTATTTATTTCCTTATAAATTATAAGTTTCTTTGATTAAAACAAAGCACATAATTAGACCTCTGGGGTCTGTCTTAGATATTTGATCAACTAAGATTCTAGACTAAAATAAGATTTTAATTTAGATCTTTCCATTTCTGTCCTGTACATGAAAACATAAGTTACTCAAATTAGTGCCTAAACTGGCAATAATTTAGTTATAACTAAACGTATTAACAGCTCGGTGAGAACGATAAATACCCTGCACATTAAGGCGCTTTTACACACGGCTTATTTATTTCATAGTATATGGAAAGTCAATTAAAACAAAACGTGAATAATGTAATCTTATCCACAATTTTGGTTAACATGTGCAAAGTAAGTACGTAAAGTACTAAAGTAAAATTGTAATAGAAGAATAGTTTTATCCATGTGCATTGTTGTACATAGTAAAAAAAGAACCGCTTAGAAATAACGGCTGTTTGAGAAAAAAATGGTAGAGAGCAAATGCATTCACCAGCATCCGTATTGCGGAGTACTTTTAAACATCCATTGTTCTTAGACAATGCAAGAAACAATAGCATTTTTTCCTTAAGAAATAGGAAAAAACTTTTCAGAGCTTAAAATCGCTATTATTGCTTGAGATCTGAGCAGCCCCTAACCATCAAGCAAAAACAATAAGAAGCCATCGGCCGCGAGTTCAGCGTTCGAGAATAGAACTCGTTCTAAATATAACTGGCCGTTAGTGAAGCGCCGCGGGAACACAAGTTCTAAAATTAAAATAGGATTTTAAAATTTAAATCCTGACGCTTCTGTCACGTTCAAGGCCGTTTGCCGAAGATTAAAAAAATATTCGTCTTTTTTTTAGAACATCTGGTAGAGATCGTAGACATCAGTTTTTAACAGATAATTTATTCCAAAATGGTTAACATTGTAAACAAAGTGGAATATATTATGTATTTGATTAGATTTGTAGACGCACTTTGTCTTGGCTTTGCTACGCAATCAAGGATGATGTGGGCGTTCTTATTAATTCAATTCTATAACATGTAGATTCCTAGTTCTAGGTAAAAACCTAGCTATGGCGATCCTTTGTTTACCTTTAAATGAGCTAGCAGAAAATACTTTCCATTGCCTCTATGGTTGAAAATACAGTGTCAGAACTAAAACGACAAACAATCTAAAATACGTCTAGCACATGTCACTTTCTCGAACTATTAGTATGAAAAATAATACGTTCGTACGGTACAAGTAAACATCGGCTATGAAAACTTGACCTTTTCATTCTACGACTCCGAACGTATTTTTGATTTAGCATCCTACGGTTCACCGGTTTACTATAGTTTGTATGTACAGTCCCCAGCGCATCAAGTTACCACAAACTGTCAAATTTTATCATTCGATTTTGAAATTAACCGTCAAAATTTTATGGTTGAAAATCATTTGGGGTAATTTGACAGTTTGCTGAAACTAGTTGTGCTGGACTAAACAACGGTAATTCAAGCAAAAATGTTTACATACGGAACAGACAGAATGTTTGCGAATGATATTAAACAAAAGGAAGTGAATGTCTGAACACATATTGCTGAGTGCTTTATCTTTAGGAAGCAAATCAACTGTAGACGGTAGTAAACCGTAATGTCATATTTATTTTCTCTTGAGATTTATTATGTCACTCATTTTAAAGTTTTCTCTCATCTGAACGCATCACAATTTAGTTACTTATTATAAATGTGAAAGTTACTCTGGCTGTCTGTTGCCTTTTCACGCCTAAACGGATGAACAGATTTGGATGATAAGCCATGGATAGACCATGACCTGGGTATAGATATAGGAAAGTGTGGGAAAGTGTTTATCCTGGTGGTATGTTCCAGGTGAATTACGTCCTAAGCACAAAATACAATATTCAATCAACAAAACCTACACGTGGGCGCAGCCGCGGATTAAAGCTATAGCCAAATATGTCAACGTAACGATCTCTTTTCCTTTTAAAATTAATTGCACTTAAACAGAACACTAAAATTCAATTTCCTGAAAAGACAATTTTTCTCCTGCGTTAAATATACTGTTTTAAATATAGAACTGACGAATCTTTGTGCGTAAGCAGTAAACGCTAAATATCCCCTATTTTGTTGACAGACAGACAAATTAGTTTTCTAAATCCTACCCACTGTTTTAGATTACCATTGTCAAATGAACTCTATCCTTAAACAGACGGTTTGAAGTTAGGGTTCTAAACAAATTAGTCTTGTTTATCTAATTTTGGTTAAGAAATGATCCCCTTATGGTTTGTGAAATTGTCGGGTGTCTGTTACACGTAAATTTAGACTGGAAGTGGTTATTTTTTGTATCTTCCTTTACTTATACTTAGTAGACGTTACTCGCTTTGGTCGGAATATATTTATTTTGTCTGGCGACACCAAACAGTACTGTTTATGGATGATTTACACAATCGTCTGGCTTCTTGTATTGCATTTGTTTTGTTGGATTTAAATAGCATGAAATGGCAATAATTTTTAGAAATAAAAAATAAAGGGTGTGTAGGTACTTATTACGCACGTAAGAAGTTATATTTCTTTGGCGTAAACTAAAATGTTGACTAGCTAACTTCAGGGTGTATGTTGATTAGCTAACTTCAGGGTGTCGGTTTTTCGTGACGGTTTGCGCGCGCATCGTAAAAATCCACGTGATTATGAATGGAACTCTAAAAGTGGAGTATAAAAGAGTCTTGAGGCTTTAAAATTACAATTCCTGACTAGCTAGGTAGGATAATACATAATCGTATAAAAATATCAGATACATGTAAGAAAAGACTGCCTCGTTGGTATACTGGTCGCAAACGCGACTGCTGAGCATGAGGTCCTTGGGTTCGATTCCTGAACCAGGCAAATTGTTGTTGGGTTTAACATCAGGAATTTATCAGTAGCAGCCAAAGAGTCTGGATTTGTGCCCGTTTGATGTCAATAGGCTCGCCGCCTATTATGTGGAACTTAAACATAACTGGCAAAATGTGGGTGTACTCTCAGTAAGGTATAATCCTGCGTAACCCTTCGGGTATTACAAGCGTAAAGTTAAGTTATGTAATATTGTAAAATAAAATATTTAAAACCAAAAAGTTAATAGTTCAGTTACTTTAAACAGTTATGAACTAAACAAAAACCCCTTCAAAATCTTAACGCCGTTTTAATGAACACAGAAACGCCCAAAACCCAAAAAAGATTCACTTTCATTTCCCAATCATAAAATAAACAAAAAACTAACGACACTAAAATCTACCGTATTTTTTGTTAAAAAAAATTGTGTGTAAACAAAACAGACTCGGGACATTAAAATGGGAGATAGGACACATGATGGGGACAGTTTCATGGTCACAAAAACGAATGACACTGGTGTTTACTGATATAAATCAATGTGCTTTTATGTCTTCATTTGATCCTGTACACAAAAAAAAATAAACTCTTACTTAGTATTAGTAAGTTATAAACTTTATATTTTAGTTGATGAAGTAATATTTGTGGAAGTTCAAAGAATAAATATTATGGAACTTGTATTTTGAGAAGACGTACAGCGTAGTACACCAATTCACATAAAGTATTTTTACTTTTCAATGAAGAAACTGCAATATGTAATGATGATGACAATACAAAAATTGACGAAGTAACAACAATAAAATACACCACGTAGTTTATCGTAGAACTTGTAAATGTAAATATCCATTCGATAAGAATGCTAAAAGAATAGACGTGACATAACAATGCAAAGATCTCCATAATCATATCGATTACAACAAACTTCATAACATAATGGTAAACCGGCTCGATTCCTAATCTTAGTGGGCGACCTTACACGATCTAATCATTGTCCATAACACCATAAAAACCATGCTGCATAACACCAACTTCTTTATAAAACTGTTTTTTGAATAAATAACGGCATCAACATTGATTCCGGTGGGTGTCACCACTTGTCTGAAATGGTGCTTAAAGTCCACTTAAGAATGACAGGTACAAATATTTTTTGAAGTAAATGCACACCGGTGGTCCAATATTTGGACCCTGCTGTGTCTTTATATGGTTCTTTTCTAAACAGCTTTTAGATTATTAAATGTGAATACAGAAGGAGTAAAAGCAGCTTTAGAATATTGATTAAGTTTGCCTATAGTGTTATCAGCGTCCTTGACTGTTTACATATTTTTTTCATCTTACCTTCTCTGTTAAAAGAACATCAAATTCCTGTTAAACTCCGGCGCAATCGGGAAAAAGAGTATTTAACAAAAGACTTTTAAAAGCCGCGCGAAATTCAAAAGCTTGCCTCCTTGCATAAATAAAAAAAAACAAATTGAAATCCTAGCTGTTCAAAAAAGGCAATTATAAAAAACAAGTAAATTACAAGACAACATGCAAACGAAATTAACGCCACATGTAAAATTCACTTAAAAATTACAATAAAGTTAAAGAAACTGCTACTAAAGGCAACGGTACGGGTCGTCCCTTCAACGTAAAGAAGTTTACACATAATACGAGTGTTGAGCAGGAGATCATAATAATTTGGGAAGTAAATATTTGACGGCATAGGAACTCAATCTGATGATGAGTAGTGTGGACACCGGTATGAAGTCCAAGCAAATGGGATGACAACTAAGCACACCTCTAAGGGTCTTCCTAGCATAACAAAAATAAGCTTTATAGTCCTTGCGAAGAAAATCAACATTAAGATGTGACTTCTGATGCTGTTAGTCTTCCAAATCTTGCTACGACCAAAGTAATCGTATCGTCTACAATTTGTCGCCTCGCGAAAAGACGCCTTAATCCTTTTTAATTGGGCACGGCAGGATCTCTAACGGGACTTGACCCCTTAATGTCCAATCGTCTGTTTTAATTTTATTGGAACTGGTTTGCTTTGGAGAAACGTCCGTATCACGGTCATGAAACGAAGTCGCGTGTTAACGATCACGGTTGGTTGTAGTCCCTTCTCGTCTTCGAAATTTAATTTATCTGTAAGGGTCATCTTTATTTTGGAGATAAGTTGAATGGTGGCTAAACACGTGATTTTTACTTAGGCTTGAATGTTACTTAAGATTATGAGAACGAGTTTTCTTATTTCGATGGTAATCTCGTGGGATTTGGTAGCAATATTCCAAATAAAGCATTTTTCACATTAAAAGAACAGAGGTTTTTTATCTATTTACATGGATCCTGGTGTACTAGTAGGATCTAGAACTAGAACATCCTTAAAAATACTTCACAATTGAGCCTTTAATTAGTACTGGCAATAAAATAATCGAACTTTTAGAAGAACTTTAAAATTCATCGCATTATAACCCAGACAGGACACACTTCGTCTGGTAGATTTCCTGATTTAGTCCACAAAGCACCATTACAAAACAAAAGCCTATGAGATAAAAAGTTTTAATGCCCACCACGAAAGGATACCAAGGCCGGTACAAAATAATACTAGTAGAACATGTGATTAGATCCACTACATCATTATGAATGACATCATGCGTTTTGTTCGTCAATTTAACACGTGTGCAATTAGAGGTAGGTTGTTCCACACAATAGTTAATTGGCTACTGTTATAACAAGCTTTCAGACCTTGCAGAGTACCCATCGTTAGAGAAATGTATTCACTCTCAATGTTACTACTCTATCAGTCATCAATCAAACAGCGCAGTTAAAACAAAACCATTGGTATCAGACTATAAAATATTTGTCATTTGTCCTATCAGCGATCGTTGTATAAACACATAATATCACATATGTATTCTCTGAGTATTAGGCAGAGATTTACCTGTACTAAACCCACATTTCGCCAGATATTTTTAAAAATCCGATGTGATAAGGGGCGACCATTGTCATCAACCGGGTAAAAATCCATACACCAGACTTCGGCTAAAAAATTCCAATTGGAAAAACCTAATACCACGTGCTCAACCTGGGAATCGAGCCCGAAAAGACTTCATGTTCATCAGTACTGTAACCAGTAAGTCTACTGATTGTGACTCGTTGACTAACGATACGAACGGATTTATTGATTACATAGTAACCAGTTAATTTTTGCCAGTAGCAAATATGTAGCCCCATTACATCACAGATATTCGGCTCCTAAATGTTCGGCCACGTGTGTCTAATAAAAGAGGCCTCTGTACAGTAACTAATTGATAAATAGCCGATGATTAGCGCACTTCCCTAGTATTGCGCTTGCGCACGTTCCGCGCACGCCGTCACGTCCATCGTTGCGTCAATGTGGCTACACGTACTTACTATTTGCATAATAACTGATTAAACATTCTTTACGTTTTTTTTGTTCTATCAACATAATACTAGTCGCTTGTTCTTTTGGAGTATTGTTTTCTGTAAACATGATTACCTATCTCTGGAAAAGTTTGTCAATTTCTTTCTAGAGTATTGAGATAGACGATTCGTATGTGGCCGCGATCCTTAACATTGAGGATTCCGTAAATTAGAAGAAGCGTAGGTACTTATCAATTTTCTAGAAGGATCAAAGATGAACTAAGATACATTTGACTAGTCTCTTCTTCTTCGTCTAAACTATGTATTAGTAACTATGTATAAATTTTATCTTACATTGGGTTTTGAGCGTCAAAATTACAAACCTTGGACACCCAAGGCCTCTTTTCAAGAGCTCTTTTTTTGCTGTCGTCGACATCTCCTACTTAGAGAATTTTAATATAACAATCTTCAGTTGCTTTGCTGCAAATGCTCACAGAATTCAAGTGCCAGAAACAAGTACGTTAGCTACCGTTTGATGTTACGTACGATTATGACGTGTCGAGTTTAAAGATCGCATCAATGTATAAATAGTGTCAGTTTCCTGGCGAATCTTTAACGGGCATCGTGAGTAGTGTTATTATTAAGAGACTTGGTTTCATTTGGTTGTGTTGCTTGAGATGAGAATAGGCTGCAATACTAAAAGCAGCTAAAGTACTCGTTGCGATGATGTTGAACCCCATAGATATGACCTTCTATGATAGAAAGTACAAGATAATTATCAAAGTAACAAATGAAAATGCTCATCTCAACTGGGTTTTGAGTTCAGTATTTATACTGAACTCAAAACCCAGTTGAGATGAACCCAGTAAAAATTCGAATAGTTTACTATTCGAATTTTTTTATTCGTCTAACACACCTAAATTTCCACCGTATAAATAGCTATCGTTTATAAATCGCTTAAATATTTTCATCTTATGTCCTTCTAGCATCTAATGGTTTAGCAAAAACATGTAGATTTATATTTAAAGCAACAGGCAAATGCGTTAATGTTGGAACGAAAGTTGATGTCGAATCGTTTCGGACACTTCCTGCCGATTCGCAGAAACATACGCATTTTAATGCTACTGAATTCACATTAGATATCCGAATACAAGGAAAAGTCGGGTGGGAAATAGGACTCGTACGCTTCGACTTAAAAACTATTGGTTGCAACAGCTAAAAGCTGAATTTAGAATGGACTTACTTTGTTAAAATATTATTACGCAATTCTTACATTATGTGTTTACTTAGAGAAATCGTTAAACAGATCGTTATACATTTAACATTAAAAGTAATGATCATAAGTAACTGTAATGCTTTTACATAACAGGTGACATAAAGAAAATAAGCAATTAACTATAAGAGGATTGTTAGTATTGGTGCAATTGGCGATACGAAAATGGCAAACAGGCATTCAGATGTACTGGCCATTTTAATAATTCTCATTCTCATTTCAACAACACAATGATAACCTTTTTGATACACTGAAGCAGGAAGTTAAAATTCCGTTCAATTGCGATTAATTGTAGTAATCAAGCAATTGTCAAGAGGATTACATTGCTGAAATTAACAATCATAATAGACGATACGAAAACACAAGTGAAAAATAACCTAACGAAGCCAAAGATAAGGTTGAAAATGTTGTTGTTAAGGGAATGTGGTAAGTAAAGGATACTGAAGTAAATACTCGACTAGTTAACGAAGGGAGACAAATGTCAGGCATTTAAAATTTAATGGCGCTTATAAAGCAATTTATGTGGATAAAAACTTGATAGGATCGCACATTACAAGGAGATAAATTGTGTTCGTTTTTACGTTGAAAGCAGATTATTAGAATAAGAAAGAAGTCTGTAAATTACAAACATTTATAATGTAAGAGTAACGTTATTTATATCCCATGTTTGGAAAGTTGGTACATATTTACGCTATCATGGAGAAACATTTGATGTAATGGATTTAGAAAGTTGCAATTGTACGGAATGTAACAATAACAATTCTGAGAACTATAAAAAAATACAGGCAGACATTAAAACGGTTATGATTGGTAACGGTATTAATAAAGTGACAATGGGTGCTAAAACTTAGTCAGAACCACGTCTAGCATAAATATTGCAAAAAATCGTTGCTACAAAACTACTTATTACGCATGCAAACTACCAAATCAATGTAGGTACCCCAGCCAAGGGCAATATCAATCTTAATCCCGCCTAACTAACCTTATCAAATATAATTTTCCATATTTGAGACCATAATGCTGCCATGACAGATCCAGATTACATTGAAGGTCATGACCTGCATAGATGATATCACTGATGCGACGTACAATCCAGTGGAGGTCACCAACATAAAACGACCCATACTTGATACTACAATTACGTCCTTTAATTCTGGCGTTGATACAAAAGAGGGGAAGGTAGAAGGTCTGTCAATCCTGGTACTGCAAGAGTTGAATCATCAACGATAACAATAAAATGAAGAGCGAATAAACGTACAAACTGCTCATTGTTGTATATTGTGTTCTACGAAACGTGACCCACGGTGGTGTAAATTGGATCAGGGACAGTATGGTGAAGTTTTTGGTAACGAAATGACGAAATGTACAGGGAAAATTATTATGATGACTTTATTTGTGAATGATGAGCGAACAACTTGTGTTGTTTGAATAAAATACGTCATCTGTAAGTATGGACACGAAAGGAGAATATTTAAGTGGCTTGATGACGCGGGTCATATATTTGATGTAGTTACCACAAGTATATACGATGGTAAAACCCAAATAAAACTGCTGATCTACATTGATGAAGGACATAAAATTGATTAATTTCCTAACGAATCTTTTCAAATCACACTGTCACACACACACAACACAGCAAGCCTTTAGAGGGAGCCAAAACCATAGATCTTCCAAAATCTTTTTCGATTCCTAAGTTCCTGACAGGTCCTACAAAAAAGTACTTCCGCTCTTTTATCCACGTCATCATACACAAAAAAACCCACAGCTAAATAAACCACTTTTTCGACAATTGATGCGTACATCCTCCACACCGGTACCTGACTGCATCCGCTGGCGAAACTGATAAAGCCTGCAACGCATTGCCTCATTCTATACACGTAGGTAATAAATAGTGGTTTGTGCAAGAGAGAAACGTTGTGAAAGAGACGCAGTTACGGATGCTAATGATACTTAATGAAAAGATAATTTTAAGTATGTGAGAACTAATGTTGTGTTTGTTCTTAGTAAATATTCAGAAGTTGACAAAAATATAATACGTT
This sequence comes from Lycophotia porphyrea, assembly GCA_950005105.1. Classification (NCBI taxonomy): domain Eukaryota; kingdom Metazoa; phylum Arthropoda; class Insecta; order Lepidoptera; family Noctuidae; genus Lycophotia; species Lycophotia porphyrea. The sequence goes on along the minus strand of OX465391.1, from coordinate 8,519,254 downwards.
ACGATGAACAAGAAAACATCTAATATCATTATGTTAGTAGTGTAGTGTGATCTTAAGATCAGGTTGTTCAAGATCTGGAAAAATCTGATCACAGCTTGACAACGCAGAATATAGATCTTGATGATCCATTGCCAAACATCGAGGGCGGTATTACATAGTGGTCCGGTATTACGCAATCTTAATAAACCTATTCAATATTTTTTTATTGGCACCTTTTCATCATTTACCTATAGACATTCATAGCCACAATGAGACGTGATTCAGAAATAAACATGCACACTTTTCGAAGCATAAAACAACATTAGGATTTTCTCAAGATCTACGCAGTGTTAATAAAATACTTTGTTTGAAAATTACTCGTACCTATTGTACGTAATTACGTAGGTGGCACATGAGTGTTTCCTCTACACTTATGGCCACCATAATAATGGCTAAAGATGCGAGCTTCCTTTCAATGACGTCATCAACTGCGAAGTACCTTATCAGCTTGTTACGAAATGCGGAGATTTCGAAGCTATATCTTTGGCAAGGAGATAATTTAGATAAGTACGGTATGTTAAGAATGACAGTTTGTTACTTCAGCTAAAGAACGCCTGTGCGTTATGTAATGCATCCACAGTCGACACCGAAGTTACTTTTTGTCGAGCAATATTTTGTAAACATTAAGAAAATTTCTATAACTTTTTGTCATCCTTTGTTACCCACAAGACTTGCAAACATTGCTCTAGAAAAAAATAATTTCGATGTGGAAGCAACTTATCATAACTTAGGATAGAATTGAAACAAAAACAAACATAGGTAACCTTAGAAAAATACGGTAGGCGCCGTTAATAAAACGTTTTCTAGATTGAGGTTAGTGTTTAGGTTATGTTAGTGAGGTAACCTACTCGTATGTAAGTAGTAAGTGAGCTTTAGAAGCAAACTATTCTGATTTACGATAGGTTAAATAAACAAGCAGATAATTCATTCAAACGAAGTTTGTTATCGATCCATGCACTTGGCATAATAATATCGATCTTAGCATAAAATTAGGTCGATTCCAGTTCGAATTCTATTTCCGATTTAGATGCTCCAGAATTTTCTACCTGAATCTAGTTTATCGACCAGAAAAAATCTAGGTTGAAATTTATCTCTGCGGTTTTAAAGATCTTTAGAAGTATTTACCCAATTACCGAAACTCTGAAGCTGTTGAATTGTGTTATAGCCATAATATTTGGAGAATTAATAAAATCTTGGAAGCATAAAAGATTTTTGAGTTTTGTCGGCTTTTGATATAATTTTATCTCCTTTGATCTGGAGACTATGAAATTCTTTTAGTGTCTTATATATATTAAACGTTGTTCCGTCCAAGAATAGAAATAAATGACTGCCATTAATATTTGCGCAATTTTGTTGTAAAATGAAGTTGAGAACAAGGAAGGACTTAGTTTTATCACGAAGCATAATTTTAGCTGTGATAAAGAACGTTTACTTCCATGTTATACTTTCCTAAACTCACTGAACCTATCTACATCTGCAAGTACTGTTACATTTGTATCAACAACATTGTTAAACTCAGACCAGTTTATTAATAAAGTAATTTGTGGTCGTCGACGACACCCACACGACAAGACACGTGGTCATTTATCTGTTTCTTATCTGTAAGCAGTTGGAGCAAGCATGGGTCATTACTCATTAACTATCGCTTGACGAAAGTTCACTGTCAATGAACTCGACCTTACTAAGGATTTTTAAAGTAAGAATTAATCGCGCATCGACACAGTTGCACCATTTATAAGTAAATGCGTTTAGCGCAAAAATATTTAAAACATCATTATAACTTGTTCAAAGTATTGGCAGAAACCAAAGTATTTGCAGGCCAAGTATTTGTGTCCTTACTGAATATATTAGTGATTTAAGTCATTACTGTTTAAAAAGCTACGTGGAAAATTGAGTGTGGTGATTTGACAATTGCAAATGACGGCTATTTTGTAAGTGTTCATAGGAATGCAACGATTCAAATTGCATACGAATTGCCCATCGTTACCAATGCACATATAGATTTACTTGAAACTGCAATTTAAGTGATCGTTTCGCAATCATCATGGCATCATGACAACAGACGTAAATGAGAAAAACCTTTCGAAACTGAAAGCATTATGTTACAATTTCCTCATCATTTACCACCTATTTGATTTTATTGCTACATCTTATCTACATCCATATCCAACAACGTCTGTAAGTACTTCGGTATAGAAAATCTTACCAATGATTTTAGGCCAAAAAAGCTGTTATAGGTAGAGTAACAAAGCTTTGAAAGACATTGATTCGAGACATTCTTAGATTTTTCCAACGTAAGTTATACTCTACGTCAAGACACATGTTGTAATAAATCTCACATTAAAAACCACTGCAAAGAATAATTAAATCATTAATAATTGACATACGACAATTATCGTAAATGACAATACACATTTATTAAATACTTACTGTGATATTATGTTTGCTACCAATGTTGTACCTAAGAAGGATGTAATAAATAATTATTGACTGATAGATAAAATGTCGTCCGGAGCGTTTGAAACATCTTTGGACTACCTATCAGAAAGTTTGTTTATGAAGATAAGTTTGCTATTTTATAATTACTCAAAACGTAAAATTCATTGAGGAAGAAGGTTATCATATTTCCGGATGTTGTCTTCTTCCAAAATGTCATCTTTATGCATCATATCAGTAGTATTCCTTGTTTTTAGTCATGTCAACGTTCTCACGATCCATACACTCTTTGGTCTACCCCTAATCTTCTTCTGCTTCTTCGCAATCATAATCAAAACTTTCCTCACGACATGTTTATCATTCTTCCCCATCGGATGGTGGTACCACGACAGCCGATTTCTACTAAAACTAAAAGCATACGAAACTACATACCTCAATAACAAGACTCGGAAGAAACTGCTCCGGATTCCAATTTGATAGACGTCAAACTGACCCAGTTTACGGCTATCTTACTTCGTCTACAAAGATAGGCAGTGCATTGATGTTTATCTTTATTTACTAATAGTAGAACACTCAGATTCAATCTTTGTCTTTCATTTACACGTGGATCAGGTAAAGAAGAAAACATGGTATAAAATCTTTTGTTGTACTGTTATATCTCTTTCCATTACAAAGTATATGTAGGTCACAATAATTAAGAATATTTTAACAGTCTTCCTCTGTCCATACTTGTCAAAGATTTCTGTTAATTGATAACCAATTAATAAACCTGTTCAATTAATTTAATCGTATGTGATTTAACGAATTGTAAAAAAAATTAAGATATGCAAGCGTATCTTTTGCTTTTGAAACTTGAGTAGTAGTCAGTTCAGTTTTTATTAAAAATAGAGAAGAAATTTATTACGCAGTGTTGTTTCTCGATGTTCACAAAAGTATTGGATTTCACGTTTGAAAGAAGGTTCGTAATCCTGACATCTGCCAGTCAAACCTTCGGGTGTGATAGCTGATACGGTACACCTGAAGTTGTTATTCAGTATTTTGTGTTTTTACCTGCTTCACAATGGGAGAAAAGGTAAGTCAAAGAACAGTAACTAGAATAGGTGGATGAACAGAACTTGGAAACAAAAATTTTCGTGTACACTTTAAAGAAATAACATCCCCAACTTTCTATATTCCTATTCTGCAGTTACAACTTGCACCCTAAAATAAACATTTGCTCTCACTTTCAAAATCCTATATTCACTTTTTATTCCCGTTTTTCTAGTTCCTATCTTCTTCCTATCATAAATCAAATATGCCGTGATATCTTTCAATATTTTTTTGCTATACGGAACCTGCACTCTCGAAACATATCGCTGCCATCCGGGAGATGGTCTCGAGTGCCGGAAACAGTTATAAATCTATAAAAACTGCTAACAAGGGATCCTTCATGGGGGATAGAAAGTTTTTTGATCATTGCCAGATGGCTCACTTTGACATTAAACTATCGACGGTTGAAGATAGGTGTAGAAAGACATTTCAAATGTTGACTTATGATAAAAGGCAAAGAAATTAGATTAATTTTCAAGACGTAGATGTAAAACATCCACAGACAACTGTTCTTTTCGATATATGTCAAGTCAAATATAGGACAGTTCCTGCCATGGAGATTGTAGGAGGCAAAGAGATTATACAACAAGAACCAGAAACGCTTCATATCATGATTGAAGGAACTGGTCGTGGACTGGTTAACGAGATCGTGATCACTACATCATTTATTTTAAACCGAACCCTAGATATGATTATAGGTTCTGATACAGTATAGGAAATAGATGATGAAAAAGTAGAAGAAAAAACCATTACTTAAGAGGAACTTAAAGAAGATGAGACTACGATGATTATGAAGACGAGGAAGATGAGTGCAAATGCTGCATGTCAAAATATGTATTATACATTGAAAAGAACGGGTTAAGCGCATTTACAATATAACGCTTTCTGAACAAGTAATACAAAATAAGTAGTATTTACATTAATTCTGTTTCCTCAACTGCAGTGGAGTTAAAACAGCTGATACGGTCTGGTTTACTTTACTTGCAAGGAACATTTTATTTATTTTTCTTTTTTGTAAGCACGCTCCTGCAATCTTTGGTGCAAACGTGTTTTAAGGTGCGTTGACATCGAGTACTGCAGGTAACTTGCTAGAAATAAAAGTACTTTGTATATTATATTCTATGGAGGATTTCCAAGTCTGCAGATTTTAATAACTGCTAAAATACAATTTGGAGTATAACAGGCATAAAATATATGAAAACTTGTTTGCTATGTTGAAAGACTGCGAAAACTATTTTCAGTAAAATAACGACATTTTGCGAAAGGTTTCAGTTCAAAGCTTTCTGTAAAAGAAAACTCCTCAACTATGTAAACAATACTCTGTTTGCAAACTCAGCCAAGTTTACAACTACAGCCATCTCTAACAATTCCCTGTAATAGTAAAAGTCGCTTTTAAAGTATGTCTAATGGTTTCAAGAACCATTAACGCCGCCGTCAAGACAGATCAATGGACATTTCTTTTTATAACGCGCATTGAAAATACACAAAAACAAAGTATGAACTTTTTAATACTTTCTTCTTTGGTTCCTAAACTTTATGGTTTAACATAAACGGTTCTAGCCAAAGTTTTACGTACATTTAAAGATCAATTACGAACAGAATAGCATCAGTTGTTCTTATACAAATGGAAAAGTTGTTATATGGGTTTAAGAATAGGAACAATATTAGCCTAAGGGTCTAGAGATAAGAGGCACGATTTCGTACTACTCCGACTTTTAGATGCACGATTTTCAAATGCATCGACGAAGTCTCTTTCAAAGGCTTTTCTATAAGAACAACAGTTGTAAACTAGATGCTAGGTATGGATTGTTGTCTAATAAATGGCGACATAATCGCCGGGGTATCACATTGGGAACAAATGCTGTCATCAAGTATATGTGGGTGTCAGTATAGACGTAGGTACACTTACAACCAAGATTGCAGATGACAATAATACTGTATCGGTTCAAAGTGAACTAAATTCAACGATTTGTTCTTTCGTAGATTTTGTAGATGAGAAGTTATAAAATAATACTTTTATATACTTTTAAGAGGCAAATCATTCTGTCACAGGCCTAAGACCAATCTAAGTAAAAGGAAGAAAAGTTCCAAAAAACCTAATTCCGAGCCACGATAAATAGCAAGAAATGCTTGAGCATTTATATTTGGCTTATTGATATCTAAATAACATCAAATACTCCTCGTGACTTCACGATGGAACCCATGTGCCTATCTCGGGTTAAACTAACGTTTGCACAGCACACAGTGCTTAACAAAACATTGACTAAAACCAATAGTGAGTCACCAATTGTTGGTATAGCTACCATATGAACTGCTGTTACATACTTTTCGGTAAAAATGTGTTCTGCATCTAAATGTTTCATTATTTCGGCTTTGAATTTGTTGTGAGTATTAAGTAGATCAAAAAGGTGTTTTAAATGTAGTCGCGTAGTTGATTTGCTTGACTTGGAGAAAACGTTTACTGCTTACTATTGGATAACATTTTAAGCTTAAAATTGTGCATAATATTTCTAGGTAGCTTTTTTCTTCTTCTAAAGTTATTTTTACTGCAGTATTAACTACGTTCAACCTAACCTGCCCTTTGTGCCTCAACACATGCAATCATAGTGACCTCTGCACTGTCACAAACAACAAAATTTTAAATACAGTCGTGCCAGCAACACAAGAAGAGGATTGGAATTTTGCTTGTCAGAGCCTATTTACCATAAAATAAGCACCAGCGTTGCTATTAGCAAACAGGTGATGTATTATACAACTGCATTACTATCTAACTCTTCAAGATGCGCAGACATGATTGATTATATTTCCATCTTCTCAACATACACTTTCAAACATTGTATTGGATATTCAATTTAATGCATCCAAACATTCTATACTCCAACAAGGCATCCTGTTTCTATGTGTAATCAGAAAAAATGCAGCATTGTAGCTAAATAAGTCTTTTATAGTGATAGTATTTTATGTTGAAAGGTAATTTTAATATCAGCTGCGGTGCCATAAATGGGGGAAACAGTTTTCTTCAGGGTAGTATTTTAAAGGCTGTTTCGGAAGAACAACAGGAAAAATTTAAATAAACAAATATTGATATCAGATGCATAAAATGCAAGGTAAGATTCTTTTAGCATGTAACACATTATATTACAAGGATCTCAGATTCTGTTATCTAAAGGAAAAGTTGAAGGTTTTCATTCTCTTACAAAATATTCTGACTCAGTAATTGAATTGAACTCAAAATTCAAAACTGAATCGTGATAGACCGATCCATCATTTTGTTCAGTGAAGTTAAAACTAAAATCATCAGTACATAAAATGTTTTTAATAAGAATAGCGTTATTAATGACGAAGAAAGAGACAAAATTAAAAAAACCTCATTAGTATGGATACAACTAATTTCACTTCCTTAATTAACTATTCCTTTTACAAATGACACTAGAAAATTACCATTCATCTTGTAGATGACGCAATTTTAAATTTCTTTCGGCTTTTAAGTACAATTTGTCCAAATTCGTTCAAAGAGCTTGAAATGCTCTGAAATGAATATCATCTTCAAATCAAGTACTTAATCATGTTTGTATAACCCCAAGAAACAATAACTTCTTAACAAATATGAAATTCATAAATAAGTAAACGCAAGAACAGTCTGTTGTTAATTTGACCTCAGTTATCAAGTTCATTAATGTCATTATCAAATTATGACCATTAAATCCAATGTAAATTAAAGATATATTAGTACATAATACAAGCGATAACATTGTTTACGATGGTATCATTTTGTACATATTTAAGTACAATTTTACGTTCATTCGCAAATTCATTCACACTATGATGACTCAAATTCTGTTTATTTTTGTTGCTATTATACAAATATGATTCACATGTCTTTTACTTTAACAAGCTTCAAAAACCAAGGATTTCACCAATATTACAAAAAAATACCACCTATTAATAAGTGAACCAAACCACTATCACGTTTATCTATAAGATAATGACTTTATAATGTAAATTAAGATAATATTAAATTAAAATACGAACCCTTAAATAAATTAAATGTTGATCACTTAAACAAAACTGCACTCTACTACGAAGACACTTTTTAAAGATCTGATTACACTAAATCACAAAAAGGATTTATTTGAACGATCAATAATAATCGAAGAAAATGTGCGTGTAGCAGCGTCGATCGATGCGCGAGAGCAACTGACAAGAGGAATCGCCGACCCATGCGCCGGCGCAAAATTAACCGACCGAGTTTAAAAGGCCACCTTTACTTGAGTTAATAGTGGTGAAGGAGGCTTTTTACCTAGTTGGGTTACTCCGTGTTTATTCACCGTGAAACGAATGTATTTTTAGTAAATACAGGCAGGTAATGACTACTGTAGGGCCAAGGGCTTCGAATGTAAAAGTCTGGCGTTTTTATACCTCATTGCTTAGAACTTGAAGATAGACGATAGAGGTTAGAGTGGCTACTACATATTTATTACTTGCTAAGATTCAAAGAGATAACAAGGAAATACATAAAATACATAGAGTTAAGCCTATAACAGAAGACAAAATATTTTTTGGTAATAATAATGATTGAAGAAATTGATTAATGATTGAAAAATTTGATAAGGAACATTTAAATGGTAACGTATAAGAAGGAAAAGCAGAAGAAAATGTTACTCAAGAAAGGAAACCTTAGGAACATGAGTATATACTATTACCATATTACGTATAAGACTTGATGCTTCGATTTTATCGTGGTAATAAACCAAAACTGGTTTCACTATTAAGATTTCGATTAGATTTTAATAATAAGTTTTCCGTTACGGGATTACCAAACTGTTGGAAATTTAATAGATACAAAGTTTAATGAATAGATTAAGTTATTGTAAATGCTAATGCTTTTGATACAGAGAGTATTTATTTTAAAATCATCATCATCATTCCAGCCGAAAGACGTCCACTGCTGGACATAAGCCTCTCCCCCGAGTGTCGCCACATTGACCGATCCCGTGCGACTCGCATCCAGCGGAGCAGCTGGATTTTAAAATCATTATAATTATTATTGATAGTAAAATTAAGTGCTATAAAAATGGAGAAAAAAGTCAAGAACGACTTTATAGTAGTTCTACTGGATACATCGTTGGAAATCAAATCACTTTTAAAATATGTAGCTGATTCGTCAAAAATCAGCAGCAGTTGCAGCTATATTTTCCATATCGTTTTTTTTTTTAATACGGTAACATACATTCTGAATAATATCAAGTTACATGTTTGTGTGTCCTTTAAAATCAACATATTTCCCTGTATCGATATGACAAAACAAATAAGAAAGACTCCCATTGTCAGTCTTAATAAATCATCAAAACCAATTTTTCAAATCAATCACAATGGAACGAACACAGAATCACGATCCATCACAATTCGTTCGAGTGTTCTATATTCGGCAGTTTCGTGGATCGGTCGGGTCGGATCGATTTGGATCAATAACACGGAACAGTAGCGGTGTTAACGCACTGCGCCCGCGCAAGCTAAGGACGACGCGACCAATTACGAATCCGTCAAGTGGGCTGACATTTATTAGGCTGCTGTTATAATTATAGTTTTTTAACTGTCATTCTTGGTTATTTTTAAATCTGACATTTATTGAATTGATCTTCCATGGACGAAGGTGTTATCTCCTTTTTAAGGTGAGGCATATGTCTATTGGTGGAATGCGATGGGCTGAGTTGACACATGTCTTATTTAGAACTTGAACTTTAAGCTATATCGGTTGCTTGTTCCTTATCGAATACCTTTAATGAATGCGACATTAAAATGTATCTTCCTACGCAAGTTATTAAAGTCAGTTAAGAATGATGGCTTACTTAAGCTTCTGTAGGCGCAAAGTTGACAATTCATCATACTTTTGTACAATGTTACAACTCAATAAAGTTATTTAAATATTTGATTGCAAGTACATATTTGTCAAAGGTTTAATAAACAAATTAACAAAACTACCAAAAGAAAATACTACCAAGAAATGAGAAGAAAACATATCCACCAAGAATTGCAAGCTGAAGAAGAGATAACGAACGAACAACTAACAAAGTTGTAGTTTTACACGCAGAAGAAATAAAAACATTAGAAGTACAAATACCACTGGAGGTGGACATTAACAAGGATATATTTTATGACTGGACAGAATTAACTACAGCCTAAGGCAACATAAATGATAATTTAATATCGGTATTCAGTGGAGTAAGGAGATTTCCGTTGGAAAGCGCCAACATATTTATATCGACGTATTGCTTAACAGTATCAATATCGAATAGAAACTGGTTAGGATTATGATGCATAAATATTCTTAGATCTTGGCTGTAAGTAATGAAATAGAATCCGCCGGAGGTGTCAATGCATAATTTGTACTTCGACTAATAAATAATAATGCACTAAAAGGTTTATTTGAAAAGGAACACAAGAGTCAAACAGTTATTTATTTATTATAGATAAGGAAAAATAGTATAGGTTACGAGATGAATAAAACGAACAAGGCAACATTGGGTTCGATAGCGTTTCATATATGTATTAGTTTCAACAATATTGAAAACCAGCCAGACGCAGAAATTTTCCAAGCCAAATAAAAAACAATGCCAAACAAAACCAATGCAGAGACCGAAAAAATCACACATACGATGCCTATTCTTGAACACAATGAGCTAGTAAAACCGGTGGTAATTGAAACCAATGACTCATTAAAGGGGCAAGGGGCAAATCTCCAAGTTTTGTCGGAAGCGGCCTACTAAAGCGCGCGTGACGTCGAGGAGACGACGCCGGCGCTGCGTCATACTACAGACTACGTACCGATGTATTTTAGATTTGTTTTGGGTAGAGCTTGAGAAGTATTTACTGCGAAGTGTCTGACTATGGAGGGAATTTCTGGTAGCTCCGTTAGGGAAAATTGAATGAGCGTGTATCTGTTTGTGATTGATCGTTTGGAGGTTGGGTCTAGTCAACGTTATCATTTTCACCTACTTGGTTAAAGGTTCATAGGTTATGGTGATTTTAATAAGTATATTTTTAAAATTATTATTTTAGGTATTGTGCTTTAGTTTTTTTAACGAAACACGACTATTATCATCATTTTCTACGTTCTGGTGTTACTTCTGGTATTGACCTCCTCATTAACATCAAATCCACCCTGATTCTGTACCAGACCCATATTTGATTCTAAAAAGTCCTGAATGTATGCGACCAAGTAACCAAAACCAGTGCCCTTGATTTGCCCCCAGGACATTATTAAAACATAAATATTTATACTGTCTACCAATACTGTTTCCTACTTGTATGGTAGCAGAACAGATGGACTAACAGTCACCATTGTAAATACATGAGCTGGACTTTGAGCGTTATGATTCTAGACATAAGAACCGATTTGGAAGAGTTTGTGTTCACCCGAAATTGTCTTTGTTTCGGTTCTGTTTAGGGCTGACATAGAATTTAGCAGCTCAATGATTCGACGCCGTCCTGGAGTAGCAGCTGAATAAGAATATGGAAATTTGTTTAGAATTGTTTTCCCGTAAGACAGACTGCGGGCATTGACCCTCACTGTTCAAAATGTGGGCTTTTCAGTCAATACCAAAGAAATGAAGGCACACCAAGTATATTAAGATTGTAGCGCGGGGTTTTATAGGAATATCTAGTTTTAGCAATGAAATAAAACATTTATTAATATGCAAACAGTTGACAGGAAAAGAACGATGTCTTTAATAACTTTAGCCCTAAACTTTTTGGTGATTTGTAGTCCAAGCTAATACACGATATTTAATTTCCTTTTATGCTTTGAATATGAATCACCATTGTTTACAATATTGTAAATACCGATATTAAATCTTGTGGCGACCCTATAAAAGTCGCGACACGCAGGCGACAACAGTGAGTCGTTGCGCTAGGTCGTGGCGACAGTTTATTTTAAACCGTTTTGACATTTTGACACCCGCGAGTGTTTATTGTAGGACGAAATGAATGTCTGACTGTCGATGAGGTGGTTATTGTTTTTAATGTTTGGTGTACCTGTTTGTATATAATATAACATTACGCTTGTAGTATGAACGGGTAGGTAGAGATGGTACTCCCATATTTATTTCGGTGACAGACAAAACCTGAGGCATTAGTCGCTCATGCATGTCTAAAATAATAATTGTTTTAAATTTTACTAGCATAGCTATACCTTTCTACCTACTAACATGTCTATTAATGTGAGTCTGGTCTGAAATAAACATTTTCTATTTCATTTTTATAGGTGTTGTATTAGTAATAGACTTTGAATTGACAAATTCTTAACGAAAACCTAATAAAACATGGTGAAACCCAGTAAGAACTTAGTCTAACCCAAGAGGCAGAGATCCAACTCAAAAACTATAATCATTTTACTGGTCCTTTATAAAAACTCAAATACAAATGTGAAATTATATCTCTGTTTTATTGACAGTAGTATGGACACGCTTTGTAACTTATCTAAATCGCTTGATAACATACATAACATGGCGCCAATGCGATATCAATTTATATCATCGACTTCAATGAAGAGTAGGTTGAATTACATACTGTAATATTGAAATAAACATAACATCACGCCTTAATTCCCAAAAAGGTTGGATAGAGGTCGTACCTATTCGAACTCATACTCCCAAAATTCCCAGTTATATTTTAAGACCCATGAACTAATTGACTCTGACACAGCCAGAAGGCGTGGCGGCAGACCTCGTAGAAGATGGCGGACGAGCTGGATAAAACCAAAGACCAGTGGCCCACATTAGCTCTGGATCGAAACAACTGGAAGTCATGGGGAGAACCTTTGCCCAGCAGTGGGATGACGCAGGCTGTCAGTATCAGTACTAATCTAGATTATCACGCTGCTCTTGAGAAATTCTTGATGAAAATATAAAATGACTGTGTGCTACTCAAATAAACAACTGTCAATTGTATCCATTAACAATTAAATACAACAACATATTTTTAAACGACAATATCTATCTAATGTAATACTTAAAACGAGCTATTCTTGTATATATCTATATAATAAATCTCGGATACGGGTCCAACGATTTTCATGAAATCTAGTATGCTGGGGGTTTCGGGGGCGATAAATCGATCTAGCTAGATTTCATTTTTAGAAAACCTCGTTCTATCCGTGAAGAAAAAAATACTGAGCAAAGCGGTGATCCAGGTACTAATTAAAATAAGACGTGCTCGGTTAAAAACCAGTACAAGGTATTTGTCGTTTTTTTTCTCCTAATTTGAGTGCCAGTCAATCGTGCAACAGGTTATTGAGAATAAATCGAAAACCTTATCGAATCGTATGACTGTGACCTTCATTCTAGTTACAGTTATTGTTGTATATAAGTAAAATGTCGGAAACATAACTAGGCTTTCGATTTTAAATGGATTATTGCATGTTTTTCTACGCCTGACATACTTGCTTGAAGTGTATCTGTATGTTCTGACATGTCAACAGAGCTAACATTACTTACATCAACGTAATATAGCATAAAAATAAATACATAGACCTACATAACCAGCCTTTAACATTCCCACCCACTGCTGGGACATAGGGTACCTCTCTGTGGGCGTAACTCACCACGCGAGCCCAGCGTAGATTGGTGGATGTCAGATATCCTTGAGAACAGCGGTGGCCCAGTGGTAGCGACCCCGACTTACGAACAGTAAGTCGTGGGTTCGAACCCAAGCAGGCGCATTACTTTGTGTAATTTATTTCATCACCACTGCTCTCAAAAACTGTGAAGGAAAACATCGTGAGGAAACCGGCATGTCCTAGAACCAAAAATTCGTAGACGTGTGACATCTACCAATCCGCACTGGGCCCGCGAGGTGGATTATAGCCCATTCCCTCTCTTAGAGAGGAGGGCTGTGTCCCAGCAGTGGGAACATTATAGGCTGATGATGATGACAATGAGATGTCCTTGATATTTTGTTGCTGCTTCTGTCAATTTTATTCGGTTGAGTAAGGTGTTCTTCTTATTGTTTGTTTAGGCTGGAGTCAGGATCTTGTAATTGCGCAAGAGCATCTCCTGGGTCGAATCGAGTAGTAACACGAGTAAATTAATAACAATCAAGCCAGAAGACCCGATTCACCGATGTCACATATGTCTTAGATAAACTTAAAAGTAAAAATATTAAAAAGTATATTAAAATAAACCTCTGGTTGAATTACCACACATTTAAACAGTTCAACGCAAACGCAGCTTTTATCTACACCAGAGACCGGTTCATTTCAAATTAACCTATGACCCGTATATTACTTTTTAAACTTTTAACTTTTATTGTCTTTTTTCTCACGGTGTCGCACCTTAACCTCGTTTAACAGCACGAAATAAAATTGTTTTGCTTTCGTTTATGATAGTAAGCCCAGTATATTGTGCTACTGCTCGGAAATTAACAAGATTACCACATAGCGTGCGTGAGACAACCTATATTGTTTTTGTTAATTCTGTAGACAAAGAGACGGTGGGTGGACTGTGTGAAGATGATATGGCTAGAAAGGAGGTGACTGCTGAGATGTAGAGTAATAGAGAAGTATAGAAGAAGAAGACATGTTGCGTCGACCACAAATAAGCTGGGATAAGGGCAAAAGAATGATGATGAATTCTGTAGTCTCTGAATTAAAAATCTGATCTTTGTTTGTGGGATAGATTACTGAAATACCGAACTTGAGACCTATCATTGACCACTGCCTTAAATTTATTGATGTGATAAAGCTACTGAAAAGCTCATGTGCTTTGTTGAAAGACGTAGAAATTCGATAAGTTAAAATAAATTACCACTGGGCTCTTTGCAGTAGCAGAAATGAATACAGGCTATTCGATCAGAATATTTACGTCTACAGAACCACCTTTCAAGATACACATATAGATATATTAATTGCCAAGGTGTATGTACAGGTGTGTCCCCAAAATTAAAGTGAAAAAAGGTCATGCACGTGATAGTTCTTTTGGTTGTTTTGGTGGTTTTGTAATCTGTTTTCTGTTAGTTAATAAAACCAGAACAAGTGCTTATTATCCTGCCTAGGTTGGAATAGTCGATCAAGCGTAAATTGCTTGTTGTAATCATAGGCGATAGAGTAAGACTATTAAATTTTTCTTAGGAACGAAATTTAAGACAGAATTGTGTGCCTTGAAGTGTTGATTTGTGTAGATAATAATTGTAAGGTTCAGAACAAAACCTTAGAGTAAAATTACGACATCGTTGTATACAAAATGTTTTATAGAATTCAATATTCATAATTAGAATCCAAAGTTACCGACGTAGCCCAAAGAATTGCCAGACTTAAGTGGCAGTGGGCAGGGTGCATTGCTCGCAGACAGATGGCCGGTGGGGCCGAAAAGTTCTGGAGTGGCGACCGCGAACCGGAAGACGTTACGTTGGAAGGCCTCCCACTAGGTGGACCGATGACTTGGTGAAGTTTGCGGGGATTCGCTGGATGCGAGTCGCACGGGACCGGTCAATGTGGCGACACTTGGGGGAGGCCTATGTCCAGCAGTAGACGTCTTTCGGCTGAAATAATAATGATGATGATGATGATGATGAATTAGAATCTGTCGATACAACCCGTTTATTACTTAGATGTTCAGAGTACGATATAGTTGAGCCAGAGTTTGTTATCGTTATGTGCGTAGCTTTTTTCAATTCTTTTGGGCTGGTTATCATCATCTCCCTGCTATTGTCCAATGTCACTTGGGGTTGGCGCCACACGTTTATTGTATTTAAGCAAAATTATGTATAGTATGGATTAAATAAATATTAAAACCAACTTTCCTCTCGCAGATCTGCTGGAAGAAATTTCTAATGAAATAAGCAGTACCTTTGTGCTCTTCTATGTTAGTGTAAAGGTCCTGTTAAGTATTTTGTGGGTACATATAAATAAATAAAAAATAAACGTTTTTTTCTTCCATTCTGCCCTGTCAACTGGGCTGGTTATGTGCTTCCAATATTATCAAATGTAACTGAATACCAGTACCATTTTACCAAACAATTTGACTCATGGAGATATTTTATCGCATATTTCTGACTGTTTGCTACCTAACACAGAACTTTCAGTTCAAATTATTCCAGGTAACAGTAAAACTAATCTTATCTCCTACAGGGTCTCATTACACCACAAAACTCAAAAAGCCCGCACAATACACCACCTACCATTTTACGACAACCAAACAAAAGGTACTTTCACGCACCCATCAACAGCTGACCGCAAAGCATGGTGTTTTGACAAGCAAACCGACGCGGGCGCAGCTAGTATGTCAACAATAGAAAGGGCTCGGTCACGCCTCTTACTAAGTAACTGTCGTAACCGCTAGGCGCGGAGAAAACATGCTTCGGTTCTTTAGTTACGTCTGATGTACTTTGTGATGCTGGTGCTTTTTAGGGTTCCGTACCCAAAGGGTAAAACAGCTAACCCTATTACTATAAGACTCCGCTGTCCGTCCGTCTGTCATCAGGCTGTATCTGATGAACCGATGATAGCTGGACAGTTGAAATTTTCACGAAATTTTTATAAAAACGCTGTTGCCGCTATAACAACAATTACTAAAAACAGAATGTAATAAATATTTAAGGGAGGCTCCCATACACCAAACGTGATTTTTTACCGTTTTTTGCTAGATATTAATAACGGTGACAGGTAGACGCTTGAAATATTTACAGAATATTTAGTTGTAATATTCACTTTAAAAATAAATAATTAAATTAAAATAAAATAAATATTTAAGGGGACCTCCCAAACCACAGGCATGATTTTTTTCCCCTTTTTATAGATAACTAGCACTTCGCCCGCGACTTCATCCGCGTGAATTTCAAAAATACAGCCCTTGGTTAAAAAAATATTTTCTTAAGTGAGTAAGATGTCTTCGGTCATCGTCAGGAAGGAGAGAATAGTATAGCAATCATCATCATCATTTCAGCCGAAAGACGTCCACTGCTGGACATAGGCCTCCCCCAAGTGTCGCCACATTGAGCGGTCCCGTGCCACTCGCATCCAGCGGATCCCCTTTAGGGGATGTTTGAAAGTGGCACCTGTTACAGAAAAACTATAAGGAAGTCATCTCTTTTTGTAGTTTTACCCGGTGCCTAGTAAATATCGGTGACATTTCGATATATTTCCGATGTGGTTATTTTATGGGCCAATTTCGATGAACGTAAAGTAACTGTGTAACTGTATTTTTTTTTCCTTTTCATTGTATTTAAAATTGATTTTCTGGGATTAAACTGTTTTATATTAAGATAAAATTTGGATCGGAAAAACTATGTCTTGTCAATTTGACACTCGGGCCAGATTGTTTTTAGAATAAAATCAGATTGTTTTATGCACTAAGGAGTATTGATATAAACTTCGATGCAAATCATCTCCAAAATAACTTTCTACCCCTTTTTAACCTAGCTAGGCGATGAGTTTCAATAAAATACAAAACACGTCTTCCATCAATTCTGTTAAAGAATGTTTATGCAAAATTTGAAGTAGATTGGACCAAGGAATCACGTTGTCCCATACAAACTTCACCCCCGTTTTTCACCCCCTTAGGAGTAGAATTTCGGGAAATCCTTTCTTATCGGATGCCTACGTCATAAAAAGAACACACTCTCCAAGTTTCAGGTCTCTACGATCAGCGGTTTAGGCTGTGCGTTGATCTGTCAGTCATTCAGGACAAAGCATTTTATATATATAGATGGTACGGAACCCTTCGTGCGTGAGTCCGTCTCGCACTTGGGCGGTTTTTATTATTTTCTTGGGATTTCTTTTAGATGGTTTCTAACTATGGCACAATTTCACGGTCGTATGAGTGAGCTTAAATCTTGTACTTAGTCAGTACCTCTCAAAATATCCTTAGATTTGCAAGTTGCAGTTTAGATGGTATTGTACATCCTCCTCAACATCTATCTTATTGATACTGGGGTATTTATTTCATTTGGTGCAAATTGGGCGGTGTGTAAAAGAATATTTAAAAAAAAAAACGCAAACTTCATTAAGTTTCTTATTCAAGGATTATAAAAAAAATAAGGCCATCTTTTAGGATCCATATTAGGGAAGATATGGACCCGCAAAGTTTTAAGGGTCATTGTACTGACATTTTTCACGCTTGGTAATGACCATAGCACTTGGTAATGACAGATGTTTCATCTCCTATTAGTGAACAGTTCTTGTAGTATCTAAGAATACTGCATTGAGACTTTTACAGATTGTTATTAAATAAATAAATAATAGACCATAATAATATGATTATCATAATTGATTAAATACCTATTAGTTAAATTAAACAACCTTCCAATACTTACTTAGAAAAAAACATCAGTTTTTTGAATGATAAACTTTTCTAATTTTTATCGAGTTATAGTTTAGAGATATCGAGGGACAACCGGTCACATCTTAGGCGCTGGACACACAGAAAAGACGTAAGACGCAGACGGGGCGCGGACATTTGTCTCTATCGCGTCCCTTTCATAAAAAATGTATAGAAGCGTCGCGACGCAAAACAGACAGAAGAGACGGGGCGCGGGCGCAACGCTTTTGTCTGCGACGAGTCCGCGCCCCGCCCTCGTCTGGCGTCTTTTCTGTCTGGCCGCTGGTTTATGGTCACTTTCCTAAACAGCATTCACCAAAATCTGAAAACAATTCTTGTTTATTATTACGCCGCATATTTATCTATTTCATTCAGTGGAACAATCAATATTATAAAAAAAACTAAAATAACCATAAATATTTCCGCAAAATACAGTCACTAAAATTAACGGAAAGTGTGCACGGATATAAATTTAAAAAATGCAAGCTCTTTACAGGATAAATGGCGATACTCATTATCATGGAATCATTGTCATTACCTTGAAATCATTGTCATTACCATGGAATCATTGTCATTACCGTGGATAGAAAAGTCCACGGCAATCCATGGTGATGACAAAATCCAGAAATTTCCACTTTAGCATGTTCCGTATAAGATATTCCACAACTTTCTACTTATTACGTCATAACAGAACAGTAGGGCATTAAATCCGTCTATGTACCACTCTTGTACACGAAGTTTAAATAAATAAATAAATAAAAATTAGTTTCAGCCGTTAACGTGAATTTAATGGAACATTTTGCCTTGGTAATGACATTTTGGCCCTTCTAAACCAAATAACTTTCACATTACTTTATATGTAATATAAAATTTAATAAAAGCGAATAGAAGTCATTATTTATTACAAGTTACTTTAATCCACTTTCTGCAACCAATTTATGACCTCAATAATCAAATTCCCATAGCAGTTCTGACATTATCAGAATTTTCGACAACGGCATTAATTACAATCACTAAATAAAAACCAGGAACTCTCGCAGGGTCTTTGACATTAATGTATATTTTTTTTTACAAAACTAACGTTACATCTTATTTTTAAACTCAAGACGCAGGAGTGGGTTAACAAAGATTACAATGGCATAATGTCCTTAGCTCGAAGCCAATGACCTATTTATTGCTTACAGCAGTTACAGCTGATTACAGTTTGCGTGGGGCAAACATACATCCGATACATAGCACGTTTTTCTTTCACACGAGACGTCTAAATGTCATATGGTTGAATTTGCGAGATATTAATGTTTGTAGTGACAGATCCTGACAGATTGCCAGTTTTACAGCTGTTTTTGGACTGCCAAACGGTATAAGGGACTATTAACATAACATCACGCCTGTAATAGCCCATTGGGTTAGGCAAAGGTGTACCTAATAACCCAAATTTCGCGCCAGTTATGTTTAAATCCCATATAATAAGGGGCGAGCCTATTACCATCAACCGGGCACAAATCCAAATCCTGAGGCTGATACTGAGAAATTCCTGATGGAAAACCCAATAACACTTTGCCCGACCCGGGAATCGAACCTCATGCTCAACAGTCGCAAGGGACGTTTCATAAATTAAAAATAGTTAAGTACGTGGGTATTAAAATTAAACCACCCATATCAAGCCCTGCTAATTAATTTTTAGTAAACATTAAGACATTTCTCAGTTAAACAAAACCTAAAACACATAACAATAAATAAAGCAACTTAATAGCCCATATAGAACAATTCACCCACTTTCAACTGAAATAAATTAACAAAGGTATAAACTTTCAACCTTCAGTTACGTTTAAACTTTAAAAAAGAGACATAACAATATATCCTCACACACATAAACGTTGGACGAGACGAATGAAAAGGGGGGAAATAAAAAAGGATAACAGATGGCGCCGCTGTCGCGTCGGCGCCTGCGCATGGTCGCTTTTTAACACTAAACAGAATGAAATTTAGAAGGTTTGCTATTTGCATTGATTTACTTTTCAGATTCTTTTCATTTAATATTAAACCGCCCGACCTTTTGACTTCTGGCAACAATTTGACTTCAACAGTTTCTGTAGCCTGTAGTGGTAGGTAAAGACAGTTTTGGTAGTACAATTGTTAGTGCGGTTAACTGTACTTCTTTAGGCTACATACTGAAGACGTTTTTGTAACGGGCAGTAGACTCACATTTGAAAATACTACTTTACTGTAGAAGTTGACCGATAATATGGCCACCGATAAGTGAGCTCCCAAAAAAGTAACATTTTCAGACTCGAACCCCACCAAAGAGTTTACAGCAGATAATATTGTTCAATATCATTTTATTTAAGTATTGGAAGAGCTCGTGGTTAACAGCTGCTCGGGTCGATCTTCAGGTTAAGACGCGCTTGCCTAGGTTGTCCCGCGGATGGGCTATCCTCGGTAACTTGGAAAGCACGTTATCCCTTGGTCCCAGCCGACCTTGTAGATTTTTGACAGTCGTTACAGGTAATCAGTGGCTCGAAAGTCTGACAACTCGTCTTACCAAGGGTATCGTATTAACCAGTACTAATTACATTGTAGAGGTCAGATAGGCAATCGCTCCATGTAAAATACTGGTATTCCGCTGCATCCAGTTAGACTGGAAGCCGCCTCCAACATAGTTTGGAAAATGTTATGCAGATGATGATATTTTTTTCGAGTATTGATAATAATGGACCTTCTATGTGCACTTTCTTTGTCGTCCTGTTGACGCCGCTGCAAGGATATTGCATGTTTGTAATACACTCGCTAAGGCCGACTTTCGTGAGTTAATGCAACTACCTGTTTTCCGTGATAATAATATTTATTTGCATATAACTGTATCATAATTTCCTCGAATAAGTGAATTAATTAGGATAAAAATATATTTCAGTGGAGTAACTGTAGCTTATAATGAGGGTTATTGTTTATTTATTACGGTCATTAGGGTCAAATATCAACCGTATAAATATGTTAATAGGTTATAATATGAATGCTGAACAGATGTGTAATTACAAGCGGTCTTAATTAAGACTTCATACAATGAGTATTATGAACTTGTGCCTTGTTCGAATTTCACAATTATTGTTGAAAACGACTTCAGTCTTGGATATTAAACATTTAACTGGACGTGAATGTCCATTTTTAATTGAGAAGCATGAACAGGCGTTTATTTTGATTTAAGAACTACGGTCGCCGTGGTGTGGTAGGTATTGGTATTAAAAATAATGAAACATAGTACTTGAGACAGGATGACTCCAGTGACTGTTTGTTTTCACATTAATCAATCCTCGGTGGCGTGAGGTGTGATGATGATATCATTTGCACGCCTGTAATGGCCGAAGGGTTAGGCAGCGGTGTGCTTTAGAGGCAAGACCCACATTCCGCCAATTACGATCCTAAGTAAATATAACACCAGCATCTCCCTAGCAGCCAACTATGTTGGGGTCGCCTTCCAGTCTTACCGGCTGTAACTGAATACCTGTATTTTACATGGGGCGACTGACCTCCACAACCCAGTTAACTAAGTAATACGATACCCCTTGGTAAGATTGGTTGCCAGACTTTTAGGTCACTGACTACCTGCAACGATTGTCAAAGATCTGCAAATGACAGGCAAGACCAACGGTTTAAAGTGCTTTCCGAGGCACGGAGGAAACTCAGTATGTAATGGGTGGTCCCCCATCTATAAACCAACCTAGGCAAGAGAGGCTTAACCTGTAGAACGAGCCACGAGCTCCTGCAAGTAAGTACACGAGCTCCTGAAGTATCTCATTGAACAGGAGAACCTTGACGATGACGATTAAATCTCGTGGAAAAATACTCTTTAAGTTTTTTCTTTATATCACTTTATGTCATCCACTTGAAAGCCAAGGTTTTCTCTACTAATATCAAAGACAATATGTTGTTCGAGAATTAAGGTATTTGCGGTTGTAGCCAATGTTCAGCCAATCAGGTTTTATTAACAGTATGAGGAAGTCGGTGTAGCTTGCAGTGTTCCGGCTTTTGTACTGTTATACCAGCACTGGAGTAATTGTACTTAGTAATGTGAGTATTGCTTAGTTTGTAGATAGATAGAATACCCTTAAAGTACATAACATCACGCCTTGTAATCCCCGAAGGGTTGGGCAGGATGTCACCTAATAGTACACCTACATTTCGCCAGTTATGTTTAAGTCCCATGTAATAGGAGGCGAGCCTATTGCTATCAACCGGGCACAAATCCAGACTCCGTGGCTGCTACTGAGAAATTCCTGATGGAAAACCCCAATAACAATTTGCCCGACCCGGTAATCGGACCTAAGACCTGATGATGCTCAGAGGTCGACCACTAGACCAATGAGACAGTCAGAATACTCTTAATTAGATATTATTTCTAACGTGTTACCCGAACGTGGAAAACCTTTTCTATAATCTTCAAACCTATAATCTATGCTTTCGGAATTATCCTACCTAATGTCTACCCTACAATTTCGTCAATGGTGTTCTGACATGTCCGCTTTGTGCTCGGAGTTTTCGGCCAAAGTTGGATATGCTAGCCACTTGATAGCACATGATAGACTATTTGTACTACACACCAAAGCTCTCGACAACCTCCCTGGAAAGCCATCGATTGCAGTCGCTGTGCCAAAATCGGCTAGATGGCATCATCATCATCACCTAATGTCCAAAGAAATAGCGAGCACTAACCACTGCTTACTTTTTTGGAGTAACATAGTTCATACTTCGTTAGAATACACTCTAACTATGGCCCTCCTAAACTTCTAACACACATTTCTCAAACAAGACTTCCAATCAAACATTTCAACAGCTTCATACATACCTAACTTCACAATAACTGTAATAATCTCCAACAGCGAGAATTACAGTGTTCCCGTAATATTACCGCGACTCATGCGCATGGTTGGCCCAAAGACCATAGGAAAGTAACTTCAGAAAATCAACTCCATACTAGTGATGACAAGTGCACGCACGCGTTTTCGCAAACGTACGGTGATCTCGGTCTTTCGGGTGAATGACAGTTGTGGGTGCGCTTGCGATCGCTGATCGCGAAGCGTGTCTTGTGTTTTTCCTAAGTTTACCCGGGTAAACTTAGTATTACCCAAGCTTTAAAGGTAAAGCTCGAAAAGTTACTATATTACGGCCAAAACCCTATGTACGGTTACACCTAGTTTTGGCCGGCTAGCTCTAAAACAGGCTAGACCTCCAAATGGAAATATATTTTATTAATTATTCGGAGTTTACCCAAAAAGCTTGGGTAATACTAAGTTTACACGAGTAGATTTACTTCTCCTAGCATTACCCGTAAGTCCCGTAACATCTATAAAGCGCAGGCCATACAGAGAACCAGTCTTATGGTATCGGTAGTTATTACCCAGTAACTGGTTTGTGCCGGGCAGATGAGCAGTCGCTCCGTGTAAAATACTAGTATTCGATAGTTGGTTGGAAGCCAAAACCAACATAGTTGGGACAAGGTTAGACAGATAATGATGTAGCCGAGCTTCTGCATCCATTTATTTTGTGTGTCTTGCCAATGAATGACGCCTATCTAATGGACGCACGAAAAGAAAGAAATGGTAATAAAGTTACCACCGTGCGCCGTAGGAATGTTAAAATGACGCTACGATTTGTTGGAAATACCATTAGTGGTTACGGTGAGGAATTTTCTAGTTATAATTACTGGACGAGAAAATTATCTAGAGGTTTCTAATTTTTTGTGGTCCTACAGTTTATGGGTAAACTAATCAGTAGATTGTGAAAAAATGGCCCCTGATTGTTGATGGTTGAGGTAGAAGACAATAGGTTTGCCCCTTTTACATGGGACTTAAACATACTGGCGAAATGTGGGTGTGCTACTAGATACACTTTCGGGGATTGCAGGCATAATGTTATGTTTCGCAAATCACCTAAATCTGTATCAGTTATCACTTGCAAAAAGTCAAAGAATCAGAAATCTTTTAAAATAATTCGTTCTCAGTATTATTATCCACCAATGAAGCTTTAAAACGTTCAGCTTGAAAAATGTTTACACTGCCAGAGTAGGTCGCAACAGGACACAAATTTTCTCTAGTTACGTTGCAACAACAGACAGTTCACGCTCATCAAAGCCGAAACCAATGGAAGCGTAACTAAAAGAACGAAAGAAAAAACACGATGCGTCATTTTAGAGCTCACACGCTTTTTAAACGCTAATCACTCCGATCTTATTATTACAAAGCGTAAATAATTGGACATTATAATAGCACAAGTTAAAAACTCGTTAAACAGAAAGTAGGCAGGTACAGCCTAAGTACTTCTTAAAAGTGATTGAAGAAAACCGGCTAGAGTTCCGTACCATATACACTATGTAACTTTTTTTTTAAATTTATTTTTAGCACGTTTCTTATATTGTTCTATTATTTTTAATTTTATTTTTGTTATTGCGGCCAAAGTAATACACTTACACACTCTGTAAAAATTTCAAGCCTCAACCTATAAAGGGTAAAATATACAACCCTATAACAAACGAACAGACGGACAGACAGTGAAGTCTTAGTAATAGGGTCCCATTGTCACTCTTTGTGTACAGAACCCTAAAAAAATAAGTTACATTAACTCTTGGCTTCGTACTTGACTATGTTACTATGTTTGGTAATCATTTCTGCCTTGCCAACCACAGTGGCGACGCATAGGAATGTCTGTGGTGTTTGAAATTGATGTTTGTACACAGTTATTGAGGTAAAAACCGCATTAAGCTTACTGAGACGTCAATTTAATATAAGATACTTGTGGTGCTACCCAGTCTTACCAGGGGGTATCGTATTACCCAGTACAAACTAGGTTGTGAAGGTCAGATAGGCAGTCGCTCCATGTAAAATACTGGTATTCAGCTGCATCTGGTTAGACTGGAAGCCGACCCCAACATAGTTGGGAAAAGGCTAGGTAGATGATGGCTTGTGGTACTGTCCTGTTTTCAACTGAGAACGTGACATTGCACAGAAAATATATACAAAGTAAGGCCACGGTATACTGGAAATGTAAAGTTTGATGTGCCGCCGTGTGTACATAAGCAATTGATAAGTTCTCATGAACATTTTCCCATCACAATCTACCAAATAAACAAGCATACGGGTAGGAAGATGAGCTGAATGCGACCTTTCTTAAATTACACTGGTAGTCAATATTTTGAGAGTCATATTATGCTCGATGCCTACATATAAAGGAATCTCCTGCTGGTGTTAGTATTATGTCCCTCTTCTAGTTTTAACATTAATTTAAAACAGTTAATATTACCACTTTATCACAAACTATTCGAGCAACATAGATACTATGTACAGTCAGCTTCATGATGTGGGTACCCCCCCTTGAATGCACCTAAGTTCGCAACTGGGTTACCCAATTGATGCAGTCCACCGTACACACGGCGACAGATCAAGTTGTACTATTCCAGTATAACATGGCCACGCTTTGTATAAATTTCCTGTACAATGAGAGATCCGCATAAACTGGGTTTGTATAGCTTGATTGTCGTGCGTACTGTGTGGTAATCTAAAATCTCTCCCTTCAGCTTTAAAGACCCAATTACTGGGTTCTGGCGTGTTCAATCTAACTCCGAGGTGTGTGAACGCAAATTATATCAATTACCTTTCATTATAACACCTATATTGAAAGTTATTATGGAAATCTAAAGGTCAGATTTAATAAAAATACGTGGCCCAGAGCCCTGTGATTATGGGACGACAAAGTGAAACTTGTTATGTTTTCGAACTTCGTAGGTACATGTGTTGTTTTTGTTGCCCTAAAAATGTTAAGAAAAACATAAATATTAACCTAGGACTTTTTATTAGATCAATTTTGAAGCAGGAAATTTATTGTATAAATCATAGGTCAGTCAATCGTTGAAAAAATTTAGCCCTTCAAATATGATAGTTCAATTTGGCGCATGATTGTCTCTACTGTGTCGAGTACTGTAAATTATAGCAAAAATATTCCAATGTAACTCAATACAAATCGTGAGACAACGCGGCAGGGAGAAATCTATACAGAGAGACTGGTCGAGGAAAGCCTAAAGATGTAGAACTACAAAGTAATGCTAGAAATATCGGAATATATCGGAACTGTCTCAACAAATTAACAAGTATACGGTCCTTTGCAGAACATACCTTACCTCCTTTCTAACCCATCCTGGTCAAACACCTCCTAAACCTTTCAGAATCTACACGTAGCCAATGTTAGAGTTCTGCAGGTGGCTTACTGGTCTGACAAAATTTGAATATACGAGTAGTCGACGCGAAAAGAAATAGCTCAGAATAAAAGCATATCTTAAAATGCAGCACGTTACTTAGCCACAATAACATCATATTGATTCCAATCAGGAAGAGAATGCAACGGTAACCATTGCCAAAGCGATTCACAACAATACATATCGATGTATTATGCACCTTATTGTAAGTCAGTTCCGTTACCTGCACATGGCTGTGATCCCTTTTAGGAAGTCGATGATGAGATACAATGTTAAACTCAGTGAGATGTTAAGTTCAGGAGATGAACTAGCTTTGATTGATCTAGATCAAGGGATGGAAGGAAGCCAAGAAAGCAATAAAAATGTTCTATATAAAAAAAAAACATTTAATTAGGACCAAATATTTCGTACATTTTATGCACCCACCAAACTGCGTAACAGTTTGTCGGCGGGATATGTGTGTATAAAGACGCCAGCCAAGTCTGAGGAGCTCGTGGCTAATAACAGCCGCTCAAGTCAATCTTCAGGTTAAGTCACGCATGCCTAGATTGGTCCGTGGATGGGTGACCACCGATCACACCAGTACCGAGTTTCCTCCGTGTCTCGGAAAGCACGTTAAGCCGTTGGTCCCTTCTGTCATTTGTAGATTTTTGACAGTCGTTACAGGTAGTCAGTGGCCCGAAAGTCTTACAACTAGGTAAGACTGGTTGTCAGACTAGATATTACTCAGTTCTAACTGGGTTGTGGAGGTCAGATAGGCAGTCGCTACATGTAAATTACTGGTATTCAACTGCATCCAGTTAGATTCGAAGCCGACCCCAACATAGTTGGGAAAAGGCTAGGCAGGTGATGAGACGCCAGCAAAGCCTATGCAAAACCCAAAGCAAACTCAGCTTGCTTTCTCAATTTGCGTATCCTAACCATGAGAAGCAGTGAACTTATTGAAGTGTAACACATCAGAACCGTAATTGTTTCGATATTTTTAGGTAGCTCTTGGTTTTAGATATTGCTGACACTGTGGCCGCACGCAGAACTACAGCCAACCTTAACTTTTTTCAACACCGGTGTCCAAGTACCTTCAGTAGCTGGTGTCCGGTTGCCCAACCAAGTCTCGCATTACGCACGTTTATTGCCATTAGCGGCTTGTCTCGATAGAGATTGATTGGTAAGTAGAAAATAATTGCCTTCGTGGCATAGACGCCGATTTATTAATGCATACCGATGGGAATGAGGCGATGGTAATCATTCAACGGATAGTAACCGAGGTTACGAAATGCGACAGTTGGTATGTGTGTAGCTCCCAAGAGCTGTGGTTTTGAAGGTGAGGTTGTCGGTAAGCAGGTTAAGAGCAAGGCGTTAAATTTAAAATAAAATACCTCAGATTTCTCAATTCTGGCCGATTTTCATCATGACAGATGATTTTAAAGGTCTTCTTCTTTATCGTGAGGTTAGTGCAAAGTTGTCATGTCAGAGTTTTTATGCCTCCCATGGGCCTGTGAACTGGCTTTGCATCCTAAAAAATCAGAGGTACGTGTCTTGGGTTCGAACTCGAGACCTACGAGGTGCATTCAATAAGTACCTAGCCTCATCGCCAGAGGGCGCTGTAGTTTCAAAAGAGTTTTACCACAGTGTAGCACATTCTTTATTAATTCTTTTTTCAAATTTTCATTCCAATCCCTTCATTAGTTATAATTTGACAACTTATGGAAGCGAACGTGTCGATCGGTTTTACAAAAATGGAAAAAGAGCAATATCGTTCGGTGATTCGATTCCTATTTTTGGAAGGGAAAACGCGCATCGAAATCAAAGAGCGCTTGGATGCTGTGTACGGTGACTCTTCTCCATCGATGGCCACCGTCAAGAATTGGTTCAACGAGTTTGCACGTGGCCGTACGTCGGTTTTTGATGAACCACGTCCAGGTGCACCGAAAACAGCTGCTACGGAGGAAAACATTAAAAAAATCCATGATCTCGTATTGGCAGATCACCGATTGAAGGTTCGGAAGCTAGCTGAGACTGTAGGCATTTCAGAAGGAACAGTGCATCATATTCTTCACGAGGAACTCGGCATGAGAAAGCTGTCGGCGCGATGGGTGCCGCGTTTACTCACACCGGAAAACAAGCGCAACCGTGAGACCACATCGGAGACGTGTTTGGCGCTGTTTAAGCGGAATCCAGCGGAGTTTTTGCGTCGTTTTGTGACCGTCGATGAAACCTGGATCCACTGGTACACACCAGAGACCAAGGAGCAATCAAAACAATGGATCCAGGGGAACGTGCTCCAAAGAAGGCGAAAACTGTAAAATCGGCCGGAAAAGTTATGGCCACCGTTTTCTGGGATTCACAAGGTGTGATCTACATCGATTACCTCGAGAAGGGTACAACAATTACAGGGCTTTACTATGCCGAGTTATTGGGCCGATTCGACGCCGAATTAAAGAAAAAACGACCCCATCTGGCGAAGAAAAAAGTTCTGTTTCACCACGACAACGCACCGGTTCACACGTCTGCCGTTGCCATGGCCAAATTGGTCGAATTACGCTACTAATTGCTGCCCCATCCACCGTATTCTCCAGATTTGGCCCCTTGTGACTTCTTTCTGTTTCCTAATCTGAAAAAAATCACTCGCTGGGAATAGATATGGATCAAATGAGGAGGTCATCGCCGCCACAGAGGCCTATTTTGCAGAGTTTGACAAAAACTATTTTTCGGACGGGTTAAAAAAGTTGGAGCATCGCTGGGCTAAGTGTATCGAACTAAAAGGAGACTATGTTGAAAAATAAATTGCCACTTTTCTAAAATTTTCGTTTACTTTTTGTAGGCTAAGTATTTATTGAATGACCCTCGTATGACTTGGAAGTCCGACGGTCACACCACTATGCTATCACAGCTTTTTATATATTTTTTGTAGGTAACACCACCAAGAGTCGGTGCAAATACTAAAAAAATATTGTTGTACACAATTCATGTTGAATGAAGGAAGCTATTAAAGGGCCTCCCTCGACTTTAGTCAATTTGTAAATATGCTAATATGATAATTGTTTGAACCAAATTAGTATGAACAACTCAAAACAAAAAGTAGCCATTAAAGGCTAAAACAATCACAGCCAACAGGCATCCAAACCATAAATGATCTCTGCAGCATTGTCTCCGTATGGCATCAGAATTATTTCATATTAGATATTTAACAGAGATGTTATGGATATGATATTTCGGATCTGGATACGGATATGGATATAGGAATTAAATTATATCGGTTTCGGATACGGTTACGGATATGTAATTATTTCGAATTATCCGTTAGTTTCGGTAACGGATATAATAAAAAACTAACTAGTTATGAAAGAGGTTATGATGTTTATGACTAGAAATAACAAACAAACTGCAAGATTCACGTGGCGCGCGAGCGTCGAAACGTCGTTTTATTTAGACTCCGCCCTTATACGAAACTATCCGAAACTTGTGAAACGGATACGGCTACGGTTACGGATATATTTTTATTTCGGATATCCGATAGTTTCGGTTACGGTTGCGGAGCTCCATAACATCCCTGAAATTTAATAAGAAGAACCGTTACCGCGAATGGAACAGACATTATCATAGGTACATAATATCCATGGGAACGTAAAGCCGCAGGGTCACATCTATGGCTTAATACCATTTAGTGCATAATCAATTTCGTGAAAGCCGAGCACGATTCTCTCTTGGAAATGTGACAGTGCTGTGTGGACGCTCAATGATGACCCTTTATCATCCAATTATCATAGTCGTGTGTTATTTCGTATTGGTAGATGATAATTGAGTAGATATTGAGTAGGACAGTCAACAAATAATATTTATAGAGGTACATTAATACACCTGGCAGGTGTCAAAGCTAATGGTACTAAAGCCACGATCTATGAGCGTCACTTGGCATGGCTTTGCTTAAAGTTATTAGTTACGCTGTCCTACAAAGTGCAACATAGAGACGTGTCTCTGGTTTAGCAGGTATTAAACAACGTTTGTAGATCTCGGTATAGAGCTTGGAGTTTTGTCCTCCTATTTAGTTTCTAATTTCAAAAACTAAATAGCTTTAAGCATCGTACTGGTACGTAAGCTGATTGTCACCAAACATTTATTGTTGTTGGCTCCGTAATATAAGAATTCGCCAAAAGAATCTGTTTTGTTAAAACGTTACGCAAACACAAATATTCACACATCCACATATCCCAATCATATTTCCTGCCACACAACTCCAACTAGTCAAACAGTGTCGAAAACCGACAAAACTTTATAGCAGAGCGAAAAATGTCAAAAAACCGACTTGTATGGGCAAACAGTGCATCGGTGAAATGTTTGCTTGCAGTTGTGTGGTGAACAATACGTCTGTTTACCGTCTGTGAGCCTAGTGGTGCGTGCCACTGCTGTTTGTACTGTAAACAACGAAAAATAGTGAAAAACGCGGGAAAGCCTGTGCTCCGATGTAACGAAATTCAAGTTATTGGGAGCTTTATGTAGGTAGGT
Source organism: Lycophotia porphyrea (assembly GCA_950005105.1). NCBI lineage: Eukaryota > Metazoa > Arthropoda > Insecta > Lepidoptera > Noctuidae > Lycophotia > Lycophotia porphyrea. The sequence continues at coordinate 8,488,636 of OX465391.1, read as the reverse complement.
AGTATGCAACCATCATAGGATACTTAGTTTAACTTTTTTGGAATAAAATACGTGCAAACAGCGTACTAAATAAAGGAAGTAGTCCTGATTTTCAGACATGTTCCAGTAAGTCCCCATTTTAACGCACCAAAACTTTTAACAAGGACTTCGAACTTCAAGGAGTCGTCTGATCCCATTATGACCCGAAAACCGTAGGCTAAACCACAATTTTTTCAACAAAATCAAACTTCCTCCTTCTCTTCAAAATACGGTAAAGTTACATATCGCAACGTTTGATATTTCTGGTAACGATCAACAATCGTCAGAACACATCGTAAAACCGAGTTGTGTACAATTGTTACTGTAACGAGGGCTTCCGGATTATTTACAGAGCCCAATGTTGAGCAAAACAAGCGCAGTGTGGAGCATGACTCAGTAAGAGATCAGAGGCATGCTTTCATAGCACAATAAAACAGGTATTTGGAGTTTAAAGGTGTTGATTAAAGCCAGATTGAACGTCTTCTGGCAATGGTTCAAGAATTGATCACATGGGATCCCGTGAAAAGATACCTAGAGTAAAGAATAATAAGTTATTCTTTGATGAGCATAGTCATTAATTTAATTCAATTGTTATTAATTTAATTTAATTGTCATTAATTTTAATGAGTATGCTTATCTTTTGCTTCTCAAAAATTAATTTAAGTAGTGATGCCACTCACCTTTTACCATCAAAATAGTCATAGCATTTGCAGTTAACAATGACCAAAGGGCCAAACAAATAATCACATAAGTAATTAATTTAATCACTCTTCCTTCAAAAAACTCAAAACATAATCAGAGCTGGGAATAAACAACACACTGTGATACTTCATCTTTTTCAATTGCTACAAAGTCTCAAAGTTTCGAAACACCTTAAAATTTCACAAAAAAACTTCAAACACGCGTCTCCATGAAAGTATTCCCCAACGAACGCCATAATGGGTCTAGAAACCAGATCAAAAGTCACTTACCAGCAAAAGGCACATCGCACACGTACTCTTCGACGCAGTTGTCAGTGTTCCCGCTCCTGTCAGTAGCTCCACTGGCCACTGACGCTGCTGATGCTGCTCGGAGGAGGTTCACCTCCGTCTCCGTCTGACTGTCCCGGAGGACCGACCTCCTCTTGTACTCCTGGCGGGAGAAAGGGTAAATGAGCATCAGCTTGACGAGGAGAAGTAGATATTTTTTTATGCTTCAGTGCACGGTGCACTCTTTTATTTATTAAGGACGATACGCTAAGGTAGCCCGCGAAATACAAGTTATCTTAATTTTTTTGCAATTTGCAGGTCAGTGTCAGGTTGTATATCTATTGATTAAAATATGATTCGCGACCGTAATAAATGTGCCTTTACAGAGCTATAATCATTCAAATCATCAAAACAACCCTCTAAGTTCATTTAATCCCATTGAATTACATTTTCATGTAATAGCCCAATATACAGCCTGACACTCACCTGCAAATTGTAAAAAATGTAAGACAATTTGAGTTTCGCGGGCTACATAAAGCATTTTGCACCATCAGACCATACTTACGTAAGGAACCTTGACCCTAACAGTGCCAAGGCCTAAATGACTTGGGAAACCTACACCATCGCCGACAAGTCAATGTGTAACAGTCAGGGACTATTCGGGTTACCCATTGAAAGGGTTTTCGATTAGGTTTTTTTAAACAGTTATTCAGAAGCCCATTCGATGTGGGTAACACTTTTGAACGGCATAATTCAAGCCGTGGCCATACTATATCATACAAAGTAGGTGGCTCCACCAAATACTTCGCACAAGTTAATTGAATAAACATATGTACCTAACCTGAACAAAACCCTTATATTAAAAAGGTTATCATAATGAGTGGGTAACCCTTTAAAACTCATTCAATGGGTTATCATAATGATGTTATAACCCTTTCACTGGATTTCGAGTATAAAATCCATCCAATATATGGGTTATCCATATGGATGTAGGAACTCTTTTACTAGGGGTTTCAAGCAAAGTATCGAATCGAAGGGGTAATTCGTTTATGAGGTTACCTTCAACATGATGTAACCCTTTGAATGGGTTTCAAGGACTTACATCATGCTATAGGTAACCACATAAACGGCTTACCCCTTTTTTTTTTTACGGATGGGAAATCATCAAATGACTTCTCCCGCTCTGGGCAGAGCGGAAGGGAGTGTCAGACTTGTACTGACTAAAACCCATCCATGTTCCTTCCTTGCCCTTTGTGTTCCAGGGCCGCGGTATCTCTTTCGAACAGCCCGCAGAAACGGCTTACCCCTTCGAAAGGCTTAACTCTTAACCGAGGTTGTACGGTCCCTAGTAACAGACGCTAGTTAAGTTCGAGCTTGCCACACGATTATCATCGACTCGCTGGTGGTGAGTTCAAAAATGAGAACACTGACCACTTCCTAGTCATCACATTTAAAAACTATTATGCTAATCTTATAACTTACAGTCAATAGGTAATAGCTAATGTCACACATTTTAGAAGCAGCAGCTGTGTCCCAAAATTCATTGACATTCTCGATAAGGTAATGGTGTTGTCCGAATGTTCAATTTTAATTAACAGTCAGTAAAAATGTGGTTTTAAGTATAACGTTCTGATTAAGTGGTATAATCTATTCAGAAGCGGTTTTAGAATGAACGTGGGATCCCATACGATTACCACTAAGTAAGTATCATTCATGAACATTGATCATTGATTGGAACATTGCAAGATGCCTTGTTTCTAGAGGTAGTTCACCTAAAGGGTTTATAACCTAAGTGGCATAGTCACCCGATAGCCATGTTGATGCCGCCACGATAAAACTGGCATTTATGGATAGGTGGATGAAGGACTGTTAAACACTGGGGTGACTACACCAGAACCCTCAGAAAAACAACAAACGCTTTTCGCCATTTAAAGTCTAAGTCCAAAGTAAAATCAGGGGAGAGTGGAAGTAGATTGCCGGGGATAGAACCCAGCACCCAAAGGTCAGCTGTTGAGCTTGCGAACACTAAACCAACGATGCAATCAACTAAATTACCCTTTAATAAAATAATAATAAATTAGATACCTGTACGTAACTTAGAGATAAAATAAATAAGGTCTTCAGACGGCCAATCGAGCAACAGTCTTAACGGCGTATCATGGTCTAGTAGCTTCAACATTGAGATACGGAATTATATTTTGGGGCAATGCCACGGGTAAAGATATGGTATTTAAGTGCCAAAAAAGGTGCATAAGAGCTATATATAATTTGCAGACAACGGACAGCTGCAAATCGTTTTTTAAAAATACGAAGATATTAACTACGCCGTCGTTGTACATCTATGAAACGTGTATGTTCGTCAAAAATAATTTACATAAATTTGCTCGAGTAACTAGTCAACGCCGTTGTGATCTGCTACAAACAGTTGGATCTAGTACTGCACTATACAAAAACAGTATTTTTGTAATGGCTCCAAGGGTCTATAATAAATTACCAAAATGTATAAGAAGTGAAAATAATGTCCGCAAATTTAAAATTAAATTGCATTTATTTCTAATAGATAAGACGTATTACTCTATCGAAGAATTCTTAAATGATAAAATATGACATTTAATATAATTTACCATTGACATGCACGTAAAAACAAGTTGTTATTGATTAATTATTTCTTAATATTGACATTATTTTCAATATGATAAAATATGACATTACTAGCCTTTTATATAATTTACCATTGACATGCATGTAGAAAACTATGCATGTGTAAACTATAATTGATTAATTATTTATGAATAATACGTTTAATTCACACTTTTTACTCGAACTTGTCTTTGTATTGTAAGTAACTTATTCGTAAAAAAAAAAAAAAATTTGTACACCAATTTCATTGGTAGGACATAGAGCTCCACTAAAATGTATCCATAAGACCTTTATTGTAATACCTATGTTCACAAATAAAGATTGATTTGATTTGATTTGATTTGATTTGATTTGATCAGAAACAATAAAAACATTGGGTGTGGTTTTCACGAGGCATTCAGAAGCATTAATTTTAGCAATAGCCTCAATTATAACGATAGGAAAAGATATGGTGCCATAAATACTGTAATTATGTGCATTTTATTGCAAAGAGATAACTGCGCATATTTTTTGAAATACTTATGAGTTACATAATAATTTTATATATTCAGTTGTAAGCTTCATACAATGCAGATTTTTTAACTTACCTCATTTGGAGCTACAATCACTCGAGTGGTTTGTCGACATTTGTTTCTAAACAAACTCCTTCTGTGTTTATTAAGTTTAACCTTTGGACCGCCAGAGCATAAACGCACGCGCGTGCCATCCACGCCAAGCCACATTTTCACCTACCATTTTGTCACTTATTTGTGTCGTTTGGCGTACAGGGCATGCGTTTGCTTGTCACGTATTTGTGACCATGGCGGTTAAAAGGTGTTTCTTTCATTTCCCAACTGCTAAAAGCTGGGTCGTAGAGTAGTGCAAACCTCCTCTACTACAGTGATGATATTTATCTACCTGTTAAGTTCCTATCTTGACATGGTTCATAAAATAAGGCTTAAATCGAGATAATTCATCATTAAATGAAGCTTTGATTTCTTTGAAAAACTATTTTTAAGGGAAATTGCACATCCTAAGAAACCTTCACAGCTAAGGTATACATAACAACTACATTTCTGTAACAAAAAATGTTTCAGTTTTTGTTTTGTGTACAAGCGTCAAGCGTAAACTTTTTAAAGCATATGTCATTTATTTCGCTAATCGACATAGAAGGAATGATTCAATCTACGTATGATCCATCTCTGGTTAGAATCCCGCTAACAAGCAACACGTCTCCATTTTGATTGCGAATCAAGAAATCATTATCAATCCATCTACTGCCGATAATTCCCTGTCTTGACGTAATATTATTTCCTACAATTAGTAGAGCAGAAGAGAGGTGGCCTGAATATTCTTGACATCTTGAACGACGTCCCAAACGTAGAGATGTAGACTAACTTTGTTTGTATTCTATAGGAAGGTCGAGAAGAAGTCTTGGGTTGGTAACATAACATAACATCACGCCTATAATCCCCAGTGTTAGGCTGAGGAGTACCTAATGGTACACCCACATTTTGCCAGTTATGTTTAAGCTCCATTAAATAGGGGGCGAGCCTATTGCCATCAGCCGAGCACAAATCCAGAATCCGTGGCCGCTACTTAGAAATTCTTGACGGAAAAACCCTATAATACGTTGACCAGCCCAGGAATCGAACCCAGGACCTCATGCTCAACAGTCGGTACTTAGAGATTTTAGTGTTTTTGCCTAAACAAATTAACTAGTTAGAATTTAAACTGATAAAGTATACAAATTATTTTTTTATATTTAGCTAACGGAACATTTTTACTGAAGTACTAATGAGCGATGTTTGTATTTCCAATAACATCCACAATACTATTTATAACTGGGGTAACTAGATTAAACATTAATCTCTGAAATATTGCTTATTTGCAGAAACCCAAAAAAATACCCTTATTTTTACGGGTGGGAAATCAAATGACTTCTCCCGCTCCGGGCAGAGCGGAAGGGAGTGTCAGACTTGTACTGACTAAAACCCATCCATGTTCTTTCATTGCTCTTTGTGTTCTAGGGCCACGGTATCTCTTTCGAACAGTCCCGCAGCCCTGGCAAAGCAAGCAAAAAAAAAATACCGTAAGGACTACTTTATTAATATGAAAATAAACAACAAATTAACTTGATGTTCGATACCCAATCACAGTGAGGCTTGGCACTGCAACGAGACGAACGGATTATTATTGCTATGCGAGTCAGCTCAGGCGGAAGCGAGCGGCTCTAGCCTTACTTTCGAAGTTATTTCAGATCTTCGAATAGTCCTTCATATAATTAAGTAGGTACCTACCGAAAATGTTTATAAAGTAATTAATTACTACATCGATAATAAAAGTTAAACAATAAGATAGCTTGTAAGTTATAACATAACGTCATGCCTGCAATCCCGAAGGCTAAGGCAAAGGTGTACCTAATACAGCCAGATATCGCCAGTTATATTTAAGTCCCATGTAACAGGGGGCGAGCCTATTGCCATCAGCCGGGCGTAATTTCAGACTCTGTGGCCGCTACTGAGAAATTCCTGATGGAAAATCCCAATATTTCTTTGCCGGACCCGGGAAAAGAACCCAGGACATCTTGCACAGCAGTTGTGCTTGCGATCATTACATCATTGAGGCAGTCAAGATAATTATTAAGATAACTTTTATGTGAACTAAATATAAACGGAATTTCAGTCTGCTCTTTACACTAGTGACAAGCAACTTCTACGTTAATTACGTGTTGCCATATGCATTCAGTCAGGCGTTCTAGACTTGCCAAGCCAAATAATTATCTAAGTGCATGAAAAATACGTCAATAATGTGCAATATAAAATCTAGTAGTGAAACTAACGTGAGTGGGGAAAATCTGGCACTAAAAACTAAGCCAACGGAAGAAATGCAAATAATAAAATAACAAATTCACATAAGTAAAATATAATTTTATTGCGAAACTAAATAAAATAAAATCAAAACTAATACACAAAGCCTTAAATAACTAAAATAAGATAATTTCACATTTTCGTCCGATACATTGGGTAATAATTTCAGTCTAATTGTCTTTCCAAATTCAACATAATATAATACTCAAATTCCGATGAATAAAATTAAAAAAACTAAGGAAATAACAACTAGGTACTGAATATACTGTCATGTAGGTAAAATATAACACTTACTAGTACATGGAAATAGTAAAAACGTTCTGTGAAATGCTGCGGTATTAAATGCGTTGTAAATTCGGTAAGTTTAACAAACATTTATTAAATGCGTCAATGCTAGCACCATATCAACTTGAATAGATACGTTGTAAAAATGGAAAACATTGCTTTAAGAAATTCATAAGGCACTTTATAAGATTTTTATTCAAGTCAGTCCAAACTCGAGTATCAGAAAGGCAACGTATTTTCACAGATCCATTTTAAATCTAAGTCATTTTAAACATAGAGGTATTATTCAAATAATTTTGAAAAGCTATTTTTCTATTACAAAAATTCTTGAAATATTTTATTTCTCTGAAGTTAATAAGATTTTAACCATAGTCCATCATCATATTAACAGACGCCCGCACATCAAGCTATCCGAAACTGTAAAATTTTCCCAATCAATGTTGAACCTACAGCTTTAGCGATAAAAATGAAAATCTATTAAAGAAATTTGACTTTTTGCAGTAGCTTGAGGTGCTGGCGTCTGTACAGTACTTCTATGTTTGCACTTTAAAATACTATTTCATAACAACATTCCACAAAACGATTTCAAATCTTAGCTTAGACTAAAAATAGCACCTTACGGAATACTTAAGCAAATAGAATATTCTATTTACAGACAACACTAATATACTCTTTAATAATAACTTTAAAGCACCATACGTGAAAAATAAAACCCCTTTTAAGGAAACTACAATAATAGAACGCTATCTCTCTCTACCATGGTCATTTTCGGTACAATAAAATGAGATGGCAATAGAAAAGCATTCACAAATAGGGGTCTAAGACTAGGGCGCTAAACAGGGATACCGTTTTATAAATATTTTATCATCAGCTATTCACTACGTCACCCTGCGACTTTTTTCTAATTCTTATCTCTTCTACAACCTCCATAATTAGCTGAAATGTTTTAAAATAATTTAAATGAAAAGAAATAAAATTACTATTAACATGCTTACATGCAAGATGATTTGTGCTTGATTATATAAATAAGGGTGCCTAATGGTGGTCAAATTAGGAATTTTGGACGTAATAGAAGTACGTCTGATTTCAGGTTCTAGGAATGATGATTCAAATTCTCGTAAGGATTTCCATTGTTACATAAACGTAAGGTTTTAAATTTTACGGTGCCATGAATGCTATTTTTTATTTTAATAGGAAGACAACAACCATATCCAAAAATATAGTTTAACTGAGAAATACTACCTAATATTCATAAACATGAAAAAATCATAAAATGATCTTCCTATTAACGCAAAATTTAAAGAAATTTCATTTTGGAACTGATACGCGTATCAATATCTAATAAACTAAACTGATAAATAATAAAATCAGTAAATAATCATCATTTCTACAAACTGACCATCGTAAACAACATGTACTACAAACTATAGCAGTTCTATTCAGGACTAACCTGGCTCAGAGGCCTGATCCTTTCGTGTATGCAGTTCTCAGCCTGCTTAGCTGAAGGAGGTGGATGATCTGGCGTCGGTGGCTGCTCATAATGCGTCGGCGACAACGGAACCGAAGCCCTCTTGCCCTCATAATACCGCTCACAGTCGCTCGGACTATTCATCGACTGATCGTCTAACAAGCTTTCTAAGGAAGACCTTTCTTGGTTGGAATACTTTCTTACTCTATTCTCAGTCATTCTCTGTTCATAGTTTTCGTTTGAAGGTGTGAAGTTGTTTCTTCTCAGTTTTCTTCTGGGGTTCTGTTCTTTGATGACGACGTTTTCGTACATAGCCGTGATGGCGACTGGTTGTGAGCGGTGTTTGAGGCTGGGCCGTGGGTTAGGAACTGGGGCTACTCTGGGGGAGTTGTGGTTCTCTTCGTATTCCGAGTAGGATAGCTTGCCGTCGACGTATTGGTCCACCGACCGACCGTGTTTGAGGTGGTGTTTAGCACCCTGTAACAAAGAATTGCGGACATTAGGAATATTCTGACAGATTTTACTGCATATACTACTCCTACATCATGGTCTGTTTCTCAAATCACTGCCGCACTACTTGATTGCAGTCTTTTTTCTATTATCTCTGGGTATAGATTTCTCAATTTTACGACTCTCCTATCGATGAAGACTGTTTGATCTTGGCAATGCGGCTAATACCAACAATTTTGCAAAGTCCATCGTTCCAAATTGGTGCCAAAAATTAACCTTGAATTTCAAGTTCACCTATTTAAACTAAGGTCAATTCTTTAAGCATAAGTAGTCGCGTTCTGTTACGAATAACATTACGAAAACGACGTGATAAAACGTGACTTAATGTTAAAGTTTAATAAAACTCATTAAAATTTACCGTTCCACGTTAAAATTCTTATGCACTGCGCATGACTTCATATTCGGTCGGAGGCCGCGCATTGGAATTGTACAAATCTTTCCTTTATTTGAAATTTAGATAATTGCATTTATGGTACATTGTTGATGAACACACAATTTTGAAGACAAGAAGCCGGCTTTATCATAATTCGGCTTAACATAAATTGAGAAGTATTTTTCTGCGTTTGATGTTTTTTATGTGCATTATGAGGTCCGAAACCATTGGTTTGCATCGTGTGTTATCTTCATTTCAAGCCTTACCTATCATTATCTCTTTTTTCCAAAGGAAAGTAGCTTTTTTTCTATTTAAATATTTTAGTATCTATTGCAACTTAAATTCCTTTTTTTTATCCAAGTTAATTTAGTTGTTTATTCTTTTTGGTTTGAGCTAAACTACGTTCTACTACTACGTTATTTTAATCTCAAACATCTTACCTCGCAAAATCCCTTGAAAGCTATCAAAAAATGAACATTCTCTACAGACTACCATAACAAAAATTACCTGTATATCATCCAAATCGTCTTGACTTCTCGCATGGGGTCTCAGCTCATAGCTATACCCCGATGAGGGAGAGTTTGCGTGGGTGGGGGACACTGACAGGTTCCTCCGGGGAGGTTTCTTGGGAGGGGTGGGCTGCAATACATACAGACGTGTTATGGTGGTTGTTGGTAGATCAGGTTGTAGGGGATTTTGGGATGCATAGGAACTTTTGGAAACTGCTGGGAAACTGGAAAGATTAATACCCATCGTACCCATTCCCCAGCTACAGGAGTAGGTCATCGTCTGCCTAGCCTTTTCTAAAGCCAAATATAATTGGGGTCGACTTCCAATATATTGGTAGTATCAAGGACTAGGTATAATTGGATATACTGTGCAAAGAATAGTTCTCAGATTGACACCAACAAAATTAATTTGGTATGTGAGAATCAATTTGGCATGTGACTGTCTTTATATTTTTCCTTTAACTATCCCCAGTAAAATCGACCTAGTGTTCAACCTTAATATTATATTCGCAGTCCTAAACAATGCCTACATAAAATCTATACTCCAACATACAAATTCCTGATCTAAATTGACGATACAAATGAACGTTAATGAGCAATTTAGAAGGCCGCCTAACTACGAGAATAGCAATCAAATAGGCGTCTATTTCTGTACCATCTCGTTGTCATCGCAGAAGCGAGATAAGTGCCCGCAATTGAGTAATAGGGAATTTGAATGGCGATGAGGATAACATCGTATGGTAGTGCAAGTAGTGGGAGGACGAGCGGTTAAGACATCTTGTTGGCAAATAGTAAAAATACTTATATGTAAGATTGCGTTTTGTAGAAAAAAAAAACAGAATAAATATTTTTGTAAGACAACAATGTTTACAAAGCGATGTTTTGACTTTCATGTCAGAAGTTTTTTACGATTGAAGAAAAAATTAACAGTTTGATTCAGTGCCAGAAAGTGCAACCAGAAATTGGAAAATGTGTATCTAAGGAAGATGACGCAAAGATGAATAAATAAACACGGAATTGAAATTCTGAAGTCATAAGACAGATCTTTCTAGCAAAATTATTAGTTACTACAAACGCAAAAAATAAAAAAGATTTCTCTTTAAACCGCTATTCCCTCTTCAATTGTACGGTATCATGTGGCCCAAGTGGTCCAAGTAATTCAATCTTGGGCCGCGGATGAGGGGTAAATTGGTTGCAGCCGGTCACTGAATGGACAATTTTCTACATAAAAGCCCATTAGCCTACAGATGGTGGACTAGCGGAGATTATAGGCTCTCTGCTAAGGAATGTTCTGCTAGATATTATGATAGATTATATGTTATACTATAGGACAACTGTGTATCAATGCAAATTCATAGAACGCTACTACGGTAACTTTGAGGTATTTTCGATCAATAAGTTTTTGTTTTACGGCCTAGAAGCTATATGGGGACTCAGCTACAAATATACATAAACAGAGACAGAACCCTAAGAAATGCAATTATTTTTGCGTTTTAATTGATTAGCATACCATGGAAAAGATTGTAGACGTTTGTAAGGTAACGATGCATCAACATCACCAAGAATATAATCATTGTCATCAGCCTAGAGCAGCCATGATAATTATTTAATCATATATAATTATTCTTCTACTCTTATCCCAATTTATTTGGGGTCGGCGTAGCATGTCTTCTTCCATACTTATCTATATACTCTACACTATATACTCGTCATCTCATCAAACACCTCCTTTCTTGCCATATCATCCTTTACGCAGTCCATCCATCGCTTCTTTGGTATTTCTCTACTCTTGTACCCATCCACATTCATACTCAACGATTAATTATATAATCTAACCTAAATCGGCGCGTACTGCCAATATTAAAAACCTCAGCGAATCAGCTACGGCTTACTCGAACAATACAAACACTGCATTTAATCGGTCATTAAATGACTACTGAATCCATTCCGAGTTAAACGCTGCCCCATATTACGGCTCAGTTTACAAATTCACTAATTGCAATAGTAAACGAGACACCGTAAACAGTGTATAAAACCGTAATGTTTACGTATAAATAAATGTCTGTTCTTTGGTGTTTGGCCTATTTACGGTTTTAGCTCAGTTGTGAAGTGGTGCAAGACGCTGCGTTTAGACAGAATCTTCATAAGAGTTATTGTGTTGGCGTAAGTAATAACTACTACTATTCACCAATGATGATGGCTTGAGTAATAGAGAAGAATAGCAGACGTGTTACGCCGACCTTAAATATAAATTGAAATAAGGGCGAGAATGATGATGATGACTAAGGACCTTAGCAGACCATTTGGTGAATCAAATCAAATAGATTTTAGGCAGTTCACGGAAGATGATCCAGTCTTTTCCAAACCAATACTTAGTATGAGTTCGTGACTCTGTTGGTTAAAATCTGTCTATTATAATGTTGTATAAAATACAGATTCGGTTGAAGTTAGACTGATCGTATTTTCCCGTCTCTTTGGAGACCTATTTGTCATTTAATCAATCTGTTAATATTAGTCCTGCACATCATCATTGTCTTGCCCTTATCCGAATTCATTTTGAGGTCGGTGCAACATGTCTACTTCTTCCATACTTCTCTATTACTCGTCATCTCATCAGACACCTCCTTTCTTGCCATATCATCTTTTACAAAGTTCATCCATCGTTTCTTAGGTCGTCCTCTACTCTTATACCTATCCACATTCATACTCAAAACATTCCTCACGACATTTTCCTCATTCCTCCGCATCAAATACCAATACCACGACAACCGATTACCACGCATAATACTCCTCATGATTTTGAATGAGGCGTAAGAGTCAGGAATGTATGCTTGTGACCGTTCTGTACCATTACCGATTAAAAGTTTCGTAACGATATCCCACCTATCTATTTTTTTTTTATTGGCCTATTCTGTCCCACTGCTGGGCAAAGGCCTCCTCCATTCTCTTCCATCTCTCCCGGTGTTTTGCCTCCTCTGGCCAATCAGTCAGGAGCGATCTATAATTACAATCTCCAAATGTTTACATATTAGGTACACCATAAAAAATATCACGAACTCCTTTCCATGCAATAAACACCCATTTAATTACGAACTGGTGTGACCCAACCTAATTTCCATGAAGCATGCTTTCATAGCTTCCCTAGTGTATTGAAGTCCTTGTTTCAAATTGAAGTTATTTCCACTGAAACGAATTCAACTTTATGATGGTAAAAATTAAGTTGATTTCAGGAGGCCTTGAAAACTCATACAACTGTTAATAGTTTTAGAGCAAATTAAACTTTATGTGTCGGTATTAACGGTGGTTTTCCGAATACGTATTAGTTTACATGATTGGAAACTAAACTACAATCGCAGTATAATAATATGTTACGTCCCTTAGAGACTAATATTTCGGGGTATTTTGTGGCTACACCTGCCTTAACTGTTAACGCCAATTAGTTCAGTGTAATTTACGCGGAAATGGGAGTTTGGCCGATGGAAATTCGTGGAGGTAATTTGGTTCCTTTGAAGGCTTTGACGGGTGGCGTGCCGTGGCGATCGATTATGTTAATTTTGTATGCTATTAACAGAATATCAACGGAGCTTGATGAAAAGAAAGGATTATTATGTTACCTTTATTTTTAATACATTACTGGTTGCTTTCGCTTACGACATAAAATAATAATTGTACGAGAAGCATCTCCAGTTTCCATTCTTTAGTTGCAGTCAGTAAGCGTCTTACATTGCCGCCTCCAATAGACTTCCATTGGCCTCGCTCGATCAAACAAAAACTCATGTTGCAATTATCCAAACTGTGATATATTAACCATTTAACTTAACCGATAAAAGCTTCCTAAAAATAGAACCGAACAGAATCCAGGTCGCATACATAACCAACAGGGATCAATGCAAAACCCATTCTGGACAAACTACACCTCCCAACAAAATTAACACATGCAGCGGTAAATCCCAAAACAATACAAACACGAAAATTTCAAAGCTTCCTTCCACGAATCCCGACTTCAAGTACGAAGGACTTCAAAGGGCTATTTTTTTTTTTTTTTTTTACGGATGGGAAATCATCAAATGACTTCTCCCGCTCTGGGCAGAGCGGAAGGGAGTGTCAGACTTGTACTGACTAAAACCCATCCATGTTCCTTCCTTGCCCTTTGTGTTCCAGGGCCGCGGTATCTCTTTCGAACAGCCCGCAGCCCTGGCAGGCAGACTTCAAAGGGCTAAAGATACAAATTGGCGTCGCAAGCGCAACGTTGATGCGAACGACAGCGATTAATATGAACACGCCATTGATTTGTACGCGAGATATTGACCGTGACCGATGAGGCTTGTTACATGTGAACGATGGGCCGACGAGGCCGCCTTTTATAGACAGTAATATTGTACATTGTTTTAAAGTGTTGGTAAAATTGTCAACTGATATCAGTGAAGAAGTGTGCGTGGACCCCAAATAAATTGGTAAACGCAACAACCAAGTCCGGTCCTACTCCGATAAAAGTTTGACAGCGGAGCCATACAAACTATGTCCCACCTCCTGAGCTGCTCTTTGTACTACTTCACCTGAACTTTGACGAACCTGTCCGAAGCAACTGGTAACGCTGTCGATGTTCAGAGTTTTGATGAAGCAGCATCTAGCGCCAATAAAAGAATCATCAATAAGATAAAAAAGAGTGAAAAGACCCGGACAGAAATTTAAATTTTCAAGAGGTGATGAACGTATCACAAACACAAAATCAATAGCATTAAGAACTTGTACGACGATATTCGACAGAACTATGGGAGACAAGACTATTGGCAAGCCCACTGAATCGTTTAAACCCATTACTTCAAGGCCATACCGCGAAAAAACATTAATTTGCACATCTTGATAGCTTCATAAGAATGTATGTATTCTTAATTGACAGTATGTATATGGTCGAAGAACGAGACCGCTAATGGGTCTTTGGAACCGTACTGGTAAATACCAGAATCAGTTGCCCATGTGCACCTCGTCAGTTTAAACAAAAACATTTAAGCTAAAAACCACTTTCCTTCTTTCTCCAAACCGATATCAATCCATCGACAGGAAAGATATTAACGTATGTTTATGCAACGTCGATATTTTGACGTAAATAAGGCGCTGATGCACATATTATTTATTATTTTTCGTAAAAGCTGTAACAAATCCCGGTAACCCACATCTTTACGATGAAATCATCTATTTATCTGAATGTTTACATAGTACACAATAGTGGATGGGCGTCTGGTCAGCCACATGTGGATGGTGCAATCATTAACTGACGACTGTATGATAGGTAGGATTAATGGAACGTTTATTGTTCGGTGATTAGAATCTAAAATTGAGTCGGTTCTTTGGAAACTGTAAACATGTCAAGGAAAAATTAATTCTTGAAGAAGCGTTACCAAGTAACTGTACCAAGTTACGTGGTTACCGCTTCTTAGGAATGCTGGCTAATTTGCTGCTTCGCAGGATCTGCAGTTTTTCGACCAGTCATTGAGACTTAGATTCGCAACTATTAGCCTTAACTGGCGTAAAAGTATTTGAAGATTAAACGACTGTTAACCCCTAACCATGAGTCACAAACCATCTGAAAGTTCTCACAAGATGAGCAATGTTTATAAAACATATATGAGTTTTATATCAATACCATACTAAATCGAGGATGTTAAAGAGGACAAGGTCTTTATCAACATCCAATCCTAGTAACCTATTTATCGTGGTTGTAAATACATTATGTTTTGAAAACAATTGAGTATCTCGTAAGAGGCTACTGGGCAGATCGACTGATCTAATAGTACGTAAATTTGGAAGATGATGGTAGCCATCCTATGATCCAAAGATTAGGTTAGGCCATGTCAAGGTAAATTGAAAGGATAAGTCTAGCAGCAGATCCTACTTAGGGATCTATCTATCTTGTTACAGCTGAACTACTAATAGATAGGACGAGGCGAAAGGTGTGTGAAAGTATTGTAGAAGATGGCGTTTTGTAATTTCTACCTACCTCCATTGAAATAAGGCGTGAGTTTATGTATGCAGAGACACTGAGAACGATTAAGATGACAATATTCTCCAAACATTTAAACAAATACAAAAGACCAACAAGATCAACATTTAAATTTCAATAAACACCTGCAGGTATTTCCCATGGTGAACTGTCAATGCGTGTTCCGCGTAAACATGAATACCACTGGCTGGAAGCCAAGCGCGAGATATTTCCGTGCTGCTAAACATTCAGCATCAATGATCACAAAATATTTGCAATTACATCACTGGCTTGTATTTTAAGACTGGTGATAATGACTGGTTAGGATAGTCCAGACTTTTGCTTTCATTGACTTCCGCTAATATAGCGTGTATCGGTTCAACACTTTTGGTTTAGGGTAGGGTGTCAACACATCTCGAAGTCGAAATAAAGACCCATATGAGATCTTCTCTAAAAAGACAAGTGGTTCTTGCCATCATCATCAGACAGAATTGGTTACATTCACAGATTAGCCTCACTTCTCAACTAGATGTGAGGAAAGAATCCTAATGTGTATTATGTCATACCCAGTGCAATTCAGTGACATATTTTTTAAGTCATACTGTATTTGTGATAAATACTGAATTTATAAATTGAATTTAGGATGAACATTCACGAAACATCTATAAAACTGTAGAGTATCTCTTTTTATAGTCTTTGATTATTTTATTTTTGTCCACATGTGAAATTACAAAACATCGGAATTGGGTTATTGGGCCCTTGACACAAGGTTTTATGATGTCGTTTATTGTATCTATTAGATACTTCTGTGTATATTTCTGTTCTTTATATTCTTTTATTATATGTTTTATTTAGGCAAACGTTTTCATGTTTTGTATCTGTTTGTTGGTTTCGTCTACGTCAAGTATTTTACGAAAAATATAGGTTCATTTCTAAACAGATTAGTTGTATCTCAGTTTTGATCTCAAACTGTAATTGTTTTAGCTTAATCTATTACTATTTTTATATCAAAAATAGCACCCGATAGATGTCCACTGTTGGACATACGCCTCCTATACCAATTCCTAAGACTAAATGCAAAAACTTGAAACTTACATTGAATTCACACACACTGCAGTTCGCACATTAAACACACATACACAAACAAATCACTCTGAACACACACATTAAATGCACTTGCACCTAGAGCCACACAACATCCTGCGATTACCGATTCCTAATCGATAACGCGAATATTTCGATTCTCGATTCAATTACGAATGTGTTGGAGCGTGCGAACGCAGGCGTCGGTTTGATACGCGACGGAACGACTGACCGCCCAATTTCTTTGCGTCAACTCATCGCGTATTCGAACCATGTGGCCGTCAAGAGATGTACCAGTTATGAACAATGCTGCATATGTGGAACTAAATATAGATAAGTGGTGGTTCAGTGCTGACGAGATAATGCTATAGAATGATAATGATTAAGGGCTCATTCATACTAGTCAAGCTGAAGAATATTCGCTATTCTATCTGACGGCTGGAACTCCGAATTTCTTAGCGAAAAATCAATTATAATGGGTTGGTTACGGATCTGCCTGAGGCTTTAACTGTTATTGTTACTCATCATAACAGGATGTATTTGATATTATGAATCCTCATGTTTTGTAGTCTGCTGTGTGAATTTGACAACAAAGAAAATAAATTCGGACTCTCACCAAAATGCTTGTGACAAAATTCGTTAAACAACTGGTACATAAATTAATCAACTGTCTGCTACACAAACATCCGATGCACAAACATATGGCCACGTTAATCGCTTTTCTCATGAGCATTTTATTTAGTTTTTATTTGAAACTTAGACGTCATTCCGATTTGGATCATAGTTTATGTTCGGGTTATGGGTTAGACAGAATTTATCTCGTTTCCTATTACACTTCTTTAACGTAATAAATATTATATTGTTCATGTGAATCTTTTTATCAGGAAGAGAGTAACTAAAAACTTTTGGAGTGCATGGCGTGCGAATGGCGAATAATTCTCCGATGACCTATGATAAAAATAATTTGATCTGTTTGATTCTATTCTGGAATACATGGCCTATTATAGCACTGGATGACTAACAAAACACTTGTAACAAAACACTAGCAATGAAAAATCCACCCATAAAATCTCGATTGAGACAAAACCGTGATTGCTTTCATTCCAATTCGTTTGCATTACCATCGACTGTATCATTTCGTGACAGCATACCGTGACCGCAATTGTTCATTTTTATAATTTCCCTGACTTCGCGTGACATCTAGCGATCGTGCAACAGGTCATCGGGCGGGACAAAACACGAATTAATTACATAGCTGTTATTCTTATAATTACTATAAACAACATGACATTTTATATCTTAATACGAAATGGAAAATATAAATCCTAAGAGTGTTTTTTGGCGAAATTCGAGCATAAACACCGTCTAACCAATGATGTCTTAACGTCTGCCGAATTACACAAATCCTAGCCCGTCCTCAGACTATATACTACTTGTTCCATACCATTTGTTTGTTCACGCTAAGAAGAACATCGAATTGATGTGCAAGGCAAAACACAAGTCGTAAAGTAAAGATCCTAGTTCAAGAGCGTTATATTCCCGCGTACATTGATGCACAGAAGTTACACGCAAGTGAATGTTAATCCCTTGATTGTGTTTAATTACAAGTATTTTTCCCACAACCAATTAGGACCTCGTTCATATGACAGCGAAGCAATAAATATATCAATCAGTCCCTGTCTTTACTAACGAACGTCCATTCTTATGCCTTTAGTTCTTGAAACTTTTCGTAATCAGTTCATTCAGCGATTTCAACGCTTTATTGGTGATTGATCGACCTCAAAAAACCCGATTTCTGAAATATATAATATAATATATAAATGATGTCATATTTATTGATTGCTGAAATTATTTAATGTCATACTACAATTGAGTTGATGGACCTATAATTGAAAGGATTGGATATAAGGACTGGATTGTTTAAGGAATTCAGTGTAGAATGTTTAGAATAGAAAATATAGCAACTTCAATATTGATTCGCAATAGGGAAATAAGTGAATTCATAAATATTTCGTAGGCACTCAATTTTTGCGAATCAATATATCTACTGACAAAAAAATGGTTACTTTAAAGGGAAAACATACAGATAAGAAATTAATCGTAATAATAAAAGTTTGTTCCTTACCGAAACTTTGCTGTATTCGTGATGGTGCGCCAGTAGTAGAGGCGCACAGCTAGAGGCCGCACTGGACACGCTCAGCGCATCGCCCTCACTGGTCCCCTCCGCCTCATCCCACCGCCGCCGCCCCGACCCGCTGCGAACACCCCCGACCAATCCCGAACCCCGCTCAAGCGAAGCACAACCAAGCGACACGTCCGCGTTGACCCTCGGAATACTACTATCATCCTCGCACTCGGACGATGAACTTTCAGAACCTTCTAAGCAGATACCACTCTCGTGTTTCGAAGAAGAAACTTCTGATTTGTCTTCGGAATTCTCTTCTACGATAACATCAATTTCAGGTTTAGAACGAGTTCCAAATCTGAAAGAGTCACTGTGGACCCACGGCCTTTTCGCCGTGCTTACTTCTGACTTCACTGTCTCCGCGTCTGAAACTTCCTCGTCGGAGTGCAAGGTGCCGTCATCAGAATCATCTGACGAGTCTTGACAAGATTTGAATGACGCGTCAGATTTGATTGTGGCGTTAGAATTACAACTGTGAAGTGACCAGTGACCGGAATATTCCGAGGAGCTCGATTCCCTTATAGGCAAATATACACCAGAAGCGTGCGAAAGAGTAGAAGCGGTCGATGTTGAACTATTATTTAATGATATTACTTCTGCAATGTCTTTGATAGAGTAAGGTCGAGCAGATGAAGACGATGACAGTGTGGAGGTTTGTGACATTTGTGTGTAAATAGGACTCTCTAGATCAGTTTTGTTTGCACTCAAATTAGAATTCCTTGCAATAATTTCATCTAGAGTAACGACCGCGTAAGGGTCTTCCAAATGGCTTGGCACGGATCTATTTTTTGGAATATTCGATTTGGATGCTGTCGAATAAGAAGAAGTGTCTAAAGTAATATCTGGCGTCGAGATACTCCGTTTAATAGCAGAAAATTTGACGATTAAATTAACAGGAGAATCACGTCGGCTTGAGTGTAACGTGCATGTGCCAGAATCACAGTAACACTGAAATGACGAAGATACCATTTCAGATTTGTTTTTAAGTGCTTCAAAGTCTATAGTAACTTTTGCATCTTCGGCATAAGCATTTTTATCTAAAAGGTCTTCAGCACTACTATGACACTTGCGCGGTCTAGGCTTACAAAAGCATATAGCAGTTTCATAATAGCTGTCTCTTTTGTCATTAGGGACTTTAGTAAATGGCGGTACATCACTGTAAAGCGTATCTCTATTGAAAATGTAAATAAATTCCTTGACAGTAGGCGCTTTATATATGCAGTGTCCTGTACCTCTTATGTGATAATGAGCTAATGTTTCTTTCAAAAATGCATTGTTCCATTGAGGTAGATCTTTGATTTTTACTGAATTTCTATCTACTTCAATATTTGTGAATGTTCTATGTCTAAAAAGAACCTTCTTTTTACCAATATTCTCAGACTTTTTATTAGGCATTGTACCAGTCATAGACAAATATAAAGGTTTTTCTTCTGCATCATAGCTGCAATCAACGTTTTCTAAAGCACTAGTGTCCGTCACATCCGAAGAATCTGAAGAGTTGGAATGTGTTCGAGATATTGTTGATTTCGAAGCAGAAAATGTGGAAATCTTGCCATGTCGAAAAGACTTAGACTTTTCAGATAGTAAAATATCTTCTAGATTAGTTTCGTCTACCATAGAATCCGAGGATAATGTGGAAGATCGACTAGCGATGGATAATTTTTCATCAAAACTATCAGAACTAAGTTTCTTAGGAATAAAAGTTCTTTTGACGGGCTCTGGTTGTTTCTTTTCTTGAATTACAGCTATATTCTCATACAATGTTTTCTTTTGCACTTCATCGAGAGGTTTTATAGGAATGTGGATTCTTGCAGCAGGTTTTGGTATTGTTTTAATCTCCATCACGACGTTTTCATAAATATTTTCGTTACTATTTGTACTAGCCGCCATTGTAGTTCTTGGAGGAGGTTTTGGGAGTGATAATTTCTTGTTGCTACCACTAC
Organism: Lycophotia porphyrea; assembly: GCA_950005105.1. Lineage (NCBI taxonomy): Eukaryota > Metazoa > Arthropoda > Insecta > Lepidoptera > Noctuidae > Lycophotia > Lycophotia porphyrea. Next base: position 8,467,825 of record OX465391.1, on the reverse strand, counting down.
TGTCAAATTTAGAAAACTCATATGGCTCGTAGCATTCGTTGACTAAGTGGGTTGATTCTGTAGATACAACGGATCTTCGGTCTTTTATCTCCCTAGGTTCGAATATATTTAGCTTCATAGTCCTATTAACAGCTTCATTAATATATAAATCTGTGTTACAGTCTATTTCTGTAATCACTACGGATTCTGGGATAGATTCTTGGGAATCGCTGAGTTCATTGTTTTCCGAGATATTAGGTAAAGATGTTTTAAATCCAGGACAACTCCTATTACTTCTATTAACGACAGAATCTCTGTTTAACGTGCCTAATCGATCGAGTGATATAGTATCAAATTCATCATTACATACTATTTCACCAGATTCCTCCTTTTTCGACAGCATCTTAAAGAATTTACTATTTCCTATGAGCATTGTGTTTGAATTGCTTTTGTTATCGGGTTGTTTCGATTTAACATCGACTTCCGCTTCGCTGTTAGATATGTTAGGAGCTGAATTAAACTTCGCTTTCAGGCCCAAGCATTTTGAAGCAAGCTTTTTAACAAAACTTTGAGGATGATTTTTTGTTAGAGACGATGAAGATGGAGATAAAAAGCTTTCGTTATTGTTAGTATTTTTCTGGGTCTCGGTGTTTTTCCTGTAAAACACATAAAGCGACAAAAAATAAAATAAATCATAAAAATAAGTTTTAACTTAAATTAAAATGAAGTCATGAATTGTGTTAATTTTTTTTAGATTTTAATTTGCCACCACCAAAAGTCGAAAAGTACGTACATAAATGGAAGTAAGGAAAAGAAAAAATAAGTAAATAGATAAATGTAACTTAAAAAAATAACTATGTTACGATCATTTTTTTTTCTCTACCAATCGGCAAGAAGTTGTTTTACTTGAACCAGCTTTTTCCTTAATATGCCCCCCGTTTTAGCGTCTAATGTGGACGACTTTTCTTGTTTTGAATTAAAATCAGAGTCATCAAACTTATATAATTTTCCATCGGTATCCGGCCAAGTTGTTTCTTTTTCATCTTGAAGCATTTTTTGTTTACCATAACCCGTCAAGTCCTTTAAAGAAGAATAAATACCCTCTTTGTTTTTCATGGAAACGTAAATATCCTCACAGCTGAAATAAATGTTTTGGCTACCACCAAGCGGACGAACTCTAGCGTTAATCTTTCTTTGAATTTTCAATTCTCGTTCAGGATCTTCATGACAATAACAAGGCATTGGTTTAGCCTGCTGTCTTGTTTTAGTGAAAGGCTGGCCATGTCCATGGAATGGATTTACTTCATAGATATATGAGTAATCCGTGGACTCATAAAGGCATCCAATATCACCCCGAAGATGGACGAGATCGGTTTTGTTGAGTTGAACAGACAATGATCGTTCTTGTTGTCTTGTAAGATCCATTGTAACATAGTCTTCGGGATCACATTCTGAATTCCCAACATCATCTTTATTGATATCCAAAGACTTGGCAAACTCTTCAGGTTTCATACAAGTACCTGCAAATGTGAAACTCCTGTGAAACGGACCATTAGCGTCCATACGTACATAATCATTTTTAGCGGCGGAGCTTGTATCTAGAACATCCTCCGACAATTTTTTACTAACATTTTCATATATATTGTCGCCGTCGTAATCATTGTCACAATCATTGTTCTTATCAACGTAATCATTCTTTTTATTAAAGTAATCTTTAATAGTAGAAGCGTTCTCGTTGTTTTTAATAACGCAATTATTTGCGTATATATTATCAGCGTTGTCTTCATCAGGTTCACATACAAACTTCGACACATAGGCTATTGGTTTTCGAGGAGGTTGTGGTTTCTTTTTCAAATCATTGAAATCAGTTGTAGTGATAATCTTATTTCTTGTCACTTGATCCATTGTGCTTCGCCTGATTCTTTCACCAGGGTCAACAAGATTGTTCCGTACTGCGTGCACTACAGCACTCACTTCTTTCTCTGGATCGGGGCCAGCCTTCGATTTGTTTCGCGATTTAAACTCGGAAATGAGCTGGCTTTGATTTTCTAACAACTCTGTACATGCAGTTTCTGATGTAATGGCGGTGCCTAAAATCTTCAGTTGTTTATTGTTCCTGGCTCTGAGAACAAAGCTTTCACTTCGTTCCCTCATGTCATCGACGCTAAGTGTATTATTGACAACTTGTGTATTATTGACAGCTTGTACATTAGATTGGTTTTTTATACGTGCCTCTGGTGATGAAGTCGGATTAGTCACATTGATGTTGCCTTTTCTATCATTACCCATTTCTGGGGAAGCGTTAGGTTTGGGGTTAAGCATTTTAGCAGTCGGATTATCGCTACAAGATCTGTAAATTAAAACAGTTATTTCGTGTAGGTGTTTGGTTCTTTAGAAAATAATTTAATTACCATAACATTCAGGAACTGCAATAGGGGGAGGCTTTCTTTTAAAATTTCATTTTGTTTGAATTTTATTCCTTTGAGAGCGTCCACGTTTTAAGTAAAGCTGAAAGTGCTCATCCTTAAGTATTTAGCTCGCCATCAAAGGATGTCGTTGGGAGATATTTTTCTCGTGTCACAGACGTCTCACCTAACTGTTTGCAGACAAAATCAGAGACACGGAACATTTTAATGAGGCAACCCGCATTCAAAGTTTTTGTTTACAGTCCATTCTTTTGTAAACTTACATGTGATTATTTTTTGTGAAGTCGCGAGCGTTTTCTTTAAGGAAAGTATACATACGTTTAATTTTATGGATGCTTTAGCAAAATGTGTAGTGTTTGTTTACATGTATCTTTTTTCAATTGGGGATTGCTTTTACTATCAACGTGATAATTACACTAGTCATCAGCCTGCGAGCTAACAGAGTGGCTATATATAAGGTCCCATTAAAATAGATGGACAAACTTTTAGAAATCACTCGGACCACCAAAATAGGACAATGGTAAAAAATAAAAATAAGAAAAACGCATTAGATACCTTACAAGAAGAAAAAAACAGTTAACGAAAATACACTAAAAATGCCGGCAGTTTATTATTTTAGGTCAAAGTAAAATCACTTTAATCAGTGTTTTTTTTTGCTTGGATATCTTTGGTTAGACGTACTGAACACTGTTAAAATTTGTCCATCTATTTTAATGGAACCTTATATATGTTTTTGTTGTGGGTTATATTAGTTAATGTGTTCTAAATATCGGTTCATAATTAAAGAATTCTTATCACGTAAGATATTTAAAATTTTGTTATTTCATTTTTTTACTAAATATTGAGCAATCTTCTTGTTCTATTTGCAATTAATCGATATCAAATTTAACAGATTTGTAAGTCCGAGGTATTTATAACAAATTTCATGTGTCTAGTTTGTAATCTTTGTTGGTCATTAATTCAAGACTTGAAGGTAGTTGTTATTATGATAGTTACTGAAAGTGACTTTTTTTGATAAAAATGCTCTTGGCCAGTTTTTCATTTTTTTTTTTTTCAAAAAACTTCGTTGTTATGTAACTCAAAATTTATACGTGACATTTTAAACTTAGGAACTTTCAAAGATAACGATACACCTATACCCATATCGGTTGTATTTTTTTACTTTTTGTTTGAGTAGTGTTATTTAGATTCTTTATTTATTTTTTGTGCCTAAGTTGGTCTGTGGATGGGTGACCACCCATTACATACCGAGTTTCCTCCGTGCCTCGGAAAGCACGTTAAGCCGTTGGTCCCAGGTGTCATTTGTACATCTTTGACAGTCGTTACAGGTAGTCAGTGGCCCAAAAAATTGGACAACCAGTCTTATCAAGAGGTATTACCCAATATTAACTGGGTTGTGGAGGTCAGATAGGCAGTCGCTCCATGTAAAATACTGGTATTCAGCTGCAACCGGTTAGACTGGTAGCCGACCCCAACATAGTTGGGAAAAGGCTAGGAAGATGAAGATTTATTTTTTGTGCGTGTACTTGATTTATTACCAACCAGTTATTCAGCTACCCAAAACCCACAAACATACACAAATCTAAATTGTAAACAACGATTTCTTTTATTTATTTGATTAAAAAAAAAACTGTCCTCAACGTGAAACGAAGGTTCTAAGATAGCAATCATAGTTCAAAGGAGGCACGTAGTATGTCGTCGTAATTGAGACGAGGCACTCCAATTAAAACAGAACGTTTTGAGCCTGTCCTTTGAGTGAGGTAGCTCCTTTACCGCCACGCTTACCAACCACGGATCTCCCTTCACAAGTCAACGGACAGATTTAAATAAAAAGAAATCGTGCGTGTTAGTATTAAAAAAGATAAAAGATGAAGAAAAAAGATACCCCACACCGTGTTAATGGTTTTTGCGTAATGAATGTTTTGATGTTTTATGAATTGTGTGTACTTTAGAAATGCCGCACAGTCAAAGGCAGAAACATTGAAATGTGAATTTTGTACGGGCGTAAAGAAAATTGCGAATTGTGTAGGATAGAATTATGTTTGTTGCAAAAGACTGTGCGCAAAATGCATTTACCTAAGCTAACTTGATTCTTGGCTTTTCTTTAAAAATATTTTATAAAAGAGTAGGTAAACTTTTGAAAAGATTTTCAAGTCTCAAGTTAACGTAATAGGTTCAATACATGAGCTATTTTCGCATAAACAAATGTTTGTAGAAACTTCATAAAAAATCAATTAAAATGCCACAGAATAGTAAACAAATGAAGTACTAACACAGGTATAGATCGCAGCACTTAAGTTGAACCAAAATGGTTGTCGTCCGTGCAGGTATAATTATGGATTGAGACCGATTGAGACCCGGAAATGAGTGTGTGTTACAGCTTGCGGCACGTAAGTTGACCTTGAATGCGAAGTAACAGTTCAACTTACGTGGCGCGATCTGTACTATTCAATAGAACCTTACTATTAAAGAATCGAGAAACGTGTGCTAAGATATTTTCAGAAGCACTTTAGACATCGCAATTCCTATTACCAATCGGTAAATGCCCCAGTTTTGTTCGCCGTCATGCTTTAAATACATTAGCATTTCATTTGTTTACTTTTATTTTCCAGTACGAAATAAATCGTAGAGCTTCGGATCTGTGTATCATTCCGGACTTAAAGAACATGTAAATAAGACTCACATTAAGTTGTCGGGGCTGTATTGTAAGTATTCCTGGCCGGTGGGAAATGGTGGCAAATCTTTGTCGCTGTCAAAGTTGCCCATGATGTTCTCATACTCTGTCAAAATTGTACATTTTATTTAGATTGATAAGTTATGTAATATGGCGTTACTTTGAGTAAATCCATGACAATAAAGTGTTATGAAAAAATATTTAGTTTTAATTCTGCTTTAACTTTAACATGTAATGAGGAGGGATGAATATCATTTGACTAAAAGAGTGATGAATACACCAAGTTTAAGCCGAATTAAAACAAAAATATGTTTTTTTAATTATTTCATTAGTTACTTACAAGTTATTGTAATATTATAGAGGACAAATTACTTGTTATCACTAAGGTTTTTAATGTTTCATTTTACGGAAATTAAGTTAGTTTAATAATATGATGTTAATAAATTAATCACAAAATCTCACAATACTTGTTAAATAAATTACAGCACACAAGGAAAATATTATTTGCCTGTCAGCTAAATATAGCAATGGGCAGGATAACACAATCATCTATAGGGCTATCCTCTTTTAGGTTTGGGTGCAATAATAATCATTGTTACGGTAGAAAAATATATAAATAAAAACATTAAACTAAATTAAAATAATGTTAGGATTATTACAAGCGGCAAAGTTCAAACATCCATCTTCAACAATAAGTTTTTAGTATAGTTACGTTCAAGTCCGCTCAAAGCGATTTTAAAATTACAGTAAAGGTTAAATCTCAAAGCCACGTTCAAGTCCGCTCAAAGCGACTTTGAAATTACAGTAAAGGTTAAATCTCAAAGCCACGTTCAAGTCCGCTCAAAGCGACTTTGAAATTACAGTAAAGGTTAAATCTCAAAGCCACGTTCAAGTCCGCTCAAAGCGACTTTGAAATTACAGTAAAGGTTAAATCTCAAAGCCACATTTAAATTTCACTTCGTCCAAAACTAAAACAATTAAAACGTGGAGCATAGTCATACAGGTAAGGCCATGTTTACACCAACCGTGGAAATGTATGAAAAACAAACGAACAGTCTGCCTGACTTTGATGACCGATATTGTTTTCACAAGCCATACACGGGCGGTTAGGAGCAGTCATAAGCAGTCAGACTCATGACTGCTTCATGCTGCTACTGCTAATTGCAATCTTTTATTCATTGACTACTTGAGCAGTCGCGACGGCTTCGGGAGGTCGGCAGCATGATGAAATTCCGTCGTGCGGTCATACAGTTGCCAGATATACATTGACATCCTGAGCTCTCGTAAGCAGTTGAATAACTGCTCGATTGGTCCGTGTTAACTTGTTTAATGACAGAATGCTCGAGCTGCCCATGTATGGCCACTTGACGTTCATAATTTTCCGATTATACGTTTGGTGTAAACTACGCCTAAAACGTATTAGAAACTCATTACTATTCAAAACAGTTACCGATTTTGCGTTTAATCCATCAACACCAGTTAAATTAGTAGACAACATACCTGCTTGGAACATACCTCGTATGACTTTGCGAACTCTTCTAGTGGCTTCTTCCGGATATTCATTCAGGACGTCGTAGACTGTTCTTCTTTCAGAGTCCTGGGCATGAAGATCAGCTCCTTTTGAGAGGAGGATGCGAACTACTGATGGTTTGCCGAAGCGGGCTGCTTCATGGAGAGGTGTTCCGCTGTGGGTCCTGACGTTGGGGTCCATGCCAGCGTCAATAAGGGCTAACACCACGTCCCTGATGATGGAAATTTAACTGTTAAACTTGATATTAAAGACAGGAAAGGTTCGCTGCGTAATAACTTTCTTAAACATAAGACGCACTGAGACGAACAATGTCAAAAGTAGACTAGTCACAAACGCAGTAAATGGTTTAAGAAAAAGGTGATGCTGTTTGCAGTCTGATAACTTATCTCTTTACGTTAAGACATGTTATTTCATTTGGGTAATTGAAAGGCTAGTCCAATAAAGATGACACAATCTACATTTACTCTCAGCTTTACATATTTACAAACAACAAGATATTATTTTCTGACATATGCAGATAACAAGCAAAACATTAAGTCGTAAATAGTAAGAAGGTACAATCGATCAAGCTATTTGATGTACAGGTACGAAAAAAATTGTTTGACTGTACGTGCTTACTACACACGACCAAAACCTATATCAAAATTGTAATCGACAGCTACAAGTAGAACACGCAGACTGGACGGCGTACTTATCGGCATTCATATTCATTTTATTCATGTGGTTAACGAAGCCAGGAGTGGACGCATAGAAATTTTATCAAAAGCTCCTGATTTTTACAAATGTATTCGTATGTACTGATTGCGTGAGTTTTGTTGTAAATAACCGAACATGAATGATTTGGTTTTATTGAGTATTTTTTTTCTGGAAGAAACAAGTAAGTTATAAAAATGTAAAAGTGATAGCAGCTGAGTTTGTTATCTTCAAAAACAAGCGCAGTTAAACAGTTCTTGCAATTTAACACAATTTCAAGACTTAACAATAGAATAAAAGGTTTTAACAATCCAAAAAATCTTACAAAATGTCAAACAAATTCTGCGCGAGGACGTAAATCTTAAATTATATTTCTAATAAACCTTAATTTGCTAAACATAATGACATCGAAAGGTACCATGTTAGAGACGTCAGCGATTTCGACAATGTTTTAAAGCTTTAATTTATATTGAGCCTCCACAAAACTGGTAGATTATGCCCTCCCTCCTTTACCAGAGGGGAAGCCATTGGCCCAGCTGTGGGATTGTTTATAATTAGTATCGTATATTGCTAGACAGATATTAGGTCGCCTTTAATGACGTGCCCATTCAAAGATTCAAAAAGAGCCTGTGGAAGGGTTAGGCGACTTAGGATGTTAACAACAAACTGCGAAAACCAATCCTTTTGCTAAACGTGTTGACAATGTAATTATTCTTTTACAAGTAGTATTACTATGCCCGCACGTATTCACTAACATTAAGTGGCACCCAAATGAATGCTTAACATTATTGCACTTTTCGAATTTCAATTCCCGACACGAAACCGAGCGACCAACAGTGTGCTTTTGTTTAGGCATTCACTTAAGTTGCCTCTAGTCTTACTGAAAACGTGCAATAAGGTCCGCAATATTTTAAAATTCTGGATTGCTCATATTCAACTGATAATTTTGAAACCTGGCATAACAGCCTTGACAAAAATCGTTTCAATAAATTAAATAATAGTTTTGCCATCTTCGAATTAATCCTCAATAACAATAAAACCTATCAACTCTAAATGCAGTGAGCAAACAATATCAAATGCCGTCTATTTCGGGCACTGTAACCGCAAATACATGTACTCGGTAGTTATACATCATCCATTTGGTCGGGACCTATTGTGTTATTGTTTTGCATAGCTTCTATCGGTGACAAAACAACAGTTTCGATTGTATAATGATTCGCACGTACGCCATTATAATACGTTCGCAAGATGACACGTTTGATATTATAGTCCTAGTTTGACATTTACAGCGAAGTAATCAAAGTCAACTTTACAAAAATTCAACGCACTTAGATTGCGCGAAATTGTTTGAAACTTCCGACGGAGAACGAAAGATTCCATTTTAAGTAGGAGTGAGCAAGACAATACAACAAATTGTCAACGAAATAGAAACAATATTTTTTTGATTTAGTAAGGCGAGTCTAACGATTCAAATAGGTATGTACCTCTATATGCAGTTTTAATCAGCTTTGTCCACTGTCATCAATCAGTCATTTATATTTTAAATGAAAATGAAAAATTATATTCTGGCGATTCTGCTATCTAACATTTTTAAATCTATATCTGGCGGGTACCCCAAGTTAAGACATTGCAAGATATCGATTACCCATACGAGATAGGTGAGGCTAAGTAATCGTCATTTTTCTATAGCGTCTTTCAGTCTAGCATGGATGCAGCTGAATACCAATATTTACATGAAGCGACTACCTATCTGACCTTCCACAACCTAATTAGCTTGGTTAGAGTGGTTGCAAGACTTTCCACTGACTACCTGTAACAACTATAACTTTGTTTCTAGTTGTAATAGCAATTATTCCGCAGAATTCTTAAAATTCATATTCTAAAACAAATCGCTTTTTCCCGTCACATGGAGCCTTTAAAATCAACAGTCACAAGGTGGGCACGCATGCCGCGTGTTGCCAATTTAACCCTTCGATAGGGCGCGTAAAATTGACACATAGGATTACATGAATATCTGAGTCGGTGCCAGTTGGATAAGGCATATTATATTTGAATTACTTCGGTATCTCGACCTAGATTTCCTTGAAATTTCGGTACTAAAATCAACAACTCATATTATTCCTACTGCTGGGATACAGGCCTCCTCTAAACGAAAGGGAGTGGGGCATTTTGATGGATGACATACATGTTTCCGAACTATTGGTTGTCGTTTGCCTAGAACATGTTGCTTTCCGCACGAGTTTTTAGATGGCCTTAAGTCATACAATGAACTATTTTCTTTGTGCCGTTTATACAATAACCATTTCTAATTTTACTTATAATATCTGCCTATACTAAAGTTGTTTGGTTGCTGCGCGGCAAGTGATTAAGGAAAAACAATGAACAAAACAATGGATGTAGATTCAAAGTATCAATTGTGATGACGTTTATGCTTTGATTACAGCAGCGATTAATCAATAGGTATATGAACCGGTACCGTAACTTAATGGCCGACAAAAAACTTACTGCACTTATTCTCAGATTAACATTTAAAATGAACTTATGATATTTTTTTATGTCCATCTTACACTTGGAGTTTTGCGACAGTGACGAAAATAATGCTAAGTCAAAGTGTGTGCTAAGTAACATTTATAGATTTCGGCTTTGTCTAAAGCCGTAGATATAGTGGAGAACGAACTAAGATTTTTTCATAACTTTTTGAAAGCTGTATGTGAATAAAGTATTGGTCATTTTCGACACACACTTTTTATACTCCCAGCCTAGACTTTTTCCCAAGTATGTTTGGGACGGCTTTCAATCTAACCGGATGAAACTGAATACCATTGTTTTACATAGAGCAACTGCCTATCTGACCTCCACAACGAAGTTAGTACTGTGTAATAATATATCCCTTGTTAAGATTGGTTGTCAGACTTTCGGGTTACTTACAACCTGAAATGACTGTCAAAGATCTACAAATGACAGCCGGGACCAACCGAGACACGGTAGAAACACACTTTTTATACTGTGCACAAAACTACCACATCCATATTTTACTAACATTGGCAACACCGACGTGTAAACAGGCACGAAAGCTATCGATGCGTTATAACGAACGAATGAATATGAATACGACGCAATTGCCGCGCGCCTTTGCATTAACATAATATTAATACATAATATACATACGTAGGTACTACCTATGTATAAGTTAAGACAGTTGTAGTAATGAGTGAAAGCTTTCTTATGTTAATGTCGAGGCTATTCAGATTACAGCTAGATTCAGCTAGGGAGTAACTAAAATGGGGTTGAGCAAAAGTGTACACACGGCGGCACATCAAGCTTTACAATTCACGTATAGCGTGGCCGCGCTTTGTATATACAGGGTGGGCCATAAGGGTGTTGGCGGTTTAAATATTCGATTTAAAAAAAACTACGAAACATAACACAAATATATTTGTATTGTTAAAAAGTAGAAGCATAGGAATTTTTAAGACTTAAAAATAATGTTGTCCAAATGGCTTCCCTCGGCTGCTTGGCACTCTTGGAACCGAAGTCGCAAATTTTGGAAAACTCGTTGAAAAGTTGTTCTCGGTATTTTGTTACTTTCCTGAATAATATTCCTCTTCAGCTGCTCTAAATTGGTCGGATTATTCTCGTAAACTACCGATTTGAGGTAGCCCCATAGAAAATAATCGCATGGAGAGAGATCGGGGCTACGTGGGGGCCATTCAATATCCCCCCTTTTCGAGATGAGTTTTCCGGGAAAAACATTTTTCAGCAGCTCTATGGATACCCTAGCCGTATGACATGTGGCCCCATCCTGTTGAAACCACATCCTCGAGGTATTGCCTTGAAGTTCTTGCAAAGCTGGCACCAAAAAGTCTGTTATCATGTTGCAATAATTGTTAGCTCAAACCATGACGCTTGCCCTCTTTCGTCCTCAAAAAAGTATGGCCCAATAATACCGGTTGACGTTATCCCAGCCCACACGACAGGCTTAGGGCTGTGAAGTGGACGTTCATGCAAGCGTCGGGGATTAGTCTCGGACCAGAACCGACAATTTTGCTTGTTGACATGGCCATTAAGGTGAAAATTTGCCTCGTGTTTTCCAAAATTTGCGACTTCGGTTTCAAGAGTGCCAAGCAGCCGAGGGAAGCCATTTGGACAACATTATTTTTAAGTCTTAAAAATTCCTATGCTTCTACTTTTTAACAATACAAATATATTTGTGTTATGTTTCGTAGTTTTTTTTAAATCGAATATTTAAACCGCCAACACCCTTATGGCCCACCCTGTATTTTCTGTACAATGAGTGATCCGCATAAACTGGTTTTGTATAGCTTAATCAGCCGTCGCGCGTACCTATGACGTGAACATGTCGCTATGTTATGTATAAGTTGGCGACACGGTTGGCGCAGTGGCTTAACGATTGGCTGCTGCACTGCTGTGGCGAGTTCGGTTCTCTGCTTGGGTTGGGTTGTACTCTGCTTGTATATAATAATATAATTCAATCATGATTCGAAAGACACGTGGCGCCATCTATTATCATAAGAACGTTATTATTGTTTTCCTCGGGAACAGTACTTTCTTTCGGGATGAAAGGTACCCTAAGTCCGTTTCTGTACACCTGACAACGTTTATGCAAAATTTCAGGATGATCGGTTCAGTGGTTTAGGCGTAAAAAGGTAACAAACAAACTTACTTTCACATTTATAATATTATATATAAGTTAGGTCTAATCAGTTATCCTTTTAACCCGATTAATCGATCCCCGGTTGTTCATACCTACTAATAAAAGCATGTTAACACTTACTTAATCCCATTCTTGCTGGCCCTGTGAAGTGGGGTTGAAGTGAACACCACATTGCGGCAGGCGGGGTGTCTGTATTGGTCAACTAATTGCGGCTTCGCTGTTAGTAAGTGCTGCACCACGGCCAACCTATGAGAAAAATGCAAGATGAATATGTATATACGTATAACAGTCATTCTGAAATCCACTTAATTTATACTTAGGGAGCATCGATTAATTAGATCTTCAAAATTCTTATTTTAGTGTAAAAACGTTAATCTGTGTTTGATTGCGTTGGATTTATTTAAAAAAAAAAATATATTTATTATTAAATTTTTTTGCGCAGGGTTTAACCATATTTTAGGAGTTTTCTCGCAATTTTACTGTTTTTTGCCCTCCTGAGATTGGATGAGATTCGGTTCGACCCCCTCCCTAATTCTAAAGCCACACGTAAGTAATGGGCGCCCCCTTACTGTAAAGTTTATATTCAATTAATTCGAAATATTGGAAACAAAGAGAGGAATTTACCTAACCTGTGTGACATTTATCACAACATTGACACCGGTATTCGTGAACGTTACTATGAGGTCCCACAGTGCGGGCGGACGCACCGTGTCCCAAAAACCTATTCATAAACCATACTTGAGGGACGAACGACACTATGCGCTCATTATAATGAACGCACAGATAAAGTAGCTCACTTGCTACTTTACGCAACGCATAGTGTGACAAATCAACACAAATGTCAAACTAGTATCGGGTATTAGGTTATGTTGTAGGGATTACAGCAGCAAAGATGATTTTGATGATTATATCCTTAATAATTATCTTATTATATCATTATAGGCAAGCAACTATTATTCATAATGAAAAGTTTATTTGAAATAATGTAAAACCTGTCAACAAAACTTTTAAGGTGGATGCGTCAGGGTAGCCCGCGAAATTCAAATTTTCTTACGTTTTTTGCAATTTGCAGGTCAGTGTCAGGTTGTACGTTGATGGAAAATGAGTCGCGCCAGTAACGCGTATGTAGTTACAGAATTATAATCGTGAAAATCATCAGTACAACCCTCTAAGAATTTCGCGGGCTACTCTGACGCAACCACCTTAAAACAGTCTTTGTTTTAAAATATCTTGGTTGACGTTTATTCTGTCAGTCAGTAAACCCGAGTGAAGTCGCTTCACAACGTTAACCAATCACAGCTCCCCATTCAATGCTATGTGTCCGCATAGCAAAGAGTCCATTAAGGCAGCACTAGTCGCGGGCTCGAACTCACTGGTGGGTGTGGCCAAAAAGCACGCTGTCTCACCTGACATCGTGCCCGATAGTGAGATGCACGATAATTCATAGTACAGGCGCGCGAAAAAAAATACGAAAAGGCCTTTGGAAAATCGAGTTTTATGAAAAAACCTCTGCATAAATCAATTACATATACAATTTATTGAATTTTTAGATAATTGTGCTTTGTCGGTACCGACTTTGTTTTCGAAATTTGACACTTCTTTTATTACTAATTTACGCCCAAAGGTGCGTTAAAATTAGCAATAAAAACGAATCTTTGGTAGCTCGTAACTTTTAAATGGCTTTTTATTTTAGTATTCTGTTTCCGCGCAGACAAAATTAATAATGAGACAAAACAATATCATGTCTAACTTTGCATGTACAGTGTCAAACAGTGGAGTAATAATAACCCTGCCGAAATTTGTATGGATTAAATATCGACTAGTGTCACCTTAAGTATTGTTTATGAAATGAATGGCCTGCCATGATGAACGCAGTGAGAAATGCCTTACTTAGCATAGTGTTGCTGCCATACTTATGTATGTAGCGTTCTTGAATACCAGTGTGAGTGTCTACAAACTTTACTTATCATTTACAATCGACCAAATTCCAATTTCTAGATTTAGGATCTATATCCTAAACCTAGAAATTATGTATTTTTTCGTGTGTGTGTTTTCGTGTTTAATGTATTTATTTCGTCATAATTGCTCTAAGAGCAATTATAAGGCCATATTCCCTTACCTGTTATACTGCGCGGCAAGGTCCAGGGCGCTTTCATCGTTATTGTTCTTGATGGTGACATTGGCTCCTTTAGCGACCAGCTGGGCCACCACGTTCACGAAACCGAACTGGGCGGCTATCAGCAATGCTGTTTCGTGGTCTGACGTCTGTGGGACAAAAGATATAGATCAATTTTTGTATTTGAAAGCAATAGAGGATTTAGATGCCAGTGAGTACGGCTAGCTTGCAGATAGAGTTCAAATTTGTTCGGCACAAAATTGAACTACGTGATCTCCGCTCACGGATGCAGTCAATAAGTACGCAGGTGACAGGTGTGGAGCAAAATGGAAGACGGGCTAATGTTGATCTAGTGAGGTGATGTCGCAAGGGAAGAGTGTGTGTCCCAAATTCATTGCCTTGGCCATACTTAGTTTTATACAAATCTTTATTAATCATGTATGTTTAGTGTGTAATTGTTTGTATAACCTAATAAATAAAATAGTCCATATTATTGATGGAAGTTACTTTCGCTGTGAACGATGGTCTATATCTATATGGTAAATCTAAATCAAAGGCTTGTAAATTGACCCGCGACTAACGAATCTATGTCGTATTTGTACCCAAAACTGTTGCAAATCGTGTTCTACACGCCCTTTTACTTGGCCATATCTTATACGTATTCAAATGTCGTCGCCCCAGCAAATACTGACCGGTTCTAGGTAAGTCACCGGTTCCCAGGCTAGTCCTGTTTAAATAACTATCAATGTACAATCACTAGCACAAATATGTATGTATAAGTTAGGTTCAAGGACCGAAAACGCTCACTGAGCGAAAACAACCGACCACGTTTTCAAAATAATTTAGGTCTGATAAAATTTAAAAACAGTTTTTTCGTGGAATAACAATTCTAACTTTGACATTTTACTTTTTTCATAAAAGCACGAGTTCCAAAATATTATTTTCGTAAAAACATAAAATTACAATCAATGTAGAAGGAGAGAATTATTTTTAAAAGTTGCTCAATATATACTTATTAGTGCTTGTAACTGTACCAGAGGTTTGTTTAACAACCAATTCAATGTTGAATGAGCTTGGTGACTAATAAAGTACTGCTAGATAGTCATAACTTCTTAGGCTTTGATTTGACTAACGTTTTAATGTCTTAACGTGTCACCGCAAAATTAAGCATAGGTAATTTATGAAGTATAATTTACATAATATCTTGAATATACATAGTTTGTTTTCATGTGAATGTTTTGACATAAAGTTTTCATATTAATAATCTCTCATTATCATAAAGAAAAGTTAAGTTTTCCATCCATGTATTGTAACAAAACTATGCCCATATATCACTACCCAAACTTCGCCCCAACTTTTGTATTGACAACATAGTTACATACGAATTCGAGCTGTTTTATTCAGTAAATAGGTCACATTTCTAGGCTTTCTCAAAGTTTGTCATTAAAACTTAAGGCTTCCGAAACATAATACCCTAACATGAAACCTGGAATGCCTCAAGGCTCAAAGCAGGTATGCGAGGCCCGGGTGTTGGAAACTAAACTTGTAGGTAACGGCGAAGCTCTGACGTAATCAACATTCCTGGAATGTTCTGGAACTTACTAGAGGCTCGTGGATAAGTGGGTGGTGAGGACATAGGCGAAATAAAAGCAACATAGTCAAAAACAGCCAGGCAGACGGTACCTAGGTATGGTAAAGTACCGAAGACGACGGAAAGGATGTAGGTAATGGGCGCCGAAATCATTTTTATGATGTAAGTGAAACAGAAGACGGGTAAAGGCTTTGATAAATAAATAATCAATTTGTTTGGTTTTCCACTGGCATCATCACTGTTAATAGTTTGATCAGTGTGCGTGTAGTTTAAGCTAGATGGCGTTGTTTCAAGTTTTTTTCTACGGCAGCGATATCTTTCGTTCTTGCAGAAAGCTATTTAAATTTCTGGTATTTAAGCTAGATGGCGTTCTTTCAAGTTTTCAGTTCTGCCGGCACTCCCGGAGTGTAACCCGTTTTTATTATTGTGAACACTTATACGACCAATTTTACTAAAGTAAAGAAAGTCTGATAACCAGTCTCATGGAAAAAAAAGGGGTATCGTACTTCAAAATAACCCGGGGTTATGGAGGTCAGACAGGCAGTCGCTCCATGTAGAATACTGGTATCCAGCTGTATGCCGCTAGACAAGAACCCGACCCCAACATATTTGCGGAAAGGCTAGGCAGACGATGAAGATTGTAACATTCTAATTGTTACACCTGTGTTTTGCTGCATGTGAATGCTCCCATTCTTATATCGAAGCTTTAAGTGACCTCTATCAAAGATGTTTGTAGAACTTACCAACTGATCAAGATTGCAAGGTGGGTTGTTGTGGGCAAGGAGCATCCAGCAAACATCGCAGTCACCGTTGAACGCGGCCAGGTGAAGGGGCGTAGCGCCTTTCTTGTCCACTATGCATGGTGAGGCGCCTACTGATAGCAGCACACGGACTATTTCTCTAGAAAAGGATGAATAGGGTTAGTTTTCTTGCTAGATGATTATTATTTAAATCTTCCACAGAAGCTTGACTTCAGGTTTGCGAGAGCATATGGGCATCGATAAATTGGACCACACGACTGAAGTAAAACTAAAAAAATGCCGAACAATCGTCTGTCAAATTCAAAAAAGTAACTCTCTCTCTTTCCATCTTCACTAACTTATATCTCCCTTCCCGTAACGCTCTGGTCACGCATTCACCAGCTTACCCCCCCCCCCCCGTCAAGCGTGCGTAAAGCAGTTTTAATTCAAAAATTATTCATAATACAGCGGGTATCTGAAAGTTTTGGTCATATTTAAGGGTGTGGTAAGGACCATCAAAATGAAATATTTCTCCATGGGACCCTCATCATAATCGCGAAAAAATATTCAGCTGTCCCATACAAAATTTCCATACCTGCTCTACCCAAATGTATGGGGCAACTAATTATTTTCAAGGCATAATGCAGTTTCACTAAGCACATTTTTCACATGAATCATTATATTTTTCTACTTGGGAATTATAAAGTGATAGTGGGCTCCTTCCTTGCACTTATATCTTTCTGTAACGGGTCTTGCATTCTGTGGAGAGTGACTCATTTAAATAACTTGGGATCTGGGTTTGTGCTGTACATTCCTAATATGTTATTGAATTTTACTATGGCTTATTAAAACTCCATTGGGCTAATATGTCAAAGTTAAAGATATAAAATTGAGATGTGGCTGTACAACAATATTTTGGCCATCGGCCAACATCGGAATTAACGCCAGCATCACAAATGTTCACTTCGCCTACAAGTAGATACAATTACTCCCCGATTTCAAAGACATTTGAACGTAAAAGACCCTTGTAGCAATGTATTAGAAAAAATGTATTTAATGTATTAGAAATGATTTAAATACTGTGCCAATATCATATTATTGGCAATTAATTTAAATCCTAAATTAATGATTCATTTATGTTATTATCAACAAGTTTTTCCCATAGTCACAGTATTCATTGCGGTCTGCCCGTCCCTTGACGTCACAGACTAAAAATGGCATTGTGAAGGAAAAGAAAAATATTATTTTTTTCTTTTGTTATTACTGCTATCATGTATAAAGGTATTTTGAATTCATGCAGGCCACTTTCAGAAGGTTATAATATGCTCAACCCACTTGCACTCCAACTCTTTGAGGCGAGTGCCACAGGGCAGATCACAAATTTAAACTACACAATAAGGACAATGAAACCAATCGTTGTTCCACAATGCGAGCCTTTAGTATTAGCTACAGATCATGTTTATTCACTGCTTTACAAAAACTTGGTTTCACCACATAGCAAAGGTTGTTTACAACCATGAGGAAAATGCTTTTAAGATATTCATCTATGAATCCAGTCAGCCTGTCTGTGTAACATAATTTTTTAATTAAATAATTTTCGTGCCTTGTTTTTAATGCCTTGGTTGTCTAAAAATAACTTGGTCAAATTATACGAAATGGTGATCAGTGAATATTATAAAATGTTATGGATTTCACGTAGATAAATGTTTTCCTTATCACAGCTTTTAGAATTTATTGGTGTTACCAAATGAGTTATTAATATTGTTGTTCTGAAATATCTGTGGAGAATTGTTTTTTTTTCACTACTTAAAAAAGAAGATTGTAAGTACTTTTAACAACAATCTTTAACTTAAAAAACCATCTAGTAATATATATTTTTTTCGTAATGGCATCTTGTAGGTCGACCTATGAGGTTCTTCTGCTTAACCGGACTATTATGTGGTTGCCTTGAATGTAAGACTTCCAGCCAGGGGCAAAAACTTAGCTTAGGGGCTGATTTAGAACTTAGCTTCAGCATCCTGGGCTGGCTCGACCCGGGGGGGGGGGGGGGGGGGTATAATTTTCAAGGTCTTATTCCTGTTACTTATACTAGAGGACAGCTACTTAATGCCTAAGTAAAAGTGCACTGTAGAATTTTCAACACCCAGTTAAACACAAAGAGTTAAAATTCAGGCTGCTAAGACATAAATATCTTTATACCATAAAAAGCACACAAAATTTGTAACTTACCTGTGGCCGTGCAAACATGCTTGGTGAAGTGGTGTATACCCATTATCATCTTGAACGTTTACGCCAGCCCCTCTGCGTAAACTGTAACAAAAAAATAAAAAAAACAAATAAATACAAAAAGAATTCGCAGTCGGTAGGATTCGAACCTACGCTCCCAGAGGGAATCTGATTTCTAGTCAGACGCCTTAACCGCTCGGCCACGACTGCCGCAAGAAAGTTGTCGAAATTACCGTTGGAGTAGTCGAAATAACATGTGGTATGATGTTATGTAAGACTGTACACCGTAAAAATAAAAATATATATACTATATAATACTAATTCCAGCCACGAACCAACAACAACTACTGATGTATATGGTAAAATATTATTTTCCTCAGTCATATTTCAATAAAATACCTACGTCACTTAACCAAGAAATGAAATTACCCATACGCAACATAGTTAAATATGGCTAAATACCTAAATCACATTCAAAGCGTACGGTTTAAAAACAAATGGATAGGTATCATAAAAGGTAAAGGTATGGTAAAATAATTTTCTATTATTAAATATGGTGGAAGACCACCATATTTAATAAAAATTGCCTATATTACTCAGGGATATTTTTTAATTCGGTCCAGTAGTTTTTGAGTTTATTAGTTACAAACATACAAATCTTTGCTCTTTCGAATATTATATAAGAAAGACTTACGATTTTTTATCTGCAAAGCGATTATTCAATTGATTTTGTTAACAAAACATAATAAATTCTCTTCACTCCGGCCTTGACCCTACCAGGTGCGGTCGTCGAACTATGCACGATTTACAGTTCAACCACAATACAAACAAAATCCAACTGTAAGTGCAAAACACTTGCCGCATCGGACCATAATGTGGTTACTTTTGCTGGGGAAAGTATTGTGGAAAGACCCTGTACATCTGTGATTATTACTTTAACTACCAGCATATGAATACAACAACATTTATTTCAGGCTGCAATGGCCCATAGATATATACCTTAAAACTAACATAAATAAAGCAAAAAAAAAAATGCTCGTAGCACTAGCTTTTGGGTTCATCAATTGAGTTTTGGAAACATAAAAGCAATTTAAAGCATCAATACCTGCCTAGCCTTTCCCGAACTATGTCGGGGTCTAACCAGATGCATCTGAATACCAGTATTTTACATGGAGCGACTGACTATCTGACCTCCACAATCCAGTTAGTACTGGGTAATACCCCTTGGTAAGACTGGTTGTCAGACTTAAAATTAAAGCATGATCAGTTAAAAATATTGCCACTGCGGGGAATCAAGTCAATCCTGATTTCTGTGAGAAGGAAACATGAAAAGACTCTCAGTTCACCCTTAAGTAGGCTGGTAGAAAATGACCAAGGTATTAAGTCCGCCTTTGTACAGTTTTTACTTGTGCATAAAGTTTTAAAAAAGACGGTCGTAGTTCGTTGAGGATGGTTAGTCAATCCAAGCATAGCATAAGCAGCTCACGATCCCACTGCTGAGACGCTTTCTATCTTCAATTCAAGCACCATCCCACAGTATCCCCTAAATATGAATCTGAGACTGGACACCTAGATTTAACTTTCACTAGTGTCCTTCTTCTTTACTTGCTAGTACGACCTAAGCAAAAAGGGTCTTTGCCCTTCTCTAAACAAACACTATTGTAAATCCAATTTTCCAACCCCTGGCCTAATTCTCTCTAATTCTCTCATACATTCATTTCCTAAACAGGATTATTACTATTTTAAGAGGATTGTCTTATCTCCACAATAATATTGTGACTTTTTTGTTTCTCAACTTCAGCCAGATGTAGTTTGTATTCAGATTCATGCCCGGTTGATGGCAATAGACTCGCCCCTTATTACATGGGACTTATTAAACATAACTGACGAATGGGTTTACTAAAAACGTACACTTTTACCAACTTTTTTTTATCCAACGGGGTTACAGGCGTGATGTTATGGCATGTTGTGTAGTACGCCTGGCTAGAATACACAGAACTAATGACTGCATGGAATTAGCATAGTTTTGACCGAGGCCAAATCCTAACCTAAATAGCGCCTACCAAACGACTGTGTCTAGTTTTTGCTCCGATGAATTGAGACGCTAGAAAAACTAAACACACTAATAAGCAAGTATGTACTGTCATAACATTTTACAGGTCAACCGTTAGAGTGCCAAATAAACAATTATGAGAACAGCGCAAACGGTACAATTTTGCGTAATAGCTGTACAAACATTTAGTTATTAATGTTTTTGTGTCATGTGAACTAGACATGGAAAAATAGTCATTATAGCATAAGATATAATGAGAACCGTCCATTGTGATGGATAATATTATCAAGACTATGGATATAAGAATGCGGGAGTATTACGCCCGACATTGCCCACAAACAAAGGCAAAAAACCACACACAAATATTCCCCTCATAACTTAAGTATGAGGTCATACCATCCCTGAAGGCGGAGCCGCCTACCCAAGCTGCCATAATTAAAAAGGTAGGTAAATAAATTAGCAAATAATTTACCTAATTAAACCAACATAAACTGTACATTAGCAACAAAGCTACATAAAACACGCACACATAAATAAGCAAATAATGTCAAGGCCAGCGTAAAAACCCATTACTTAAAAAACACTCGATCGCTTTCCATGCCAAATCGAACTCTACAGGTTGTTTATAGGGTCCATATTTTAGGAGAGGTGGACAGATACATATATGCAAAATGACCAGTGTATGGATATTCCGCGAACCGGAAGTTACGTGTGGAGGAGTTGCCGCCAAAGGCAGCGTGCGTTGGGCCTTTCCTAGAATCAAAGCCTCGTTGAATCATCGGACAGCTAAACGAGTTCTCAATCGGTTTGACCACTGTATTGACAGCGTTGGTCGATAAACATTCTGTTGTTATATTATAATCATTATTATGAATTAACTTCTTGGTATTTCAAAACATTTGTTTGAAATCAATATCATCTTATCCGGCCTTTATGTCTCGCTAAAGTATCAGAAAAAATTCTTGTCTTTCGATTCAAATAAGAAAATAGAATAACAAGATGATGAATCACTTAAAATATGCTTGAAAATTAATTTAAAGATCAGCCTTTGATATGGAGGGCTCTCAAATCGGGGCATCGAAAGTTGATAACAATTCTGGAAACGCGAACTCAGCAGTAAGTTCCTTTCAGTTATTTTACCTGTGACATAGACCTTATAACAACGTAGATAAAGGTCGGTGCAAAATCAGATGTGAAATAAAAATGAAAGGACAGTAAGTACAAGCAGTGGATAATGACTTTGAAGGAAAGTATGATACTTAATTACGTACACGAGTACCTAACACTAATGACTTAGTAATAAATTGATAACCCACATTAGTAAGCATCTAATTGTGTATGATACTATCACTACTTTATCTTTTGTTTACAACAATGTTGATAAATTTCACTTGTCAGTCGTAGTTTACAGGGCTACAAGGATCTTTTGGCGTTTGAATGACATTGACAGGGTGGCGTTGTTTGCAAACATTTGTAAAATTGTGTCGTAACACTGAATTTAACAAAAGAAGATGGCGTTGTTGGTTAAGACTGCCTACGCAGCAAAAAGTCCTTGAACAACTTAAGTTTTGTTTTTATCTAAATAAATTGGGGCATATTATTCTAATTGAGGTGTTTTACCACCGTATCTTCTCATGAAGAGACATTTATAAGAAATCTGCGTACGTTGAAAAGTCAAACTACACAGCACATTTCGCTTTTTCGCATTTTAATATATAATTATATTAATTCGAACTATTTGTGGTTGAGATTTTGGGTCTAAACTCAAAAGAAACACAATACTGCAGTTCCTAAGGACAAAAAAGAGCTAGGTATTTAAAGATCAGACACAGACACAAACAGGAAACTTGTTTACATACACAGAATCCATTTTAGGAATATGTAATACAATTACATAATATCATCGAGATAGGTAGGTAATCAAAGCTTGATATTGTTACTAAGCAAGAATTTATCTATTTCGGAGCCGTCTTCCTCCTTTTTTTGAGGATAAACAAAGCACACAATTTTCGAAGCAGTTAAATGTTCAGACGCCAGCATATCAAGCTACTACAATCTGTCAAATTTCTTTAATAAATTTTCAACTCACATTAACATTAGGTTCAAAGTTGGTTAGGAAAATCTGTCAGTTTCGGGTAGCTTGACTTGCTGGCGTCTGTACTTGGATCAATACGTTCACAACTTTACAGCTTGTTTTATTTCCAAAAATGAATCCGTGTTATTGAATAAGAATTACTGTTAACATTTAAGCAAGCACGATATTTTATCCTTATGTCAGCTATGAGGATATAGTGCTCTTAGAGCCATAACAATTTTACAAGTACGTACCTAACAAAATTATCGTCACCAATGTTGTTGCTTATTCATATTCATCCACTTACGTTCACAACTTAATTAATTATATCCTATCATAAATAACGTTCAATAAATTATCATGTCTTATTCTTTGTAGTTTATGGTTAAACCCAATATAACCATTCAGTTGGACAGAGTCGTTGTTCATTCCTTTAGACTTAGGTTTCTTTTGACCACACGGCAATTATTATTTAGTATCCTTGAATTTCTGCTCACAGTTTTTCCAAACAGTCTTCTCAATTCTTACGCTTAATAGTCATTATTTTTATAATTGCCTTTCTAAAATATAGGCTCACTAAAACTAATCTAGAATAATGCAAAAGTGAACGTATAACGGATTGTTTATAATTATAACACGATAGTAACAAAAGACAACTTTCTCCTAACCTAATAAAGTCAACCGCATAATACGTTGATTGAAGACGTATCACACTTTTTGTAAGTAACGGTAGATACAGATGGAAGTAGTGAGTCTGTATGACTCATACAATCGTAAGTGAGACGATAAACAACAACATACTAAGTGACTTATACGTCACTACGAACGAAGTTCTCGATAGATCCAGCTGCCCTGTATTGGTATATCAGGATGGCTTTTGTCTACCAAAAAACTAATCCATGACCTCCATAATAGTCACACTGACAGTTTTAAGAAACATCCCGTAAGTAGGTACACATTTTCCGATCTAAATCCAAGTTCACTCACCTGTTCCCCCCAAACATTCTGTGACTAAACTTCTTTGTCTTTAACCAACGTCTATGGAAGCTGTACCGAACGTCACTCAGATTCAAATCAAAATTGTTTTTATAATTGCAGCACTGCACTGGTTTTTCACTATCACTCTTTGAACTTGCCATGTCAAAGACAATACGTGAAGTGACGGATAAATTGTACACAGAACAATCGTGACTCACGGGATAGTTAATTTAATAACTTATTACAAGTTGGTACACAGATGAAAACATTGTTTGAAACTGTTTAGAAATAAACAGGTGCGTACAGTCGCCAAGTTGAATGAAGTTTGTGTGTAATTGTCACAACAGAGGAGTGATAAGAAAATTAGAGATAAGATACGCGAATTGGACCAAGGAAATGCAAAATGGCTAACAGATAAATTTACTTGTTTATAGTATTTAGAACAGTTCACAAGTGTATGGAAGACTGGGCCGGGGGCGTATACGTGAAGTCGGCTAATAACAGATGACTGCATACAAAAAACTAAATTACTCATTAGCTGATTGACAGTCATAAATTTATCGAATGTCTATATTTGGTGAATGCTTTGAGGTAAACGTTAGATGGAGTTAGGTACTAACCTAATAACGTTTACCTCAAAGCATACACACACACACGCATGCTCATACTAATGACCGTATGACCAATTAAAAATGGAAATGTGATAGTTATAATATAGCGGATAGTTATAATATAGCGAATAGTTATGCAGGCTAGGAATAATCAGAGAACAATAGAAAAATATTTGAAACACTGTATTACAGGAATGGAAGTAAACAGTGGAGAACTAGAGACTTCTTGCCCAACATTGAGGGAATTAAGGCTACTGTATTGGATAAGCAATGACTAGCATCAAACCTTAATTAACAGACGCACACACACATATTTGAAAGAAATATGTCTCCATCAATATAATCCATCGCTTCAATCAATGTCACATAAAATATTATTTCAATAACAATTACACACAAACAGCATATCAGTCACAATCTAAGAAAAAGATTACACAGTAGTAAACTCTTCTCACAATTTACAATTTCTTTGATATTATATGTATAAGGAGATAGTAGGAGAACTAAGATACTCTTGTTAACAACAGACGTACGTTAACAACAACCTGTTAATGAATAAAATAACGAACAGCATAGAAATATGAAATAAATACTTAAGACGTAATTACTGACATACCAACCTAATGATTTAACTTGGAATCATAACAATAGAGGAACATGTTGGAAACCTTGAAGGAAAACCTAAGAATGTTCCGGTGTCCTTAGCAAAGTTAAATGTATTTGAATAAGTTAATTAATCAATTAGTGGATTATCCACGTAAGTAGTTAATAATGTGTTCTTTGACGTTAGTTTTAGTATTAAACCAATTGGTAACTCATCGTCAGTCGTCACCGAAGCCGAGTAATTTTTAAGACTGCATCAAATTTTCTGCTTTTCTTAGCTGCCAATAAGGTTTTATTACTGAATCGAATTTGCGCCTTTGCTCAGCTCCCAACAAGTATTTTTCATCTTCATCGTCCAGCTACAGTAGTTTTCTGCTTGACTAGATTTAGGTACTTATCTGATCTGTTATTTAAGCATTGAAGCAAGTTAGCACTGTAAGCGCGTTTTTGAAAGCTAATAACTGCAACACATTAATAGTTCATCTATTTGTGATTGATTTTCATATCATCACAATCATCACTATCCCTCATTTACCTGCCTAGGGCAATTTGGGATCAGCGTAGCATATCTTCATCATCACATGTCTATCAGCCATCATCTCAGTATTAAACCTCCTTGCCAACCATATCATTATTTCATAAAACCCATCCATCCTTGCTTTGTACTTCCCCTACTATCATAGCCATTTCAAATCTTTTTCCAAATGCTCTTGTTTACACAGAAAAACAACGAAGAACCATAACAAAAGAGTCAAAGTGTAAAAATAGCTTCCCTAACTCTATTTGTATGATAATACAAAACTTAAGCAACCGTAAAAAGTAATGGCACCTGCTCTGTACGAAAATAGACAACTATAGACCATGCTAGATTTTATACAATTACGACCACAGTACCAGCTCAATGGGTTACATCGTTACCAGGGTATTATAGACCACAATAAATTGATTACTGCGTAGGATTCGGATTTAATACTTTTTCCTTGTCATGAAATGGGGACACGCCCTTTTAGGCGGACAGCAAAGCCACTAAAAGTTTATCCTGTATATTAATCACCAGCACTTCGCCCGCGACTCCGTCCGCAAAAATTGTGATAGCTCGGCTAATATGCATGATATAAATATAACTTATAGCCTATAGCACCCACGAATAATGTAGGTTTTTGTCAATGAGAGGATTGTTAGAATTTGATTATTAGTTTCGGCGATTATTAGTAGCGCTTACATACAAATTTTACCTCTATATAATATTAGTATAGAAGTATAGATTTCTATTTTAAGTACGCCAGTTTCATCAAGGGTGTACGCAGGAAATAATTCACTATCTAAATAATCTTCACAACTAGTAGTCTTTAAGTTCAGTGACATACCCAATAAGTTCTTAAAATTAGACAAAACAAACAATTTACCAAATTATAGCAAACAAGTTTCCGGTACTACAAACACGATAATCGGGAATTGTGACCGCAAAGATTAGATAGTAATAACAGGCTTGCTATTTACACCTTAAAATTATCTTGCAGCAGGTATACATGAAAGCTTTAATTACAAATGGCAAATATTGATTTGCTAACGGAATTTGAAAAATATTATGCGAGTAAGGGAAACATCACATCAAAACAGGCCACTGTCAAAGGCGAGGCCAATGACGAAGAGTAAAAAAAGGGTACAAACCTGAACCTCCTAATAACGCCCCTAAGAAACACACTAGGGTCAGAACTGTAACGTTTTAAAAAGTTAAACTTCATTGCATTGGGTACGAAACCCATCACTCCACAAAGACACTTTAAATAACACTTGAGCGCGGTTATGTTATTATCACTCAGTTCTCATGATCAATATTGATTTTAAAATATTTACAAGAAAGCTATGCGAGCGTCCAAACCGCGACCGAAAAGTGACTAACGAAGAGACCGCGGTGAATGAATCATAGGACCACAAACAGGTCGCTTCACTTAGAACTTTTTATTGCGGTATTTTTTGGATTAACCGTTCTTCAGCTTGGATCCGAACGGTCTAATTAGAAAGAGACTCTTGCTAACTATGTTATAATTTGTCAAACTGTTTGAACTATGGACCAATTATCCGCAATTTGATAACCACAAATTCGCGTTTTTCGCTCTTGTTAACACAAAATGCGACTGTCTCTTGTCCCGCTGCTGAAATAACTATCAAATATTTTAACAGGATATAGAATATTTTGTTATCCAAGTCATATTTGGTATTGTGGCGATTTGTTAACCACAAATAATTTAGTCATAATTTATAATAATAAGTCATTTACCGTATGAACCGTCTGTGTTAGTAATAAAATTGGTAATTAAAAAAATACCATACGTGATTTTTCAATCCAACTACTAAAACAGTAACCTATACTGTTTTAGTAGTTGGATTGGAACAACCGCAAAACTATATAAGAATTAATATGGGAGCGTCAGTTTTAAATGCGTAATAGGTTAGTTACCATCAAAAGTTAAAAAAAACTACGCGAGGGCAAAGCCTTCACGAGCAAAAACACAGCAATGCTTTACATTAATTACATAACAGATTAACTCATATATTATTTCCTTGAAACAAAAGATCTTATGCGTTTCCTGAAAGATAACGTCACGACCGCAACTTGTCTATGAATATTCATTAAACCAGAGCCAATGATATTCTCTGTTACTCCAATTCTTCAGCAAAAAGATTACGTTCAAATCAGGGAGGAAAGCTATTCATTAACAAAATAACAGCACCCCTTAAAAGACTTTAGTCGTTGTTTTTGACGATGAAAAAGATATAAAATAAAATGTTTTGAGTTTCTGTAGAAGAGAAAAAAAAATTATTATCACGTCCTCCAAGGTTGGTAGTACGAAGTTCCCATTTAAATGATGTAATTTACTTAAAAAAACATAGCTAAACGTGTTTTTATTTAATACAGAGCTTGAAACTAGAGTTAAGTTACGTGACTTTAATATTAAAAGACATTACAGAATTAATTTAAAACCAACATGGGAATAAAATTTGTCATCCTTCGGGGAATCAAATATAAAAGCATTTTAAATCATATACTTTACAGGTATCATGTATGATGTAGGTAAACAATATCAATTAGAGAGGTAAAGTAATGGGCCGGTCCAGGTATGAATCATTAAAATCGTATTAAAATGAATAATTACGAAGCGTGACGGACGACGATCTCTGTGGCTTCTGCTTCAGCATACCTACTTGGACAATAGTTTTATTGTTTTTATGTATACTAATATTATTCTTTATAATACGTATATCAGTATAGATACTAACAACATTCGTTTGTAAGTTTGTACATACCTATGGGGTAATCTTCGGAACTACTGATACCTTTAATAAAATTCTTTCACTAACAGGAAGCTACATAATTCCCGAGTGTCATAGGCTACATTTAAAACGTTCCCGTGAGTTAATTTCCGTACATAACGAGACGAAGCCGCGAGCAAAGGCTAGTCTGTTATAATGATGATGATGTTTGTTTTTGTGAGGATAATAAATAAATAAATAATACGAAATTTAAAACTTATTAATAATCATTCTTCTGCATATATGGCAATTTATTTAAGGGTCGTCGCAGGTAACCTCTTCCATACGTCTCTTTTACTTGTATTCTCAGTAGCCACAGTTTCTAGCCATGCCAACTTTGTCATAATCCAACCACCTTTCATTTAGTTGTTACAGCACGCAAAGACCCAACGTTTATGATATAGTTGGCTATTAAAAACAGCTGATCCCAAATTCCTCTCAACGATAAAATGTTTAAAACTGAGAAAATTTCCTGCTTACCTCTTTACAGGAAACACAACTTTACGAAGCAGCATTTAAAGATGAAAATTGCTTGGTAACAATAAAGATATTACCCAATGTTGCGTTACCAGTCTAGCGAGCTTCAAAAGGCATTTGTTGCAATTTATAACCTACGAAGATTTATGGAAACGGAATTAAATTGGGTCGATGTGATAAGTCCATTATCTGATTAAAAGGTGCCTTAAAGCTTTGTTGATACGTAGTACATTAAGGAGGCTAGGCAGGTTAGTATCTAAATTGCTAGTCACACGCAATCGTTCGTCATCCTTACGATTGTCGTTAACGCCTACAGAAATATCTCCTTCCAAATTAGATTGATTTATTCTTAAGGCTTATGAGACGTTCCTCAGCTTGAGATTTACGTCTTTTTATTTGGATTTTTACAAACCCATTTGGATCCTCAGGATTTTCCAATTTTGCGTCTTGCGTGTTGGCACCAATTTCTAATTCTACTGCCCGGGATTTTCCACCTTGAAGAATATTTTTGAAACTGCAATTGAAAGTTTTTTATCATAAGTAAAGCTATCAAGTTATTAGCACGTTCCCATCACTCTCGTCCATTGATATCTCTTTTCGGTTAAAACCAAGCGACTTTATGGACTTTTTAGATCAACAAGCTTGAATGTTTTTCTCTGGTGTATTGTATTAGAATGACCCGTATCACAATCCAAGGCTTCAAATATAGGGTTGCGGGACTGTTCGAAAGAGACACCGCGGCCCTGGAACACAAAGGGCACGGAAGGAACATGGATGGGTTTTAGTCAGTACAAGTCTGACACTCCCTTCCGCTCCGCCCAGAGCGAGAGAAGTCATTTGATAACTTCCCATTGGAACAAAAAGCCTTCAAATAAAAGAACAGTTAAACAAGTACCATTCGTAATTGAGCTAGTTAAAATACTGCGATAGTCATAGTAGTAACAGGTCTCTAGTACATCGCCTACATACTAAAGATCGTGACCTCGATTCCCTGAGTTGACTTGAAGAGATTGCGCGCGAAGGTTAATAGTTGACACGCAAATTTTTAATCCAAGATCCGCAAGGAATCTACGCAGTGGTGTCATAAAAGGCGACTTAGGGATCAAGTAATAGATAAGGTTGGGTAAAAAAGTCCTTTTGTCCACTGAGTACTACTATATCAGACTGATTAGCTAACCCCACCGGCTTATTTCGTGTAAACGATAAACCGGGAGCTCCATTCTTCAATCATTCTTCATTTTTACGAATTCGGGGCAAAAGGACCATAATAATCAACATATTAAGTTAATTTCTGGACAAAAATCAAGTACTTCGTAATACGTTACGAAGTACTTGATTTTTGTCCAGAAACGAATTGTGAAACGAATTAGTTAGGTTTCGCTACTTACGAGTAGCGAAACCTAACTAATTCGTTTCACGTAAGTTTTAAACTTCAAGGTTTATAGAGGCGAGACGTATCGACTATCATTCAGTAGGGCTGTCCGAGATTTATCTGCGCTGGGGGAACTCCCATCTGGGGATTTCCATAGAACCAAACCTGCTCTTTAACATTCAAAAGCATCGTAGAAAATACTAATTATAGACTGATAATTTTTATAAAATATTCAATATGCCAGTGCTTCGAAGATATTAATGACATCATTTTAATTCATCGAGTGATTTGCAATTTTTTGCCGACAGGTTTTCGGGGCCGTGCAACGGTGATTTTCAAATTCGGCGTTGCTTATAGGAAGACTAATCCAGGAGTGGCAAAACATGGACCCTTAACTGCTGTTTAATAATTTTGCACATGTTTTAAGTGCAGTTTTCGAGCGCATTTTTATTGCTTGCCAAATTTGCCGTGTCCGGTTCGAGTGTATTGCATACAAACACCTTGAACTTAGGGTTGTCAGTTGTTGTTGCCGACATAATATTGAGGATGCCATTAAATGCGATGGACAAGAGAAAAGGTAAAAAGTGACGAAGCCCAGATCATTATAGGAGGAACGAATTGAAATGTTTGGGAATGGAAAGATTTACTTTCAAATCCACGAGCCTCATTCATTTCCTTTGATCTAAAGTCTCTTATACACCTCGTTTCTTCCTGAAAGCGCTGGTTCTAAAGTGACTTGATTCCTTCTAATAAACTGATTTCCAAATCTCTTAATTCTGTCACCCCTAAGCCTACAGCGTTAGATATAGACAGACAGTAAGACAAAAGTTCAACGTACGTTTCTCAAACATCGATTGGCGTCTGGCCAACCGCCAAACACTTCACTTTAATGGTTCGACTTATCCTACTTCCTTAAATAGATATAAACTGTGTGCAGATGATTTTCGATTATTTATTCTTACGCATTTATCTTGGGCAGTAAGTTTCACAGCTGGATATACAGGCCTTCTTATAGACTGCAGCATTAACGGTCTAGGGGAAATACTATTTGCAGAACTTTCGCAAATTCACATACTGAATTTCTCATATTCTATTCTTCTAAAGAATTTAATTTCTTAGCATGTCCATCACAATCGAAATAGAGTCCAGCCAATTTGGGCAAGAATTGTTTATTTAATACATTTTTACAGCTGAATTCAGAGTACCTACCGAATTTGTGTAATTTAACATAATATATAGGTAAGGTATGTATGTACAATTGCACCAGGTAGATGTCGTGGACGCTCCTAGTTGCATTTATTTTATTGTCCGAATACGTTATTTGATTCTATAATATTTTTACTTTAAGTATTCTGTTGTTCGAAAGTTACCAAGATAATTACCATCTGATTGTAATTCCAAACGAGTACTAAGCACCCTGCCCTGTTTACGTAATAATCAAATGTTTCATCTGTTTTATATCACCATAATTTTATCTGTTTGTTGGCTCTAATTTTGGAAACTGTTGGGTCATGTTGTGATATTTGTGTAGTTACGTTAACATTTAATGTTATGTTAGGTAAACATGTAATGCTTATAATTTCCATTTTTATCACAATGCAAAACTAAATCACGTCTTAGTTCAATTCTAAATACCTAATACGATAAGAAATCGCTTAATTTCGCAACTAAGATTAGTTTTGGTAATCTAACAGGTTTTCAGTTTTTCTTGAAACCAGACTTAAACGTGGTTTTTGGTTACATAAAATTGTAAATGTCACTGACATTCTAGACACGAGTAAAATGCAAAAACTGAAGTATTTATTACTAAAAACTAAAGGATCTTTTTATCACAAAGAACCATTAGAGAAAGAAAACTAATTGGCCATGAGATCCTAATCAATAATCTAACAAACTAGTCCAGGAAGCAGCAAATAACTGAATGACCAATTATGTGAATGTAAAATAAGTAAGTTTCGATTGATTCAATAACAAGAAAGAAGAATTTTGAAAAAGAATAAAACAGCCATTCAATTCAATTTAAAAAAAAAAGCCTATATCAAGGCAAGAATAACTTTTTCAACACACTTGCTCATAAAATGGCTATAATTTCACCGCAATTAGGCACCTGTAATCAAACTGTGACTTTTTCATTGCTATTATTCACAAGTGAGTTATAGTTTGTAGGTGCTTTGTTCTTAACAAAGTTTCGATACAAAAAAGATCGTGTTTAATAGTACAAATTAATTAATTTTCTTCACAAGTGTGTTGAAAAACGTCGTATGATACACGTGTGATGATTACCGTCCTCTGCTCTCTTAAGACCCTCACCTAACGGCTCGGGTCTCAATGGCGCCTCAGCGGTAATCACCAACATTACACACTTGTACCATAATGTACTATTATATATGCAAGATTTAAAATGGATTAGAGCCTCTTACTTAGTTTGAATACACCAAAAACAAAGAAAAATAATTAATTCGAATCATATCATATAATAACTTAATAAAAGTAAAAAAAGATAGATGAGTGCAATACTACTCTGTTTCTATATATTTCTGAATCCTCAACTACTAACTTGATCAATAAGGATTAGAAAAGGTTGCTTCTAGCAGTCAATAGTTTACTTGATATCAAATAATGATTATCATCGAGTATTAGTACTCATAACTTTTCAGGAAGAGATATTATAGCAATGCATTTTAGATTGTATCAATCAACAGGTAAAGTTCAATTATACCGTTTAATTTTTTTTATAGACAGTTTTATAATCGATGATGAATATTGTTAATATAGATGCACAATTAACCAATTATTCCAAGGTACAACCTTTCTTTTCTTTTTCCATTGCTATTACCATACGAAAATATCTGGGGAACCGCATTTTGACAGCTTAAAAGGCATGTGTCAATTGATTGGTGGTACAGCTACCATTTCCCAGACATACCTATTCAGACAATGAGCCTTTAACATTCCCATCGCTGGGACGCAGGTCTCCTCTCTGTACGAGAGTAGGCCATAATCCTCCTTACTTGTTGGTGGATACCCAGATCAAGAAAATAGGCTAATCTTCATTAAAGATGCATGATTACTGCTTATCAAAAAAAGTTTGAACTCAAAATGGAGTTTATTTTATATGGGTATTTTTCTGTTCCAGTTGCATTTCTTGTAAATTATGATTTGATATTTGGTTAATCATAGCCCCAGCATATTGTTGAATGCAGTAACAATGGGGACCATACTTCTGCACTTAATTCCAATTATTTTAATATGACCAGGTCCAATGCATTTTAAATAAATATACATCTGGTTTTTAAACGATGCTATAAGGAAAATCTATTAAATCATAACAGACCTATGTATATAACTGTATTTACACCTATTTGCAAGGCATGATATCATCTTTATTGTCTATGGTAAAAAGTAATTAAGTATAGACAAGTTTTATTTGTTAGATACTGCAACTTTTGAGGGATGGACCTAATATTATATTCTTAGTTCTTAAATTTATCAGTTGTATTATCATAGAATTATTCAAAACTGCATATAAGTAAAAATACTATTAAATTATTACCTCATAATATTATGTTCAATAACATGCACAAATATTGATTAATCAAAGTTTATAAATACATTAGGCTGGAAATTCTGATATTATTTTATGCTTACTTCCAACTGTATTACTTCAACAATCATGTAATACATTTTAGCAACAAAAAAGGTATGGCATATTGTTACTAAGTAATACCATAAAACTTAGTTATCTTTTAAGATTACATTTTTTATCTTGAAGCGATATTTCTGCAAATCTCATACTAAACTAACATGCTGTGCTACTGACATGCAATTATCAACCTTACTGTGTAATTCTAAGTTTGCATTTATGGTGCAGTGGGATGGTATCTACAATAAGAATTACTTGAGTAATTATTGAAGTGTAATTATGATACAAATGACTATTGACCTGCAGCAGTGCCTCAGTGGACATTAAACATGCCGTAATGATTATAAATAGCGTCTAAGAAATCATCGTCTGTCTTGAAATGATGATAAGCACGTAAACATTATAAAAAAAACTACGTGATAACAGTACACCATTGTTGATACAAAGATAACATTTTTTAACCATTTTTGAAGCCAGTGACATGTAGATATAGGATCCTGGAACTGCTTATTATGTCTACAATAGATTGTACTTCATTATTCTACTAGTAAAACCATAAAACATGAATCAGGACCCACCTTGTAAATGGACCACTTATATTAGTTATTTGACCAAGTATTTTTTCCACTGTCCGCTTGTCGCCCTCACGGGCAGCGTTTAATAGCTCCTGGCCCCTTCCCATGGCCCATTAATGTTAACAGCCACACACAAAAACAACACCAAAATCAAACATTTCAATTTTTACACTCGACTTCACTCACTACACATTACAACTTCATTGATCGCGCCGCCATGTTTGAGAATTTTGACGTGAGTGCACTCTAGCGGCCTACGAAGGAATCGATATCGAGAATGAAACGACCTCAAGGCGCTTACTACCTACTCAAACTAAGGTCAACTAAAGTAAAGTAAAATCGTGAACTACAAACTTAAGTAAAATCGTGAACTACAATTTACACTTGAGAGCTTCTTTTAAAAAAGTTTAACAGAAGTTAAACTTGTTTATTTAGAAACGAAGCCTGCAATTATTTTTCTTGACGATTAGTAAAATCCAACTCTTCCAACAAATACACAGTGTTACACAGCAGGTATTTGAAATAAATTTTGGTACGAATATTTTTGCTTAACAAACATAATACTCTAGCTATACTACTTTGATACAAATATAACTTCAAGATCTCCATGGATTTTCTCCATGGAAAAAACTGCGTCCTAGTTTGATCCTAAACCTATATAATTTTTAAATAAAAGCGCTTTACACTATTTCTGTGTTATCTGTGTAAATTTTACTCATTCATTCAGCATAGAAAACGTCAACAGTCAAATCATTCCAATTATTCAGGTCATCATGCGTCGCTCTGTCACTGTCATTTTCGTGTCATTGTTATTAGTAACACTTGCTCTTCCTCGTTATCCGCGCTGATTGTGATATCGTGAGAGGACAACATGTGAATAATATTATTATTGGTCATTTTTTTATCATAGTTCTAGTTCACTGTCTCATTAATTAAATGAACTACAAATATCGTTGTTAATATAACTGCAAAAGTGATGTCAGTGTCAAAAAGATCAGCTGTTCAGAATGATTTTGTAATTTATTGTGGTCTGAGCAACTGATGTTATTGTAATCAAAATCAGTGATCAAATTTATAAAACGTTACCGAACTTGGATAAGTGAAAATGGTTTCTACATTAAGTGGTGGATTTAATTTAATTTTGATTTCCTTCCTTTACTTTGCTACTTCTGTAGCCACACAAGGTAAAAGTACTATTATTTGAAGTGCTTTTATTACTTTGCTAGTAAATCCAATGGAAATATTTAGGGCTTCAACCCGTTACATGCTTTTGATATGTCTCTACTTGGTACAACTGTACAGCACTAAATTACTACCTACTAATCTGCCATTTTATATTATCATAACTGAAATTCTGTTCAAATTCAAAATGTATTATTTTTACAGCAATCCTTTCCATTGCTGTGCATTTTTTCCATCTGTCTCTATTCTGCACCACTTCTTCCCAACTTCTATGGAAGACATTAAAGTTGTTTTGCGATCTCCCTGCTCCCGCTTCCCCGTTTCACGGTTTTCAGGGCACACATGTCTATTTGAAGTCCCTTTTAGGATGGTGCCTGAACTTTTTTCCTAGCCTGCTCCATCCCATGACCGGGCAAAACCCTTGGTGTATTAAGTATTGTATAGTTGTTAACTAATTGTTTCTTTGTTCCAGATGCCAACATAACAATACCTTTAAACAAATCAATAACATATGACGACAGAGAAATTTACGGATCCTTCATTACATTAAACAAAGAGTCTACTGTACACGTAAATTTCAGTGATATTGATACGAATATGAGTTTATACTTCATCGTTTTTCAAGCACATAGTCATATGTTGAACATCACACTTACTATGATTGACAGTTTCGAGAGTCAAGCTAATGGAACTAATGTGGGTTTTGTGAGTTTTATAGATAATATAGGCACATTGCAAATAGCCAATCCCCATAAAAATGTCACTGTGCAAGTGTATATTTCAGTACATGGCTACAAGGTAGAAGGTATGATACTTTTTGTTATTTTATACAATATTCAGTTCAATGTCACAAGTCAACATATCGCACCTTCGGTGCAACAAAGTCACAACAGCCCATTTACAAAATGGGCTGTTGTGACTTTGTTGCACCGAAGGTGCGATATAATAAATAATATCACACACATTATAATATACTTGTGTGGTTTTCCTGTATTGTTCTCGTGCAACATATAAAAATATTAAGTATGTACTTGTAACTGCCATTTTGGGCATGGGATCGCAAATGTGGGGCCCCGGGTGACAAAATGTTATTTGGTTTCTCCATTAAGAATTTCTCAGAAGCAGCACAGGGAGAGTTTGGAAGTTGGTGTGACACCTGGTGCTTCAGAAAGCATGTTAAGCGGTTAGTCCTGCTCTGAATCTCTGGTCATGTCGGATTGTCGTCCCATCGAATTATGAGAGTAAAGGAATAGAGAGAACATCTGGGTTGTTTACACACTCATTATAATCTGCCAATATCGTTCGGGTTCAGTCTTACCGAGGTGATTGCCAATTCGAGCTAAATGGCGTGCAATTGGAGAGGCTTATGTCCAACTGTCGATTGCTGTAGGGTGAAGATGATGATGATGAAACAAGTTAAATTATCCTTAATCCGCGTTTTGCGTAAAAATTGCATTCGACATAATCATTTTCTAAGTGACTAAACGCTTGCGTGTGAACCCGTCAAGCCGCTAGCGGGTAGTGGCAGCATCGAGGCACAGACGCGTCAATAGGATGTATAGCTGTCGCGGCGAGCTTCTCACGTCTACATACTCAAGGATCAGTCCACATTTCATCAAATCTATTTATTTTTTGTTTCATCTTACTCAGATATCGATTCTAGACACGGAGTTTCGCTAGCTAATTTAAGGACCATGGGCATTTTTCTATGAACTCTAGGCAAAAGACCAATAGAGTTGAAATATATATGTTTATTAAATAGTAGCTCTTAATTAGTGCTTCACTTCATCCTAAAACAAAAAATCCCTAAGTCGCCGCAGAAATAGAACCACTTGAAATATATTCTATTTTTCTTTATTTTTCCAAAGATTAGATCAATTAATTATTCAAACTAATAATACCTAAACTTTGTTTAACAAAGGGTTCCGTAACACAGGCTCTACAGTCCTTAGTCGATTCTAGGACGTCCACGTTAATTACTGTGTACTCGGTTTACAATAATTTCAATATGACCTACTCTACTTTAATATTTTCAATTGACCGTAGCTCTGGTCTCCGGCGATTTTAATAATTGTCGCATTAATATGAACTGGAGAACATAATTATTGTGGGCTATAATTGTACATATATTTCAATTGAATAAACAAATTCGAAAAGGGCTCATCTCGCATATTTTGTCAAATATGTTTTTGCATATTACTGTTTGCTAAATAAAGTTTAATACTTAAGTAATTCAGATAATTATTTTTGAAATTGCATATTCAATTCTTTTGGACCGACGCGCGACGCCCATTCTTACCAAGCCCCTTTAACCTTGTATACTGGCCACAATGTGACGTGCCAACGTGTGAGCACTTTCTAATCCAACCATATATTTTCAGATCCATTACCTGGTGGATGTAACATGGAATTCCCGGAGATTCACATATTTCCATACCTTTACGTCCAGACGTTATCCGATTATGTAGTAGTAGAGGCCGCAGCAGCATCTGTGCCGGCATATGATCGTGACTGCAAGTTCCCAAGAGGATCACCTGACCTGAACCTGACGTTCTACATGATGTACCTGCCTGAACTAAACTTCTATCCTGGCCCTTATTTTACTGGTATCCAAAAGATGATGACCCTCAAGGGTATTACAAAATATGGAACAGTTGTAAGCATACTTGAAACTACTATTATTTTGTGCAAGTACTGCTATATTTACCATCCCGCACCGATCACACGTGGAGGATTACAGCCCACTTACACTCACAAAGTCCCAGCAGGAATAACGGCATAATCAGCCTATATTGTTTGACGGCACGGTTGGCACAGTGGCTGAGCGATTGACTGCTGCGCTGCGTGTCACGGGTTCGATCCCCGCACGGAACAAATATTTGTAAGGGCTACAGATAGTTGCTCCGGGTCTGGCTGTTTGTGTATGTGAGTTTAAATGTTTGTGAACGCACCCACGATACAAGAGAAATTCCTAGTGCGGGGCTACGTTTTAAATATATAATATTAAGGCTGATTATGCTGCTATTTCCTACATGATTTGGTATTTGAATTACCCAGGTACTAAAAGTTGCGTACAAACTGCCTCTAAGTTAAAACCATGGCTATCAAAATGACAATCTTCGCCACCAGCACAACATATATAAGTACAGGTTTTATGTGTGGCTAACAAATTAAACGGTGCTATCGGTGAAAAGATACTTTGATACGAGTGACACTTTAGAAGATTTTGGCTCATACAAAACTTGCTTGTATTGATACCAGCTAACAATGAATACAGGTTTTTTGAGTGACTGCTATTTTGAAAGTAAAATAAAATGGCAGAAGTTAAGCAGGCATCATTCAAAAATATTCCAACCACTGGGAAATTTTCTAAGGGATAGTGAGCTTGATGTTTAAATTGCGCTGTGTTGAATTTTCAAAATCTAACAGCACGGTCAACAACCCTTAAGTGATTTCCACCTTCGCAACTGG
The DNA here is from genome assembly GCA_950005105.1 of Lycophotia porphyrea. Taxonomy (NCBI): domain Eukaryota; kingdom Metazoa; phylum Arthropoda; class Insecta; order Lepidoptera; family Noctuidae; genus Lycophotia; species Lycophotia porphyrea. The sequence goes on along the minus strand of OX465391.1, from coordinate 8,428,820 downwards.
GCCGTCCGTTTTTTGTCAGCATAACAAAAAACATAATTTTTCCTTCCAAGATTCCGTACAACTCCTGGCCAGCTACTCGTCGTATTTTGAGTGCTTACCCTGGCACAGGAGCCATATACGCAGTGGTGGCGAGTTTTAAACAGAAGGATATAACATCGTACTCTGTGTATGTACCCAGCTATAGTTATGGCTGTACCGATTTCGCTGATGATGGCTGCGAGATGATTGGTAAGCATTATTGTTCACTAACCTTTGCCTGTGACTTCCTCTCTTCTAGTTTTTTATCATTCACTCAATACTGAGGATCGCGAACGCTTTCGAGTCGTACATACGACGTGTCTCCAAGTTGCGCAGTCTTCGGCACTGTGCTGCACCGAAAGCTTTCTTATCTTGCCTTCGCGTCTGACCATCTTGCCGGTGCTACGCGTTTTCCTTCTTAACGGTCTTCCAAGCGGTATCATGAATTTTTGACTGAAAGACAGGTGAAACTTCTAGTATCATGTTAAAAACGGACTTGGCGAATTTTCGTGGGTTTATAGATGCCGTGGCCAGATCTTAGAATTGATCACGTTATGATGTGGTAGGTTATATTGTATGGTTGGGCTGCGGAACTGTTCGAAAGAGATACTGCGGCCCTGGAACACAAAGGGCAAGGAAGGAACATGGATGGGTTTTAGTCAGTACAAGTCTGACACTCCCTTCCGCTCTGCCCAGAGCGGGAGAAGTCATTTGATGATTTCCCATCCGAAAAAAATAATATGGTTCCATTTCATGAATTGGTCGGCCACATCATGAATAGATCAATTCTAAGATCTGGATGGTCATGGATATTACATTTAAAAAATATTTTGCAGATGATGGACTATCTCAGTTACTATGTGCAGCGCTGATGTTTATCGGCGTGTTTATATGTTTCTTCGGACATCGGTTCCTCAAGACTGAAATGTTTTTCGCTGGATACTTCAGCGGTGTCATTATAACATACATTCTGATAGCCATATTAACAGTGGTTGATAAGCCTGGTAAGTGAAAATTTAAACTAAACCTCATAGGTTAAGAACCTCCAAGATATGATATGATTCACAGGAGTGTCATACATAAAGTATAATTTCATGGACCCTTGTATTGTATTGTATAACGGGCTGGTGTCCGCAACTCCACGTCCAATGCGTGTATTTTGCGTGCGGTTCACTAGCAGTTTGATAAACCTTCTGCTATTCTTTAATTACCTACGTGACTTTCTTGGCATTTGTCATTTGTTTGGTTTTAAACTCTATTTGTATAATATTTTTACGATTGGAATTGCCTTGTGAACGTTTTATCATATATGTACATAGAAGTTATAACCCTCAAACCAGTACATTTTATAAGTCTTCCATCCACTTGCGTGTTTTTGGATCTTGCATAAAGTCCTAAAAATATATTATTTTAGCCCTGTTGGCCGCTTCAGTAGTATCTGGCGTATTCTTCGGCGCAATCTGGTGGTTATTCTGGTGGCTATATGGAATACCCGTGATTGCAGTACTGTTGCCTTCATTGAACTTCGGCTTCTTACTGGCTTCGATATTTTACTTTAAATTACCAGGTAAGACGTTGGCAAATTATTTTGTGAACACTTGTGTTATTTTATGAGTTTTTATTTTAATTAATGAAAATGTAGGTACCTACCCTATGTATATGAAAGACATCACAAAAAATACTTTTTGTAGAAAGATGTATGATGTAATCAAATTTAATTATCACCAACTGTTGTATAATCATGTAACGTATTTGAATTGTTTCAGTAATGTTTCCCTGATTATATTTGTTTTTATTTTTGTGATAAAATAAATTAAAATAGAGCTCTGAAGAGCTTTTACTTCTACATTCCCCTGCACCCTTAAAAATAAATCACGATTCTTATACTTAATGGAAGTTTCTAGTTTTATCCTCAATTTTTAACCAAAAGGAATATTTTAGGCAACATAGTATACTTGGAATCGGACTTTAACTTCTGGAGTCTCTTCGTCCTGGTGATGATGCTGACGGCCCTAGCTGTGGTCTCCGTATCCTATGCCGCCAACATCTTATGCTGTGCCGTGCTAGGAGGTTATGCTACCGTGCTGTCCATCGACTATTACTTGGGATCCAACTTGAAGTTCATCATCATTAATGTTATAAGGAGAGCTACGGTCCCGCATTTTAATAAAGCTTTTTTGGCGGCGCCCGATTCTCAGTGGAGAGGTGAGTTCTATGTACATGTATATTTTTTTTACTAAAATTCCATTTATTTGCGTGTTAGGTCTGGCAATAATTTATGTCTAATGGATAGCAATATAGGCTCACCCCTTATTACTGGGGACAGACCACTTACAGAAGACAGATGATTCCCAGCCCTTAGACGCGTATATGCGTGATCTTTCATAAAACAGCTGATTTATGGTTCTATCACGAACTTTCTAATGACGAAGAGTCCATCGTGTGACTAACCTATTACGTTGTTAACTACACAGATGCATAATTGAGCCGGCATTACCTAAATACCTGACTTTAAGTAAAACAATATGTCTTTATGGCAATAACTTCTTTAATACTTTTTTCTATAATGTTACAAATGTTTTCAAAACAAAACGGTAGATAACATGCAGAAGGTGATTTGCACGGCAAGGTTCATAACTTTAACTACGCATTCGCCTTATCTTTGGATTTATATTTACCTAAATGTTTTAAAACAAAATGTTTCATACTTTGCCCCTTTTTTCCCTAACCTGCTCTGTCCCACTCCTGGGCAAAGGCCTCCCTCCACTCTTTCCATTGCTCCGAACCCGCACGTCCTCCTTCCAGTTCTGACGGAACCTCTCCAGATCGTCCCTCCATCTCCTTCGTGGCCTGTTGCAACCCAGCCTCACTGTGTCAGGGCATCAGTTTCCGGCTATTTGGCTCAAAGTTGCATGCGGCAGACATGTCATGTCACATATTGTAAAGTTTTATATAAATAACATATTCAGGATAAATCTGTGATTCTGTTATTTCCTAAACTGATTAGAGTCATGAATTTGTAGCCTGACCATAAAGCAGGGTCAACATAATTAAAAATATTTTCATACCTATCGAATATTAAAGTTAATTATTCATTCGACCACCTAACTAGCTACATAAATATGTTTACAGGTCAGATTCATTCCTCGCTCACTTGAATAAAGGACTGTATCAGTGTGACTATAAGTATAAAATTGGACACGCGCTAGGAGACGCTTATGTCTGCGTCAAAATTGGTCCGCTTGGTGGAAACTGACCTTTAAAAACACCTCTATGGAGAAAGTATTTAAAAGCCTCTGTGAAAGTGTAAGCCAAACTCAATACAAACTGAATCGTCTAGTCTTTTCACTTTACCTGACTGCGGTGAAACCGAAAAGAGGGGCATTGTTTTCTGGAGACCAGATTTAATTAGTCTGTTCTGAAATAGGTAGTTTTTTAAACAACTCATTTTTACTTTATTGTACCTTATCTTACCTTATAGCCTTCCCCATGTACCGAAAAATTAATCCTTGAATCCTTTTCTCTTGCAGATGTCTTGATAGAATTCATGTGGTTGATACTGGCAACACTAGGCTTCTTATTCCAACACTGGTACAACCGGGGAAGGCCCCCGTTCCCCCCGCCACCGAGGGCTGTTAGACCGATCATGGCTGAGCCAGTGGCAGCCTCTCGTTATGGCACTCTCTCTTCTTATTTTATGAGACGGTATGTTCATGTATTCTTTCGTAGGTCATTTTTCCCAAATATAATGGGGTCGGCTTCCAGTCTAACTGGATGCAGCTGAATACCAGTACTTTACATGGAGCGACTGCCTATCTGACCTCCACAACCCAGCACTGGGTAAAACACGTTGGTAGGACTGGTTGTCAGTTTCGGGCAACAAATTAACTGCAACGACAGTCAAAGATCTATAAATGACAGCCGGAACCAAGGGAGGATTCTCGAAATGAATGGGCACCCATCCTTGGACTGACCTTGGCAAACGCTGCTTTACCTGATGACCCTGTGCGGCTGTTTGTGTATTATTTAGCCTTGAGCTTCTTCCTTATTCATCCGTAGTGTATGTCTAAAGAAAAACAGAATAATATATATAGGGTGACTGGTAATTAGTGATCGATACTTAACAATTTTCCCAAGGAAACATTTTTTCTATACCTATTTACTTTTACCACAATAACACAACAACCGTATCCGTATAAAATATTAAACGTTCAGGTACTACATTGCCCTTTCGTTATTTCTCTATTAATACTAGAGAGAGCGACCAATACTTTCTCTCATCCAATATTTAGAATGTTGGAATAATTAGATTTTCTGTGCTTTCCAGACCAACAACCCAACAGAACACTGGCGATGAAATCACAACGCCGTCGATTACGCCGGCTGGTTCAAGAGTGTACACCGAAAGGACTCGCCTACTGGCTTAGATACTCGACTAAAACACTAGCATGAAGAGTTCGAACAAAAATGACAAGTAATACTTACCTATTTCACTTTTTGTAGTCCTTACAGGAACAATCATTTTAGTTATTATTACCCACTCTAAGCGAGAATAATCAAGACAAAATACGCAATATAAAAGCTTTCAAAATAAAGATCTCAAATTCACGTTTAGGTTACAAAAGTTACCCGTACCAATGAAAAAGAAATAAGGGTAACTCTTGATCAGATCGCGTTCAGAACCGCGCTATTATGCTATTTTTGGGCATTTCTCTTTTTTTTTTGCTCATACTAAGGTACCAGTTAAATTTGGCCTAAATATAACGATTCTAAAATGCGTGATTATGACTGATTTTACGATATTAATTGTCTAGTAAGTTTAAACTATTGTGTGCCAGTTTTTTTTTCCAAAGATAAAAATAATTGTTAGTTGTCATTCCTATTTAAATTACTCACGAACTAATTAGGGTATTTAATTATCGATCAATAAAAAATAGTTTTGGGTTAGTCATAAGTAAATGGTGTTGTAATGCAATTTTGTCTATAAGTTTAATGTGAAGTCTCATTTACAAGTTTCTAGTCGTAAGTAGAGTGCGATTTACGGAATACAAATGCAACTAACTAAAGAACTACTGCACTTATCACTAAACGGGGTTGTTCACACGGCTAAGTTTTAGGAGCCAGACAAAGTGCCTTCTTCTCATAACTGGAGGCGTGTAAATGACTTTCAAACTTTTTAGAATATGAGTTAAAATAGAATACACCAAAAATATGCTTAAAAAAATTACCTTCCTAGATTTTGCGAGAGTTCTATTACCCTCCAATAAAATACTCACTTTTCGATCAAGGAAGAGTTACTCTTCAAGAGTATTCTCTCTTATAGATCACTATAATATTTTTCTTATATTTAAGGACGTGGTGGCACATGGGCCACTAACGACCACCACTGTTGACCAGCGAAAGCACTTTTCAACACAATACATTTATCATGACCACAACTGGCTACAGTTGCTAATATAGATAGACCTTTATTACAATAGAAATAAAGTTTTATTGTATACTGGCAACACATGAGCAGTGAACCCCTACAAAGTGTATGAAAAGTGACTGTCGGTGTCCGCTAGTCACGGTCGCGAGTTGTCTGGCATGTGGGTAGTTCAAGAAACCTAATGGAATGATTGAGACTGTATATTAAAATGATGCTACTAAAACGTATAGTTACTAAAACTAAACTTTCCAGGACTGTCAGTTTTTTTTTAGTTTTACTAGCGGAGTAGTCATGACAGTATAACCGCGTCCTAAAATAAGCAACTGCTTGCGAACTTGGCCTTCATTAGACATTAGTCACTATTAATTTTGTTCGGGAATCCGAAGCCATCTGTCGCCAGGAGCTCGTTCGGATTCGACAAACAAAATGAACGCGGCAATCGCTTAAATTAGGACGCGGTCTAAGGATTTCCAGTATGTTTTTTTTTTAAATAATTTACTTTCATTTTTCTACATCCTAATGATATTAGTGTAATCAATAATAATATATATTTTTGTGATAATATATATTTTTAATTGATATCATGCCAACATATCAAGCGCGTTGTAAGACTGTATCGTGTGATTTTATATAGAGACTTGAAGTGTAAACATTACCATTTTACGCTTAATAAATATGTTATTTAAATATCTACTTTTTTTTTTTAATTGTCACTAACTTAAATAAATTGTTTAATCAAAAATATCATAATTTTGTATTAACTTTGGTAGGTACCATATTTTAAAGTTATTTCGATCAGGAAAAAAACGGAAAAACTCATACAGGATAAACGCTCACAAAAACTATGAATAAATTCAGCATATTTTATCCGCACCTTATCCACATACTAACCCAACAAAAACTAAATGTTAATTACAAACCCCTCAGAATACCGTCGGTCTACAACACAAGATTACCCATTCATATCAAACGCATTCGACCTCATCAATAGATAGGGGACAGACAGACAGACAAAATGTAAACCAATTATAAGCGTTGATAATCTGTGCAGTTGCTTACTGCGGCACAGAGGGCGCTGCCGTACATGTTTTTGATAGAAAACCATTGTGATGCATGCACGGGATAGCTTTATCTGATCAGCTTATGATTCGCTAAGAATAGACGAAATGTGCATTGTGGGAAGATCTGTTATTCATTGCAGACGTATGACGTATGTGTAGGTACTGTTCTAAGAAAACGAACTTTGACCAAAAAGCAATGAGGGGTGCTAGGGTTTGCTAATCATGAGACAAAACAAAGGGACATGATGGTAAATAAATATGCAAACACAAATAGCTGAGTACAATCTAAGGATCTGTGATAAAAATGTTTTTAAAGTTTTTGATTTCAGAAATGCTATGGATAAAACATGGACAAGATTCATAAACATTATTTAAATTCTATAGTAATCGTTTCACAGTTAAAAATAATTTTGCAAGCGCACTGTATTCAGATCCCTCTGCGTTTATATCTGTATAATACCTCCAATACAACACATTTAATCCCATCCCATTGTCGCGGTCCCCCATCCATTGCATGCAGACTGGGGTGCTATACAAAGTTAACCGACACAAAATTAATATATACCGCCCAAATATACTTAACGGAATAATTTCCTCACACTATTTTTAGGGTGGCAACACTGGCAGTTTTGTGCACGCAATAAGGTTGCAACTCGAGCCATCTGCAAAGAGGTTATTAATAATATTTGATACATCTTTATTAGCCCATTGTTACATTATTAGACACACTCAAGCATCGCATTCGTCATTGTAAACGATGTTAGGGAGTCAAAGAAAACAAAGTACTAATGGTTAATGCAATATTTATTAATAATTTTCACTGTAATCTCCTCAATCTATATGCACTTATATCAAGTAATAATTTATTTTACACTTAATCAAACTAAATTACTTTACATACAACGTTACCGCCTACACCACGTCCATATTGCATTTTTTAATGAAAATATATATTATAAATGTACATATTTATCAAGTAGTAATTAAATGATAATTTGTGCTGTTTACCAGCACCATTATGAACAAAAAAATGACAGAAATATTTTTATTTTGTATACCTATGAGTTTTCTGTATACACTTTTGTACAGTGAATAATTTCAGTGCTGTATAATTTAGTTTTAGTTCAAATCGTCCTAAATTTTTGTGGTAAAATAATCTAATAAATCTATATTTTAATCACAGCAATATTGACCTTAATCTTTACCAATAAATAATAAATTAATTCGTTTCAAGGTGTGCTAATGAACTTGAGTTGACACGTACAACATCTATTTAGTAACAATATTATACAAGAATCATCACAATAGTACAAACATGATTAGTTTGTATGACAATTTGTTGGTGACAGGGGTGTGAAACAAATGCTATAACGAAGCCCATTGCCATGTTTTTTCTCTATGGCATTAACATTTCGCACCCCTATTGCATACATCAAAGAAATAGAAAGGGTTGTGCACGGAAAGGGCGCATAACACTCGATTATTACAAACGTTGGCACAAACAATTTACATTTTATTTCCCGCCGCCGCTGAGGACACCTTGGCTGCTTTATAGAAACTTTCTCTACTCGACAATAGATGGCGCTGTTCTATATATACAATTGCACGCTATTGTTTTACTAACTTACTTTTTATTGACCGTACGCAATGAAACATGCCTAAAATATGTCGTATTAAATAATGTACAAGTATTATGTTTAAGCAAACGATAAATTAAATCATAAAATTGTTCGGCAGTGCACAGCACACATCATCGTGTACGGTCGTTTGCTTACGACTAAGTTTGAACATCATCAGTTGCCTCTTAATATTAACGTGTAATCAGAGAACTACATAAATAAGAATAACTTGCACCATTTAAAAATGAATTCTCACTAAAATGAAAACTGGGTTGTGAAACGAACGGTGTACTTTAACAGTCTCTTGTAAACACTTACGATACTGAATTGTTTTGTTCTTGCAAATCTGCAGCCAAAACATTGGCATCATGTCCGGCCGTCATGTTGATAGCTGCGTTCATAGACAAGTGCGCGTCGGCGTAGTTGTGCGCAATCTCGCCGCTAGATGGAGACCCCGGTATGTTAGTCGGGTTCTCAGGCATCGACAGAAGTCGATGCGGGAACCCGAATAGCTGAGATCACTGAAGCCGTCCCCAGTAGTTCGATGCGAGGTCTGGCCCTTGCGACGGTATTTGCACAGGCACGCTCACTCCTGCTGATATTACACCTATGGAACAAAGAGGCAAGGTGTTAATATAAATGCTAGATTTATTACGATAGAATTGATATATGAGTTAAGGAGATTACAAAAAAACGGTACGCATTATGCAATATAAAGCTTATAAATGTGATTCATTAGGTTATTAAACTAAGAAAAATATGAATTAAAACAATCTTTGTGTGTACTTGTTCATTTCATAACGATAGCGGCATAGTAAATCAGTTGGTATTTACCAAATGGGTTTAGCACTTGATGAAGTTCTGCTTAGTACCAGATCAAATCAAGCTCACTAACCATCATCAAAGCTAGTTTTCCTACCCCAAATCGTAATCGAAAATTGCTATACGACACAATTCGCAACCAATCAAGTTGTCCGTATCGGCGGCACATGTTAACACAATCAAACGTGAAACCTATTAACGTCATGTATCAGTATCAGTCGGGCCATATGTCTAATAGGATTCCGATTGCATTCCGTTTATTACACACAATCGCGTTATCTATGCACGGTGGGTCTGGCTCGATTATGTGACGTCGTATCGTCAGAAAGCTATCGGTAGCCTTACGTTTGTGACGTAGATGTCGTATGAGTGTGGTAGGTAGTGCAACTTAGGGAGTATAGCGTCTGTTTTGAATGTTTGGTAACTATTTCAAGATAGGGTATTGAGTTATGTGCGATGAGAAGCACTAGAATTGGTTTGAAATCATGGTTGTAATTGAGAGATACGTCGCCTTTATTTTTCAATTTGCGCAATTTTGACTATTGCGCGACTATTGTTTGACTATTGTTACCAGATATTAGGACTAGCCAATCATGTTGTATAAAGGTACTTTCAAAATATTTCTTGAGATAAGGTCAGTTCTCGAGATGGTCACTAAAGCAAGGGTTTGCAAAGTCAGTGAATTCATTTTCTACAGATCTTTGTCGCTAAAACTCAAAATTGTTATCGTTATGTTCACTAATTCCAGCTTAACCCTCCAACAAAAGATTTCCCAATATAAATTATTATCGTACATAACACATTGTAAACGACATCACAAATATGCTGCACGTCTAGATTTATGAAGCCCTTATTTCGATCGGCTAACCCCCGCGCGTGTTCCCGCCTGATAACAGTTTTCCGTTCCGCCGGCATTGGTAAAGGGGTACCACCATCCACCGTTTACATTCATTACACGTTATTATCGCCTCTAAACAGCTCCTGTGAGACTCGTTTAGTCAATGGTTTGTGACTGTGCCCTCATGTGTATGATGCTTGCGAACTTTCTAACGTTTATTGGTTATTTTTATGTTTATGTGTTTGAACGCAAGTTGTTAAATAGTTTAAATTACTTTTTTTTCGATTAAATATCGCGACTTATGCTAAAAAAGAATATTCCATAGTACCACGTCATCATCATCATCATCTTCCTGCCCTTATCCCATTCTATTTGGGGTCGGCGCAACAATTCCATAGTACCACGTATTGTCATTTAAAAATTAATCTCGGACGCTGAAATGAAAAATACTTCATACCCGCTGAATTCGTAAAAGAACCGGAGCCAAAAAGCGAAAAGTAGAACAAATCCGCATTATTTAATACCGCACGAAGCTGGAAATGCACCCGTCGAAAGAGCGCAAAAGAGTAAATGAAACGAGAGCGTGCATTTTGAATTGTGAAAAACTCTTTTGTTCGCGGTTGGTGCTGGAAACTCGACAAACGAACAATGCCGCGAAAGGCCCCAAACAACAATAATTCATACCGCTTTCCGCCACCTACGGCTAAAAATGTCCGCCGCGTGATATATAATATAAAATGGAAAAGTTACGGCTTTTTAAAACAATAGCAATGCCAGCCCCTCACGGCTTAGTCTTTTTCTGAATAACAAATTTACATTTCTGCTTTTAGACATTTTGTTTAATGTATCTATGCTTAATTTAGAAAGCTGTATTCAATGTCTTTTATATTCTTCCATTTCAACTATCTATTAACAAAATCAATTTAAAAGCTATTTGTAAGGAACAGACAACGGCAAATCCAATCGGAACATGAATACCTATTTTCCCTTTTTCTCTTTTTTTGTTTCCCCCATCATGTCGCGGTCTTGTGGGCCAGACGCCCCTTGCTCTTGACTCAGCATTTTTTTTTACATTTTATTACGAAGTTGGTAAATATTTTCCAAAGCTTCTTGTGCCGATTGCGTAGATTTTGAAGTATTTTTTGTATTTTGTTGCCGAGAGAAATTACAAGTTATCGTGTAAAAGGTTTGCTTATCATTATTTACGAAGCAGAACTAAATTCTATGTGATAACATTGAGTAATTGTATTGTGTCTACATTGATTTAAATCATTTTCGTGATGATAAGATCCTTTGGATATTATTGGTCATCCCGTAATAATGGCCCGAAAGAACAAATTCAGAAGACAAGAATAATTCAAACTCACCAGTGCCAGCGGTTCCCTGCGGCTGTGAATATGCCGGATGTTGCTGATGTGCCGCAGGTGCTCTCGAATAGCCTCCACTACCCAGCACGTCGCCAAACATGTAAGGGTACCCGCCGTCCCGCTGCTGCAGGCACGACGAAGTCAGTCCACCCGACATGGCGCTGTCGGAACCAAGCGCACTGTCAATGTCGTACACAGTGAAAAATATTGAAGGCAAATAAACATAAAAGAAAATAAAATTTTAAAAAGCAGTTTTGTAGTTGTTTTGACGTTTGTGGCCGAAAGTGTAGTTCTTTTGCTATGTTACACTGTTTGACGTTTGTGGAAGAATAGTGTGCTCTGCTTTTGCTTTTAAAAAGTCCATGATAGTTTATGGTTACATCACATAAAACTAAATGAAATACAATCAGACTTGTGACGAGAAAGAAAAAGCCAAATTAAAAATTATAAAAATATCTTCAGATAATAATCAAGTAGAAAAAAAGAAAAGTCCACATAAAACGCAAAAACATTACCGGCGGATCGAACTACTAGTAATTCTCATTCAACTAAGTTAATTTGCTCAGGGACGAAATCTCAAACTCGCAGAGTCCACTATTAAAAATCAATCGGTGTGGAAAGTCGGCCGACCTTCGTTCGTAGCGTCTCGGTGCATTGGCGGGAAACGCAAGGAGGCGCGACCTTTGCCGCTCGATTTGGCGCGCAATTTAATTAGTGTCGCTGCTCGATGATAGATGGCGATACCTTACGTTTAAAGGTTTTACTCATGTGAACTGATTTTTCTTTTAGATGTTTATGTTTTGCTAGATGCTGTCTGTTTGTTTTTTATCTTGATTTATACATTAGAACGGGAAATGAGTTAAACGGCGCCAAGATTTATTGTTAAAAAAATCGGTAATCATTGTATAGACATAGGATCAATGAATCTTGAATTCTTCCAAAATCTCACATTAGCAAATTTAATATTCACACGAAATAAAAAAAATAAACAAATTATTAGGTTACCAGTTTCGACAAAGCCAAAAAAGACGATGTCTTCTTAACATGTCGATGGCAATCAAAGCATAATGAGTGAGCAAAGAACTAAGCTATGAGATTCTGTTTGACTATTGCATATCCCAATATATTCTGCAGCTACTAACCTATAAGACTCCCCCATAGTAGCAATGGGTTGCGGTATGGGGCTGTACATGGAGTTGAAGCCACCATTCAGCGGTATCCTCGGAGTGGGGGGCGCGGGAGGCGACGCTGCTGGTGCATCCCGTCTTTGACTCCGGAGCTTTTCTTCGCGACGCCACTTCGCTCGCCGGTTGGAAAACCAGACCTGTTAGAAAGAGAAATGACTGAATGAGAATTTTGGTTTCTTGATGTTCCTTGTTTCTTTGGTCTGTTAGGAATGGTGATAGCCCAAATTCTTGTTAGGAAAATTTCTTAAGTCTGACAGGAAAAGGTCTATTTTAATTCAGATTGGTATTTTGAATTCCACCTATTCTAACTAGATTTTCACTGAAATGTATGTTTGAATAGAGCAACATCCACGTACATCGTTATTCTTGTGAAAGTATTAGAAACTAAGCAGAAAACTTTGTTGAGTCAGATTTCCGTCACTGAACTAAGCAATTCAGTCCATACATTCTGATACACCGTATTTACAGTAACCAAACCACAATATCAATCAACATCTCATTCCAAAACAAGACTTGAAAACAAAACACCAAGTTGTAACTGAAGTCTAAACATCTAAAACAATTAAAACAAACGGAGCGTGGACACTATATTGTGACATTGAACTGCGTGAAACGGAACGAGCCCCCGGAAGCAGCCCTCACGTGCGCGCCACTTCCGCCGGCAGCCATGGCGACGACAATATGGCGCCCGGAGCGTTCCCGCGCTTTGTGAAGGCGGACTTGCCACTATTGTGCATAGTGTAACACCTATGTAATTCTCAAGTACATAGGTAGGTATGACAGTTTGTTGCTAGATCTATAGAAGATGAGGGCTGACACACTTTCGTAGAAATAGTCGTTTATGTTTGTACTTATCTTTTTCTAGATATGTGTAATATTTATTACGGAATAGTGACTTTGATTTTAGAGATGAGTTAACATTCAAATAACACCTATAAAATATAGGTTGGTAATTACACAAAAGGTAAATAAATCTAATAAATAATTCACCAAAACCAACTATGTACCTCCTTAATAAATGTTAGTAGGTAAGTAAGCGCGTTATTTCACCGAAGAAAAAAACCCGTTCGAAGAGGTTGTGGAGGCAATATGTCATAATATTATTGCCCCGGTCTCCTACAGAATCGCCAGAATGTTGCCGACAATATTTTATTAGGCCCTCGCGAACACTGCCGAGGGGCGGTAAAGGCCGGGTGTACACTTACGAATTGTACGCTAAAGTCACCCACTTGATAGTGGATTGTAGTTAAGAGCATTTGAATCGTTCCATTCGTTACTAATTTTGATTGATGTTGACAAACAAATGTTTCGCTAGTTTTTTTTTTTAATTACCTAATGTTTTTATTTTATTCTTATATTTCTTCACTGCAGGGCAAAGGCGTCCCTTTATTTTTTTCACTTTTCTCTATCTAGTGCTATTGTAGGCCAATCCTATAAAAATGATTCCAGCTTCTCCCGCCATTCTTAGAATACCTAGGTAAGTAGAAAAAGGAAAAAGGAGCTAAGCTCTCATCCTCGTAAGTTTTGTACCACCATTCTGGCCTCTTTTAACATAACACGTAAGCACAAAAATCAAATTAATAACCAATCCAGTTTACCGTGCTAAAATGTTTTACCAAATTACCCGATCCAGCAACAGAGCATGTTCATGCATAATTTCAGTTTTACCCAACACATAATGAGTGTAATCGACACATAAATTAAATAATTATAGCGAAATATTAATTCTACGTAAAATTTATTTTTATGTAGCCCGCATGAACGTTAATTAATTAATTATGAAAAAGCGCAAATTAATTGAATAAGTGGAAATACCCAGTTATTGACTACCCACTAGGAACAGCTTAGAAAAGGAAATTTTCATCATCTGCCAAGCCTTTTCCCAATTAAGTTGGGGACGGCTTCTAGTCTAAGAGGATGTAGCTGAATACCAGAATTTGAAATGTAGCGAAGGCCTGTCTGACTTCCACAACTCATTCGCTTGGTAAATCGATATCCGGTTTAGTACGGCTGGTTGCCATATATGGCAAGTTCAGTTAAACAAAATAAAACACTTCTTTTAACCCCAAACAATTCGCCCTCGGACTTCTGTCCCTCGCCTTACGTCACGCTAAAATATAGTGACGGGCCTCATTTTTTCCCGCCATCTATAGATATTCCGCCATGACAGCGATGACAGGCCTTTTTCCCGCCTCTCAGCTATTTCCCGTGGCCTTTTACAAATTGTTCTCCTACCCTCATAGTTGGGATGAAAATAAAGTTACCGAGGGTTCCTTACCAAATGGGATTTTCCCATAATTTGGTTACACAACCAACGAGTTGCGAAGCATAATTGTTTTTGCTTGTGAATGCGCGTTTATTAATACAGTATGATGTATTTTAATTTATTAGTTCTCGTGTTGTTACTGTTTTAATTGCAGGTTGTTTTAGTATTTTTAGTGAACTTAGCTAATTAGTGGTAGTGAGCTTGTTGTGAAAGCCCGGCTTTTAATGTAGGATTTGATATTGAAATGTCATGATTATGTGTTGTATTCATTCGTCACTGAAACTGTTATTCCGCTCTGATATAATGTGATTTTGAAATGCTAATTAATTAGTTTAACAAGTATTATCGAAATGCGGACTGGCAGTTATTTTACATAATTGTTTGTTGTTACATTACCTAGTTTAGGAGCCAGCGGCTGTTACATTTTTTTTACTAGCTAAAATTCACTGAATTAAAATCTGATATTTAACCCACTAAACGGACTTTACTCAAACGGCACGAAAACGCAAAAACAAGATAAATCAGAACACATTTCTAACGCCACAACATCTCCACTCTTATTCAAGACTCCTAACGACTATTCCTAATTCCACCTTATTGCAAACAAAATAGAATAGAATTTGGCTTGTTTTAACAGTAAAAATGTTTGTGTGCGGCAATGGGTGCCAATTTTTCAAAACACCGCCCTCCCCCCTCGGCCGGAAACGCACCCCCGCTTCCTGTAGGCCCCGGGATCGATACCTCACTCCGCCAGCTATTGTAACTGTGGCCACGTGGAAAATATTTCAGGATAATTCAGATAATATTTTTGTATCAAATATTCCATTTTACAAGTTTTAAAAGAGCTTGGATTATAATGTTTGTACCTACTGAGTTTTTGGTGGTTTGCTGGCTGATATATATACGGTTATAAATATTTTTTTTCCCGATTTATTTCTGATTACAAATTAATAGTTTTGTAAAAATTAACCAAACTTAACCATGTCATTATTTAACCATCGAAACATCAACAACTTCTTAAGCATAACCAAAATTTTAAAAATATCCTTCAAATTCATCCTTCTGATTCAGTGTCATCATGGTTGCACTGTAAACCTCCATCGTTTGACACAGCCTTGAACCCCGCAACACGTGGGGTCCCGCCGAATTCCAATTTGTGTTCACGCTACTCCTTGAAAGCCTAGCTCTTTGACTATGCAAGGGAAATGGGACTTTGTGCCGCATTGTTAGAGTTCAATGAAGCTTGGTCTGAGCATCCAGTGATAACGTACAGGGCTGTGTTTTGCGTTTCATATTGCCCCCACTTTGAGTATTTATTTTCATGTTTGAGGGATTATTATGAAACTTTTGCAGGGTATTTTGTAACTTTTTTCATACAAAGCGCGGTTGGGCCTTCAGAAAGCTGTTCTGTACCGACAGTACCGTTAGATTAAACACAATATTTAATCTTTTTATCTCACTTAAACCATTTCTTCTTCAACAAAAACTAGTTTTTTTTTACTTTTTGGCTCAATACGAAATCGATTAATGTCATCAGACTACCTAAAGGGTGTAAAAACACTCCTACCGAAGTCGAAAAGCCCTTGTTCACCTCGTCATTGCGATATTTTTTTTTGTTCTAGTTCATACCTGGGAACCTTCTAGTTACGGAGATAATAGGGGTCAAAGTACCTACATTTTTTTAAATACATGTTTTTAATATAAGATTTTTACTTTAAACACCTTCACAACCCCCGTCCTATTCAGTCCATCCATCAGCACATGGTATAAGTGCTTTACATTGAGTCCTACCGTAAAACGTGATTTTTCACCCCAAAAAAAAGTCTTTCCAGCAAAATTTTTTGCGTAGAGTTACTTAATTTGATGTACAGAATGCGACGGCTTTGTGAAGAGTCTGTTTACATCTTGTATAAGATTGATAACCTACCTAAAACCGTAAGATCAAAATGGTCGAGTACTCTTCCTACAACAAAGTCATAAAAAAATCACTTTGACCGCCAAAAAGGCTCAAAAAAAACGGCCTCACAATGACCAAGGAAGCCCTGCCAAGTACTTGTTGACCGTACGATGTGATAGCACCCCAGAATGTTAACTAAGGCTGAGATGAGAAGGTTAATGTAACAGCTTAGCCCCGACTCCCGCTGAAAACAATGTCGACCGCCCGCCATTTTACTTCTTTTTTTTTTTCTCTCGTACAGAGAACAAGAAAACTCCGGCGTTGGAACTTTCGTACTTTTCATGTTTCACTCGGAGTTTTAGTTTTTTGTGTCTACGGTTGCTACCCGAATTAATATTCTTTTACTTTGATGCTTCTTGTGTTATTTTTGAGTATTTATTTTTGAGAAATGTGATGTCTTTGGTGAATCGGTTTGTTTTAGTGATTGAATCGATGGGAACTATATTTAGACCAGGTTTTCATATTGGTTTGTTATTTTAATTCTGAACTCGCGTCCGCACTTGTGAGCCCATCAAGTTAACTTGCTGAAACCATGCACCTAAATATGATATGCCCTAGTACTTAGGTGGTGCCGACAAGACTTTACAATTAAAAGTAGAAGAGATATTGTAACTTAGGCTGTTATTGTAAGTCTTTTCACTACACTTCACTGCTTGTAACTATGTATGCTTTAGTTGTAAAATAAGTAACTAATTTCATTAGGCATAATACAAACAAATGAACGAACACTAAACACATTTCAACATAACACAATCTAAAATTTGCACTTAATTTTAATTCGATTTATGCCAGCATCATCAGTAAAGAGGTTGAAAACTTAAAAGGTTTGCAGTCAAAATCACATTAGACCTTTATATAGCTTGCGCCAAGTTTGCAACACTTTGATAAATGACTTTTTAAACTGTTGGCAACACTAAGTGCGTCGCGTTAAGTGGAATAGAACACTATTTACCCTACATTGTTGAAAGGGGGCGAGATTTTTAATATCTGCAAACTTTTTAGAATCATGTTATAAAGTCGATATCTTTGCTTCGCGTAAAGGTTTGACTCTGGCAGATAACATAACATAACATATCACGCCTGTAATCCCCGAAGAGTTACCTAAGGTACCTAAGAGTACACCCACATTTTGTAAGTTATGTTTAAGACCCAAGTAATAGGGGGCGAGCCTTTTGCCATCAACTGGGCATATCCAGACTCCGTGGCTGCTACTGAGAAATTCCTAATGGAAAAATCCAATAACATTTTCAAATATCATTTTCCCAACTCAGGAATCATACCCAAGAACTCATGCTAAATAGTCGTGATTGCGACCAACCAACGAAGCAGTAATTCTGGCAGATACTGTTCTGAAATATCTGTCACGAATCCTGTTTCCACAGCTGGGCTACAAATGATCCGTTCTGCAATCGCAAAAATACGAAAGCAACTGTCAAAACGAGTTACGGTGACCATCAGCGACGATAAGCGCCAATGATGTCATATTTGATAGTCACTGGTCATAGCCAATACGAAACTAACCTTTTCACAGTTAATTGATGAACACTTAGCCAAAGTGATCATCACTTGAACTGTCAACAGAGATACGCAATAGCCCTACTGGTCTAACGTCAAAAAGTTCGCATTTAAAACTAATAGGCATACAAGTAAGGTAACCCTTTGCAATAAATTAATGAATTACCTGCATTGTTGAACTACCAGACCAACAAACAATAATTAATTCATTAAGTCTGTGTCTACGAAAAATATTGAATAAATTACCACTCAAACTTATTAATTCCCAAAAAAACATATTTACTTTCCCCGAAAATGGAATACATTACAAAAAAATCACATGTACCAAACTAACGTAATATCTGCTTTATTAATTACTCTCATTAATGATAAGCAAACAGCTCGGGTAAGACAAACATGGTCCGTTGAAAAATTCAAACAATTAAAACATTGGTTATATTACAAGCGTAGTTTTCCCAAAATATTTACTTTAGCCATGTAATAAGTACATATTCTGGCTATAATATTAACCCACCCTTGTTTTTTTAACATGTTTACTGAATACGCATCTACATACTGGGTTGGTTCGCAAACAGACAGTGTAAACAGGCCCTTATGAACGCATCCCCAATAAAGCCCTTGTCCGATTTTAGAGAGATTTTATTTAAATCTGTTTCCACGATTAGGCCGTAGAGTGTTCTGTTAGATTTTATGATCCGTATACAAGCTCTGCTGGTAATCGTGAAAACGACTAACATTTGAAAAACTGGACTTTTCCCCTATAAGTGAGACTGCCTCGTTGGTTGAGTGATCGCAAGCACGACTGCTGAGAATGAGGTCCTGGGCTCGATTTGCGGGTCGGGCAAAGTGTCATTGGGTTTTTCGATGAGGAATTGCTCAGTAGCAGCCGCAAAGCCTGGATTTGAGTCCGGTTGTCAATAGGCTCGCCCCCTATTACATGGGACTTAAATATAACTGGCCAAATGTAACCCTAACCCTTCGGGGATTATAGGCGTGATGTTAAGTGCTTAATTTTTTCAGTTACTTTCCTTTCTAGATTAATTTTCGTCGCTGATGAGATAGGAAGTCGCGTCTATGTGACCACGTTGTTATTCAGAAGTATGGACTTTTATGCGGTTTTCACCATCTTATAGAGAATATATAATCCCGAACGGAAATCCCGGTGTTTTGTGAAGTCGTGCGAAGCTGAGGCGGGTTGCGAGAGGTATAATCGCAATATTTCCTATACCCATTAATACCAAAGTATACACACCACAAAAATTACCCTCTTTGATTGTAGTTAGCTGCAATGTTAATCAATAGTTCATAGTTACGGGTTAACGATGACGTATCAATACAGCCACCTTACCGCGGTGTAAACTGGATTTTATTTTACCTGGATACGTGCCTCAGGCAATCCGATCTTTTCTGCCAGTCTTTCCCGCGCAAACACGTCCGGGTAGTGCGTCCGCTCGAATTCTGTTGGGCAAGAATAATTTGGTTAGTAATACCATAGAAAAGGGACATTAGTATCTTTTCAGAGCTGTTAAAAGAGTTATCATGTTTAAGGAGTTCTGCTAGCTAATTTGATTTGACCTTGTCGAGAGATCAATCTATGAAAGTCCAAATCGAATGCTTGCTGTTTGCCCAGCAAACAATATAAACTTAAAAAAAAAACGTAGTTGGCACCAATCAACAAGGATAAAAATGTTGAACTAACTTAGCTCAGAATTGAATGATTAAATTGTCCAAAGAAAAAAACTGAAATGAACCCTTATTTCGACTTCAAACAAACTCAAACATCGCACCAAACAATCATAACCCAAAAAATCAAAATACAGGTCCCAGTTCCAACAAAGACCTCTCAATCGCAAAGGCAATACACCAATACGATATGAGAGAGCAAACAAACAAACAGAATAAGTAAGATTAACAGCGCGACATCAATAATTGGGCCCACTGCCATCGTCCGAGAGCAGGACAAACATCAGGGGGCCCATATTTATTTACTTACTAATAACCGTGTTATTGCAAACAATAAATAATATGAAAAGGACATTGGGAAATAGGTTTATGAAGACTCTAGGGACTTATTGACTGGTGGGACGAAGGTGGATGGATTTGGGGATGGGAGGGCGAGTGGGTAATTACGGGTTTTGATCTGAACTGGAGTGTTTAAGCAATGAGACTTGAAAGAATGTCATAGATATTGATTTGAATAGAATAAACCAAGACTAAGGAATTGAAAATAACATGATATCTCATGAAAACTCAACTGATGCAGCATTGGTAGAAGCTAAACAATAAACAAACAGATACTATTTTGGGAAAGGCAGAAACAGGCTGGGATTTATGGACAAGTACGAGTAAGTTCGTAAGTAGAAATAGCTTGAATGACGATAGTGTTGAAGAATATGGTGATCATGGAAATCATTGCAGTCCTGTAGTTAAATAAAAAGAAAATATAGTATAGCTAACAAGCTATGCAGATGGTTATTTCTAATGAAAGACTTCAATCCTAGATGGAACAAGTAGAAGTTAATTAAATAAGACTGCAGCTATCATAGAAAAAAGTTCTTGTGATTTGAGAGAGAAAGAAGTAAATGATGCCGTGACGTCTGACAGGGGAGAATGGAAGAAGAAAACGCGTTGCGCCGACCCCAAATAGAATGGGGCAAGGGCAGGAAAATGATGATATCATAGAAAGAGTTCAACATAAATTCACATCTTGTCTTACCTTTTTCAAGGCTATCTATCTGGTCATTGGTGAAGGAGGTCCGGTTCCTCTGCAGCTTCCTCTTGAGCCGTAGCCTCATCTGCGAGTCTTCATCTCCTGATGACGCGTGTTCACTATTGCCGTCAGATCCAGCCTCCGATTGTAAGGGATCTGCTGGAGAATTTATTTCGGTTAATACATTTGAAAAGGTTTCAATGTTTAGAAACATAATTTCTGATGTAAATGATAATGATGACAGCCCGATATAACCAGTGTTTACAAGGGGATATTACCCATTACTGGATCAGGTAGAAAGTCACTTCGTATAAAATACTGGTGTTCAGCTGCATCCGGTTAGAGGGGCCTCCAGTCTAACCAGATGTAGCTAATATGTAGTAGGGAAAAGGTTACGTAGATGATGATAATGTAAATGATAAAGATGTATCAATTGCTTGATGATGTCCGAATTAGTAACGGTACATCGACTTTTGGATTGCAGAACTTCTTCCCTGGATACTCCCGTATCGTTAGAAAAGCAAAAATTTGTTTGAATATAATAAATTAGGATAGTTGTATTTCTACCGGGAATGTTCCATACTGACGTTCTTTCACGCCCATTTTCTTTCTTCGGTTTTTACAAACATTGAGCTCAAGAATCCAAATGGACTCTCAAGTTGCAAGGCAGGAGTCATCAACAAAAAAGTTTAACATACAAAGAGAAACTCTTCATCATAAACTATCAACAAAGCACTCGAACAAAACGTAGCACTCGATGGCTATCAACGAAATGCGTCAGCAGAATTGCACAAAATTACCCCTCAGAAAAATTACATGTAAACCAGTCATCTTGACCCGTCACCACAAACGGGTCCTTTGAACGCAGGGGCCAAGTTACCCCAGTTGTTTACTACCCTCAAAGTTAGGGTGATAGCGAAATTAAACGTTACTCCTAATGTTGTCGACATGCCTCCAGCTAATTGATTAATTTGCTTTATGGTCGGAGCACTTGAGTCCGGGGTTCGATTCCCGGGTCGGTAATGTGCGCACGGGTAACTGATTCCGCTCAATGGACGTTCTGTTAGGCAATCTGTCACATTTTTCTGATGATACACTGATCTTGTGTGGGCGCGTACCCAATATCGGTAATGGAAGTTAACATTGCGTGAGTTTGAGTGAAAAGATACTTGTAGCCACAGTAACAAAACATAATTTTCAATGTCCCAGATAAATCAATGAGTTAAAATACTACTAATTGAGTCAAACAGTTTATTTTTTAATATATTATAGCTACTGGATTAGTTTTTACTTTCGACCAAAAAGATAATAAAGATAATTGAGAAAATCACGTTAAAATATATGAAAGAGAGCTTGAGAAATTAGAAAAAGTCACAATAGCCTTTGAGGCGCGTATTTCAGCATACTGACAGGATACTGACAGCTCTTGAACATGTTTTTGATGTGTTGATCGCGTTCAGCTTCATTCTTGAATTCGCCCTTACTCTAGAGAGTATAGGTTTCATCTAAACAACATCATCTGCCTAGCCTTTTCCCAACTATGTTGGGGTCGGCTTCCAGTCCAACCGAATGCAGCTGAAGACCATTATTTTACATAGAGCTACTGCCTATCTGACCTCCACTATACCCCTTGGTAAGACTGGTTGTTAGACTTTGAGGCCACTGACAACCTGTAACGAATGTCAAAGATCTATAATTGACAGCCGGGATCAACGGTTTAACGTGCTTTCCGAGGCACGGGGGAAACTCGGTATGTAATGGGTGGTCACCCATCCACGGACCAACCCAGGCAAGCGCAACTTACCCTGACCCGAGCGGCTGTTATTATTTAGCCACGAGCTCCTCCATCATCATCATTTCTTGCCATCGAATAAAAAAGCGTTGGGAAGTTGGGAAAAGGGAATGGGAAAGCGTCATAAGCGACCTATCAACACAAACATTCAATATTGAACATAGCATTTAATCTAAACCAAACGAAACTCGATCAGGCACAAAGGTAACACAAAAACGACAAAATTGTAACACACTCGCTGTAAACGGCACAATCGAAACATGATTGATGCACGACATTCGCTCAGCGAAACGTGGCGAGCTTTCCGATCGGTTGACAATTTTGATTGATCGCGACAGTGTGCGCGCGCCCTTAGGACGACGACACCTCTAATGAGGTTATGTTTACAAACGAACGATTTGTTTTATTTTGAGTTTTGACGCGGTCTTGGGTCATTGTTGAGCTTTTTTGTCGTTGGAATAACATCATCATCTGCCTAACCTTTTCAACATGAAGTCTTTAAAAGTTTGTGGGTCCCTGTAGACTTACAAAAAAATTCGAAGGTGCTAACTAACAAACTGAATGGAGTTGTGTGTAGGAAAAGCAAGTACGAGGAGCCATTTGATTTTACCGTACATTATTTAACTGTTTACCAAAGCAAAAATATTTAGACAAACGAAACTTTTCTTCAATTAACATTATACTTATCAATCGACTGAAACCATTCCTTTGTTACACCAATATTATTTCCATCCTAACAATCAACATTTCATTATTTATTACCGTTTCCCGAAGAAAATAAAGGAGGGGTATTCATTAAAAAAATCAATTCTTTCGACGGCGGTACTTAACCACAATTCCACCAATAACAGCCCACAAATGATCGAAAAAAACTTCCTCTATCCGAGAAGGCTCGACAGGGGGATGGCGGGATGAAACACGAAAAATACATAAGAGAAAATAATAGTAGTAAGAAAATAAGAAAAGGAACGAAATAAAAGTGGGGGCGGTGGAAAAAATTGGAGAAAATAAGCACAAAGGGGAGTGAAGAAAGTCGGCAGTCGGGGAGATAAAGCGGAATTGGAGTTATCGGGGCGAAACACGACGGTCGTAGGTGGGGGCCGATTGGCGGCGCGCGATTATGTGAGATCGATACTGTCACTCAAGCAACCAGGGCTGAGCGACAAGCGGGGAGAGGCTCATTTGGTTATAACTAGTAACTTTTTTATTGTTGAATGTTTCTATTTAAAAAAATTGCTTCTAGATTGACTTCAAATTACACGTACTAAGTTATTGCCACCAAGAGACTAGTGCGTGTCCCGATAAAATAAAATAAAATTGAACTTCGTTCTAATACTTACTGGTGACCCTATGTAGCGGCACTACAAAAAGTACTACACCTAAGAGACAGACGATGAACTAAACAGCGAAAGACCGCAATTAATTAAATAGATTCCAACAAATACGATGTTTTCATAATTTGACCCCCATATTTGTAAAAACAATTCTTTATTTTTAATTAGGATTATGTTAATAAATTTCCTTGATTGCTGCATAGACTCAGTTTTTATATAAGGTTTTATTCTAAGCCAAAATATGTTGTTTTGTACGCCATAATTGGCAAAACATGCAGATCTACCTGTTATTTAAGACCTTGCACATATTATTTGTTGTATACTCATGTTTTACAAATAAAATATATTTTATTGTATTCTAAAGACACCTAATTCCTAGATCGCGCAAGTAAATTTATGAAGAACCCGACAACTACTGTTGGGCAGTAGCCCACCAGACATAACACCCATCTGGTTGGAGTCCTCCCTTTTCTATGGGGGATGACGAACTTCACGCAAGTCAAGTGCAGACAATGATTTCGCCTATACACCCATACTTCTTCTGCCCCGGTCCAAATGAAGATTCAAGATTTTTTTTAGTAAAATTTGTGTCCTGCAGGGAACCGTTACTCAAATTCATCACTGAAAAGCTATCTCCGATTTAAAAATTCCTATAATGAATAAAGTTTAAAATCGCGGCCGCTCCTGTCTCACGACCTGACCTCAAGAACAAGCTCTCTGCGGCCGGACAAGGCGCGATCCGCCTAATTCGCCAGTTCGCCACGCTTCCGCGGGTAAATGTTCTACTGGATACATTTCTTTATACTTCGCCACGTGGAAATATACATAATGACTTGTTTCAAAGTTCTTTGCCAAGGTAAGGAGCAATTCCAACAAATTTGAGAGCGAATTTTCAATTTTCACACATTTTTTCACCAGTTACGATGCTTGAATTTGGGGAAATACTCGTCAATTTCAACTTGACATATTTAGTGGTAACATTGACATAAAAACGCGCCCTAAATAAGATAACACATTTATCTAAATACATCGCTAAATTAATCCCAGTACTTTAACATCCACGCCCAAATGCAGACAAGATCATAACCAATTAAGTGTGGCCCCACATGGGGACCAATGTAACGCTCATGTAATATGTTTGACGACCGTCTGGGGACGCTAGGGGTCAAGATAGATTTGCTTGTTTTGTAATCAACCGGTCACTAAATGTTCTCGACGTGGCCATCTGAATTACTTAGCGTGGGGCCTGATAAGGTCCAGTTTTTATTATTGTTGCTTCAAGTGGGTCCAATTCAGATAATTTTCTTTGGGGATGTATGAAGGGGATTAGAACGAATAATGTTTAGTGTTGTGTATTTCTGTTTTTTTGTAAATAATGTTTCTGAGTATTTTAATTAAGTTCTTTAACTTTAGGGCCTTGATTGGTACATATCGACGCCTTAGAGTGAAAACCTCGTAAGTGTAAACAGCAACAACAACGACATTCATTTATTTCGAGGTAACTTTGGCCAATAGATATATACCTTACAGACTAATAAGTAAAATTTTAGTACGGCGTCTTTTTATTAATTACGAATAGGAATTAATAAAAAATATAAAAGACACCGAACAAAAATTTTACAACACGCAGTCTTTCCTTCCTCCTGAAAAGTTACTGTTACACTTACGAGGTTTTCACTCTAAGGCGTCGATATTTCTAGTTACTTTTTGCGTCTAGGAATAGTTGTGGAATTCGGCCAAAGAAACTTATATAAATGATACGATTCGAACTCTAAAAATTTCATGCGATCGAAACACATATTATTATTAAAACATAACATATAACATCACGCTTGTAATCCCCGAAGGGCACGGCAGGGGTGTACTTAATAGTACACCCTATTAACATTTCACAATTTATGTTTTTTAAGTTCCATGTAATAGGAGACGAGCCTATTGGCATAAACCGGACACAAATCCGGCCTCAATGGTTGCTAACGAGAAATTCCTAATGGAAAAACCCAGTGACACTTTGCCCGACCCGGGAATCGAATCTAGGACCACAAGCTCAGCATTCGCGCTTGCGACCACTAGACCAACGACCCAGCTATTATTAAAATACACAAGCCAAACGCAACCCAGTAGAAAATCCCCTGTTAATTTAACAAAACGATCAATTACAAAATTACAATCACCGTTTATTTCAGAATAAACGATTCACGATACTAAACGCATAATTGCGATGTAATACAATATCTAACACGTGTTTCAAGTAACGAAAACTCTTTACATGTTAAAGTCAATTACAGAACTGCTCTTGAAGGGGAAACCACTTTCGGAAGTGAATAAAAAAGGCATTGTTTCACACTAACTGTTCCAAGTGTACTTCACTTTGAGCACGTAGTTTGATATTGATAGTTTTTGTTTTATTGAGTTGGTGGTGACACCTGGGACGTTTTTTCCTTTTAAAAGGGTAAGTAGTTTAATGTGAGCATGTTTTTTTTTTTATGTAAAGTCGTTTTCAAACGCTTATGACGGGTTTTCTCTAATATAAGACATAATTGAAGTTTCAAGGTACTCATCATCTTTCTAGCCTTTCGGGATCGGCTTGTAGTCTTACCGGATACAGTTAAATACCAATAGTTTACATGGAGTGACTGCCTATCTGACTTCCACAACCCAGTTAGTACTGGGTAATACGATATCCCTTGTTAAGACTGGTTGTCAGGACAGCATTCGGACCACCGACTACCTGTAACCGCTGTCAAAGATCTACAAATGACAGCTGGGACCAATTGCTTATCGTGCTTTTCGAGGCTCGGAGGTAACTGATGATCAACCCGAGCGGCTGTTATTATTTACAAGCCACGAGCGAAGTTTCAAGTTACTATTGCTCCCTAATCGAAATGAAAGCTTTCAGCAGTTACAGGATTTTTTTCCCAACAATTTAGAATACGATCTGCACAAATTGAATGAAGTAAAACTGCGTGTATAACAAGTATAAACACGAATGATTTGCCAGCGTCCGCAGCGCGTCACTGGTTCGCCAGCAGCAAATATTTGTTCCCGATTCATACCCAACTGGATGTGTTGTGTACGCTTAGAAAATTGTTCAAATTTTATCACCAATTTATTTTCAGGGACTGTTGTGATTTTGCCAAAGCCTGTCGTAGTGGAGAAATTCAAAGACTCGGTCTTTAACTGATAGTGTAAAATTACAATGTAGCAAACATTGTAATTTTTTCTATAAAGTTGAGTAGTAGTAGGTATAGTTGTTCTTTTCTTTTTTCTATCCTAAAGCATACGAACTCCAGCCTTTTTTTTTCGGATGGGTAATCATCAAATGACTCCCCGCTCTGGGCGGAGCGGAAGGCAGTGTCAGACTTGTACTGACTAAAACCCATCTATGTTCCTTCCTTGTCTTTTGTGTTCCAGGGCTGCGGTATCTCTTTCGAACAGTCCCGCAGCCCTGGCAGGACGATCTTCAGCCTTAGGTTAACTTTTACGTCTGAGGTGGGCGTTCTCCTTTATTAAAATTGATGGCAGCGTTTTTGGTTTTGGGGTTGATTCGCTGGCGTCAAGACTAAACATCTCTTCACATTCTATAAGTATTAATTATTTACCAATCGTACTATTACTATCAGGCATTACCATAATCACCATTTTCACCTCATACGAGTACCTAACCCAAATCAATTATCGTTCCAAGATCGTCAAGTATATTAGCGAATATCGATCGATTAGCGCCAACCATTGTGGCCAGTATGTTTGTCTCCACGCCACTGTGCTAATTCTATTGTGTACTCGTATATATCAGAGAGCGACACGCAAACAATTTGCCCAATTATTTGTGCCATGTTCCACTGGGCAAATATTGGACAATTTTGTGTGGTTCGTTGGATTAGACACACATGAGACTGCTGTTTGTTTTTGGTACTAGTTTTTTAGAAGTAAATTGATGCGGTGTTTTTATTTTATAAAGTGACGAAGGCTAATAACGTTATCTATTTTGTGATCAACTTCGTTAGACTGAAAAACCCAAAAACACAGCGATATGAAGAGAGAAATATAGGGAAGGTCTCCCAATAGTCACATAGGGTTGGATAGAGAAAGAAGGAAAAAGACAAACAAACTAATGTTGAAGTCCTGTCCTGAGCCAATAAAAAAAACCTACAGAAATACTATCTGCTTTATTTGACTCCCAAATCAACGGGAAAAAGCGTGCAGCCGAGGTAGTAGCTACAAAATTGGAAAAACGGCGTAACACATCAAAACACGTTGCATACCCTCACGTAGATATGTAGTCTGCGTCAATCACACTCGCGAGAGGGCTTTTTTTGCGAAAATACATCGGCCGTTTTTATATTTTTTTCCATTTTGTATACTTCCGAAACATTGGGTGGAGCTACCCAACCATGGGCAACACAGTGCGTCGAATATTAAAAATGTGTTGCGGCGTGATATGAAACAATGAGCATCGGGCATATGTAAAAAATTATAAGGGTACGAAACGGTAGACGCGTATCAAAGTGGCTGAAAAGTCAGATTAAGAATTAATTTTGGTTAAAATTAGCTGCTTTACAAGAAGTTATTGTTTCCAGCTGTTACTGAACGAAAATTTTCAGCAAATGTCGAAAAACAACAAAGAAACGATGGATAGAAATGTGAAAGATAATAAGGCTCGAAAACGAGAGTGACTGGCTATTAAGATGATGGTAATGAGTGTGGAGAAGTATGGAAGAAGAAGACATGCTAATAGCATAAGGGTAATGATGATAGCGTTAGAATTTTACAGCAGATGCTTTGAAATTTAATTTCCAGACGAAGTATATGAACATAAAGCTTTTATGTCGAAACATTTAGAGTATCAAATCTTCTTACTAAAATATAACAATAATTCAGAACCATAAAGGGATTCGTAATTTCGGTAAAAACATATTTGTGCCGTGGTCGACGGGCCGTGGGCAATAAAAACTGCCCCTTCGTATATATTCGTGCGGGAGGCTATTGGTCCGGTCCGTACTTTACATACGCCGTTAAAATATATTCGGTTATATATCTCTATATATGTGGAGGTTTATACGACTGTCTTTTTTGTGGTTCTTTCTCGTTTTTCCCTATGAAAGTTATATTAAAATGGGGAGTTTCTTGCTGTTGCTCATGAATTAGGTATTATTATACAAATAAACGAGCGTACCACCCTATAACTACAATACTTACTAAAAGTTCATTTAGTCCAACCAAAGGTTGTCTGGAAGGTATCGATTTCAACGGAAATATTCTAATAATTATTATTATTATTATTTAATATAATTTATATTGTATAAGAGCCGTGTAACTACTACTAACCTGTAGTTTTACATACTTATATAAATCTGTTAACTGGTACTGTTGTGTTATAGGGTGCAATGCAGGCAGCTTTTTTCTTTTAGCGGAAGGGAGTGTCAGACTTGTACTAACTAAAACCCATCCATGTTCCTTCCTTGCCCTTTGTGTTCCTGGGCCGCGGTATCTCTTTCGAATAGTCTCGCAGCCCACAGAATGCCACCTGCTACGATTCTTACATACTCCTATCGTCGCGTCAACGTTCATAGGTTTTGATTAACAATAAAGTAAAATTTATATTCTATCTATTTTCAGCACAGTCGTCTCATTGTAAGAAAATGATAATAACAAGATGCACATTTTAAAACCCCTCAAATTCTTTCAGCAGTCTTCTGAATTTACAATTTCAAATACATTCAAGAGTCTAAAATGCTGCTTTTTGCAATTTGCTACATAGATATAAGTTTAGCTCGGAGAGGCAACCTTTCGAAATCGAATTTATAAAACTGAATGCCGCTGCTCGAGTTAATTAAGCTGCTGCCCACCCTCCACAAATATACACAACACAGTAATATTTGAAGTGTAAAAAGCAATCGACATTTTATAGTGTTGCCAGCAATGTCTGACCTTTGTGTGTGTTATTTTATAGCTGTCATTAAAATTTTGTGATTTCGCTTTGTTTGATTGTATTAATTACTTGGATGTGTTTTGATAGAGGAATATTACTAGTAAATTGATTTCCGATTTGTATTTTTATCGAAGTACGATGTTTATTTAGCCAACCTTTTTCAGGCAGTAACACAAATTCTAAGAAAAATTTACCAGAATTCGAATTCCTAGGAAAAAATCCACAAAATATTCATAAACACTAACTTCCAAACTTGACAAAACTCGAAATACCCACTCAAATAACGTTCAATCATTCTTTCGTAACCCGATGAAAACTTTAGCCAAGTTGGAAAACTCGGAAAATTCTCAGAAAACTTCGAACCAATGGTGGCAAAGGAATGAAACAAAAGTGTGCCGTGGTGCCGTGGTACCGTGTTACATACTTAGAAGATGAGGCTTCTTTTAGCAGCGGTTCTTCGAGTAAACTTGGACAGTATTCGGGTCACGTACTTCGGGGCTAAACAACGCGAACACGTGAAAAGTATGAAGAAAAGTTTGTGGTACTAAGAAGACAGAAGATAGAAGTACAGGCATTGGAAAAATGGAAAATTTAGCCTTCTATTTGTTAAGATCATTTCGTTTTTAATCAGAAAATGTTAATCTTGTGGTTATTTTGCCAGTTCAGGGAGAAAAGGCTTGAGTTTATATAAGGTCCCATTAAAATAGAAGGACAAACTTTTAGAAATAATTCAGACCACCAAAATAAGGACACTGGTAAAAAAATAAATAAGAAAAAAGCATTAGATAACTTACAAGAAAAAAAAATAAGCTAACGAAAATATACTAAAAATTTATTTTAAGTCAAATAAATAAATTTATTATTTTAAGTCAAAATAAAATCACTTTAATCAGTGTTTTTTTTTTGCAAGGATATCTTTGGTTAGACGTACTGAACGCTGTGTTAAAATTTGTCCATCTATTTTAGTGGGACATCTATGTATGGGTTTTGAAGTAGGTACTAAGGGTCAAGTTCACCGACAAAATAATGGTCTGATTATCTGAAAACAGCTGTTTAACGTAAATTTTCGTGTTCCCGAAAGCAAATCTGATGATTAAAGTCAGTAATCAACTGTTACCGCTAATTCAATGTCGGTGAACATGGCCCTTAATCATCAGATTTCCTTTTTTTAACACGAAAATTCATGGTAAACAGCTGTTTTCAGATAATCAGACCGTTATGCTGTCGGTGAACTTGGCCCTAAATAGACTGAGACAAGCAATTGGTAAAAACTGTCTTTAAGTTGGACAAAGAGTTGGCATTGCCATCCAACGTGGTAATGCTGCCAGTCTTCTAGGCACGTTCTCGGATGACTGCGAAGCGGTGGAGCACTTTAACACCTAAGTATCCTATTGTCGTCGTTGTATAATACGTGCTTAGTTCTAGTCTTAATTTAGTTTGTATATTTATTTATGGTTTGTGAATTATTGTATTAAATTACTGTTTCTAAACGTGAGATAATTTTCTTGTTGAATCGGGGAAAGATATTATCTTCCCCTCTAATAAGCTTTGGTTGAAGATGAATTGATATTGTTTATTGAAATAACAAGGTGACACTATTTATAGATAAAAGCTCTTACAAGAAAGTTTGGGATCGACTTTAGAGAGAAAGAAAAATTATTTTGTACTGGAATGATTTTTCTATTCTAAATAATCCCAATTTTTTTCTTCGACTCAAATTAATTCCATACAAATATAATCTCACGTACTTTTCCCATGGTGATAGGCAGACACTACAGATCACCGCTTGCTACAATCCTTACGAAAAAAATATGTATCCTTATTTTTATACTATCCTCATCCATACACGTAGGTACATACTATGTCACTTGATCTTTCTTAGGATCAATTCGTACGTCTTTTTTATTAAAAAGACATTACAAACATCAAGTTACCAAAATCAGTCCGTTCAAAGTGAACCTTCTGATTTCCTTCCACTTCCCCAAGGTTCAAGGCACGAAGCATCACTTCTGAAGGATGTGGAGTCAAGGGGTTAATCCTCACAGCTGACCTGTGATCTTGGGGTCATTTTTGAAAGGAGACCTCCCACTTGAGTAGGTTTATTAGCATCCAACGTGCGAGATGAGTGAACACAGTTTGTGGGTAGTTGTAGTTTTATATGAATTAGGGAAGAATGAGTGGGTCTCAGTTTGTGGGGAATAGTTAGTTGATTTTTGCTATGAAATGTCCACTTTTTTGGTAATGCTATTTTGTTTTTCATGAACATCGTTTTTTTTTGTTTTTGGAAGTAAAGAAAGTTAAACGTCATTGGTAATAAAACCTGCATATGCCTCTTATTGAATTTAATCTTTGTACCACGCTAAGCCCGTTCAAGGTCAAAATGATGTGCGGCCTAACTGTACTATGTACCTATATATAGACATCGATGCGATTCTATGTTTTAGTTGACAAACAGTAGTCCATAACAACATCTTTTGCACCCTACTTTCTAAAATTTACTAGAAAGCATAAAACTTATGATGACCCAACAAAAATGACAAGCCCAGCTTACCACCATAAACCAGTAACACAACCCATGCAGCTCCCAACCACAAACGAGATTATACTAATACATTCTCACACACATACACATTACACAGAATACATAAGTACACAAATAAAACACAAAAGAAGCATATAATCTGGCGGGCCGCAACAACCACTGGCGAGGTGTTTGTGAAGAAACTCGGTAACAACGTACCACCCCCACCCTACGGAGAAAAGGGGGTGGTAGGGTTGCCCTGAGAAATATGAAAAGTATAAAAAAACGTTTTGGGCTTGGATCACCTTGTAAATATGGTTTGGTTTTGAGAATGGAATAGCGCCTTTAGAATTGAGGCTTTCATTTTTTTCTTGGTTTAATTGGGAACTAAGGTAAAGCAGTTTTTTTCTGAGGAGGATTTCGCTTGATGATGAGACCATTACAAGAACTTTTAAAAGTCAAAAAAAAAAACGAAGCTACAGTCCCAATCATAAGGCATTATAACTTTTAAAAGTACTGTAGTTTTTTCCAAAGATCCACGAGATGTTCTATTCTCTCTTACAATGTGTAGTGGTTATTTGATGCTACATAAACTATTATCAAGGGATTTTATTAGGTCTGAGGTATTCGCGGTTTAATCCGAGGATGAATTTATTTAACACTTCAAAGTACAGAGGCGGACTTAATGCCATAGGCATTTTCTACCAGTCAACCTTTGGGTGATGAACAGACAAACAGTGGTAGGTGTATAAATCTGATATTTTTTAAATTTTATATTAAGATAAACTACAAGGTTAAATAAAATACAACATAAAATTGAACGATTGAGTGAACTTCTGACTTCGAAACATAAAGCGACCCCCAGGTCTAAAATTGCCGCTTTATCAGAATCATAATAGGATAATAGAATAATGTTACAATTCGTAAAATGATCACAAAGTGACAATTAATTAATCTGCGTCTGTTACCATTAAGAATTTTAATTATGCCAAAGTTGACAATTTAGGCCCCTTGATCGTCTACTGTATGTTGTGAAACTAAGCACTGTTAAGTAATTTAATGAAACTAGAAATAATTCTAAGTTTTCCTATCTGTAGTTTCGCCTAACGATTAAGTATTGAGAGGATAATCTGTCTTCAAATACATTTGATTGCCCTCTGCATGTTTTCAATTGACCCGACATACAAAGTGGATTAGCATGTCCAGTAGAGTTTTAATCTAAAGTGATGTTTTAATTATCATAATTTGCAATATTCTTGAGTCGGTAATCGGATTATCGTGAAGTATTTATGTCTTCGTCAGAAGACAGCATTTATGCATAAGCAAACTAGAATCTACTAAAAGTATATTGGTATCTGACATTTAAAATCTTATACCTAACTGTACGCTACTGAAGGCGTCGAACTTGTAGCCAAGTTTTCGACCGACTCAATTTATTTAGATTGGAATCGACACTTTAAGAGGACAAGACAGACTGACTATTTTCATCAATTATTAAATCTTTTTGTGCTTTCTTGAGCCTTTCATTTTAGCCCCCTACGGGAGCTAAAATGGCCTCTTTAGCAGAATCATAATGGGATATTAATATGAATCAAGTAAAAATTCTTAGAATGATCACAGACGCAGTGAATATTATGAATAGTTACTTTGTGACCATTTTACGAATTGTGACGTAATTCTTATTATTATCCTATGATTCTTCTAGAGTGGCTATTTTAGGCCCCCAGATCTTGCCCTCTACTAAGTTTCTTAATCTTGTGTCAGCCCTACTCACATGTGTCGTCCCCAAAGGCATGAATCGCGACACGGCGTCAAAGCGAAATAGGAAAAGAACATCTAGCAATGTCACGTCATATCAACATATCGATAGGTAGAGGTGCCGGTCGATACATGTTCCGCTCGACTAGAGGGGAGCTATGTACAAGCGTTTGGCAAAGCGTTATTCATATTTCGAACTCGCGTTTGCTGTTTTGAAAGCTCTAGTGTAGATATTTTGAATAGTTTCGATATCGATTCAATGACTAGTGTAGTCCGTGCGATTAATCCAATCGAGTTGACAGAAGCTAGACTTTTTGATTGCGGATTCGTAATGGAAAACGTTTGTAACAAATAATTCGAAGCTTTGTGCTTTTGGATTGCATGGGATTGGTAAAAAGTGAGATATAAGAAGTCAAGTCTTTATTTTAAAAAACTCATGATTGTACAAGATTTATAGTAACAATGGGCTGGCTAAGCCATCTTGCAATAGGTAGAACACTATGCCGCACACTGTAGGTAGAGTAGACCTGTAGGTAGAGTAGCCCTGTAGATCAGTGGTAACTATTTGACCTTAAGCTGGCCTAACTTAGTACGGAATCTCAAAAGAATAAGAGGCCATCTTAAACTAGTTTTGCTACAACGCCTTGGTTCCTGCTTTCAAGTGTAAAGTAATTGCTTAAGATACGATTACAATTCTGTAGTTTAGTGATTGCTTGAAGTTAGAAATGTCAAAAGTTAGAATACTTAGGTTGGCTTTCTTTGACGGTTCTAAGTCCTTTCAAATTCTTGTATATTGTATAAAATGTTTGCATACTATAGTCAAGTTTAAGTCATTACATGTAATAACTTAAACTTGACTATAGATACAAGTGATAGTGGTTAGTGACCCTGACTGCTAGGACGGAGGTCGTGGGTTCGATTCCCACACAGGACAAATCTTTGTGCGATGAGTACGATTATTTGTTCTGTATCTGGGTGTATAATGTATCTATAATATGTATGTATTTATAAATATATAAGTATGTTTGTCAGTTGTCTGGTTGCCATAGAACAGGCTCTGCCTAGTTTGTGATCAGATGGCGGTGTGTTGGTTGTCCTAAGATATTATTATTCCGTTTATTCATTTTATTACATATTTTATTTGTATTTTTACATATTTCTTAAAATAAACAATATAAAAAACATCTAAAAATTAAAAAAAAAATAGCGGTCCGCCGGTGTCGGGAACAAGGTCCAAGCTACCGGTGGTTAGGGCTCCAGAGACAGGAACCTCCTCACAATGCGAGCCGAATTATTATTATTATATATAGTGTCGAATTCTCAACTACATATATTTTATGATCAATTCTAACCTCTCTTATGCTCCTCAGCCGTAGTCCTATTCAGCTGCGGCGGTAACGGCGCTGGTATCGCAGGCGCGGCTGGAGCAGCCGGTAACCCAGGGTACCACCACCCCGTCGCCGCCTGCCCGTTGAACATCCTTAACTTCTCATACACGCTGTCGTTTTGAGCTGATGCCGCTTGCTCCTTTTGGGACGCTAAGTTCCGAAGTACCCGGTTGATGGAGGATACCTGTGGGAGTTTTGGTATTAGTATGGTTTACTGGTGTGTGGTTTGGGAAACTGGCAAAGAACATGGGGATAACGCGAGGCTTATACCCAGCATTGGTCGAACTCTGTGAATGAGGTTTCGGCAGGGAGGCAGAAGGGAAATGAAATGATCTGGTGGTCTAATGATAGCAACAAACGCTCTATAATTTCTAGAATACTATAAGTATAGACGCCAGCACATCAAGCTACCCAAAACAGTCAAATTTTCCCAATCAACCTTGCACCTAATGCTTTAGCGATAAAGTTGAAAATCAATTATAGAAATTTGTCAGATTGTAGTAGCTTAATGTACTTGCATCTGTACACTAGAGAGGTAGAGCTTATCAAATCAAAAATTGCAAGGGTGAACTTGACTTAAATATAGGAAATGTATAAACAGAATAAGAAAGTTTATTTTATTATGTACAGGTGAATCCGGTTATGAAATTTGATATTAAAGAAGGTAGGTAATCATAATTAAAATCTGGCTCTAGAAAACATTATATCAATATATCTCACATTTCTAAGTTTATAGACCGTGGGACTTGTTTACGCATCGATCTCCAAAACTGATTACTGAGAAAGATAAATCAGAATCATATTGACCGTTACATGTGCTTAGCATTTGCGTCGATTCTGACGATTAAATAAATGGGATTATGTCTGTAATATTTCTCGATTGAGACTTAAAGACCATAGCTAGTTCATCGAGAACGATGGTTGGTGGGTCGGATTCTCCAGTAACTATTACCAGATAGGCTCAACTTAGACCACTATTACATTTAGGTGACTTTTTAAACGTTGGCAATACTTTTACTCCCTTAAAGAATTGACCACTTTAACCAATCACCCTGTATATACCTATACAGGGTGATTGGTTGTAGGTCAAAGGACCACACCATCATCATCAACTTTCTCTTGCCCTTATCCCAATTCATTTAGGGTAGGGGCAGCATGTCTTCTTCTCCCATACTTCTCTATTACTCGCCATCTCATCAGATACCTCCTTTCTTGCCATATCATCCTTCACACAGTCCATCCCTCGTTTAACTGGTCTTCCTCTACTATTACACCCATCCACATTCATACTCAAAACTTTCCTCACAACACTTTCCTCATTCCTCCGCATTACATACCACGACAACTGATTCGAAGGACTACACGTGGAGAAAAATAAATGTTGTCCTTCTAGGCTACTTAAAAAGAGCTTTCCAAATCTGTCAGTTCGCGGCGTAGACAGTGGAAGTGCTACGGCGTAGCAGCGTAGCGATATGTTAACTTATGATCTACTGAACGGTCCTGGGTTGAATTACTGAGTTGGCCAGTGTTAATCGGTATTTCATCAGGTATTTGTCGGTCTCAGCTCGATGCCTAGATATTTCTAGTCGATAGCAATTAGCCTGCCTCTTATGACGTACTAGATTTTGCCCGTGGCTTCGCTCGCATTCATTTAGAATTTGACAATCAATCCATTCGTTGCTCGTTGTACTTTTCTTGATTTTTTCAATTCTATCATGATTCAAAAGACACGTGGCGCTATCTATTATCATAAGAACGTTATTGTTGTTTTTCTCGGGAACAGTACTTTTTTTCAGGATGCACGGTACTGTGTATGTACGGAGTCTACACTACCAAATTATTATACGCTTTCAAACTTTTAACTCTTTATATTTATACTTTAAATCAATAAATATATGTTTTTACATGGTTAGATATTTTTCTATCTCTCCTTCTGACAATCCATCATTTTTATTTCTTTTACATTCAAAATGTATTTACTTTATTAAGCTGCCAGTATCAATCGGCTGCCAGAACGATATATCATCATAGGAACCTCTACAGTACCATAAGTCCGTTTCTGTGCGCCTGACAACGTACATGCAAAATTTCAGGATCATCGGTTCAGTGGTTTAGGCGTGAAGTGATAACAAACAAACTTACGTTCGCATTTATAATATTAGTAAGGAAAAGGATTCGTAGACGTACCATTAGGTCAACTCTGCCTACCTCTCGGGGATAAAGGCGAGATGTTGTTATTAAAAGTATCTACTTCTTCATTGACAAAATTCCTCCATACATAGAGTTACGCATGTTATACCAAGTTGAATTACGAGTAGGTGTCGTAGTACAGAATTTTGAGCGTAGAATAAGTTTCTTTGGCGGAGTTGAGAATGTGTGAATTTGTAACTTTGTTATGTATATTGTATGTGCTAAGGTTTATAGTCGGATGTGGGTTAGGAGGTATAAAGTCGGTTAGTACAAAGGCTGAGGTAACGTAGACTTGAATGGAGGTCTTGTGTTAAGCACTCAAAGCCGTATTTTTTAGATTTTCTTAAGGAACATAAGCATTACTTTTTTTTTCGTATGGGATGTCATCAAATAACTTCTCCCGCTACGGGCAGAGCGGAAGGGAGTGTCAGACTTGTACTGACTAAAACCCATCCATGTTCCTTCCTTGCCCTTTGTGTTCCAGGGCCGCGGTATCTCTGTCGAACAGTCCCGCAGCCCTGGAAGCTTTACTTTCTTTCAGGAAGAAAAACAAACCAACAAACAATTTCAAATCAACACTTTAAAAGTCTTTTACGATAGCAATGCCTCACCCTCCACATTATATAGCA
Organism: Lycophotia porphyrea; assembly: GCA_950005105.1. Taxonomy (NCBI): domain Eukaryota; kingdom Metazoa; phylum Arthropoda; class Insecta; order Lepidoptera; family Noctuidae; genus Lycophotia; species Lycophotia porphyrea. The sequence goes on along the minus strand of OX465391.1, from coordinate 8,390,488 downwards.
AAGCAAATCTCCACCTACAACAGATTAATAATAACCTGTTATACATAACTAGATACAAACCCCATCGCCCAAACAACTATCTAATAGGAAATAAATTGCGCTTCGACCCCACCCTTTTAACTTGCTACCACGTGTAATTTAAAATCTAATATGATTACTAAATTCCAATCGGGAGCCTCAAAGGGACACAGATTAGGGCATCCCGTCCCCTCTGACCGCACCGCACCCCCGCAGGCCCTAAAAACCCCAATATCTATCTACTTTCACCGAAAACTACGCATGCGTAAAAACCTAACTCACACAAGTATAAAATTCTATATATGCCCACTTTAGTTGGTATCTATGCCTACTATAGTTATGTTTTTGGTTGGGGCGTCCCCGAGTATAATATCTGTTTTCTCGTTGCCATTGGCAACGGGGAAATGTATTTTTCGTACGCCGGGAAATCGGTTGGCGCGATTACAATGTACGGCTGTTCTTCCCAGCTAGGTATTTTGTTTCGTAATCGAAATTTGGAATGGAAAGATGAATGGCTTTGTGAGAAGAGGAGGTAGGTAGGTAGGTCGATGTGGCAATGTTGAGATGTTTTGTAGGAAGCTGTGGGGATGATTTTGATTACATGGGAGAGACTGATGTAATTACTTACTGATTTAAAAATGGGTAAATGAGGTGTTTTGTATGTGGAAAATAACCTACGTTTTTTGAAAGTCGTTAGTTTAAAAAAAAAAAGCAGTAGTGAATTAGTGAAATAGAAAAAAAAAACGAATATTGTGATCGGTTTTCTGGTAACTATGGTTTCTTTTTTTGGTTGTTTTTATTAGCTGTAAGTCCACCTTGTTCTAAATAAATAAGTAAATAAAAATCAGTCCTTCCCCCACGAAAAATCTTCAGACTAGTAGTACTCTTAAGATTTTTGTTCCCCCACAAAAAATCTTCACAGTACTACTCCGCTCTTACTTAAAAAAACCAACTAGAAAGCCTATAATTTCTCTTTACTACAGCAAAAACTTCCAATAACCCTCAAAATCTAACTAAACAAACCTGACTTTACCAAACCCTCACCAAAACTGAACTATTATAAAGTATAAATACTAAATTCAGGCGAGCGCTGGGAGAACACGTCTGATTTAATCCCTTGTATCGCTAATGGAAGATAATGCGTCTATCCAACGTTGAACATAACTGTACACATCAGTACAGTCCCGAGCATTAATATGTATACACTGAGCAACATTCAAAAGCGATTTTCTCGTAAAATATTGGTTTCAAACTTTGAGATAAGATATATTCATAAATATAAACTCTTACATGTTATGTTGGTAACAGTATAGAATACCAATCAATACACTAGGAGAATAAGAATTTTAAAATGCCTACGTATACACATATTTGTGTTCGTGACTGTACATATCGAGAATAGCTTGTATATGAGCGCTATGCGCATATTAGGGGAGGATTTCAGCTTTTGTTTTTGGGACGAGGGATTATTGTCTGAGGCAGTAGACACTACGTAGAGTGCCTTACCCGAAGGGAAGCTGGCAGGAATCGACTTCTTAGGTGCCTTCGAGCCTGTGAGGCACATGTCTATCTAAAGTGGTCTTTGGATTCTGATAAACAGATTTAGACTAGGGATGCTCTTTATCCGATCTTATAAGAGATTACCTACCTACTTTCTAGTTTGGAACATATAGATTAAAAAAATCTCCCTTGTTTCAATAAATGGAAGATAATGCGTCTATTCAACGTTGTATGAAACAGATCATCAATCTGCATAACTTTTCTCATGGGACCTATATTGTAAACGCAAACAAATCTGTTGCCATGCATTTGGGTCGAGTACCTATGTCGTGAAGTTTTGTATGGGATAGCTGACTGTGGTTCAGTTTAATGTTTTGTGTCATATTCACGACCACAATAGGAAATATGCAAGAAATATAAAACATTTTTTATTTCTTAAAAATGCCTTGTATTGGCCCATAAAAACATTGTGGTACACTTGTTTAATTCTCTAATACAACACTTATTTTACAATTTAATATTTTTTGTTCACTTTTATTTGGAAGTTTCACTATGATTTTATTATAATATTGTTATTGCAATATTTGCTTGAATAAACCACATAGAATTACTAAAATTATTAAACAAGGCAGATAGAGGTAAGTGAAGTCACATACCAACATGAATGGCCGCCACAGTCTGTCGTAGAAATTTGTAAGAGTTGAATATTTTTTTAAGCGACAAACAGTAGTTGAACTTAACTTTTGATTATTTTCTCGGGTTGATAGTACTGCATTTTTTTGGTTTGAGTGAAGAAAAAATTACATGCATATTCCCTATTATGACACCTTTAGAATAGCTTGTTAATACAATTAGCCCCAAAAAGAAACAACAGTATTAAGTAGTCAAAAACCACCAATATGGCCATATTGGGGGAGGTTTTCACCTTTTGGAAAGACCAAAATATTATTTTCCGAGGCACTTGTCTGTCTAAAGTGGTCTTTGTGTTCAAATGAACGAATTAGAACCAAAGATATTCTTATTACCCATTATATTATTATATTCTTATTATTGGGAATTATCGATATTTGAGATATCTCACTTTGTATTTAGCATCTTTTACATATATTAAACGTAGCGGACGTTTAATATATTTAAAAGATAAATAAAATATTGGTGCCCTTAATTCAGTTGAGATTATTTAGTTTGGTATGCTTTAGTTTTAATGAGTAAATAATATTTAATCCTCCTCCGACAGTGTACTCGTAATGGAACGTAAATACTTATAAGGAATACTCGAACGAAACCAGTTTTAAATTCTTAAAAGGTCAAATTAGAAATTGTTCTCACACTCCACTATGACTGATTGAAAACCAATTATCAAATACAAATGCACCAATAAGATAGCACAAAAAAAGTGGCTCTATTATAACGAAAACATTTTGAATTTCGAGTACCGAGCTAACCAATAGGAGCGGTGCATTTAAAAGCGAATTCTGTTCGTGACAGCCGTGCGGCCAATCAGATGGGTACACGGGAAGATTAAAGAGCGTACGTTCCTATTAGAATTTTAAAGGATTTATTTTTTTTCTGTCTATTCTTCCACGTGAATATTTTGTTTGAAGTGGTCAGGAACTGACGGGTAAATAGAAATTGAAAAAGATTTAAATGAAAAAGCAGCAGTATTTTTAGAAGATATTATTTGAAAAGAATGTAGATACAGGGCGCCAAATAAAATCATGTAAAAATATCTGAACTTAAAAATTATTTCGAAAGCATATTATACACGTGTGATGGATCTAAAAATAAACTAATTCACAAAGATATTTATTCAAGAAAATTATAGAGAGAATTGAAAATACCTGAGTATTAGTGTATTAATTTATTCATGAGATACTACATTTCTAAAAACTGAAACATTTATGATTATCGGTCTAAAAAAAAGAAAACTTCGAAGCAAATAAATAAATTCATACATAAGTTACTTTTTGTTCCTTTTCAGTAAACCGGTTTTTTTTTTCAAATAAATTTAGTATACTTAGTTAAACAGTGATTATTTAATAGATAAATATTCCTTTTTTGATCTTCAGCATTCGTTTAATTAACAAAAAACCTCAAAGATACTTTCAATTCATTAACACATTCACAGAATCTTTATCTTAAAAAGTTTACTATTTACTTTTTTTACGAAAAAAACGAAGAAAAAAACAGCACGTTCCTAACCAGAATTCGGTTAGTTCTACTTTTTAATAGAATATTTGTTCAGTTGTCATTATTTGAGGAATCGGCCTCCTAATCGTGTGTTCTTTCACATTATTACGCTACGGCGGTTGCAGCTGTTGTGTTTTTTCATTCAAGTATCTATTCCATTATAAAATTTGTTTCGCTAATTGGCTGTTTTGATAGCTAATTTGATGGGGAATTAAATTATCTTTTTGTTGTTTTTGACAGAACAGTTTTTGTGGTGTTTTTTTGGAAACCGTACAGAGTTTAATATTTTGTAAATTCACATCAACCTGCATAAGGTTTTTTTTTCGAATTTTAATTACTTAATTACCTGCTTTAAAAATCTTGGTAAAAATAAATTATGAATAAGTCTCATATCTCGCCCTATCTCAGCAAAATAATTGTATTTTTACATGTTTCTAACTTACGCCCTTTTCAAGTTGAGCGAACCGAATTAGTGTCCAGCGATGTGTGTAAAGGGTCCAAAACTTTCGGCAGTTTTAGACGAGCGGCGATGTGTGCCGGCCATGTATACAGGGGTTAAAACGAGATTTTTTTTAAAATATGCGCAGCTTTTACACCGAGGATGATAAAATATTTTCGTCAGTTATAGTTAATTATGGGTTAAATTATTTGTTGTTTGTGCTCTATTGCTCTAAAATAAATTTGAGTCTACCTACGGGTTTTTTAAATAAAGTATTAAGAAATGAACTATTAAAATGCGCAGATGGTTAAATCGTGTATAAATAGAATTACACGTCATTAAAATATTATTCAATACCTACTCTACTTCAAAAAAGAATGCAACAACCACGTTCTAAATTACTCAACTCAAAAACTTCTTGTGATTATTTAATTTCCGACATTCATAAATAGTTGACGGGCCCATAAGCCCACTACCGTACATGGCCTGTAACCCGATACCTCTGGCAGCGCTCAACTTCGTGACAGGCGCGGCACTGCGCGTGCGCAGAACACCCCGCGCCGGCGTATTGTTATGTTTAAATATTAAGTGATATAGTTATTTGTTATATTAAATTAAGTGATGGAAGGAATAGTTTTTTATTTGTGATTTTTCGATATTAATTTTTGTTTTTGACATTTTTGAATGGTTAGAAGTTTTTAGTAATAATTATGGTAATTTTTAAAAATTACTAAACAATTTCCGGTCAAAAACTTTTAACCATGTAGCAGAAAGTCACACAAAAATCCAAGCCAAGAATTGAGAAATAAAGAAACAGTAATTCTTAAACCAACCACGGAACGAACAAGTCTGAACCATAATTATAAGATAAACATCTAACTCGTAACATCTAATTAAAAGCGAGCATATTATATCAAGTTTCGCGACGAGCGATAGTGTCTAGCGATCGTTTCTGAACGCGGGCGATCTCCCGTCACTGTGACAGTTGACAGGTGTCACGGGCAGGGCCGCCAACATTAAAATGTGGTATTATTTTATTTCACGTGAGAATCGTTCATCATTTGTAGTGTCATATCGGTTTATGAGACTGGACGTTTGATATAAGGATGGGGGTTGATATTTCTGAGGCTAGTAGTGCTAGAAAATATTCGGTACTTACTTACTAGTTAATATTTATGGTGAAGCTTTCAAGAAATGAGATAATGTATGAGGTTTTGCAATCATTTTCATTTGTGTTTCACAACATTATTCTTTATTTTCCGCTGAACTTTAAATCAATATAAAAACAATTCCGAAAGAGTCTTAAGCCATTTCAAATTTCTTTTACACTTTAGATTGACCTGTCCTTTTTTCGATAAGGATAACACATTTACGACAATAGAATCATATCCAACATTACATCACAAAAACTCTGTCAATTAATAGTCTAGTCTTTATTAGATAAGAAAACCCCTTGGCAGCCCTCAATTGTGATGGCTCGGTGCACCTCATTACCCTGACCACGGACATGGCAATAGATCATGCAGAGAGCGATAGTGCTAAGATCATCTAGCGTTGGTGGTCCGTGACACAAAAAAAAAGATGTTAGAAAATCGAACATTTACGCGGTTAATCGAATTTGTTGGACGTTGCTATCGATCAATGATATCGTGGATGGTTTCGTGTTTGATCTGATTTTGTGATTTGGACATGATTTTTGTTTGATTATTGAGCAGTTTAGGTGATTTAAGAATACAATTTGGTATATTTAAAAATACATATATAATGCACCCTGTTTCAACGGAAAAATAAAATGAACATCTACTTTCACTTTATTTTTCTGTTCGCTGTGGCTGTCACGCTCGTAAATAAGAAACTTTATAATTCGTCATACTGATTTGATACTTATCTCGGCTATCTGGTCTAAGTACTAGTTTCAAATCAAAATTAATGACTAAACACCGTTCTAAAATACGACCTACAGAAATCTTATTAACGAAAATGCTCAACCCAAAACTACAAATAGACCAAGCAGTAAGAACTTAATCACCTAAGCGATCTGTCCCCAAAAAGGCATACAAAAGAAACATCCTTATTGAATGGAAATCCCTGTACCATTAATCTACCCACTTTTCCATGACCATTCAACATCTCTCCAATACTAAAGGTATCTTCACAAAAACCATTACTATGAATACAAATACCCATACAGGAATGGGGTCTTCATCCCCTAGAATTACTATTAGTATTATCTATAAACATTTTAACGTACACGGTTAACCCGCGGAGACCCGGGTTCGATTCCCCGGTGAAAAGCGATTGTAGGGTGCGGTCGTAGGGGTGTTTTTTGCAATTCTCTTAGGGCGCACAGATTGGGGCGGTCTGTCTCAGTTCATTATAGATGTTAAGTTGTTGTCGGTGATTTGGATTGAAGTGGGTTTTTGTTGTTGAATATGTTGATAGTTTTTGCGATGTATACTTCAATTTATTAATGATATCGATCGTTCAATTATTATTGGACTTATGAATTGGATCGTTCAATTTCTTAGCACCCGATGTTATTCGAAGCTATTCTAAAACATTTAGAAAGTTGCTTCTCGAAAGGTCAAATCAATTGATAACAGACCAATAGTAACAACACATCAATTCAAAAAACAAAAAGTATGTCAGATAACTTTGATACTTATCACAGGACCAAACATAGTCCCTCGAGGGACGCCAGTTCAAGTACCGAATATGTCACATAACTCGATGTAAGCGAGAGCCAAATGTGTGACAAAGGACCGTGGGGAGCATTGTCCCCGTTTTAAATACCGTATTGTAACCGAAAATAATTGCTGTATCTATTTCTAAAAACATATTTTGAGGTTAATGATGTCATTTGCAGCAGTTATGTTATAAATTGCTTGCTTTTCAGGTTAGCCGCAGTAACAAAGATCCGAAGCGCGTCTATCCCTGTGTTCGGGATTATCTTGCTGGCTGGATTTTCTCAGAGCTTAGACTCTGCCACTTAGAGCGGTTTCTCGAGGGAGGACTTTGGGTGAAGTTGCAATAAATATTGTACAAATGTAATACTTAGTATTTTTTTTTTTCACTTTTAAACTTCGAAATTTTTTGTAACCATGTTACTTATCTGCATAATACTGTAAAAAAAATGTAAATGTTGTCCTCGACACTTTAACCAAAACTGAACTAAAAGGTGTCTCCAATTACAAGAGTATTGCGTGTTAACGAAAACGAGAGCGTTCATACGCCACATAATACGTACGAAGCCTCCGAAATGCCTCACAGTAGCGTTTCGGCGGTGTCAAGTTCCCGGACTAATTCTGACAGCTACAACTTTGGTAGTTTATAAATTTTCGAGCTAACGAGACTTAAATTGTGTTTATATTAGCATTAGTAGTTATTTCTTAGCGAAGGCCTTTTGCTTCGTTTTAATTTATTCATTCTTTTGACTTTGACAGTTTGACAAGTTTAGTCAATTTTCGTGAGACTGCAAAATACAATAGTAGTGGAATATAAATGTACATATTCCATTTGTGTTTTGATATAATTAAAAGAATCATTTCTTTAAAGTAATCTTCTTAATAAAAATTCCGTCTCACAACATTCGATCTAGTTTCAACAAATCGGCAGAATCAGCCGCCTCGGCGCGTCTCGCTCGATCGAACTCATGAATTCTAAATTTAAATTAGATGTCTCCAAATCGTATTTAACGGTCCTTGGGCGCAACTGTTGATTGGCGATGTTTGCCGCTTTCGTGTTTTGAGGTTGGCGTCATTGTTTTCTATTTTCAATTTCGATTCTTCGAATTATGCTTTGATAATTGTGTCTTTTTCTACTGTTTATTCTTTTTTATTGTGAATATAAATATTGGTATTTGATGGCACTGAACTCACGTTTATGAATTTTACAATGGATTTATACATTATGATAGAAATCAAGTTATTTTCCGGTGTCTCTCGCAACATCTTTTCTGCAGTTCAAAGAGTAAAATTATATTCCTAAAAGTACTGATCATTTTTAATGCACAGAATTTAAAATACATAATTCCCTCACCCTACTACACAATTCCCTTACATCACCATAAATATCAGTGGACTTAAAACCGTCAATTCCTATGCCATCATAAGCAGTTGACGTTAATCCGCGAGACAAGGGCAGCGATATAACTCGCTGCAGATCCTTACAGCATAACCACAAGTGTGAAAGAGATATCGAATATTCTGTGCATTCACGCGTAAACGTGGAATTATTGTATAGCGCCCCGGGAGAAAAGCGGCGTAAGTATGCGGTGGTCTTTTGAGAATTTGTTTTCTTTATTTCAGTAATTTTCAGAGGCGAGGCATATGTATTGCTTAGCGTTTTGTTTGTATTCAATATACTTAATGAATTTTAGGAGTAAAGTTTTTTTCTTTGTTTTTTTCCTGAAAATAACTGAGGGCTACCTTTTTTCTGTTAAGAGCATCTCATCAACCCTAAGTTATGTAGTGGTTTACATATTTATAGAAATAGCGATACAAATAATTCACCCAAACTTAATACCATCGCAATATAGTGCCCCATTTGCATATCCTCAATATTCAACTAAGAATATTCCCAGTAAGCAGTGCCGACATCACATAAGCCTCCCTGACACTTTTACACTTACACCGTTCTGCCGCCGAGCCGTAATCGATTGTTCCACGTATTTTTGTCCGCTTTTAGTTGGTAAGAAACATCACGCCCATTCGACCGTTATGACTAGGCAGCGGAACGCACGACATATATCTGTCCCACTCTAGCACGTGTGTGGACCTATCAGCTTGTCCCTTTCACCTATTTGCCCAGTGGGCCGAGTGCGTAGGTACGACAGTCATAAAAATAGCCCCTTTGGCGCCGAATCTTCTAGGGGTTTTCGGTATTTCGATTTTGTGTCCTCTTGTTACGTAGGGTGGATAATGTAGGTATTTTTATGATTAGTTATAGGTACTGGTGTATGTAGTGGATATAGGCTTCGTAGAAGATTGACGGTCTAATTTCTTAGGTTTATAGACAACAAGCTCGTTTCTGTCTGACTGGACTGTGTTCGTATGGAGTTAATTGTAGCTGGTTTCAGTTATTGTATGGTATAAAAAGAATATTTCAGCAGTAAAAACTCTTTCATCCAAATAAAACGTTTTGAAAGTTCAATGTCCAGTCAATAGTTTTGATAAGTATGTAATTTCGCATTACATTTTATGTCAAAACGATGACAAATCCCCTTTAGATAATGTAACATATCCACAAAACCAACGTTTTCGATTCTCAACACTCAAGAATAACAAAAAGTTTTTTTTTTGCCATTGTGTCACCAAGAGTTTACTTTGTGTGACGCAACGTGATCACAAAACATTATATTTTTGGATTGTGACATTATTAACAGAAAAATTGGTTTGAGGTGTAGAAAAAAAGGGCGAGTACGAATTTAGGCATAGCTTTGATGGTTCCTTAGGAATATTTCGACATTTTTGGTAAAGAGACAACAATGAAACAATGATTTTTAGAACTAGGTCTACATAACATTACGCCTGTAATCTCCAAGGAGTTAGAAGATCTACCTAATAGTACACCTACATATCATGTTTAAGTCCCATGTAATAGGGGGCGAGCCTATTGCCATCAACCGGGCACAAAAAATTCTTGATGGAAAAACTCAATAATAATTTTCCCGACCCGGGAATCGAACCCACGACCTCATTCTCAGCAGTCATTGCGACCACTAGACCGACGAGGCAGTCTACTATGTCTAATATTTACCAATTAAGAAGTTTTGTTAAGCTCTAGATTTTTTTATCTATAAGCTTTGTCTTTAAACTCCAATTCCATTAAGCACTTTCACAAATTAAAGGTTCTTCTCAACTTGACCCACTCACAATAATAGTTGGGTACTCTACCACTACAGATCCCTAAAAATTACAAAATTTTCACTTTGTTATTTTTTGCCATGATTGGCCGGGCAGATGTTAAAGCCGTCTGGTTCGATTACCAGCCGTGTCACTTCAGCAATGGCTTTATTTTATATCTTGTACGTGATATTTTACCGAGAACCGCGGTTTTTATAATTTTTTTAGTTCTCTCATTAATTGTGGGGTAGGATGTAGTCGTCTCTCGTTACTTAACATGGATTTTATGATGTTGTTGTAATTGCAACTCGGTTGGGCATTATTTTTATTTGCTTTGCCATGACCTAGATTTAAATTGTACGCACTAGCTAAGGTAGTGGGAAAAACAAGATGTGTTTTGAAAAATAACGCGTTGTGGCACAAACCGATGTATGTGAATATTGAGAATATGGCGAATATTCATATATGACCTAATTACTTAGGGACATTTGTTTAGACTGTTTTATTTTCAAAAATAAACACAAATTACTGACGTTGCTCAAAAAGCCGCTAAGCTGAATTGGGACTGGACTGGCCACGTCTGCCGCATGCTCAATAAGCTGTGGACCAAAATTACGACTTTCTAGAGCCCCGACACAGCCAGAAGGCGTCGCGGCAGAGTTCGTAGAAGATGACGGGAAGAGCTTGACAAAATCAACGACCAGTGGTCCACATTAGCCTTGGATCGAAACAACTGGAAGTCATGCTGCTTTAGCCCAGCAGTGGGATGACGCAGGTATTTCCTAAAAATAAGTGTGAACAAACTAAATTATTAGTAGGTTTTTGAGGACTCCTCTCAATAGTCACTATCTACCAGTCTATTGACCCACAGGGATTAATAGTTCATCTTTTAAAAGGTTTTCTTTACATTCCTTTGAGCACTCAATATTATCAGAATACAATTCAGCATTCAATTTGTTATTGACATAAAAGTTGACAGAGCTAATAGCAAAATGGATCCAAGAAATTTATGAACTGTCCTTTATAATGGGAGTATTTGTATGGGCCCATACAAAAACCTAATAAAACTGCATCAAACATCCCGAACTAAAATTTTATAAGCCATCATCAATTACAGAGTGGACCGTTTGTGTGGAACACGGACCATCTTGAAAAGATTTTGGACAATGGGCCCGCGTCCGTTCGCAACATATGGTCCTAAAATGTAAAATTGCGAAATTGGATTAAAAGAGAATTATTGTCACCGAACTTTGTCCAGATTATTCTGTTGGGCGGCACAATGGGTGCTCGAGCATATGTTTTGTGAATTTTAATTAGATATATCGTATTACGAATAATATTTTGACGTTTTCGAAATCGGTTTTAATAGATACTTGTGTGCTGTGTAGGTCGATACTTACCTTTGATCGACATACATCTGTGCCGAATGATAAAACGTTAGATAAATTAAAGTAGATCAGTGAAAATATTTACTAGCAAGCATGGGATTAAAATATAGCCTAATCGTATATACGTTCCAGGAATGTGCTGATATTTTTGAAAAAAAATTGTCTCATGTTCTATTATTAGCTCACGAGCTATTTTTAGTTGGACCGTTATAGCCTGATTACGCTAGAAAAAATGTGAAGAACGCTCTTCGTACATTTCCCCAATAAAATTGTAACAAAATCCTTCGATGCTGTAGTATTTTTGAATCACTTCAGGCATTAAAGGTTTCTTGGATGAATTCTACGATGTAACCTATACCTCTCATCTCTTCTAGGATGGTACCAAAAATACATATGTATTCTAGATAACAAAAATATTTTTTTTGTCGGGGTCAGAACTTTTCTTATTAATAGTACCTACTGTGTCACGTGTGGACAAAAATACTTAAATAAAGTTTTCTTGTTACACAGCTAGGAAATATGGGGGTTGAATATAAGGGATTTATACAGGAAGCGGTTCATTAGAGGTCCTTCGAACAACTCTTGACCCCTGACCGGTGGCTTGGACCTCGTTCTTGATACCGGAGGACAGCTATTTTTATGGTTTACTAGCGACCCGCCCCGACTTCGCATGACTTAGATTTACTAATGAAGAATTTTAAAAATATCTGAATTTTGTTCATACAAACCTTGTCCTGATAATTAGAAACACAACAAAAAAAACAGCCAAATCGGTCGAGCAGACCTCAAGTGATGCTCCGTCATATGACAAATGTTTTTTATTAATATAGAAAAATTTTGTTTATTTTTTATCATATTAAGGGATCCCACGATAAGCAGAACTGTATAATTTTAAATAGCATATATATACACTATCCACATTACACTGGCGTCCTAAGAGGTTTCAGGCAAGATAAAGTTAATTCTGCTACCACTAGTATTAAATACAGAAATCAAAATCATACTCACACTAGGAATATTATCGTTATTGCACACGTTTTCGCTCAGCAGACGATCCCTGATCTCCCACGCGAAGATCGACGGACACTCCCTCTTGTAGTCTGCTATCTTCTGGACCACAGGTGTAGTGGCCACTCTTGGCTTGGACCCTCCAATCGCCCGGGGCTTTATCGACCCCGTCTCGTAATATCTGCGTGCAAAGCTGAATTTAGTTTGGAAGATGAAGAGGTCGAATGAGCTAGTTCTTTTTTGCTCAAGGGCAGCAGGGTTTGCAGGTGTGTCGTGGTTGGTGGAGTGTTGTGTGGGTGTGTATACACGGTTGTTTTTGTAGTAGTGGTCAGCATTTTGTATGTGTTAAAAAAATATAAGAATAGGCGTCGGCTTTGAATGGAATACGTGTAATAAGTTGCGCGACCAATTTTAGGAATTAGATTACAAAGGTGGAAGTATTCCCATTTGAGCACTGATTTCAAGAGCACCAATGCTTAGACCAAAGATATTCATCGGCAATACAGGATGTAAACAGACTCTTCACGAAGCCGTCAACCAAGCATTATGTACATCAAACTAAGTAACTTTACGCAAAAATTAGTGCTGGGAAACGACTTTTTTTTTTGGACTGAAAAATCACGTTTTACAGTAGGACTCAATGTAACGCACTCAAAACATTGTGCTGATGTATGGATTGAATAGTAAGGGGGTCCTGGAGGTGTTTAAAGTAAAAATCTTACATTAAAAACATGTATTTAAAAAAAAACTTGTGAAAAAGTTGGAACTTTGACTCCCAATATCTCCGTAACTAGAAGGGTCCCAGGTATGGTCTAGAACAAAAAAATGATCGCAATGACGGGGAGAACAAGTGCCTTTCGGCTTCGTTAAGAGTCCGTTTACACCCTTTATAAAAAAAAAAAAAAACAGCTGCTCCATACATTTTGACCGTGTAGGTACCTATTGCAGTTTTATAGGAGACAAATGTTTTTTTTCTTAATAACTGACGATAATTTTCAGGATGATGGTCTGAATGGTAACCGTCTAAGCATCGGTGTCCTTTCCACCCTGTTTATTTAAGTAGGTATGTTTTCCAACTTAGGCTATGACAACCATGATTAATACATTTAAAGATCGAACAATGCCTATTTAGGCAGGCTGAAAATTAAAACTGTCTTAATTTTCAGCCTGGGAAATTGGAAATATCACTGAAATGTACGCTTATTTTAGACACAGTTTTAGATCAATATGCTAAAAAAGGTGATCGAACTCCAAAGTTTTTACGCACGTGTAACCCTACCGTACCTATTATTAGGTTACTCAAGTTCTCTTCGAGTTAGAGAAATAGACCGACTGTTATAATGTTGAGTAATCATTTCGCACTACCGTAGACCCCTGCCAGTTTTCTCTTGTAATCGAGAACGGGTTTCTGTTAAACTAGATTGGTGACATTCTCGTCTGATCACTTGATCAGTCAACATGTTGATCATCATTATTCATTTGTCAATAAGACTAGAAGATATTTATTTGATAGAGGTAGATGTCATGCATTTTATTAGGTTGCCATTTCAAAAATTGAAAAGAGCCGGATATAGGCATAGATTCTGGTCATTTTACTTATATTTTTTTCTGTTTTTAATAGGTATTCCTTCATTGAACTTTTCCGAAAAATTTGGACATAATGACAAGGCCGGTTAACGTCCGGATTAGGGACCAAGAAGTCAGATATATCCGGAAAATTCAAACGGATGATAAATCTACTAGCATATCAACACGTTTTTCAAAATCTTTATAAGTGTAAATCATCATTGTCAGCCTATAATGTTCCCACTGCTGGGACACAGGCCTCCTCTATATTAGAGGGAATAGGCTATATATAATCCATCACGCGGGCCTAGTGTGGTTTAGTAGATGTGACATGTATTCGAATTTTTGGTTCTAGGACATGCCGGTTTCCTCACGATGTTTTCCTTCACCGTTTTGAGAGCAGTGGTGATAAAATAAATTACACAAAGTAATGCTCCTGTCTGGGTTCGAACCCACGACTTACTGCTCATAAGTCGGGACCGCCACCATAAGGCCACCGCTGCTCTCTAGTGTAAATGCTTGTCCCAATATTGAGCCCCTGTAACGACAAAACACTTACTACCAAACCTACAATTTACTACAAATTATCAGAACATCCCCTTTCAACTAAAATACTATTAAAACACAATTACAAACATAATCTCTAGCATCCCCTTAACTTCAAGTGCCTATACAAAACGTTGCCAAATTCCGTTTGATTGTCCTCTTAACCAGCTGAAGCAAATCATACCTTATCTTTATAAAAGTAAGGCTATAAATACCTTGTGTTGTATGGGGATCATCCTCTTGAAACACTGGAGGAAATCATACTCTATGTTTATAAAAGTAAAGTTTTAAATGCCTTGTGTTGTGTGGGAATGGATATCGGATGTACTTGAAGCAATGTATTGTTGCAAGATAGACATGTGTCGATATTTCGGGTCTTGATTCAAATGTGTTACTAGCAGATTGTATTGAAAATTCGAGATGTCAGATATAGGTAGTTAGAGGCAGTTTAGTGTAAGAAACCTTTGCTCGTCATTATGTTGCTGGCTGAAAATAGTAGAGACGTATGTGGTAAAAGTTAGCTGGTAAAATGAGAGAGTAAGTTGAGAAATATGTTTTAAGTTTCCAGTCAAAAAGTGTACGTAACGTTTTAAATTGTCAAATTTTTCGCTGTTTTGATTTATCAATCTAAAGGAAGCTTATATAATGATACTGACTTATTTTGTTGCAAAAAAACTGTTACAACGCTTAATCCAGAATTATTACTGAAACTCAATATTTTAAAAGAGTGTTTATGGAGGTTGCCCATTCTTCTCCATAGAGATCCACGTTTTGGAATGGGCAACTACAGTACTTTCACAAGTTATTATGCCTTGTGACTGGGAATGTAGCTTCATCCTTTTGCTTTTGACTTTCAAAAGTGCTTGTAACGGTGTAATTGAAATAAATGCTTTAAGTTTTTAGTACAATACAGAGAGATACTTCTTAATTTTATACAAAATATTAACTAAAACAAAAACAGCGAGATATTCCACAGCTATTTTCAACATTACCATCTTTCAGAATGCACTCTCTTATCTACCTCTATAAAACATAAACAAGCTTAAAAATAATGTACCTACATACAATCCGCGATCATGGCGCTTGCAACAATCGTTGAAATATCGGGAGCTCACAATTATTGAAAATCACAGAATATCCCGTAAGTGACAGTGTAAGCTTAATAACAAACCGTGAAAGCTTAAAAGTGTTTTATACATACAAATCGCAAAAAAACTAATAGAAAATAGCACAAACATGCCACAAAATTGACAACACACAATCCACACATGTTAGCTACCAGAAAACCGTTACAAAGTAATTATACAGCAGTTACAACAAATAACAAACATGGTTTTATCAGAATTGTCATCGATAATGTTTACTTAGGCTTTCTCTATAAACATTTACTGGGATATTAAGAGCCATCGTGGATTGTAATCGCTTTCGCCCCGGGCGATTTTCGCAAAGGGCGTTGTCGAAGGGCCCTGTTGACTGCTTTTTAATTGAGAACTTTAAGTTCGATGAACTTTGATTATGTGTTGTGCTTTTTATAAATAGAGGGTTTGGTTAGAGCTTTGTAGGAAAGGTGATTAAAATTTGGGCAGGATATTGAAAGAGTGAAAATTTTATGTGAGGATAGGTGTTTACACCATTGAAATTAGAATGTTGTGTGCAGATTAGAATATGATGAATATTTGAGTAGGACCTGTATATGAGAGTAAAACGCAATGACTGTCTTCACAGCCATCGCGATACGAAGCCAGAAAACGTACTCACATCTAAAAATCAACATCATCATCATTATCTGCTTAGCCTTTTCCCAACTACGTTGGGGTCGGCTTCTAGTCTAACCAGATGCAGCTGAATATCAGTTTTTCCATTGGAACGACTACATATACATATTAAAATCAACATTAAATGAAAATACACATGTATTAACTCGATCCAACGCTTCATTACTTATTTGGTCACTCATTACCAAATAATAAAACATTACCGAAAACCAAACTTTGATCAAGTACTCGTAAGTAGATTGCTGGCCGCAAATGCAACAGAAATTGCAAACAAATTGTCGCCAAACCGAGCAATTATAGCATCAAACAATAATAAATTGATCGAAATCCGTTGCTGTGCGAGCCACAATGCCGCGGCCACTCGATCGACGTTCATCCATTGTTTCAACTACATCGCTCGTTCTGAGGAAAGATACCAACAATTTGGCCCGGGAAACCCGCTGTCCCAATTCAATGGACTCAAAAGTGTAAATAGTGACGTAGCCCGTGACGAAACTGGTGACGTCAGGGGGTCGAAAGATCAGATGTAGATAAGCTCGGGGCAACGAATGAGCACTTATCAGAGATTGTTTTTGAAGTGGTTATTTAAATGTAACCGAGTTACGAACGCCCTATTGAAAATATGTCGCGGGGTGCTCTCGATAAATGTTTTTTTTTTTTGTTGCGAAAAATATCGAAGTATTGAATGAGAATTTGAATTCAGACTCAACAGGGTTCAAAATCTTTAGTTTCACAATCTTGATCAAAACCATTTCGAAAACAACAAAAAAATCCTTTACAAACAAATATCCCATGACGAATCTAAAAGTTTCCCTCTAAAACATTAAGAATTGCTATCAAATGCGAGCTAACAGCGGGACCGCTCCTTAATTAGGAGTCCTGCTACGTTTGCCCTTCTGTGGGAGCCCTAAGGAACACTTTTCAACCCCTTTACTTAGTAATTGGCACGATAAGAATGTCCAGGGGTGTGTGAGAACGATAAAGGCACTTGCAGCCGTTGCGAGGCAGGAGGAGGAATAGGAATACGGCAATTTTCTCTTCGGTTATTGTGGAGGTATTGACGGCATGACAGACAAGCACAATTAACAATGGAGATAGGGAGGATATAAACACGGATACATGATACAATGTTCAAAACAACGACGTTTGGAAATTTGGTTGGACCCGAAAACTTCTATAGTCTGAGTCTGGCAGACCATTTTAATGTTATTTATGTAAAACTAGCACACACCTTATAACGGAAAGATCGGGACAAAAAACAAGTAATCGAGAAAAACTGTAGCCCAATACAACACATTTTTCCCACAAAAACCAACTTGTTTCACCAATATTTTAACAAGCAAAACATTACAAAATAATAACATGTGCCCACAGGGCAATATTATAGGGTTCGCTGGGCCAAATTTATTTTTCCTATAAGATCTCTTGAAGTGGCGTCAAGCCGACTCCCTCAGTAGGGGTGCCAATTACTGGAAAATAATGTTTTTATTTTGATTTTTATTTAGGGGCGGTCGTGGGACAGCCCTGAAAGGCACACCCTATATTAAAATGAGTCTAGTTCTTTGATTGACGTCTTTACATTTTTTATTGTTCGATTGACTTTTGACTTTTTTTGGTTCCCATTGAATCAAGTATGTGTTATTTAAATGAACGTTTGAATGCTTTATTTTGGTGTGACACTGGCCGAATTACTTCCACAAATAGCTACGAATTGTATGAAATTTATTAAGCTCTGATATTGTTATCGTACATTTCAGACTCGAGTATACCTACATCTGCAAAAGCTTTGAGGGGCTTTGTGAAATCAGTTATTTAAAACCATTACGAAAACAATTCCATTACGATTAACACGAATACTTCACTGCCGGCATTTCAATAAGCACTTGATCGGAGGGCCGAAATCCTCCGTGATCTCCAGATAAAATCGCAATCAAACAATAAAATTGCCGTCGAAATTAGAGCCGGCACCCCAAGGCAGGCACCCGATGTCGATTCCCACCTAGCGTCCCCGCTGCGCACACGTCAACCATTCAACAAAAACAATACACTATGGGAATGCAAACTCAAACTATTGTATTGATTAAGTCATTGAAATATTCCTTAATTTGGTCCACGACAGCTTTGTCGCCGCATTGTGCGGTTCCTTGGGCGGTATTATGGGAATTCCATCAATTTGCTAACGCGTGGCGCAAGAATTTGACCCCATCGCACTTAGACATAATCGATTCTTTAACTTTTGTTGGCTCACAATACGTTTTGTGTGAAATAATTCGTTTATTCGTGTAATATTATTCGTTTTAATTGTTATGGGTGCTTGTTCCCTAGTAACATGGAGACTGAATGGTTTTGGCAAGGAATTAGGACTTTCTTTACAATTGATAACAGACCTTGAGAAAATAAGAAGTTCAAGTATTATAGCTCTTCATTATAAAGACTTTTCTAAATGAAAATGTCATTTGATGGTTTGTAAGTAATTCAGTAGTGTCAGACTTTATGATAGATGATCTTCTTTGTGTAGCGGCAATTTTCCATCTAGGGATGAATTCTGTAGACCTTGAAATTTATATAAAAGCCTTATTATAACGAGTTGCCGAAGGACGATTACGAAGGTTTAAGATTTTGAGTAAACATATTTTTGGAATTTTCGGATAAAAGTTTTAAGAACCTCGATAATGTTATCAAAATAATTTCTTAAAGGGTCTTGATCTAAAATTATTGATGGAAAGCTCTATAGAGAAACAACTCAATTAATGTGAATGTACCTTGAGTATGAATGACACAACAAAGAAAACTTCTAAGATAGATTTTGAGTAAAGGTGCGGTTAAACGTGTGGCGGACACCAGGCTTTGACAGAAACTTCAGTACATTATCCGTCACAACAAGTTCACTGTCTGGTTCACAATCAGTCTGCTTCATAACTTTTCAGAATCTTGCGTATTTCTTTCTACTACTGTCTAAAATACAACTACGAAGCAACCGAAACTACACAATCAGTACAAGAAACACTTAAAACCAACATACCTGCCGAGTATCTTGGAGACGCAGCCATTGGAGACCTGCAAGATGCGGCTGATGTCACAGGGCCGCGCCCCCGAATGCGCCAGCTCCACTATCTTCTGACGCGTCGAGTCCGGCAGTGGCCTACCGTTGACGTAGACCCCACCCAGCTGGTTGATGCCGCTGTGACCAGCAGAGGAGCATCCGAATAGGGCTCCGCCACCCATCGCCGCGCTGTGCATTAGCTCATCTGTAAAATAAGCTAGGTATTAATACGGTAAAATCTGCCTAGGATATTCTCAAATATGTTGGCTACGGCTTCCGGTGCAGTAACCTATGCCAGTATTTTACATGGTGCAACTGCTTATCTGTCCTCCTGAAAACCAGTTACTGGGTAATACAATACCTCTTAATAAGTATGTCACGATGGAAAGGAGACAATTTTTTTTGTTTGGAGAATAGGCCCACCACGTAAGTTTTTGCGGATAGTAATGAAACGTATATTGATTTCTTCCTTATAATCTCTAGATTATATTGGTAATATTAGCTAAGCTTCGTCTAACCGGAATATTGAGATATTCGAAAATGAAAACGTGAATCTAACAATAACCTCAAAACGTCAATATTGTCATATTTGAAAACACTTTCACGAAAATCAAAATAAACGGAAAGAGTAACTGTCAAATGAAGTTGTCTGTCAACCACCAAAAAGGCGAAGTTCAAAAGTTCTGTTTCGTACCATGATGATTGTTAACCCTCTACGTATTTTCAGCAAAAACCTTTAAAAATAGCATTAGTCCAAAGTTTAATACAATTTCTTTTTGTATTCTATTCTATTTCTATTATAATTAAATCAGATATTATTACCACTGGGTACCGTATTTTTTTTTAAACGTCAAAACCCGTCCCTATACACGTAAGTATCAGCTGTCAAATTACATTGAAATTAACAGTAATAAATTGACTCGCAAAAAAATATCAAAACCTAATTTATTTAATATGTTTTCAAGATTCCGGTTAGACTTCTGTGTGATCTTTCGTTTATTACTATAATAAATTGGTTACTTTTTTTTTGTGTATTATGAATATTATGCGTAAGATACAAGTGTGCTTAAAAAAATGTGTCCTTTACAAGTGTCCCACATGGTCTACCATTTTAATTTAGTATGATAAACATGACTATTAAAAATTACCTAGATTGGCGACCGAGTAACACTATATACTAATCTGTCAAGAAAGTACGTAAGTACCGAGAAACGATCAATAATACACAAAATGTTAGTTATTCATCCAAAGTTATTTTATCACCTTCAAACTATGCTCCTTCAGAAACGATACACTTACGTTAATGAATAATCCAATCATCAAAACATTTTTAAACACTTTTTCCGGAATTGAGTTCAGTTCTCGCTGCAAATTCTCCTATATTATGTCTTCTACCGAATGAAAACGGGTGCCACGAAGTGGTAATTTGAGTTAAGGAAAAAGAAAGAAGTCGGCTGGAGCCATATCTGGTGAATAAGGTGGTTGCTCGATGGTATTTGTTGAGTTTTTGGTAGAAAATTCGTTTCCTATGATGGCCTTGTGCGAAGGCGCATTATCATAGTGCAAAATCCAAATTATTTTTTTCCTCAAATCTAGTCTTTTTCGTAGAATTTGGTCTCTTAAACGCTGCATAACGCTCAAATAATATTCTTTATTTAGAAATTCCGAGTGCACAACAGCGCGATAGTCAAAGAAAACGGTTAACATAACTTTGACTTTTGATCGACTTTGGCGTGGTTTTTTCGGTTCCAGTTCTGTTGGAAGGCGCCACTCCGAAGCTTGTTGAGTAGTTTGCACCTCTAACTCGTAAACCCACGTCTCGTCACCAGTAACAATGTGTTTCATGAATGTTGGGGCGGAATTGACTAGTTCTAGCATGTCCTCAGCGACTCTTACGCGATTGAGTTTTTAAAGAAAATTAAGGTCTTTTGGGACTAGCCGAACGGCAACATGTTTCACACCCAAGTGATTATTTAAAATGGTACGGATCGACTCGTGAGACACAGAAAGTTCAGCGGCTATCTCTCTCAAACTTGAATGAGGATTTTCAGTGAAAATTTCCTTCACTTTTGCGATGTTAACTTCAGTTGAAGACGTTGATGGCCTACCAGAGCGAGGCAAATCTTCCTTCACATCTCGACCACTTTTGAACGTTTTGCACCATAATCACGTGTTTTTGATAAAGTCGAGCTACCATAAGCCTTCTGTAACATTTTCAGGGGCTCTGAACATGAAATTCCATTGACGATGCAAAATTTAAGACAAACTCTTTGTTCGATGGTTTTGTCCATTATGAAATTCGCAATACACATTAGATACGATCTAACTAATAACAGCACTGTACCTATTTAATCTAAATAAAAGATGCAACTGAAACTCCGTGCCAAAATGGAAAACAGTTGGAAAATTGGTTGTCTGTAAAGTTGGTTTACGGACGATAGTTTGGCGTGACGTCATAAAATCGAGTGGACGAGAGAAATTACCTATACAACCTATCCTCCTAGCTCCAGCAGTAGATTAAAAATAATAACTAAGGCTCATCGATTTATTAGACGTAGTCACGTCAAAAACAAAAAAGAAAATTCGGAACCATAAACAAATCATTCATTCCCAATACTTTTTTGACTGAATGTAAATGTTTTTATTCAAACTAAAGAAGAATTTTGGTTGTATGATGGTTGGAATTAATTGTCATTAAGTTTGGGTTAAGAAAACTAAGTTATAGAATCGGGCGAATCCATTTCTTTGCGGAAGTTCATGACATTGATATTATGCAAAATATTTAGTTTCAAGTCCGCAAAATAGAAATCAAAATGACCTCGCGCACTACGCAGCCATGTTTTTGGACGCACACGCGACTTTTGGTGGAAACCAGAAAGAAAGGTTGGTCGCACGTCTGGTCGTCCGACCAGTTTTGTTCGAAATAGCAACCGGTCATACGAAAAGTCAAGATCCCTAACTCTTTCAAGTCTCGCTTTTTTACAGGCATTGTTAAAAGATATTGCAAATATTTCGTCTATTTCTCTTTACTTATAAGTATGATCTATCAAAAAGAATTTCTAATCGAACTCAACAATAGAACTCCACATCTGCACCTCTTCAAATTCTGACGCTTCCTCAATTTTAACTTAAGTGGTATCGTCATGTATAGAAACATCTTTTTATATTATCTCGTGGATAATATCTGCCTCAAACTATAGATTGTGGCCATCTTTCGCAAAAAACGCTATAAAAACCGTAACCCGTTTAAAAAAAATAATCCGCTTTGCGAATAGTATTTTCAGTAAAAAAGGGGTTTCACAGTGTACGGTAGAAAACCACGAATTTTTATCTAATCTTAGGAGATTTGAAGATATTTTGAGCTTCATTATTTGTAAGGACCGTTAATACATACGTCTCTTTTGGTATGGGATCTATGGATTTTTTTTTATATTGTGGATTTTTAGATTAAGATTCTGTAAAATCAAAACTGTTATCATTGAATGTGCAACCGCTTTTTGAGCTTTCATTTTATTCTCTTGTTTTTATTTTCCAAACATATCCTCACACAACTAGCAAATATAACTACTCTCAATAACGGACGCTGGGATCTTTTAATCGCGCGCCAAATTAGACGGTTGGTCCGTCCACAATTATAACCACGCGAACTGTTTACAAGCCAATAGTCTTCAATAGGAGTGCATTAGTTCGGATGAGCCCAACCGTTGGTCTGACAATTCTTTTTATCCACCCCTCACAAACACGCGGTAAAAAATGAACAATTGGATGCAATTTGTGGGCGAATTTGGGCCAGGCCCTTGATTAAGGCCCTAAAGGGTGGGGTCCTAAGTTCGTTGTTTTGTCCCGGCAATTTTTTTGCGGTCGTCTCGTGTATAATTTTCGTAGTTCGTGCATCGAATCCGGAGCGACTGTCTTTTGTTTTTTGGTTCTTCTTTTTCGTGTTATTGGACATTTTTGTATAGGTTGATTGGTGCTGTGGATACTGAATATAAGAAAACCGTGATGTTGAAACATGTGCTGAAAGCATCAACTGTGTGTACCCAGAAATTTCAGCAGTAGGTAACCAAAACTTCTGGCTTGAAATAGTTCAATCGAGTTTTGAATGAAAGAGGAAGGCCTTTACCTCGGTGCATAGTGCACACAAGATTTTGATTGGATTCTACCACCCTGCATTCACATCCAGCCAAAAATATTTCCTCGCCTAGCCTTTTCCTGGCCAAATTAATAACCACAAGCCATTCGCCAATTAAGTGTGCGTTTGGAGTGGCAAGTTGTCGCGCCGCCGTTGTTAATCGCGCCCGGCGCTCACCTTGCCGCGGCTTGCTAACAAGCGCGCGTTAAAAGAACAATGGACAATCGTACGCCCACCCTACGCTTGGGGGCTTTATGCGATGGGAGGGAGCGGTAGCGAGGAGCGATTTGCAGCGGAGTTGGGATGTTGCTAGTAAGGATATTGGTTTTTATTTGTACAGAATGAAAAATGGAAGCTTAATGTTAATTTTCACGATGGGGTCATTCGTAACAAAAAGTTGTATCATTTGCTTAGGGACTATGGGCAAGCTATCTATGCTATTTCGTTAGTTCAAAGAAAACTAGGCATTTTCGTTAGTTCAAAGAAAACTAGGTACATTTTACAACATATCTAATTATAGAGAGATGAAAGTCATCATCATCATCCTTGACTCTCGGCTGTCCTTAGTTTCAGTCCGTTACTAAGTGCGAAGATTGTCGCTCTATCTAACCTCACTTTAAATTCATTATATTGACATCAAGGTCAGTGTATCACATTTTAATGAAAACCCCTAGATATGATACAACTAAGTTTAGCTGTGAAATCGCTCCCGCTGCCGCTCATATTAAGGCCTGTTGTCACACCCACTGTCGGCGCAAGTACGCATGTCGTGTGAGGGAGTGTTTTAATTTCAGAGGTGCAATTTATTCGAGCGATTTATTTTTAATCCCCGTTTTTATGGGTGCGCTATAAATTTCATTTATAGTTGTTGTTATTTATTTTTTAGTTTTTTTGTGTGCGTACATACTAGTATAGGTAGTACGTGTAGCTATGTGTGTGCGTGGTTTTATTGCGAATAATTCCCGATGTGGCTTTTAAACGCTGGGTTTGGAATATCGCGAGGATTTTTGTAAAAGTCATGGGTTTTTTCCCGTTTGCAGTATGGAGTTTAAGGAACCAATGAAATAAAGCGAGGAAATAACATGATACATTATAAATTAATTCGGTCGTTTTATACACAAGATCGATTAATTCGATCTTGTGTATAAAACGACGCAGATTTATGAACATTTTAATTTACATTCAAAATAATTACGTGTTTGGGTCACTAAACATAAAAAGATATCTTCAACCCACCCCAAAACATTTACCTAACGTAGCACAAAAACTATCGGTAAATAGATAAAAACGTCAAATTAAACATTAATCAAACTTTATATACATACAGTCACAGACAGTACATAGGGGTTGCAACCCTGTCTAAAGCACACCTGGTGGCATCCCCCACTTAAATACCCTTCTTATTATTATTTTGTATCTGTTTTTGAATTGCTTAAATCTATGGGGGACATTTAATTGTACGCTAAACGTATAGTCGCCATATTGGATGCGCTGAAGCTTGTCAAACGATTTGAATTTGGAACGGATCGCATTAATTTCTGTTGCCATAGAGTATTTACTTAAAGTTAAACCTGTTTGGAACAGAGACTGACGGAAAGGATTAAAAAAACAATGTTCAATCGTACGTTGTTGATTCTGTTTGTTGAATTTTCCAGAAACATGTGAAATACCAACACATAGTTTTTTTATGATTTACATTATTTTAGAAATGTTGTAAATACTACTAGATACCTATTTAGGTACCTATAGGTATATGTATTCGGTGCTGGTATCATCATTGAGTGCATAAAATCGTCAAAAGGTGTGCATTAAGCAACAAGGAAATTATTTATGCAAAAGCTTTAACTAGTCTTCTGTTTATTTGCTACTTTCTACTTACCTAAAACTAACTTAACTAAAAATCATTATAATTCGCATTTGAACTTTAACCAGAGATAATAATAAATAACTACAAATTTCTATCTTTATTGACGTTTATCTCAGAAAGTCATTGACATTGAACAATGTAGAATATTATATCAAACTAAAAACCGTTTTATAAATGTTTTTTCTGCCTTTTTGTTTCGCTGTGACATAATTTATGGTGAATATAGCGAACCACGCCCATTTAGTGGATGCGTGACAAAAAACGGTCATTGACAAACTGGTATCTATAGCGAGATGAGCGTGCGTGCTGTAGTTTTGAAAATGGAAAAAGGTTAGTTTTTTTTCCAACTGGTTAGTGTTGTTGCTATTTTAAGGAACTTGATTATAAACCAAATTAAATCATTAAAGAAAAAAGTCAGTCTTATTATTACATGATAGGTACTTAGTACCACAAACAACGGTAATACTCAACAACTGAACACAGAAACCTTTAGAAAATAATCAAAAATTAAATTAATATATATAATTAAATTTATCACAAAACGCAAGCAAAAACATTGCTTAGAAAACTAGAAACACTGTTACAATGTCTACATAAAGAAGTACTTATTTAAAAATCAAAAACTTTTTAAACAATAGTTTTAATATCTTTTAACAAAAGACAGAAACATTGTTCTTAGCAAATCGTCATTGAGAGTACTGTTAAGTAAAAGATAAAGTATTTTAACTACTTAGTAGTCTCAGTCTTAACTTTTGTTATAGGGCTTTTGTAATCAATCTACAGTTAAAAAATAAATGGCGTTAGATTTTATTTTAAGTAACTGTTATGTAACGAGCTGTATGTGATTTATTTTTCTTTAAACTTCAGGGGATAATAAATTGTGACTTGATAATATACTACATTTGTGGTAAATCATTATTAATACAAGTTAAGTTAATTAATAGTAACTTTTAAATTATAAACAGAGTGTGTTCGATTTAGAGTTCAAAACATTAACAAATTAAACGTTAAATTTCCACTAAAACCAACAGACACAAGCCATAATACAACGAGGAAATATTCTAGCTATTCTTAATTCAAAATTTGAATATTCAAAGCGTTCCATCGGACACAGTCAGCCCGAAGCGGAGTACTCAATCATTAAAATTCCCACAGTGCAGCAACAAAGAAAAGTCTATTTATCCCTCTCCAACAACTGTTTTTCCGGTCTATTTGTCTTTATCTGGCGCTTAATGTGACACAATTGTCGCATGCTCCGTTTGCTTGGCTTGGCTATGGTGAAATATAATTATATTTCTGTTATGCTTTAGCCAAGTCACCAGCTTTAATGGTAAGGTGGTTCAAATTTCCAAATTCTGTCCTAGAATAACTAGGGTTGATATTTGTTGAGTGGTTTATCCGTATTTTGATAATGAAAAATCGGTAAATATTTACTTTAGTAATGTTAACAAATCTGTAATTCTGCCAAACCCTTTGTTAATGCGGGCGTCATGATGTGTGTGAGTTTAGTTATGTGTCTAATGTTTCTTTGTAACATCATACAAATGGTATTTGAAAGAGACAATGGTGCCAACGAAACAAAAGGAAACTGAAAGCATAAACAAAGTGACATTCTTGCAACGTCAAAAATATTTCGGATTGACATAAGCTACCGAAAATCTTACGTCACTAATTCAAAAAACGGTTCAGAAATACAAATGCAGAAAACGGAGTGACGCTTGTCTAGATAATGTGCACTTTCAAGAACGCAAACGACATCAATATTACCAGTTACTACTCAAAAGACGATGAAACAAACAAAACACATAATATATCTACGTTTATACCGCGAAAGCGGCTTCAGTAAACACTAAACTCGTATTTACCAAAAGGTCAGTTAACTTTAACGACTTGTAAACTTGCTAAGTTAGTCAAGCTACCTTTAGTAGGCTATGTAAATGAAGATTAAGTAGATCTTTGAGATGCAGAGGAGAGAGTACCTAGCTACAAGTTTGAGGGTTGTGGGCTGATGGAGAACTCACATAGGTACGTTGTTGATGTCAGATTTTTGATGGGTGATCGTCTTACATATTTTTTCTCAGATTTCAGTTATCTGCTGTCTTAAATTTGAGAGGAAAGATAGAATTTCATAAAAATATTGCCGTATAGCTTTTGCTTGTGGTTTTGCCTAAAAATTTAACTACGGCGGCGTTCTACCGGAATATAAAATATCCTATGTATGTCCTATGATTTCAGCTCCTGGATTATTTGTATGTTTAATGTAATCCATATCTGTCCAACCACTAAGGCGTGAAAAATTAATAGACAGAGTTACTTGCGCATTTATAACATTACCAAGTATGAATTTTTTACGTCTTTGTGGTCAGATTGTTTCATCGATGAAGTTGACCATAATCAATTTTGGATGGGTGAGCAACATCAAGAATAGGTCAAAGCTTACTGCGTGTTGTGACTATAATTCTAATCATACCAAAAACGTATGTAAACATAAAAAAATATGGTTAGTGTACCTACACTACTCTGAGAACTTTGAAAAACTGATAAAAAAAACTGTCTCAAATTGGTGTTTGTATGTTCTGTTTTAGATTTTAGATTAATACATACGTAGATGGACAGTCTCAATGATTCCCTGCTGATCTGAGAACGAAGAAAAAATACAGGTGAAGTACAACATCTCAGAACTACAAACTAGACTGTAACTGCGCA
The DNA here is from genome assembly GCA_950005105.1 of Lycophotia porphyrea. Taxonomy (NCBI): domain Eukaryota; kingdom Metazoa; phylum Arthropoda; class Insecta; order Lepidoptera; family Noctuidae; genus Lycophotia; species Lycophotia porphyrea. The sequence goes on along the minus strand of OX465391.1, from coordinate 8,362,467 downwards.
GGAGTTGCACAGCGTTTATGTCTTTTCTTTTTAGATGTAAAGTTAAGCTTAATTAACGTGGGTTTTACTATACTTACCTATACGGAATTATATGGTATCATTTTTATTTTATATAATTATATAATATGTATTTTATTTTACTATCATGTATCATTTTTCATTGGTTTTAATTTAAGTTGTTTAGATACGTTTTCAAATTTGAACCGTTTTTTTTTAATTATTTTAGCTAGGAAGAAGAAGAGGTGTATGTAACAGCAATAAAAGTTTCTATTAAGTCAGAATATTTCAGGTTGACGAAACCTGAGTTCCTCTAGCGCGCCCTGAATCCCACAGAACCGGGAAGTGTGGCCGAAATGGGAGGCCTGTACCCAGCAGTGGGTGATTCCGGGCTGATATGGTGATTATGATGAATAGTAATTTTCATATTGCAAACTGCCTGATCTTTCTACTACGACATAGACGACTCTCATGTGTAATTAAAAAGACAAGAATTCCAAATTGGTTATTAGGTATGCTGGGTAAATCAAGTTGAAAAACTGATTAAATTTTTTTTGCCACTGTCTCAACTTTCTAAGCTCCTCACTACCCAGACTTGTTCTAATTTACAGTTCTGTTTACCTCCTACAGCTGAAACTTGATGATACACACAAAGGGAAGCAACTGATGCAAGCAGCGTATTTGCCGCGGAAGGTAAATTAACTTTAACGGCTTGTTAAGTTGGACGGCAAGTCGCGTTCAAGAGCTGGCGGAGAAACACTTGAGAAGATTATATGGACGGCTGTGTATGAGATCAGGTTCTGATAAAAGGAATTACGGATATATCCGTTTGGTTGAATTGGTATGTCTTGTCTTGTCTTGTCAGTGGCCCGAAATTTTGACAACCAGTCTTACCAAGGGATATCGTATTGCCCAGTACTAACTGGGTTGTGGAGGTCTGACAGGCGATCGCTCCATGTAAAATACTGGTATTCAGCTGCGTCCAGTTAGACTGGAAGCCGACCTTAACATAGTTGGGAAAAGGCTTGGGAGTTGATGATGGTATATCTTGGATTGTGCGAGATTTACTGGGAGGAATGAGGTATGAGATGAAGTATAACTGCAGTCGAAAGTTCGAACCTGTTCGAAGATAACATAAGGGTTAGACAGAAGTGTACTCATTAGTACACCCACATTTCACCAGTTATGTTTAAGTCCCATGTAATAGGGGGCAAGCTTACTGGCATCAACCGGGCACAAATCCAGACTCCGTGGCTGCTACTGAGAAATTCTTGATGGAAAAACCCACAACTTTGCTCGACCTGGAAATCCTAACCGGGACCTCATGCTCAGTCGCACTTGCGACCAATAGACCAACGAGGCAGTCTGTTCGAAGATGTGTTCATAAGTATGTTTTTTTTTTATGTTTTTGGATCTATAAAGCCTATCATCATTAGTTACTTTCTATTCCCGTAGAAGCAAACTAAAACGAGAACAAGACGTCATGGTATTTAAACTTTAAAGTCCTAATTAGTTGGTTCTCAGAATTATTTTATTGACTTATTATTTCAGAACTTAGTCCCAAATATGTCCAATTAGTAGAAAAAGTTTTTTGAACAACCACTCATTTTACATTCCTAGGTCAGCTAACTTTAACTTGCAAATTGGTAACCTGGGAGTTTGCTAACTTAGCACTGGAAAATGCTTGTTTAAAACTGAGCAACTGTTACTTCGTGTAAAAATGTAGGAAGTGGTACTAAGTTCTAATAATATGATATTCTGGTAGAATATAATGATATGATTAAAATTGTGATCAGTCATGGACTGCAAGAATTTCCTGGGTTCTCTGGAGCCTTTTTATTATTGTTTGGTTCTGCAATGACCATTGTCAAAAATTCTGACGTAAACTTTTCGATAGGTAATGTCAATCCAATATGTATTCAGACTTTTTGATCATTCTGCTGATAGAATATAATTTTGTCCTAATCCTTTGGTTTTATTACCTTCAAAGTCTACCAAAGGACACAATTCTAAAAAAAAAACAATATTTTTGTCTCAAGACCCTATTTCATCAACACTAAACCATGATGATCTTCTTTCTTTTTTGTATAGTTAATACAAAAAAGGTAAATATCTCTCAGGCATCCAGGTTTGGTTTCCTCACGATGTTTTCCTTCACCGAAGCAAGTGCATAATTATAAAATACGCACATGAATCCGATAAAATTAGAAGTGCGTGTCTTGGGTTCGAACTTTAGACCTATGACTTGGCAGTCTAACGGTCACACCACTAGGCTATCACTTTAATGGTGGTACATACATTAGCAAAAATACAAAACACAATTCATCGCCCATTTTAATTTACAAACGGTCTAAGTGCACCCTCAGACGACACAAATCAAATAAAACACTGCCCCGTGAAGTCTCACTTAATAAGCTCTGAGCTGGTCCGTCTGCGTAGGCACTAACTTGTAATTTTAGGTGCACTTGATTAAGTCTACATGAGGAAAAGTCGGACTGTCCGGTTAGTTCGTGAGTGCATGCGTTGGTTGAAGGGTCTACTTATACTGGATTAATGTGGGTAGTAACTAAGGGTAGGTGGGTATGTAATAGAATTTGTAATAAGTAAATTTATGTGGGAGGAATAAGTTACAAGGCGCGCTAATCGTCTTAACTGTTTTTAATGGGGTAGGTTAGTTATGTAGGATATTCATATTGCAAGTTGATTATTCCGCAAGTTTCAAAATTTCTTTAGATATCTTTGCGTCAGATAGAAGCAAAATTGAACCTCCTCAAGATCACAAATAATAGACTGTCGCCATTCTTTACTTCCAAATTCAAGTTTAATCTCAGTTTTTTTTTTTTTTTTTTAACTTTGCCCTACACTAGGAATTTCTCCTGGATCGTATGTGCGTTTACAAACATTTAAACTAGCCAGACCATATAAAACTGCATAGAACTCACTTGTAAATCATCAGAAGTTAGGTAGGTTCCAAGTTCCAACCAGTCGTTTCCTAAGGAGAAGAACCGACAAAAATTCCAATTTTACTTTTAATAACATTAGTTTTGCATTGTTTTGTTGTTCCCATTCAAAAAGCAACAAGCAAACCAAATAAGCTACTATAGAAGTCCCGAACTGTTTCACACAAGAACTGCGACCAAAACGCGAGTTTCGATCGAGAACCTTCAGTACAGCCAACAAAACCAAATTCAAAGTCTGTTAGTTCCGAAGCCGAGAACTTAGCTCGAACGTAGTAACCGAAACTTGTATAGTAGTAGCTTGGAACTGTAGTAAACAAGCACCTAGTTAACACTTATTGATACTTAACGTTGACTTGGAAACTTGACGAATTATTGTGATCACGGATAAGTTTTCCTGTTTGCATTTCGCACTAAAGATATTATACGAGTGTCATGTTGAATGATATTTGTTAAAATTTTAGCTACAGTCCAACTACTGTTAGAGAATTCTGGATTTCAGGCGGTTTTTGTTAAAGTTAGATTTGAGTAAGTTCAGGTATTTTGTTTACAGAAAGTGTGTTAATGAATGCAACCATGTTTTCTTCCAAGTAAACCTGAATATTGCTGGTGTGAGATCATTGATCTTTATAACATGGTTTCGGGAACTTTCCATTTTCAGATTTTCTGACAGTTAAGTATCAACACTATCCTTCTAATTCAAAGATGAGTGATAAGTTGAGGAAAGATTCATAGCCACAAGGGAGGCTTTAAACGTTTACGAATCAAAAATAAAAAACTCAACATACCCTTATGCGGCATCTTCCAGAAGGCCTCTGCCGCCGTGGTGGGTTCCCGCGGCGGCGCGACCAGCCCGCCGACCAGCGTGGTGGCGGCGTGCGCGGGCGCCGGCGCCGGCCGCCCCCAGCCCCCGTGGAGAGCCACCCCGCAAACTTGCCCCCACACCACCCTCTACCCCCACTTAACACCCCCACTCCAAATGAATCCCAAAAATCTCTAAGCGCACGCGCACTTTAAAACTTATGCGGCATTGCTTCGTGACCTGCGAACAAAGAAATTCACGTTTAAAGAAATTTATTGACCCCAATCCAACATTAGACAATCGCATCATCAATTACAATCAAGGCTCGTCTTTACGCTCCTTTGAAGCCTTTACATTCCGTCTCTTTTTCTCTTCCAACTTTTTGTGCACGAGTAAAAGAGTGCAGAGATACTAATTGGTAGATGATGCTGCTGAATTGTGTGTTAGTTGGAAAGCGCCATCTATTGTTGCATAGTACAAATAGTCGGTTGGTTCGTGAGTGCCGATAATGATCGATGTTAGATGGTAGTAATGAAGTTAGATGCGGCGATATTGTGTGTGTATGCCACCCATCGAGTTCCGAACGGTAGTCGGGCCCGTACGTTTTTGTTTCATTTTATTGTTTGACTGAGATGTCGGCGTGATTATACCATGTGAGATTACTTACATAATGTGTAGCGAGATTTGTATTCAGAGAATTGCGATGCCATTTGTTCGGACTTGTTACAATCTATTGATCGCTTGATAAAAAATTTGTCGCAGTAATTTATGATTTATTGCTAACATTTCGCTACATTTTTTATTTTTTTACTTTGGAAACTGCTTGTTTCTTTTTTAGGTTCAAAATCAAGAAATTCCATTTCAAGGCAAAGGGAAAATATTGGTCTGGAAATAACATGATTTCAGGTTCCAATATTTTTGTATGTTAGACTAAACACAGATTCTTTGATCGAATCCCTAATATCTGAGATATTTTGCGTTCAATATTAATAACATTTATTCGGATGAACGAAACATTCTAGTTTTGATTTACATAAGTATGTCTGAAAGAGAAAATAAAAAACTAAGCACGTAAGACATGACATGAGTAAGTAAAGAAAAAGTAAAGGATTTGATAAAAATATCTCAAGAGAATACTCGAACTCTTTATAGGCAAATCCACTATTGGTATTACACAAGTCAGAGCTTCACAGGTATAAGTATTGGGACGTGTATTTGATCTTTTCAAGCTGACGATCGAATGATTTTACTTTGATATATTTTCCCCTTCGAAGTAAGGTACAATGGCCGAAAGGAGACTGGGGGTCGCCTAAATTGAACTCTCACTTTGAGCCTAGTCAAAGCAAGGGTCTAAAGTGGTACGACTAATATAAAGTCACCGAAGTATCGGCGTGCGTGTGGACACTAATAGCAAACCTCCTTGTTAAGATTTGGATGAAATAGAGGTGCTTTTAAGAGGTTGTCATGAATTTGATTGGATATTTTTATCGGATATTATGCATGACTCCATACGACCCCCGTACTATTCAATCCATCCATCAGCACAATGGATGCATTGAATATTACAGCGGTCATGGAGGTTTTTAAGTAAACTATTATGACATCATATGGAGACTTTTTACTTTTTTAAATTAGATATGCATATTTCAGGTTGTAATCAAACTTCAAGACTAGCATAGACTCTGAAATGATAGTACTGTCGGTCAATTCTCCTTCAGTCAAAATACACAAAACTAAGATCCATTAAATTACTCATTTCTTTGAAAAAAAAAAACACACACACACACATCAAACATCCACATATCAACGGGCACATAAATAACAAATATGATATACCCGACCTATCGAAGGCGTTATCTTGCCCCGCGATCGGCGGCGTCTTTATACTCAATCTTTTATCTGTACCACTGACGGTGTCCAGTTACTGCCGTACTGGCAACTCGGAAACTGTTACTAATTAACGTTATTAGACGGCTATAGAAAAGAGTTAGTGATTGCTTGGCATTAAAGTTATGTTTGAGAAAATGGTGGGAAGATTTTTTTTTAGAGGATTGTGCATTTCTGCGAAATTTTAGGTTCTTGAAAGTTTGATATTATTGAATCTAATAGGTTAAAGATACTTATAAAATTTTCAATGTTTTAGTACACTTGTAAAATCTTTTATTCCAACTTGCTCGTTGTTAGCGTCAGTAGGTACTTTTCTGCGATACGGCTTACAACTGTTTCAACAGTATTTCTTTTTATAAAAGTCGCCCATGATCCGTAAAAACAATCTCGCTACCAAAAATAGTTGCAAAGTTTTTGCTCTTTGCCATTTTTGTTTTAAAACGTTTTCAGTGAACGTTGCAATATTAGTGATTAAATATAGGTACTACACTCGTATAGACAATGGTATTCGAAGAACTATAAATAAAAAGCCTTTTTTTCCAATAAAAACAGAAAGAGATACGTATTTTTAAACTTTAACAAAAACACGTTTGAATAAACTCGAAAAACTTTCCAAAATACTTTTACATCAGAAATAAACTTGGTATGTTTACATTCAAACTCTCTATCCACTATGTAAAGAACCATGTTTTCTATAATAATTAAATTTGCATAGAAGAATCTCATTTGCAACTTTTCAGACGCACAAACCACACACAGTATAAAAAATATCAGTAGGAAAAGTAGAAAAAAAAGTTAAAGTATAATAAACGAGGGAATGTTAAAAAAAATACAGTTTTTCGTTGTAAGTAGCCGACTGGTTGCGTCAAAGGGTCCGGAGACTGCATGCAAAGCACTCTAAACGGGGATAAAGTCGTCGGCAACGATTTTAAATTTAGCTTAGCTCGGCTCGCAGATAATGTTGGTATGTCGATAAGTTCTCTGTTATTCTGCTGCGGCGAATGGTAATAGGAATTTTGCTTTTATGGTAATTGTGCTATTGAAGTTTGTGGAGTTTAATACTCTGTTTTTAGTTTCAATTTGTTAGGTAGTTTATATCATCTGTCATTGGCGTTGCTTCATGATTTTGATAGGCGTAGCTTTCAACTTCAGCTAACAGAATTAGTTTATCGTTTTTCTTTAACTGAGATATATAGTCAATTGGTGTTCTGTTGTAATTATATCCATCCATATCCATACTTCCATACTATCCAACCATATCCATACTTACTTTATAACACAGGGTGTAAACAGACTCTTCACGAAGCCGTCAACCAAGCATTATGTACATCAAACTATGTAAGTTTACGCAAAAATTAGTGCTGGGAAACGACTTTTTTTTTGGGCTGAAAAGTCACGTTTTACAGTAGGACTCAATGTAACGCACTCAAAACATTGTGCTGATGGATGGTTTTAATAGTACGGGGGTTGTGAAGGTTTTTAAAGTAAAAATCTCACATTAAAAACTTGTGAAAAAGTTGGAACTTTGACCCCCAATATCTCCGTAACTAGAAGGTCCCCAGGTATGGTCTAGAACAAAAAAATGATCGCAATGACGGGGAGAACAAGTGCTTTTCGGCTTCGTTGAGCCTGTTTACACCCTTTATTATAAATGCGAAAGTAAGTTTCTTTGTTTGTGATATTTTCACGCCTAAACCACTGAAGCGATCATCCAAAAATTTTGCATATACGTTGTCAGGTCTACAGAAACGGACATAGGGTACCTTTCGGTTATAGGGTACCTTTCATCCCGAATAAAAGTACTGTTCTCGTTGAAAACAACAATAACGTTCTTATGCTCATAGATGGTGCCACGCGACTTTCGAATAATGATTGAATAACAAGCAGAGTACAACCCGAATTGATTGCCAAACTCTAAATTAACGTGAGTGAAGATGCGAGCAAAAGCTAGTCAGTCTATAGTGATCTTCTGTTGGGACACAGGCCTTTACTAAATATTTATGTTAGTGTAGTTTGCAGATGTTTAGTTTTTTTTTTTTTAACGTTGTCATTCGCGTACTCCACATCAAGAACTCAAAATTCTTAGCCTAGAATTAAATAATGAATTAAAATAAAACAAAGTAAGTGCTTTACGGTTAGGTATCCTATTGTCGTATATGTAGCTCAGTACCTACATATACGTCAATAGAACACTATAATAGTCTTAATTTAGTCCTTTTTTTGTAAATATTTAGTTTGTATATTTATTCAAGGCCGTTTATAGCCCTTAGCGGATTCTTAACAAAATAAGTTTATTCAAACAAAATTATACTTAGAGCAAAATCCCGAAAGAAGAATTAAAAAAAAAGAAACGATGTATCCGATTAAAACGCAGTACTAACGTATTCCATACTGCTAAGGATCCGATGTCTGAGTTGCGCCTCATTAGACGCGCTTTGATTCAGCCTCGCAAACCTCGCAAGTACGACTAATGCCTTACTCTTTACTCAAACGAATACATTTCTAATCGTGTATACTTTTTTCTGGGATTACTATTTGGTTAGACATGGGAAAGCCAACAGTTTTCTTTAAAGAATTTAGTTGGGAAAGAAAAATTACGAGAAAAGTTTTTTTGTTCTGTGGTGTTTTATTAAAGTTCAATGATAAATAAATGATTTAATATAATATCTATATAATTTATTTATGGTTGTTGCAGAATCGCGACGAAATGAGCTAATGCCAGCAAAAATATGAAACAGACCAAAGAGATTTTAAATACTTAAAGAGCGGATATTTGACACACGAATGCTACCTGACAAGCGGGCGTATGACACTATAAAGAACGATTTGTTACTATAGTAGTAACAAGTATTGGATTACGATTTTCTTCATCTTTTCCCGTCTATACATTTTTGTAAACATTTGACTGTCTTTGCAACAGACCACCTTTAAAATATCATAGCAAAACTTGACATTTCCATCATAATTTTCTATTGACAAATGACATTCCTTTTTCAAAGCAATTGAAACGCAAAAAATACTAGTGATGTATCAAAGCAGCCGCCACTCACAGACGCACGTGCGTTGATTCTAACAAAAATCCTCATACAAAACATATACCATTTCGTCGAGTGCTCTTACTGGCTTAAGTTGCAACGTCAAAGCCAGGCCTCTTCCTTTTCACTACGTTTTTAAAATAAAAGCAGCCTTTCTGTATACGTACATAATTAACAGAGATGTGGCTCCAAAGTTTTTAGAGTAAACGAACGCAATGCTTAATGCGTTCTTTGAGTTTTCGAGTGTCATCGTCCCCGCATCGTGGTTTTTTTTCTATTCTTTTATTTTTTCAAATAGCGAAGCTAAGGTTTGTAATTACAGTTTGATATTGTGCCTCGCTTGAATTCTTATGTTGAGTTTAAATAATTCTGGAATTGCATTTTCTTTTTCTTTGTTGCACTGTGTGGCAAGCCATTAAAATATGTAGGCATCATTTTATTTTATTTAACTGTAATCATCTGTATAACCTTTTACCAGCTATGTTGGGGACGGCTTCCAGACTAACCGGATGCAGCTGAATACCAGTTTTTAACATGGAGCTACTGAGTTTGGACTGTCAGCCATTAAATTAAACACAATATTTTCGTTATATTTAATTCTTTTGAGAACCAAAACAGTTTGTTTTAAAATAAGTGCTGCCTTTACATCATAAGCTACCGAACACTGCCGAAAGGTGCCGTCAAGTCTTTATAGTTCTCTCAGAATAGAAATAAATTACAATCTCGCTGTGCATTGCGGCCGTTAGTACGGTCAGCAAAGCTATCCCGCCGATTTGTTACGTTGATTTCTAACTGACATGTACAGACAGCAACGGTGTGGAAATGAGGTTTGAAATAAATTAAGTTATGACGTCTAGTTAGTCAATTTTAAGCTTAATTTATTTTCAAAATTGTAAGTGGTCCAGACTGTTGTTTTCATTAGGTATTGGTTGATTATTTAGCTATTTTTAATTTGATGTCCGTTATTTTATCCGGGTGATCGATAGTGTTGAGTGTTTTACTTTCACAAAGGATATTTTATATCACTGTTTTTTTTTGTAAAATGTTAAATCTACGTAAATAATTATTATAAAGAGGTTGGAGTTGTCTGCTAACGTTACTCGCGCCTGATTCGACAACCGCACAGAACAGTAGGTTACCACGTAACGTCGGCACGATAAATCAATCGTACCATTGTGACGTACAGAATAAGGCCTTCTCACCTACACAGTGGGTAAAAAAAAACACAAAAATATCAGGTGTAAAGATTTCTGTGAGGGATTTGAAAGTGATTTGTGAGCTAATTTTTATAATATACTCTTGATGAATGTAAGTTACGTTTGATGGTGAAGGTATTTTGAGCTTTGGTGTGTATTAGAATTAGATATTTTAGGAGCTCGTGGCAAAATAATAACTGCCGCTCGGGTCGATCTTTAGGTTAAGCCATGCTTGCCTAGGTTGGTCTGTGGATGGGTTACCCAGTACTAACTGGGTTGTGGAGGTCAGATAGGCAGTCGCTCCATGTAAAATACTGCTATTCAGCTGCATCCGGTTAGACTGGAAGCCGACCCCAACATAGTTGGGAAAAGGCTAGGCAGATGATGATGAGAATTAGATATTTTAATGAAGAATGCGAACAAAGAAACTCTTGATATTTTACCTTAGATTGCATGACTTCTTCAATTTACTGTTGAATAATTCGATTTTATGTTCTTGAGGTAATTTTAATGAAAAAACTGTTGCTAATATTTAAGCCAAAGTGAATTTAATCTTTGTACAATGTCTGCCTTGCCAACTAATCTTAGTAAACGTTTATCTAGCTAAAATTCCTGTATTAATCGTATGAGCTAAGTATTAGTGGAGTATTAGGGAAATTATTCTATTTCACTTATTCCTACGTTAGCAATTATCAAATGTTAGAAACTTGGTAAATCACGGTAAATCCACGGTTTAACGGTAAATTGTTTGATTTTTAATAGAGGTGTAAAATAAAAAGATTTTTTTTCACATATTCGGTTAGGTACATCACCGTTTTTTCTCTAAAACATTAAGTAGTTTCAAAACTTTCATTACAATATATACGTACTTAGTTCAAGTTAAAACAAGACCAAAAACTGGGTTGACATACATACAGTTTTAAAGCCAATTTAGTTGCACATTCTCAAAGATGAACGTATTAAAAATTAATAACCATTTTATTAACGAATCTCTTTTTAAAATGTCATCGACGAATTCAAACGGACATTATGTCGGTATTGAAACAAATAAAAAAGATACTAAAGGAGATACATCAAAAGGTTTTTAGTTTAAAAAGGCTCTATCTTAATCCTTTTAAGCCTCATCATGGCAAGGGTGATGCTATTGAGATCGAAGAGGTGTTATTTTGAGCCCATCAAAGATTATATTTATTTTATTTTTTTTTGGCTACAGGAATTAGAAATTGTAACACTGGGAGTCGGCTGTATTAAAGAGATTATTAAACATTTCAGCTTACGGTTATAATAAAGCCGTTTAGACCAAACGTAGTTTTTTTTTTATTATTTTAAAATTCAATTGGAACATACCTACATTATTTTTTTAGCATATAATCGTTAACTTTTTACAAAAAAAAAATTAAAAAGGTTTATTTTTCATTGATGTTCAAAGTGAAAAAAACCCTTGTATCGATTACTGAACTTAAGATGTCAAAAGTACATTAACAAGAGCAGAGCAGCAAAATCGCATTTAGCACCGTGTAATGACAGCATGTGAGAATTCTTTGCGAAATCATCAATGGTTATGTCTCTCTTTGTCAAAAATATGTCATTAATACACGGAAAAAAATTGTCAAAGTGCTGCGAGGCACCCTAGGGAGTTGTTACATAATAGGGATGTCAACACTCGAGCCGATGGCTTTTCAAGTATAAATAATAGTCGATGGAACATTTGAATAGTGCTACTCTTGCAATACTTACTTTGTCGGCACGCTTGACTTGATTTACAAGTTTCGATTTATTGATTTTTCTGTTATTATCGTCAAGCCGTATGTGGATGTGTAAGTCGGCATTTTTTTGATGTGATTGTAAAAGAAGTTTATGAGTTTGGTGAAATATAACTTATTTTTATGTCATTTCGATCCATTGCACGCCCATTTTTGTTTTGCGAATTAATCTCTGATTTTGAGACTCCTTAGATAAAAAAGTTTTGCGAAAATAATCATTAAAATTATCGACATATAAAACAATTTCTATTCAAATAATTTTCTTGAAAACTCAAAATATTTTACTACCATCATATTATTTCCTGAAAGCCTCAACAACAATTTTAACTTCGTCATAAGTAATAAAACAAACTTCAACTATCTTTATAAACATAACACACATCTTCAGCAAAATTAGCCGGTCCCACGTCAATGTCACCCATTGTGCTTCAAGTATCGGTTACCGCAAAAATGATTCGCTCTCACAATACTTCCCAGCTCTATTTAACGAAATTATCAATTCGGACTCCCTACGTACAATAGAATCTTTTCGAATATTTCAAAACCGGCAACTTCAAAGATACGTTCGAACTTGTGTCTGTTTGCTTTTCGAATTTATTTGTCAGATTCCTTTTTCAAAAGCTTTGTTTGCTGAAAAACGTTAACGTGATTTTTTTTAAAGTATTGGCCACAGTTTTCAGGAAAAGTCGGTTCACATAAGTAATGAAGAAACGCATCAATTGATGGTCGATGCTTTAAATATTTTTGATAATATTTCATAAATATTTATTGAAGATACATTTTAACAGGATAGGTATTTCAACAATTTTCCGAATTTTGGCCTGTTTTACCGCCTACTTTTATGACTACAATATTTTTATTTGTATGGATTTAAATTGTATCATGTCCCAACTAATTGGAAAATAATTGCATTTTAATATGTTAAACCCAAACTAAGGCCAAACTATCACGTTACTGCAAAAACTAACAATAAGATCAAATGTTTACTATTACAAATTATACCCAACAATGCAGTTTGAATCGAATGATTCTATTACATTGAAAAAGTTGGTGAGATAGGCCAAACACAGATATCAAGTTACTTGCTTGGGGAAGCTGGGTATATATGGGTCACAGGTAGGTTCATTTTTATCTTTGGTTAAAAAAAAAAAAAATAGATTTATTTTTGAGGTTGGAATTTTTTTGTCTTTGGAAATTACTATTAAATAATTGAATATCCTTAATTTGTTTAAACGCATTTTTATAATACTTAACGTTACTAATTATTTATAAGATTTCTTTGCTAAGCTGATTGTTTTTGGAAACAAACATTTTTTATTAATATTGGTAAGTATAGTTGGTTTATTTAAAATTATATTGGTAAGTCCAAAAAAATACTTAAGGTTGCCAAATATAGGTCAAAGAAGTTATACTTATTTTTAGAAGATTAAAAATATTTTAAGACCATTTTTTACTTTGTGTTTTCCATGACGTTGACATGAGAAAAATATCATAAGCTTGCTGTTGCTATTGTTTTTATTATGCTGTATGTAACTTATATTCTTATTGCAAATAAAATTTGCAACTTTATAAAAAATACAAATATAATATCATATTAGCTGCAGCAATGATGGATCACGGAAAAATTATAAGTCACTATGTTTTGTTTTCAGGATAGTCCGGCTTTGGCCTAGGAAGAGCTTTCAGAGCGAAAAAGCTTCCTTGAAACAAACAACTGGTGTTTGAAAGTGGTTATCAGTAGATGTCACAATATTGGTACTGTTAAGTAGTTGCAAAATACAGATTACAGGCGTCCCAACAATTAGCCTAGTCTTAATATTACATGAACACCTACCTAAAGATGGAATCAGCAACACGGTAGCATCAATGAACTCACTCAAAAGTCCGCAAACACAAAATCACTTAAAACTAAAAAACTACACAGTCCTTGATACGGATGCGACGACGCGTGGTCTTATAACCGGAATTCTTTAATTTGACAAGTTTCTAAACGCACCCGATGGTCAGTGTAGCGCGTAATCATCGAATACCCTAAGTATTGAGTGAGAGCACGCTTGGAGGCTGCGAACCGTTCACGATGTCACGGCTCGCTTGCGACTGGCCAAGCCATCTGATTCCAAGTCAGCCGTGTGAGCATGACTGGGGGCGGGGCCTAGAGGGGACGAGTTGTACCGACTTGTTCGCGCTCACCCTAGGGTGGGTGACACACACACACCCAAACCACGCACACATACAACCGCCTGTGTCTACCAACGCCCACATTTACGCGACTACGGCAGTCGCTTCGAGCATGCTGTATAACACCGTCCTTAGCTTTTCACGTTTATTGTTTTTGTAAGTTGTAAGAATATTTAAATGGTGTCTCAGCGTTAAGTGTGCAATGTGGAATTTTTTTCCGAAATTAATTTTGGAGTAAATGGATGCAGTTTGTTTTCTAGTGATTTTCAGTTTGTTGTTGGCGAAAGTTTTAGATCGTTGTTGTTGTGGGTGTTTAATATCATTGCCTGTAAAAGAAAAATAAAGGCTATGGTGTTTTTTCAGTCAGATTTTCAACTATAAAAAAAGTTAAATGAGTTGCGAATCTTCATACTCTAAGATTACTGACCACAGCGAAACCTCAAACTTTTGACGACCAAAACCTGCTAACCATCGCACGTACCCACTGTAACTGAAGCGTTACGATCGTAAAGTGCGATAAAATATTTTACTACCCTCCTGCCAGCACCCACAGGTTTATGTTCACGACCTACTATAACGGGGGGCGTAAAAAGTCCGCTGGCTAAGCTCAAAGGGGTACTAAAATAGGACCTAGTTTCTAACAGAGGTTGTACTAAAAAGTAATGTCATATTTCATTGGTTTGTGTTTCAGAAGTCAGTATATAAAGTTTTGGGTTACATTTAACCGTCACAATGTGTCTTGATTGTTACAAAATATCCTTAAAATTAAGAAGGAAACATCATATTTCACACTCGCAGTCATAATTAAAAAGTTTTAACATTTAAGTTTTACACGCTATGGTAGTTCCTTTTTGCCCCTTTCTCCCAATGATGATACTGGACACAGACTGGGCACAGTTTTAAAAAAGAGCACGCTACATAAGAAAATACACTTATATACTCGTAGAAACACCCACACAGCTCCAAACAAGTTTGCTCTACACTCCTTGTAGGACAAACTTCTTGTTGAAAAAGTTTGTTCTACAAGGAATATGTAGAACCAAAGATAGAAAAGTCCTAATTATAGAACAATTTTATTAATACAGCATATTGCATCAACATAGATTTTTAGCAACCAATTTGACCCGGTAAGTCCGTTCCGGCTAGACAGGCTGTCACTCAATGTAGGATATAGTATTCAGCTGCACCCGGTTGGATTGGAATCTGACCCCAACATAGTTAGGAACAGGCTTAGTAGTTATGTGTTTGCATGAAAACACATTTCCTCCTTAAATCAATCTCAACATGAAACCAATGATAGCCAACAGTGACCATAAATATAACCAGTGTCATTCCAAAAACCCATAATTATGCAAAAACATAGGAATCCTTCGAATGGATGATACAGGGTAGGTTGAGTTCACCCAGGTTAAGCCTATTTATTTCAAACCAAACCTAAACTCTCTATAACATTAAACTTGACAGCTACAATCTTACATTGAACTGTCAATGTCATTACCGTAGTCTTTCACGCCTACATCTATCTAAAAATAGTTCCCTAGCAACGCGAACTAAAATGAGCAAAAACAAAAACGTGACGCAAGTACAGTCACACGCAATTAATTTACAGTCATAAAGTACAATGTGATACCTCGCAAAATCAACAAAACGGTTTCACACGCCACCGCCGCCTCTCAACAATGGCGGACACGCGGCAAACGTCACGGCGCTTAGCACAAGAATGACTTAGCCCTAATTTATATCAGCCTAATTTCACGCCTGCTCATACTTATTGTGAGATTTCGCGATACCATGTCATGGTATTCGACACGCCTGGTTACTGATTGAGCCGTCACGTTTTTTTGTAAGTTAAGGTCAGAGATGATACTGTTTTTCAACGACCATTATACCTTTTTGCCTAAGTTTGTTTGTCGATACAATGCTCCAGTTGGGCCCTTAATTTAAAATTTTGTTCAACACATATTAATTCAACCATTAAGATCGTTGTTCTTGGACAAAGGAAGTCGTGGCCGATTTACTAAAAAACAAATAATGGAACTTTTTCTCGTATAAAGAAAGTGTTTGTCTAAGAACAATGTGGGGTACCACAGCGGGACATCTAGATACGCGGGGCTAAAACATTTTCTTTACATTTTTTTATTTGCACTCATACCTTAGGTGAATAGAGTCGGATCCTTAATTTACGCATCGATAGACTTATTTTGTAGTTTCGCATTTGTAAGGGATTGTTCTTCGGGTGCGTTTTGTAACATTGCGTTTGTGAGGCGGGCAATCGAGCCATTGTGTAAAATAACGACGGTGGGATTACACAGGCATTCAAGTATTTTAATATTATGTTACTCATAACATAAACAAGTGTCCTAGAAGACTTAGTGTCCTCCTTTAGATACTTAGTACACATCAATAAATCTTACAACAACACGAACAACAATTCGAAATTACCCAAAAAAACTGCTACTACTATCCTTATTTACCCAAACAAGCCCCTAAAACTAATATCTCCAATCCCAAATGATCTGCAATTGGCAAAAGCTCATAAATCAGCACATCGGCTAGGGCTGGTTCGTCGTTCGCAGCTGCTACACCTTACACGCATCAGTGGCGACTCACAACATCCCGTGCACGGCTTAAGTAACGAATGCTTTGTGCATGCCGATAGATTCGGTGCAAGCCCTGAGGGAGGAGATGTAGCGGGTTGGATGGAAGATAATGTGGTTGGTATTCAAGGTAATAATACATATGCTCGAAAAGGTGTAAGTAATTCTAGCACGTCTGAGTAGAGTAGGCAGAAGATTGAGGTCTCACTAAAGGAATGGCTTTGGTTATAATTATGGTCTGGTATGATTGAATCAGTCAACAATATCAGAAGCTTATTTCAATGTATTTTAGAGAAACCGTCATCTAATATCTCAAACGATCCATTAGTAAAAACATCGGTGAACACAGTATATTGATAGGTGCTAAAGATATTAAGATATCTGGCGAATCAATCCAAAACGGTTTTGTGCCATCTTTTTATTCTATGTTCCGAACCAAAATACGCCACCTCCTTTAAATTGTAACACAAGATCGTATTAAAAAAAGGACGAGAATCCTTTTCAGCGATAGGTTACAGATTAGACGGGGATGCAGTCAATTTGACGCGCGGTGTCTTCCGCAAACCGCCGCGGTTTTTTTGCGGTTCTATACTTACGTCGGTTTCGCGGCAGGACGACAAAAGGGTTATTGTGTTTTCGTATCTATTTGGTATCAGTTTTAGTATTTTTTGGACTGTATCTGGAATTTTTGACGCATTCATGAATATTTTGATGAGTTACATTTTACATTGGACTAATCAACGTCTCTTGCGTACTAAAAGCCGATGTGATATGTGTCTAAACATCCTCAAAATGTCATGGGTTAATTATGCAGTTTAGGTTAAATATAAAGAATTAATTCGGAGCAAAATTACAACAAAAGGGGTTCAATTCAGTGTTGTTGTTGTTTCTGCTTACCTGCGCGTAATATAATAAACAAAGCTGTCGATAAACCTTGAAGTGAGCCCAGCACACGGTGTGGTATCCACAGGGTAATTATATGGATGGATAGGTACCGCATATCTATTTATATTTCTTCGACCTTTTCACTGGACATGATTAGCGATCGGCTCTCTACCGCTAGACAGTCTCAGATTTCTTAGTGGATATTATAACTATCACGAATTTTCATCCTATAACCATTACAGGGGGTCTAAAATTACCGGTTTAGCAGAATCATAATAGTATAATACAAAATTCTTAAAATGGTCACAGACGCAGTTAATATTACGAATTGTCACTTTGTGACCATTTTACGAAGTTTAACGTAATTCACATTATTATCCTAATTTGATTCTGCTAAAGCGCAAATACAGATATTATCATTTACATCCTCAAAGCAAATAAAGCAGCCAATAGAAGTATATAAGATACACAATTCCGTGGACATCATTATAAAAATGCTTGAACCACCATGCGCAAGACAAAACTACCGAGACTAACCTCACATACTAAAATGGGTTAAATCACGAAACAAAGACTGATCTAATTCCGGGTTTATGTACATAACAAATATAACAACACCAGCCCCTAATGTACCAGGGCTACATAACCGAAAAACAATAGTAAGTATTTAATATTCAAGCTAATGATATGGACCCTTGAAGGAGGCCGTAAATGAGGTTCTGAATTCAAAACCAAGTTGCATCTGTGATAATTACAAAGGGAATATAATTTAAATTGACTCAACTATTTATGAATATACATTTAACGGTTTTTTTTCTTTCTTTATGTATTTTGGTTCAGTGGTTTCACACGGTTGGAGTTTTTTTGGAAAGTTTCGTGTTAAAGTGTTTAGTTGCTTCAAATTGGTTGAATATTTAAGTCTATTTAGGTGATTGTAGGTGAGGTTAACTGTTAACCAAAAATTCACCTATAAGAAAACCCTTTCTTTTGCACTTCTTTTTTCTATAAAAGTAAATAGGTATTAGAAACAAAATAGCAAGTTCTTTGAATACATAAATATTTAGTAACAATACCAAAAACAAACAGTCATAAACAAACTTTGAAATATTCATCCCTTACCCTTTAAAACATAAAAGCATTCAAACTCTTTGGTAAGTAAAATATTTTTATAAAAAACTCCATCTGCGTATTGGAAAAGTTAAAAGGGCATTCCATTTTCAAAATGTGACGTTATGATTGTGCGTATGGCGCGCTTTCCCCTTCTGTGAAAAACGCACACAGAGACACAAATTCTAACTCACACTACGAAATACGAAACTCAGTAGGTATTTTCAAGTTATTGTAAGCCGTCTATTCATAACATTTCGTACTTTTTCTTATTCTATAAACACATTTTCATATTTTCCAACTTCTTATTTTTAAACAAGTCCGAAAAAGAATGTTGCATACCAGCACATTAAAAATGATGACCAATGTTGTGTATAAGTCGGTACATGTTATTTGTCGAATACATAATTTCAAGTTAATCCAATCCTTACCTCTTGCAAAAAACGAAATCTATATATAAATAAATCGAACAGTAACCGATACTAAAACAACACGATGCATCATATTTCCCCCGCCGCGGTATAAACACACGCACGTGTTTTGTCTTTGTCTCGCGCCGAGCTTTTCCGCATCTTTCTGTTTCATTCGTCGTGGGGCGGGCTCTATACGGCGATTGGTGGAGGGGAGAGATTGTCGGCGGCCGACGGCAACCTCCCGTCGGCATTTTCCCGACGCAACGCGTTCGAAAATCGAATATTTGCGGTACGGAGGATTTTTTCTCTTATCTGTTCATGTGAATGGTTTTTAAATGGTTATAAAGTGCCAGTGTGAATTGTGGATTAAAGTCAAGAACCGTTCTTTTTTTAAATTTAGGTTTTTATTTAAATTAAAAATCTAATAAAAAAATGCTTTGATAAAAAAATGATGATTGGTGAATATTTAGTGTCTCAAGAAAAAGATTTGTTTTTATATTTTCGTAGGTGTTAGTAAAATATAACTATGAATAAAAAAATATCATATCGAATTTATTTACTGTTTTTAATAATCGAACAATATTGCAGGAAAACATACTGGGAGCGAAATAACCAAAATGCTAGATGTGAAATAACTGGAAAAACCACAATGTATAGATACAAATAGCTATTGTGTAGATTCCCAAATATTTACCCATAAAATCATAATCAGGAACACAATTAAATTCCAGATATTTTTAGTATGAATAGAGATCTAATTAACACTATCACTTTTTATACTGAATAAGTACTTCGCCTGCGACTTCGTCCGTAAAAATGGGGATAACTCGGCTAATATGCATGATATAAATATAATTTATAGCCTGTAGCACCCACGAATGTAGCTTGTTGCCAGTGAAAGAACTTTTAGCATTGGATCATTAGTTCTGAAGATTACCCCCTGCATACAAACAAATTTTACCTCTATATAATATAAAAAAATATATATAATATATTATTATTATAGCTAGCCCATATTGTCCCACTGCTGGGCAAAGGCCTCCCTCCATTCCTAATAAATAATAAAATAAATAAAACCTAATAAATAATAATATAATTCCTAATAATATATTCCTCTCTCAACAGCCCTGACCACCGGTAGCTCGGACCCTGTTCCCAATGCTGGTGGGCTACTATTTTTTATATTTTTAAATGTTTTTTTAAGTTGTTTTTTTATTTAAATATTTAAAAATGAAAAGAATATGTATATAAATAAATAAAGGAAATAATAATATAATAAATAAAATAATATAATAAATATATTATATTATATAATATATAAGTAATTAAGTAAGTATAGATTAGTAGATAGGTATTTGTGCAAGCTGTGAACGTCAATAAGAAATTAATTATTGCGTTGGCTAAATACTCAGTTGAACTTTATCCCAAAAAAAATAATTCCCCATAAACAATGCTAATCGTATGTTTTATCTGTTCCTTTCAGCATTTTAATCAGCCTACAATGTATGTCTTCAGTAGGGCCGCGTTGCAATCTATTCCAAACATAGTGTACACGGTTACAATCAATTATTTGGTTCAAACAAAAAGTTCAGTATTGTAGGATCTCTCTGTTACTCATACCTGTGTCTCTTTCTATAATATAATTAACATCACGCCTGTAATCCCCGAAGGGTAAGGCAGAGGTGTACCTATAGTACACCCATATTTCGCCAGTTATGTTTTAAGTTCTATGACCAGCCTGTTGCCACCAACCGGGCGCAAATCCAGATTGCTTCTGAGAAATTTATGTTGGAAAAACCCAATAACACTTTGCCGACCCGGGGATCGAACCCAGGACCTCATACTCAGCAGTCGCGCTTGCGACCACTAGACC
This sequence comes from Lycophotia porphyrea, assembly GCA_950005105.1. Taxonomy (NCBI): domain Eukaryota; kingdom Metazoa; phylum Arthropoda; class Insecta; order Lepidoptera; family Noctuidae; genus Lycophotia; species Lycophotia porphyrea. Next base: position 8,341,777 of record OX465391.1, on the reverse strand, counting down.
AACGAGGCGCTCTTACCATAGCTCCATATAACACATTTTATTTTAATATAACACATTTGATTGGCCTGTTGGTCTAGTGGTTAGTGACCCTGACTGCTAGGACGGAGGTCGTGGGTTCGATTCCCACACAGGACAAATCTTTGTGCGATGAGTACGATTATTTGTTCTGTATCTGGGTGTATAATTTATGTATAATATGTATGTATTTAGAAATATATAAGTATGTTTATCAGTTGTCTGGTTGCCATAGTACAGGCTCTGCCTAGTTTGGGATCAGATGGCGGTGAGTTGGTTGTCCCAAGATATTATTATTATATTTTTCTATTATTATACTCAGTGCATTCTCGTACCTAAATCTGGCCCACTCCCTAGTCAAAGCAACAGGACATTATTTTAAAACTTTCAATATCTATAATTTGTCAAACTGCAATTATTATTAACAAATACTACTTATTTTCTACCTCTATAACTTCTAAACAACATAACACCGCCCTAACTAACAGATAATACTGCTGTTACCATACTTACCATCGATCTAAGGGTGAGTGCACACAATTACCGCGTCATACGGATCGCGGCGCGCGTCATGCGTCTGCGCAACCCTTAGTTAACATTGCACGAATACTCTTTTTGTTTGGAGCTGACTGCCTCGTTGGTCTAGTGGTCGCAAGTGAGATTGCTGGGTGTAAAGAACTGAGGGTCTAAAAATACTTATATTCTACTATGGTATGGAAACAGTTAAAGACATAATTAGCACACATAATGACATAATGACATATGACACAGTGACATATGCTACAGAAACGCTTATGTCAATTCTGTTAAAAATTGTTATAGAAATACGAAACGCTTTCAAAATGTTTGGCACATTGTGTGTAGGCCAAAGACATTTAAATGTTTACAAGCGGTCTGGGGTCTTATTTTTCCGGATGGGAAATCATCAAATGATTCCTCCCGCTCTGGGCGTGATGCCAATTCTCAGATTACGAGAAGTAGGTATTATTCTGTTTTTCCAATTAGAATTTTTCAGCGGCAGCTCACGGAGTCTGGATTTGTGCCTGATTATTGATAATAAGCTCTCTGTTACCTAAATAATGGCGTATTATAGACCCACTGAAGGAAAAAGGCCTCGTCTCATAAAGAAATTACATGAGTTTTCTAAGTGTGAGATCGGGTTGCCTCGCGATATCAGTGATGTTCCTAGATAGACTTCGAAACAACCTACATAATTGTCATTTTTTAAGTACTCATTGATGCTTGACCGGTCTCAAATCGAAACAGCTTTAGGGATAATATAATTATTTTTGTCGTAATACATCATGCATCAGAAAAATGCGAGAAAGAGACGACGAGAGAGAGACTCGACCTAAATGAATCGGACAACAGATTTTTGTTACGTAATTGGTCCCATGGAGCAGATTGTGGAGTTTCATGGTCTATATCTATAACATAACATAACGCCTGTAATTCCCGACATACCAAACCATTACTCATGCCCACACCTTTCTGATAGCCGTATATGTGTACACCCCTGCCTAACCCTTTGAGGAGTAACCGGCGTAATGTTATGTGCGTTAATTAAATAACCGATAGTAGTCCGCCAGCACTGGCGATATTTAGTCATAAAACTTTGTAAAGGCAGCTCGTGTATTCGTCGAACCGAATATTGCCTCCAACATACAAACACGTAGTGCTATAGGCCTTATTAGTTTCCTAGGATATGCTAGCCTATCTGGGTCATTCAAATACATTCACAAAGTCAGCAAGAGAAAGGTTCAGGATTTCTGAAAAAGAACTTATGTTTTCATGTACACTGCACCAAAACTGGTAGCCCACTTTACAAAATAAGAACTGTGTCCCAGCAGTGGGATTATCATAGGGGACGATTATGCTATGCGTTTTGGAGATGTTAGAAGTAAGCAGTTACTTGGCGCAAAAAATCATTTCAGCACCCATTAGCCGAGACTGAAGTTTTGGCACTGATTTGCTGTTGTGTAATGCCAAACTTGCATTTAGAAACTCGGTATGCAATAGGTGATCACCCATCCAGAGACGAACCTAGGGAAGCACGGCTTAACCTGATGATCGACCCGAGCACATTATTATTTAGCCACGAGCTCTCAAATTCAAGTAGACATCTAGCTTATTAATAGACTATACAATACGATGCAAAATAACCTGTCACTTTATCCTCCAAATTACCTCGATTACGCTGCCTTGTCAATAAGGTCAAATATCAATTAAAACAAATACTGACACAGTATACAGCTGACAATATGCACCCAATTACATTGTCACATAGATTGAGACGCGCGTCTTGCGTGCGATCCCTTGATCAACGCTCTTGTAAGAAGAGACGCCGGTTGAGTAACGCAATTTGTAGATACTGACAAGGGCTCTTCGATAATAATACACGAATATTTTAGGTCTTGGTATATGTGGTGTACTGGACCACTTTATTGCTTTATCACCCTTTCTACTTTATCGTGTGGTTAGTGCCTAACCTGGTGTCAGAGTTTTTATGCCGCCATCGCCATGGGCATGTGACTTGACATTACATGCCGTCGAGAAATATCTCTCAGGCATGCTGGTTTGTTATCCTCACAATGTTTTCCTTCACCGAAGCTAGTGACTATTTTATACTATGCGCATAAATCCGAATTGCGTGTCTTGGATTCCAGCTTGATACCTATAACTTAGTAGTCCGACAGTCACACCACTATGCTATCATATCACTTCTTACTGCCCTTGTTTTTACGGATGGGAAATCATCAAATGACTTCTCCCGCTCCGGGCAGAGCGGAAGGGAGTGTCAGACTTGTACTGACTAAAACCCATCCATGTTCCTTCCTTGCCCTTTGTGTTCCAGGGTCGCGGTATCTCTTTCGAACAGTCCCGCAGCTCAACTGCTTACTGCCCTAAGCTTGAATGTGATGTTACAAATATAATATCAGTAAATTATGATAGTTAAAATTGTTTTTACTTTTATGAAGTTTTAATTAGGCTTTTGTCAAAAGTGGTGATACTATTACGAATTCGAGTATAGGCTCCTACATAGTGCAGCTATGCATAGAAGTATTCATTTTGAAAGTATTCTTATAAGAACTAGACAGAAGATTCTGCATGATGTTTGAAAAGTACAAGATTGTGTTTGTTATGAAACTACAAAACAGTAAATACTTAGCTTAGGTTCTCATTTTCATTGTACTATTCCAATATCGAAGATTTTTTGTTAAATCTATGTAGATAAGTTAATAAGTTAAACCTACATTATCATATCCAAGTATAAAACAGTACACACATTTTTTTAAACGAAAACTCAACCTCAAAAGCATTTATTTCAATTAGACCATTATATGCACTTTTGAATGTCAGAAAAACAAAGAAGGCTAAGCTACAGTCACATACACAAGGCATAATAACTTGTGAAAGTACTGTAGGTGCCCATTCCAAAGCGTAGATCTCTATGGAGAAGAATGGGCAAGAAACTCCATGGACACTCTTTTCAATCACAGTATTGTTACAAAATCTTAGTTACATCATTCATGCCGAGATTATACATATGTGAGAACGATGTACAAATACGTGCACGTTAAGAGCGTCCAGAGTAAAAGAATAATGAACAATTTAAGAACAAAGTAAGAAGTTAAAATAAACCGTGGCAGCCCAGAGATGACCAGTCCCAACTGACAGCGCCCGCACACGAACATGACGCTGAAATTCTATAGAACCAAACTATGAAGAACTAAAACCACAGCGAACATTATCCAATTTATCCTTATTTTGAACAGCAACTAATGTCCCAATAGGCCATGAATACTAAATAGTTATATACACTTAATTGACATATAGCACGATGGCAAAGCAATACGAGCTCTTATCATCCCCGAGCATACGTCAATATACTATTCACGCTATAATATGTAGCATAAATATAACTAACCGAATTCTGGTTATTATTAGATTTATATTAGACAAAAGTAAAAAATCTGCATCAGACGTCTGTCATAGGGATTAGACAAAGTGACATTCTAACCGCAGTAAAAATTTTGGAAAATTCATGCAATCGCAACGTTTTGAAAGTCAAATAATACAAAAGAAAACAGGGATATTCTAGATGTTCATTAAGTCTTAGGCCCAAAACTTCCCAGACAATACATTTTAAAACAATTTTCAAATCCCGCTCCAACTGTATTAAAACGGAATTTCAATGCGATCGCTACAAAAATCACACCTTCCTAAGAGCATTACGGCGAACATTTATAATCGGCTAAATATCGAATTGTTCCATCTATTGTTTGGAGGCTTTAAACCCTCGAGAATTGGTTTCGAGAGTTTTAAGCCTACCGCCTTCGGAAAAACTGGAAAACGACACGCAAAAACCACCCTTATTCCCTCAACACTTGAGTCGAAAACTAATCGAGCCACACCTAAAATAATTCCTGAAAAGTGAAAGCTTTCCTACGCAAGGTATTTAGGTTTAAACTCCTATTGAAAGAGGTGAAAGTTTAGGGGGTGATTTTGTTGCTGAAAATTAGACTTTATTGTTTGGAAGTAAAGTGTATTTCGGGGTGTGTGTCTGTGGGAATAGTAGAGGAGTGTTGAGAAGATTGTGCAGTAACGAGTCTACACACAGAATGTAATTGTATCGGGGATCAGAATCGACCCTCGCGCGAACAGGGATGGGACACAGTCGATAAGTTCGCAAACATGTGCAAAGGAAAATGGAACCTATCGACTATAAGTGAATTAAATTTATTTATTGTTTTTTCATTCAAACTTATAAGTACTGCCAAATTATTACTTGCTGTGAATATAAATTCAAGAATCATTTTAAGTTCATAAAACAACAATAACTTTCAATAGACCGACATGGAAAACCGACATGAGTGTCAAAGAAAAAAATACCTCGTACGTCGTGGAAGACCTAAGCAAAGATCGAGGACACGACAGAGTATAGACGCGATAACTGAAAAGAATTGAGGTAGATCAGTCTTACCAAGGGGTATCGTAACGCCCAGTACTAACTAGGTTGTGAAGGTCAGATAGGCAGTCGGTCCATGTTAAATACTGGTATTCAGCTGTATCTGGCTAGACTGGAAGCCGGCCCCAACATAGCTGGGAAAATGATGAATTAGGGTAGATCTTTGTGTGGCGGTAGGACACCATGGTTTGATATGTGTAGGTAATAATATTCTATTATTGATTCAATGCCTCCTGTGGCAGAGTTTAACAGAACATAAAAGTTGCCGCGGCAAAGTTATTTTTTCTCTTCGGAATCTTCGGACTTGGGCCATTCCTCGGAATCGCAATTAGTAAAAAATTTAGAATCAAAAACACAATAGGAAAGATAATAAGTTTTTATGTACAGATTTAAGTTTGAAAACCAAAATCAACAGTGAAATTAGGTTGACAATCAGCATTTACTGAACATCATAATTACATAAAACAAACCTTAGTGTTTGAGCTGTGCAGAAGAAGTGGCAAACTTCTCAGCAACACATGCTGTGAACACATCTGTATGACTTTACCACTAAGATCTTATCTATGACTTCATAAAGCATGTCTTTGTTACTTAACAAAGACTTGCTTTTGCAAGACAAAACTGAACATGTTTGGGAACTTTCCCAAACATGTTCAGTTTTGTCTTTAGATCCGGATGACGATCTGAAAAATATCCACACCACTGCTAAGGCCTCATGCTCGATCTTATCTGTTCAAATTGATTTCTCCATGTCTTTACACTTCCACCAAAACGATTCAGTATCTAATAAAATATGACACATTAAAAAAAATATATATATATAAACAGGCAACTTCTTTAACGTTTATAATCGTATCTCACCAACATTTCATCGATACGCAACCGTTTCGTCCATAACGCGTCCCCTCACTACTTCCCCATGGGGTTCGCCCCGTGGTAAGCCAAGGAGGGGACGCTATTTATCGATGTGTGTAGCTTTATTTTTATTTGTCTCCCTTTGTTATAATTGCTGCTTAATGATCGATCCCTGCTTTATTGCAAATGTGTAATAGCGGTATCTTGTTTTTGAGTGTTCATGGATTCTCTTGGATCTCATGTGTGAGTTTCGTTGACTGTTGTCGACTTAACAACTTGTCTTCAATTTGTTTTTATATAGCCTCTACTGTCCCACTGCTGGGCAAAGGCCTCCCCATAGAATTCCACTCTCCTCTCCGTGCGGTTATCTTTGGCCAAACGCCTTTAGATCGTCATGTTTTCAATTAGTTTTTTTTTTACCTCGCGTACTTTTTCTGCGGTGAACTACTGCCGGTTTTGCGACCACTTGAGATCTAATACCGTAGGCTGAAGATGAGTTAGTGACCTCTTATGGTGACTGTACACTCTCACTGAGATACTCCAAGTAGCAGTGGCAGTGTGGGTACTATACACACTTTCGCACTCACTCGGCCTCCGAGTGTCTCACCTTTATGGGTGATTCTAGTCAGAGGAATCAATGAAACAAAATATGTATACAGGGTGTAAACAGACTCTTCACGAACCCGTCAACCAATCATTCTGTACATCTAAGTAACTTTACGCAAAAATTATTGCTGGGGAACGACTTTTTTTTTTGGGGTTAAAAGTCACGTTTTACGGTAGGACTCAATCTAAAGTATTCAAAACATTATGCTGATGGATGGATTTAATAGTACGGGGGTCGTGAAGATGTCCTTAGTAAAAAAAAATACATTAAAATCACGTATTAAAAAAAAAGAAACTTGTTAAAAGTTGCAACTTTGACCCCTAATATTTCCGCAACTAAAAGGTTCCCAAGTATGGTTTATAACAAAAAAATGATCGCAATAACGGCAAGAACAAGTGGCTTTCGGATTCGCTAAGAGTCTTTTTACATACACCCTTTATTCAAATCACAATTCGGTCATTCTTTGATAGTTTTATGAAATGGTTACAAGAACACGGTAAATTAATGTTATAATTAATTTCGCTGACAGTGTCTAGCTATATCTGAAAAGTAAATATTAATAAAAAAAAAACTATTACCAAGAATAGTGAGATCACAACGTAACCTGGTCCTCTAGAGTACACAAGAGCTTTTAATAGTAATTCAATAATAAACTCTTTAGATAAGACAATCACCAAGCTCTTTTAACGGTAGCCTAATGTGACTGCTAACGACATCTGTTCTGATTTCCTACGTGTAAAAACCTCGACAATACTTCCCTCCTCGCAAAACACGGATGGACGTTGATAAGCAAGAGGGTAAGAGGACACAGTATCCCTCCCAAATTTGCTACCGCCCGCGAGATGGCACTTGTTTAAAGCACAAACACGTTGCTTCGAAAATGTTCTCAGTTTTGTTGATTATCTTAATATTATGGTTTAATTATTTTACTCATAATAATTACTTACAAATTTTAAACCACAATCTATGAATATTCGTGTTTTAACGTCGTCGCGTAGCTCTTACGTAGTACAAGAGATATTCGATAATAACAAAATTATGTGGATGAAAAAAACACTAATTAGGTAAATTAAAATTTTAACTTTGTCGTGACTAATAATGACTAGGTTTTTGAATTGAGAACAAATTGAAAACTGGTGAATCTGTAATATCATAAAATTTTGAATTACGAAGGAATCGCCTTGAGTAGGTACCAAAGATGCTAAAGCAGAGTTTGAAGTTATCATACAAACTTACTGTACCGGTATGTCGAAAATCTAGAGAAAGACCTACAAACGAGTCAGATCCTCAGAGACCTGTATGCTGTTATGTAGCTACACAGAGCTTCCATCATTATCATTGTCTTGCCATTATCCCAATTTATTTGTGGTCGGCGCAGCATGTCTTCTTCTTCCATACTTCTCTATTACTCGTCATCTCATCAAAGACCTCCTTTCTTGCCATATTATCCTTCACATGGTCACTCCATCGTTTCTTCAAGTGCTTCGAACATTGCAATAATATTTAGGCAAGCATATAAGTGTATCTTAGTGTTAGTGCACACAGGCATAAGTTTTATTATAGTTAAGGTTCTACCTTACACAGTAGCCAGAAAAAGCCGCAGTTTTTGATACCATTATCAAAAGCAGACAAAGAAGTTAAAACATACGTTGGCATTACTTTGTGTCGGCGCGTTTGGCGGAGCGCGGCGTCTCTGTGGCGATTAGATGCGTTTGCGCAACAAAACTGAACGATTTTCTGTTAATCTCGCCGCCATTGTTCCCAACAAACAAGTGTTTGGTTTGTAAACAACGTTTTTTGATTTTGTCTTGAAGAAAAAAAGTTACGATATTTAGAATTTAGATACATAGGCTGGGAAAGGATCGGTATAAAATAATTTGAAGATTGGTGAAGCTGTAGGCTTGACTGATTATCTAGCCAGGCGAAATCACAACACAAATTAATTCAAAGGTAAAAGATTTAACAATCTTTACTAATATAATAAAGAGGTATTTGTTTATAAGTTTGTTTGTAGGAACTACTGTTCCGATTCCGCAAACTCTTTCACTAACGGGAAGCTACATTATTCCCGAGTGTCATAGGCTACTTTTAAAAAGTTCCCGTGAGTTAATTTCCGTACGTACCGTCCGGACGGGAGTGAATCTCTCGGATTCACTCCCGTCCCTTCCCGCAAAAGCTAGTAATTTATAAAACTGGTAGACTTATACAATTTTAATACAAGAAAATCAAAAGAAGGAAGGAAGTTCTTCGATTTACCATTAAGTTGCAATCGTAAACAGAGTTATCCATCATCTAATCCAACGTTTTTTTTTTCTGAACAATAATTGCAATCCTGGCAATTTAGAAGACCAACCCTGAACTGCTATAAGTACAGCCTGAGACCTGGTGGAAAAGCCAATAATACTAAGGCTTTAACTTCAGTCAGTGGTGATCATGAACAACTTTACTATCACTATCTAAACGTTAACCAAAAATCTAGTAACAGATACAATCAATGTTATTCCAAAAAATATAATTATGAATATCCTTGTCTGGTATATCAATTGTTGATAATCTTCTAATCCCACCCCGCCACCTGGGGTAGCATACTGCGGGGGAGGAGAGGGGAGGAGGAGGGGGTGAAGTAAAGAAATCCTATTTTCATAGTTCACTTAACCAACCGCCGTAATTTTGTTATCACGCATCACCGCATTGGGCTCCTGTTGAAGTGTGTGTTAGATTGGTCTTGATACTTGAATCTTTTGGTTTGATGGAGTTCTTTTAAAAAGTGTAGGTTTTATGCAGGGTGAATTTTTCAAGTGGGCGTGGATGGCTAAATCGGAAACTATGAGGAATAGCGAAAAATGCTCAAAGGAGTCTCGAGCCCGATTTTGATGAAAACTAAAACAGCATCATTAGATTTCTGAAAAATCAATATTCCTAGCCAGGAATCAACTCACTTATACGAGTATGTTCTAATTTGAATTTTTACGCTTTTTTTCTATTGATTGTCTATTACTTAATTGATTTTTGTCTAGTCTAGTTTTTCCTTTGGATAGCCAAGGGCACTGCAAAACTTTTCTCCTTACCTCCGTCCCGACTTTTTTCGTCCCAAAAAGGCTAAAGTATCAACACCATTCGGTCAACGTACAAACGTCTTAGATGTTTACAAAGTTATTCCATATTTTCAATTTAAACAGAAGTCGGTGTGGGAAGGCGGACTGTTTCTCTTTAGGCTCACAACAAAGTTCCAAGCCTCAGATTATATTGTGTTTTATATAACAATCTCTTTGTTATGTGCCGTTCAACCCTTTAAGATGAGGAGGAGCTTTGATTAGGAGAGAAAAGTCTTAGGTGTGACAGCTGCTTGGCTTTCCGCGTCAAAAACTAATAAATATGAAACTTGAGATCTGTGTTTTGAAGAGCGATTGTTCATTTTGGGCTCTTGCTTGCTTAGCGTAGTGTTCTTGCATAGACGAGAGGAAACGAAGAAAAAATTGTCTTCTAAGCCATTGATGTACAGACACATCAAGCTACAACAATGCGTCAAATTTCTTTAACAGTTTTACAACTTTATCCCTGAAGCATTAGGTTCAAGGTTGATTGGGAAAATTGACAGTTTCGGGTAGCTTGACCTGCTGGCGTCGGTACAAACAACACTGGGCCTAGGTGGGAGTATGGCTCGCTTGCATTTGCTGTCCATGATTGGCTGATCTATTATATATGTCACTAGCTCATACCCGCGGCTTCGCCCGCGTGGAGTTTGCGAATTGCCCGCGGGACTTACTTATGGCATAATAAGTAATCTTTGTGCTATACCAGACTATAATCTGTCTCTGTGCCAAGTTTCACCCAGATTGGTTCAACAGTTCTGGCGTGATTAAGAAACCAACATCCATCCATCTAAACTTTCGCATTTATAATAGTTTATGTAAGATAACGAGGTGGAAGGGAATCCGACGCGAAAACGGTTACCACGCATCATTTGGAGCGCCCACGTAGAAGGTTTTAATCAGTAATTAAAAAAAGTTTCAAAACCCTATTTGACTCCGTTGGGAGATGATTTCGGAAAAACTACGAGTATGATACACGTATCTTGTAATTTTAACTGAAGAGTATGTACACAAATTTTCAAGTCAATCAACCCCGAGAGTAAAAAGTTTCACAGAAAATTCAACACCCCATTTCACCCTTTTAGGGCTGGAATTTCGTTAAACCCTTACTTAGTGGATACACACTCTTCATAAAGAATATACCCTTCAAATTTCATGTCTCTAGAACCAGCGGTTTGGGATGTGCGTTGATATATCAGGCAGTCCGTCAGTCAGTCAGGACTTTGAATTTTATGTTTATAGATTAAAGTTGTCATCGTCAAGAGTAATCAAATAATTTAGAACGAGATGATGAACTAGCATTGAAATCCTACAACGCGCAGTTAAAGTTATCTGTGACTTAAGAAGACTTTAAAAGAACCTGACATCAACCCACCACACGTAACACCATCTGGTCTTTATACCCCCAAAGGCTTTAGTATAATATTCTCCCTGTAAAATAAGCTCTAACACCATTTCATGCTTGGTGCATGAAATGGTGTTAAAGCTTATTTTGCATCACTTGGCCTGATTGAAATTTTGCCAAAAGTGAAATCTAAACTCGTTTAATAGATCGATCTTTTAGCTAAAAGTGTATTTTATGTCTCAAAAATTTCTGCACTATTTAACCAGCAAACTAGACAAATACCCCGAACAGGCCTTCAAAATGACGCCATACGGCAAATTCCTTAGCTCAACAATCGAGTTGTTATACGAACGATTATTACCGATTAATAATCGCTTGGACGCTCGATTAGTTAAGGACACGAGACAGCCATCGCAGGGACAACGTGCCAAATGGCGGAAAACACGAATTATGTTATCAAAATAATTATTTGTGGTCCAATGGGTTTCTGAAGAGCATTATGTGAAGCATGGTGGTGGGATGCCGTATTGACAGATTTGGAATGTGTATATTTAGAAGGGCCTTATGGTAGGGAAGAATGTATGGGAATTGCTGTGGATTTTGAGAGAGGCCGTTTTTATAAGACATAAAGAAAATAATGGTTACATTGTTTTTGGTGTGGGTAATATCGTTAGAATGGTAGTGCAAGTAATCGCGTCAGGCATACCCATCCCATCTTTCTACAGATGCATCGCCAGCTCCGTGGAAAAGTATGGTTCGTACTTTTTTTAAATTATTCTTGTGACTGACGTCGTGGACTTTACTATCCCAATAAGAATGCAGAAGTTGTAGAGTTAGTGAGAAATCAGTCATCAGTTAGAGATTGTGAAACAAGTAAAGCAGACACAGAGATTTGTTTGATTTACTTGCTGTGAAGTCTGAAAACTCTTAATACAAAAAAGTGAATCAAATGATTGTTGACAGCCAACCCAAATACTGAGAAGTGCGTGTAATTGTCTTTAATTGGCCGTAAAACAGCATATACATAATTCGTTAACAAAATATACTGATGATACTTCCAAGAACGCGGGAGCAACGCACTGCATCACTGAACAGAGAACCTCACCGTCGCTCGCCCGCGCGGAAACTGTCACAATTTGACGTTTCCCTTGACGTGACGTTCCATATTCAAACAGCCCGCCTTTTATTTTTGTTTCTTTATCTCCATCTCAATCTAACGGCCAGTAATGTTACATTTTAATTTTTAATACCAAAGCGCAAAGGTCGTATATCGTGTATGTACCGTTCGAATATATTGGATTTATATTTTTTAATTGTCTGTTATCTCGATAACCTGTTGTGGGGCATTTCGTTTCGTAGCAACGGACGCGATGAATGCATAATTAAGTGGAAGCATTTTATGATTTTCGTTAATCCGATAGTTTTACTACTTCACAGGAAAACAGAATTCCTGAAAAGGTTTGTTACCTTTAAATTAAGTTTATCATTTATCATTTTAACTTTTATTTATACACATGGGTTTTAATGTGGTGTTACTTTATTAAGTTTTTTTTATAAAAAGCCGTGGGTAAGTAATTGATTTCTCTCAGGCTTTCGATTGTGTACCAAGTCTTTAGGAAAAACGTATAGGTACCTAATCATTGGGGATGCCTCAAGTCTGATCAAACTGCTATTTTACTATGTATATAATATGTGTTTGCTCTTCCTTTCGAACTGCAAAAAAGGAGTTCCCCAAGGAATCCTCTTTAGGTCGTTTCTGCCAAGTCTCAAGAGTGTGGTGAAGAACTAACTATTACAGAATAAAATTCCAGTAATTTTATTTAAGTAGCTATGTATATAAAAAACAAAATAGAAAGTCGTTTCTATTTTCACCATTGCATAACAACAAACCAAATTAACAAAATAAAAATGTTCATAAAAACCTCATAAATTATGTATCGAAACACTTAACACGTTTAAAATTAAAATCAACCGAATTTTTAAATGAAAGTAAAAACGTCCAACCTCTTTCGTCGACCGCTGACGTTACACGTCATGTTTAAATTTCGAACACACGAGCCTTTAAAAAAATAAGTTTACTTTTTTGTTTTTTTTTCTTTGAGCTAAGGAACGCAACCCGATCTCCAAAATTCACTTGCTACCAAGTTTATTATTTGATACTTGGGGCGGATTTTTTTTTACCGGCCTTACGCGCGGCATCTTTGCCTCTTTGTTAGTTAGTTTTTATTATGTAGGAGTTGTTTGTACTGAAATTATTTAGGTATTTAAGTTCATTGATCAGTTGGTTACAATATCAGTTTTGTATGGATGGGTTCTGTTATGATACCGCCGTATTATAATCGATTTGCGCCAAAGGTTTTCGTACCTGAGTGTAAAATATTAAAGATTGAAATATGGGTAGGTATGTCTTTGAGGGTAGGTAAAAGTAATCTACAACAGTAAAAATGACTGTATTTGCTAAAATAAAACGCACAACTTTAGTTAGAAATTTCTCCTTGAAGACCTTCAACGGCCCAAAACAGACACATTCCAAACGTCCATATTCCTTTTAAATTCTCACAAACCGTCAACCGATCATTCAAAATATTTTCTCACTAATTGTAATTTAAACTATCGCTATCTTGTTACCCATCGTTTTGGCGCGCGACGTCGCCTGGTGGTCCTCAAAACAGCTGACACTTTCTTAGAGCTTCGAATTGTCAAAATGTCGACCGATCACCATTTTGGTCCGACTTTGATTTTACAACTAAAGTAGGAAATACGGACTCTATTTCACAAGAGCTATGGTTTAGTTTGGACTGAAGTTGTAGAGGAATGAACGACAAAAAGTGAAAGATGACGAGATAAGACGTGCGACGCCAAAAATCGTCCCGTAGCCTTTTCTCGTTGATATTCTTTGATGAAATTATTTTTTAGATATTTTTTATAATTGATATTTAAAAAGAGTGTTTTTAAACTACTTATTCTCCGACTGTTGATTGTTACCCTACCATATCACTCCTTTCAGGCAATCAGTATCCATCTATCGTCATCATCTATCTATCGACATGAACTACTTACTCATGGCGTGGTAAAACATTGCCTAAATAAATATCGCCATTCATAGACTCTTTAAAAGAACCCCAATTAAATAGAAACTCTGAATCATCCACAGCCCGACTAAACGTACTGGTAGCCTCGCTACACTCACCAGCCTCTCTTTGTTTGTGCTAATCTCCACGCTCGCAACTCTGTCAGCCTCAAGTTTAGTTGGCCTTAGTTTTCCTGGAATCAGTATCATCTATTGGCAAAGATGTACCTAGGTGACAAATACAGTGGTTATTGGCTGGACAAAGACTTTAAAAATGTCATTGATATTGTGTGGTCGGTACTTGTGGACATGTGCGTGGGTGTGTGAGGCCTAATTATTCGGAATAATCGTCGTGTATCGTTAATTAGTCGCGACGACTCTGTCGCGAGACCGCCCGCCAACACAGTGGAGCTCAAACTTTCAACTGACTCTGGAAGGGTTAACAATGACACTGAAAATAAACATAAACTCTTAGACAACTGCTTTATTCAGTTAATTTTAAAATATTTAATTTAATTGACTCTTATATTAATTATATACATTAATAATTAAAAACTATTAAACTAAAATAAATAAACTAACAACAAACTATAAAAGGGCATCGAAAAACTCCTTCTCAACGCTGTCAGCTGGTAATATGAATAAAGTATTAAAAGTGCAAAGGGATACATGAAAAGAATACAAAGTATAGAAAACAAAAGGAGAGGGAGAGAAGGGCCAAAAAAATGGAATGGAATATGAATGATAACGTGACAGTCGGAAAGATGTTGATAGTAAGAACTCTGAGACCCAGATCTATAAAAGTTCAACGTACTCTGGCTTAGTGGCTATTGTACAAACAATGTAAGACGCCAGTAGGTCAACCTACCCGAAACTGTCAGATTTTCCCAACCAACCTTGAACCTAAGGCTGCAGACATAAAGTTGAAAATCTTTAATAAAAAATTGACAGATTGTAATAGCTTGATGTGCTGGCGTTTGTACGTGGAGACATTAAATATGGAAGATACGCTAATTGGTAAACCATCTTTGGACAAGAGAGACTTTAAGGTCTCTGAAAACTAGTCCCCATTCATTGGACTCTAATTTTTAAAACTCATGTGTGGGTAGATCTGGATCTATACTTACTAGGGACATAAGCAAAATGCTAACGCAACAGGATAAGTTTACCAAAAAAATATCAAGGTTGAAGTCATCGAATTTGGAGAAACCACCACACCAGAAACTTTGAGCAACCATTACAAAATGATGGATCGAACGATGAGCCAAGGTGTCAGACCGGCGCGGCAGGTCCTCTGAAATACAATATTAATCGTTATCGCGCAATCGATTCGACCCAAATGTTTCGGCGGTTCGTGGCTCGTCATAAGTTGAAGATTTTTTGTTTTAAAGTTGGTTGAGAAATTGGTACTGAGAATAAGATACTCGTAGGTGACGTGTAATTTTTTAAATCATCTTCTTAGCCTTTTCCCAACTATATCGAGGTCGGCTTCCAGTCTAACCGGATGCTGCTAAATACCAGTATTTTACATGGAGCGACTGCCTATCTGACCTCCACAACCCAGTTAGTACTGGGAAATACGATACTCTTTGAACGATACCCTTTTTTTTTAGTATGGGTGTGCACGATACCCTTACGTGTAATTTTTTAAATGAGGATACGAAAACGTTACTGGCACAAGATGCTATCAAGTGCTTTCTTGTACAAGAATCAAGCAAGTAAAGAGAAGGAGAAAATGGCGGCGTATTCTTAAAGCAAATATTTGAAGATAGTGACTTCCACAAACCCAGTCTGGATCCACGTGCAGCTCACTTTCTTCTTTCTGAGAAATAAGTTCTGTGGTTTAACGTAATGTTCCCACTTGGGGGTCCAAGTGGGAACATTACGTTACAATGACTTTGCTCAGCGGGTCTTAAAATGTTGGGACCTGCTGTAAATTGTACAGTTGAAAAAACTCACGATAGTGGAAGATTTAAGAACATTCCTGGAGATAAATTGATACTAATAAATAATGTAATTACCAAATAGTTGAACATCCTCGGCAAATAGAGACGTTTTGCGTGGGGCGTGCTGCGCGGGAGCTAGCGCCGACATCACCCGAGCGGCGCCGATGTCACCCGACCGTACCCGACCTATTTGATCAATCGCCTGGCTGACAGCGGTTAAGTTGTCATATTATTCACACTATAATCACAGCTATAATAGACGTCATGGGTTTGCTTGGTGACTGAAAATGGAAAATCCATATTTGTCTGGATTTTAATTTGGAGACATTTTTTCAGCCAGCTACATAGATTTAATGATTTGAATACTTCAGTCGTTATTTAGGACCACATTATGAGATGAAAAGCGGTAATATGAGGTAGGTTTACATTTTCATCTGAGGGTAGACATAGCAGTTGTGACGGATGATATGTCAAGAAAGGAGGTGTCTGACGAGATGACAAGTAATAGAGAAGTATGGAAGAAGAAGACATGCTGCGCCGACCACAAATGAATTGGGCAAGAGAATGATAATGATGGTAGATATGGTTGGATGGATGGTTGTATGTACAGTCAGCTTCACGAGGCAGCACGAAACTACGTTCCCAACTGGGGTACCCAATTGATGCAGCCCACCGTACATAGTGTTCATAGTACATATTTGATATTAGATAAATAAGTTCCATATTTGTTGTAACAACCATAAATGGCAACATTTTGATTAAAATATCACTCTAATGCGGCCTTGTTTGTTCAAATTCCTTGTGTTTGATCTTCGTTACAAAATTAAATATATCAAACACATTCTGCGGTACTAAAAATGTATAATTTTATGGAAAAATCCTCACAAACATCAATGTCTTGTAATACTTTTTGCATCTTGCAGTACCTACTGCTGACAATCCCGTGTTTATTACGCGACTGAGGATGTTAATGTGTTGGTCACAGTAGTTTTTAGTTTTATATCATCCGCCCAATGGCGGATGATATAAAACTAAAAACTACTGTCTGGGCTGACGATGATTGAAAAACTGTGATCCAATGATCACAGTTTTTCAATCATCGTCAGCCCAACTCAGCAATCTTGTCTCTAATGTAAGGTTAGAAATATTTCAATATAGACTTCTCGTCATATTTTTTCCTCACCTTTATTTTCAACGATTGTCAGATCACTTGACAGGAGTCTGCCTTTATTTCTTACCATTGTCAATATAACATCATAACATTTTTTTGTGATCGACCGCCCAGTAGCCTCAAACCATGCTATATTAACTTGCCTTTGTCAAAATTTATTGGCCAAAAGTTAATTTTTGCGTTCACCTCTCTTTGAAAAACTCTCCCTTTCAAACAAACACATAACTGTCATACAGTTCTTTTTAACCTTATTGCGATGGTATAAAGGGTACTTTCCCTTGGTTGGAGTGTTTGATAAGTTTTTCAAAAAGTTACTAACAAAGAAATGTCATTATGATAATCCGTTTTGGGGTTCTATTAGTTGTTTGTTGTTTATAAATCGTTAAGTTGTTTGAAAATTGTAAAAATATGTTTCTTGGAATAGTTGGCATTTAATTTTGAGCTCCTTACTTAAGTAATTTGTAAGTTTTTAAGTATTTTTAACGGCCGATACTTGGATGAAGTTAAAAAACTTTTTAAGGTCTTTGTGCGGTAAAAAATGAATGTGATGTAGCTTTTCCACTTCAGACTTGAGATTTTAATCCGTGTATTGTTTGACATCTCTGATCTTAGTTGGATACCGGTAACGGTATTTTCGCTCCTTTTAAATTCAAAAAGAGATGAATTATTATTGTCTCTGGATGGGGACTCAGGACGTGAGGTAAGTCAACAATATGTATTAGGTGCAGTGAACATCTGTGCTGCAAGCTGCAAATAAACTTGGTCGTTCCACCCTAGGATCTTGAATTTTCACGGACTGACCACACCAAAGGCCAGTTGGTTTGTTATCGTCTTACAAAAATAATCTTAGAAGAAAAAACGTAAACTAGCTTTATTTTCTAAAGAAAATACTAAACACACAAATTGTTCTAGTACGTTTACCTTTTGACCGCCTCATTGGTTTAGTGGTCATAAACGCGACTGCTGAGCATAAGGTTCGATTCCCGGGTCGGGCAAAGTGTTATTGGGTTTTTCCATTGGGAATTTCTCAGTAGCAGCCTCAGAGTCTGGATTTGTGCCAGGTTGATGGCAGTATGTTTGCCCCCTATTACACGTGACTTAAATCATAACTGGCGAAATATGGGTGTACTGTTTGGTACACCTCTGCCTAACCCTTCGGGGATTACAGGCGTAATGTTATATTATGTTATTTTCACCCTTACCATTTTATTTTGTTCTTTTATACGCGACTGCTGGTAGCTTATATTGATAAAGCTAAGGTTAAGGTTAGCGAGCATTCGTTACGTGAGAGTGATCCATCGACACCTCCTGATTGACAGGTGATGTAAAGGATGTGGAAGATAAGAAACTGCTATAAAGGGTGTAAAAAGACTCTTAACGAAGCCGAAAGGCACTTGTTCTCCCCGTAATTGTGATATTTTTTTTGTTTTTGAGTTCTAGACCATCTTTTGCGTATATTACTTAGTTTGATATATAGAATACTTGCTTGACGGCTTCGTGAAGAGGCCCGCGAAATCCAAATTTTCTTAAGCTTTTTGCAATTTGCAGGTGAGTGTAGGGTTCAATTAACGATTCAATTAACAATAGTAATAATATCTATACCCTATTCAATGTTTAATGGGTATTCATTATTCTACTTGACGCTAAATGGGTCAGATACATATCTCTATGGAAAATGGAAGCTGGCCCCATGTTAGTTGGCAAAGGCTAGTTCTAGATAGGACAGAAGTCTAGGGTCCTTGGACATCTCTTGGATTTATCTACCTTTTGCGCTTTGTAACTGAAGGGTTATCATTGATCTATTAAAACTACACTTAACTAAGGTATCTGCAGACCCTTAGATAATATATAATTCCATGTATGATGTATGTATTACTCACGGCTCATCGTGTGACCACTCAAAATTACCAGTGCAGGCCCCCGTGGCTCGGTAGCAGAGGTCAAATTATAATTTAATTATTTCTACACATCTCCATGCACCTTTTTTGGTAAGAGTTGTAATTGGATAATCTTACTCGTGTACAGTTACTATTGCGCAATTTCAATAAGGATCAACTCCAAGATATCTACGAGCTCATCCTCGACTTTGTACTGACTGGTTTCTATCACAATTTCATAGTGATCAATAACCATGGGATCAACCATTTGCCGATGGTTTAATATTTCATTCGCATTCAACTCCTATAGGGGATACATTTTCAAGAATGTTCCTTTGTTTTTGTATAATCACCGTCATCTGCCTAGCCTTTTCCTAACAATGTTAAGGTCGGCCTCCAGTCTTTTACATGGAGCGACTGCCTATCTGACCTCCACAACCCAGTTAGTAATAGGTTGCCAGAATTTCAGGCCACTGTACCTGTAATGACTATTTGTAAAATACCTTATGTAATAGAAAATCATAATTATCTTTGAAATGATAGACACCTGCAATAAAGTTTTAAGTGCGATTAAAGAGATTACTCCAAAAAAAATATCCTATGATGTCAATGTAACCTAGACTAATCAGTTTTTACTGTTCAATGCTAAGCAAATCGTAAATGTATTTTACTGATTTCTGATAGATATAGGATGATTTGCAAGAAGTTGGCAACAGTTAGCCAAGTCATTAGTTGTATTTGGGTGGTCTGTGTCCAGTCTAGATGATTTTGAAATTAATAAAACCAAGTACGCAAAGTTGCAATTCATGTTTCTTTCTTCTTCATATAATTAAGACTACATACATTTTCAGGCTGTTACACGAGGTGTAACATAATAAACGTAAAACCTACCGTGCGGTGTCTCGTAACATAATCACGCAAGTAATTCGAAAAGGGTTAGGCAGACGTATGCATATCACATCTCACCAGTTATGTTTAAGTCCCATATAATAGAGGCGAGCCTATTACCATTAACCCGGCACAATGCCAGACTCCGCGCGGCTGCTATTGAGAGATTCCAGATTAGAAAACCCAATAACACTTTGCCCGAGCTGGGAATTGAATCCAGGAGCAGCTTAGCAATCGCTTGCGACCACTGGACCAATGAGGCAGTCACAAAATTATGTTACCTAGTAAAAAAATCACTGCCAAGCCTTGCAACCGCATTCTCCCACAGCAACTACTATGTTATATTTATATTGAACAAGGCGATCCGTGGGCAATGATTGATGGAACAGATAGTTTATTACATATTGAAGATTACCTTGTTAGTCTACGGGTCATGCAGTCATTTTTATTAATCAAAATATTTACACAATTGCGTATAGAGAATCAGCATAGGAAAGATATTGAAAGAGCAACATGGTGGTCTAGTAGCAAATTTTACAGAAAGAAGAAAAATACACCGGATGCCACTATCAATAGAGTTGAGCTCCTTGAGTTATAAGTCAAGTTACACGATAACTGACAAATGCTTGCATTGACTGGACAAGTCCACTCAAATCTGTGTGGTTCTTTCTTCAAAAGACCATCTCCTACACTAATCTGCAATACTGCATAGCCCTGATGTGAATTGACCAAGATTATGGGTGGACCTTAAAATATACCTGTGAGTTTGTTTCGGCTGTTTCTTCTCAGAGTAGTCAGGTACGAAACAGCGCAGCGGCCCCATCTAGTTCCTTTTTTTTAAGATGTAAAAGTGTTTGTAAAAACCTATTTGCGAAATAAACATATTGTATTAATAGTTTACATAGAGCGACTTGCGAGTAAGCGAGTATCTGACATCTACATCTCAATGGGTAACACGTCCCTTGGTAGGACAGACTGGTTGTCAGAATTCCGTATTTCAGACTACTCATCACAACGACTGTCAAAGATCTACCAATGACAGCCGGGATAGCGGTTTCTTAGGCACGTATAAAACTCAATCTAGAACTAGAACATTTTAGAACAATTTCTTTTCAAAAGAAACCAAGAATTAAAATACCATCACAACAAGGACAATTAGTATAAGTCTGAAGTCGTCAACCCGTCTTAAGCAAGCGTGGCTATCAATGCTCGCGCGTATGAGAAGAGGCCTTTGTCCAGCTGAGGGACAGTTATAAGCTGGTATTATTAAAGCTAGGATAGTTAACCAAATCAAATCATGTTTTAATTGTATTTTAATCACCAGCAAAATAACTTTCTATGACAACAAATCAATTCAAGCGGCAACCAATATCCCAATCATGCATTTCACACGGAAATCAAAGCAAACGGTAGCAAAACATTCAGTTATCAAAATGCTGAAGTTAACTAGCAGCATTGACCTCTCCAATACCAATTTTCTAATACACTTATCTCCATCAACTGCCATACGATTTTCAACCATAACACGAACTTCATAAGCAAAGGCTTAGAAGATTGATGATTTTTCAGTAGGTAAATGTATATTTGTATTCAGGTTAGAACTCAAAGCTGTCAAGAACCGTTGGACCGTATAATGGAAGCTCCCAAGATACGTCTGAACTTAAGACACATATGAAACTGTCTTATTTTTTTATTTGTGATTTATTTACCGATAGCAACATTGAGGACGTAAGCCTTGATTGTGTTATTTGGTTTGGCAATCGGTAAATAAAGAAAAAAACGATGGATGGACTGTGTGAAGGATGATGTGGCTAGAAAGGAGGTGACTCCTGAGATGACGAGTAATAGAGAAGTGTGGAAAAAGAAGACATGCAGTGCCGGCCACAAATGAATTAGGATAAAGGCAGGTGAATGATTATGAATCCGTAAAAGAACTTACGAAAGTACCATATAAATAAGTAGTATTTGCTCAATACACAGGCCGACAAAAAAAAAAAAAAATTTGGTGCGTGTTAAATTCGCTTAGATATTGTTTTTGGACGTGTCATCTGAATGACTTACCTACAACTGTCATACTTGTATCAGCTCTAATTTAACAACTACCCTCATTTTTCTTTTTTTTTACACTTTGACTTCAACAAAGTATCACAAGTTTAATATTTTTCATCATTTCGACATTTTTTCGACATTTCAACATTCAGTATCAAAGTGGGGAGAATCGGTACCAGGGTAGATGGGATACCCACGACGAGATAGCCGATTACTACTGAGCTCTTATGAGAGACAACCCAAACGACAAACACACAAAAAAAACAATCGAGAATTCTGTGTATTCTGAATAATAAAAAATGAGCTTTTTCCACACAAATTGATTTTTTCAAATAAATTAAAAACTAGAGCTGATACAAAAAAACTAAATGCATACTTGGAACCAGTGAATAAGGTACTCTCAAAATTAGGTCTTAAAATTACGGCACCAAAAATTGAGTTGGCCAGTGAATTATCTAAGTCAATGCAGAAGAAGGGCTCTGCTTAAACAGAGAAGTAATGAACACCATGCTCTCAGCCCAGATTATGCCACGGTTGTCTCACAATATGTTCCTACACAGGCATTCAAAGGAGTGCCGACGTTATGTTAAGTAAGTTATGGTTAAAAGTTGCATGATCAGATCACACAATGATAATTACCAAAACCAGCTAGCTTACCAACAGTAAAACAAAACAAAAGCGAGTCCGGATATTATGACCAAGGCCCATTCTGCGAAACATGTTTATTTAAACGTAATGCGTCTCCACATATCTGACAACCCTGATTCCTTGCCCATTCCTACATCATATTAAGCCCAAGCGTCTTTACATTCTCCATTAATCTTCTGAAAGCATATTTTATATCAAGGTGGCCACCCTCTACAACTTACCGCCGCATCAGAATTAAATCTTAACAACCTCTCATTGAGGCCGGATTACAAAAATCCGATATTTCTGGCCAAGGACCATCCAGCGGTCACTTTTACTTACAAAACGAACTTCAACAATGTTCTTGAGGTGTCGGCTTCACAAACAAACATACAAACCATTTATGCTCTAGTGCATATCCATTACATGCAACAATTGTATTTAAATCCTCACTAGGCTGCCGATAGGATATCTCCTTTGCATCGCCGCAAATTAAAAAAAAACTTCGGCGCCGAATTCTAAGTGACCATTGGTGCGTTTGAATTTGGAAGTCGTATTAGTCTTATTGTTCAGCCGTAGACAAATAATGTAGAGGAGTGATTGAATTTGTAAGTAGATAGTTTGTTTGTAAGTTTTTTTTGCAATAGATAAATGCTTAGATTTTGCCGATAGACGCATATACCAGAACAAAAACGTGAAACTTATACGCAAATTCTCAAAAAACAAAAAGCTTGTCTCTTATTCCTCGTATGGAGTCTATGGCTAGTTCTGATTGATTTTCCTTTTAAAAATAAGTACCTTTTTTTAAGAATCCATTTAAAAACCGTTACACTAGTTTATTTTTCAAGAACTTAGGTTAGACAAGTCTATTTTAAGAACTACTTCAGTTTCGAAGTGTAGATGATTATCGATGTTCCTTCCTCACGCTTCAGTTGACCTCTACACCACCTAATCGCTGGTGTTGGTCTCACATTGCAGGTAATGGTCACGTTCACTGGTTTTCAATCGATTACGAAGGCGTAATGGATGACCAGATGCATGCACACAATGGTCTGGGAGATTTTCTGGAGTGATGCCTCTCAATAAACACAATGTGGAGATTTTTGATGGAGTGGGTTTGTAAGTGCTGTCGATTGTCACGTGAGAGTGTGCTGAAGATTATGAAAACGTCGTTTTCTCTTGAGGTAGTCAGAAGCTACAGAATGTCATCGATTATGACAAAATAAAGGGTGTAAACAGACTCTTAACAAAACCGAAAGGCACTTGTTCTCCCCGTCATTGCCATCATTTTTTTGTTCTAAACCATACCTGGGAACCTTCTAGTTTCGGAGATATTGGGGGTCAAAGTTCCAACTTTCTCACAAGTTTTTTTTTAAATACATGTCTTTATTGTAAAATTTTTACTTTAAACACCCTCTTCCTATTCAATCCATCCATCAGCACAATGTTTTGAGTGCTTAACATTGAGTCCTACTGTAAAACGTGATTTTTCAGCCAAACTCAGTGGGCCGAACGAAGAATAAATCAAAAAATCTTTTCCTAGGACTAATTTTTGCCTAAAGTTACTTAGTCTGATGTACATAATGCTTGATGGCTTCGTGAAGAGTCTGTTTACACCCGGTATGTGCTTGAAATACATAAGCGCTTAGCACTTATGAAATTCTAACTCGTCAATATAAAATTCATAGATTGTCTACATAATTTAAGGTTATTAATCAGAGTTTTCGTGACAATCAAATGTTTAAGAAGAATAAACCATAAATTCATATTTGCACCCCTAATTTTCCTTTGTTATCCCAAAATTTGATGACCGGCGTTAAGGGTTAATATATCAATGATAGCAGAGGAGCTCTTGGAAAAATAATAACAGCCGCTCGGGTCGATCTTTAGGTTAAGCCGTGCTTGCCTAGGTTGGTCTGTGGATGGGTCACCACCCATTACGTACCGAGTGTCCTCCGTGCCTCGGAAAGCACGTTAAGCCGTTAGTCCCGGCTGTCATTTGTACATCTTTGACAGTCGTTACAGGTAGTCATCATTGGCCCAAAAAGTCTGACAACCAGTCTTACCAAGAGGTATCGTATTACCCAGTATTAACTGGGTTGTGGAGGTCAGATAGGCAGTCGCTCCATGTAAAATACTGGTATTTCAGCTGCATCCGGTTAGACTGGAAGCCGACCCTAACATAGTTGGGAAAAGGCTAGGCAGATGATGATATCTAATGATAGCTATTATATATTATATTTGGTGACTTCAATAGTATTTTCACGTTTTTCCAAGCAAACTGCTAAAAACGAATACAACGTTACAATAATAATGTTGCCAAAAAAAGATTACTCATCCCCATACCTTGTGTAACACGCGTCCTGGGAGGTTTCGGCACTTTGTGGGATTATCCCCGGTGTATCTGCAATCCTTGCATTGTGCTGCAGGGCAGAGGAGCCGCCGCAAACGACTGACGGCTCTGTACACTTGTCGGCTAATAGAATGGATTTAGATTTGGTTTTTGGGAGTGATACTGCCGACATAAAGCACCGATCCTAAATTGTCTTGGATCTTGTCTGCGTTGCTGTTTCATGAATAATAGAAGCTGCCCGCGATTTTTACTAGAATTCAAACCCCAATAGACCCAGGAATTGAGTCCTTTTTTATATTTGTTTATTATATTACAATCTAGCCTAAAAAGGCTAATAAACAATTTTAATCTAACTTAATTTGCTAAAGGTAATTATATCTAAGAGCACGTACAATGCGTTTACTTAGCGTCTGTTAAGGTGAAGTCACTTTGTTCTTGTGAATTGAGTCCTGAAATATAAATATTAAGATCAAAAATATATATATTTTTTTTTATTAGTTTAAGTTTAACTAGCTTGTAACTACTAGACCAACGAGGCAGTAATATTAAACAGTATTTAGAAGATTTAATTGTATAGGTATACACCGTGATTTTTTAGTCGTCTGGCAAAGGTGGTCCTCCATGTATCCGACATAAAATACCTCTAGGCGTGTTTTTTACCATTAATTAAGATAATAGGTACAAAGAAAAATAAATAATACATTAGAATTATGAAACATCCTGTTAATAATGTTTACGTATAAAACAGTAGAACATAACTAACCATCGCACGAGTCGAGTAGATAGATCTTCGCTCGTAACAGAATGTTTCAACTACGTTATGCATCATAATAATATATATATATATTTTTTTTTTTTTATCTTTTAAATTCCATTGTTTTTTGTTATGAATTGGACACATGAAGTGGGCTGCCGTTGTCAGACGACTAAAAAGTCACGGAGTATACAGAGGAAATCTGATACTTTGCTTGGCGCTAATATTCAGAAATAGTAAACAACGTGACACAACCTGCGGCAAGAGATCTAAAGTTAAGTTTTTAAACACCATTACCTCAAATTAAAAGCTTAATTCATTTGAGATGCGCACATTAAAACAGCAAACAATCACAGCTAAAGCTAATGATACATTTGACACAAAAACGATTCGCTATTATACTAACACCGCCGCACAAAAGCTGAAATGAATCTCAATCAACAAAAGGAGATTCATCGAGTTTTTTTTTACAAGCAAAAGAATTTCTTTGATGCGGCACAAGTAGAAAGTATCAATGTAACATAAGCTTAATTATCAATTGAAAATCTTCGTAATGAATGCTTGTATATTGCTTCTGGGGATGTAGGGTTGTCACTCCTTGAATCAATTAGGAAGAATTCTATAAATCCTGCTGTTACTTTTGCAGGGCTACACAAAAATATGTCCAATAACTCTGTTGATGATGGACAGAGATGGAGAGGAAGAGCCAAGGTAAAGTAAATGGGTTCAAATATCGTTAGTGGATTACTAACAAGTGCGAGTCGGACTCGCGCACGAAGGATTCCGTACCATTATCTATACAACATTAGACAATAACGGCAAAAAAATCACGTTTGTATGGGAGCCCCCCCTTAAATATTTATTTTATTCTGTTTTTAGTAATTTTTGTTATATCGGCAATAAAAATATATCATCTGTGAAAATTTTGACTGTCTAGCTATCACGGGTCATGAGATACACCTGGTGACAGACAGCGGAGTCTCAGTAATAGGGTCCAGTTTTACCCTTTGGGTACGGAACCCTAAAAACCTCTCATTATTTCATACAAATTCTAAAATTAAGTGAGCAGGCTACTTACAAACACCAACAAATACCCATTTTTATAAGGCGATATCTGGACAAGTGGTAAAATAAAAGCATATTAATGGATTATGAACCCTCGACTCAGTTGTGACAGTTATAATTCTAACAGTGCAATAATATTTAAGAATACATTTAGGTGTCGCTCAGTGAGAATGAAAACGGGCGTAAGTCTTAGTAATATTAATCATGATACTGATCCATTACCAGCTAGCCTACCTATTGTATGTACACACGGCGGCACCTCAAACTTTACATTTCCAGTATAAAGTGGCCTCACTTTGTATATATTTTCTGTACAATGAGAGATCCGCATAAAATGGTTTTTTATAGCTTGATCGGCCGCCGTGCGTACACCAGCATTTGGCCAGTTATTACCCAGTCGTTTCCGAGCCATTTCTGAAAAATTCCTGATGGATAAAACCTATCAAGACCTTGCCACTGAGTTCATGACCTAATAATGCTCAATAGTATCGCTCGCAAGCACTAGACCAAAAACGCAGTACAACGATCACTAAAACAAGCATGGAAAAGACTAGACTTATCAGCACCAACCCTAGTCGCGCGTCTTATTCGGTAGCGCACAAAGCCCAAGCGGCAAATCAAAGATGGCGGCATGTTTGAAGCGCGCGCGCACCGCTAACCGCTCTCTTTTCAATATCGCCTTTTGATTTGCCGTTTCCCAGTTTGGTTAAGGCGAAATAAATAAAGTACTTGTTGTTAATGTTTAGTAATTGATACCGTACGGGACTTGGTTTTGGACGTTTTTCTTTGTATTGAGTATGAACCCCAACCAACAGCCAAATGGGTGCATGACCGTCAGACGATCGTGGGTAAGGGTGCGCTTCCACAGAAGCTGAGCTGCGCGGAGCTGAGCAGACACTTATAAAAATTGTCAAATCACATTGCTCAAAATACACATCTCATCTCCGCTCCGATTCAGTGGAAACAGTGTTAGCGGAGTTGAGAAGATTTACATTAAAATGTATGGTGCGCGGAGATAAGCGGGGCACAGCGGTGTCGAGCTTAGAGGAGCTGTGCCGGGTGAAGCAGCGCTGTGCGGTATAGAGCGGGGATGCGCGCGGTAGAGCGGGGTTGCGGGTACCGTACTGACTGAAAACAAAATGTATTCACAGCCCCGTTCAGCTCATCTCCACTTCACAGCTCCGCTCCGCTTGCCTCAGCTCCGCTCGGCTCCACTTCAACCAGCTACACAGCTCAACCCTGCACCGCTCATCTCTGCGCAGCTTTAGTGGAAACACCTACCTATTTACACGGCTCTGCTCCGCTGAACTCCGCGCAGCTCCGCTTCTGTGGAAACGCACCCTAAGACTTGGTTAACACTCGCGCTGATTAGAAGTGCGACTCTAAAGGTGAAGAAGCCCTTTACTCAGCTGTGGGTTGAAGCTGCTATTGACAGGATGGTTGGCGCAGTGACTGAGCGATTGGCTGCTGCGCTGCGTGTCGCAGGTATCGATTTCCGCTCGGAACAAATATTTGAAAAAAGGGTCTCGGAACAAACTGTCATAAACCATGATAGTTAGGTTTAGGTCCCATGTTATAGGGGCCGAGCCTATTGCCACCATTCCGACACAAATCCAGACTCAGTGGCCGCTACTGAGGCATTCCTGGTGGAAAACCCAATAACACGACGTCATGCTAAACAGTTGCGGTTGCGACCACTAGACCAACGCACAACGAGGCAGTTATTACATTGGTAGTACATTTCCACAGGATAATATTTCAGACCTCCACGAGTGAAGACGCGGGCAAAAAGCTAGTACGTCGTGTAATATCAATTAAAGAATTGCTGAACCTTCGTTCTTGGTTTTAAATTAAAACAAATTCCAGTTAATTCAAAGGTAGTTTATGATGATGCACGCATCTACCTACTTGTAATACAACTGACACGTAGCATTGTGCGCGGTAGACAGTAGATTATCTTCACAAACAGGGATTGGCCCCTCGCTGTGCTCGTCAGGCTCCCGTGCTTGTGCGCATACGCAGGTAGTGGTAGCAGAAAAGGTTTAAGTAATACTGCAGAAAATAACATTTTGTTTGAAATGCGTGCTTCTTTGGTGTATAGGTAAAGGTGCTCTTTTCGTGCGCCACCTCGAATCAGGAAATTATAAATGAAGAGGTTATAGGTATTATACTAGGCTGTATTATACTGACAAAATATTAGAGTAAAGTACCAGCATATCGTCGCTGTATGTCAAAATGTACTTCTTTTTTTTGTAAAAATTTAATGAAATCTACGTATTTTATAACACGGCGAAACAGTGAACCAAAAAGTAAGTCCTTTTTATCATTCAAAACATGAGCCAAAAGCGTATTTTTTTTTTTTCAAAATTGACGAAATGAAACATTTTTTTCGTTTCCTGTAGAGTATGGATTTCTGGACATACGAGGTTATCATTCTACAGCTAGCTAAGATTTGTAACAATTAGTGTAAAAATTGGAAATATATTGGAATTTTATTTTAACAGCCAGCCATTTTTTTCTTATTGGGACAGATCACATGGGAAAATTGAGAACTGGCCTCTTTAACAGTTTCCTTGAAGCCGGCAAAAAAGACCATCCTACCATAATTCGAAAATCAAGAAAACCAGTGACTGCCTTGAAATGGTCGAGACCAAAGGATTATCCATGAAAACTGTGATGAACTATCGTCTAAATGTATTTAATAAGGCAATAGTGCCGATTCCCTTGTTCACAAACTAAACTAAATTTAAGTTGAGTGCATCTTTTTC
The DNA here is from genome assembly GCA_950005105.1 of Lycophotia porphyrea. Taxonomy (NCBI): domain Eukaryota; kingdom Metazoa; phylum Arthropoda; class Insecta; order Lepidoptera; family Noctuidae; genus Lycophotia; species Lycophotia porphyrea. The sequence goes on along the minus strand of OX465391.1, from coordinate 8,312,326 downwards.
TTTTTTTTTAAATCACAATTAAATTGTTAAAAGAAAAGTTTATTATAAGCTAAGTTTATCGGCTGCCAAGAATAATACCTATTCATAACAAATTTGAATACAAATGAGTGATAGAAATCAATGTAACTTCCACTTGTTCTGCTAACACTCCCCAACTAAGCGCAGTGACAGTGCTGAGGTCTTCAAACTGTCAGGAGTACACCAGTTCATCTGCAACCCGCGATCCCGCTGGAATGTAGACATGTGATTACTTATTAATTATGAAGGTTTAATCAAGTGGCTGTCTTTCTTGTATACCTAGATTTTTTATCAGCCTTGCATGATCTTGCTAGGATCGATTTATCTCAAGTATAGTGTTCGTGTAAACAATCATGAGGTCGTCGTCAGTAAATTTTTATCAATGTGCCAAACTGCTTGCTTGTATCATATAGCAATTGGCGTTTGATATAACCTCAAGCCTGTAATCTTCATAGGATTAGGCAGAGGTGTGCCTAATAGTACACCTACATTTCCCCAGTTATGTTTAAGTCCCATGTTATAGGGTGCGAGCCTATTGCCATCAACCGGTCAAGAATCCAGACTTTGTGACTGCTACAGAGAAATTCCTGATGGAAAAACCCAATAGCACTTTGCCCGACTCGAGAATCGAACCTAGGACCTAGTCCCGGCTGTCATTTGTACATCTATGACTTGACAGTCGTTACAGGTAATCAGTGGCCCAAAAAGTCTGACAACCAGTCTTACCAAGGGGTATCGTATTACCCAGTACTAACTGGGTTTTGGAGGTGAGATAGGCAGTCACTCCATGTACAATACTAGTATTCCGCTGCATCTGGTTAGACTGGAAGCCTACCCCAATATATTTGGGAGAAGGCTAGGCAGATGATGATGATGACATAAACTGCGCTGCTGGTGGAATCCATAACGTTTAGAATTTGTACGTAATAATTTAGAAGTCAGTTATAAAGCATCTTATCTCTCTTAATAAGATTATAAACGTGGGAATGCATCCAGATGTGGTCGCGGGGGACAAAAGCCTTACTCCGCTCGCTCTCATTGGCTAAAGAACTGGCGCAAACCTGTAGTGCTTGACAAATTGACACTAACGACCGCAGGGAGGTATGGCAGAGTAAGGAGCTTCACGGACGCTTTTTCCGGGCCCTGCATGGGCCCGATGTAGACCTATCAGCGTCCGTAGCCTGGTTACGTTCCGGGGACCTCTTTGGAGAAACCGAAGGTTTTGTCTGTGCGATTATGGATGAAGTTATGATGACGAATAACTACCGGAAATTTATTGTGAAGGACGACACGGTTGACTTATGTCATAAAACATCACAGTTGGTAACATCAGGATAACACAGGCTGCAATTTACAAAAATGTGTTAATAAAAACCCGGCCAAGTGCGAGTTGGACTCGCGCACCAAGGGTTCCGAATAATCTTGTAGGAATACCTAAAAGGAAAAATTCTCCTAATCCATCCTTGCCATCCATCTATCCATCCAATCTATCCATCCATTTATCCATCCTCGGTAATCTTTAATCCTCCTTTTCATGTGCTGTAAGACATTGCTTCTTAGATTACCAAGCATGATTACGACAACATGATGATTACAACGGGATGTACCCTATGAGATTTGATTCCCTTGTGAAATCGCAAAATACGCGTCATAAACGGTCATATCTTTTGATCGCGTTGAAGCGTACAAGTTTGATTTAATTTTTTCACTGCAACACTTTTGTGTAGCGTCATAGAAGACACCTACCCTCCAAATTGCAACTGTGTCGTGCCAGACACAGACGGACAGGACGAATATTAAGGGTTCCGTTGATTCCCATTTGGCAACGAAACCTTAAAACACAACACGATAAATAAAAAAGCCTTTAATACTAAGCAGAGACCAGAGAAATGAAAGTCATAAGTGAAAGTAAAAAACAAGGGACTAAAACATTTATTTAATCTCACCGAAACATTGTTTTACTTATATAAATGCTAACACGAGGTTAAATTGACAATATTGTATGATAAAGTATCAATTTAACCTCGCATTAGCTATTAACTCTGAGTTAGTTTCGTGCAAGTGGGCCTTAGAGCCTTTTCAGTTTACCTATCTTTAAAACCGCGAATGGGACTGTTATCATTTAGACAATTCTGTGTTACCACGCTAAGTTTTCATTCTTGGCGCCGCGCCTTTGACTGAATTTTTCTCAGTGTGCTCGAAGTACCAGCGACAACCACCCAAGAACTGGTTCCAAGGCGAATCACAAGTTTCAGGTCTACTTAAGCTTTTAGCCGTGGGTAACGAATGAAATCTTTTCTTCTCATTCTGCTGGGAGTACCAACGACGACCACCCAAAAATTGGCTCCAAGGTGACTCACAAGCTACAGGATTCTCTAGGCTTTTAGTTATGGGTAACGAATATAGTCTGGTTTTGGTAAAGTCTGGACAAGAAGGGCGATGCGACTGTTCCGCGTAGAACCGAACTGGCTTAAAGGAGTTCCCGATGAAAGACATCGAATAAGCCGTTCGGCATTTGTTTTGCTTGCTAGACTCGTTTCCGGGGGGCAATCCTTTCTTTTCCAAGTTCTCCATGGTTTCCGTGCTGAATCTTCGAACTTCGTTCGAATGGTCTATACTGGTGCCATGGCCAAAGCATTTGAGATAGTTCACTACCGGAACGAGCGTCTGCTTAAAAATCGTTGCTGTAATAACCGACACCATTTCGATATTTTTAATCAAAATGGTGTCACAATTTACTAATTTTTTTAGGGGAACTATAAATTTTGTGGTTATTTTTTCAGTGTTCGATATTTTCTGACAAATTGAAGAGTGACAGTTGGTGCAGCCAAACCATAGCTTTTATTTTGTATTAGTCATAAATGATTCTGCTTTTTAAAGAGTTCTTATTAAATAATTTTCGGTATTATTGTCCTGTCCTCATCCCAATTTATTTGAGTTCGGCGCAGCATGTCTATCTTTGCAGTCACATTCTTTCTGACCATATCATTCTTCACACAGTCCTATCATTTGCGTCGGGCGCTTACGCATGTTCAAAAGAGAGGTCTTGTCAATTCCACTAGAAGCTCTGGTCTTGTCTGCTAGATATTGTAGACTTTTGTAGACTGAAGAATAGAAACATTTCTTTTTTGCATTTTTAACATCGTCATGCTTATGACGATAGAAATCTTTCTACAATTTGTCATTATATGAATTCTTGCATCGGGAAAACCTGTTTCCATGGTGCGGTCATGCTGCGCGTGCTGGTCTGTTCATACAGGCTCTGGTATATATATATTTTTTTTACAGATTCGCCCGCACAGGTGGGTCTCTTCGGTAGAGTGTAGCATGTTTGGCCTATATAAGTTACTCCACTGTACTAAAAGTGTAATAAGTACTTTGATGGTTTCTTTCTGGACTTATTGTTCCCTTTTTCATTTTTACATTCTTACCGCTTGACAGGCGGTTGAAAAAAAAGTCTTCTGGCTTCAACTATGAGTACTGCAGGTTAGTTTAACAGAAATTAATCTACAAAAGGATACGCTGATGCATCAGGACTTTCATTTAACAGAGACGGTGCTTATAATCAGTTTCCATAACGTTGAAAAATCCTCGCGCACTTTTTTGATGTCACCGAATAAGGATTGAATCTGTATTGCCTTTAAATATTAAATTAGGCGCACACGTACCCTCGTGCACCCGCGAGCAGATTCTAAATGTCTGCGTCGCATTTTAAGCTTACGTAGCTCGCGGTAGTGTGATGCGGAGGAATGAGGAAAACGTTGTGAGGAAAGTTTTAAGTATGAATGTGGGTGGATATAACAGTAGAGGAAGACCAAAGAAATGATGGTCGTATTGTGTGAAGGATGATATGGCAAGTAAGGAGGTTTCTGATGAGATGACGAGTAATAGAGATGAATGGAAGAAGACATGCTGCGCCGACTCCAAATGAATTGGGATAAGGGCAAGAGAATGATGATGATGGTAGCTTACGGTAGCTGCACCGTGCAGGAGGGTAAGTGAGAAATGGAGCTGTCGTAACACAGATCCTTTGGTCACACGTAATATTATATGACATCACGCCTGTAATCCCCGTAGGGTTAGGCAGAGGTGTACCTAATAGTAGGTATACCCACATTTCGCCGGTTATGTTTAAGTCCCATGTAATAGGGCGAGCCTATTGCCTACTGCACATAATATTATGCAGCAATACAAACCTGGAGTAAACACTACACTACTGCCACGGCATCGTCGGTGGCGCAGAGAAAAAAAAAACAAATAAACTAACTTAAACAGTTTTATTTTAATTGCGTTTTGAGTTCAATGGATAAACTAGATCCCAGTATCATATCATTCTCTGCCCTCAGGATTGTGGAGTGTAGGTTTTTCCTTTTTCTTTTTATGTTCTTCAATCTGTTGTCTTACTTTTTGTGTCAGAAGGCCTTCGCTCCTATTAGGCTCAGGGTTGACAAATCCAGGCAAGGTCATAGACTCTTTTTCTTCTTTTGCCGTAATTTCTTTATCCGGATGATATTTGTCTGTTTTCTCCGCGTAATTTCTGATGGGTGCTCCACAAGCCACGAAGTTTCCGTTCACGATTGTCAAACACTCTGGATGATGCATTATACTTGAACCTCTAGAAGGTAATCTAGGGTGCATATGTGTAAAGAATCTTATCATCTTGATTTCAGATCTTAACAATGACTTACATGATGAAATTTGGATTTGCTTGTCTGGGTAAAGTTCAAGTGTGGATCTGTTGAAGATTTTGTAAACACATTTTAACATAGAAGAATTTACCATTTTTAAAATTACGTAACCATATTGGCTGTTTTTAGCATATTATAAGTGACGTGACCATAGGTGACAGATGTTACAGCATACATTGCAAACATAAATATTTATGAAAGGAAGTTTTATTTACTTGTGTTGTGCCTAGTGCATTAAAAGAAACACGCTACAGAAAATTTATCATCTCACCCATTTCATAGGCACTTAATCTTGAAACGGGATGTTGACCATGTTTATGACCATGATCACGACTGACTGATCATAGACTGAATTTATTGCGGGTGGGTGTTAATGTACTGGGACCTTTTTTTTAAAAAGGAGCAAATTTAACAATGAATGAGGAGCCTGCTTCTAACCACATGGAATCTATTTAAGATTCCGTTCTTACTATTTAATATGAAAACGTTACTACGATTATAGAGGTGAGTCAAGTATAATGTCTCGGCAGCTTAAGCATAATCAGCCTACCACTGTTCAGACTCCGAAACACAAAGGTCACCTCTCTGAAGAGTAGACCATAAATAACAAAGGCCCAGTGCAGCGTGATGAGCCATGTCTTGAGAATGTTTGGTTCTAGAACACGCTGGCTTCCTAAGGACTTGACAGAGTAACAGGTATAGTATTCCGTGGTATGCATGAATCATACTTCATACTATATACTTACTAAAATATTATAAAGAGGAAAGATTTGTATTTTTGTATGTGACGAATAAACTTAAACACTCTTGGACCGATTTGAAAAATTCTTTCAGCAATGGATAGCTACATTATCAGCGATTAACATAGGCATATATTTTATCCCCATACTCTCACGGGAACGGGAACTACGCGGGTGAAACATGACGTCCGCTAGTTAAAAAAAAGACAATAATCTTTTTAAATCGATTGTAATCCAAAATTATTTGAACCAGTAATGTAACTATAATTCACCTAATCTGTTTTTTTTTGGGAGATAAAACATAAAAACTTTATTTAGGTGGCGGCTTCTCTGAATAGCCGATCGGCTCCCCTCGCTGTAGCTTCTTCTTAATTTGTTTCAGCTGCTCTTTCTGCTGTTGATGGAAGTAGCCTTCTTCCAGGGCTGCCCCAAGTTTGCCCAGACCACCCCCGGCTTCCCTTATCGAACCACCCGAACCGCCCCCCTTACCCGCCCCCGAGCCAGGGGTTCCTGCCGGGAGTGTATAATCTATAGGTGGCGTCGTAGAACACATTTTGATTCTATCTCTGGTGACGACCCGTAAAGATAGCTTCCTCAACACGGTAAAAATCTGCTTCCGACAATTGCCATTGAGTAACATCTTAGGGAGAGTTACCACAATTTCGCTAATCTACAAATGAAATTGTGGATGCACGAACGTAAAACAGAAGATTGTTTTTTTGTTTTAGCTCACTTTTGGTAAGATGTATAATTTTGACATTGAAGCTCTGACATGATTCTGACATTGGAAATATTTATTTGGTGAAGTTTTTAGTCAGTTATTTAGTGCCAGGTTTTATTTACCAGAAAGGTTTAAAAATACAGAAAAAAAAGTTTTAAACACTTTTGTAATACTTTTTTACCGGACTACGGCGAAGCCAAAAGGAAGGGTTACGATTTTAGCAGTCTATGTATGTTTGTATTTACGTATGTTCCTCCTTAGCGCCTAAACTATTCATCCGATTCTGATAAATAAGGTGACAATTGATTCGTTATTATGGCGTGGCTAAGATAGGCTACAGTTTAACTAACTTCAACAATAGGAGGAGTCGATTTTACCTTATAAACCCCGAAATTAATTAGAGCGTGATTTTTCAGCTGTCGGGGTTTTTAGTTGTAGTATACCACTCAAATTCTTGTTTACAGAGCGGAGAAACAGTGTTTTTCGCCGATCATTATGCCAGAATCATTTCAAAATGCGTTGCTGTCCCTAAATCAAAGCTGAAATATCAAATATTAATGTAATTAAACCGTAAAAAACGTGTTTCTTTGCTAATTAATTCCCAACCTGAATATTGTAAGGAATGAGTGTTCTAAATTAACTGTACCGATAAAATAATTTGTTTCACTAAATTGCACGAATGGGTCAAATTAACGCTAATTCTGTACTAATTATTTTCTGACATATAAAAGAGTGCAATAATTAAGCCCGTTCAGTTTTTAGTATTCAGTGGGATTTTGAAGAGAAAATGGCAAGCTGAATCAAATGAAATGGATTTATTACTGGTAAGTGACTTACCAGAGAATGGGCAGCAACGTTTTCTGTGCCTTTGTAACAACCATACTACGATCGCCACCCCGCCTGCCAAGCGAGGCGATTATCGAAAAAACCCCCTTTGGGGGAAGCCTGTGTCCAGCAGTAGATGTCTTAAAATGATGATGATGAAGTGCCTAAATTACACATTCATTACTAAACTCAGAGGGCAAGAAGGAGTCGGTTGTAGTCCACCACGCGAACCTAGTGCACTTTGATGGCTGTCACATGAAATGTCTTTGCATTTTCAGTTCTAGGATTATTCCAGCTATGAATATCTAGGTATACGGATTTTGCGACGTGGACCTAAACAGCATGGCGTAACATAGTGAAATCTATTGATTTTGACCGATTTTTGACCTTTTTGTTCACAAAGCAGCGCCATTATGCACTTTCACATGCATATTACATCCATGTGAAACCAGGACCTATCGAATTTAAAAAAGGCTTCTCAAGGCCCTTTGCGTTGGGCTGCGGGACTGTTCGAAAGAGATACCGCGGCCCTGGAACACAAAGGGCAAGGAAGGAACATGAATGGGTTCTAGTCAGTACAAGTCTGACACTCCCTTCCGCTGGGGGAGAAGTCATTTGATGATTTCCCATCCGGAAAAAAAGGCCCTTTGCGTTACATTCTCCACCTATTTCTTGTAATCCACTATACTTATTTCTTCTTCTTCTTTATCGTGTGGTTAGTGCATAACCAGTCAGCATTTTTATGCCACCCATGGGCCTCTGACATGTCTTTACATTCTGTCGAAAAATATCTCTCAGGCCTACTGGTTTCCTCACGATGTTTTCCTTCACCAAAGCAAGTGATAATTATACAATACGCACATGAATCCGAAAAATCAGAGGTGCGTTTCTTGGGTTCGAACTTAAGACCTGTGACTTTGCAGTCCGACGGTCACACCACTAGGCTATCACTACTTATACAAAATAATATGCCAATAAAGTATAAAGAATAGTAAAATGCTTAAGAAAATGTTTCTTTATTTTCAGATCTCCTTATTTCTATGTTCTACTTTCTCACATGTTTACCCAAGGTAAATCAAATTCTCTTAAACATATTAAAGTACCTAAATATATTTTTTTCGGTAATGTACGTGGGTTATCGTTTTTCTTAGTTGCAATTTTAATTTCAGCACCATCAACGAACCTAAACTATGGCAATCCAACACAAGTAACGCAAATAGTGTAGGCGACGCCTTAAAGCAATGTATCTGTTGGCCAGATGGTCTCCCGCCAACAGTTCAACAACTAGTTTCACAGAAAAACGGTCTAGAACGATTAGTCATTTATCTATACAAAAATGACGCTACCAATGAAATCAAAATGTACACACCGAATGCTAGTAAACAAATGCTTATACCAGAAATACCCTACGAGGCTGGTGATGGACTTATCACTGTTACCACAGAAAATGTTTATACACTGCTTTACAATAACCCTAATAAGATAAAAGTGTTTAATGACCATATAGAAAAAATCGTTCCACCAGTAACAGAATCTTTGGCCATTGGACTTAACACTGGTGCAATAGAAAACTACCCAAACGGTGACAGTTATTTAGATCCAAATAACAATTATAAAGGTAATGAATACCCCTTGGTTGAGAATATAATAATCGCTAATAGACTAAATGCAGATTTTGTCAATGAACCTGAAAAAGTATCGACAAATATTCCTTATAACGTTATACCTGAACCGTATAAGCCTAACACCAGCAATCTAACACCGGAGCAAAACTGGATGGCTAATAACTACCCATACACAAATCCGGGGGATCCTCAAGCTATTCCGCTCAACCCTCAGACGACCGCAGACAATACTCAGACAATCCCAGAAGATTATTCGACTATCCCAGTCAATCCTCAATCACCTCCGTACACACTTCAGGTAACTCCGATTAATTCTGAATCACTCCTGCCATATAACTCTCAATATTACTCTATTAACCCTCAGGAAATCCCGAGCAATCCACAGGCTGTCCCAGATTCACATGTAGGTGAACTAGATCAGAATACTGTGTATACTTTCCAGACTGATCAAGGATCACATAAATTACAGCCGGGTTCGCAAGACATAAACAACCCTCTTTCTGCTCAATCTGTGACCAATACATTTAACATTTGGTTCCATGAACAAATGAAGCGATTCCAGAACGCACACTTGCCAAACGATTTAAAAACTATCGACAGTAATGTTCTCAAAATATTGGTGCAGAAGACCTTCTATGAGAACAACATCTATATCAGTGCTGATGGTGAGATTACCGATGCAAAAGGGATGTTCATAGACGCATCTAATTTAGAGCTACGGCCGTTGCTGCTTGGTGAAAAATTCAATCACCAAATTTTACAAAATGCTAAAGTAATAAAACTGCCCAAAAATTTGCCTTATTTAGAAGGTATATTGGTCACACTTGTATCCCCGCCACAGATTTTAGGTATAATACCATTAGGAAAAACATATCTGGCAGAAACTTCTTACGAGATCCCGTCATTAGGTGGATTAATCTCCGTGAATGGAAGCAAGATTTATATAAACGGCATTGAAAACCCTAACGCTGTGTCTTATTCAACTTCAGGCAAACAATCTTATACCTTGGCTTATAAAGATTTTTACACGGGACCAACAAAGTACTATGCATACTCTGGGGTTAATGGACTACCAGTAGCTGGAAATTCGAATTTAGAGTCTCGCATTAATGGTTTGCCTGTTGCACACTCAATTAGAAACAAGAAACCACAAAATAGCGCGCGTGACTATTGGAGCAGTGAGCCATATCACACGGTTTCAAACTTGCCTAACCCGGCAGCTAACTGGAATCCTTCAGAACTGAAGGAAATACAGGGACAAAGAAGAAAACTGCCAGAAGCAATCATACAACATCATTATGAACAACCATTAAGGACTAAGAAAAAAGGTAATGGTCGCAAAAAACCTACCGATTTGAAAGAGGATAGCACCACAGTTGAACCATTACTGAGCATAAATGAAACAGATTCTGGCAGAAGATTTCCAGGACCGTCAATTTCTAGCGTAATGAAGACGTTACTGTATCTCCTCAAAGATCTACCGAGTCGAAAAGGCTTAAACTCCACAGAAGAAGTAGACATAGAGAACGAATCTGAAAGTAACAATGATGGAGGAGGTCCTGGTTTTAGAATCATTGGAGGTAATGCTGCTACGGGCAGTGGAACACCTCTAAGTAATAAAGGAAGAAGTGGTGCAGAATATGCTTAGACAAGCGGTTCTGTAAAAGAAAGTTAATTTTATAGTACTTATGTCTTGTTTTTTTTTTATATAGAGAGCAATTTAAGTAGGATTAAGTGCATCGAATCATAAAAACGAAATGGCTTAATAACGGAATCTTGATCTTAAATAATTATTTAATAAATGGGTTTGGGTGGCATCATTATTATGATTTTGATTTTAATTATAAGGTTTTGTTTTCTTTTACTTGTCTAGGTGTTGACCTTACATCTACTACCAGCTTGTACTAATGCAGCTGCTAATGCTAATCGCGTGTTAAAACTTTTGTTTGGCAAAAACTTCTTCCTTAGCTCCTACCATTTTTCATAGGATCTTTACATCTGCTGACCCTGGCGACGCGCGAAGCTGCGAAAGGTAATGGTTGCTATTTTATTCTGAGATAAAATGACATCTACCGATGTATCTAAATATCAACATGAATGGACAATCTTTACCTTGTAATAATTCATCTTATTGTAAATAGATGTCGCTTTTCTCACTTTTTTTTAAATACACAACAGTGCCATCTATCCTGTAATAAAAGGTTACTTAGATTAGAATGCAAGTAATACAAGTACTCAATAGATGGCGTGTACTAATGTAGTTCATAGTAACCACACCAGGTGGCTGTAATTTAGATCTAGACATTTTCTTGAGACAAATGAAAATCATTTTAAAGGTAGTTTAATAACTTAATTACAGCTAAAGTTGGCTTTTAGACTTAAATGGTGTTTTAATTTGGTAGCTAGAGACATTGAAACACGGTAGCTATGATTTGTTTACACTCCCTGCATGCACTCAACCCGTCCGTCAAGTTTCAAGTCGAGTTACTAGCAAGCCTTGCCAGTCAGTGGCCGCTAGTCACTCAACGAATACTGTACCAGCCGTATTGGTGCGCTCTAAAAATAGCTTGACAGCGGCATGTTAAAACGAACAAAATAAGTTGAGTTTTCAATGACAATAAGTATGAAACAACTTTGTAAGTGAACCGTAGTTTTTGATTTACTGTTGAAACTGAGTTTTTGAACTATAGTTGATATTATAGTGGATTCGCGGTATTCTTGGTGTGTCCTATTGTTTGTGCATGGAATCAATGTTGTACCTATGAAAGGATGTTATCATTACAGCACATGGTACTAGGAAACTGTATTTTCTAAATTTCATGGGATTTAAAAGCTGGTAAGTTTGTGTGTTTTTTTTTTTAATATGGTTATGTGTTTTCGGTTAAGTAAGAGTTAAGTTATTTTTCTCTCTATCGTCTTTTTTTTATAAAATAATGTGTGACAACCTACTTTACTTATAATTACCTACTTATTCATTGTAATTAAAAGTTTTATTTTGGTATGATCCAAAGAATCGTTAGAAACCAAAGGACAATAATCAACTAGAAGATCTTAATTGCTTATTTTCTCAGGATTAAAGAGTTTTTATTACATACCCTCACATTTAATTCTCATAGGTGTGAATGAGACTTTTTATGACTGAAACTCACAAAGCCACCCACCAAATTATAAACTAAAAATACTTAGTCGACGGTAGGTATCCCAAATACATACATATATATTTGTAAGTAGTCGATGACATTAAAAAAAAAACTCTGGTAAAAACAGCAAAATGAAGTCAAATTTGATGGATCATTTTTATTATATAAAAAGCGCAGACATTACTTTGAAGTGTGACAATTAGGTAATTGATACACCTATTAGATTCTAATAACATGCTTTTAAAAAAAAAAAAAAACCATGAAATGAACAGACTACCTTGAAATTAAATAACATAAACCGGGCCAAAACGCAGAAACTTGCGAACTTACCAAAAAAAAACAACCATGAAATTAATAATCAATGAGATATTGACAGAAAACCATTGGCAATCGAAGCGTCGCCGCGAAGCCGGTAAACAGTTGAATTTCACAATTCATGAATAAGAAAACAGCGTATTGGCATTGGATGTGATCCATTGCCATCAGACCTTGTCCGCTCAGCGAGGCACCCTTGCAAAACTGTCATTGTACCACTAACTAAGGTTTTGCAACTTTTTCTCGCGTTCTACCGCCATTCCGGTCAATGTAACCATGATATTAAATTAAGAGATCCATAGATTATCGATCGGTTATTTTATTATTATTAGAATATTTTTTCTGTTGTAGCCTTGTTCTTCTTTATGATTATGGAGGTTATTGATTATGATATCTGTTATTTCATCTTAATTTAGCATACATACCTTCTGAAAATAAAGAATCGAACTGTTAATTCTACCAACCATCCTATTTATTAAGTGGTTATCGCTAAATCTGTCTGCGTAGAATGTACCTATCTATATATCCGCCAATTCAGTGTTCGTTCCATTTCTAGTCCTCATCATTTATTTGGAGTCAGCGCTGCATATCCTCTGCTTCCTTTTTTCTCTATTAGCATTAACAATTCGTAAATAATTCTTCCCTTTGTAGTCATCATCAGGTATCAATAATTTCAAACTACATCTTGCTCTGCCCCTATGGCATATTAATACTCAAACCTTTCTGCTACCTACACCATGGTTAAATGGCACCAATTTAGATAAACGTCCTTGAGTCTGCCTTTTATTGTCCGATTTCCTAAATTGAGTACTGGGTTACAAATCTAGTTATTTCTGGGTCCATCATCTAGATAATGACTTCTTATTACGAGGCACGTTAGAGCACATCGTCCATTGACAACGTCCACAATAGACTCCATGATATCACTGAATTACCTAATGAGACCAGCACAATGAGTAATGTTATGTATACCACATACATTGAAGGATTTCTGGCTAATTTGTTAGACCTATTTATTACACGACAATGATACGACGGGTGCTGAATTAAGTCTGTCATTGGCAAAATTCGATCTTTTTGCATGCATTATTAGGCTGTAATGTTCCTACTGCTGGAACGCAGTCCATCTGCCTGTGAGAGGGGGTGCACAAGAATGCGCCACGCGGCCAACTCAAAAGTGAGGCCCACACAGGGCGTGCGGCACCCAGTTTTTGGCTTTGGTACATGCCAGTTTCCTCACGATGTTTTCCTTGACCTATAACTCGTTAGCCCCAGCTGTTACCACTGGGCCACCACTACTCTCAAACACTAGTCTTACCAAAAATAAACTATAAACTCTTGTTCACGGAAACTGCAAGCGGTTCAAGAACAGGTAAAATAATGAAGGTCATTTGACCTTGATGTGGTCAGAGCCACTGATTCGGAAATAAAAATAAGAGAAAATAATCATGAGCAAATTGTATACCAAGAATTATTATTTTACGAATAAGTTGATTTTGTGGTTAGCGAAATCGAAAATTAATGGCAACGGTGGTGTAGCCATAGTGGTGTAGCTAAATTGCTAACTACTGTCTAGTATAGACTATTTAAATTCATTGAAAATTAAACACAATTAGCCTGAATTTGTAAGGAAATCTTGTCGTCTAGTAATCTTTTCAAACTTGTTAATAGAAACATAACGCCACTTTATATGCCATTCAAAAATGCAATCAAAAAGCCATCGAAATCTTACAAGTAATTTTACAAAAAAACTATGACGGATTTTTTTCTGTTGGTTGGTATGGTTAAGGAATTACTTGTTATAACATTGTCATTAACAGCCTAATTGTTTAATTTTACAACTAACCGATAAGTCATTATGTAAAATTGTAATTAAACTGCATCATTGATACTGTAGGTAATACAATTGACAATTGAGGAAGTCGGCATCGTCATTCTAATTAATAAATTATTCGATGCTACCGCTAAATTCAAAGACACGCCTACTAAGGCAGGTAATTGAAAATGCATTACCCATTATTGATAAAGCAAAAGGCACACGAGATACAATCATTGCAGAGAACATTACAAAACTACGCTTAAATTCAAGTCATATAAAGTTCAATAAAAAAAAACAAGTTCATTGAATAGGTATGTACGTCAACACTTCTAAGTTATTGCCGGGTTTTTTCTTCGACCATATGTTAACATATCCAAACTTTTTTTAGACAACCTTGCGAACACTTCAAAGTCGAATATCAAAGTGACTTCAAGTCGTTCGAAGTTCGGTAGCCGTAGTCAAGTCAAAAATAGAAAAAAAAGCACTCATTAAAAACTTGAAAACCCATAAAAAAAGTTAACACTTCCGTGAACATGTTCATGAAATAAGTGTTTTTAAATGTGGGTTTTTGAGAAAATTATGCAAAAATAAAGAGAAGCGTTTTCTAAAATCACGTTCTTTGCAGAAATAATCAACTGCACACCATTGGTAAAAAGTTGCTAAGTTGGTAAACGCTGCTATGTTGTAGCAATAAAGGTGATTTTCGTAGGATTGTACGAATGACAGAGTTTATAGTAATAAGACATTTCAGCATCAATTTTATTTGCTTTAGTGTTGATAATATTACTTAATTTTGGCAACTGCGTAATATTACATCAGAGGTGTTTGACAACTCTTTAACTTTTATTTACTTGCTCGGGTACTTCAAGTGAATTACACGTGATTATCTGAAATTAAAAATAATATACATTGATAATTAAAAACTATTAAACTAAAATAGATAAACTAACAACAAACTATAAAAGGGCATCGAAAAACTCCTCCTCAACGCTGTCAGATGGTAATGTGCCCAAGAGACTGGCGGCGTTGCCACGTTGTATGGCAACACTTAGCCTCTGGCCAAAGTAAATACTTCATAGTTCTTCTGTACTTTTATATCTTTATTTACCTTTTCTTTGTTTTCCTCATTACTCAACTAGCTGTTGGCCACGACTACGTCTTTGTCTATTTTGTCATTTTAAACATTTGGAGTATTCCCATTTGGGCACCGATTTCAAGAGCAACAATGCTTAGAGTCAAAGATATTATTTTTGCTCAAAAGGGAAAATCTTTGGTGGTCTTGAAATCGGTGCTCAAATGGGAATACTCCAAACATTATAATATCCATCATGAATAGCAGCGAATGTTTCTCTCCAGGTTTTAGGCAAGTTGTAAAAATAATGTCAAGCATGATTCAGAGACTGGAAATCTCACAGATGATTTTGCTTCAAGATACAATTTGATACAGTTTAAGAAGTTTCCTTGTCACATTCGTACAGTAAAAAGCTATTTCAAGCTGTTATTTGTTTCTTTTAGTAAAATGAGAAACTTCTTCACTTATAGCTACGGTAATAGAAACCATCTCATGATTCTATTCATTGTTATCTATGTATTAAATTACGTTGCCCTCAGTAGATTCATCCACAGCTATTGAATTACATGCAAAGACAAACATGACATTCGAAGCACGCGTGAAATTTCTGAGTTCCTTGGCAGAAGGAACTTATAATAATGAAGGTCATATTCTAGTTGGGTATTGAGAGTACGGTCTAGGCCGCTAGTTCTGAACCAGTTAGACTGATATTTTAAACTGTTTTAACAAACCCACTTCTGAGTAACCAGAAGTCTCTTAGTAAGCTTTGATTACTAACGTTTGCTTCGTACTGCTCCTCTGTTTTTCGTGATTCATTTCGTTGACGGATCCGTAACAGTTAAATCGTATCTGCTGGATAAGACCCCTATTGCTTTACCGGTTTTTGCTGGTGGATGCCACAGTTGATACAGACTTTCATTTAATACTCTTTTACAATTAGCTAAAAAATTACCGGTTGTTTTATTTTTGTAAATGTCAGAATTCAAATCTAGATATACAAGAGGAGTCAGTGATTTTCCTCATGTAAATATTATTATTTCTTACAATTTAAAGGATAATTTATTTAAATAAATATTGAATCAAGATCTTTTGATGCTCTTCGTCTAACTTGATTTCCGTGAGTTGCAGTGACATAAATTAAAACAAGTATTTGATGCCGTCATTAGATGTTTATTTCCTTATAATAATATGTCAAATATATGCAATAGCTTTAGAGGAAGATACTCTGAGTGTAATAATTATGAATGTTCACATTCAATGCCTCCTATACAAACTTGAAGGTTAAACTTATTACAACCTAGGTAGTAATCATCTCTTCTCCGGTCATTTATAAATTTGTAATATTTTGCTTGGTAAGTTGAATGAGTCACATTTATTGAAACCTTTCAGTTGATGACTTCATTACCTATTGTGTAACAATTTTTCATCTATCCTTTGTTTACTATACGAATCGTTAATTAAGGTTTGATTCAAGAAAATACATGCATTTATGGATCTAAAAATGGTAGCTTAGGTTTTGATTTTGGGAAACTTCGTCGGGTTTTCTCTCGCTTATTCCACAGAACCTAAAGACTAAGATCTTGAATCAGTGCGTCCTTCCTGTTATAAGTTACGGGGTCAAAACGTAGACACTCACGGTATGGTTGGTCCATAAATTCAAAGTCGCTCAGCGAGCTATGAAACGGGCTGTGCTTGGAGTCTCTCTAAAACTTCCTCTCAATTTGTCGATGGCAATCTAAATTGTGCCAGCCTTGATCTTGACAAGACTTGCATCATCCGAAGTATTTATAGGTTACATTGAAGTGTCATCTTCCAACCCTTGTCTCATCTTACTTGGGGTCGGTGCAACACGCCTTTCTTCCATTTTCTCCTGTGAATCTTTATCATTCACTCCTATTCGATTAGTGCCTTCCGATTTGAATGCAGAAACAGATTTCTCGAGCGTAGTAGGTTCCTGTTCTTAGAGAGATCAGTCACAATTCTGGCTCATCACTTCCTGATAGAAAGTGACTACGAAACTACTATTAATAAGATGGATTGTTAAATTATTAGAAACTACAACTATAGGAGTACTACTTTACAAACTAATATCATTCTCTTCAATTTGTCTTCTGAAATGATAAACCTTAATAGCGTGAATTTACGCCGCGCTGTACACCTACTTCATCGAGATATCTTTAGGTAGCTGCATATCTGCCGATAGCCTAACCTAGTAAACAACTGCATAAATTGCGTCTTAAAATAGAGCAATTAAGGTTTAAAATAGGTTGGTGTGTGCACTTGAATGGACTAGTTTCGAAGATAATTGCACCCATCGCAGCACTACGGGTCAGAAGATGACGTTGTGGTAGATAATAACACTAAATTACAGATATTTGTAAATGTACTAATGTTTTGGCAATTTTGTGTCTATAGGAAAATATATCTACCAAAAATATAGCTCGTACTAAGCAACTAACGACGTAGTTTTGGATATTGTAGATATCTCATATATTTTTTATTGAAATGCTCATTTAGGTACTCTTCTATAAACCACTTGAAAGAAAATGTTGCATAATTCTTAAGTTCTTAATTCCTCCAGAAATTGTTTCAATAATTTTACAATGTATTGTAAGGCAAAACTGCAATCGTTCCCAATTTTCCTGTTTTGTGTAAACCAAAACACATGACTTATTAGGTCAGATTACGCATACTTATTATTTATGCTATTAGTTTATTACACATCATACTAAAGTTTATTACCTTCAGCTTTAGGAAATTCCATATGAACACTAATGAACAGACTTGTAAACAACAGAATCATTTTAGGTAAATTGTAAGGAAAAACTCTCTTAGAATCGCTTGGGCTTTTATTATTGGGTTTAATTTGCAATCTTTACACTATATTAAAGGAAATAAAGCACTCTAATTCATTTTCCAAAATATTTCAAACACAGGACGAATGGGAAACCGATTTTAACTGAGAAGAAGGATACGAGCAAAGTCCTCAGCAAACTATGGACTATGTTAGCATTAGCTTCTCTCTCTAACTAACTAGTGCCTAAATGCAAAGCTCGCTGATCATAGCACACCGCTCACCAATCACCGCTCACGTCTTATCTCCTCTTCGCTGGCCTAAACAATTACGAGACATCTCCTCTCCTCTCTGTTCAACACTAAAGCTTGGCTTTCCACTAAAGCTTAGCGGAGACGAGAAGTTTAAATAACGAGACTCTATTAGTGGTTTACAACACATCTCCTCTCCTCTCGTCACGTCTCCGCTTCGGTGGAGTCCGGCCCATAAGCTAGGCCTTGTTTGTGATGAGGTTCCTCATTTGTATTAGTTTTATCGGAATACCCACATCGGACTAAGTTTGGCACTATTAGCGCAGTAATAGAACTAATTCTGTTCCGTAGATTTGCCACAAGTGAAAGATTAACTGTTACTAAAAAATCTTAAATCATTACCTTTTGCTTTTAGTACAGTAGGGCTAGAGAACACAATTCTTGTCACCACAAAAACAAAATCTATAACCTATTTGAAAGGAACCTTAGTAAAACGGAAAGGTAATCGTGTCCACGACCCACGACATTTTCTTGACAAACGCCATCACGAGCAAAATAATCGTGAAATATTAGCCAAATAAGCTGTTTCAATGACTTGAGAAACATCCATTTATTCAAGCTACTGATCTTGTGATTATCTCTTTGTTTATTGATTTGGCTATTTTGAAAGACTGCGGTTTTCATGTCTTTTCTGATTTTATTTATCGTGAAAATTTTACTGGAGTTTACGCAAATTGATGTTAAGCATAGCGACAATCTTTTGAAACAATGCTACTGGTTTTGGGATGTATAGACGCCAGTAGGTCGCTACCTGAAACTGTCAGATTTTCCCAACCAACTTTGTACCTATTGATTTAGAGATAAAGTTGAAAATCTATTAAAGAAATTTGACACATTGGTGCCGATTCCCTTGTTGACAAACTAAACTAAATTTAAGTTGAGTGCATCTTTTTCTTTCTATTTCATCACGTAGTAGAGTCACCTGCACCTGACGTAATTTGATGTAATTTTAGTAGTCAACTTTTTAATTACGTCTAAACTTGTGTCAGGCCCTGGTTAATTTGACAGGACTAAACTAAAATTTATCTTCTGTCCTTTTCTTAATGAAATAGAAAGAAAAAGATGCACTGAACTTAAATTTGGTTTAGTTTGTAAACAAGGGAATCGGCACCATTGTAAGCTTGATGTGCTGGCGTCTGTACAAATGACCGTACGACCTGACTACAAATATTGGTCATGAATTTAAATAGTTGTTTTATATGTGACTTTAATTTCAAGTATAATAAAGTATCCTATCAAGGCATTAATAGTTACTTGGGGACTATTTTCATCATCCTCTTACGATATGTCACAATTGGCCTATTCGGTGTTGGCGCCATATTCTGACTTTCATCATCATCTCCATCGACCTCCACAACTCAGCTACTGCGTCAATGGTACCCCTTGGCATGACTGACTTTTTGTCTTGTTTTAAGTACCTGTAATATAAAGACTGTCTAAGATCTACAATCGCAGCTCTCATCATGACCATTATAAAGGGTGTAAACAGACTCTTAACGAAGCTGAAAGGTACTTGTTCTCCCCGTCATCGTCATTGCGATATTTTTTTTGATCTAGACCATACCTGGGAAACTTTTAGTTACGGAGATATTGGATGTCAAAGTTCTAACTTTTTCACAAGCTTTTTTTAAATATTTTTTTTAATGTAAGATTTTTACTTCAAAACCTTCAGGCCCCCTTACTATTCAATCCATCCATCAGCATAATATTTTGAGTGCGTTACATTGATTCCT